>CM077816.1:89742196-92142196 GCA_039764185.1 Tamarix austromongolica | reverse complement strand
AAGAACAATCTAATGATGCAGGTTTATGATTGATACGTTCTCGGTTGAATGGATTTGTAGAATAGGAAGAGTAGTTCACATCATATTTGACAGTCTTGCATCATGCAAGGGCACTAGTTGTAGAGTATGTTTGAAAACCTTGCGGCGTGGCGTAGCTAATGAACCCTACCAAGCAATGGCAAATTGCAGTTTTATCTCAATCTAATCGAGTCACTGGACATGTTCTTAGGCCTTTCGAACCGCTAAGAATTTCACCAGTTGGAAAATGAAATATAAGAACCAGCGCCTCAAACTTGATCATAGACAAGCTATTTCACAACTTAGAGCAAAAATCAACATGATCTAGCATAAATTCCTATGGTGAAATTTTCTGCGATTACGCCCTGTCAAAATTTTAACCACGAGGAGGCCCAACAGTCACCACCAAACTCTCAAGTCAGCGATATTACATACATCTATGTTACAACTATATATACTGATGGACAGTCATTTTCCGAAAAAGTTCATTCAAATGTTACAACACTGCAATTCAAATTCGATCGGCCTGGCCATTTAATGCTCATGCTGATTTTGCTCACTTCCAAAATGCTGATATGGATCTGCAGGCTCAGTAGGAGAGCTCGGTTCAAATGGCACAAAACCTCGTCCACCAAAAATAGGTCTCATGACCTTATTGTCAAACTTCCTCCAAAAATAGTGTACGGTCCAAGTAGGATGTTTCATGCACAACCATCCCAGCCACCCTAGTCTGGACGTCCCATTGTTTGTCTCATCAGCACGTCCCATGTTTTCATCTTCTCCATTTTCCAAAAACAGGGTCCTCAAGTCTTCAAGGCTAGGAATATCGGTTGCATCTGAAATAAGTGCCTTCTGACTTCCCAATAATGCTCCGATTAATGGCTTGGTTACTGAACCAAAGACCTGCATCAATCAAGAATTAATATCTCGTTCTTTTTCCATATACTGAAATTCAACCGTTGATGAACTATAGTTACCCACTATACTAAAATTCAGACAAAGAGTACCCAAAATTCTTACCACAGTACTAAATAGGACAACAATGATGCAACTTGTGATCATCAATGATGGCTCACTTGATGTTGAATCCGAGAACTGCAACCACATGCAGATGTTAAAATGGATGTTTAGCTGCCAAAAGCGACAACTTTTCGTGGATTTTCAAAAGTTATTAGAAATACCTCATTGTAAGACAAAGCTATAGTAACTGCTCCTCTCATCAATCCTGCCCACCATATTATAAACTGAGGTCGCAAACTGTTAGCACAGTAACATGATGTATGTTAAAATAACAGTTATATGCAATGATGCAGCAGAAGATCACCTGTTTCTTAAACCCAATTTTCTCAACCTCTCTCTTTTTGAGGCAATTTGCAATATTTGCTAGTGGGTAAACAAATGCTGCCCTTCCTACTAATACTAACATCAAAAGTGTCGAACTAACAGCCAAAAATGTTCCTGCACTGAATTATAGCTAGAGCATTAACTTTTAGCCATAAGATATGGTACTGTAGAACAGTGATATACTGCATAAAGGATGTCTAAGTTTACCTCGCTGAACTTTCTTTCCATTTGTCGATGTCCAATGCATCCATGCCCACATATAAGAAGATAAATGTTTCTGCAATGAACGACATGGTTGCAAATGCATGCCTGAAATCACAGCAAAATACAAAAAGAAAAGTCAAGTATATTACATGGTAGCAGGAGTAACACAAAGATTAAGAGAAAGAAAATGGGTACTGTCATACTGCTCTTACTTGGTTGTTATCCTTGAGTTTTCTGTGATGTTATGCCACGTATAATGTGACATTACAATGCCACAAAAGAAAACGGTCAAAATCCCACTCAAATCTATAAGCTGCAAAAACAAATTAAATGAGTTTCAGCAAATTAGTCGGCAACAATAAATTTATATCCTGGTTGTTTTGTATCAGCTTGAGGCAAAAATTAAATAAGTCAGGAAAACAATGTGCAAAGATTAGTTATATCAGTTACATGATTGTTCAGAACTTCAGTTGCATAATAGTTACTTTCTGGGATAGCATATAATAACTAATTTCAGCCGTATGACGAAAACTACCAAATTCTTCTATGAATAGATTTTTGCTTGGAAATGGAACATAATCTATAAGATGAACTAGTGCCAACCTTACGACTGAAAACTAGTTATATAGTGATCAATTCATACTAGAAATACCAGGCCAATATTATTTTCACAACGTTATTTACATTTCTAAAAGCAACCTAAGGTACAATTCCAAATATCCAATCAGAAAAAGGGGGAATTCGTGTCAAGTTTAAAGAATCTAGATAAGATTTTGCATCTTGAGAGCCAGAATCTGAATAAACTTGGCTCCTGTTGACCTCTTAATTAAGTTTGTGGCCACATAAGAGCTTGCTTGTTAAATTATCTGGAATTTTCAAGTTCATAGGATAACAGAGTGCTCCAGGTTAAGTTTCATCATTGAAATTCTTTAACGACAAAAGATGGGAGAAGTTCACAATTCTCAGAGGATAAATTAAGAAGCGAATCCCCAAATCAGATCGGAAGAAGAAAAAACGAAAGCACGTTGCACAGAGACAGGAGTACAGGACCTGTAAAAAAATCTAGGTCCTAATTCGACCTTAGAAAGGCATTAACATCACGATTGCCTCTTACCTCAGCGATCATGTAAGACAAATAAGCCATTAACATCATGATTGCAATTTCACGGTCTGTCGAGTGTCTGTTGAAGAAAGAAAGAGGATCACTGATCAAAATTCTGAAGTTCAAGTTTATACATTTCACACACTCCATTTAAAGTAATGACATCATAGAGTAGCAACAGAAAAATATTTCCATCGAAAAATCTGGAGGGAAAAATAAAATTCGATCCCAATTTGAAAAATCAGCTCATATTTATCGGTTTGTACATCTGCAGATGCTCAACAAGGATGAAACGTGACCAGAAAAAGATTAGATATCAGAGATATTTTTTGATATGTTGGTCATATATCGGCAGAACCTAAAATGATCAAAAAACGCATGCATTTGCTTCCCACCGTCTGGATTCCTCTATCTTAGCCCAAGCTGATGGTCTTCTCTCTATTTCTTTAAGTTAAATATTACTAACATTTGTCTTGGATAAGTAATTAAGTACCATTAGTCAAATAATGCAAATATAAATTTTTTGGTATAAAACTAAGAGTTAGACCAATGGATAACAAGTTAGCAGCTGTTATAGTTTTAATTTATTGTAAACGTGTATAAATGTGATATAGTATTATAGTAATAATTGATAATCAATAACTTTAATATCATAGATTAGGTACTAAAAAACGCAGTCAACACTGTAGTGTTATTAGGCCAATTAAGCATAAAATGAGCCATTTAAATGCTTATACAATAATATAGTACACTAACTTATTGAATAACTATATTTAAATAAGACTTACAGTATATTGTGAAATAAAAATAAAAATTCTTGCTGCCACAAACGCAACACGTAATATATGGTTCGCAAGCTCCGACATCGAAGCACCGCGACCACAATTGTGGCCTCAATTTTATTGCATACTGCACAGTTCAGTCTCTGCATTTCTAGCGTGCATAAATCCCTGGATAACATATTTTAAGCTAATCACCATTTTTACCCACAGTTAACAGGATTAGCCCCAAGGATGCTCCTGAACAAGGACCAATAGCATTTAAGGTTATTATATCCATTCAGCTCAATGTATTAATTGAGAAAATGATATATGTGTTTGTTTTGTGTCCTCAATTTGTATCCAAGTATCTCCTACCATAAAATTTCCATTTTCGTGTGTTGTTTTAATTCTCACTTTGCTCGATTATTCATGTCTCCAAGTTATGATAATTTCATTGACTGAAGTAAAATTTGCATACTGCAAAATTATGTTGCTCCAAAGCTACAATTGATTCTGTAAACAGCAGATAAAAGAATGATGATATGATCAGCTCACTGCGCTAAACAAGGAAAGCTAAAAGGATTTTAAGCACAAGAAGTATTTTTGCTATAAGTCTATAACTACATGCACCTTCACGTTATGATAGAAAGAGTAAAAAACTTAATAATACCTTCCAATGTAAAGGGTCTTTATGATAAAGGCGCTGAGAAGTCCAACCTGCAGCATCACAGGCATTGCAAATTAGAGAGAACTGCCAAAGTGCCTGAGAAATGGGAGGGAGAACATACATACATAATACGTGAAAGCTGACTTTGCAAATCATTAACTTGACAACTATAGCAGTCTTATCAAAAGCCAGATGATACAACTGATATGATCCATCAAGAAACCTACAAAGGCATACGCATTCTATATCTATTGCAAAACTCCATCCAACAAAATGCAGCCAGAGCGGCAACATTTTATTGGAAATGAATGACAGAAGGAGCACCAATGGTTCGGGGACGAAGACAAAAATAATACTACAACAATGAAGATCATCGTATAAACTTTGCAGTAAACATGAAAAATAGACCAAGTACAACTTACTGCGATGCCAAGAGCCGTACTGGTGAAGAGGAGGTACAGAAAGGTTCCTAACAATTTTAAGGATGTTACAACACCGAATTCACTGAAGTCAAGTGATTGCACAGCATTGAAAAGCACAATGGAAGTGGCATCATTCACTACTCCCTCTCCGAATACAATACTGTATAACAATGGAGTTTCATCTTGGCTGAGGACCTATCCGGCACAAGAGATCAGGTATTATTAGAGCACAAAAGGTGAGTCACGTTGGTACGTTCTAACCCCTCTGAAGCCGGTATATTTTGATAGACACCCACCTGCAATGTACAGACTGAATCGGTGGCTGAAAGTATAGCACCAACAGCTACAAAGATATGAACATCAATCAGTCAGAGACAGCGTGTATGAGAGAATGCCAAGCAAGGAGAAACAATAATGAATATCATGATTGTGATTTACCCAAATAATCTTGAATACCAAGAGATGTGACACCAAGCTTTTTGAACAGCAAAAAGCAACCTACAAAAGTTTCAAAATAATGATTGTTACAGTATCAACATCAGTCGACTTATTATATTCTGATTTATGACTGACTAAAACTAAACAGAACGCATGATTTATATTAATAAATAAACATACGAGAAAACGCTAACTCGCCTAGAGAAATGAGGCAGAATGAAATGATAGTTCCAAAAACTCCAAATAGCAAAATCGTGGAGAAGTTCTTGAAAAACTGCTTTTTCTTAACCTGGAACCTGAAATTTCCCAAAATTAAGAAGAAAAATGTAAATGGATTGAGTTGCAAGCGCATTGAAGAAAAAATTATCAAAGTTATTAACAAATCAGATATCGTTATATTTAATCCAAAAATTAAGGAGCTCCTAAGATAGTCAGTCATACTACACTTGAGTTACGCAGGCTCTACTTGCTCCAAAGTCCAAGCTCTGATCTAGAAAGATATTACCCTTAGTGCTTGTTTGGTACAGGGGTGATAAGAGGGGAAAATATACCCCTATATTTTACACATCTTACAATGTCTATTTGAAATAGAAGAATTATTTTACGGACAAATGGGCTTTGGTCTCAATGAAATGAGCACTTCATTAAAAATGTATTTATCATTCGGAAATGCACTCACTATTCAAGATACCTTAAATTCGAGGGTATCTTTCCGGCCGTTATTACCTCCGTACGGAACAGAGACTTAGGGGCATCAAACTAACAATTCCCACTTACCTCAGCTCCATCAGTGCAACGACAATTTCCCCAACCCAACCACACCAAAAAGGGGGGGGGGGGGGAACACTACCCTATCTTATGTTAGGAGGACTAAGTACGGTGCTGTAGAGAGAATAGAGATCTTACCCAGCATTAAAAATGATGGGAGGAAGCAGATAAATGAAGAATAACTCTTCACTGAAGACGAGAATTTGAGAGCTGTTGAATTTGCTGATAATCAATACAACACCTCCAGAAACCAAACCCTATAAATTCACAGCGAAGACAAAATGAAGTTATTACACAGAAGAATGAATGGTGCTGGTTACAAATTTAACCACCCTGCAACATCAAACGGACCCTGAAAATATTCGAACCCATAGACGGAAATAGCTATCAAATATGGGGGAAAAAAATACATAATCGAAAAGCAGATTCACATCAAATGAACCCGAAATTGAAGTCGTCTACTGCTTCCAACAGCCGAAAAGAAAATTTTAACCCCGACCCACAGTGCGGAATAAGCATGGAACAATCAGGCGGGCATCAACCGAAATTGAGAATTTCATTCATGATTACCTACCAAAAGAAGCGCAGTGATCGACTCATTAGCCCATCGATTCTCTTCAAGCAAGTGACCAATAATGATACAAGCGATCAGAAGGCTAAAGAACACGGTGATAGCAATTACAGTGTCTGTATCAAACGTTGATGAACTCTTCAGTGGTGAAACCGGATGGTGTTCTAAGAATGTATCGACAATGTTCGACATCTCCGGTACGTTGGAGGTCGAGATAAGTTTACATCAATACGATTCTGAATAAGATATATATATATATATATAGAGAGAGAGAGATTTCTAGAGAAATTAAATTACTAGTAGAATGGAGAAGGATTCAAAGACCAAACGTGACACTGTCGCGCCAAACCTATGAATCGAGTTTGAGTGCAGAGAGGCTCTCTATTTTTTTCTTCTTCCATTTGAGTTATCGGTTCTCATCCACGAGTGAATTTGAGAAGCGGGAAGGGGATGACTAGTAGGTGGTCCGGTTTTACGTCCTTCTGCAATTGAGGTGCGGGGAGTAAGGTTGTTGGCTCGTACGAAAGAACGGCTTATGAAACTAAATGACAGTATAGCCCTCAGATTTGCTGACATGGCCATCATCGATTGGTTCAGTATAGGGATCCCGGGGGAAACTGGGAGTATAAGAGTTATCCTGCGTGGTGAGTCGTTGGGATTGGGAAGGCCGTTAGTTGGCGTGGCGCCTGAAACACTAAAGACAAAGAGATGTGATTCATAGGGGTGGCAAATCAATAATTGTGTTAGAATATGCCAGAAACGTGACGGAAAGACGAGTTGTGACTTGTGATTGCCTTGAAGGAACTCGTGGACATGTCTTCATGTTATTTCTGGACGGATCAAAATTAGTCAAATCTTAATAGAGTATAGTATATTCCTGATTCAGGACACCCTTAGATCCAGTTATAATTACGATAATCGGGAGACGGTCCACATGGAATGGAAGCATAGAAGGGCCGGATCGGCACTGTATTTTTTTTTATTTTTTTTTAAGATTTATTCTTTTTTGACGTGTTTTTTTTTCTTTTTTTTCCTTGTAGGTTTATACGAGTTCTTTAACGTCATACAAGGTTTGGTTTGGGAAAAAAAAAATTACAAATTGATTTCTATCGGTTACATAAA
This sequence comes from Tamarix austromongolica, assembly GCA_039764185.1. NCBI lineage: Eukaryota > Viridiplantae > Streptophyta > Magnoliopsida > Caryophyllales > Tamaricaceae > Tamarix > Tamarix austromongolica. The sequence goes on along the minus strand of CM077816.1, from coordinate 92,134,779 downwards.
AAAATATTTAACAACTTACACATTAATTTAAAATATAATAAATATAGTCTTAATATTACAATTACACCCTTAATTAAAAAAAATAATATAATAATTAAAATATAAAAGAAAAGTTAGAAAAAAATAAGAATAATTATAAAAAAGAAAGAAAGAAAGCAATAACTAATCCAAACAGATATTTTTTCTTAAACAAAATTTTCTACCTCAAATAATTTTTTTCATAAAATAGATGTAGTAGAACATATATGAACTCTAATAAAAAAATATTTCCAAATAGAGTTAAGTATCGATCGGTAACAGCTAACAACTAATCTAACTAAATTTTTAAAATTTACTATACCACAATATGAGAGGAGGGGTTTGTAGGAAAGGGAATTTTGTTAATAAAAATCAATAAACGGAAACCGGCGGCAATAATTAGCGATCCTTCTTCCAGCTTGTATGTCACAATATGAGTTGGTTAGGAGTTGGAAATAGGACTTCAGACAAAAATTTAATTAAGAGAAACAAGTGCCCTCAGTCTTTTGCTTATATGACGACCAATGATGGACTGATGCATGCAGTAAATACTGCTACATTCATGTAAGAAAGAATGTCATTTTACACATATTTTAAGAAAATAATATTAAAATTATACTAACACTCTTTATTAAAAAATAAAAAAATATTTAATATATATGATTAAAAAGAGTAAGGGTAAAAATAAAAAATAAACTTTAAAATTTCTATAATGATTTTCTTTTTTATAAAAAAATTTGATGATAAAATGACTTCTTTTTAGATATAGAAAAAGTATAAAAGTAGGTGCATAATATACATAACTCTCATATATATATATGACCTATGTTATTGGATATAAGTAATACGGTAATACCAATCATTAGAATAAAGTCTCATTTGTTCTTTTTTTACTACTATTTGATCAATATAAATATTAATGAATAAAGTAAGGCTTATATATATATATAATGGACGTTTTAGCCTATATTTAAAGTCTATATTAAAATTAATTATCCATAATAATTATTTATTTTAGATATATTTTAGACCATTTTTTTAAAAAAAAATAATTATCATAGATAACTACTTTTAATAAATAATTTTAAATAAATATTTAATTATTATTTATTTTATTACTTTTTAAGTTTTATTAAAAATTAAACATTATCGATCCTAAGAAGTCACCGATTCTAGCTGATAAGTTGCTGACACATAGCAATATGTATGGTTGAAGGAACCGATTAACTTCATTATTATTATTATTATTATTTTATTTTATTTTTTTGCCCTACCGAGGCCGTGTATACGTATATCCCAAAACATTAGCCGATGATCGTGTTATCTTCTCCTTGTTACAAGATAAGACTGGACAAGGCGCTTGTCGATGATAGTAGCAGCTGTCAGGGGTGGCGCCGTAGCCTGAAAAGGATCTACGGTTGTGTTTGTTCAGAGCCTAAATAGAAGAAAAGACGTGAATATCGTGCCGACGATGGTGTTAGATCTTGGTAAGATGCAACAGACGTGTCTGAACTTTGAAGTCGCTTTGTGAGTACCTCGAAGGACGCGTGCATGTGTATATGCCTTCATGTTATTTCTGGACAGGCCAAAATCGGTCAGATCTTGATGCAAGTATTAGTGATACTGGATAATATATGATATAACGCACAGATCATCAAAGTATTACTCTATATAACCGGGAGGCGGCCTACGTCAAACCACCACCACATGGATGGACGCAAGGAATGGTTGGATCTACTCTCTTGTCTCTGTTATATTTTTATTTTTATTTCAACGTTTTTTTTCTCTGTTTACATTATTATGATCGCAAGTGGAAATGCATTTAGACAATTAATTGCGATTTCACTCGTTCTTTATAGCTGCCACTTAATATAAATAGCAAAATATGTTTTAGAAATCAATCGGATATTCGCTTATTTCATTTCACTTTTTTTTCTTTGTATTTTATAAATAAATAACATGCTCAAAAAAATTACACTGCACTTTGATAAGCCACGGTCTAAAATTCATCGATCTTCTCAAACCAAGCCTTATTGCTAGTCGCCTGTACTAATAAGTACTAACCACAAGCTAGCACATATGAATGTGCAAGCCAAAAGAAGCAAAGAACTAATAGGTGCTCTAGATTATGTTTGATTTAGGTTTGAGACCTCCCCAAACTACTTTTTAACTGTATCTTTTTAAAAATTTATACTATATATGTTTAGTAAGTTTATTTTCTAAATAAAGTAAAATCGTTGACCGTAATAATCAGCAATTATTGTTCTCCAAACGTTTCCTTCCTTAACATATCCATTCTTCTATATCAGGGCTAACCATATATAATATCCTAAATAGTAGCCGACAATCATACTATTTTCTTATCATCACATGATGGGACTTGACAAGACACTTATCTAAATTAGTAGCATAAAAAGGATTACAAATTTGATCAAGCTTTTTTATTTTAAAAAAGCTAATTTCTGACAAATCAGCCACAAATAAATGGAAAAATAAGCATATATTATATTATCATTGTCCTTGATTTGTATGCATTTTTACTAATTTTAGGATTATAGTTAGTGTTTTGTTATTAGATATTGCTTTGTTGTTGGTATTTCATGTAGATACATGATTTAGATGTAGAATCGAACAAAAGCGAATCAAAATTGGAGTCCAAATCATTCTTGAAATAGCGATTAACATGCAATATGGTAGGGTGTGCTTTAAGACACAACCAAGGAGGATTTAGAGCAAAGAAGGAAAAATATGAAGGTTATCCTTAATTAACCACGGGTAGGATGTGGTTGATGATACAACTATGCTCCACACGTGTTACCAATATTTGCAATTCTTTTCTACCCACAAAGCACACCTAGTCTGTGTTTGATGCCACACTTGTACTATTACACAAGTCCTTGGACAGACTTTTAGGGAAACCTTTCTAAGCTCTTTTCCTCTAGTTCCCAGCCCTTATTTTATGTACAAAAAGGTTTCCTTTCATATTATTGATATGCATGAATTATGTCAATCATATGGACTTTAACATAAAGATTTAATGTGATTATGTGATTTTTATTTTTTTCATACTTTAGTATACTTGTCATTGTTTACTGCTCTTGATTATATTTTGTAGGTATTTAGAGAATATGGGATCAAAAGAAGCTAAAATGTAATAGTTGGAACAAAGCAGAAGCAAATACGAGTGCTCAAAGTATGAAAAGCAATAAAGACTTGCAAATACAACCATGATGCGATATGATTTTGGAAAAGTGTTGAACATGAAAGTTGTAAATATTTTTGTTAGTTTTCCAACACATCAAAAAATTGGCTTAATCCAAAGTCAAACAAATAAGTTATGGCCAAAATATGAAACATACGCAACGCTAAAGTAGCGACATGACTCTGCCATGTTGATTTAAAGGGTTGTGTCGATGAGCGGTCACGTATATATAAACTTATTTTTCGTTCAGTTTGAGGGAGAAATGAAAGGGGATAAAAAGACAACGATTTTGGAAGCATTAAAGAGAGATCTAGGATTATTTATTTGGCATCACCCAATCCAATCCTATCCTCAATTCATCTACAATCTTTCATCTCTTGATCTTAATTTCTTGTTTCCAATTGGACGGATAGAATAACAAATTTATTATCTTGAATAAAGAGGTTATTGTATTTTTTTTCTTTGGATTTTTTTTTTCAATTTATGCAATTCTCTATGTTTAAGATGTTGGGTTTAATGAAAGCCATGATTAGCTAATTGATCTATGCTGAGCTGAAGGAAAATCCTTTGATCCATATGTGTTGAGAATTTGAACCCTGCCCAATCTAATTCCTTGTCATATGTGTTGTGCTAATGCTTTAATTGGTATAATAGAAAAAGTAATCACTTTTCTATTATTATTTAGAGAAATCCGGCGAGATTCAAGAGATGAGTCAGAGTGGACTCCATTAGCATGACTAGAGATCAAACCATAAAGTTGAGAGATGTTGGTTGACTTCTACAACTAAAAAAAGAGAATATGATACATAATAATGTGTTGCCTATTTTTGCATTTATACTAGAGATAGATGAGTATTAATAGATAATTGGGTGTAGTGGCTTGAGAGAGCATTACACTACATACTTTGGTTGAAATTCATAACAAAGTGTTTTGATTCAGAATTTGGGGTTAATATTCGATCACATTTTAGGTTAAGGGAATTGATTAGAACCTTAGCCTTTTTTCTAACTGAATTTCACTTGTTCTTATATTATAGTTGGATTTTTGTTTGCACATTTTCTTTTCATTTAGAGTTAGACATCATCTGCCCATATCGTTAGTCTAGGCATAGGAAATATTTTCACTATCCCATTGCTTACTTCCTAATCCCTATGGAATTGACCTTGAATGCTACTTCAACACCGTGCACTTGCGGTGAGAGGTCATCAATTATTCCAATTTCTTGTTTGATTTTCAATTTCTATTACATTTTTTTGTACCCATTAGATTGATTCGTTGGATTCATGAAGAAATTGGTTTTTATCTTCTCTTCTCTATGCTTTTAATTTGAATTATTCATGTTATTTATGTATTCATGTCATTTATTATTGTGAGTATATTCATGTGTTAGGATCTGATTTAGTTTAAATTGTTAATCAACAATGAATTAGTTTAAATTTCATTTTGATTGCTTGACTTGTGAATTCAATTGTTAGTTCTTTAATTATGGTTGAGTTGTTCGATCACCAAATTGACTAGATGTATCTGTTTTAATTAAATTACTAAAAAGTGAAACAAAAACTTTAACTATTGAACTAAAAAATCAAACCAAAAAAGTAGGCTGGAATTTCATAAGAATTTATTTGATTTACCATATAATGCAATGGAATCAATTTAATGTAATACCACAATCCAATCCTACACTTTTTATTTAACTATTATCACCGTTAATATTTCTAGTACTTGCTTTATTTCGTGGATCATTTTCTATATAAGCCCTAAATTTGATTTGTCTAGATAATGTTATTGAATTTAAAATAAGCAATCAATAACAAATCCTTGTAGAGATGATATTGATGTACTACAATAGATCCATGTGCTTGTAGAATAGGCTCATTAGTCATTATTATTTTTTAAACATAATGGGAAATAATTGGAAAAATGCCATAATAATGTGCATCATAATTGCATCATTGAATTGTTTTAACCAAATAGTTGTATTGAATAATCAATTTATGAACAATAATTGATGCAACTGGACGAAAAATGTTATCAGCATATTATCTGTTAGAAATCTCTTTTTTATATATATAATTATATCGGATGAGGTTTGATCCGGTAGTAAAGACTAACTTTTAGGTACCAAAAGTCACATATTCAAATCTCTCTCCCCTTCTATCGGTATCGTAATACTTTTATGATATCGCCGTATATATTGTGATTTGTACCGGAATTTTACATATTCCCTTTTGAATCTAAAAAAAAATAGACCTACAATTATGGACTAGTGTTAATATTACTAAAAATAAAAAGAAAACTAGCATTAATTATTTAAGTTTTGACAAGTGATTAATGACACTCGTTCGTTAGACAAGTTGTTATGAACTTATGATAACGAGTCTCGAAAATCACTTTTTGTGGTGTGCTATGCATATATGATTATATATATATTTGCTGCGCGAGCAAGTTGGTCACATCGAATTCAGTTACGTAAGGTTACAGAAACTGCATCACGGACTCACCGTGACTGTATAATTTTTTAATCGGAGATACATGTGTCTGCATATGAATTTGCAGTCTTTCCTCATCGGCGGTGGAAGAATCCTTACTCTTGTGATTGTTGTATTCGATTTCCAAATACTGTGAGCTGACATTAATGTAAGAGACAGCCCCCTTGTTTGGAAGCAAAGTATAACTAATAGTTAACTGGTTAGCTTGACTAATACCTACCGATGTTGCCATGTGCGCGTTACGTGTTGCAGTGGGTGAATTAAAGGATATAATGAGAGAGGACAAGAGTCCGAACCAATTGTGTTTACAGGTTCCTACACTTGAAGCTCATGGATGATCCAAAGCGAGAAGAAAGGCTAGAACTTCTGGTGGATTTAAAAAAAAATGATGCCACAGCAACAATCGTCTTCTTCTAAATTAGATGATCGGGAATAAGATCAATCCAAGTGGTCGTGGAAGAAACTCGTGGACTCCATTGTAAGTCAGGTGATCAGTGAGAAAAGTGGGGACGAAAAAGGTTATAGAAAAGCCGGTCCCAATTCCTATAATCTTTATGATAGAAGTCCAGACTTTACGAACGGCGTATTGCCTTGACGAACCGGTATTTATTTAGCCAACCGGACTGCGGTAAAATTTTCTTCATGTCACAGGCCCATTCCCCGCTATGAAATGTCATTTTTGTATGCCGTGCTGGGTAAATACCGAGTCATCACTCATCAGTCATATTTGTTGTCAGGGATCTATGATATTGATGGCGCCGCATATGAATCCAACAAGAACATAATATGGCGTCGAACGATATATGGCAGTGTATCCTAGTAAAACATCAGCTATGAGAGCAAGGGCACCACCTAATTAATTGTTGATTAATTAATTTTCATGTGTGGCTTAATTGGTGCGACCGTTTAGAGGCTCTTTCCTCCTTTTTGTTTGTGGGAGTTACAAATGATCACTTTGGAATTTAACTTTGACTTGATTGTAAATGGTGTTGATGGTGGTGATAGTCTATTGAGTTGATCTACGTGGGACTTATGGAGGTTGGAAGGGTGGGGTGGGGTTTCAAAAGCCAGATGCAATGGTTGGCTAGAAGATGCATCGAATACTACTCATATATTTGGGAGAAATGGTGGTCGTTTATTGTCAGCTATTTTTCTTTATTTAGTAAATAAATTAACTTAAAATAGTATAAATATAAAAAGTTACAGGTTAGAGTCGTAAACGAGCCGAGCCGAGCCAAGCAAAGTTTTTAACGAGCCAAATCGAGCTCACGAACTAAAGCCAGAAAATGAATCGGCCTCACTTTTTTGAGAGCGGGCTCGACTTGTTTAACTAAACGAACGAGTCAAACTAAGCTTTTAACGAATTGAGCCAAGCCGAATACCGAACTGACTCAACTCATTTATACCCCTATTGCAATTGAAATGTAGTTGTTTGACCCGAAAACATTCATCCAACCATACACTACATGATATGTGCACAAGTTAAAGATATGATGTGCGCATGTAGCTTGAGAAGGAAACGAAATGTTACTCCCTTTTATTCTCCTATATATGTGTAAGAATGAGTTAATTGAGTGTTGGAGAAAAGCTTCAGCCGTTGCTTGGCTGTCTTAAGCCCTCTCCGCTTTTATTGGGTGTCTATTTACTTAATTTTTGGATTTTGCTTCCAAATCTTTTTTAGATGATGGGGAAGTAGACCATGATAAATCATGTGGGACAATTCTTTATGACATTTTAACAAAACTTATCTTTGTTTGTATACATACACACATATTTTGAACTATCTATTCATTTTTCTTATTTTTACTTTTTATTTATTTATAAAATTAGAAACTATTGGTCATATTTGCTTAACCGATGGTAGTTTTTATAAGCAATGGGAGAATAAAAGACAACATATGTCAAGCCTAAAGAATTGAGGGAAGACGACAAGAATGGTAAGAATTTAAGTTTAAGTAAAATTTTACATTACCTCAACTCATGATGAACCATAATTATACAAATGGAAGGTTTATAAGAGAGAGTTGTATATGATCCCAAATTTATATGAGGGAACTCTTGATGAATTGATGTAATACCCCACTTTTATAAGACTTGATTAACATTATAATAATGAAAAATTGGTTTAAATCAAAAGTGTATTAATTCCCTTAAACCTCGGTTATGTTATGAAATTTTTAACTCTTATTAAAGTTTTGAATCTCGTAAGCTTGTCGAGTCAGTTTTGACCATCATATCTCTTTGAGACCATTATAGTTCATTGAAATTTGAATGCCTTGAATTTAAAAGTCTTCTAATTATTTTTAAAATGATAAACAAAGATTTTGTTGAAAAAATATTATTTACTATTTCATTCAACAATTATCATGATTTAAGCCCTGAAATAGTCTTTATAACTATATTATTGTAACACCCCCAAATTTACTACTGAAAAATTTCGTTTAAATCCAAAGGTTTAGCGAAAGCGAAAGAATTAAAACTGTAAACTTGGGGATATTACCGCCACACTTAGTACCAGACCGGTTCACTCCTACCGTTCCGATACTAAGTGCTAAGGCTAAACTAAACAATCGTTAAGTAAGAGTCATCAAAACATAGGTCCATAGTTAACATAGACCATTCACAAAAACCACGAGTCAACAACAGTTAAAATATCGTTAGGATTGCAACTTAAGAGTATGGTTTCAAAACGAGAAGCGTAGTACAAAATATAGCTAAATAAAACAGATCCCAATGGACCAATATCCGGATCGCCTACTCACTCAAGTCAAGCCTTCCACCCCAAATTAGTAACCGATCAAACCTGCATAGGAGGTCTGCTCCCCACCGTCGGTGGATCATCACAAGACCCATTCAATCAAGGTAGTATCAGTACGGGTCCAATACTGAGTAAGGGCGCAGGTGCGCTAAGGCCAAGCATACAATCATACCACATAGCACACATAACACAATCACATAAGTAACATGCGATAACACACAAGATAAGGCCTGAGTACTTTCCGGTGACTTATTCTTTATCCTCGTTAATAATATGTCCATTTCATACATATTCTTTAATAATTCATGTAAGTGCGGGAGCCCCACTATTATAGCCGGTGGACCGGAAATCAACACTCAGGGCAGAACGCCTCTGACCACTATTATAGCCGGTGGACCGGAATCAACACCCAGGGCAGAACGCCTCTGGCCACTATTCTAACCGGTGGACCGGACTGGCCCCGACTTACATGGTGTTTCGCTGTAAGTACTTAGTATTTTCCCATGGATTACTTCATTCATATTCATTCAAAGCATTCTTCATTAATCCATGTGAGCGCGAGAGCCCCACTATTATAGCCGGTGGACCGAAATCAACACCTAGGGCGGAACGCCTCTGGCCACTATTCTAACCGGTGGACCGGACTGGCCCCGACTCACATGGTGTTTCACTGTAAGTACTTAGTATCTTTCCTGTGGATTAACTTATTCGTTTGGGTCTGTCGAGCCCGAATCCCCCACTATTATAGCCGGTGGACCGGAATAAACACTCAGGGCAGAACGCCTCTGACCACTATTATAGCCGGTGGACCGGAAATAAACACCCAGGGCAGAACGCCTCTGGCCACTATTCTAACCGGTGGACCGGACTGGGTCTGGCTCAACAGTCTTTCGCTTTACGTAATTAATGTCTTATCCGTGTCTTATTGAATCACATCACACCCTCGACATGCATGCGGTTAATACCCTACTACTTTCCCCTCCAGGGGGGCCGTCCCATATTTGGAGACTCGTACCTCTTCTCACACCCGACTTCCATCCCCCGTAGACTTAAGCATAGTGGCATATAGAAAGGCACAATCTCCAAGAATATAGGCCATCCCAACACATATGATATCGACTCCGCATGTCCTCATCCCTCTAGGGTTCCTCCTCGGAGACCCTAATCAGACCTATGTGGCCCAACTCTTTCTTACTTACCCAAACATTACTTTGTTCTCTATCTCGCACCTCATTTTATTAGGAAATTCCCCAAATGTATTACTTTATCTCCCAAGTTCGCGTGTGACCGACAAAACCCTAGTTGGCTACTCAAAACCCTAATTGACCATGCCAACCCTAGTTGGCCGCACCGAACTCTAGCACTTTACTTCTTCAATAAGTAACCTCCCTCTTTCACCCCAAAATCTCCTCTCATTTAGAAACCCTCACTCATCCTTTATATAAGTGAGCTCTCATTCTCAACCCCGTACTCCATCCCTCCTTGATCATTTTTACCCTTGTACCCTTCAAATTGCTCATCTCCTCCCAAAAACCCTAATTGGGTCCCTTAGACACCCTTACATCGACCCACGTGAAATTTTGCACCCAAGTCTCCAATGGACCCGTAGCTTTGACATTATCTTATTTACTTCTTAAATCAACTTTCCTCGCATTATCTTATTTACTCCATGCAGACTCCCCAACACCCACTTACACACAAAACCCTAATAAGGTCTCTTATGCACCAACTTACGTACTATTTTTCATACTAATTCTCCAATCATTCCAAGACTCTCCCAAGTTCTTCCTTACAATCCAAATCAACTTTTCACACGTAAGGATCATGCCCATGCAAGGACTATTCCCCCCATGCAAACTTCCCAAACGTCCACTTCCCCGTTGTTCTTTTATTATCATTTCATGCTACCCAAAACCCTAGCATGCATGTCCTAGAGGGCCATAACAAGTCACAACATCAACATCGACATCAAACATGGAACATGTCATACACGTATAATATAAGGCACACACCACATACCTTATGATCCACGCCGCGCTACACAAAACAGGTTATTCATAACACACGCATAATACACATCAACATGACATGCTCATCATTCACCCACACATTACATCACACATAGCACAAGGCCATAGCTTCGTCCTTACCTAACACGACACCGGTCTTGGAGCACGTTCCTACGCCTCCTCCGGATGTCGACTTGATTCGCCTATAAAAGGGGAACACTAGAGGTTAATTTTCCTCTAACCAAACACTATTCTTCTACCTTACTCTTATCTTTAACTTACCTTTAGGGATAAAAATAAAATATTACTTTTATAAGTAAAGGTATGGTCATTATTCTTAAGGTAGCTAATCCGGCTACTACTAATAAAAGTAGGTCTTGATAGCTATAATATTTTAAAAGAAATTTTAATAATATTTATTATTAATGGTAGTAGTTTAATGTTACTAATAACGGTGATAGTAGTAGCGATAGTGAGGTTAGGGATATATGAAATATTACTAATAGTGACAAGGAACTAAAATGAAAATAATAATAATAACCATGATAATAATGATAATAGTAACACTATTAATAATAACAATAAGGATGTTAAAATAATAATACTAAAGTTATAGGTCATTAATAATATTAGTACTAACAATTATAAGTAAATCAAGGTTAGGTTGAATAATGATAATAATAATAATAATAAGGATAGTGATAAGAATAATAACATTAATAATAATACTAATAATACTTCTAAAAATAATTAGCATTTGTATAACAAGGATTTAGGGGTTGGGGAGTTTAGAGGACCACCTAGGGGTGCTGGTGGCACAGGTGGCGGTGCACGGCACACGGCGGCGGCGGTGATGGGGGGAGAAGGAAGGTGGAGAAGTGGTGGAGGGGGGGAGGAAGGAAAAGGAGAGGTTGGCAGGGGAAACAGAGGGTCTAGGGAGGTTGGGGAAGCTCCCTTGGTGGTTTTGGAGGTAGAGGGGGTGCTGGAAGTGGCGGCACGGCGGTGGGCGGCGGTGAGAAGGGCGGCGGAGTTCGAGGCTGGCTTGGTCGGGAAGGGTACTTTGCACGTCTGGGGTGGCGCGTGCAGAGTAAACCGAGGGGTGAGGAAGGCTTGGGTCAGTGGAGGATGATGCAAGGAAGGGTTTCGGGGGTGGATCGGGCGGTGGTGATGGGCGGCGGTGACGGGGTGGCTGTCTGAAGTAGGGGCGGCGCAAGGTGATTTCTAGGCTTTTGGTTTCGAAAACCCCCGAAGCTGGATCCTTGGGGAGTATTTATAGGCTCGAAATGGGGGAGAATCGAGAGAGGGGACAAGGGAAGGCAGGTCAGGCGGCGATTCGGGCACGCCGACCGGCGGTGGCAGGCCGACGCAGGTCTGCCATGGCAGACCTATGGGCTGGTCAGGAAAAGAAAAGAAAACGTGTGGGGCGGCCTAGGAGTGATGGGGGGTGTCGGCTGGTCGAGGGAGGGTAGCTGGAAGGGCAAGAAGGGGGAAGGCGACGACGCAGGTGGCGCAGACAGGCGGTCGGCGCAGAGGGGGATGGCGGCGTGTTGCAGGTCGTGCGCGGGAGGAAGAAAAGGGGAGGAGGCCGGACCGGCGGTCCGGGGAGAAAAGAAAAAGAAGGGGGACCGGCCGGTTCGGCAACGGTCAAAAGGCCTTATTAAAACGCGGCGTTTTGGGTAAGTTTCTGGACAAAGCGCGGCGTCGAGTAGCTGGTAGGCAACGACTACTACATTAGTCGGTGCGCAGCGTTTCAGCGAAAGGAGGGGCAAAACGCTGCGTTTTACTGTCACGGGGGAGGGCCGAACGGCGCTGGGCCGCGGGGAGGAGGAAAGGAAAGGGGAGTTGGGCCACGGGATGGCCCAATGGGCGAGAAGAGGAAGAAAAGAAAGGGAGGAAGAATAAGAAAAGGAAAAAGGAAGAAAAAAGAGAGGAAAGGATTATTTTATATTATTTTATTTTAGTATTTTATTTTATATAAATATTTAGAATATTTACCTTGGGTACTTAGAGTAAGAATATTTAGATAATTAAATAAAATATTCATCCTCCTTTTTAGGTTAATTTAGGGCCCTAAAAAAATATAAAGATATCCTTTATAAATTATTTTAAAATTCCTATTAACTTGCCCTACATAATCCCTTTTAATCTAAAAAGAGCAATAAATTAAATAAATTCCCCAATAATCTTTATTTAATGACTTATTTCCAAAATAATTAATTCTGGGGTATTTCATCACTACCCCCTTAAAAACAGACTTCGCCCCCGAAGTCTCATGCGGCTCTTCTAGGGTTAGGGTTAGGGACTTAGGGTATTCTAGTCCTCTACATTAACGCGTCATTTGCTATACCTAAATTAACTACCCCTTTAGGGATGAACTATGGGTTGTTGCACCTGGGGTATAAGTTCAAATTAAATACTAAATATAAAAAATTAATATTGGGAGAATTTAATCAAAAATTTATTTATCAAAAATTTATTTCGGAAGGATCCGAAGGCTTAAAATTAATAAAAGAGTTATATAAGAATTTTGGAAACATTCCTGGAAGGAATTACCCATGAACATAAAATATGTATTATTTACGGGAATATATGTCATAAGACCTCAAAAAAATTATTTAAAAACATATAATAAAATATTTAGGGCAAATTCAAATAAACCGAGACTAATTTAAATAATTCCCGAAATTGGTTTTCCGTAAATCAAAAGCATAAAACAGAAGAAAATTAATTTCGAAAAGAAATTCTTAAATAATCTCCGAAAAACCCTTTTAATTTAAAACTTTCCAAAAGTATTAACGATTTTCGAAAACGAATAAATTTAAAGTTGGAAATATTTTCTATGGCAAAAATCATTAAAATAACTTTAACTATTTAAACAGAAATTCTATAATTTATATAATATACTTCGTTAACGAAATATAACTTCAAAATAACGTCGTAATCACATGACAAAGTTATAATTGAAAACGACTCGAAATTAAAATAATCAATTGTTTAAATCAAATTACGCTAATAAAATCATTAAACTTAATAAATTTGGATTTTAAAAATATGGGGTATTACAATTATATTTATGAAACCTTGGGGATATTTATATTTTAGCATATTTGAGCTACAAATGAGGTAAAAATATCCCATAATTATTTTTAATATATTCCATCAATTTCAAGTATAATAAACCACCGAAACTCAATTTTTTTGTACTCTAATTATATCCAAACTCCCTAAAACCATCCTTGTCCATATAATTACCTTTAATATAGTAAATCAGCCTCTTGTCGTCATATGGCTTTCAAATAGTCCCTTATTTATTCTTGTGTGTGTGTGTGTGTGTGTGTTACTTTCTTTACTTTATCCATATATCTCCCAATATATATATATATATATATAATATCCTAACAGTAACCAAAATTTATTCTTACCTCATTTATTCTTCTTCTTCTTCTCTCTTTTCCTCCCAAAAATTGCCTCTACATACCTTTTCCTCCATTAATCTCCTTTGGTTTTCTTTGATTTTTAACTTCTAATTATTTATTTTTAGCCCATTACTGTTTTTATTAAAGAAAAGTGGGTAAAATAATGAGGAGCTTGAAGGAAAACCTATGTTTCTTCTTCCTTTTCTTCAAGATCATCCACCCCTAAAGGAGGAGTATGCCTTTTCCTTTTCCTTTTTGCTTTTCTTTTTCCTTGTTCTTGTGCTCTTTTGGTATTTTTTGATGTTTTTGTCCAAGTTATTCAAGAGGAGGGGTTTTTCTTGGAGGAAAGAGATCCTTATCTTGTTTAGGATATTTAGCAATTAGGTAAGCATAACCAGGATACAAGTAGATAGATTTGATGTGTTTGAATTTGTTGTTGTGAAATGAACATTTTTGTTCATTTTTGTTGCTCCATTCGGCCTCTATCCATGATATCTTTGATTTTTTTTCAAACTATTGGATTTTTTAAGTGTTTTAGGTAAAACTTGATTTATAACATGTTTAGTTTTGAGCATGTTTAGGCCTCATTTGGCTTTATTTAAGCTTTAAGTATGTTCTAGGGTATTTTGGTAAAAGCACACATTAATCATGTTTTCCCTAGAATTTAAGGGTTCTTGAGTGTTATTCATGTTTTATTTGATATACATATGAATTTCCATTATTTGATTATAAGTAGGGCATATGTTTATGATCAAATCATTTTTTTAAGCCTTTAGAAGTGAAGCTATCTTTTTACATGATTTCTAATTTTATTATTCTAATTTATAAGTTTCAATGGGTTACATTTGAGTGAATCATGCTCAAATTAAATTTTCATTAAATTTTGAGTTTTTTTAGTATTTCTTTTGTAATTTCTAAGTTTAATTGATTTTAAGGTTAATATGGTTTGATCATTGGATTTGACCTTCAAAATAGTAACCAAGTGTGAATTTTAATCAAGCATGGGTAGTAGTTTATGATAATATTTAATTCTCAACTTTTTCCATTGGGTTTCTCAATATAATTAGATGTTTTCTATCATTATAAATAGTATTTTGTAAATAGTAAAAATTATCAAAAGTGGAATATGACCTTAATAGTGGGTGGTAATACTTAATACATCTAAAATGTACTAATATTTAGAGTATAAGATTGAGTTTGGATTAAGTCAAGTAGCTTCATGATGATCTCCAAGATAGGGTCATGGAGTAGATGCCTTCCTTGATTAGTGGTATATTTTATCACTATCAAGTGTTGACTAGGCATCTTAATACTCAATAGGCGTCATATGGATTCTATAGGGGTGTGTGTAATTAAAGATAAAGTAGACTTTGTGGGTTGTGGTATTCCTTAGCCATTGTGATTTGGATATGTTCCTGGTTGTAGAATTGCAAATGTAGATTTTTCTCTCTCGAGTAAATGAATAAGTGGTTATGTGATAATGTTAATCAATGGATTAATGTTAATACCATGTTAGCTTCACAAATTACCAGTTATTATATGCACTATGCTACTTAAAGTGAGTCATATGCTAGCATGATTTCCTTTCTCTTGTTTCTACCATGAGAAGCATGTTCTTGTATATATTATGTGTGAGTATGCCATCACTTTTAGTGCATTTTATTTAGTAAGTGCATTTATCATACTAATATTGTGCTTCTTTTTGAATATTAGTGTATAGGCCCTTGTAGAGGATGTGGCCTTTGCATAGTTGTGAGTAGTTGGATTAGAATATGGGTATCCGACACATTGTGTACTATTTATTTTTGTATCGGGATATGGGTATTCTTTACCTATTTTTGTACCCCTTCATCTCCTCCTTGCTTTGTAGTTGTTTGTTTTGGACCTTTATCTCCTTTTTAGACAGTGTTGTGTATATCCTATCTATTGTATAAATATCTCTCTGTTTCTATTTGATTTGATTTATTTCTACTAAATAAAGTTAAACATTTTAGCCATGGGATTCATATGAAAATGGTGAGGGAAAAAATGTATACTTGATGTAGTGGTAACTATATCACCCGTCTATTTGTATATAGTTTTCGCCACTTAAAAAAAATTAGTTTATATAATTTGGGGTGTTATGATTGGATAATTGGACTCGTGTAAGTATTCCCCAAAAATATGGAGAGATTTGGGGGGGAGGGGGGATTAATGTAGGGTTTGAAAATTTTAATATGTAACATGGATGACAATGAGGTAAATCAACAATATACATTGTATTAAATGAAGTATTACATTTTTCTTTGGATAGTTCAAGAAAATTTTATTATAAACCAAATACATCCCAATTGTATATGATAACATTGTACAATTCTACCAAACCTTCCAATCGAATCAAAAGTTAAGGCACTCCAAAAAATCTCATCAAATTAGAAATGATACAATGATCGTATTAGAAAAAACTCCAAAGATAAGACGGAAAGAACTCCACGAGATATGTGCTACTGACTCCATGTCGAAGGGAGGAGACTACGTCCTCAGTCTAGAACTCACCTTAGAAGTATAATGGTCCGTTTGGATTGGGGTGAATCAAGGCGAGGGTAAACATTAAAAATTAACCTAGGTGAAGAGAATGGAGGTGAATCAGAGTGAATGTGTTTAAAATGATATTTGGATGATATTAACCTAACTTGAGTGAATTGGGGTATATGTTTTAAAAATTCTGTTTAGATTGAGGTGAATGAAGATTAAAAATATAAAACAAATGACATTTATACCCTTGTATTAAATAGATAAGTTCTATTGAGGGGTATTTTGGTCCTATAAAGTCAAAAATTTACTTATTCTTTCACCTTCACCTCGGTTACCGCCGAAATCAGAGGTTAATAAAAACGAGGTTAATCGAGGTGAATGGAGGTGAAACATTAACCTCGATTCACTCAGGTAAAATTATTAACCTGGTACCCAAACGGGGTGAATCAAGTGATTCACCTTCGTTAACTTTCTTTTACCCCAATAAAAATGAAGAGTAAAGGAAACCGCCACATAAACAAAATTGTCTAAACAAAAGAGACAAATGTAGCATAACATCAAAACGTCTAAAGACCATCAATACAAGTCTTATATCCATGGCATGAAATCCTCTTCATTATTAATTAGGATTGTTTATATTGTTCGATATTTGATGATTCAATCTGATATTTATATTAATTTGATGTAAAAAATTAAATAATATACTTGATATTTTTTTAAAAATAAAAATAAATAACCAAGATGATTAATAAAAAAATCAAGTACATCAGATATCAGATCCAGCAAATACATATAATATCTAATTCGATAAATTATATACATATATACTATAAACACTATTTATTTTTTCATAAAAGCGTATTGTATATAATCATGTATGTCTGTGTGTGTTTTTATTACTTGAAATGATAGTGTTTATTGTAAGTAAATTTTATACTTTTTTAATTATTATTTTGATTAAATATTTAAATATTATCCAAAATTTAGAATTACTAATTAAATATAATGTAATTTAAAACTCAAATCAAATTATTAAATCATATCAATCCAAATTGGATAAATTTATTAATTTTCAATTGAATAATTTTTATCCAACAATTTTCATTTGCGACTTGTTCAAAAGTTTCGGATATCTGATAACTTGTTTATTCTCTGATATGGCTTGTTCGAAAGTTTTTTTTCTAGATATCCAATCTTTTAAATATCTAAAACTTTTTGCAAAAAATATGATCCATAAACATCACTATTATTAATGTCTTACTTAGCAAAATAATCAATGACATGGTTTGAGCCTCTCCTAGCTTCCTTTGTAAATGAGGTATAAATCCTTCTGCCATTTCTTAGTCTTTTGTTTAAAATCTGCCTCATAATTATATCTCCAAGGCCCCTCGCTATCATTATTGCACCATTTGACTACATTACTTGAGTTAGATTCAACCACAATGGTAAAAAAGTTGGATCCATTCATTTGAGGAAGTAATCTTCAACACATAGAAACTGACCATGACTTATGCTTCATTAATGCCTATATATATATATATATACATATATATATGGCAGTGCTAATTAGAATTTTATCTAGAATTGATAAGAATAATCATAATCAAATCTCAGGATTGTAAAATGCTTCGAATACTATAAAATATGACCCTGATATGCTTGTATGCTCCAAAATCACATAGACATTTTTTTATAAAAAAAAAACAAAAAACTCATTCTTAAGATCTTTTGATCACTAATTAAATTGTAGTAATTAAAACAATACAAATTCTCGAAGTATATGCACATGGTAAATATAGACTATGTATAAGAAAAAAATTCTAACACCATAAAAGAAAATAAATGATGATTATAAACTAAATAGATAAACAAATAACATTACAGAATTTCATATATTTATTTTGCTTTGCATATAAAGTTTGGATTATTTCATAGTGTTTTTTCCCTAACAATAAGCTTTATTATCATGTTAATATCTTGCTCACTCATCCTTTGTATTGGTTGGATCTCAATATATAATATGTACAAAATAATATGGATGAATATTTAAAGTTAGAAAAGTAATACAATGTGAATATGATGAAAAATAGATTATAAGGCGAATATATATATATATATATATATATATATATATAGTAAGTAGAATATTATAATTCTATTTAGGATCGTAAGATTTTACTAAACTTATATAGAATTATAAAATAACTATACCTAATTCTAGCTTCATAAAAGATGAGCACCAGAGAGAGCCACTTGTCCTTTACCTTATCAATAGACTACTTACCACAAGTGATGCATGGGGACGGGAAACAAGAATGGAAAAAAATGTAGAAATACCAACACGTGTGTGTGTGTGTGTGAATGACTTAAGCAAGTCATCTTTGATTCGATTCATGGATTTTTGAGAGGTGTACATGCATGTTGCACTTTTTGGAAGTAATAAAATTTGCATTGATTCCTAAATAATAATAGTAATATGATAAAAAAAACATTAATAATATAAAGAACATACTCCATATACATTTAAATAATGAATAACAATAATCTAAATTATGATATCAAATTTAAGATACATAATTATAGAATAGTGTTTTGATGCAAGTATGATAATTTTGCACATGTGTTTGGTGCAAATGTTTTAGTTTTACGCCGGACAATTTTGATGCTCCAACAACTTATTTTCTATGTAATAAAAAAATTACATTTGGAGTGAAACTTGGAAAATTTGTGATTATTGTAGTAATTTTTTTTATTGTTTTATAAATGTACTCTTAACTATTAATCTTCACCTATCTTTTTCTCCTAAAATTTAGTATCTTAGCAATATTTTTACCACATGAAAATATGTGGGAAAACTTGTTTTGGAAATTTTGACGACAACTTTGCTTATATATATCAATAATGTAGAAAATTATGAAGGGAGATAAGGTAAAATTAAATTAGTTATGGAAGAAAAATGCTATGATAAAGAATTTTAATTAAAAAAGCTAACCTAATTGATATTAAAAAAATATGATTAATGTATTTGGAAAAATAAAATTTATAATTGAATTTTATTTGTATTATAATTATACTTTTCCTTTTATTTTCATATTATGGCTAACAAAACTTATGTCTTTTCGACAACTTTTATCCTAATGATGTAGGTATGGATTATTTTCGTTTGATTTGATGCACGTAGGGTACCTTGGAATTGATTCTTGATAGTTTAGGTTAGCCTACTTCCGTTAGTTTTGATAGATCTTAATACACTTTTTCTTTCCAAAAATAAAATGAATTGTAAGTGCATCAAGATAAGGAATCATTTCTTTTTTATTACAAAAATGTTAATAATCCAATGATAGAATACATGCTTCAACTTCTTCTCATTTATTTTTTTGGTAGATAAAGAAATTATATTTATATATATATATATATATATATATATATATATATATATATAGGGTGAAGATCCCATATACATTATTTTTAAGATACATCTATAGGAACCAATCATAACTATTAGATTAGTATTTGATCAATGGTCAAGATTTAATAAATAACTAACT
Organism: Tamarix austromongolica; assembly: GCA_039764185.1. Lineage (NCBI taxonomy): Eukaryota > Viridiplantae > Streptophyta > Magnoliopsida > Caryophyllales > Tamaricaceae > Tamarix > Tamarix austromongolica. The sequence continues at coordinate 92,114,824 of CM077816.1, read as the reverse complement.
TAAATTTATTTTAATCTTGACCCTTCAATTTTCTAGATCTAACGGTAACTAAAGGTTCCTACATTTATATTTTAAGTAATGATTTGTACCAGAACCTAAATCTATATATATATATATATTTTTTTTTTTTTTATTTGGTAATAATAAGGAATCTTTATTAGAACTGCAAAGCGTTTAGGAGTTGGGACTATAAAGTCCAGAAACATCAGAGATGAAGTGAAGTCCCGGAGCCCATAAAATAACAATTGTTCGAGGCCAGTAGATTGCAGTTCATTTTTTTTTCCCTATCTTTTCAGCAAGTTTTAAAACACAGCGTTTTGGTCTCTCTCTCTCTCTCTCACCGTTTTTTTGTGCCCTTACTCTTTTCCAAATTTAACTCCTCGCAGCGACATGCCACATTTGGATACCTTCGAAAGCTGTTTCTGCCCGCAGCACAGGGCCACGGCCCACCGCCCACGGCCTCCTCGTCACGTCTCTCTCCCCACTCCCCAGCATATTGTGCGATGTCTGCTACTTGATTTCTCAGCCGAAAACCGCCGCTGTGTCTGCCGTTCGTTCGTGTTCTTTGTTCGGTCGTGGTGTCTTCCGTTAGTCTGCGGATTGCAGGCTCTGTGTCTTTGTTCTTCATTTAAATTTCTCAAGGTAATATTCCTGATCTGTTGTTCGACTGCTTAAATTATTTGCTTCAATTGCTTTATTATCTATCATACTGGTATATTTACTGATTTTAAAAGATAACTACTGTTATAGAATTTCTGTGTCATGCCACGTGTCAGCTTAATGTTTGTAATTGTAATTAAGCTGTTGTTGGAATAGTTACGATTAGTTGATCGGTTGTAAGGTTGTTAGCAACTACGACTGTGTTTTAGCATAAATACTTCATCATAAGAAGGGGCGGGGGAGAACAGAAGAATTAACAACTCTCTTTACAGAATACTTCCTTCCATTTCTATTACAAGAAATTGCTTATAGTGAATGATATCTCGACAGTCATTCTCCTCATTGACAGCCCTGATTCCTTCTTTCTTGTATTGTTCCCTATCAACTACCTTAGTTATTAGATTACATTAAGACACTAAAACCCTAATTTGGTAAATGCATGACTGCCCAAACATTCTAAATTGTAACTTCTTAATTATTTATTGTTATAATTGGTCTTTATATTATATAACTTGGTTAGCTATGATAGAAAAAAATGGGCTATATACGTGTGAAAATTATAAAGCAGATTTGGAAAGACAAGGGAGTGAACTTATCAAAATGTTTCTGCCGTGGAACATCACTGCCTTGAAGCGAATTATGGTCGGAGCTCTACTGTAATTACGCCTGCTAGTTCGCCCCAAGGTTAACAGAACAATTCTCCTATCTTGTACACTCAAAGATTGAAAATGTGGAATCGCAGAACTTATCCTAGTAATTGTGGAAAACGAAAACAGAGAGATCGAAAGCTGATAGAGAATACTCTATTTTCTCAATCTATAAAATGCTGATGCAAATTGTAATTATAAAGAGAAAAACACACAAAAATAACCACCGATTGCAGAAGAATCGGTCCTCCAATACATAATGTGCGTAATGTTTGAAAACATTTGAAAATGGAGGAAAAATCGGAACAGTAATATTGAGTAAAATTTCAGTAAAAATAATGGTGGGCTCAAGTTTGCTAGAACCCTAGTATTAAAAACCGGACCGGACCGGCCGGTCTGACCGGTGAACCGGCGAACCGGTCGGGTCACCGGTCAGATTTCATGTGCCGGTTTTTAAGATCTTGGAACCAGTAAAAACCGGTCAAAAACCGGTCGGACCAGTGAAAACCGGTGAACCGGTCAAAAAACCGATCTTAGAACCGGTCAAAAAACCGGTTGGGAGCCGGTCAAATTCATGTATAGTTTAATTTTCTATGTATTTCATATTTTTTGACTTAAAATGTACCACTGGTTCGACCACTAAACCAGTGAACCAGTTATGATACCGGTTCGATGATCGGTCCGGTTTTTAAAACTATGGCTAGAACCATAATTAATAACCCACCCACGCAAATAAGTGTAACACCCTTATTTTTAGAACTTAAAAAATTTCGTTTAAAGAATTATTTACGGAAACTAAAATATTAAAAACACAGGGTGTTACCGTCACATTTGGTACAAGTTTGGTTTACTTTATCATTCTCATACCAAATACTAAGCTTAAAACGTTATTCCGCTTAAATTAATAATATAATTATAAGAACCAAGATAGAGAATACAAAGTAGATTAATATTATTCTGATAAAACAAACAGTTAGTGGTTACAAAATTTCAATGAGAAGAAATACAGAAGGATATAAGAGTCTAAGAATATGCGGACCAAAAGATACTAGGTAGGACACTGAATAGTTCTAAATCTCAACCCAAAATACTAATATTTAAGTTGATCTCGTAGGCTAACCTATAGAGTCACCACTGACCATTGAATAAGTAGGGAACCATGAAACAAACCCATCAATACAACAATATTAATTAACCCATTATATAAAACTAAATATGAAAAGATTACATGAAACGCACTGAAGGTGTCACAACAAGAGGACATAGTATAAAATATTGTAATCTGATAGAGAATACCTATAGTACTTCAAAGAAATAACACTCAAGCAACACAATTGTGGATTAGCACAGGGAGAATGTAATCAGATGAGGGAATTGATAGAGAGATTTGATTAGCTAGAGAGCAAATGTCAGGTATTCAAGGTCCTGACCCCTCCCATACAATACCCTCTCTCTCCCCACCACCCCCTTCTGTCGTTTCTGTTTTTATATCCCCGATAATAGATTCCCTAGCTCACTAAGATAGAAAAAATGATTCAGCAAAAAAGTGTAACAACATAACACTCACATAACCGACTTCCCCCTAATGGCTCCCCACACAGATCATAACTGAAAAGGAATAATAAAATGACTGAAAAGGACAAAAAGTAAGAACGACACCCCTTTACTTATCCAGCTTCGGGACTCCCTGCCTAGCTCCTTTACCCTTCCTCCCTTTCCTCCCCTTCCTAACATAGGTGAATTTAATGATTGGCCTATCAATACTTCCCCTGTGGAGCTTCACCTTGTCCTCAAGGTGAAAGGCTGGAAACTGTTGGTTGAGCACATCAAATTCTTCCCAAGATGTTTCAAATTCCCGCAAGCCCTTCCACTTAACTAAAACTTCCAATGCTCCTTGCTGATTGTAGCATAAGTTGCATATTGCCTCAGGCTCCACCTTCCATTCCAAATCGGCTGAGAGGACCAGAGTGAATGGCTGTGCATGGAGGCCATTCCCTACTGTTGGCTTGAACATTGACACGTGAAAGACCAGGTGAATAGATGCTGAATTTGGTAACTTGAGGCGATAGCCAACCTCTCCTACTTTAGCTTCCACTTGGTATGGACCAAAATACCTTGGGGCAAGCTTCTCATTTAGCTGCTTGGCCAATGACCTATGCTGGCATGGTTTGAGTTTCACAAACACCCAACTACCTACTGCATAAGTCTGCTCACGACGCCTCTTATCAGCCTGCTGTTTCATTCTGGTTTGTGTGCGCTAAATGTGATACTTCAACTCTTCCAAAATTGCATCCCTGTCCTGTACGTCTTGATCCACAGCAGCAAAAGGTGTGCTCCCCACCTCATAACGCAAAATAGGGGGAGGGTCTCTTCCATACAGAGCAGTGAAAGGTGTAGTCTGTATAGCTGAATGGAAGGAGGTGTTATATCAAATAAACAAATATCACCAAAGCCACATATTGCTCATGCCCATTCATTTAGAACATAATGAAACTTACTAAGTACTCAAAGATGATTAGAACCAATCTCAACCCAATAACCATAATATTCACAATATATCTCATAACTCAACATTCATGCGAGTAAATACCATAAAACCACAGGTTAGGCATGAAAGCAACTACCGACTATAGATAAACACGAAGGCTACTACTAATTACAAGTAGGCACAAAGACTACAATTGAACCATAGGTAGACACAAAGGTTATTACCGAACCAATCCAATAATTATTTCAAAACAATTCAATAATTATTTCGAGCCAATAGTAATTATTTCCATTGTAGTTTACTCGAGGGGAGATCATATTAACGCGGAGACACTAAGGTACTTTGCTCATACAGACACACTAAGGCAGTACAGTATTTTACTATATCAATCTAATGACACTAAGATACCCTGGTCGTATACTTACAGGAAGGAAACACAATACCCTATTGACACGACACCTAATCAATAAATATGCATACTCTTTAAAAAGTCCATTGAGCTAAATAGAGTAAGATATAGAACCTAACTAGGGCACTAAGGCACACCGACAAAAATCCATAACCGGCCGTGGGCTAAACCACGTCGTTAGAGTAGCGAACCTTAAAGAACCACCATTCCTTAGATATATCAAGCAGTGAGTTCATCAAGTCTACCTCACTAAGACCGCCCAGTATTAGGGTTATAGACTCATTAAGAAACTAAGCTCAACCTATAGTCAAAGTACTATTATGCACCATAGGGATGGAAATGTAGTATAACAGAGTAATCATATGGCTTTGTTTGACCACAAGTGGTATCCACCCTACTTTCCTCAACTCAAGGTTTAAGCCTCATACCACTCGATGATTTGAGGGTATCTCTCTTCGTTAGTTCCTTCGTCAGAGGATGTGTTTGATTTCTCTCCGGTCTAAAAAACTCTAAGGAAATCATCACTCATCAACAGTTGTCTTACAAAACTGTGTCTTATACGCATGTCTCCTCTTACCATTATACACACTGTTCTTGCAATATAAATAACTGCCTGTGAATCACAGTGCAAGGAAACTGGAATATTTGATTTCCTCCATAATGACACATCTACCAACAAGTTTCTCAACCATTCTGTCTCTCAACCAGCTAACTCAAGAGCAATAAACTTAAACTCCATCGTAGACCAAGCAATACAAGTTTGCTTAGCAAATTTCCATGACACAACTCCTCATCCTAGTGTTAAAACATATCCACCGGTGGAGCTTACCTCATCATTATCTAAAATACAATTAGCATTAGTAAATCCTTCTAATACAACTAGAAATTTACAAAATTACAAGCATCAATCCTTTATACCCTTAAGGTATATAAGTAAACGACGAAATACAGTCCAATGATCTCTATTTGGATTGTGAGTATACCTACTTAGTCGACTCACACCATATGCTATGTCATGTTTAGTATAGTTCATGAGGAACATTACACTACCTATGATTTTAACATATTCTTCTTGTAAAACACTAGAACCTTGGTTCTTTTTGAAATGAATGTTAGAATCATAAGGATTTTTCAAAGTCAAATCATTATAACAATTAAACTTTTTTGATATCTCATCAATGTAGTGTGACTAGAGTTGGCAATTGGGTGGGTCGGGTCGGGTCGGGTCACTATCGAATCAGGTTATATGATAATTGGGTCATTTCGGTTTTGAATAATCTCGGATCATTTTATCGGGTTGGGTCGGGTTGGGTTTGATTTGGATAAACTCGATATCAGATAATCTCAGGTCATTCTAAGTTTCGGATCAGGTTGAGTTGAGATCGGATGGACTCAGATTCGGGTAAATTTGGGTGGTTCTAATTTCGGTTCAGGTTCGAATTATTATATTTTCAGGTTGAGTTTGGATCGAATTTGGATCCTTTTAGATTTGAGTCATGATTGTGCCAATTTTTTTTTTCTATTCCAATATGTTATTAAAATCTAATTATTTTGAGAACGTTTATTTCAATTTATCTTATTCAATTAAAAGGGAATTATTATATTGATTGATTTTGGGCCTTAGAATTTTTTGGCATTATTTCCTCATTGGAGATATATTTGACGTTTCAAATTTAAAAATCTTCAAAGCGGATTACTTTTCTTATTATGTTAAGGTATAGCTTATAATTCAACTCCATTATTAGCTTGGTCATATTGAGTTCGAGTATTATTTTAATTTTATATTATATTTATATTTTATACAGCCTTATGTAATATTAACTTACACTGATTGTTGATAATTGATAACAGATGAAAGCTTCTAAGGTTGTACTTCTCATATTATTTTTATAATAGATTGCTCACATCATATCAGCATAATTTTAATAAATATAAGAATGATAATAATATAAAAATAATGATAACAATAATAATAGTAATTAATGAATATCAATTATGGCAAAAATAATAATAACAAAACATAAGTTTTTTTTTTTTTTTATATATTTTGATTAGATCATATCAAGCTAAATAAGATAAAAATTAGATAAAGTAAGTAATAATGACTAATTGTACACTCGGTAGTATTTTGATACTGAAGCTACTAACATGTAGTAAACTCAGGCTTTTGTTTAGTTTAGATACACCCAGTAAACTATGTGTTGGATGTGTGCTTTTTGAGGCTTTTTAAAAACTTATATGATGCCTTTTGATTTTTTTTTTTTTTTGTGTGTGTTTTGATTTATAGATGTTGGATATATTTGCATTATTATTATTATTATTATTATCTTATGATGCCTTTTAAGGCTTGCGTATTTGTGTTTTGGGTTTAACGGGTACTTGAAGTGCTTATATCGTGTCTTTTGAGGCTTACATATTTGTTCTTTGAGTTATCACTGAGGAGATGTACTTTTTGAGGCTTTTTAAGTGCTTATATGGTGTCTTTTGAAGCTTGTGTGTTTGTATCTTAAGTTTAAGATGTTGGATGTATTTGCACTATTATTATCTTATGGTACTACATGGAAGTGAACTAATATTTAGATCGCATAGTAGAGTTTTCCCTTTTTTCTCTACTTTTATTTCTATACTTTAATATTGGTATCAATGGATATTGTACTTGTATATACATAAGAAGTGATATAAACTTTAAGAAAGTATATTGTTTTTAGATTTTGATGCAAGTACTGGTATGGACTAGTTGCGCATCTATATTATTTCATACTTTATGAAGTTTTGGAAAATTTGAGTAATGGATTAATGTTAATTTTTGGGTACTACTGGGTTGAATCTTTATAGATTTATAATTTTTTGGGTTATATCGGATTTTAGATAAATGATAGATTGGGTTAGGCAATTTTGGATTTATAGTTTTACAGATTATATCGGGTTTCAGGTGAGTATCGGGTTTGGTCTAGTTTATTTCAGGCTTATGGTTTCTTGGATTATATTGGATATTAGATACATATCGGATCGGGTCGGATAAGTTTCGGGCTCCTAATGTTTTGAATAAAATCGGATTGGATTTCGGACAGATCAAGTTGGTATTCGTCGGATTTTTTGGATCGGATCAACTTTTGCCAGCTCTTAAGTGTGACCGTCGTAAGGGAAATCCATTCTCATTTTTTCTCATTCTAATATCAAGAATTACATACACTTTTCGTAGATCTTTCATATCGAAGTGAGAAACAAAAACGATTTGGTCCCATTGATCACATTCATATTAGTGTCAAGAATCAATATGTCATCAACATACAGACATATAATCACACAATCATATCCAAACATCTTGGTTTAAACACAAAAGTTGGATCCATTTGCAACATAACCATCGCTCATTAAAGTTTTGTTAAATTTTTTATTCCATAGTTTAGGAGCTTGTTTAAAGACATATAGAGATTTTCTTAATCTACACACTTTGTTCTCTTGACTCAACTGCACAGCCATCAGGTTGCTCCACATAAATTTCTTTGTTAAGGTTACCATTTAGTGCTCGTTTGGTATGGGGGTAATAGAGGTGGAAAAATTACCCCCATATTTTATATATTTCGTATAATTTATTTAAAATTAAATGTTCTTATTCTAATGAATCTTCATTTTATATCTTAATTTGATCTAAAATGGGTATTTTATTAAAAATATATTTAGTATTATTAAATACTTAATATGAAAGACATAAAATAGGGAAAAAAAATTTCCATCCCTATTATCCCCATACCAAACAAGCCCTTAAAAATATAGTTTTAACATCCACTTGATGAACTATAAGTCCATAGATAGTAGCCAAATCAACCAAAGAATGAATAGTGGCAATTTTAGTCACAGGAGAATAAATATAAAAAAATTTAATATCTTTCTTTTGTTTGTAGCCCATAGCCAAGAAATAAAATCGCAGCTGCAGTCGCGGTATTGCGGTATCTGAGCCTCGCAAAAGATAAATTGTTTGTTACTATAGTCGCGGCATGAATTTTTATTTTTATTTCACTATATACTTTAATTATTATTTATCGATCATTTAAATATAAATATTTAATAAACTAATAGTTTATATTATATTAGAAGTATTTAAGTGAGTTATTATATGCTAAATTGTTCTAACAAATTTACCTTGAAATAAAAAAAAAAAATACATGCTATTTAGTAGGACATGTAAAGGTAATAAATAAAAATACTTTACTATTGTTTAATAGTAACTTGGTTCAATATATATATAGTAAATGAATAAGAAAAAATTATCATGAATACTTTTTTCAATAGATTTAAGAATTCTATTACAACAAAGTGTTGATTTATCAGCGATTTATCCCAATTTATTGCCAATATTTTTCAATTTATTGGTAATTTACCAGCTGTTTATTAGCCGATAAATGTGAAATTTTAAAACCGTAGCATATCAGTAATTTCGCGTCGCAGTTGACCCAAAAACTGTTAAATAGAGGCCGCTACGCTATAGCTGAACCACTATTTAATTGGATGCTCACAACTATCTGTCTAGCCTTAAACTTATCAATAGTTCCATTGGTTCTCAATTTCTTTTTAAAGATCCAGTTATATTCAATTGGTTTACGCCTTCTAGCTGTGTCAACTAAATCTTATGTGTAATTATTTATTATGGAATCTAACTCATTTTTAATTGCTTCTTTTTAGAAACTAGCATATACAGAATTTATTGCTTCACTATATGATTTAGGATATTTTTCAATCAAAAAGATAGGCACAAAGTCTTTACTGATTATATCTAAATCATTCTCTATAAAAAAAAGTTAGTTACAAAATTAGGTCCAAAGCTAGTTTTTGTCCTACGCCTTAAAACTTTTACTAGGTTCAATAACATCATCATCATTTACAGCAACAAAGGAAGACGTAAAAGTCAAAGGCGCAAGACCAATATTAGAAGAACTAGCTATATCTAAATCATTCTCTATAAAAATGGTTGTTACAAAATTAGGTCCAAAGCTAGTTTTTGTCCTACGCATTTTACTTTTACTAGGTTCAATAACATCATCATCATTTCCAGCAACAGAGGAAGACGTAAAAGTCAAAGGCGCAAGACCAACGTTAGAAGAACTAGCTATATCGATGCATTCTTTTTCATAGGAAATACGTTTTCAAAGAACTCTACATTCTTAGATTCACACATAGAATTATCACTTAAGCATAAGAATCTATAAACAATACTGTTCCAAGCATAATCAATAAATACACAATCAAATGTTTTAGTTCTCACTCTAGTCCTTATAAAATCAAGTAAGCCAACCTTAGTTAGATACCTCCACACTTTTAAAATTTTTAGGTTAGGTGCAAAACCTTTTCATAGATCACGGGGTATTTTATCTAGCTTTTTATGACGAATAGTATTCAAAATGTAACAAATAGACAGAACAATTTCTTTCCGCATATGGTCAGACATGCCGTAACTCAAAAGCATAATATTAATCATTTCTTTTAGAGTCTGTTTTTTTCTTTTAGCTATGTCATTTTATTGTGAGGTATATAAAGGGCACCGGTCTCATGAATAATACCATAATTATCACAAAATTCTTTTCGGAAGCTAGTTTCATATTCATCGCCCTTGTCAGACCTAAGTCTATTAATCTTACAGTCCAACTGATTCTCAACTTTTGCCCTATATTTTAAGAACATGTATTTAGTCTCATCTTTAGACCCAAGGAGGTAAATTATGTTATATCTTGAATAATTGTCAATAAATGTCACATAATACCATTTACCTCCTCTACTTAAAGTATTTTTAAAATCTACCAAGTCCGTATAGACCAATTCAAGTAGCTCATCTATTATGTTAGTGACATGTTTGAAATACTTTTGAGTAAACTTAGCTTCCATACAAATAGGTCACTTCTCATAATTATTAGTGTCCGCCACATTAATTAATTTCAAACTTTTAAGTTTGTTCGAGTAAGTTATGTTCATATGCCCACCATGCCAAATATTCAAATCAAAAGGGCAAATGTTGAGTACAAAAAAAAGACTATTAGCTAAATACCCCTCACCTACCAGAAATACCCCATTGTTGGATTTTATTACTGTATCAGCATCAAACACAAGTTTCATATCAGATCTAATCAGCAAGCTACTAGAAACTAAGTTTTATACAAGAAAGGTACAAAGTAAACATCGCTCAATGACTGTTTCTTTTCGGAAGAAAGTTCTAGAAGAATATTTCCCTTGATCTGAGGAGCTAGAGGTGCAGGAGCCTTTTGAGTTTGACTTCCTAACCCTATCTTTGTACTACTGGTAAGCCTTATGACCTGTCTTCCCATAGACGCAACAAGTCACTTTTTTCTTTTCAATCTTATTCCTTTTTTTAAGTTGGATTGATTCTTTTATCGTCCTTTCTTTTGGGTCATCTTTTTCTTTCCCTTGAACCTGTCTTTATCAGCACTAGACACAACCAACGTAGCATGAGCAAGATTAGTCACATAAAAAACTAGCTTATCTTTTAATCGGTTGGTCTTTTCAATCTTCATATGGCTTATCAGTTCCAGTAAAGTCAGGTCTCTTTTTTTATGCTTCAAGTGGTTCCTGTAGTCACTTCAGGAGTTAGAAACTTCTCTAGCAAAACATGAGCCTAGAATTTCTCACAGATCTTCATCTCCTTAGCTACAACATCAACAATTAAGTTTTCAAATTCATGTACTTGTTCAATGATGGGCTTGTTATAATCATTTCAAATCTCAATAAGTTACTAACCACATATCTCTTCATATTTGCTTCTTCAGATTCATAGCGTTTCTTCAATGAATCCCAAATATCCTTACCAAAACCCACATCAAAGTATGTATTGAACAACTTGTTCAACTAGAAGTGGTCCTGTATAATCTTGTTATTCTTATCATATTTCTCCTTATCAGCCTTGTCTGACTTCTTTATTGCAGGAGCGACTGAAGTAGAAATAGGAGTGGCTGCAACAGCTTCTTCAGCCATCAGATCAGTCACCAAAACATAATCAATCTCAAGAGCCTTGAATAAAATTACAAGTCTTTTTGACCATCAACGGTAATTAGTATGGTCGAATGGTTCCACCTTAGACATAGCAGCATAATTTTTGGGACTACTAAAGCCATATCAACTTAGTAACAATAAAACACTGTAGCACTGAAATACAGTAGCATCGAAAAAGTGTAGCCCCAACCTAAAAATAACAGTCTAACTAAATTCCAGTGGAACACCTAACCAATAAACTAAGATCTACAGCTCCTACGCAAGTTGAATATTACAATTGTGGAACAATACCAAGATTTTCAACAAACTTTGAATCTCAGCAGCAGAAGCAAACTACTCTCAATTGTACATAAATCGAACGGTGACAGTTACAACTGAATGTAAGAACTTATCAGTCTCGAACACAGTAACAACTTTCACTGCAGAAAGCAACACCACTAGCAGAATGTAACAGTGAATCGAACAGTAGCAGAAGAATTGAACACAGCAGTAACAATCGAACAGTGACCGAAATCGTCTGTAAACTATCCAAATTAATTCGCTTCAAATAGATAGAAAAAAATGGACAGTATACGTATGAAAATTATAAAGCAAATTCGGAAATACTGGAAAGTGAACTTCTACAAATATTTCTATCGTGCTGTGGAACACCACTGCCCTCAAGTAAATTACGGACGGACCTCTACTGTTATCCCGTTTGCTGGTTTGCTCCCAAGGTTAAGACAACAACTCTTCAATCTTATACACTTAAGATTAAAGAATGTGGAATGGCAGAACTTAGCCTAGTAATTGTCAAAATCAAAAACAGAGAGATCAAAACTTGATAGAGAATACTCGATGTTGTCAATCTTTAAAATGCTGATGCAAGTTATAATTATAAAGAGAAAAATGCACACAAAAATAACCACCGATCTTAGGAGAATCAGTCCCCTAATGCACAATGTGCGTAATGTTTGAAAACATTCAAAAATAGAGAAAAAAATCAGAAAAGTAATGAGTAAAATTTCAGTAAAAAAATGTTAGGCTCAGGCCTACTGAAACTGTAACTAATAGCCTACCCTCGCAAATAAATCCAGGCCAGCCTGCCGGCAGAATGGTGGTGGGCGTGCGTGTGGTTATTAGGTCCAGTCCATCTCCTTCACAGAACAGGCCATATGAATTAACTTAAACAAGATCATATAGAGGAGGATTGAAAAGATGAGTTCTTCTCATCAATGTGTTTCATGGAAAAACTCCCAACATTTGAAAAAACGGCATAAGTTTTGCCATTGTCCAATGAGCTATTAGGTTAGAACCATAATCTAGTAAATGTATGACTGCACAGAGGATTATCAGCATCTTGCTTGGTACTAGAGTGTATTTGAAATTTGAAGATTAGACTTAATTTTGAATTAAAGGTATGAGTTTTATATATATAGTCGTTTATCTTATGTAAGAGAAGTAGATTTATGTCTTCAAGTTTAAGGATTGTTCTACTTGCTCTGAATATTGATTATGAGGTTTCATGTGGATTGTAGTAAGGCTGAATATAAACAAATTGCTTGGAATATTAGTGCATTGTCAACATCAATTAGTATGTGCGGATAGTATCATATATTGTTTTCAAGATTTGGAAATTCGGCTTGTACAATTGTATAATCATGTATAATAATATTTGGTGTAAAGTTTTTAATTTTTGTTGTAATATATTGTTATTGTTAATTTTATTCAGAATATTCAATTAGACAGTGACACACGGGTTAAAATTAACCCTGCATCCGTCACTAAGTACATGCATTAGACGTGTCCAGCAACATGATTGAAAGGTAATTCATCTTCGCTTCAAAAAGTTAGGGTTGCTGCTAGTGATTTCTTGTACGTTTTGATGAATATTAAACAATAGTAGTTGCGTTCTACTGAGGGGCAGATTCAAGAAGTTACGTTGGGCTGATGAACATCTGCTAGTTATGCATTTCTTGTTTGACCAAATACGTGGAATCATATTCATCTACATATTCAGCATGGAACTGGAATACTTTAGGCTTCTAAGTTCAAATGCGTAAAAAAGTTAAGAATTCATCATAAATCCTGAAATATTCATGAATTACTACTTCACAATGCAGCAAGCCATCACTCAATATTAAGTGACTGTGAGCTCAATTTTCAGCTGATGTAAAATAATATTCAGCAAACTTGTGTGAATCAATATTTAGTGCCTGTAGATTGGATACTCTTTGTGTATTTCTGCAATATTGAACAACTTTGAACTCATTATTCAGTAGTAAATTACATATTCATCTTATATTTCTGCAAATGGGTACTCAATGCTGAGTAACCCATATTAGAAATTCATCTTAAATTCGGATAATATTCAGCATTGTAAACTCAATAATAACCGATTTGCTAATTTAATATTCAGCAACTGCTATCTAAAATATTCAGTAACTGTAAACTGCGTACTTTCGGATTATGAGTATAATAGTTCCGTTTTGTCATCTGTTACTGTTATAAAAGTGTCCTTACATATTGAGTGACTCCTTAATTATCATTCACACAGGGTTGGACGTGAAATGCTTTTGTTGGAAGCACCTGTTGCCGAAAAGGCAATCGAGGAATCTACAAGAAAGAGGAAACGAGCCACAGGAAAAGATAAACATAAGGATGATGATTTCCTTGATCATATACCTATAAATGTATTAGCAAGAAAACGTGCTCGTGTTATTGCCCGTGCTGCTGCCGGAAAGAAATTTATACAAAAAAAGAAAAGGAAATCTATAGTCAAAGAATCTGGTGATGGGATTAAAGATAATCCTATAACAACTTTGGTAATAAGGGATGATGAGATTGAAGATCAGCTTGGAAAACCTATCCCAATACAGGTTTCACGTGTTAGAAGGGAAAATTTGAGCAGTAGAATGTCTCCTACACGTTTTTTTGAAATGATACCTCGGCTTACTTCTGAGCAAAGGATGGCAATTGAAGACATAGGGTTTGGATCGTTTCTCATCCTGGGGATCAAAGAACTAGATATGAGACTTGGTAAGTATCTAGTGGAGCATTTTGATCATTTCAGTTGCACAATTAAGTTGGAAGGTGAGAAACAGATTCAAATAACTGTTGATGATGTGCACATCTGTTTCAATTTGCCTAGAGGAAGCAAGCCTGTTACAGAGGCAAAAAACGATTCAGAAAATGATAAATACCATCAGTTTCTAACAGAATGGAGAGCAAGATGGGGTATCAGCAATGGAAGCCCTTTAACAAATTCAATGCCAAATAGAATTCTCGAGTTTGGTGGTGCAGGAGATGATTTCAAAAGAGATTTTGTTGTATATATTGTCACCACTTTCTTGAAGGGACATCAGAGTCACCACTGCAACTATAAGATTCTTTACTCTATTATGGATGTCACTCAAATAAGTCAGTTGAATTGGTGTCAATATACAATCGACAGTCTTGTTGCATCTGTAGAAAATTGGCAGAAGAACAAGAAAAGTTTTTTCACAGGGCCATTGTTGTTTCTCATGGTAATGCATGCTTTTTGTTTCCTATTATATTCAGCAACAGTTAAACTAAATATTGAGTAACTGTTTGCCGAATGTTTCAGTTTTCTATGATGATTATTTTCGTTTATCTGATGAGATTGCATATGATGATTATACTTTAGTCTATTTTGGTTTGTAGTTATGCTACCTAGATAGGGTAGAATTCAAAGGAAAGGAAGTTGAGAGGTTCTTTCCAATCATTACGGGATGGACATCTGAGACTTGTGGAGCAAGAATTAAGGAGGAGTTTGCAGCTCGGGGTTTCGGGAAGGGTAGGATGTTGGAAAGATTGCAAATCCCTGAGGCTGGTGTAAAAGCAGTAGGAAAAAGAAAACATCTTACCGCTACTATCCTTAAAATCCAAGGAACAAATGAACAAGAATACAACACAGGAGAAGAAAGTAACAACGTTGTCTCAGATGATCATCAACCGCAGGACCCTGACCTGTCTAAGAAGGTGATATACTTTTGCTGAAACTTATATATTCATCATATATTTAAGTAATAGTTTGCATAACAATTTTATGAAATCCTTTAATTCATATCTTCATCATCCTAATTTTTCGATAACTTGTATATTAATCATATAAATTTTGTGAAATAATCAATTGTACCTTCTATATTCATCATACATTAAAGTCTGCATGTTCACATCTTACTTGAAAAAAAAAAAACAGCACATCTTGAAGAAGATCTCTTCTGTCGGCAAAAAGGTGGCAGATGCCTTCGTTGAACTGGGGGAACTAATGGATGAAGCTGGAAATGTTAATACTGTCAAGATGATAGGCTCAAGGGTTGCTGAGATGTTCGGTGCGATAACTAACAATAGGACAGATAGTACACAAGGAAAATTTATCCTGAGAGAGGATGATCTCTCAGGGGAGCCGGATGTCGTGAAAGTGATTGCAGAACTTGAGGCAGCATATCAAACTAAAGTGAATACCGATGCACCATCCTGATATGCCTTCATCTGACCTTGGCATATCACACAACCAGATCAAATACTAGCACCTCAAAATCCCCTAAATTTTGTTTTTGAGATTGCAAAGACATGTTAAACGGGGAGCAAAGGAAATGATGAGGTATGATTCACATTATGATACTGTTACCGTGCCTGCCATTGTAGATGATGTACATCATGGTAACATTATTATGTTGGTGGGGCTAATACTACCGTTGTTGAAGTGCCTAAAAAGAGATGAAGATACCACAAATGCAAACACTGCAATAGTTCCATAGTACCAAGGCGAGAGAAAACGGCGATACCATAAAGAAAGAAAAATATTACTCCTTTTATGAAGCTATATATTTTATTTTGTATAATTATAGTAAGCTGCACACATTTTTAGGAGTTAATAAAGTTATATTTAATATTTTAATTACACAATTAATAAATATGTGACTCCATTGGTTAAGTTTGCATTATCAAATCATATAGTGTAGGACCGTCTGCACATTTTAAAAATGTCACTCTGAATTCATAGACTATCATCGGTTTCGATTGATGTGTTGATTGTAAGTTTTCAATAGTCACACTTCTTCAGAAATTTACTGATAGAAAAATAATTATTTGAAGTTGTGTTTGGCTTATATTGAGGGAGTGGGAAAGAAAATTATTTTATTTATTATTATTTTGTATAAGATATAAATAAATAAACTAAATAAAGTTTTTCTTTCTATATTATTACTTTGTAATTAGCCTATTCATTAACTAAAGAAGTATGATGATTGAAGTGGAACTGTATGTTTGTTTTTTTTTTGAATTTTTATTTACTTCATATCAAACAAATTCTACATTTGATATTTTTTGAAAATTATAATTTTCTTAAATACATCGAACAAGGCCTAAAATTTCATGATTTTTTTTTCCTATTTTTTAGTTAATGAATACTTAAACGGAACTCACTCAAATGTTCCTTATTACAATGGATGAAATGTACATGTTTCTATTTACAACGGACGGAATGTGTACAGGCAGATAGACAACTCTTTACCCGACGATCGACATAGTATCCTCACACGGAGCGAATACGTGCATTGAGGAAGGAAATTATCAATGCCTAGGGAAGGATTTTGAATCAGGACGAATTAACCATTATGGTGGTGATTGGCCGAACACTTATTGAAGTATTTCCATAATAATTATGAAATTATATCATTATTAGTATTTAAGTCTTTTAGGTCCTACTTTTCTCGCCTGAATCAGATCAGATTGTTAAATTTTTGTTAACAATAAAAAAATATATGATTAATTATAATTATTATAATAGTGATAGTAATGATAACAATAATAACAGTAATGAAAAAAATTGCATGAATTTGCTATTTATAGTGACTTGGTTGGCCATAGAACAATTTTGATGCTGGCGGTTTGACTTTCCTCCAAAAGCTGAAGCTATAATCCTAATAAAAAACGTTTCGTGATCAAAAATCTATTATGTCTAATTTCTACAAAAAATCTCAAGTACAGGATCTACCATCCTGCTTACATTAACTCAAATCCAGTCCACGACCCTCATAGCAAACTACTCTGAGTAGGTTATGCATGCAGCATTGTTACAACCCGTATTTTTCTCTCTGTCATTCACTTCCATTAATCAGTTTGCAGTTTTATGTTTTACTGAGGGTTTCTGGGATTTATTATTTTATTTTTCCCATTGCCGTAGGATTCGAGCAAAAGAATTAATCATGACTTGCTGTGGATATGGCGGCCGCTAGGGATAGTTGTGGGGCAACATAGGTTATTAATGGGAAGGCAGAAGCATGCAATGAAAGCAGCGTGCCGATGGGCCAGGAGCTTTTTATACAGAGGCGAGGCCACTCATGAATTTGTTGCTTCAGAAATACTTTCTCGGAAAATACTCCTATCCATCATGCACCTTTCCCGGACATCATACCTTTACTTCTAAAGCTTAAGGTCCAAGATATACCACTGAATATTCTTCATAACTTGTATCCGTGTATTCTACTTATTTTTTTCCACGGTAATTGTTATATATATAAATGATGAAGTAAAAGGTACAAGCTCAAATACCAAACACCCATTACTTCAAAAGAAAACTACATAAACATTTGGTTTGGAGAACTAACTAGATTACTAAAAGAAGTACTAGATAGTAAAATATTCTTTAGTTGTGAAACATTCTTTGATTACACTCCCATCAAATATGATAGGCGCAAGAGGCAAGCAAAGCCCTCAATGTTTGTCTCCTACAACAAGGGCCTCTACCTCCCCTCTCTATTCAACGCACTATCTCCTGCCATTGAATAATAGTATATTGATTACCAATGTTGCTAGAAACATGTGTCTAGATGCACAAAGAGAATCTACACCAAAAGAACAGATGGCCATGCATTTCAAGTTCTTCATTGCATAAACTACACATGAGATATAGTTCCATTCTCATCTTAACCATTCTATCTCAAGTAAATGATCTTTTTTGAATGACCGTCCATAAGTGAAGTCTATGTCGTGGTGTGGTTGGTGAGTTCCAAATGATTTTGGCTTAAGAAATTGGTTTTGCTTGATCTCTGACTAGTTTAGCCTTCGATATGCTGTATTGGAATCCAGTTATACACTCTCTCCTGCTAGTA
Source organism: Tamarix austromongolica (assembly GCA_039764185.1). Lineage (NCBI taxonomy): Eukaryota > Viridiplantae > Streptophyta > Magnoliopsida > Caryophyllales > Tamaricaceae > Tamarix > Tamarix austromongolica. The sequence goes on along the minus strand of CM077816.1, from coordinate 92,096,503 downwards.
TGATATGTAAAGAAGTTGTGGAAAGTGCCGCTAAGCTCTATGATATTTTTAAAAGCTCGGGAAGTAGTAGACGGTGTGGATAAGGACCAAGAATTCCTGCCTTTGATGTAGTCTACACGGACCCAACTGCCCATAGTACCTATTTGGCTTCATGCAACCACCAAAGAAATCTTCCTTAAGCTACAACATTCCATTTGTGAAGTTGAAAAAGCCCTAGGCACCTTATGTATTGGGAAGGCATATTATGGTCCAAGAAATAGGAGTCTTCTAGGATTTTTCATGCCCTAAAACAACAAGCATACTTCAAAATAAGATCGTTCAATCAAAATAGGTATTAGTTTAGTAAAGATCAAGGGGGCTTGAGTATTAATTAAGATGTCTCATTTCGAATCCCCCTTGTAAACAATATACTACTAGCCTACAAGTTCACAGATGTAACTAATAGGGGTGATGCAATTGTGGCTACCTGATATATGGAGCTCTTCAAATACTATTAAAGATAAGATCTAGCATATTACCACGTAAAATGGTGTATAAAAAACATCCACTTACTATTTGAAAATGAAAATGATCATGTATTCTATGACTTGCAATAAAGTATGGCACGGCCCACTTAAACATAACTTGATATAACGGAAAAACAATTCAAAATATAGCAAAAGTATTATGTTGAAATCCCTTCCCTCTTTTTAGCACAATAGTACCTATATAGTATTGTGTAATTGCCTTCATAGGTCCCTTATGAATAAAAAAAAATAGAGTGGGCATCTAAGTCAATTATTATAATGGATGTAAAAAAGATAACCAAAAAAAAATCAAAGATCCAATATAGAGAGGTGGTACTATATAAAATACATCAGTAAGGAGTTTATATAGAACTTTCAAAAAATCTAACTGCTTGGCAAACGATATGGACATAAATAAAATCCATTCAACCATTAAGACATAACTGACATAACTAATACAACTTGTGTGACTAACGGACATTAAGAGCACCGTAAAAAATATGGCCGATGGGGTTTAATTTTGACTACAATGATGACAATAGTGTTCAACGGTTAAACGAAACAAGTCCTACCATGGAGATCAAGTAAGATTGGATCAAGTTACCCAAACTAAAACCATGTAACTATGAATTCAAGGAATCTCAACATCAATATATTATATTAAAATCTCATTAGCTATATATCATTTATTTAGTGGCCGATGCAAAATGTCAATGTGGTTGAATTCGCTTTTAATCCCGTACCTTACCCAAAAAATGTGTAGCATGATGCCATTTCTCATGAAACGTTGGAGTTTCACCTGTTGGGAATTTCTGCGGATAGCAAGGTAAATGTGATTGTGCGATTCTTATAGTAAAGAAACGGAAACTGAGGGAAATGGAAACAAAAAAAGGCGAAATAAAGTAAAACCCACTTTCATGTGTTCTGGTAACACACCAACTCATGAGAAGATTTCAGTCCCCGTACTTTCCTCCGGTATGAAATATAGGGGCATTGTAAGAGGTTTGGAGTAATTTATTCAATAGATGGAATACATTGATTTAATGACATAATTGACCATCACCCTTATAAACAAACACAGCTAACATCTATGTAACAGGTCTCAGTTTAATATATTTACCATTAACCTGAAACACGGCAAAAATCTAGATTTCAAAAGCACAAAGCTTTCTCACGTAGAATTTCATGATTCGAAGGGAAACCTTTTCGCCCCTACCCAAGACACGAACGTCATGCTTCCCTTATCCACGTAACCTCACATATCATGTCCTGCACTAACCAAATATGTATTTATATACACATATACACACATACCATGATTGCGGACAAATACCATATTTCCCAAAGCTCGCCATGGCTACCAAACACGTCCTTTTCCTCCTCATTCTCCTGTTGGTTTTTCTATGCATACCCACTTCCAGATCAATTGAATTCAGTTACCCAGCATTCTTCAATTTCGGTGATTCAAATTCTGACACAGGAAACCTGATTGCTGGGCTTGGTGGTTCACTTGCTCCTCCTGATGGAAAGACTTACTTCAACAAAACAACAGGAAGATTCTGTGATGGTCGATTGATCATAGATTTTCTCAGTTAGTTCCGACCTGTTCAGCAGTTAATGCATCGTCAGACTTTCATATTAGGCTCCATCTGCTTGCTTGATTGAATTACTCTACTTTGCCGCCAACCATGCATTTGTCACTTGTGACGTAAATTTCGGATGCTAATAATATATATTACTCTACTTTCAGTGCAAGCGATGAGACTGCCATTGCTGAATGCATATCTAGATTCCGTAGGTGCACCTAGTTTCAAGCAAGGTTGCAATTTTGCAGCAGCAGGATCCACTATACATGAAGCAACAGCAACATCAATCAGTCCATTCTCGTTTGGAGTACAGGTGGGACAGTTTTTCCGGCTCAAAGCTCGAGCCTTAGACTTGTTATCCCACGGTACGTTGTTCTGTTAGCCATCCCTCACTTTGACTACTTCCTGGCAAAGTTGGGATTTTGCCAAAATATTTCATACCACCTGGTTCTCCTGTCGCAGATAAGAAACTTGAAGACTACCTCCCCCAAGAAGATTATTTTCAAAAGGGGCTTTACATGTTTGACATAGGCCAAAATGACCTTGCTGGTGCATTTTATACCAGAACATTGGATCAAGTACTGGCCACGATTCCGACATACTTGTCCCAATTTGAAGACGGAATCAAGGTAATCTTAGATGTAACAACTAGTCTGCAATTCCAAAGCACACGCACACATTTTTATTGCTGGTGTATATATGTACGTATGATTTCAAGCATTGACGTTAATTTGGCAAGATGGAACTCCTTCAAAACTATAAATTTGCCTATTACTTTACTATTTTCATTTTCAGTACTTATATGATCAAGGGGGTAGGAACTTCTGGATTCATAACACTGGTCCATTAGGATGTCTGCCCCAGATCATAGCCAATTTTGGGAGCTACTCATCAAGTCGTGATGAATTCGGCTGTGTCAGAACACATAACCAAGCTGCTAAAGCTTTCAATGATCAGCTATACACTCTCTGTAGAAGGCTCCAGGATAAGTATCGAGATGCAAACATAACTTACATTGACATCCAAGCAATAAAGCTAGACCTCATTGCAAACTACTCCCAACATGGTAAGCAAATACAAAATTTGTGTCATCGATAATCTTATCAGAGACTTGTACAATTAGGCCAGTTCAGATGTCAAATTATGATTTGCCGCTGCATCTATCTGAAGGTGTAACATCTTGTAGGGTTTGAACAACCAACAATGGCTTGCTGTGGCTATGGAGGTCCACCATTGAATTACGACAGTAGGGTTGGCTGTGGAAGTACAGTACTGATAAATGGGACCTCATTTACTTCCACACCGTGTAACGATAGTAGTAAATTTGTCAATTGGGATGGGATTCATTACACGGAGGCAGCGAATCAGTATGTAGCTTCACAAATACTCACCAGAAAGTATTTTTTCCTCAGGGAAGATGCTTTTTCTTCAGAGACTTGAATTTTAAGTGATAATGTGCCTTTTTAATTTATAATATATATTCCTGATCTAGTTGTATCGCTCACCGTTCAACATTTCCTTTCTATAGCTCCTAGGGGAAAGTAATCAGTTTTCCTGAACTTATTGATAGAGATTATTAAGATTTGTTTGGTCATATGTACCTGGGACCATCTAAGACATAGGGAATAGAGATGTGTCGATCAAGAAACAGATATCTTCTGCTTATTCTTCATCGTACCCAAAGCCAACATCTCTGTTTAGGGGAACTACATATTTTGACAGAATTGCTCAGTAGCTCAACCTTGGTCCTTGATTACTGTTCATGCGCGGGACAACAGTTCTCGTAGCATTATTAGGTTCCGTGAAATTTAATTTCGCACGTACCGTCCAATATGACAGGCAGCAAGAAGCAATAGGCTTTTACTCCTTTAGTACAATTTGAGAATGCTGCAATATGCATATTTTCTCATGTTTTATTGGTTAACCAATGAGGAAAAGAAACTATATTATCTTATACATGCAGAACAAAGCAAGAAAAATTCTCTAGTTCTTCACATTCAGTTGTTTTAGACGAGTAACAATTCATTTGTACATGTGTGTTATACAGGCTTAAGATAAGGGTGATTGAGATGAAGAAACTATCTATTTCCTTGAAACATAAGCATAGTATTGGGCCATAGGAACAACAAATGCAATAACTAATAAACCTCCAACAACAAGACTGAATTGACCTCGTTTTTCCTCTGTCTCTTCCCTGCTTTTAAAGTTGGATTCCCGCTTGTCCTCCTTAACCGTCGGTCCACCAGGATCAGGAAGACCATCAATGGCTGCAACTAGCCGCTTTGCAGTGCTATAAACTGCTTCATTGTATTTCTCATCAGTTGCCAAGACTGCATGCACAGCAACCCAACATTAAGTTTCTATTAGTGCAAAAGCATTTCAATAGCTGCTATTAAGTTGAACTAAAAGGGAAAAATAAATAATGGAAGTAGAGGGATGATGCTTCTCTACTTGCGAACTCATCTGAAAGGCATGCAATATGCCATCACTAATGTATGTCCAAATGCTGAAACCACACAAATCAGGATGAGCAGTGCTCAATAAGACCTCCAAAAAGACCTCTATGGTAGTATTCCTACACCCTATACAAGTCATATAGTATCTCAGACTCGGTTAAGCTCGCATTATCAATTTTCATGATACAGTAGCAGCACCTTAGTACAGCCATATGTTCGTGCAAGAAGGGATTCCTCCTGGATATGTCAGATTGCATATATAAACAGATCTAAGTAACATAAACCATTTTAACTCCAAGCTTACCGTACAGAAGGTTGGTCAGATTTTATAGGTCCATATCATACCACCACCACTTTTCATGCATTCAACAAGAAAACATGATAAAATTCTAATTGCGAGAAAATATATGATGTTCAAAGAATACTAAATTACCGGGAAGGTTTTCAGATACGGTGGCATCAAGAATATTATCTCCAACAGCCTTGACAAATGAAGGGCCGCCAGTGACGGCGCCTTCCTTTTGGCTGGTGACCAGCACAACTATGCCCTTGTTGTCACCTTCCTCGAGTGTTGGATACCAACGTTCCAAAACTTGATCAGCATACTCGAAGGCATCAGCTTTGCTCTACAAGCGCACAAAGAAAGCATTCTACTTGTCAGTTCTCGATCTTATTCCTGTCATGTTTTAAACCTAGCCGGTCATAGGAATATAGTGAAGTTTGTAAAATAGTCGCTAAAAGAGGAAAACAATCGACACTTCTGAGTACCATAGCCTTCTAAAAGAACCAACAAACTTGAAGCAGTAGAAAACACGAGTTAATAGAGTAGCCAGGTAATATCGTTCAGATATCTTTCGCAAACTGCTGGGAAACAATAGGATTTTAACACTATTCATACCATCATGAGTCAAAACTAATGTCATTTGATAAAAGCATATCATGCCCAAATGATGAAAAGGACTTTCTTAACCAAACTAAAATGCTACTCAATTCAGCTGAACGGCAGGAAACAAAAGGCCTTGACAACGTGGCAATATTAGGCAGCACTCACAGTGAGCTTCCGAACAGTAACAAAATTGATCCGGAAATTCTTCCTCGATTCCAAATCCTTCAGTAATCGCTTCACGTCGGACTTTGTCACCCTACTCAAAACGCCAGCATCATCCACGACATATGATTCTTTCGGCGGACCTTCGTTTAGGACATCAAACTCAGAAGCCGTCGCAATCCCACTCGGCAAAACTGGGGAATAATTGATTGCCAGAGAGAGTGCCAGAGCTGCTAATCCATGGTGAATGTGAGAAGCCCAGTTGTTGGGAATTGAAATTGAGGACTTTAGTGATGTAGAAGGATTGTTTTTAAGAATTGCATAAATGGGTTGGATTGAGGGGAGAATGTTTGATCTGGCAATCCTAGTGGAAGCAGTTTTGGAACCGAAGAGCGGACAGAGAGAGGGAGGAGAGAGGATGGTTTCCATGACAGTCGAGGACAAAGGTTGAAAAGATGAAGAGACTTCATGGTTTTGTTACAGTTGAAGCAGGATCTTTTCCATGTGGCCTGTTCTATGGTGGTGGGTTCAATTTTTGAGTGGCCTGGATTTGTCGAGGTCGGATTGATTGGTGTGTAAATTTTAACTAAGATAACGTCCCCCTCCAAGACAGCTCAAGTACGTCCGAGGCAACTCAAGGCCCGTACCTTGACCCGGATAAATAAAATAATTGGACTCAATTTAGAAAACTATTCCGTTCCACCGAAAAAAAAGGATATTTTTTGAGATACATATTCTAATATTTTATTTATCTATTTTAGAATATATTATTTTCATTTATTTTTAAAAAATTATTTATTTTTTAAAATAATTACTATGCCAACTAAAATATAATAATATTTTGACCAAACAAGACTCATAGTCAATGATAGCTATGTCACTATGTTAATAGTAATACTTGGGGTCTTATCGATTTGGTGAGATAGAAGCTTTAGATTAAGATGGTTATTTTATTGTCTAGAAGAAAAAAAAAATACACGGTGATAAAATTTGATTATTTACATATAATATATAAATGATGTTGTCTTAGTTTTTACTATCCTTGATTCTTTTATACCCCTCAAGAAAGTCGTCGGAATTGAATTAGATATAGACTTTACCTCATGGTTAGTTAGTTAACAATGATGAATGGATATAAATATTAATTAGTACCCATTTAATATATTTAAAAAATTATTGTCGGGCTTTCATAGAGTGAGATCTTAAAATTCTTTTATGTGCTCTCACTTCTATTCATTATTAGTACAAGTTTTTAGAGATGTTTCATTCATTCTATTTGTTTTAAATAACACTTCAAACCTTTTACATAACTTTTAACCACTTTCATGTTGGATATGTATGACATTTTAGAATTATTAGGAGTATGTTGCACAATATGTGACTATTTAGCATTTTAACCACCTGATTCCCTAATGTGCTCTTGCTTCTATTTAATAACATAGATAGAGTTGTTTGTGATATTCAATATATAATTATTCAGTATGGTATCTAAAGTAATCCAATTCAATTTTTTTAAATCAAATAGTTGATTTGATCAATAAAAAGTCAAACAAACTAGATATGATCCAAAAAGTATAAACAATATTCGATCTGAAAAAAGTATGTATATATATATATAAATTTAGATGTGTGTATATGTGTGTATCAAAATTTCACTGACTGGATTTATTATTTTGGCTAGAATTTATCTGGTTTGGCTTATACCCACATTCTCAGGCACTCTCAAACACTCGAGCCACTAATTAGTAGTACCACCCTAACCTTATTTCATTTACAAAAAACACAACTCTCATCTTCTGATTCTCTGACACTCGTAGACCCTCAACCCTCTTATGTCTCATTTGACCCTCAACCCTCCTACCTCCACGACGAATAAGAACTTTATTGCTCATCGCAACTCTTCCTTCTTTTAGACGACAACATCAGACGACAAGTTACACCATATATCTACTAGCTCTTAGAAGACATTGCATTCGAATGATAGGGAAAACCACATCTATTCATGTCCTTTGAACTGGTAAGTCCCTCTTCTTTGTCCTTCACCTTTAATCTCTTATGAAATTTCTACCTTGCATATCTCACGACAACATATTTGATTTTTAACTTACGAGTTGAGAGAGGCATATTAGATTTTGTGGCTTCCATATTCATTACAATTTGGTACTTTTTATCACATCTTGAGTTCTTATACATATTTTTTTTCAATTTATTTGTTCTATATCAATTTGCAATTTTAATGTAACTTTTAATGATTTAGGCTTTAATTTCTACTTGTATATAAAAGCAACAGTTAATAATCATTTTAGGGTTTCAATTGTAATGTATCATTTTAGTTATTTAAGTCTGATTTAATTTAGTTTTAGCAGTGTTATTGTGTATTGAGTCAAATTTTAATGTTAAGAACCATAAGATTTTTTATTTTGATTTTTCTACTGAGAATAAGATGAATAAATTGATGTTATTTACTTAGTTTTCACTTTCTAATATTATATTATCATGTTGTGTTGAGTTGGCTTAGCTTTAAAAATCTTGGTTTGTATTGAGTTTTGACAGTCTTGTCATGTATTTTGTGTGGATACTTTGTTGTTGTTTACTTACTTTAATCAGTTTTAGCTATTAGTTTGGGATGTGGTTGATGTCTTTGGTAGAAGAAATGTTAATATTCTTCTATTTTTGTTAATTTTTAGCTTTAATAAATTATGGGAAACATTAGTAATGTGAGGGATGTGTTTGTTGAAGAGGTGGAGAAATTGTCTCCAATTATGGAGTCTATTGGTGATAATTTGCAAGCTATTAATGAATAAGACAATACAACTGCTCATTCTCCAGCTTCAAGTGATGTTGAACAAGTAACATCTCAAGGTAATAAATGATCTTGGGTTCGTAAACATTATACAAATATGAATACTAATGCTTTGAGAGTTACTTGTAATTATTGTGGAAAGGATATGTTTATGATATAAAGAAAGGAACTGGTGTGATGATAAATCATGTTAATTCTTGCTTGACTGATCGTTATATTGATCAAAATTGGAATTCGCTAAAAAAAAGTATGAATTTTTGTTGAGTGGTTGGTCATTCTATTGAAATTCTAGGAAAATTTGATGAAAAGATGCATTATTGATTGGGGAATTCACAAAATTTTGACTATAACTATTGATAATGCTAGTTCTAATGATTTATGCATCAAACACTTGAAGAAAAGATTCATCACTTAAGGTGGTGGACTACTTTTGTAAGGGGGTTATTTGCATATGACATGTGCTACCCATATTTTGAATTTGGTTGTAAAAGATGGTTTAAAAGAAAATATTTATCCTAATATTCGAGTTTAGTCGGCTATGAAATATATGTGATGATCTCTTATTCGTTTGGCAAAGTTTAAGATTCATGTTGAAGTTAAATTGAGTTTGAAATAAGGTGGAACTCTAATTACTTAATGCTTGAGTCTGCTATAGTTTTTAGAAAGGCTTTTGACATGTTGAAGGAGGATGATAAGTATGTTAATGAGCTTAATAAGAATAAGGGTAGTCATCAAGATAATGATTAGGAGACTATTATTTGTTTGTTTCCTTTCTTGAAAATACTATAAGAAGCTACTTTGAGGATGTAATACCCCAAAATTTACTACCGAAAAATTTCATTTGCAGAGTTAAGCGCAAAAGCCAAAATAATAAAAACGAAAGGTGTTACTGCCGCACTTGGTACAAATCTGGTTTCCTTTACCATTCTCAGGCCAAGTGCTAAAACTGAATTTATTACTCCAATTACATTGATAACATGATTACAGAAATTAGAATAGAGAAAACGTTAGATAAATACCATGATAATTAAAAACAACCTCAACAGTTTACAAAACTCAAGGGAGAAATTACATGAGAACATGAGGGTCCAAATACAACCGGACATAAGATAGAAAAAGAGACACCGGATAGTCCTACCCTACGCTCTTAAATCTGAACTATCAGCATTTAACTAAATTCAGAGGCTGACCTACAAATTCTACTACCCATTGAATAGGCAGGGGCCTATAAGAATGAACCCTTTAGTATAATGGTACTGAGCAACCCATTATACCAGATTAATATGAAAAACTAGCATAGAATACATATAAGGCATATCAATCAACATGGTACAAGACATACACATATACACACAAGAATTGATATACAATAATTATTCAGATAATCAATTACCATTAAGTCACATAATGTTCCTATTTATTCATTTGGAACAACTAATCTTACCAAACAAGCATACCAGAGATGCTCTTTGAAGTATGATTAGAAACAAACTCTAACACAACAACCATAACCTTCACAACATAACTCATAACTCAACATCAATCTCAACAAATTGTATAACATCATAGGTGAGGCATAAAGGCACAATACCCACATGGGTAGGTACGAAGGCGACTACTGAACCACTGGTAGGCACGAAGGCTACTACCGACCACAAGTAGGCACAAAAGCTACTACCGACCAATCCAAAAATCTAATAATAATCATTATTATATCTAATTTTATTTATTTATGTTGAGTTTAGGGACCCTACTATTTTTAAACCGATGGAACGATCTAAAGTACCTCTCAGGTACAACACACCTAAGCCACTATTATCGTCTGATGGAATGTACCTAATACCTCTCAGGGCAAAATGCTTCTGAGCTACTATTATTAACCAGTGGAATGGTTTGAATCACCTCTCAGGGACAACACACCCGTTTCACTATTATCGTTCGGTGGAACAGACCCAACACCTGGTCCTGACTCACATAATCTTCCACTTTAAATAATTATTAGCTTGTCCATTAGTTCTTATCTCAAATCATATTCTTGTTCACATAGAATATAAGGCCCCGCTATTCTTAATCCAATGGAACGGATCGAAGCACCTCTTAGGGACAGAACACCTGAGCCACTATTATCATCCAGTGGAACGGATCCAACAGCTCTTAAGGAAAAATAATCATGAGCCACTATTATTAACCGGTGGAACAGTCTAAATCACCTCTTAGAGATAACACACCTGAATTACTATTATCGTCCGATGGAATGGACTCATAAATACCTCGGCACAACTCAAGTGATCTTTCACTTTGAATGATAAGTATCATATTCATGATTGGTTTATGAGTACAAAACATAATTAAGGCAAGTGAAACATCAACATACAGATAACAAGGTTGTTCTTTAAGGTTAAGCTTATTTCCCCCGAAAATCCTAAATTCACAACTTATACAAACTTCCCCATATTGATCATTTATCCACCAAATTTAGTATATATTCCTTATCTAGTATTATTATTAACACACCTGAAATTCAAGGTCTAACTCTCACGTCTTACACATGTGATAGTAGCCCTAACTCAAAAGTTACTATTCATAAGGCTCCCAAAATCCTAATCTCACAGGTAAATCATAACCTTTCCTATAAGGCTTATATAATTACCAAATTCAATATAAATCCCTAAAATACCAATATTGACAACATATCCAAAATTCATGGCCTAAATCCAATGTTTTGCACATGTGATAAAAATATTACAGTTTTAATGTTAATATTTTTAAGGAACTTATGACGTCCATAATTACTCCAATTAATCCACCTTCTTCTCCCTTAATTCCCTTGCATGCAACTCACTCTGTATGAGCAGCGTGAGTCTTCTGCCCCCTTTGGTAAATTTTGGTTAAGCCTTGAGGTATAATAATGATTAACATTAGTATGTATTTAATTAAGTTTTTGATAAAGGTTTATTCTTTTGATTTTTCTACTTCTAATATGATAAATATTATTATTTTTAGGTATTGATTTTACTAATCAAAGCTCAAACCTTTAACCGGGGTACCGATAAGGTTTGATTATTGTCGGAAATAAGATAACCATTATACCCTACTAAAATGTGTGGAAATGCGTATGCTAGCACATTAGGTTTTTTTTAATATGTTTATATGCATGATATATGTTGTTAAGTATAATGTATCAGTGGCATATGTTGGTTGATGAAAAGAAAGCATATTAATTTATGTGTCACGTGTAGAAATAATGCTTAAGGAAGGAGCCTTGTTGTTAATGATAATTTTAAGTACATATGAATGATATGATATGCTAATGTGGCCATTTGTTGCATAAATAATGTTAATATGAGCCATAGGGGTATTTTGGTAAATTTGCTTGTGAAAAAGGTATGGCCTAAATAAGTGTGTATGGTAGGTGCTAATGAGTATTAATGATAAATAATAATAGTTGGTGGTGTTGGATGACGTATATGGACCATGTATATTAATATTTATATAGTGAGAGTATTTTAATACAATTGGTATAATAAGGGAAAAATGGTAATTTATAAGTGTAAAGGGGATAAAATGGTAATTTAATAAAGGAGAAGAGTATTTTGGTAATTTGGCATAAAGGAAAGTGTATGTTGGTAATTTTGTAAAGTAAAAGGGTAACTTGGTAATTTAATAAAGGAGAAGGGTATGTTGGTAATTTAGCATAAAGGAAAAGGGTATGTTAGTAATTTTGTAAAGTAAAAGGGGTAAAATGGTAATTTAATAAAGAAGAAGGGTATTTTGGTAATTTGGCATAAGGGAAAGGGTATTATGATAATTTTGTAAAGTAAAGGGGTAACTTGGTAATTTAATAAAGGAGAAGGGTATTTTGGTAATTTGACATAAGGGAAAGGGTATTATGATAATTTTGTAAAGTAAAGGGGTAACTTGGTAATTTAATAAAGGAGAAGGGTATTTTGGTAATTTGACATAAAGGAAATGATATTATGGTAATTTTGTAAAGTAAAGGGGTAAAATGGTAATTTAATAAAGGAGAAGGGTATTTTGGTAATTTGGCATAAAGGAAAGGGTATTATGGTAATTTTGTAAAGTAAAGGGGCAAAATGGTAATTATAATAATTAAGAAGAGTAATTTGGTAATTTAGTCCACCAAAAGGGTAAATTGGTAATTTTGATAAGTAGGAAGGATAATTTGGTAATTTGATTAACCAAATGGGCAATCTGGTAAATGTAACAAGTATGAAGGGGGATTTAGTAACTTAATAAACTCGAGGGGTAATTTGATAATTTAAACAAGTATAAAGGGTTGTTCGGTAATTTAACCAACTGGAAGGGTAAATTGGTAACTTAACAAGTATAAGGGGGTAAAGTTGGTGATCTAATAAGTGTGGAGGATAATTTGATAATTTAACACAAGTAAGGGGTATTTTGGTAATTATACGAACATGAAGGGTAATATGGTAATTTGATAAATAAAAAGGGATGACTTGATAATTTTACAAACAATGGGCATTTTGGTAAGGATGATGGGGGTAAACTGGTAACTTGCATATAACATGTCAAGGGACTAAATGAGTCTCCATAATAAGACATAAGTAATAATGAGATAAGGGTATTTGATAAGTCGATGGGTATCACAAGAACATTACATAACCTAGGGTTGGATGGATAATTAAGGGTGTGGTACGGTGTTTATCTCATATTCATGAAAAAGGTGTCTTAATCATTAATTATGCATGGTATTGTGTGTTGGGTGTGAAATAAGGGCATGTTAGGATTAAGTATGTCATGATCCTTCGATGTGAACTAACTAGACTCTATGACCGTATTATGATTATGATATGATAACCCTTTTGGCATATGAATAAATGGAAATGAATCCAAAATTGGAATTGGATGAGATAAGAATGACCTTAGTAGTTTATTTAGGTTAACATGGATAATTGTATTACTTAATGATAATAGAAACAAATGGAAGTGAATAAGTATGTGGTTGTTGTATTTCTCATGGTCACCTTACTTAAGACACTAATAATTAAAGTGGAAGACCTCAAGATTGGGAATGGTAGCTCTTTAGGAGTCTCTATCCTAAAGACATGGTTTAGTCCACAATTATTCTAGTGTTTGTTGGTGTGCCTTAGTGCCCTTGCCAGGCCCTACATCTTACTTTATCTAGCTCTACGGACCTATTTAGGGGGTATGCATACTTATGGATTAGGTGTCCTTATTGGTAGGGTACTATGTAGCTTATATGTACCAGTGCGACCAATGTATCTTTGCGTCCCTAGGTTGATGGTTGAAGGGTACCGAGTAACTTGTATGCACCAGTATGAATGGTGTACCTTTGCATCTCCGAGATCTTGATATCCCCCTCAAGTTATATAAATGGATTGGTTGTGCTTATTAAATGGAAATTGTTGATCATGTATCATGATAGATCATGTGAGTCGGGGCTAGACCGGTCCACCGACAAATAATAGTGGTCAGGAGCCTTTTACCCTGGAGACCGGTCCACCGACGAATAATAGTGGCTAGGTGCAATATGCCTTGATGAATATTCTGGTCCACCGGCTATAAGTGGGGTTCCCGCACTCACATGGATATAATTCGAGAGATGATATGGAATGACATTTATTTAATGGCTTGAGATCAAAAGAGTTACTATCATCCTCGTGATCTATTGTTATAATATAAGTTCAGCCTTGGTGCCTGTCTCTCTCGGCATATGACGGAATTGATAAGTACATAGATGTTGTGCTATGCATTTCTTATTGTATGTGGCGGTGCCTTTTGTATTAGTCCATATGTTACCATTTCATAATGTTTATGCATGATGTGTTGCATGCGAGCCTTACCTTTCAGATTGGTATAAAGGGCTACTCGGTACCATAGTACTAAATGTTCCATTTGTGGCCTCCTGCTTATTCAATGGGCAGTGTCCCTTGCAGGTCTATTGCATGTGCTATTCAAGTGGGTATCGGGTACGAGTGTAAGGATTATCCGAGAAACTTTTAGGGTTTCTCTTTTCACTTTTTAATTCCTTGGTAAATTATTTGACTCTTGTAACCACTAACAGTGGGATTTTATCTTTTGTAAGGTTTTTACCGCGCTACTCTGATTATAAATAAAAGTGCATTTGTGTGAAGTGTATTTTGTTTCTTTTTAGTCTTAGCACTTTGTACTGGAACGGTAGGAGGAAACTGATTTGGTACTAAGTGTGGCGGTAACATCCCCAAAATTTACAATTTTGCTTTTTGCTTCCACTAATTTTTAATTAAAACAAAAATTTTCAGTAGTAAATTTTTGAGTATTACAACAATGAATTTTTTTCCTATGAACTCTTGTATTTTTCTCTCTAATTCCTTAGTTTCTTCCGGATCACATCTATAAGTAGGTCTATTAAGCAAAGACATACCAGATATTAAATCTATAGCATGTTCTATTCCTCTTTTAGGTGGTAATCCTAGTGGTAATTCATTAGGAAACACATCTTTATATGAATCTATAAGCTCATATACTTCAGGATTATTTTTATTTTTTTCCCCTTGTAAGGATTCCTTACTAATCATAGCATAACAACTACTTTCTTCCTTAATACATTCTATCATAGCATTCTCATGCAAAAATAAACTCTTTTTATTTTCGACTATGTTCTCATTATTACACTTAGAAGGTTTAAGTTTCCTTTTCAACAAGATATTAATTAGTAATACTATTATGAATAACACATTGATCATATTATCATGGTCTATCTAATAAAATTCCACATGCATCTATAGGCAAAACATCACATATTACATCATCATGATAATTAACAATTCTAAATGAGATTAGGGCTTGTTTTGTTACCTTGAATCATTTGTCCTTGTTAAGCCATTGAAGAGAATAATGCTTCAGATGTAATGTTGTCTCTAACCCAAATTCCTTCACCATCCTTTCATTAGCCATATATGTATAAGATCCACTATCAATAATAACCCAACAAATTGTATCTTCCACTCTTCCTTTAGTCTTGAACATCTTCTCTCGTTTATTAGGTTGCTCATTAGCTTGCACTTGAATTACTATTTTTAGAACATAACAACAGTTTCCTTCATCCTCACATTCACTTAGAATTTCTTCATGTGAATCAAACTCAAGATCTTCATCAGAAGTCTCCATAGCTTCAATCTATTGTATAGATAATACTCTTTGGTTCGGACATTCTCTAGTGAAGTGTTTAAATCCCTGACAATTAAAAAATTATTTTGTAGAGAATTCATTGACCTTTGTCTTTCCCTTTTCTTCTCAATTAATCCATAGTTTCTTCTCAAAATTTGTAGAGTTTGACGTACTTGTCCCGTACTTAGTAGCTTGAGTATTTGAGCAGTACTTTGTAGAAGAATTACCTTGCTTGGCATGAGGCTTGGTAGATTTTATTTTCTTTTCAAATCTCAAAGATAGCTTAATCATATCATCAAGAAAATCTTATAGACAAGTTTTAACTTTATCTTGAATCATCATGTTAAGGTCACCTAGAAATCTAGCACATGTTTGTTCTTTCCTTTCACGGATATCACATATAAGTGCTAAACTCTCAAATTTCCTATCATATTCTTTAACACTTAAAATTCCCTGTCTAATAGTAGTCAATCTAACATAATTAGCTTGCTTGTACTATTTAGGTATATATTTTCTCCTCAAATGTTTCTTAAACTTATCCCAAGATTTAATTTTATATTTACCTTCTCTTTCTCTAGTTTTCTTCAAGTTATCATATCATATCCTTCCTAATTTACATTTTTTCTCATCATTATAATCCTTGAATTCAAAAATATACTCTACCTCATATAACCATTCAAGAAATAATTCAACATCAAGTTTACCATCAAAATCACAAAGATCGAGTTTGATACATTTATCTTCACTATGACGATGCCTCAATTGATGATCATTGTTCCTTCTACCACTTACAATACCTTGTGACTCCTCTTAATACTCTACACGTGAGTTCAAATACCTTCCTCTTTCTGGATTGATTGTCTTTGCAACACTTCCCATTTGATCGCCAAATAACTCCTTTTGCTCTTGCACATTTTGCACCAATCTTACTCGGCAAAGCAATACTCCATCCTTTGCAATTAATTTGCATTGTAGGAAGTTGCTGAAGCTGTGCATTGGTTGCTTCTAAATTGATTGAGAGCTTTTGATTGCCTCAAAAATGGCTTGAACATTCGGTTCTCCTTCCATATGCATCAAATTTGCTAACACACTTAACAAAATGTCAGTAATTCACTAGGGTTTTGATTATAACCCATGTATATCCAAATCTTCCCTTTGGTTTTCAAGTTATTTCTTGTAAAAAAATTTGGTTCCAATGAATCAAAAACACAATTAAAAATCACAATTATCACACATATAGTCAAATCAAAACACCTTATACATTTTTTGTTAAATTCTTGATATATAATTCAACAAAAATCAACTTACACATTTGACACTTTCTATCAAACTTTATGCATGTATTCTATGTTCTAGTCATACAATATGCCTCATTAAAATTTGAAACAAAACAAAACATATATGAATTACAACAAATTCCACAATCAACTGGTCCAAATGATGGACTAAACTTCAATTATCCTAGCACATACACTAACACACATTCAAATTCTAATGCTACCATGCATACTGTTTAGGGTTTCTCCTTTATTTTGATTCTCATGCATCTAAATACCCATTTAAACTTTAAATGAAACATGAAAAATCAAGTTACACACGTACATAACATTCAAGAAACAATAAACTATAAACAAGTTGCACATGCACATGTTTCTTTTCCTTATTCTACTCGACACGCTCGCCACACGTCTACTTCTCCAACTTGGTTCTTTTAAATGTCAACTATCAAGATTCACATCAAGATAATTGTACTCATTATTCTACTCATTCATTTGACCACTCAATAAAAATACCATGAGTGTAAAAAATCAAGAAAGGTAATCAAGATTCAAAGGATCAAATCAAGATGTATCAAGAACCTCTTTTTCTTGTCAAAGGAAGACTACTCGTTTGATTCTTCTCCAAGCCTTCTCCTTCTTCACTTTTTGTTGATCCAAATTGTGCTTTGATACCAAAATTTGATGTGTAATATATTGATTATTAGCCTCACAATTGCAAGATATTAATAATTGGATTGAAAATTCAACAAAGTTGGCTTGAGTAAAAAAGGATTGAAGTAGGCGATTTCAGCGGTTGGTTCAAATGGTTGTATTTGATCTAATCCAAGATCAATTGCACTTTTAATTAGAAACTCTATGTTCGCTAGAGAATATGTCCTAAAATTCACTCCTCAATTGAGAGAAAGATAGGAAGAAGAAAGCCAAGATGTATTCTCTTGCTTCTTGTAGCATTAAGTGCTCGATTTCTATATTCCAATGTGATGAATCAAATGTACAAGACATATATACACACACACATATGGTAACGAGGCCCAGCTCACTCTCCTTAGTTAAGCTCAAATCAACTAGCCTAATTAGATAAGAGTTAAACCCACACATGTCCATATTAGTTACTCTCTTTCAATTTACTTTCTTAGATTTAATTATTCAAGTTCATCATGAGGTCAACTAAAAGTTCTCTAAGACCATCTTAGGCCCATCTTACTCAACTTTTAGGTGAATTTAATCTACTAAAACATATAAAAAATGGTCACATTCTCAAAACTTGCCACCATAAAACAAGGTTGCATGCCAAAAGCTAAACCAAAACCAAACTAAGCCTTAAGCTCAAAATCAAAACCAAACCATTAAAACCATGGCCTCAAGCCAAACCATTATCAGTAACAAAAGGCATACTAGCCAAATCAAGATCAAGGAATTCTTAAACAGGTAAAACCATTTTGATTCAAAAATCCTAAAACTAATTCAAATCCCTAAGAATCACATTTGAAGCCATAAAAGATCAAATAAATGGAGTAAAAAACCTCAGAATGTTAAAACAATTTATATGGGAAATTTTTCCCAAAAATACTATTCATGGTCAATGAAAATGTCATTTTATACTAAAAATTAAAAATATTTTATTATTAGAAATTACTATTCATCAAAATATTGTTAAATCACTATTCACAATAAGGCTAAAGTTTTAAAATATCTCAAAAATACCAAAATATCTCAAAGATAACAAAAAATCTTACCTTTCTTAAAAATATCATTTTTATCTTAATTAGCCAAAACCATGTTTAATTTCAATTCTAACCCTAGTTAGGGTAATTAGCATATGATTAGGCTAGTAACACTCTAAACCATGTTTAATTTCAAATCTAACCTTACTTAGGGTGATTAGGCTAGGGTAATTATTAATTTCATGTGCATGTACAAAATTCTCATGGAAGATAACTACAAGAAAGTGATCCGAGTTTAAAGGTGACTAAATCCAATAATACGAGAGGTGGAGAAGAAAGAGATAATTAAACTATTAGATGCAGGAGTGATCTATCCAATCTCGGATAACTCTTAGGTTAGTCTTGTGCAAGAAATCCCCAAGAAAGGGGGAATCATAGTGCTTAAGAATGATAATAATGCATTGGTACCTACTAAAACTATTATAAAATGATGTGCATGAAGATACCAGGAAAGATCACTTTTCCCTTCCCTTTATTGACCAAATACTTGAGCACTTAGTAGGAAATGAATTTATTGCTTTCTATATGGCTATTCTGATTATATGCAAATCCCTATTTCTCCCGAGGACCATGAAAAGACCACCTTTACTTGTTTTTATGGCACCTTCGCATATAAGTGGATGCCTTTTAGCCTTTTTAACACTCATGCTACTTTATCAATATGCATGATTGCTATATTTTATGACATAGTTGAGAAATTTATGAAAATTTTTATCGATAATTTTTCAATGTTTGGCTCATTTTTTATGCATGTTTGGATAACCTTGAGCTTGTTTTAAAACATTTGGAGGACACTAATCTTGTCTCAAATTGGAAAAAAATATCACCTAATGGTATAAGAAGGGATTGTTTTAGCACACACAATTTCTAATAAGGGGTAGAGATAGATAAAGCATAAACTAAAATTATTAAAAAATTACCTCCCCAAAATGTGTTAAAAACATCCGTAGTTTCATTGGTTATGCTGGTTTCTATAGAAGGTTTATTAAGGACTTTTAAAATAAATTCAAAACCTCTAAAGCATATCTAAGTCATGTATCACTAGATAAGAGATGTGCTCAAGGAAAGATAACTCTATCTGAGGAAGATACATATTGAAGAGAAGGGGTCAGACATGCTTACTAAACCCTTGTCAAAGGTAAGCATGATCTATGTTGCACCAAGGCTGGGTTCAATAGGGTGCACACTTCTTAAAAGAAGAAGGAAGAAATTCTCCTCATCTCTTGAAAGGGGGAGAATTGTTGGGGATTCCTCTTTAAATGAGAAGTCTCCGGCTATAGGTTAGAAGCTAGCAAGGCTGTTGATAAGAAGCAATCATCTAAGGGCAACAACCAAAGGCAGTAGAAAGGGTTGTCAAGTAGTAATAGAGACCAGGGATTGTCAACCAAATTTAAACAACCAAGGGCATTGCACCAAGGGAGAAAATGCTAGGGGTAGCCAATGTCACCACCAACAGAGTCAGCTAAGTGCATTAACCAAAGGAAGTTAGCCAGGGGACATCATCTAGTAGTTGCCATCCAAAAGCACAAGCTAAGGGCGACTTCCAGTATTGACAAGTCGAGGACGTGCCTGATGGTTATTAGAGAATGATAGTTTCAAACAACCAACTGATGGAATCCGTTGGTGAAAAGGACTTGTGGCCAAGATCGAGGGAGAATACATGAACGAAGATTGGATATCAGAGAGTGTTTAGGAAATCCTGTAGTAAAAAAGATTTAAAATTCACCAATTTAGCAGCCTATAAGTTGACAGTGTGATCAATTCATAGGTTTAATCATTAAGTTGTAACTTATACGTTTGTATAAGTCAGACAACCAATGATAATTGAGTATTTTGGCCAAGAATGAGAGAGGGAGTATAATGTCCTCTTCTACCGATTGTAAAATTGTGTTAAAAAGTGCAAAACTATTAATTTTCTATGGATCTTCATACTTAATAAAAGTTTTGCACTTCTTCCTTCCATAAACTCTCGTTCTTTGGTGTTCTATATTTATTCTTATATATTTTTTTATAATTGTGCAGTTGACCGAGAGGGTTATTCCTGCTTGGCTGAGGGGAATCATTCGTTGATTTTTCCCAACATATATTATGTTAATATTTTGAATGATATATAAATAAAAGTGTATCTAGATACGGTGGCGTATCAAAATAACATATGTATTTATATGTGCTATCATTTCTGAATGCATCATGTTTAAATTAGTTGATATTCCTTAAAAAAAACAATTGATATGATATTAATGCCCAAATATGCCATCCTAAAAATGAAATATTGTATCTATAAATATATTTATTTTATATTTCTAGAAATTAATTTATCAAAATAATAACATTAAAATAAATTATATAGATATATTTATTATATATAATAAACCCCAAATACTTATCAATAGCATAAATTAATGATCAATTCTTATATTATATACTTGGTTGCACGTTGTTACTCCCACTTGTGTAAAATAGAAGAAAAAAGGACTATTTATTAAGCAGCTACATACAAGATGAGATAAATTTGCCTCCTCTTATCCCTCTTTTAAAAAATAATTCTGAATAGAATTTAAAAGTAATCATTTTTAATATTATCCACTAAAAAATTGCTGTGTAAAATAGAAGAAAAAATGACTATTTATTACACAGCTACACACGAGATGGGATAAGTTTGCCTCCTTCTGTCTCTCTTTTAAATAAACAATTTTGGGTAGAGTTTAAAAGTATTTATTTTTAATATTAGTCCCTAAAATTTTTATATTAATTAGATACTTATATTGTTATACTTTTGACATAAAATAAATAAATTACCAACTAACTCAATATTTGTGACCGAGAAATCAATATTCAATGACTATGAATCAAAAATCATCAACGGCCAGCATGATATTCACTAACTTTAAACTCAAAATTGGATGACTGTAAATTGCATATTCGTCCTATATTATTGTAGAACCTTCATAGTATGAATCAGCAATATGATCTAATTTATATTCAGTGACTATGAAAGCAATTTGATCTAATCTATCAATGGAAAAATATCTATTAAATTAATCTATTAATATTATTAATAAGTTGAACTTACCTGTGCAGCAATAGAAAAACTACCAACACTCAGCAGATGAATTAATACGATGGTCTATCATAGAAAAAAATATCTCTACATAATCATTTTATTTTTTCGGTTGATTAATTTAAAGATAATTAGATTATAGTACTAAAGGGACCACAAACACACAGGAAAGGAGAGGATCCGATATTCGTTACCTAAATTTGATAAAAAAATTTATATTTATATTCGTATCTAAATTCAACAGACAATTGTTTCTTTTATACATATCCATATCTATATCCGTTTATATATTTATCGGATAAAATTCATTAAATTTTAAATAAAACTCGTTAAATATAAAATAAAAATTATTAAATATTAGAATCATATACTTAGATTATTAAAATTTAATTATATATTTACTTTTAACTTTAAAAAATATACTTAAAATTATATAAATAAAAATAAAAATATAATTATATATTAAATAAACGAATACGAATATGGATACAAATTTATGAATTCCTTATCTATATTTATATCTAAATTTATGAATAATTCTTACATTTTTTTTCATATTTATATTTATTTCTGATTATCTACAGGGATAATAAAATCCGTCAGACTTGTGACATGTATGTGTACGAGAGATGTACTGAAAAGTTGTTTTTGCTTTTTAGTACTATTGGCCAGTGCATGATATAATTTGCGAATGGCGACAACAGTTTCTTTCTCCTATTCGGACCTTTGATTGAGCAACAGCTATCCCACCTTGCAGAGTTAGCAGGCGTCACTAGCGTTCAACTTTGCTGTAGCTGGAAGGCTGTCAAAACGTCAACTCTACATCCGTGCTGCTGTGCATGTTTGCCAGCGTCAGTGGAGCTTTGGCTATACTGCTGTGTATAGTCCGCAATAGGAGGGATTGATTGTTGTAACAGTCGGAAGCGCAGCATCATGGACGGAGAAAACAAGGAAATAGAAGTGATCCACTCATGGTCTGCACCGCGGTCTCTCAGTACCAGTCTTATGTACTCGTTTGCTCAAGTAAACATTCTTTGTTTTTCTCTTTCTGGATTGGTTTTTAGATGGCGAAATTTCTGTCGTTTTGATTCGTTTTCTCCATACAATTGCCAATGTGTACTCTCGTGTTTATTCCGCTTGGAACCACGATATGTGGTTCGGCATGTCATTTTTTTATATAGGATTACCTCAGTCATTACGGTAACAGAACTGTTGGATGGTGATCGATTATTTCGTTTGAATGTCGACTCTTGAACTCGGTGATTGGACGACCGAATTTGGTCGTTTCTGGGGATGGGATCTTATCCTTAGGTCAAGATAGAAGATAATCCATCGCCATCATGCTGAGTTAGTGTTTGAGTGTGATCATATTTCTCATCATTTCACTTCACTGAAGTTTTTTCAGTTTCTTATTTTTCAGAAAACTGCTAATCCATATAGATATTCATCAGAAATTGAGGCCTTCCGCCTTCCCCCCCCCCCCTCAATACTTCCAAGGGTAGATTTGTGTGACCAAATAAGCTGCTGGTCGCCACTTAATCTTTCAACTTGAATGGACCCATGAATGATTTTCTGTACAGTTCCTGGTGACAGGACAAGGTGGTATTGCTGGTTACTAATGTGATCCACATGATTGAGCATTTTGTATATTTTCTTGTGTTGCCTCAACTTTGTAAACAGAAACTGAAGCTGAATTACATATACTGAGTTGGATATTGTGTGTGTGTTTTTTGGGGGAGGGGATGTCTATGGTCTAATGATACTATTTGGGGGTATTCCTTGTACGTCCCTATCCCTTGGAGATAAACTTTAATGTTTGTTTGACTGTTACGTGACTAGATTTTCAATTTATACTCCTGCATGGCTAACATACACATGACAATGTAGAGTATTTGTTCATTTTTATTTCTTTCTCTTGGTTCGTCAAGAGAGATGATATTGAAGTGCTTGATGAGCCCCTCTATGCAAATTTTCTTCAAGTTACTGGAGCACAGAGGCCATACCGTGAGGAACTTCTATCCAACATGGTATGTGAATGAACCGTTGATACTTCTAAGCTTATTTTTCATTGCATCAGTAAACACTCCGATCATGTACATCACTTCGCTCATTGGCTTTCTGGCCTGATGTTCTCATTTGAAATAGTTCAGGCCTATCTGAGGCTGAACTCTGGGAGCATAAAGTCTGCATTTGAGGGTTAAACAAGGGCAAGAAATAGAAGAATTTTCATCCCTGCATATGATTCCTGTGAAAATTGAAAGAAATCAAACTGAGAAGAAAAGATTTGTTTCCTATAGGCTCTAACTTTTTGGATAAGAAAATGAGCTTTGTATGGTCGAATGTTATAGATCATTGATAAGCTCTCTTGTCGGCAAAAGAGCTTTAGATCCTATAGCTACATAATACATCTACAAGCAGTCTTGCATCATTATGCAGCATTTGATTCTTTATTAAAGTAGCATGCATGGCAATGGATTTTGTAGGAAGCTGATGGAAACAAGGTAGTGAAAGAGATCATATTTGGCTTTGGAGGAAAGAAATATCGGTACTGTAAGGTAATTATCTCGATTTGTTTTATTGGAGGAAAGAGATCATATTTGGCTTTGGAGTAACTGTATTTCAGTAGTATACTGTTTTGATGGTGTCATGTTAGTAATTGTTTACTAAGTTATGCTATTGGTTGTTGACTTTTATGACGACTTTTATCTGAACCTTGTGAGGTTAGTAATTCTCGTTTTCTAGTTCTTTCTGAAAATTGTCTTATTAAATTGCTGCAGCATATATCAAAACAACATTTTCCTGGGTTGCCAGATGATTTGATGAAGAAAGGGAAGCACTTCATATTGATACGAAATCCACTTGATGTTTTGGTGAGAACTTTGCCAAACTTATACCAGCTTGTTCAACGTAGACTGGCTTTGAAATGCATTTGCCATTCTTAACTATTCATAAGGACAGTGCATATGTTTATATTTATTATTATAATATATGATATGCATGCGGACCTTATGTAATTACTTGGCATTGTGTATTACTCAGTTGAGATTTACTCTTATTTTTTCATCCCTTAGCTAAAGATAGCAAAAGTTGACCCGACCGGTCCGGCCCGACCCAACCCGCATAAAACCCAATCCGACCCGGCCTTAACCCATAATTTGCCATCAACCCGACCCATTATCAACCCGACCCACTATCAACCCGACCCATTATCAACCCGATCCGCTATCAACCTGATCTAATTCGACAAAACCACATTTGATATTAACTCGTTATGATAATAAAAAAAAAATACAAATATTTTATTATTTATTTGAAGCTTTTAAAAATATATTATTATTTAAATTTACTTATTTTTCTTACTTTTATTCTAAACTTACTTAGTCATCAATGATATTTTAATTTTACCTATTTTTTCGCGTAAAAAAACAACATTAAAAAGTCATAATAATAAACAAATAGCAATTAATAACACATTATTAATCATGTGCTTACATGAAGTCATGATGTTAAACTTAATGCTTGCTTATGAGGTTAATGAGTTAAATTAATTTTGGTGGTCAATGTCCGATTTGACCCATATCTAAAGTGTTTCGATCTAGGATTAACTCGGCCTAAACCCAATTCGACCCTTCAAAACCTAAAAGGACCTGATTCACCTAACCCGTCAAATTAACTCAAATACGAAATCACCTGAATACGAGCTTGTTTGGCCCAAACCCAACTCAATAGGGATGTAAATAGGGCGGGTTTAGGGCAGGTACGCATGTACCCGATAAGAAAATCCATACCCAAATTCGTATCCATACCCCGAATAGGTATCCACTAACAAAGTCATATCCGTATCTGTCGGATATCTGTTACCCAACGGATAGTCCGTTTACTCGTTAAAGGATACTATCCACTGGATAAATTCATTACGTAACGGATACACTTATTTAGAGTTAAGCCAAGTGACAATTTTAACCTTAATTTATACTATATTTATTTTCAAATTATTGGTAAAAGGGTAATTATATATCTGGTAAACGGGTACAGATACCAATACGGGTATGAATATGGATATCCCATACTCGTATCCGTACCCAAACCTAATAAGTATTTTTTTTCATCCTCCATATCCATTTATTCATATCCGTTTAAGAATCCGACGGATAAAACCCATCGGATTTCTGGTAAAATTCTCCCCGTTTACATCTCTGGACCTAACCCAACTCGACTTGAACCCAAATTATTTCAACCCAAATCCAACCCTATACAATCCGAATATGCAACAATCCACACCCGAACCCAACCCAACCCGAACAATAAGACGATCTGAAATGATCTGACCCGACCCACTACCGACATATAAAGGAAATGACCCGCAAATAACCCAACTTGCTATAACCTGACCCGGCCAACCCGATTGCCACCTGTACCTGTAGCTTTGCTAGTACTTAAATTTCATCACTAGTTTTTACTTATTCATACCTCTTGTTGTTAGGTATCCTTTGAAAAGGTTGTTCCTCCATCATTTTCTGAGATAGGATTGGCTGAGCTTGTCTCCATATATAGTGAGCTATCTGAGTTGGGGAGACCTCCACCTGTCATCGATGCAGCAGATCTTCAACAAGATCCAGAGGTAATTTAATGCAGCCTTGTCAAATACAAAACATTATATTTGGATATGATTGATGTTAAGCAAAATATTTTAGGGGCGTCATGGTCGTATAGCATATTAGGATGAGATATTTTCATCCATTATTTGTGGATATTATGCTGAGATTGATTTATTCTAGTATGTATGCTACTCTAGTTTATAGAAGAATGAAGTTGGAATCTTTATTAATATTTCATAAGCTGATTTACAATATATAGATACAGTTTGAGTAATGATAGGAACTACCATTGACTATATTCTAAAGCATATGATAAGCATAAATTAGTTACAAGAATCAGCATTAGAATAGCTAACAACCAACATGAGAATAGCTAAGCATTCATATCCTTTACATGCCCCCATAAGATGGACGACGGTGACGGGAGACCAATCTTGGACATTAAAATTGCAAACCGTTTACGATTTAGGGGCTTTGTAAGAGCATTAGCGAGCTGATCGCCTATAGGTACATGAGTTACGCGCATTGCACCATTTCGAACTTGCTCACGTACGAAGTGGAAGGCAAGTGCTAAATGCTTCATTCGGGAGTGACAAATTGGATTGGCACTGAGATAAGTTTCTCTCAAATTGTCACAATAGATGACTGGAACATGAGGCAGAGTGACACCTATTTCATGTAACAAATTTCTTAGCCATAAAAGCTCACCCGTAGTAGATGGAATTGCCTTGTATTCTGCCTCAGTCTATGATTGAGCCAAAACCCTTTGCTTTCTGGAACTCCATGTGATAGGCATGCGACCTAAGAATACAATTTGACCCATCATTGAGGTAAAATCATCTTTGTTTCCTGCCTAATCTACATCAGAGAAGGCGTGAAGATTAAGTGGAGAATCCTTGTAGATAGTAATCCCTTTGTCTAAAGTCCCAGCAAGATACCGAAGGAGCCTCTTTAAGGCTACCCAGTGAGTGGTGCGAGGTTTATGCATGAATTGAAATAAATTGTTTATTGCGAAGGCAACATCGGGCCATGTGAGTGTGCGATATTGGAGGCCTCCAACAACTGCACGGTAGTCTGATGGATTATCAATCAAGGTACTAGAGTGAAGCGTAAGAGTGGAGCCTGTAACAATTAGAGATGGAATTGGCTTGGCACCTAGCTTGTTGGTACGTTCAAGTAAGTCGGTAATATACTTTTTCTGGCTGAGAAAGAGTCCTTGCATGGTGTCCTGGTGGGAATGACCTAAACACCTAAGAAGTAAGAAAGAGAATCAAGGTCTTTGAGTGCAAATTATTGAGCAAGCTGCTGAACAAAGCGGTCCAATGCTCTAGTATCAGGTCCTATAAATACAATATCATCAACATAAACAATCAAATACATGGAGGAAGCATAATGATGATGAATAAACAGCGAAGCGTCTGCAACTGAGTGTTTGAAACCATAGCCCTCTAGAAAAGTAGTTAACTTTGTGTACCAAGCTTTTAAAGCTTGTTTAAGACCATAAATAGCTTTGCGTAATTTGCAAACATGGCTTGGAAAGGCAGCATCTTCATACCCCGGTGGCTGCTACATAAATACCTGCTCAGTGAGAGTACCATGTAAAAATGTATTATTAATATCAAGTTGTCTAAGAGGCCAGTTGCATGTCGTGGCTAAACTTAGAAGTGTTCGAATTGTCGCTGGTTTAACAACGGGACTGAAGGTATCAGTATAATCAATTCCAGCCTGTTGTTGAAACCCCTTGGCAACGAGGCGAGCACAGTAGCGCTTGATAGTACCATCAGGGTTGTATATAATTCTGAAGACCCACTTGTACCGCACTAGATTTTGACCCAAAGGAGGAGACACTAAGTCCTATGTGCCTAACTTTTGGAGGGCTTGCACTTCGTTAAGCATAGCTTAACGCCATTGGTGGTCCTTGAGAGCTTCAGCAACAGAAGTAGCTTTGGTTGGTCGCGTTTGAGTGGTGGTCAGATTTACATATTTAGGATTAGACTTGAATATGTTATTTTTGGACCGTATGGTAATGGTGTGGGTGGGTGGTGGTGGTGGGGGGAATTAGTGGTGAGGGTTCAGGGTGTGATGAAATGGCTGAGGATGAAGAATGGTTTGTACTTGGCGGGGAGGGTGATGAGGATGGTGGGATGCTAGGACATGTTGGTGAGGAATTGAGTGCATATGACAAAGATGATGGGAGGGGTGGAAGGAGATGCTCACTATGAGGCTTGTCATCTTTAGCATAACATGATGTAGGAGACGGTAATATAGGCAACGTAATGGGGCACCAATGGTTTGGATTGGGATAGGAGTCAATAGGAGAAGTGGATGATAGCAGATGATAGGAAAATTGATTTTCAACAAACCTTACATGACGAGAAATATAAATTTTGTGAGTGATAGGATCACGGCAATAATATGCACTTTGAGAAGAAGAGTAACCAACAAAGACACATGGGAGGGACCGAGAGTCAAGTTTGTGAGAGGAATAAGGTCTTAACCAAGGATAACAAAGGCAACCAAAACTTCGGAGCTTGTGATAATTTGGTGGTTTCCCAAATAGACAGTGGTATAGTGACTTATTCTAGAGAGTGGGGGTTGGCAAATGATTGATAAGATAAGTGGTAGTGGAGATACTAGTTTCTACAATGTGTCGATGCTGTCGTTCGGCATAACCATTGTGTTTCAGGGTATGAGGAGGTGTGATTAGATGAGAAACACCATTTGTAGTGAGAAATTCTTTAAGAGCTACATATTCCCCTCCATTATCAGAATAAATAGTTGAGTTGTATCTCAAAATACTTTTCAACTAGTGCTTGTGTCTCAAAATACTTTTCAACTAGTGCTTTAAACCTAATGAAAACAACCTTAGTATCAGATTTGTCGTGGAGAGGATATAACTAGATATATGTGGTGAAGTGATTGACAAAAAGATATAATGCTTAAATCCATCAAGAGAAGATACTGGTGATGTCCATAAGTCAGTGTAAATGAGCTCAAGCGGAGAATGAGAAACTAAACTATTTTGGTTGAAGGGAAGTTTATGACTCTTATTACATTGACATGCATTGCAATTAAATGAAAAATCACTAGCTACAGTGGGATTGAAAGAAGAAAGTAAAGATTTTAGGATAGGCAAAGCTGGATGCCCTAATCGATGATGCCAATCAATGGGTGAAGTTTTGTGACTAGAAAAGGCAATGATGGACAATGGGGAAGGCCACTCATATACACCATTCCTAGTTGGTCCTGTGAGAAGATGTGCCCCCGTAAGTCGGTCCTTCACAAGAAAAGAGTCATGAGGAAAATTCGATTAGGATATTATTATCAGAACAAAATTTAGATATTGAGATGAGATTACGTTTCATGCTAGGAACACACAACACATTTGAAAGAGTAAGAGATTTAGAGGTAGTAGAAAGGGAAGTTGAACCAGTGTGAGTAATGGGAAGCTCGGACCCATCACCAATTACAATTTCTTCCGTCTTGTGCATCATGATGAGAGGCCCTTAAGTCAAGTAGCAATTAGGTGGTAGCCACGGGGGGAGCAACTTGAGTGAGATGCAACTGTGGTTTGGAAGAGAAGGAGGGGGTGCTGGTGGGTGTATGGAAGGATGTTTTTCCTAGAAGACGGGGCACTTTTGGAGGGAGTGACCTTTGGTATGACACCATTGGCATCTGCCTAAAAAAGGTTTGGGTCTAGTGGTAGAAAGGTGATTGGTATTTTGGTTTGAAGATTTTGAAGAGTGGTTTGGTTGTAAGGATGAAGCAAGGTGATTGTATGTGGGTTGGTAGTAATGCAGGCGGGTGGTTGTGGCATAGACAGTGGTAGGCATGGAGCTTAGGATTGGTTGTGATTTGATGACAAGCTCACGTTGGATTAATTTTTCCATAAGATCAGGGAAGGAGATGGGATCATCTCTAGCATTGATAACTTCAATTATTCCTTGGTAATTGGAGTCCAGACTTTCAAGAACTTTGTCTGTAATATCTTCTTGTTTCAGAGGATGACCTAAGAGAGCCAATCGATTGGTGCAGGCCTTGATATAATTCATGAAATCAGTGATGGGTTGGGGTCCTTTGGTGATGCTCTTGAACTGTGCTTTGAGCTGTTTGATGTGGCCTCGAGATGCACTAGCATGGGTATGAGCTAGTGTGTCCCACAGGTCTTTGGAAGTGGTGGTGAGGGATACAAGTGGAACAACAGTTTGATCCAAGGTGCCAATGAGGGTGCCGTATAGGAGATGGTCTTGACGCATCCAAGTAAGATATGATGGGTTAGTTTGAGGTGATGAAGCTGTAGGAACGGTGGATGGTGGGGATGGGTAAGAGCCATTAAGAAATTTGAAGAGGCCATAGCCAACCTAGGTAGCCTCAACTTGAAGTTTCCAAGAGAGATAATTGGTGGAGTTGAGTTTGATTATGTTAGGAAGAGAAGCAATAATTAATGGAGACCGGGGATCAGCATCATTTGGAATAGTATGATTGGTGGCCATTAGACGGGAGAGGAAGGTAGCAGTGGCGGAAAAAAAAATGGATTAGAACCAAGCTCTTGAGACCATATAGAAGAATGAAGTTGGTATCTTTATTAATATTACATAAGCTGATTTACAATATATAGATACAGTTTGAGTAATGATAGGAACTACCATTGACTATATTCTACATTCATATGATACGTATAAATTAGTTACAAGAATCAGCATTAGAATAGCTAACAACCAGTATGACAATAGCTAAGTATTCATATCCTTTACATAGCTGATGATTATAGAGCTGAATATTTTTCTGAATTGGCATGGGTGTCTTCTTTCTTAGGGCTGCCATGGTCATATAGTATATTATGATGAGATATTTTCATCCATAAAGGCTTTTCTTTTGCTTCTTGACTAAAAGGCCCTTGGTATTTTGGGCCTTGGAAGAGGTTCCTAGCTTCCTTTGTTCAGATAGAAGATCATATTTATCTTCTATAGGCTCTATTGATTACGTATAAGACCTTATTCTGGTGATACATTATCATGTAAGGAACTATAGCCTCATGGATCCGTAAAGATTATGATATTGGAGATGGTTTTTATATACTATAAACGGAGATGACTTTTTGTATATCTGGAGTGTGAAGCTCAAATTATGTGGTATCTAGTCAACAACATTTGGTCTACTACAAATGACACTTCGTATGATATATATCCTTTATTTATTTATTTATTTATTTATTTATGATAAACCTCTTTTCATGCAAGAGATCTTCCTTATGATTTGCCAGATATCTTCCTTGTCTACTCCTTGTTGATGGAATAATGACACATACAGTTTCTTATAGTTTACATTTCCAAAACTTGTAAACTGAAACTCTACCAGCCCTCCCAATTTGTTAATAGTAAATGGAAAAGTCCTATCTTCACAAAATTTATAATATTATGGATATGATGAATGGTCAAAGCTCTATGTCGAGTGCTCCAACTTATAAACAATTTTCGGGCTAGTTAATGAGGCTACAAAATGACCTCCAACATGCCTAAATGAGGTCTCATCCTAAAACCAGTGAGCAATAGGTGTAGTAGCCAATAAGGTAGTTAACGTTGACTCAGTTGATGATTCTGCACAATAGGATTAGTCAAAGCAACTACCCTCATGTATCTAGGAGAGTTTAATTTACTTCATCTAGTTACTGTGTGATAAACAATGTCAAACAATAACTACTTTCTATTATAAATAAAATACTGTTCGTGCATTAATGATAAGCCGTATAATTATCAAAAAAACTACATGGTATTAGCTAGGTAAAACTCCTATCTCATGGCCAATGCTTTCTAGTCCTTTGCTGAAACTACTACTCCCTCTCCTGCTACCTCTGCATCTTCATCTCTACAAATAACTCATATTCAACATCAAATAACTATTAAGCTATATGCCTCTAACTATCTCTTATGGCTTACCCAATTAAAGCCATTATTAATAGGTAATTGTCTTGAAGGCTATGTCCATGCCACTACTCCTTGCCTGCCTCACAAACTCTTGCCCATAGATAACGAGATCAACCCTGCCTTAATTCAATGGAAAAAAACAAGATCAAGTGCTTTTCGGCTGGATTTTATGATCCCTCACAGAATTTGTTCTTGATGTCCACCTCTAGTGTTGTTTGGCTTGCTCTTGAATGCCACTATGCCTCTTGCTCAAAAGCTCAGATAATGCAACTCTGTTGGGCTCTTTGAGTCCTTCAAAAAGGTAACAAATCCATGTCTCAGTATTTTCTGCATGCTAAACAATTGGTGGATAATCTTGCTACTTCAGGCCATTGTGTCGATGATGTCGATTTGTAGCAAATAATACTCGATTTTCTTGACTCCATCTATGACCCTATTGTGACTACCTTAAGCGCTAACACCATCTTGTCCCATGGAAGATTTTTATTCCCATATACTTGTCTATGACACAAGACTCGAATCCCACCAAGCTCTTATCCAACAACCACCCATGGCAAAAATTGCATCCCAGCACCAATCTGGTTTTTCTTGGCCTTCTACAAATTGTAGAGGCAATCACTCTTAACACTTAATCATACTATAAAGCGTGGTGGTCACAGATCTGTAAATCATCCTCTTTCTAATTCTAAAGCTCAAAGGTCTTGTCAATGTGTGGTCGAAAG
Source organism: Tamarix austromongolica (assembly GCA_039764185.1). Taxonomy (NCBI): domain Eukaryota; kingdom Viridiplantae; phylum Streptophyta; class Magnoliopsida; order Caryophyllales; family Tamaricaceae; genus Tamarix; species Tamarix austromongolica. Next base: position 92,063,643 of record CM077816.1, on the reverse strand, counting down.
AAACACACTGCTCTTGATTGCTGGTTTCGATTTGATGAATCCTTTCAGGCATCTCATTCTTCACCTAAGGCCTACATTGCAACTCCTGGCTCCAGTCTTGAGTCTCACTGGCTACCTAATAGTGTTACTACGCATCACATGACTTTAGACTTAAATAATCTGCATCTTTCCTCAATCTATGATGGACCGGACAAGATCAAAGTTAGTGATGGTAAGATCATTCTTATTACTCATACTGGTGCCTCCTTCACTATTCCTTTTAGAACTTTTTATCTAAATAATCTCTATCATACCCTTTCTATTTCTACTAACTTACTCTCTATATCTCAATTTACCAAGGAAAATAATTGCTTCTTTGAATTCCATCCAAACTTCTTCATTGTAAAGGATCACGTCATTGGGAAAGCTCTTCTACATTATCTGAATAATAAAGCTCTTGATCATTTTGAAGCTGTTCGTGAGAAAAAACCGTCTAGTTTTCCTACTGTTTTTACTCAGCCTCCATTTCATTGTGGCACCAAAGACTTGGTCATCTAGTGGCTAATACTGTCAACAAAGTTATTATGTCCAATAATTTACCCGTTTTCACTAAGTCTAGTTCTTTTTGTTAGTCTTATCATCTCAGTAAAAGTTGTAAATTGTCATTTCTTGCGAGCAACACCATTTATTCAACCCCATTAAGTTTAGTTGTTTCTAACTTATGGATCTCTCCATGTTTATCTAACAAAGGTTTTCACTACTATCTGCTCCTAACCGATGCTTATAGTTTTTTTTTTCATGGTTGTTTCCCCTTGCATGAAAGTCGGACGCTCTTTAATATTTTATCTCCTTTAAAAATAAAATTGAAAATCTATTGGGTTACAAAATTAAGGTTTTTCAATCTGATAAAGGTGGTGAATTTAGAAAATTTACTTCTTCTCTTGATAGTCATGGAATTTATCAAAGATTCACTTGCCCTCATACGTCCGAACAAAATAGCCTTGTAGAAAGACAACATCGCCATATTGTTAACATCAGACTCTCTCTTTTTATATAATGTCCCTATGCCATTGTCTTATAGGGATAATGCCTTTACTACTGCTTGTTATCTAATCAATTATAATCTATCCGCTGTTTCTAAAATGATGCCACTCCTTCATATTCTATTCATCCAAACACCTGACTATAAGTTTCTCAAGGTGTTTGTTTGTCTTTCTTTTCCATACCTTTGACCTTATGCTTCCTATAAGCTTGAACCTCGCTCTTTACTCTGTGTTTTCTTGTGTTATAACACCAATCCAAAGGGTTATCTTTGTCTTCACCTCCCATCTAAACGGTTATACATCTCATGACACGTGCATTTTGGGGTGACTAATTTTCCCTTTGCCATTGTTAGCAAGATCTCCCATACTACCCACAACTCCAGCCCTGTAGCTATATCATCCTCCACACCAGTTTCTTCTTTGTCATTGCTGGCTCCCATCCCATCATCCTCCTCTATGTTACCTCCACTTCTACCTACTTCCTTTTTGTTGATCCTCTACCTCCTACTAATAATGCATCACTGCCCACGCTAGACATTATCTCTCCTTCTCTCCAATCCTCTGCCCCTATACCATCTACTCCAAATCTTCTTATCTCTGTGCCGTCATACTCCCATTCGCTTCCATTCATTGCTTCTCAACATCAAATGGTCCCCAGGGCTAAAGCTGGCATACGAAATCCTATTCATAAATTATGCCTTGCTGCTACGAAGTACCCTCTTCAGGTTGAAGATTTAGCCGAGTCCAATTGTTATAGCCGGGCTTATTTGGATCCTGCTTGGCGACAGGCTATGGATGATGATCTCAATGCCTTGCTACATAAAGGCACTTGGACTCTTGTACCTCCCAATTATAAACTTAATTTTATTGGCTACAAATTGGTTTTTCGTGTAAAATGACGTGTAAATGGCTATGCCCATCGCTACAAAGCCAGACTTGTAGCAAAAGGGTATAACCAACTAGTAGGGATTGATTATGGAGAAATGTTCAGTCCAGTGGTAAAACCATGCATCATTCGAATTGTCTTAACCTATGCTCTCATGCATCACTAGACTATTTAACAGTTGGATGTTCATAATACGTTTTTACATGGGCATCTAAGTGAAGAAGTTTTTATGAAACAACCTCCTCCACCATGTTTTTAAACTTCACAAGTCTCTTTATGGTCTTAAGCCAGCTTAGTACTCACCTTATCAACCTTGGCTTCATTGGTTCAACTCATCATTATTCGTTTGATGAGTCTCTACTTTAGTTGTCTATATTTTTATTTATGTTGAAGACATTATAGTCCCTGACTTTGACCCCATTGATGTCCTGAACTTGATTTCTAATTTACACTTAGAATTTGTTGTCAAAGATCTTGGATCTCTTCATTATTTCTTGGGAATTGAAGCCACTCTACATGATGTTGGTATTTTTCTCTCTCAGCGTAAATATATATATGATCTTCTCTAGCGAACCAAACTTGATGGTGTCAAACTTGTAAACACACCCCTTGTAGCAGAAACTAGACTGCCACTTCATGTTGGTTCCAAGCTTGATAATCCTACAACTTACAGAAGCATTGTTGGTGCTCTACAATACCTGATATATCTGTGCTTGTCCAAAAGGTTTCATGCACAACCCAAATGAGGATAATTTGGGCTGTTTTTAAGCGTATTTTACGCTATCTTATGCATACTAGAAACTTTGGCCTTATCTTACAACGCCCTAGCTACTACGCCTTCCATTCACGGTTATTCAAATGTTGATCAAGCAAGCAGTTTTGATGATTGGCGTTCTAAATTACTGTATTTTCATTCATAACAATCCTATGTCATGGAGTACCTGTGTCTAGATCTAGTACATAAGCTAAATACAGATGCCTTTCCACTACCACAACCAAACTACTTTGGATTCAACCTCTTCTTTGAGAACCTGGTATCTCAGCTTCCACTCCAACATTTTGTTGTGATAACTTAGGCGTTACATATCTCTTGATCAATCCAATATTTCATGCTTGTACAAAGCACATTGAGATTGATTACCACTTTGTGTGTGAACTGGTCGCATCCAAATGTCTTGATGTTCACCTTATCTCAAGCAAAGACCAGCTAACCGTCATCTTCACCAAAGGACTTGGATCACCTAGATTCCAACGCTTTCATGACAAGCTAACCGTATGTTTCCCTACGCTTACCTTGAGGGGGGCCGTTGACTCAGCTGATAATTCTGCACTATAGAATTAGTCAAAGCAACTACCTCCATGTATCTTGGCGAGTTTAATTTACTTCATGTAATTACTAGGTGATAAACAATGTAAAACAATGACTACATTCTATTAGAAATAAAAGACTACTCGTGCATTAATGACAAGCTGAGTAATTATAAAAAAATCTACTGGTAACATCTCCCTCTATTTTCAATGTGGAGCAACTAACATGTGGGTTTCACTTCTCAATATTTTACGTTAGTTTGCTTAATCAACCTCTACCGTTGAGGAAATGAATTGTTGTAAAGTACATATTTGACTCATTTCTTGGGTCTGGTGTTATCTGCTTCTGGTGCTTCAATCTTGCTCATGTGTCTATTTCTCATGTCATTTCAGGTTATGATTATCCTTGATCTTAACATAATTTCCATTAAATATTTTCATATTAATTTCATATGAACAAAGCTAGTCCTATCACAATGCTACAACTCTCTTATTTTCAAATGGTCCCGATGACCACATAGCTAGCTATATGGCCTTCTAAATATTAGCTATTTTATTTATTTAGAAAGTAAATTTCCTAAAATTAGTATAAATATTGAAATTTGCGGTTTGGGACTATAACTCTTTCCTGAACTATGCTTAAACTATTTTCTTTGCCATGTTACATGATGCTTCCTTCCAAATCTACATTTGGTTAACTGTTTCCAGTTTTATTTTAGTCTAGGTTGGGAACATGAATTTTAAACTATCTCTTTTGTTATATCTCCATGACCTTTATAGTTATGATGAACTCTCATAATTTAATAGCTTTTTGTGTTAATTTTAGAGGAGACTTTGTATGTATATTTAGATCTAGGGCTATTAACGAGCTGAGCCGAGCTGAGCTGGGGTAGGCTTGGGCTCGGCTCATTTACTAAACAAGCCTAAAAATAAAGCTTGTGCTTGACTTATTTATAAATGAGTCAAGCTTTTAACGAGTCAAGTCGAGCTTTTAACGAGTTGACTTGCGAGCTTTGGTGGTAAACAAGCCAAATTCACGAGCTTTTGCACTATAAACGAGCTCGAAGCCAAATTTATTATGCTCAAGCTTAGCTCATTTAATAATCGAGCCGAGCCAAGCCTAAAAAGCTCTCGAGCCGGCTTGGTTTGTCAACAACCCTATTTAGATCATTATACATGTCTATGTGGGCATGCCTTTAATGGCACTTATGATATAGTTACATACTCCAAGTGTAACATTATTCTTTTTCTTCTCTAGGTTATTGTCTTCATTATTGATTAAGTTCTTAGAAACCATTTTAAGGTTTCCTTTTCTTCCCCCAATTTCTCCATCCAGACTTCTTAAGAAATCAAATACATTACTTTTCATATTTGTTATTTTGTGACTTTGTTCATATGATAGTGCTATCATTTGTTTTGTGTAACTTTTGATTCCTTTGCAATTGATAGAATTGTAAATCTCCATCATTCTTATGGGTATTCACTGGAATGTCGTCCTTCACTTTCTTGTCTGTCAAATAATAATGGCATCAGTCTATTTTTCTATGCCTTCTGTGAAAATTAATGTATGACATTGTTGTCGATGCAACATTTTATCAGTATTAACGTATACAAACTTGTGATAGGATTTATTTAAATGTACCCAACAATAATATAATCTTAATATTTATTTACTTTGTGGTCTATTGCAGGGTGTTCTGCGGGGTCTTTGTGAGGACTTAAACATTCCTTTTCAACCTGCAATGCTCAAGTATGTAATTACTGGACAAGGCTGATATCTTCTATGATATTAACTCATGGAGTGTCCCAGGGAATATGTATCTAAATGGCTTCTGTCTATTTTGTTTTATTGGAAATGCTTCAGCCTGAAAAATTACTGTTTATTTTGGTGTTAGTGTCTGGTTGACCCTGGTATTGTCACAATTTTTATTATGCTTCTAAAACTATATTCATGCTTGAAGAAGGATAAAAATATATATTTATGCCGTCTCTTTTTGTGTACTTTCTTATATTATGAGAGTAATTTCTGCTGGAAATTTCTGAATCTTTGACTCTCACTTTAGCTTGGATATGCTTGCATCTCATGTTCTTTGAGTTTCTGGAATATTATATGGCATTGGTTCATTTTGTTGCATGCCACATGTGGAAATTCATGAGAGGTAGCTTATTCTACTCTAGTGTCATGCTAATTGATGTGAGGTTGCATACATATGGACCTTTCAAACCTTTCTAAAGGCAGTAGTTGTTGTATAGCTCATTCTACTTGTCCTATCCTGTTCTAGATTCTACTGTATGCATGTTTTTATTAAATATTTGGGACAATGCATGAGTCTTGAACCCCAATCCATTGCACCAACTCGACCTCCCTAGCTTTCCGCATAGCCTCCTTTTGGCTCCAAGCTACCTCAGATGTGTGACTAGAGGTGCGCTTGTCCTATAGGGACTTCCCGGTCACAACCAGTTGTTGGAAATTGTTTTCCCAATATCTCTCTAGACCTTTCACCTTCAACTCCAGAGAGGCCTCAACTTCTTGTTGCACTTTCCACTTGAGGGAATACCAGGCTTCCTAAAGTTGCCCTACCTTAAACTACAAGTCAGCGGTTATTCTGTTGGGGTCTGTTAAACTTATTGTGATCAGCTGTCTTAATGTCATGCCCATTTTCTCAAATGTCTTGATGCCAATTTTTGAATGGTATCTACTATGGATTAAACTTGTATATTGTTATATTCCTGTCTTTTTCCTCAGATGGGAAGCTGGTCCAAAATCATTCGATGGAACATGGGCCCCGTGGTGGTATGGAGGTGTTCATAGATCAACGGGTTTTGCATCTTTAAAGGAGTATCCTAAGGTACACGATTTCATCCTTGTTTCTGTAGAATATGATTCTGTTGAACAATTTTATTCATTTATTTTGGAAACTGTGATGATTTTCTTCTGATCTTCGTGTTGTATCATGAAGAATGATTTATCATAGTCTATATGTTGTCTTCCAAACAAAAGGATCCTTCAATGTGAAAAAAAAAACTCCACACGACCTCACTATGCCATGCTGCTTTTCAGGAGAATATTGTTGGTTCCATCTATGAGTTGGTGCACTTGGCCAATATCTGAGTTTCTGCATAGATATTTTCTTCAAAAGCTAAGGACTTCCCCGAAAAATCCAAAATGAAGTCAGTGATTAAGCAGGCTTTCCCTTCTCCAGGTGATACCCTGCAAAAATGAAGTACAATTTTTTTTACCTAACAAAACCCTAATAATAAGTTCATAAAAATGCTCCGGAAGGATTAAATTGTAAAAGAGTGAGTGACAAAGTGGCCAATTTTTTGGCTTCTGCTTCACTCGATCTTGTTGATCTAATTTTCTGATGGAAGAACTGCAAGAATAAAGCATGGCCTACATCATTTTTACGTGCATCTTTACCAGCCAATGATTTCAAGATGTGGCCTTATGTTGCTATTAACGCCTGCTTTTTTGATTGAATGATGCAAATAGCTGAATTTATCGTGGATGTTGACTGTTTTTCTTGCTTCAGGACTTGATATGGAAATAGAACATTAGAAATATGATTACATACTATAATATGCTTTGAGTTAATATGGTCCAGTGGATTTAGCTTGGGAATATGTCTCTCTCTGTCGTGGAGATGCTATGTTATGCATATGTTGTGATATTTAGTTGATGACGTTGTCTTTCCAATTGATTCTAAAATGCTGACCCTGACCCAGTTGTATTATTATTTTTACTTTTCAATGGTACCTTTTCAGCCTTTTCCTACCCCCCTCTATGATTTGCTAGAGCAATGTCTACCTTTCTACAACTTCCTGCGGTGTCATGTAAAAAACTCATCATCACTTTTGAGGCCATCCCTACCTCCTCCTTGTCTTCCTGTTCCTGCAAACCAGAAGCTGCTTGTGTGGGTTGGTGATGAGATCTTACCTCGTGAGAGTGCCAAGGTAATTTGCATAATTTTTCATATGTGTTGCAGCTAAGCATAAACGATTTCCTCTCCGACCTTGTGACTCTGTTTCCTGTTAAAGATTTCAGTACTTGATTCAGTAGTGCAAGGAGGTGATTCCGTATGGGAGGGACTCCGGGTGTACAATGGAAAAGTATTCAAGCTCGAGGAGCATCTAGAAAGGTCAGTGATGCAGTTATAAGAAAAATCAAATTTAAAGCATTCAATTGGTTGTGGATCTTCCCATTTAATGTAAACGTACTATTCTGCTCTTAAATTTAAGAATAGGATAAGTAAATCTACAATGCGGATATTCATGCTAGAGTGCACAACATTTGTACGTATTGTTGAATGCAAGATTACTCTCTATAACAATGCAGCAGAATAACCCTATGTCTGTTATTGATTATATCCCGTACCATTTTGTAGAATGCTCGATGAATGACTGAAAAAAATCCAACATTAACATTTGGCGAATATACATTTGCCCCTGGTGGGCTGAAAGCTTCATGTTTGTTACAAGAGAAAATTGATATAATATGTGTTCTCTATACTTTGTCTTTTTCTTTTGTATCAATGATCTATTCTTGACTCACGTGTCTAGAAAAACTACCATCTTAATATGCTAAAACCTTGTGATCATATGAACAAATAACTACAGACACTTCTGCTTCATCTTTTCTTTCACCATTTGGTAGACCTTGTTGATGTTTATAATGACATGTATCCAGGATTGGTTCATTTAACTGCTCTTTGCCTGCTTACCTTGTTAACATCTGTAATGGTCTATCTTCAGGCTGTTTGATTCAGCAAAAGCATTGGCTTTCAGCAATGTTCCTACTCGTGAAGAGGTTGGTTTCTGAAGGCAAATTTTGATTCACTACCCCAGGATGCATTATAAATTGTGAAAGAACACCTTTTTATTTTCCTCGACTCCTTTCACATATACATGCATATACCTGCAGGTGAAGGAAGCCATTTTCATCACTCTTATCAGAAATGGCATGTTTGACAATGCACATATTCGCTTAAGTCTAACTCGTGGTAAAAAGGTTATTGGTCTGCATCCTTTTTATTCCGTCTTTTCACGTGCTAGTCTCCAAGAATGATGGTGAGTGCAATTAAAAAGTTCTCAATGGAGTGTATAATAAGATACTTTGATCTCTTAAAGTTGTACGTGTTAATTTCTAAAATAGTATGCTCGTGATGGGAACAGATTAAGAGATTGCTGTCGTCAAAATATTCGTTGTCTTTGTTCTACCCCATAAAAAATATGGTAACCATAAAAATACCCTGTGATGCTTTGTAACAAAAGCTGAAATGATGAAAACTATCAAGAGTGCTGGGGGTTGATTGTGGTGTTCCGTTAGGGCTAGCTGTCATATTCTGCTTTATACCTGCATCGTTTTGTCTAAATCAATAGATTTCATGCGGTGATGATGATAGACTGTATTTCATCTTGGCCCTTCGAGTTTGTTCTTTGCTCACAGAACGTTTGTTCTATTTGTTGGCCGTTTAATCTCGTAGTGTACTGATCTCTCTTTTGCTTTTCTGTGTCTTCTTTTTCCTTTTTTATTGGAAGAAATTTGCAATGAATCTGTAAAGCTTCTGTTGTATACAGGTTACTTCTGGAATGAGCCCTGCGTTCAACCTCTATGGAAGCACCTTAATTGGTATATAACTAACTTCTCATTTTGTTGTTTGTAACTAAAAATCAGAGAACAAGCTAGAGGAAGCAATTCTATTTCGAATTCCATTTTGCATAATTTTATCCGGCCATTGCTCTCTTTCATCCTTCGACTGGTGCCCTACATAATCTGGACATATGCCTATTGTCTCATTCTGATTGTTTCTTGTGGATTAGTTGCCTTGATATTTTACCTGTTCATACTTTTGGTGAAGAAAGTGAATGTCTGTATCTGCACTTTTTTGCTATTATAACTTGAATGCAAAACATCTGGTTCATAGTCATATAGATACTTCTATGTTACCACTTGGTTGAGTTGTGTTAATTTTAAGCTAGGGGTACCCTGAACCTGAATCCGGTACGAGTAATCCTGGATCAACTGAAGAGTGGAGACTAAAGGAAGGTGGTGGGGATTCCACAATATAAATGTATTTCGACTCCCATTGCATGCATTCTCTGACTTCAAAGATTTTTACCGCTAATCTGCATGTTTAGGAGCACACATGCTCTGCAGCAACTTGAACTTAAAAGCATTACATAGTAGTATAATTTATGAAATATGTCCATCTTGGTGGTATCTGTTCTAATTTATAATCCATTCGTACATATATTAGATAATTGCTATGTTTTTATGCTTGCATTCTGTGCCAATCTGACGAGGAAAGGAGGAAGAAAAATCTATCTTGCTAGTTGCAGTTTTGTAATCTCTTTCTTCTTGGTGGTGATTTGAGTTGCTTCAGTTTTTTCTGATAATGTATTGGTACTAGCACTAGACAACTTCTGTTTCCAAATCTATATGTGGATTTGTCTTGTTTTGATTCATAAATACTAAAAGCTTGTTTGGTATGGGATAATAGATGTAAAAAATTCCCTTCTATTGTCTCTTTTATGTAATTTATTTAGAAGAAACAAAAAAAAATTTAATGAAATAACTATTTTGTTCCTTAAAAGTGTTATTTCATTTTAAATAAACTGGAAAAATGATGTAAAATAGGAGGTAATTTTTCCACCCTTATCTCCATGGATAATAATAGTTATTTGTTTCACTGAAAATGCAGTTCTTCCTGAATGGAAACCACCTGTTTATGACAATACAAAGGGTATAACTCTCGTGACTGCTAGCACTCGCCGTAACTCCCCAAATGTAAGATCAGTGAGGCTTTGTGTTACGTTTAGCTGATCCACCATGATGTTGCCTGCTTCATGAATCATTAAGATGTCACCTGGAGTTTGTCAAAGCCGTGTACTCAGTTATAACTTTATTGTCCAGAGGACCATGGCTATTAGTGCCTGGGAGATCACAAATTTATTGATTCCTCATAAAGACATTTCTATGAGTTATGTTCTTGATGAGCCAAAGGAAACTCCTATATCATAATCATGAAGGGCAGGGGTATGGATTGTCAAAATCTGGAGAAAAAAAATGCTGCACGTTATCCTATTTCTCAACAGCGTTTATAATTGCTAGCAATGTGGTAGTTGTTTTCCTGAATTTATTCACTTGTCTAAATGAAGAAGTTAAAATCTAGACCTCTGTTTTGGTGTGGCTTTTCATTTTAGTTCATCTAACTCTGGTTCACTATGCTTTATTTTTTCGAATACCCTATAGCTATGCATCTAGCGAATGCCACTGCTGAAATAGATGGAGATCTCTTTTCTAAATTGTATGTGTGAAATGAATCAAGATGTACAATCATCTGGATGCTCCTGAAGGCTTAATGGTCGGTTAGAAGACATCAATGTATTCATTCAGTAGTATGTCTTTCATTGTTCAGATGGTTCTTGCTTAAGCCGAGTATTCAAGTTCTGCGGGCTGGATGGACCATGCCCAAGTTAGTGGGTGTTCCTGATGGAAAGAGATAACTTGTTCTCATAATGGAAAACTGAGCGTCTAATGGGAAGTTATTATGTCATGTTGAGGCCCTGCTCTAATTTGATGCCCAAATGGTCAGGGATGTCAACCAAAAGCTTTTGATTCGTACACCACGTGAAAATGATAAAGCCAATTAGCTAATGTTACTGCTCACCTGTTATATTTAATTTACTTGATACCTCCCTCTTTGTCTTCAGAACTTGGACTCAAAGATCCACCACAACAACCTCCTTAACAATATACTTGCTAAGGTACGATCATATTAATATATAGCCTACATTTGAAACTAGAATATTATTAGATTTTTTTTTATAAAAATAAAAAATGATATTATCATTTTCTTACTTCATTTCAGCTGATGTGACCCATTACTTTGCTATCCTTGCCTTTTATCATATTTTAATGCAAAGTGTTGTCAAATAAAGAAAACAAATATTAAAGTGCATACAAAAATGTCAGCATATATCATTTCATTTTATATTTAGTTCAACATATTATTTTCAAAGGAAGTCACAGTTGACTCCCCGAAGTGCTAACTGTACAACATGATGATAGCACACCAATTTTGGTTCTAAAATATATGCTGGAAAGAAATTTCTAATGTAGTCAATTTGTGGTGAGTCATAATGTAAATATTTCTAAGTGGTCTATCGGTATGAGATAAAAGGGTATAAAAATTAATCCCATATTTTACATATATTATATACTATATTTGAAATTTAAAAAAAATTTGAATAAATACTTATTTTAGATCTTAATTTAATCTAAAATAAATATTTGATTAAAATTATTATTATTATTATTAAATACTTGATATAAAAAACAGAAAACAGGGAGAAATTTTCTACCTCTATTACCTCCATACCAAATAATCCCTAAGAATGTGAACTTTTGAATTACCTTAATTGATAGAACACTTCTCAAAATCTTTTAGGTTCCCATGCCTAGTATCTACATGCATCAAGAAATCAATAGTAACAAATGATGATTTCGGAGTGACAATAGAGAATCACCAAGAAATAGTTTGCCAATATTTCTATTCGTTTATGCTGACAATTTCCTTATGTTGTTGGTGCCCCCTGTTGATGCAGATTGAAGGGAATAATGCTAATGCTAATGATGCAATAATGCTTGACAAGGATGGTTATGTGTCTGAAACAAATGCTACAAACATTGTAAGGCTCCTTCTCGTTCCCAGTTTAGTCTTACTGATTACAGAGGGGACTCTTAAGAGATGTAGAAGGAAAAGAAAAATGAAAAATCAAAATTCTCCAGGGTTAGTCCTGTGACATAGCTTGATGCTTTTCCATTTGTTTGTTGAGGGGGCTAAAAAAAATACAATTGATCTAGTTGTAGTTAATCTTTGTGGAGAAAGTAAGAGGAGAGATGAGGCAGTGGAATGAGGGAGAAAGTGCAATCCTTACCCCCTTGTGCAGTACTTTTAAGTGGTTGCTTTGTTTTTAATGCTTCTGATGAATTTGTACAAGTTAACCATGCAGGTCGCTTTATTTTTTTTACATTGCAGTTCATGGTGAAAAAAGGCCGTGTTCTGACACCTCATGCTGATTACTGCCTTCCTGGAATAACACGAGCTACAGTGAGTGGAATAAATAAAACTTTTTTGTGTATAGTAAGTAGTATATCTTTTCATGCCGGAAGAGAACTATTTGAGCAGATTTGATGTGGCGTGCAAGAAACCTGTCTAAAATCCAATGAACCATAGACAGTAAAATTTTATTCAATAGAAAGACCATTAGGATCAGAAACTGTCGTTATGAATCAATGACAGTTGCTCATTGTTTAGTCTCTTTCATCTCTTTCTGATCCTCGCTATAGGAAATGAACCATTGTGATTCTTTTGAGCATACTACACCTTTGACTACGAACCATCTGTTTTTCTTTATTGTTTTTGTTTATCAGGATTTCTATAAATAACTCTTTTAGCTAATAAAATTCAGTGTAAAAAATAATAATAATAAATGAAAAGACTACCGCGCACAAAGTCCGTCAACTATAGTAAGCCATTATTGATGCAGAGTTCGTAGGCGAAAGCTTGTATATTTACAAGTTTGTACATATGATCATTGCAGATCATGGACCTTGTGGTAAAGGAAGGCTTGATCTTGGAAGAACGTCGAATCAGTCTATCGGAGTTTCATACAGCAGATGAGGTATACTTCTTTCTCCATATTCCTGTGTGTCAAAGTTACATTGAGACTCTGGTTGTAGATGCCTCTTGTTAGGCATTTCAAGTTGAATTTCGAGCTTAAGACTTCTTATGCTGCTTAGTATTATCCTTGGACATGTGGGCTTACCTTTTGCTTTGTTTTATTTCTTATAAAATTTAGATCACTTGTGGCCGCCTTTTTCCAAAAATTCTGTAATTAACTATCAGCACGCTGATATTTTTATTTCTATAGCACAAGTCTGAAGTGTTTTCAGATACCACTGCAGGGCTCAGCATGAGCTGATATGTCCATGGGCTACCCCGTAATTGTGTGTTTTTTGCCGGTGCCCTGGTCGGTCTATTTTTATTTTATTTTATTTTGGTTCTCGGTAGTATCATCTGTCTTCTCTCTTGTGGAAACGTTGTCCATTTTAAGAGGCCAATATTAGTGATATGTATATATGAACTATAGATGTCTGATCAAGGAGCTATGCTCCTCACTGGATACTTGATTGATTTTCAATGTGTTACAGTTGTTTGGACCCCCTGTTTTCCCTCAAGCCCTCAAATTGGAAAGTTACCCTTCCTTTCCATTTATAAATTAATCAAGCTTTGAGACAATTGTGCGTTGCAGGTATGGACGACTGGAACAATGGGAGAGCTCAGTCCGGTAAGCTTGTACATTTTGCGGTGTTGAATGAAGCAATTGGTAGCTAGTGTACCCGTTTAGTGTTACCCCTTCTTTGTTTTTTCTTTTCTTTTTATCATATAGAGATTTTGTGTCCGAATGGCTCCAGCCGTGGCTCACAACTAAAACTGCAAATGTTACACGGAAGGCGAAATAAGGAAAAAAAAAAGGAAAAAGGAAAAGGCTGCAACACTTTTATTGAGACCTTAGAAGGCTATTGTGGCCTTAATGGAGGTGCGTTGAAACGTAAGAGTCTAGTTGGCTTAAGACAAACTGCTCTTGCATGGATTTGGGGTACTAAATTTGTAATGTGCGTCTCCTTCCGTGAGGTTGTGCATATTTTCGGGTTAATTGTTTTTCATACTCCATGAGGTATGGGGCTGTTGGTATTAAGGATAGAAAATGAGATGATAGTTGTCATGTTTGGAAAAATATTTCCTTTGACCAGGTGGATAATAATCTCATCGGCCAACCGAACAATAATTCCGTTGGTCAACTGTATAAATATAATTATGAAGAAATGTAAAAGTAGATTGTAAGTAAAGATAAAATGAGAATTTATGGGAGGAAAGAATTAGAAACTTTTATTGAGTATGAAGATTTAGAAAAAATTAAAAGCTTACATACACTTTACAAACGGTCAGTAAATGGCCTTTTATACCCCTTTGCATCCTTAGCTAGAACACTCAATCATCATTGATTGTCTAACGTATATATGTTTCTACTTGGTCACAATTAGAAAAACGTATAAGTTATAACTTGATGATTGACTCTATGAGTTGACTTTTGTCAATTTATAGATTGTCGTGCTAATGAGTATCAAATCCCTTATATTAAAAAATGTTCTAACCACTCTCTAATATTTTTTCTTCACTCACATCTCCTTCCTCAGTCGTGACCACTATGTTGTCTTTGCAACTAATCTCATTAGTTGGCATTTGGCAGTCAGTTGCTCTTTGAATGACACCCCTTGCTGACGTTCCTTGCTAACACCTTGGTTGTTGCCTTTTGCCAGTCGACTACCTTTGTCCTCTTGTCAAAGAAATCCCAACAATTCTTCCCCTTTTGAGAAATGAAAAGAATTTATTTCTTCTCTATTGAGAGGAACTATGCACCGTGCTTGATCCAGCTTTGGTGCAACATTGATTATGGTTACTTTTGGGCAAGGGTTTGGTAAGTATTTCTAACCTATTATCATTGGTGTGGACTTTCTTCGAAAGGAGTTATCTCTCCTTAAGCATATCTCCTATCTAGTGATATCTTATCTGGATACACTTGGATATTGAATAAAGTTGGCATTCTTCCAGACATAGATGGTACTATATGAGTCACTGAATGCTACAAACTTATACTTTATACCGATCTCCTCGAACAACCTCTTCATCTATAATATCTCATTGCACCTTCAACGATTGCTATGTATTATGCCTCAGCCATAGGTAGATCTACATACTTCTACAGTTAGAACTGCTATGAGATGGCTCCCCCACAGAAGGTAAACAGGAATCCTAATGTTGATTGCCTTGTATCTACATCTCTTGCTATATTCGAGTTAATATAACCCACCAAAACTAGCTCAGCCCTACCAAAATAAAGTCTCATCCTGGAAATCCCTCGTAGGTATCTTAATATCCACTTTACCACCTTCCAATAATCTTTACCAGAATTAGATATGAACTGAATGACAATGTCAACGACAAATGCAATGTATGACCTTATACACACCATTACATACATGAGACTTCCAATGACAGATGCATATGGAATCTGGCTCATTTTCTTCCTTTCGTCTTCATCCATGAAACATGATGCCTTGTTTAGCCTGAGATGTGGAGCAAGGGAAACCGACTGGCTTTGCCTGGTCCATGCTGAATCTCTTGAGTATCTTTTCAATATACTTATCTTGAGATAATTATAGCTTTGCCCTGTCCTCTGTCATACATGATGTGTATGCCTAGGATCTTCTTAGGTCTTTTATTTTGAAATTCCTAGCCAAATATTCTTTCAACTTTAAAATTCATTGTCGATCCTAGCCCATTATCATCATGTTGTGCACATACAGAAGTAAAAGGATGAAATAGTTGGGCCAAAACCTTTCCATGAATACACAGTGGTATGATAATGCCTTCTTGTCCACTTTTTCAGCCATGAATGACTCAAACTTTATGTACCACCGTCTTAGAGCCTATTTTAGTTTATACAAACTCTTAACTAGCTTGCACACCATATCCTCTTTACCCTTGACCTCAAACTCCTCCGGTTGTTTCATGTATACACTCTCCTTGAGGTCACTGTGTAGGAAAGTTATCTTGACATCAAATTGCTCCACCTCTATCTTTAGAGTGGCATCCAGTTATAAAATCATGTGATGGATGTCATCTTTACCATCGGAGAGAAGATTTCATCATGGTCAACCCCTTGCCTTTGGCCAAATCCCTTGACCGCCAACTTTGTCTTGTGCCTCAGTGTGGTTTTGCTCTCCTCGTGATTGATCTTGAAAACCCATTTGTTCTTCAAGACCTTCCTATTCCTTGTCCTCTCCATTAGTCTGTAAGTGTCGTTGTTTTGAGGGGAGCTTATATCTTCCTTTATTGCAACCAACCGATTCTCTTTGTGGGCATTGCCAAGGGCCTCATTATAACATCAGGCTTTCCCTCATCTGAGAGTAACACATAGTCTATTACAAGGTACTTGTCAATCGGTCTTCTATTAGATCTTTGCACCTCCTATAGGGCTTTAGGGTCGTTGGACTCTTGGGGTTGTATTTGCTTAGGCTTGCAATCTTCACTCTCTATTGCCTCAACCTATTGTCTTGACATCTCATCATTTGAGTTGGAATGTGCCTTAGCCATCTCTCTTAGATTAGCCTTTCCCACCGAGTCTTCTATTTCGGAATCATCACTGGATTCCACAAGATCATTGATGTTGGCTATCAGCTTCCCATATTCAATGAAATCTTTGATATTTTGGTCCTCAAAGAACACAACATATCTACTAAGGATGACCTTCTTGACTATTGGGTCGTTCAACTTGTAGCCGAACTTTTTTTCACCATATTCAATGAACATGCATTGACGAGCCTTCATGTCCAGCTTTGTCATTTCATCCCTCGATATGTGGATAAAGACAAATGCTTGACTACCAAACACCCTTAGGTGGTTGTAGCTTAATTCTTTGCCAAGCTAGACTCTATCCACCATATCACCATTGAGAGGAGTTAATGGAGATAACTTGATGAGGTGTCATGTCGAATACACTTCAACTTTCTTCTAGTCTCACATTCAACTTTAGCATGAAAGACTTTGAAGTTGCTCAAAATTTGATCCTTCATCTTCATGAGATATACCCAAAGCTTTCTTCAGAAGTCATCAATGAATGTTACAAAATATGACGATGCACCTAATGAATTCACCTTCATTGGACCAAAAAAAGTCAATAAGACCCGATCAAGTTTTTCTGTTGCTCGTCCAACAACACTCTTGACTAAGTGGGCTCAGTTTTGTTTGGCTAATACACGACGAGTGTATCGGTCAACCTTACCTTACGCCCTTAGACCTCTGGCAAAGCACCTCAGCTACCGAGAAGTTTTACACTTTTCTACCTCATATGCTTGAGTCTATGATGCCATACATCAAAAGAATCTTCCACGGAATTTACCTCAGTTGTCAGGCACACCTTTACATTAGTCCAATATAGTAAGTAACACTTACTACACTAAGCCATTACAATAGACCCCTTTGTCAAATTCCACAGACCCTTTCCGAACTAACTTATGTAGCCCTTATCATTAAGATTTCCGGCTGAGAGGAGAATCATCCTCAAGTTTGGAATGTGTTTTACTTCTTTGAGTTGCAAGGTATGACCCAAGCTCATCTCTAGTCATATACTCTTTATACTGACTATCTTTGATATACCATCATTACCCATCCATGCCTCACTTAAGTTTCCATATCTATAGGAAGAGAATAACAATGGAAGCAAGGTTTGTCCCTTTTTGAGTTTCTTGATCTACTCTTAGAGTTTCCCTCTGCGTCCCGCCTTTAGCTCTCCCTCGACCCACCACAAGTGCCTTAAACTTTGACGATGAGGTCATACTGCCTCATCGTCTATTCTCTTCTCCAAGAAGTGGCACTGTCATCGATGCCATTGTGAGCTTTCTGCTCAGACATAATTGCAAAGAGATACGTAAAGTCTCCCAGCTATCCGCTTGGAAAACCTAGGACCATCGGAGCTTGAACTTCATCCCCAAGCACTATCTTCATGTACATCAACTGGATGAAAATGTTCTTAAACTCATTAAGGTGTGTTGCAATAGGCTCCCCATCTTCATACTTAGAGTTGTACCTTATTTCTAGTCGCTATGGTTTCTTCTTCAACATGATGAATGACATTGTCATCCACTCATTGGCGGATATAACCATAATCTCTTCTATCGAGCTTCTTCCATTCCCCTTCTTTTTGTTTCATGCTCTCAGATATGACTCCTTCATTCTCAATTGGATCTTCCATAGAGAAGATCTTCCATCTTACTCTTACAAGTTATATAATTCGTGTTGCTCAACATCACCACTATCGGTTTATTAGGTGCTATATTCCAAATCTAGCTCTGATACTAGTTGTGGGGGAAAATATCCCCCTTAGCCAAGTGGACAATAACCCCTAAGCTAACTGGATAATAATTTCCTTGGCCAGCTACACAATTATGAAAAAATGTAAAAGTAAATTGCAAGTAAAGAGAAAATGAGAATTTATGGGAGGAAAGACTTGAAGATTTTTATCGAGTATGAAGATTTTGAGAAAATTGAGAGTTTACACACACTTTATAAACGATGAGGTGAGGGTCTTTTATATCCTCCCTCATCTTTGGCCAGAATCGGTTAGCTGACTTATACATGCTTCTATCCGGTCATAGTTAGGGAAACATGCAACTTGATGATTAATTCTATAAGTTGGCCTATGTCAACTTATAGACAACTATGCTAATGAATACCGAATCCTTCATATGAAGTAATTTACTAACCACTCTTTGGCTTCATTTCTTTACTCACGTCTCCTTCCTTGATCTTGGCCACCAGGTAGTCATCGCTAAATAATCTCATTAGTTGGCATTTGGCTGACATCATGTCCCTAGCTGATGTCCCTCGCTAATGCCTTATGCTGGCCAACAAGACCTTTTGTTGGCTGACGACCTTTGTCCTCCAATCGAGGAAATTCCAACAGTCCCTGGAACCATCTTTTCTATTGGGCTGCAGTGGTCTGTAGGGAGGGAAAAGTTGTAGAAATTATCCGATGAATGATTATTTTTCAGGCCTTCATTCCATTTTATAGCCCTATGTATTAATGATTAATGTTAGCGTTATATCTAAAATCGCCTTTGACGATGCCCTTTGCCAGGTTGTGAGGATTGATGGTCGTACAATCGGCGACCAAGCGGTGGGGCCAGTGACTCGAAGAGTGCAGAATGCTTATAAAAAACTGACTGAAGAGGCCGGGGTACCTATACCTACTTACCAGCAGGCAAAACAATAATCCACTGGGTTGGCGGGTAAAGTTGTTAGTCAGCAATCTGTTTGTTTTCAATGTTGCAGTATTCCAGCTTTGGTTTTGCAGCAATTAGTTTGAACAAGTATTACGTGAAGGCCTTGGTTTTCGTAGCCAATATCCTGCTGAAATATCAGACACGGCATCTGCTAGTTGGTGTGTGTGACTACTCGTATGCCTGGCTAGTGCATTTTATTTATCAATAAAAACCAGTTGCTTGTTCTCAGATGTGCCTTTTGTGTGTGTGTGTGGAAAACGGAGAAACATGAGTTTTCTTTTGATATCTGATGAATTTCGACATTCAGCGGTTGCTTGTGGTTCCTTCAGCAACACATTGATTTCTTTGTATCTTTCGACACGGGCTTGTCCGCTGGGAAGAACTGAGTGGAGATCATGGATCTTTCTCTGTTAAATATAAAATGCGTGGTGGTGTGCCTATTGCGGATTGCGGAGAAACATGCAATACATTCCCTCCTATAAACAAGTAATAACGTCCGATGAATGCGTGGGTCAAGCCTTTCAACACAATCATGTTTTGCCACGTAACAATCGCTTTATTCTTCTACCTGCAAGAGCATGCATCATCGGTATGACGGTATCACTCACCAACACCTCACCACGCCAATTCACCATAATAATAATAATAATACTTTTTAACATCGGAACCCCGACAACCAAACGTTGACCTGTCGAGACTTTGGACCAGGTTAGAGCTGCAAGGTAAGATTGTTGATAAAGTAATGCATAGGATTGTCTTTTCTGTATATAATAATATTGAATTTATCCTGCTTTGCCTTTAAGTACTAGACATGAGGACACGAGGACCGATTACTACTAGCGTATTTTTGCTTGCGACCTTTATTTATATGTCTGAGCATTGCTTCCAGTACGATATGTTATGTTTCCTGTTTCAAAGGCATGCCCGACTTATTTGTATAAGTCTATGTATTGGTACTTGTCATGAATAAATTCATTTACTTAAGATCAATTTATTAGGAGATATACACAGGTTATTATTATTATTATTAATTAACTAATTTTTTGACCAAAAAAAAAGGTTGTATTATTAGATACTAGAGTTAAAAGCCTTCCAACCGTCCAAGGAAGATCAAGAACGTAAGTATGGAACATGAACTCGAGCCATACATTGAGCGGCTTGAATCCGGCAGCTAGCACGGGTCCAGCAATGAGTTGGGTGGAGCCATACCCGTACGTAGTTTAATATGATAAGACCACAAGCACAATAAAAGCAAAGGCCAATATAATCATGGGGAGGGGAGGGAAAGTTAAGTACCCGGCTTACCGAACGATTGAAAGGACCATACAACGATCTTTGATAATAGATGGTATGATAATTAAAGCAGCAGTTTCCGACAGACCAACTACAATTCAACGTCTCTAATATATCGGTTGAATTGAGTTATATATATATATATATATATTAAGGTGATGATATCTTGAGATTATTGAACCAAGCCTTCCAAATCTTGCCATTTCCCTTTGGTGAAACCATTTGAGCCCTTGCTTCGGTCATCATGGGCTGGTTTGCCTTCTTGCACAATATAAAGTTCCTCGCACCCTCACAACAAGAACCTATCTTGTTATTAGGGCTCACAGCTGCACAATACCGCCATTAATCACGTCAACCAATTAGCAAGATAGATAGGCAAAAACTAATTGACAGAGAGACGAAGAAGGACACCCAAGAGCATTTGGATTAGTGACCGGGACAGTAGCTGTTCTAGCTTGAGTGAAAATACAGTAATGTTTTTGAAGGGACCACCTGTGCTGTGTATTGTATTCCATAAAGATGTATAGCGGACAGAGGGAGGTTCCAGATAAGCTCCGATCGATACCCAAAGTGGATAATGACACAAACAAACAAAAAGGCAGAAGAGCACATACATAGGCATGTATGTATGGTGCGCGCGTACCTTCAGAAGATCCGAGATTAGGGCAATAGAGCAGGAAATTATTCGGATCGGAACCTAAAGCCGGAAGACGGCCTTCGCGGGTATAGAGTTTCAAAGCGCGGACAATGACGGATGCGACAACCTCTTCTTCTTTCACTACCAACTTGAGCGGGCCAGAGCTACCTAGCACAGTTACGGTTATCAACAAACGATTGTTTCTCTTTCGTGCCTGCTGCTGGCTGTCATTGCCGTCGCTCTTCTTCCTCTGCTTGTGCGGCATCATCTTCTCTAACTGATCATGAGACGACCGATCGGAGCATCGAACTTCATAACAGTATGGTCTGGTGTCTGGTACCACTTTGCTGGCTAGCTAGCTCGCTAGCTAGCTTAGAATATATGCATGTATGCTTGCCAATATTCCTAGTTTAATTTCTACATGGGAGTTGAGCTCTCTCTGTGTTTCCGGTAATGAATATATATAATATATAAGCACGCGCGCGCGCGCTCATCCCATCCCATTTGCTGACGACCGGCCCTTACGTATATGATATATATGCCATCGTTTTCATTTTTTTTTTATTTTTTTTACTTTCAAGAAAAAGAAAATGATAATAACTTAAGAATGTACGACACACACACATATATATGTGTGTCTCTGTGTGTGTTCCCTGTTAACTCATGCTGCCCTTTTATTTGTGGTTAGTATATATTCAAAAATGCTTTCATATGATACCATATACAGGAGATGTTATACACTCTATCCGTTGAGGCTAACATTCCGGACATTAATGCTTTATTTGGTTTATAAAAAAATTTAAAGAAAAGAAAAAAATAGAGAGAAATATTTTTTTATGGTTGATTTATATAAGATAATAAAATAGAAAATAAGTAAGGAATAAAATGGTTAAAAATTAACTATATTATTTTTTTTGAAAAAAATTTAAAGAAAAGTATTTTAATTTTAATTTTCATTTTCTTCAACTTTCTTAGAACCAAATAAAACACAAAGATCCGGGATCCACCCCTCCCTTCTCAGTATTTATTTACCTATGAAGTGTTTCCTATTTGTATTTACGATTTTATTTATTAGTGAATATAAAGTATAATACACAGGCTATATACATCCATAATTATTATTATTATATATATACCCAAACCGTATTTGACAACATTATCTTGGGTTAATATTATGATAATTAATGTAGCATACGACATGAATATTAGGCCTATATCATTGTTAATTATTGTCATGTTGCATTATTAAGTAGGATATATCGCTGTCCTTGAGCTACACAGATCATTGAAACGGACACAGCTAGCGTCCCTTCTCATATGTCAATAACCACAAGGAGGTCAGCCGTTTGAATATATATTCCGCCAAACACCCTTTCCGATTCAGGTATTATTATCACGCACCTTGCAATGTGGTCCTGGTTTATGCCAAATAGTAAAAAATAAATAAATATATAATAATACATTAATTAGGTTGGTTTTCAATTATAATAATTTTAATTTCATAAACTATTATAATAATAATTATTATTATATCTGTTTTTATTAATATAAATATCATTGTTATAATAAGTGTCATAACAAAACATCAACCAAAGAAGCAAACATATATATCAACCAGAGATCAAAGAAACATTAACCCCAAAAAGGAAAAATCTCAACTCATGAGACATGCGTACGCAAACAATGTGCTATGAATCATATTCGTTTACGCTCCCGATACACATTATAAGGTATACCGTGGTGCATGCCAGAATTCACCCACCTTTTTTGTAAATAAAAATAATAATAAATATTATTATTTATAGAAATTTCGTAAACGTAAATAGAATATAATCACCATAAAAAAAAAATGTTACAATACCAAAAAATAAAAAAATCTGGTGTCCACAAGCTAGCTATTAATTATTAGGTCAAATATCACCGCTCTATTATTTCTTCCTTTTTCTAAAAAACCAAGTATATCAATACCAAAATTATGTCCATCTTTTATTTGAAGAACCCCTCCTTGTTTATTGAGTTATAGTTATAGTTGTTCTATATTATTTTTATAAGTATCGATACCTAATTAAGTTCAGTTGAATATGCCACCACCTTGTTTATTATTATTTAATTTTTCTTTTTATTTCACGAGAGTTCATAAATTAGTTAAAACTGTGAGATATGTTCAACGAATTATAATACTAAAAATAATATATAATACATTATATTGTTCAGTGAAAATCTAAACCTAACTCGACGTAACGTAAGATGCCGAAATATCAACGAACGACCACTAGACCTTAAAAAAAAAAAAAATCTTCGTTATTTCTCGCAGACCTCCCGGTGGGTAACCACGTTTCACTGGGGATAAGCTTCGGTGGCGCTTAGAGAAATAAAGATGGTTTTATTATTTCATTTAATTATTATTACTGTAAGATCTTGGGTGCTTGATTCGTTAATAATTTAATATACAGACAGATCAATCTGGAGCAGTTGGGATGAAAGGATGGGCAGATCACGGGTCTACCAAATCAAAACCACGGTGCTGGGTAGAAATACTCGACCTGCATTTTATTTTTATTTTTTTTAATCATCGGGGGGCGGGGGTCAGTACGGTCTAGTTAGATACGTGCGTATGCAGTCTATGATTTTAACGAGCTCTTCAACCCTTCAATGGCTCTTCTGCCGATTAGCGTTTACTTTTTTACTTTTTTTTTTTTAATAATGGAAAATAAATAGGTTAAGAATAAACGAACATCCGATCCCTTACGATCATCCATGGAAATAAAAGAAACAATGTTTGAGTATACTAACATAAATAAATATACATATCGTCGTCCGCTGACATAAGATTTGCCAAAAAAAAAAACGCTAGTAATTGAAAAATAAACCGGTCACAGCCCAATTAGCGTCTCCATTTCCGGTCAGCGGCCAATCTATCGGCAGTAATGTATGCCTTTATGGACCATCATTAAGGCCCACTCTTTGCCCGCCCTGAAGTCTGCCGAAGCCTATCTATGATTTATGTGCAAAAGTCTAAGTCAAACTTGGTCCTATGTTGCAATTTGACAATTTCCTACCTAGTGTTCCTTGACTTCTTTCTTCTATGGTCTATTTGGTTCTAAAAAAATTTAAGTAAAAAAAATTAAAATATTTTTTTAAATTTTTTCTCAAATAAAATTAAATAGCTGATCTTTAATAATTTTATTCTTTGCTCATATTCTATTTCAGTAAACCAAACACAAACAAATATTTTTCTCTTTATTTTCTTAAAAAAATTTCATGAACCAAATGGACTATTAACACCTAAATGGAGCATGGTACCCGAGTGGGCCTTTATTGGTCAAATAAACTATATCTTCAAGAAATAAAGAGTTTAGATAATGAAGATATTTTTCTAATTTTATTTTCAAAAATTATGATCAAGAATATCATCCATAGGGCTGTAAATGAGTTGAGCCAGTTTGGTATTAGGCTCAGCTCGCCTCATTAAAAGCTTGGTTCAGCTCGTTCGTTTAGTTAAATGAGTCGAGTCCGAGCCTCACTCGTGAGCTCTGCTCGGCTCAGCTCGTTAAAAGCTTGGTTCGACTCATTCATTTAGTTAAACAAGCTGAGCCTAAACATTATTTTAAGCTCGTTTAGTTAAACGAGCGTAATCCAAGCCTAGGGGTATTCGGCTTGGTTCGGCTCATTTACAGCACTATTCATCCACATCTCTAAGAAATATATATATATATATAAATTATAAACATTAACCATTTGTGACTATATAAAATAATACTTCTTCCGTATCAAAAATAATATCATTATGTTATTTTACATACTTTTTAAAAAAGTAATAAAAACAGTCTTAAAATTACACTAACACCCTTTATTAAAAAAATAACAAAGTATATAATGTATATATAATTAAAAAAAGTAAGGGCACAAATGAAAAATAAACTTTAATTTTTCTAAAATGACTTTCTTTTTTATACAAATATCTGATGACAGAATGACTTCTTTTTAATACAGAGAGAGTATATATTATTTATAATTTAAAAATAACTATAGAGTTACTCAGTCCTTTGATGACTAATATAATATAAAATTAAATTTAGTGGTTAGTTTCTAAATATTATTTATTTATTTTTTTAGTTTAAATCTCGACAATATATGTTAACACTCTTTTGAAATAACTTACATGTGTATATATATATATATATAGACATAAATATTATATAATTTATTTTATCCTTATTTTTTCAGATTGATTAATTAATTAGTATATTCGTATGAAAGCTGGAAAATGTGTCATTTGTTTGTTAGCATCAAAACACGTCTTTAACGGGGAGAGACTACATATGTGATTGTTAGATTTCAATCGAGTTTTAATTTGGCCAACCCTATAAAAAGGGAAGACTAAGACCGTGTATTCGTTAAAGATTGAGGTTCCGTGCATGTTAAAACTAATTGGATAGAATAACTCACTAGACTGAGACACCTATATATATATATGGGATTTCACATCCGCCTGCTGTGATACCGACCGCTCCTAGGTACGTACCTTAAGGTGTACTCAGGTTCCACATAATTATATATGAAAAACGAGAGTATCAACAATGGTTTCAATAGTACGTCGTATACCAGTTGCATGCACATTTAGGCGTAATTAAGTTGTTCTTATATATGTGTCGAACAGCCTTTTTTTTTTCTTGTAGGCAGATGCTGCCCGCCTGCCCCCATGGATTAGGTTTTATTTGCCTGTTTTCGGTTTGATTAGGTGCATGAGAAAACTAGTCTATTATATATATTGATGTAAAGATTGTATACGTACGTGCAGCGTCTGAGCTTGATGCACGCCTCTCAAGTACAAATATTTTTCTTTTTATATTATTCTTATAAATACTCAGATTTAGTGACTTGCACTTAATTAAAATATCATACAATTAGCAACACTACAAATGACCTAAAATTAATGACCTAGCCGCCCTCCATTCATGACGTTAGCTAGATCAGTTGGTTGCAATAAAAATATAAACGATCGATCTGCTCTAACTTTTCCCTTTCTGATTTCAGACCTCCTTCTACACCTGTCTAAGCTGGTGTATTTGGGGAGCGGGGACAAGTTTTAGTCTCAAAAATATCTGCTATATAGTATTAACGACTTCCTCAAATGTCACCAAAGCTTACGTAGAAACGTATTAAACAATAACATCCTGCCACATAGCATATCTCTACATGCTCCAACACAATACCCCATGCGTGCTTGTTTCACGAGCTCCACAACTTAATAAAAATGACACATATTGACAATCATTTACTTTAATAGCAGTCATTTATTTGATTTCAATATAAAATATGATATAAAAACCTAAATTTTTTGTAAATAATAATAATATTAATAATAAACAACGCCATCATTGTAGATAATTATATAGATCATTTGGCCTTTTTTTTTTTCTATTTCGTTATCATTGCTGCCTAAATTCATTAATTGAACCTACTAAGAAGGATGTCTGGATTGAAACAATGAGAGTTCTTAATTTAATGGAGGCTTGATTCGTTTAGCTCTTACATTCGAGTTCTCAACCATACGGTATAGCATTGGCTTCGACTATTTTCAATTATTGAACTAAAATATATACTTACTCTCAAACTTATACAAAAATTTACGAAAAATGTGTGATATAATTCTAAGTATAGACGCAATATACTATATAATCTTGAGTTTTTGAAAATATACCAAATAACCTTGAGTTTAGAGGAGGTTATACACCACATAATCCTACTTAAACATAAACCATTGACTTTAAGTTAAAGGTCAAAAAAATTCAAACATCACCCTACAAAATGACAATTTTATCCCTCACCTATACTACCTAGCCTTTCCCTTCACTTTTCTCCTTCCTTTCACTATAATTGTTTAATATAAAATGCCTAAAATACCCTCCGATTATCCCACAATCTATTTTAAACCCCCCTCCATTTCTTAGCACTTTAACCAAATACTAATTTAACCAAAAACCAATTTAATCCATCTTTAGACTAAAGCTCGTCATTTCCCATGTTACATTATTCCTCTAAAAGGAATGAAGAAAATCTAATTTAACCTAGACCAAACTAATTCAACCCATCTTATTATATTATTCTCTTTCCCTTATGTGTTATTTTTCCTTGAGGCAAAGGAGCTTGTTCCAACCAGCATCGTACAACCAACCCAACTCCACCAACCATTCTATCCACCAAATCTAAAAGAATGAGGCATTGTGACCCTTCATCCCTCCTTCTTTAACAAACAAAATAGGGAGCAAGACCCAACTCCATTCTTTGACTTACACCGCCGTCTACCACTAAGCAGACAACCACCACCTCTCACCTCTCCATTCCATTGCCACTACTCCATCCTCCAATCTGAGTCTGCTAGACAATGCAACATAGACAACATAAAAAGCCCTACGCCTTGTAACCACCATAACACCACTAGTGTGTCCCACATTTGTAAATCATGGATCCAAATTATATTTTTGGTTTAATGTTGACTTAGATCTAGGTTGGTAGTGTTCGTTGGTCTATTTCAATTTTTCTAGCTAATTTTCATGCCTCCTCATAACGAAGCTCATCTGGCTGATTTCAAGACGACTCTGTGTTTTAGTTTGATTCAGTATGGATGTTCCCCTTCGATTTGTGTTTTCTTGCTTCAGGTTTGACTTACCATACTTCAAGGCTTTTGTACTCTCCTTCCAAATTTATTTTTCCAAATTTTTATTCTTCTTCTAGAATTGCAAAATTGAACCTATAAATTTATGTGGTTTGATCAATTTTATTATTTATGATATCTCTTATAGGGTTCATGTACTAAGTTTTTACGTTGACTATTATGAATTTTGTATTCTTATTTGAAAGATCAGGTATAAGATTTTTTAATAATATAGTTGGAAGAAGGAGAAGCAAAAATTATAAGGGAGATTGGATTTTTCTTATATATGTTGCACATCCGTAGATTAGGTAATTACTTTAGGGGCCTTTTAGGTATTTTTAGACGAGAGAAGTGAATTGGATAAGAGCAAAGAAGGAAATCATAAATAGAGGAATTAGGGGTAATTTTCTTACTTTGTAAGTTCATATTTGACAATTATTATTATTGAATTTTCAATGTTGACAAAAAGTCTATGATTGCTATTTTCATAGGATTGTGTGGTACAGAATCCTATAAACTTAGGATAATCTTCTATGCTTTTAAAAATTAAGGATATCAGTCTAATTTTAAGTTATATTGTGTAGGTTTTTTTATCCTTCTTCTAATTATATAATATTCATACAAAGTATAGGTTCTACCTATACGAGTTTCACGTGTACGGCCTTCACTTTACGAGATGTGAAGCCTTCACTTTTGAAGCTATTGTTGCAGTCTTGTGGGGACAATCCACTAGCGGGTTCGACTATGGGCTCCAAACATAAAGAGTATGTTTATGTTATCAGACCTGTGAGGAGGAGCTTAGTTGAAGGGCCTTCAATTGCTCGGGTGCCGACCAAGAATTCTAAGGTTCGTTTAGTTTGAAATTTTAGTTTTAATTTTTATTTTTTATATCTATTTTTTTTTATAAAAATTCAAAAAAAAAAATATGTTCATGCTTCTATATTTTAAAAATAATTTTTAATTTAAATTTTAAAAATATATTTATCTTTTTTTTTTATATTGGATGGTGATGACAACCACAATAATAATAATAATTATTATTACTATTATTCATAATAATAACATTATTAATTTAAATAATAATTATATTTTTATTGTTAAAATTAACAATAATAATATTATTGTTATTATAATAACCATGATAAAATAATAATAATATCACCACTAACAATGATAATAATTATAACAATATTAATTATTATTATGTTAATATTAAGAATAGTTATGATAATAATAAGATTAATTAAATTAAGTATAATAATAATATCAATTAGGATAATAATAATAATTATAATTATTATTATAAAAAATAATTGCAATATTATTGTTATATATAGTAGTAATGATATTATTATTTATGTAATTAATTATTATTATTATTATTATTGTTACAAATAATAATAATATAAAAAGTTTCTAAAAAATAATATATTGAAAAAATTATTATTATTATTAGAAATATTAAAAATATATAAAATATTAACATTATTATTATTAATGAAATTAATAATAATATTAATATTGTCATTTTTATTACTAATAATAATAATATTATTAACATTCATGATGATAATATTATTAGCTTTATCGGTAAGATTATTACTAATTACTAATTAATATTAATAATAATGTTATTATTAATGTTAATGTTAATATTTAGGATAATATTATTGTTCAAATATTAATATAAATATAAATGAATAACAATATTAAAATTAAAATGGATAATAGAATTAATATTAAAGTTAATAATATCATTATTATGAATATTAATGTTAATAATAATAATAATAATAATAATATAAAAATATCATTAATTATATTAACAACAATAATAATATCATTACTATTATTTAATTACCATTAGTATTGATAAATATTAATAAAATTAATGAAATATTAATATTATAATTGAAAATGATTAGCATATGAATATTTCTATTCATAATAATGATAATATTATTAATTTTATTATTAATAATAATTTTTAAATAAAAAAATATGTAGAAAATAAGGGCATATAATTATATGGAGTACTCAAAAATTATAGTATACATTATTTTCTATTTTTATACATAATTTCGAAAAAAAATATAATTTTTAATTTTACAATAAAAAAATAAAACCAGAAGCTGAGAATGTATTATTTTAGTTTTTAAAAAATTAGAATATATATATATATATATATATATATATTTTAAATAAAATTATTTTCTAAAATTAAATGGACCTAAAAGTTCGTACGTCTACCTACACCTTCATTTGGGTTACAGTATAGGCCTCCTTTTATTTGGATCGGGGCCTGTTGGACACTGACCTAAAAGTTTGAAGTGCAGATTTCGAGTGCGGCCTTTTTGGATCATACCACTACCACGTGAGCGTTTTCCCGTGCCTTGCTCAATATTCACGCACAAGACTCAAGAGACATCAAAGGTAATAATAATAAATAAATAAAATTTGATAAGAGTATCGGCTCACACTACAGTACTCAAGTGAACAGGAGGTCGACATAACTGGATCGAACAATTATGGACCATGGATATTAGTCCAACGGAAAAGGCCACCATCTGCCTTAGCGAAGATTTCTTACCCTATTAATCCTCACAGGCCCTCTGTAAGGATTCAAACCATCAACTGACGTCTTAAGACAGACTCAGCACTGACAACAAATGTCGATCAAGGGTTGGAAAAGTTTACGTGAGGATCTGCCAAATGCGCATACCAATATAACAAAGCTGCGTGTAGCGCGGGAGGCCGAACATCCTCAACACTCAGATGACTACCAAGTACCAACACTCCACTTCCTGACCGGCCCAGTACATTAGCCACTTCATGACCCAGGAGAGCAATCCCAGAGATCATGACAAGCTCATCTACCCATCTTCCACAACTTCAAGGAAATGAGTCAGATGAGACGACTACCAACACTCCACTGGGACATGTAGCGGCCATGGAACCGATACGTTTTTCAACCACAGATCTCGCGGCAGCCACGAAGCCCTTTCCAAGCCACATATGAATGATATGATTTTATTTTGATAAGTGTATATTATCAACTATCTATGATTATTAGGCTTTGGTATAAATTCTTCTTGCAATATTATTTTAGAGATTTATAGAAGGTGCCCTATAGATATTATTTTGGTTATAGAATAACTATATGTATGGTTGACAATCGGATAGATATATAAATGAATATGGATAAATAGATATAGAAAAGGAGGAAAAAGTCTATTAGGTTCGAGAATAAGGCCCCCAAATGTGTGCCCACCTCCATACATGTATTCATACTTGCCTCCATTTATTTGTTATAAAATTATTTTTTTACCCTTCATTCAAATAACCTAACAATAAACTTACTAAGGTTAGAAATGGAAATTAACCATAACATTAACAATCTAACTTTATTTTTGGACATTACAAATTTCTAGATCTAAAATTAAAATAAATATCATGTCCCTCCTCCCCTTATTGGACTCCTCATTTCTCAAACCTTCTACTCACCACTCACATTGCCCTTATCATTCTCTTAGTCTCATTGTCCTAGTCACCCTATTGCCTCATTTTAATTGTTGTCGTCTCATTGTTGTCATATCGTCAATTCCTTGGTGGCGTAAAATAGTTGTTGTAGATAAGATATCACTTGACAGTTAAATCTCATTAGTAAGCTTGAATGATCTTTTATTCAATTTTCCTTCAGAATCCCTGAATTAAAACTTCTATCTATGGTTACTAGCTTGTGTTTGTTGGTTCCTTTTGTTTGTCTTTACACGTCAACTACTTAGTTTCTTTGATTAGCTTTCAATTTATCCTATTTTGTTATGTTTGTTGTCGTGAAATGTTTTGTTACCGTTTGTTTTGTTAAGTTTTTGTGATTTTGTTTTTTTTTTAAATCTGTTGTGATTTTGTTTTGTTAGCACTTTTGTGTTAATCTATTGTGATTTTATTTTAATTTTGTTAATAAGTTGTGATTAGAAATTTTTGGGCAAAAGGTTATATTTTCCGGTCAATAGGTCTCGGAAACCCATTGGGTGAAGGATGGATTATCTTATGGATAACTAGTACTTGGTGGATACATATTTGAGTTTTTTAATGGATATTTATTCGGATACGAGTATCGATTTGGGTATGTATTTTTTATTAGGTTTGGGTAATGAATATGGGGTACTCGATGTGTACCTATCTCGATGCCATACCTAATTATATGCATTATTTTATATCATTCAATGGTTATTTAAGTGTTAATATCATCGCCGCTATATAACTTGTCTAATAAGACAAACTCTTTTTCGTTCCTAAAACAAATCACGTGTCTTCATATAATAAAATTATTTCACGTCTCTTCATTCTTATGTTTTTAGAATTCAACTTAAATTATCTTGTCATTGTTAGAATATTCTGAGTATTATATGATGGATTTGATATTAAGTTTTTGTTATGAGGTTTTCTTTTAACCATTTTATTAAAATAAAAAAGGTTTTGTGTAACGAGTATTTTATAACATAATAATAAGTTATTTTCAAACACTAATACTTTCATAAACTGATGTTTTGGACCAAATTTGGGTAAATGGTGAAGTAAGGTGAGTTCATTTCGAGGGTAAGTACTCATGTCCGGTTCTTTTTAATTTGGATATAAACACGTGTTTATTAACATTTAGGTAATTATTTTGTTAATAATTAGTTTAAATATACTTTATATTGTGATTTAAGATATTATGTGTCGAGATTTATATAGTGTTAGATCAAATAAATGTTTAAACTTTGAATGTCACACTATATTTGTTATTTCATAGAGGAATTAAACGGTTGGTTTAAATATGAAATTTTCACTATGTATTAAAAGCTTCACGTGTTAAGACTATAATGATGAGATTTATATATGTGGATTTTGAAAATAGGGTTTTAATTACCCCTAATTGGTATTGTAGGGGAGAATCTTCCCTAGACGCACCTAAAATAACTAATGTTATAACATGTGCCTAAGAGGTGGTATTGTGTTTTCCAAGATGTTTGGTGTGATTGGTTTTGGGAAGTTATAGTGGTCCAATAGGGGTATATTTTATTGATTGTGGGAAAGCAAGTTATAATTAAAGGTGATGATATTTTATGAAGGACTTCATAAGCTAGCTCCCTTGTTAAATTTATCGAATTGTTCATTTGATTTACAAGGTGTTCAAATTATATATTATTTTCCAAATGTAGATTTAAATAAATAAATTGTTATGTGATTAAAGTGGTTATCTATTAAGTTATGTCTCGTTTTTGTTTTTTCTATTTTTCCACTAGTGATGATATATACATTGGGAATGAGTCCCCATCGGACTCTCTTAGTTGGCTTCAAATGTTATAAAGAATTACTTGTTTATATTTTAGTAGGGTTTTTTCTTCTTCTTTTATGTTCAAAGAACTGTGTGAACACAACTAATTTTATTCACTAGTTTTATTCTTCGTTCGCCGGTTTAATAAATTCTATTGTCTAATATTTTGACGCCTTGAGTTCTTTAGAAAACACGATATAACACCCCACCCCAATGGTTATGCTGTCCATTTCTCTTATTTTATGATGTGTATGGGTTATAAATTTAACGTGGTGTTACAATAATATACTATATCAATTCTCAAAGGAGTAAGTATTATCACTTTCATATTGGGCAGTCATAGTTGGCTTCTTAGATCTTATCTTGTCCTGACTTGGACTCTTGAACAAAAAGAACTAATGGTAAAAGGGAAGAATTTTATTAATTACTGACATAACAGTGTCTCACTCATTGTACATATATATAGAGTTTTTCTCTCTTAGCTACCGAATCTAGATCCTTCTAATGTAACAAACTGTATTTAAATACAAGGATAAAATATCTAGCGTAACGAACTGAGTGAAAAATATTTGAAGTCAACTATCAGCATAAAATATGGATTCCTGAAAATATGGAGGTTGGTGAAAGACTTACGAAACCGAACCAATAAATCAGATATTTGGGCTAACACCCCCCTCAAGCTGGTGCATGTGAACGCATGCTCAGCTTGGGAAGAAAGTCATGATGGGTTTTAGGAGGGTGAGCTTTCGTGAGCATATCAACAAGTTGCGAGTGTGTAGGAATGTAGGATAGGTTAAGCAGGCCTTGAAGGAACTGGTCACGAATATAAGGACAATCCACTTCAATATGCTTAGTCCTCTCATGGAATACAGGATTTTTAGCAATGTGAATTGCCACTTGGTTATCACACTTGAGAGGAATAGGAGTGATCCTTTTAAGGCCAAATTAATGAAGTAATCTAGTCAACCAAGCCAATTTATCTGTTACCCAATGCATGGATCTATATTCTGCTTCAGCTGAGGAAAGGGAAATAGTTTGTTGCTTCTTTAACTTCCAAGAAATGGGATTGGTGCTAAGCAAGATTAGAAAACCACTAATAGACTTGTGATACATAAGACAAGAGGCCCAATCTACATCACATAATGCTTGCTAGGTTTGATTAGGAGAATTAGAGAAAAGAATGCCCTGAATTGAAGATGATTTCAGATACCTCAAGACATGTAATGATGCTTGGTAATGCAGCTCCTTAGGACACTGATTAAACTGACTCAAAAATTATGTGGCAAAGGCTATATTGGATCTGGAATTAACCAAGAAGTTCAATTTCCCAATAAGCTGCCTATATATGGTGGCATCAAAGAGATTATCACTGGAATCGGAATGTAACTTGACTCCAACTAGCAAGGGATTATTGACGACAGGTTGATCACACAACTCTTAAGCATCAATCAACTGTAATATGTACTTCCTTTGATTCATGAGCAGTCCTTCAGCCACTGGAGTAAATTCCATGCCTAGATAATAATTCAAGGAGCCTAAGTCCTTGATTTTAAACTAGTCATGTAGATTTGCTTTAAGTCCCTGTACTTCAGAATGAAAACTCCTTGTTACAAGTAAATCATCAACATACACTGCAGTAATAGTAATATCATACTCATAGCGCTTAATAAAAAGGGAATAATCATTCTTTGATTGTAGAAATCTTTTAGAGAGAAAGACATAAGATAATTTAGCATGCCATTGTCGTGATGCCTGCTTGAGACCATATAGAGACTTCTTTAGCCTGCAAACACGATTTGGTTAAGGTAAAGATAAGCCAGGAGGGAGTTTCATATAGATCTCCTTAAACAAGTCACCATGGAGAAAAGCATTATTCACGTCAAATTGGTAAATAGGCCAACCCTGCCTGATTGCTACGGTAATAAGGCTACGAATGGTGGTGAGACGAACAACCAGAGAAAAGGTCTTAGTAAAATCCTCTCCTGCTTTTTGTGTGAAACCTCATACAACCAGTCTTTCCTTATACCTTTCCAAACTCCCATCATCCTTATACTTCACTTTATACACCCATTTACAAGTAATAAGCATTTTCCCTTTAGGCAACCTTACTAACTCCTAAGTTCTATTAGCTTCCAAGGCATCAAACTCCTTTGTCATGGCCTCTTGCCAGTGTGGATCATGGAAAGCTTGTTCATAGGTTTCTGGTTCAGGAATGGGAGTAGATTGAGACAAATTAATGGAAGACATGGCATGGCAATAGTTAGGAGAAGAAAGGGACACAATATTTGTAGTTGTGTGTGGACATGACATGGGCATACAACTAGAATCACAGACTGCGTTACACATATAATCATGTAGTTGCTTAGGTAAGTGACTTACTCTAGTAAATCTTTTGAGTGGAATCTACTGAGCTGGAGCATGAGACTGCCTAGATTCGGAAATGGCAACAGGTAAGGAGTGATTGTCTAAAAGAGCATCATAATGTTGTGGTGAGATGGACGAGACATATTTGTCAGAGAGGGTAGGTGAAGAGGGTGAATAAGTGGATGAGGTATTATTTTGTGTTTGGGTGATGGGGAAGGATTATGAAGAAGAAGAAGAAGAACTGGGAGAGGCAAATTGTGTAAAGAGGAGATCGTCAGATATGAATTATGGAGAAATAGTGGGGACTGGACCTATATCACTTTGTGTTTTCTTGGCGAATGGACAAACATGTTCATGGAATACAGCATCTCTACTGTAGTATATTTTAGAGCCATGTAGATTTAGCAATTTATATGCCTTCTTGGCAAAAGGGTAACCTAAAAAGACCGCTGGAAAAGATCTAGGTGAAAATTTGTCTTGTGGTTTAGGAAGAATAGTGGCATGACATAGAAAACCAAATACCCTCATATGAGAATAAGATGTGTTTTGTTTAAAAATCTTTTCATATGGGGTAGAAAATTGTAGTAATCTTGAAGGCAATCTATTAATAATATATGTTGCTGTGAGAATGGCATCACCCCGCTATTGAGAAGGAAACTTGGACTGCAGCATTAAGGCTCTAGTGACTTCTAGAAAATGTTTGTGTTTATGTTCAACAACGCCATCTTGTTGTGGAGTATAGCTATAACTGGTTTGGTGGATAATTCCCTTTTCATGGAAAAACTGTTGAGCTATATTTGAGCATAGTTCTGGGGCATTATCAAATCTAATTATTTTGATTTGTTTCTGAAATTGTGTTTGGATCAGAGAACAGAAGGCTTTAAGTAAATTGAACATGCTACTTTTCGTGCTACACAAATGTGTCCAAGTATTTCGTGTACAATCGTCTACAATGGTCAGAAAGTACTTGTAATCATTATATGTTGGTATTTTGTAGGGGCCCCATAAATCAACATGAATGAGATAGAAAGGTTCCAGGGAAATTTTCTCACTCATTGGGAATGGTTGTCTATGTTGTTTAGATTGATAATAAGTGGTACATGGCACGTAGTGGGGAGTGAAATTTTTCTGAAGAACTGACGGGATACAATCATCATTAATTATTGATAACTTATCTAATGGCATATTTCCTAGACGAGTATGCCATATAGTGTACTGATCTAGACTACTACTAGTGTGAAAAGTAGGAGCATATTTGACGACAGGAATTAAACTAGAGAGTGAATATTGTGGCCGAGAAGAGGAATTCGAAGTAGCTCTTGCATCCAGCACATAAAGTCCACCATTAAGCCTACCAAGAAGAATTGGCTCCTTCATTGAAGGGGCCTGCATCAAATAAGAGTCATTAGTAAAGTGTGTAATGCAACCTAGTTGATTGTTGAGTTTACTTATGGACATCAAGTTGAATTTCCATCAGGTAAGGTGATAGATCTAGCCTGGGATATAGAATGCATAGTAACGAATAGAGATTTATTAAAGCACATATGGTCAATGGCTCCTGAATCAATGATCCAAAAGCTAGCAGTAAGAACATGACAAGAAGAAGCACAAATAGACTCACCACAGGTGTGAGAGATAAGTGAACAAGCATTAAACCATGGTACCATACCAACAAAGTTAGCCATAGAAGCAATTGGTGCCTCGGTGGGACCTCCAGAACCTGAATCCAGCTCGGTTGACTTAAGAGAATGAGAAGTATTCATGGTAACTTTGCACTGGTGCAATAATTCCATCAGCTTGTCATATTGTTCAGCAGTAATTACCTTACCGGAAGACTCGATTAGATTCATGATTTCATTACCCTGAACGCCAGCTGCCACCCTCCTGTTCTTGGTAAATTTAAAATCAGGTGGATACTGACCAACTTGTAACACTTGTCTTTAGTGTGCCCAGGCTTCTTGCAGTAGTTGCATGCTACATTCTGCTTCTTACCATCTGAATTCCAATTAGTAGAATTACTTTTCTGATAATTCACATTCATGGAGATAGTATCAGACGTGATATTGCTCGAAGACTTAATTTCACGCTGACTTTCTTCTTTTATCAAAATTGAGTAGGCATCACTAAGTGAAGTTAGAGGTTTTGCCATGATTATGTGACTTCGAACAGTAGAGTATGAATCATCGAGCCCCATAAGGAATTGAAACAACCTCTGGTCTTCCATTATTTTAGCTAGAGCTTGACCCGAACCGCATGTGCAAGGTGGCAGATTAAACAAGGCTCTTTGTTCATCCCACAGTTTATTCAATTTTCCAAAGTAAACAACGGTTGAATCATGACCTTTTATAATATTGCTTAATTCCTTCTGAACTCTAAAACGCATTGACTCATTGCACTGTCCAAATCTCTTGTGCAATTCCTGCCACATTTCAAGAGCAGTTGGCTGGTACATGATAGTTTCTGTAACTTCCTTTGATACTGAATTCAAGATCCATGAAATCACTATATTATTGCACCTACTCCAAAGTGAAAATTTAGGCTAAGACTCGTTGGGTTCTTCTACATTGCCATTAACAAAATCGAGCTTATTCCTTCCAGCCAAGCTAATCTTCATCGACCTGCTCCAAAGATGGAGTCCTGTTCCATCAAAAACTTTCGAAACCAAAGAAATCCCAGTGTTATCTGCTGAAGTTAGATGATATGGATCAATTAGATCAAATGATGTTTTGTTTTATTGAACATCAAAGTCAGATTGGTTGTCCATGACTAAATTGAACGAGAAGGCAGAATTCAATGAGGATCGAAGTGAGAAAAAAAAAAGGAACAAATTATCATAATAGAGTTCAAGAGCTTGATTGAAGAACAAAGGAAATGAATTAATGGTGCTCTAAGGGAAGAATTTTATTAATTACTGACATAATAGTGCCTCACTCATTGTACATATATATAGAGTTTTCTCTCTTAGCTACTAAATCTAGATCCTTATAATGTAACAAACTGTAGTCAAATACAAGGATAAAATATCTAGCATAACAAAACTGAGTGAAAAATATTTGAAGTCAACTATCAGCATAAAATATGGACTCCTAAAAATATGGAGGCTAGTGAAAGACTTACGGAACTAAACTAATAAATTAGCTATTTAGGCTAACATGGACGATTGTTGGCTTAAATATTTGCTTGTTATATTTTATGCATATTATCTTAACCTACAATAACGTGAATTGGCTTTAACACTCGTGTGCTTAAAAAAATTATATTATAAATGAAAGAATATTTAGTATAAGCTGATATGCATGTATACATCATACAAATTAATTATACGAAGGGAAGAAAAAAATTGCCCTATCACGTCCTTAATTAATTATTTTCCCTATACCCCCTTCCAATAATATATATATATATATATATATATATATATATATGTATGTATGTATGTATGTATGTATTTTCAGAAACTTCTTACCAGAAAGAATGTTATCAACAATTATAGCTCCTTTTGACAAGTGAAATATATCTCTATCCCACGAGGAGGGGAGAAAAAAACATAGCCATTAGCCACGTAAGTAATCAAAAATGTTAAATTGTTTCTTATTTGAAGCTAGTTATCAATGAGGTAATAATCTTGAAAGATAACTTTTGGTAGGTGGATCCAATCAAGCCGTTGACTTGATCACAACAATTTTGGGGCGATCACTTGAACTTCATGAGCTTAGGACCAAACCTCAGCAATCTAGTCAAACTATCGGGCGCAAACTTCCTAGCAAACAAGAAACAAATGTGCCCTTTATTCCCATTATACTCACAGCTCTTGTTGTTCCTGAGAGCCTCCAAAAATTTAACTGTCACTTGAGTCCTGTGATACGTGACAGGATGAGCACCTCCCTTTGACCAATCGACCCAAGTCACCGTCCTATTTGAATTCCTCTTCCAGAACTCAATACTGACGAAGGTGGGCAGATAGTGCTCGTCTCCGTAACACGAAGGCTTACAGTATCTCTTAAAACACTGGAAGTATTTTCTGTCGGACATTATCTCGAGAGCTAGACCGCGATCCACCTCAAACCATTGCGATCCTTTTCTCCATTGAGAGATCTTGATGAGCGGGCTCATGCGGTGATTATATCGTCCGGTCCCGACGGAGTTGTGTAAATCATAGGCTTGGACGAAGGATTTGGTTGAGTTGATCAGGTAGGAGTAGATTG
Organism: Tamarix austromongolica; assembly: GCA_039764185.1. NCBI lineage: Eukaryota > Viridiplantae > Streptophyta > Magnoliopsida > Caryophyllales > Tamaricaceae > Tamarix > Tamarix austromongolica. The sequence continues at coordinate 92,024,040 of CM077816.1, read as the reverse complement.
TGGAGAAATTGAATAAGGGAATACAAGATTCTGATAGGAGGACGAAGCGTTGGTTTGAGGGATCATGGAGGAGTGCGTTGGCTAACAGTCGTCGTTCTGCTTCAACCATGTTGAACTCTCCCCACTTTACTTTCTGCATAAAGTTTATAGAAGACAAAGAAAGCGTTAACAAGTTTATTGGGTAGTACTGCGTAAGATTATAACATCTTTATTTCAGCTTAAACTTTTGGATTTTATAATAAAAGTTCTCCTTCAACGTGAACAAATATATGTATATATTAAGAAATAGAGATCAATAAATCTGCCGTACGAGAACAATCAATCACATTGGTCTGATTTGAACTTTATTCCATGGTTTGAACCATACAGTTATTAAGATTTAGCCCCTCTTAGTTCTCGTCTTACTTTTTCAAATCAGATTAGATCAAAAGAAATAATAATAATAATAATGTATCTAAATTTTCAAATTATATCCAATCACATCTCTAAATAAATGCAAGAATGTACTCTTACATAAAGAGGAGGAGGATGGAAATTCATGGCTCAAAATAAAATTATATTTGTATGTGCTATGGCTTGTGGGGTTTTGACAGTCGAAAACTAGTTGCGGATAAAATTTAAGTCTCTGTGAAACAAGGTAGAACAGGATTATTTCGTAGTGTAATGAGTAACTATAGATAGGTCTACGTAAAGGTTCATAAGTCCATATTTTTATATATTTTATATCTTTTTAATCGTAGTTTTTAAATCTTTTATTTAAATAATATGTAAGAATAATTATAATTTTATAATTAATTAATAATAATTTCATATATTTAATTATTTGAACTAAAATAATATAAAATAAATAGATTTAAAATATAAAATAATATATTAATTCTTCTAATATTATTTTATAGGTAAAATAGAAGGATTAATTAAAAAAAAAAAGTTTGGGTCCTTTGGATCAAAGGCCGAAGACCACACAAATCAGAAAATGAGGCCCAACAATGGGGCTTAAAAGTTGAAGAAAGAGACGCACGAAGGGGGATAGGGGGGTAGGAAAAAAAAGAACGATAGGCTAGGAGAGAGATTAGAGGGATGCGACGCAAAGAAAAGAAAAAAGTGGCACAAGCGAGGTAGAGGCACAAAGACTGAGAAGAAGTAGGACGAGATAGGTGACAGAGAGGAAGAGAAGAAGGAAACATCAGGTGAGAAAAGAAGAAAAGAAGAAGAGAGAGGAGGTGTACGGCAGGGAGCGGTCGCCGCAAAGAAAAAAAAAAGGAAAGAAAGAGAGAGAGAAGGAGTGAAGAAATGACGGGCAGCACCGCACACGAAAAGAGAGGATTAGGAAGACGGCGTGCACAAAGGAGAAAGGAAGAGGATAGTGGAAAACAGATCTGAAATAAATTTATTTCAAATATAAATAAGCAATTTTTTACTCGAATGAATTGCTGAATTTTAATCCACATTTAATCTCAGCAATTTCTTTTTATATTTTATTTTTATAAATATTTTTGTGTAATTTATTTATTTATTATGATCGGCTAAATATTTATTAATAGGGAATAGATTGAAACCCTAAACTATAATTTTAGATATAATATTAATTTTCTTTGTTTCATGAGATTTTCATTTGACTCTACATTAATTGTTATTGTTTATACGTATGATCCTATCAAGTATGATCCTATCAAGTATGATTTATATAGTGCATGCTTTATTCTGGCTTCCTCATAGTGATAGTATATAGAATTTTATGCTTGTTAGGTAGCTATATGAACATGATAGAATTCATATATATATATATATTGAAGGTAGGTTAGATAACGATTCGTCTAATAGTTTTATGACTCTAACAGGAGTAGTAGAATGTTTAGATACGTGTGGATCAAAGAAAATGAATAAAACTCGACACGCTTGGGGGTACTAGTTTAGGTATTTAGGCTGGCATCTTTTTATTTATTCTTAATGCTTTAAATCTAATTAAATATAGGAACCACTTGTTACAACTATAATGCTAGAAATTAATAGAATTTAACATTGACAATTTGTTGTATTAATCATTTTTCATCCAAATAAATTGCTAAATTTTAATCCATATTTAATCTCAATGAGTTCACTCTCTATTTCTAATATGCACTTTTAATATATATTTTGGTATAATTTATTTATTTATTATGACCAGCTAAATATTTATTGTTAAGGAATATATTAAAACCCTATAATATGGTTTAAGATATAATATTAATTTTTTTGTTTCATGGGATTATCCTTTGACTCTACATTAATTGTTATCGTTTATGTATGTGAATCCATCAAGTATGATTTATGTAGTGCATGCCTTATTAAGACTTCCTTATAGTAATAATATGTAGGATTTTATACTTGCTATGTGGCTATATGAACATGCCAGAATTCATATATATAAATTGAAGTTAGGTTAGATAACGATTCATCTAATAGTTTTATGACTCTAACTAGAGTACTGGAACGTTTAGATACATGTGGGCCAAAGGAAAGGAATACAACTAGAGTACTAGACACGTTTGAGGTACTAGTTTGTGTACTTAGACTAACATCCTTCTATTTATTCTTAATACTTTAAATTTAGTTAAATATAGGAGCCGCTTGTTGCAAGTATACTGCTAGAATTTAATAGGAGTTAATATTGACGATTTTTCGTATTAATCATTTTTCATCCGAATAAATTACTAAATTTTAATCCATATTTAATCTCGATTATTTCTTTCTCTATTTCTAATCTATATTTTTAGTATATATTTTTGTATAATTTATTTATTTATTATGACTGGTTAAATATTTATTGCTAGGGAATAGATTGAAACCCTAAACTATGTGTAATCCCTCAAAATTTTAAAAGCCTATAATTTAATAAATAAATTTTATTTGGGATAAATTAGCCTTTAAATCTATTTAGTTTAATTATTTATGGATTTTTGAGTATATAAAATTGGATATAAATATCTAATAAATTAAAATGAATATTTTGTTATTTTATCACATTCTTATTATTTAAATAAATTTTTAAACCCTTATTTTACTAAAATTATCCTTTTTAACCCTTATATTTTAATTATATTAAATTAAATTATTAAATCAATTTATTATCCAAAAATATTATATTGTATTATTCTATAAATTAAATTATTTTATTTAATACCATTTTTTCCTTTTCTTTTTTCTTTTTTCCCCTTTTTTTTCTTTTTCTTCTTCTTTGGGCCTCCGGCTGGCCGGCCTGCCCTTCCCCTCCTGCGCATTGGGCTGCTAGCCCGTCTCTTTTCCTCTCCCCCTCTTCTTCTCCCTCGCGCATGGCCGGCCCGCCCCCCTCCTTTCTTTCTTTCCTTTCTCCTCGCCGGGTCGGCCCATACACGCTCCCTTCGGCCGCCCGCTCGCGCCCAGCTCCCCCTCCCCTTTCTTCTTCTTCTTCTTTCTTCTTTCTTCCTCCTCTTTCCCTGGCGAAATTCCTGACCCCCGCCATCTCTGCCACCCCACCTGCAACTCCCTCTCCCCTATTGCTTTCCCCTATCTCCCTCTCTCTCCCTCTCGTCGTTTTCTTGCCATACCAGCCCCACCATCTCTCCCTCTCCCTCTCCCTACCATTGCCATACCTCTCTTCTCCTCCCTCTCCCTAACACCCCCACCCCCTACCACCCTACCGCCACCCCTCGGAGCTCCCCTATCCCCTCCTCTCTCTCCTCCTCCTTTTTCTTCTTCCCTTCCTGTTCCATTCGGCCATTTTTTGAGCTCCCTATGCTCCCCAACCCTCTTTTTCTCCCTTTTGCCTCCTCCCCTCTCTCACCCTATTTTTGCTTCGCCGCCCAGCTTCGCCACTGCCGCTGCCTCAACAGCCACCTACACCACCCCCTGCCACCCTCTACCTCACCCCCGATTGATCACAGCACCCCTCGAGCCACCCCGCAGCATGCTTCTTCCTCCTCTCTTCTTTTTCTCTTCTTTCCCTCCCTTCTCGGCAACCACCCTATACCGCCCATTACCGCTACCGTTCCACCGCCTATGCCGCCACCTGAGCCACCATAATAACCCCTGCAACCTCCTCTACCACCCCCATTCCTCCTTTTCCCGAAACCACCACCCGAAAGCCTTCATTTTCCCTCTCCCTTTTCCTTCCTCATCAGCCCCCATCTCGACCCCCCTCGGCAACCTCCTTCCGCGGCACCGCTGCCGCCGCCTCCGCCACCCTTGGCCACCAACAACCCATCACTGACCACCACCTACACCCCTCTCCACCTCTGCACCCTTCCCTTGCCCTAAATCCTTCCCCAACCACATTCTTTCCTAGCCCCAAACCACTAACCCAAAAATAGCCCATTTTTCTTCTTTCCACCACCTTCGAGCCCCCTCCTCCTCATTTCCTTACATGCAGCTCATGCTGCATGAGTAGTATGAGCTGCTGCCTTTCTTGATTAATTTGGGTAATAGTTCTAAGGTATAACTATATTTTAATTCAATTATTTGATTAATTAAGCATTATAAAGTTTTATACTTTGATTTTTATTATTTCTAGTGTAATAAATCTTGATATTATTTTTAGGTATTGGTTTTGATAATCAAAGCTTGAACCTTTAACCAGAATACCAGTAAGGTTCATTTTTGCGGGAATCAAGGTAACCATTAAATCTCACTTAAACGCATGGATTAACGTATGTTAGCACATTAGGATTTTTAATATGTTATTATACTTAATATATGTTTTTTAATGTCATATGCATATTTTCTTGTGATGTTGGATTAAAAGAAGCATGTTAGGTTATATGTTATGTATGGAAATATTGTTTAAGGTAAGAGTTGGTTGTTAATAAAAATGTTAAGTATTATCCATGTTATATTATGCTATTGTGATCTTTAATGCATGGTTAATATTTTGTGAGCCTTAGGGGTATTTCAGTAATGTATCTTGTACAAGGATATGGCCTAGTATATATATGGGTGCTAATAAGTATTTTGTGGATGAGGTATTAATATTAATATTTTATGTAGTAATGATAATTTGATATAAGTGGTGTACTAAAGGACAATATGGTAATTTTTAATTAAAAAGGGTATGATGGTAATTTTATAATTAAAGGGGCAAAATAGTAATTTTGTAATTGAAGGGAAAAATGGTAATTTTGTGGTTGAAGGGCAAAGTGGTAATTATGTAACAAGGGGGGTAATATGGTAATTTTTTAAATAAGGAATGGATGACTTAGCAATTATGTAAGTAATGGGTAAATGAGTAATTTATATTTAACATGTTGTTGTGATTGTGGAATTTCGTAATATGACTCAAATAACGCTGATTAACAAGGTAAGAGTATTTGATAATTAGTAAGTATCACGAGAACGAATTCTAATTCGAAATTAGATGAGATTAGGATGACCTTAATGATTCTTCTGTGCTACCTTAGACAACCATTTGAATAAGAAATATCTGATGATATCCAAACGATTAAAAGTGAATAATTATCTAATTATTGTGCTTTTGTGATCACCTTAATTAAGACACTAATACTTAAAGTGAAAGACCTCGAGATCGGGAATGGTGGCTCTTTAGGGGTCGCTACCCTAAAGACGTGGTTTAGCCCACGATTATTCTGGTATTTTATTGGTGTACCTTTGTGCCCCAACTAGGCCCTATATCTATTCTATCTAGCTCTACGGACTTAGTTAGGGGGTATGCATACTTATGGATTAGGTGTCCTTGTCTGTAGGGTACTGAGTTAGCTTTATGCACCAGTACGGCCAGGATACCTTTGCGTCCCTGGGTTGATAATTGAACGGTACCGAGTAGCTTTTATGCACCAGTGCGACTGGTGTACCTTTGTGTCATGGGATCTTGATTTCCCTATCGAGGCAAATAAATGGAATTGTTGTGCTGATTAAAAAGGGAAAACACTAATCGTTAAAGTGAAATATTAATGAGCCGGGCCCAGTTGAATTATATTATGAGTACCGACCCACTGGATATAATAGTGGCCAAGAGGTTTTGTGTGCGACTGGTGCACCTTTGTGTCATGGGATCTTGATCTCCCTATCGAGGCAAATAAATGGAATTGTTGTGCTGATTAAAAAGGGAAAACACTAATCGTTAAAGTGAAAGATTAATGAGCCGGGCCCAGTTGAATTATATTATGAGTACCGACCCGTTGGATATAATAGTGGCCAAGAGGTTTTGTGTGCGACTGGTGTACCTTTGTGTCATGGGATCTTGATCTCCCTATCGAGGTAAATAAATGGAATTGTTGTGCTGATTAAAAAGGGAAAACACTAATCGTTAAAGTGAAAGATTAATGAGCCGGGCCCAGTTGAATTATATTATGAGTACCGACCCACTGGATATAATAGTGGCCAAGAGGTTTTGTCCTGGATGATGTTTATGAGTACAGATCCACCAGATATAATGGTGGCCCGGGATGTTTTACCCTGGATGATGTATATTTATATTCTGATCCACCGACCAGAATGGTGGGGGTCCCGAGCTCAATAAATTTGATTTTGCTGTGAATAAATTATGAAAAAAATACTAATCACTTATATTGGAATACCATATGAGTCGGGGTCAGACCGGTCCACCGACGAATAATAGTGGCCAGGAGCGTTTTGCCCTGCATGCCCGGTCCACCGGCGAATAATAGTGGCCAAGAGCGTTTTGCCCTGCATGACAGGTCTACCGACGAATAATAGTGGGGTTCCCACACTCACACGGATAATTATAATCCGATATGATTGATAATGATAACTAAGGGCTTAAGGCCCAGAAGTATAAATTATTCTCTATGGCCTATTAATATCTTATTGATTTTTTAAGCATGCGGTTGTGTAAATGTGAATATTAAGTATTTACCTTTCATTATGTATGTATGTAGCATCATGTGTTGTATTGCGGGCCTACTATTAAGTGTGATTTAAAGGGTTACTCAGTACCGTAGTACTGAAGGGTTCCATTTGTGGAGGCCCTGCCTATTCAATGGGTAGTGTCCCTTGTAGGTCGTTCTCAGGTGTTATTCAAGTGGGCTCTCGGGAAAGAGTGTAAGGTACTATCCGATAAACCCTAGGGTTGTACTCTTTCACCTTTAAAATTTATGGTTTCAATGTATTTGTTGATTTGTAACCACTAGTGGTGTATTATACTCTTATAAAATGTTTAAATGCGCTACTCTGATGTAATCATTGGTTTGAGTTCTTGTAAGTTATATTTTTCTCTTTTAGCCTTAGCACTTGGTACTGGAACGGTAGGAGTGAACCGGTCTGGTACTAAGTGTAGCAGTAATATCCCTATAATTCACAGTTTTATTATCTTACTTCCGCTAATTCTTTTTAATAAAACGAAAATTTTCAGTAGTGAATTTTGGGGGTGTTACACTATGGCTTAAGATATAATATTAATTTTCTTTGTTTCATGGGACTGTCCTCTGACCTTACATTAATTGTTATTGTTTATATATGTGATTGTATGAAGTATGATTTATATAGTGCATGCCTTATTATGAATTCCTCGTAGTGACAGTATGTAGGATTTTATGCTTACTTAGTGGTTATATGAACATGCCAGAATTCATATATAAAAATTGAAGTTAGGTTAGATAACAATTTATCTAATAGTTTTGTGGCTATAGCCGAAGTGGTGGAACATTTTGAGGTACTAGTTTGGATACTTAGAGTGACATGATTCTATTTGCACTTAATGCCTTCAATCTAATTTAATAAAGGAGACGCTTGTTGTAACTATACTTCTAGAATCTAATAGGATTTAATATATGTGATTCGTCATATTGATCATTTTAGAAAAGTAATATAAGGTATATAGACCTACTTTTGGCTTGTAACCTGGTCGATTCTTTTTATTATGATTAAAAGCCGACTTAAAAATTATTGTTATATTTTGATCCACTCTAGTGGTAGATTTCGATTTTCTTAACACATTCATCATATTTACATTCATCTATTTTTATTATTTTCTATTTTAAGTCCCCATAACTAATTTTTTGTATTATTTGTTTGATTTATAGTATTTTATTTTATTATTTATAAACTAACTAAATTTAAGGGAATCATCTTAATTCTTAACCTAAAACGATATTCTTATTTATGAATATTATATTTAATCTCAGTATGAATTAAATTGTATGTCCGCCGCGGCCTCACAAAAGATTCGTGGAATAATTTAGTAATATATAAGGCCACGTAAATTACAAAGAATAAAGGAATGGAGAAGGACGGGTCTGGCAAAGCCATGGATCGACCTTTTGTAGATAGCAAAGAGAAGAAAGGCATAATGAGGTTCCTACCTTTTGATGCCGGCAAAAGGATTAGAATATAAGCAAAGCCATCGGAAGAAGAGAAATAAAATAAAGAAGAAAAAAAAAGGGGTTGGGGGTAGGGGGGGGGGAAGAGGAGAAAGTAATGTACTAGTAGCTAGTCATCTCTCATTCGATTGGGATCCGAAAGCAGAATTTTTTTAAATAAGTTCGTAGATACTTGTATGATCCTATACTCAACTCACGGCACGGTGTTTCTTATTTGTAGTAGTCGTTATATTTTACAATAGAGCGTCGGTCATATTGTTTTTTACTTTTTATTTTATAATATAAATTATTTTAAATAATAAAATAAAATAATGATGTTTGATTTTAAAATCTACAATTAATATAGATTGTTTGAATTTTAATATTGATATTATCTTACATAATTAATTTTTGGTAAGTAAATTTGAAATATGAATTTCGTCATCTGAAACGGTGCTCGTTTAATAGCAATTATTTCAATCTCAGACGTTTCATTGTTTGCGCGTTGAAAAAGTATTGATAATTAATTGTATAATAACGGACGACGTATTGTTTGAGCCCGTTATGGCAACAACGCCGTCAATGAAGCCAGTAAAGTCAGTGTGTGAAGAGAAAACGGACGGTCGGTCAGTCCCAACATGCCACGAAATCGCCTCCTACTGTTCTGGCATTTTTACCGTTTACTAATTCCTTCGCCCTTTTAACGACTTAACTTTCCTTGTGCCATGTTCCCCTCGTTGGAGAAGAACAACACACATGTTATATGCATATGCATAGTCGGTCTCCAAAATTAATAGTCCCCTTTACACTGTCATTTATAACTACAACGTGAACAAAACGGTATGTATTCATATTATTCACGTCCCTATTTTTTTTTCTTCTTCTTTTTTGATAATTAAATAAAAATAAAAAATAGGAGCGTGAATTATGCGAATACATGCTATTTTGTTCGCACTATTCACGTCCCTAATTAATTACCTCTAATTAAATGCCATCCTATTAATATTAATTATAATTATTAATTAAAACTTTTCAATTCTTCGTATCCAAAATTTAAATTTAAATATCAATTTTCCTAGTTCGGGGGGATACATCAATATTTTATGTTATTTTATTATTTTGTTCTTCTTCTTTTAAATTAAAATCATGACATATCCTATAACTTCATCATCTTCTTCTTCTTCTTCTTCTTCTTCTTTTTGTGTGTGTGTGTGTGTGTATTGCTCGGATAGATGAACCAATCATATACAGGTATTACATCCCTCTTCTTGTCTATTCAAATTCTTCTCTCGTATAGTCGGCCTGTCTAGATTACTCAGATTTAGGACATGTTGCAGTACCTCTACCATACCGTAAGAAGGTTAGAATGATATATAATACCTCCCACGTAATACAAAAAAGGTTATTTTAATAATTTTTATATTTTAAAAATAATAATAATAATAGATACTATATTATAATTTTACTTACACCATTGACATATAGCAGATTATTTAATGTATAAATAATAAAAAAAAAATATATATATATAAAGGTCAGATTGAAAAAATAAAATTTTAATTTATATCAAATTATTTTTTTATATAAACATTTAATAATAAAATAACTTACTTTTTTCATACAGACGAAACAGTACTCTTATACAAAAAGTGCTCTGCTCTCAAGTATGACTTAATTTGAATGGAATTAATTAATAACTAATATATACTGCATGCTATTAATAACATGTACTAAGCTAATTAATTAAAACAAACGCCTAACCTCCATGTAAGTTTGAAACGAAGACGAAAGGACTAATTACGTACCTTGCTAGGAATCCACCGACCATAAAACGCCGAAGTCACCGGAAAAGTAGTCCTGTTGTAAGATGGACTAGAATGTACGTAAATATTGTACAGACCTCTGTACCCTTCGAAAAACCTCTCCCAAAAAGGACTCAACGGCAGCGCCCCTCTCGTCAGAAACATAAATGCAACCTTAGGGGCTCGTCCTCCATATTTCCGATCGATGTTTTTAGGGACCCTCGACGCTCTCAGCAACAATTCCTCGTCCGTCAGATTATGATCCAATGCGAAGGACGGCGGCCGCAGCATTATTGGATTCTCCTTGGACCTAACAGCGGAGGGTGCCGGGGCCCGTGTTGGAGTCTGCGGCGGTGACGGCGGCGGAGGGAGAGGTGGTGATGTTCTTCCCAAGCTGAACGCGGGGGAGAGCGAGATGTTGTTGATGTAGCTTAGATAGGTTTTATTAGAGTAAGGGCCGAATGATATGGATCCCAAAAATATTACTAGAGAAGCAGTAATAACGAACCATAGGATGGGGGTAAGGTGGGTGATTACGTTACTGCTCGTTAAGAATAGTCTGGGTACCTGTGCTGGAATTTGACCATTTTTTTGCTGTTGGTGCTGCTTCATTGTCTTTGGCCGATCGTAATTTAGAGGACTTCAGCCCGCCGGGGGCCTCGGGGGAGGAGGAGGGAGAGGATGTCGGTCGATCGATGAGACGAAGATTAAAGATGGAATGGGATACGGGAATTTTGTATTTATTATGGAGACATATGAAATGAGCGCGGAGATCTCAGATGACTAGAAAGGAAAGGAGTATGCCAAGAGATTCTTGCTTGCCTATGCTTGCTACACGAAAGAAGAAAAGAAACCCAACTTGATTAGTAGCTAGCTGTCCAATCCGCGCCTATTTCTCCCCATTTTCGCAAAAAAGTTAAGCTGGATTACTTTTTTCTATATTAATAGTCGGTTTGAATTGAAATTATTTAAGATCATGAGTGCAAACATTAAAAACTAATATGGATAAAAGAAATAAAAATTAAATAAGGATGAATATTTTAAAATAATATTTGAATGATATTAATCTAATTTGAATAAATCATGATCAATATTTTAAAATTTCTATTTAGATTAAGGTGAATAATTATTAAAAAAATACTTATGTTTTAACATTCACCTCTCTTATTTCTAACATTGGAGGTTAACAAAAATGAGGTTAAATGATACTACGAGAGCTCATGTTTGGTGTAAGTGGAATGCACATGTTTTCAATGGTACGATTTATCTCGTTTGGCTTATTCTTAGAGAAGTGATTATGACTGTATTGTATAGATGTACTCTAAATACAATCTTTGGATCCATGTCCTTGATGGCATGGTGAGATATTGAGTTTTGTAATGAGCTATAATCCTTGACTATTTGGTAATGAAATTTGTTCCTTTCTACCAATAATAATAATAATAATAATAATAATAATAATAATAATAATAATAATAATAATCAGTATCAAAACAGGAGACAATTTACCATGATACATTTTTTTTCAATGATAAAAACTATTACATTATACTTATACCATTTATTAAAAATAATTAAAATATTTAATTTATAAATAATAAAAGAAAAAAATTGAGAGAGAAAAAAAGACAATGTAGATTTTGACTTTATTTTTATATAAATATTCACATTTACATTGACTTCTTTTTTACTATGTAAGAAGTAATTATAATCTAGGTTTCTAATTTAATTTCATCATTAAATATAGATTTAATTCTTTATCTATTTTATTTACTCCATATGATGCCCTTGATTAATTTGCAACAAAGACATAAGTTTTTTTTTAGATCAAAAGGAATGCTATAATACTTCAAACCATTATACAATCAGGTTCGCACAACCATGTAGACCATGCCCCTTATTCTATAAAAAAAATATCATTTTAAACATTGGGAGGTGGAGAATAAAAAATCGATAAAAACCATATGAATCACATGGCCCTTATGGACAAGCTTATCTGCCACAACATTACCTTCTCTATAATCATGCACAACTTGGCAAGCCAAAAACTCTCTCATTAGCATAAGCCTCCTAAATCTAAGAATGCAAATGATAGGGTAGGGGCCTCCCATTAACCAATCAAACAACCATAAACTAATTGCAAGTAACATAAACATGATCGTAGTTGTGATTCTTAGCTTGTAAAAGACCATAATAAACCCCCTATATCTTAGCTATTAGGGTAGATATGAAGTCAATAATGGACAATATAATGCCAAAAAGCCATCTTCCAAGATGGTCTCAAGTAAAGCCACAGTAGATAGAGGGCTCGAGTTACCCAATGCATTGCCATCAACATTAATTAGCTTTGTTAAAGTCGTGTTGCAAAGCCTTCCAACTAACTCTATAAATGTAGCGGTGGGAGTCCACGTAAGTGAGATTACATATTTGAAACCAAGTAGCTAACTCGCATACACAATGAGGAATATGGACAAAAGGAGGATTAAATCCCTCAAAAAACCAACAATTCGTGACATTCCACAACTTCCAAATACAATATAGCTAATCCTATAGTGGTTAGGTGAAGAAGTCAACATCAAAGGTTTTTTTTTGGGAGAGAATAAGCTCTAAAATTCCCTATTATAGGGACAATCTTGCAATACATGAAGAAGAGCCTCATTCTCACCACACCAATCACAACTTACATCATCAAAGATATGATATTTAGTACAATTCATAATACTAAGCAATTCCTCATGAGATGCAAAACATACAAAGGTTCATACTATTTGACGAACCTTTAACCTCTAAATATTGTTCCATTTTGACGCTTTAAGCAACGATCGATCATGTTGAAGCTCATGAGATGAAGAAACTTAGAAACTACGATCACCTGTCAAACCCCAAATTGGTATATCGAGATCTTCACTACCATGGGGGAGCCCACATGCTAGCAATAGATGCTAACACTATATGCAGAAGAAGGTGTTAGAACTTATCCCAATTTCAAAAACCATTTACTAGTAAATAATCAAAATTATATCATCTAAATTGGTAGAAATAAATCATATAACTAGTTTATCATAAACCCACCAATTAGGCCAAAAATTGGTCAACTTACCACTACAAATCACCCATCTAATACAATATTTGAGTAACTCAATAGACTTAAGGATCTGATGGCAAATGGGGGAGTTGAAGGATGGTCAAGCTACATTTAAAATGGATATCGAGTGTTTTAGATATTTCTCCTTCAAGATCTTAACCCAAATAAGTCTTTATATCCTTAAATATTGCCCACCCAACTTCATAAAAATAACAACATTCATTTTTTTTCCAGATTTTCTTAAACCATGACTACCACTAGGTTTTGTCAAGTAAACCACATCCCAAAGGATCAAGTGGGTATGTTATTTGTTCGTAGTATTTTCCCAAAGGAAATAATGATTAAATTTATCTAATAAATTCATGGTTTGGAAATATGTATCTTTGCATGGTATAGCTCAGAATAGATGCTAGAGCTAACTATATGATGGTAGCATCCAACAAAGGAGAAAATTTGAGGTTGCCAACTAAATAGCCTCTTTTAGACCCTTACAACCACTTTAGAGAATAGATTCTTGGAAATTCAACCATTACAAATATCTATACCCAAATAGTACCCAAGAGAATGAGAGTTGGGATACCAACATAAGTATAAATCTTGTGTCTATCCCAAATAGGGGCATTATCAGAATAAAATGGAAGATTTGTCCAAACAAGCCTTTTAGCCAAAATTAGAACTAAAAGTGTAAAATTCTTCTATAATCACATAAATCTAAGTCTTTTAGTCTTCAGAAAGGAGTAATAAATCATTCACAGTGAAAATATGGGAGAGCATAGTACATCCTTGAAAAACTACAATAGTTTTCCACACTCTTTGCATAACTCAATTTTGAATCAAGTAGGAAAGTTAATCCATGCGCGTGATAAAATGATTGGGGGAGATGGGGTCCTTATGGGAAATGCATTACTTATGTTGGAAGGCTTCACTAATATCATTATTCCAAATTATCTAAATAGAAGGAATAGAGATACACAACAAAATCAAGCAAATTATAGAGCTAAGATAATCCATAACTTCAAAAGCATCATAAATGAAACCCCATGAAAGGTTATTATAAGATTTTTCAAGGTTAATTCTAAGTTCCATAACACCCTTGTTACCTTTCTTCTTACTCAATGAGTGCATCACTTCCTAAGCAACAATGATGTTATCATGAGTATGGCATCCAAAAATAAAATTAATTTTGTTAAGCTATAAAAATGGTCTTATACACCACATAACAAAGCCTAATTGGATGATTTTGTTTGATATGGTTGGTTTTCTCAACTTAAGAATAAGACAAAGCAAAGTTTCATTAAGAATAGTGAAGAATTTTCTTTTACAAAAATCCACAACAACCAATATAAAGAGGTACACACTAATTACCTTTCAAAACAACTAATATGTTTGGTTTTCTCAATTCTTTATCTTAGATGTTGTTATCACATGTGATGGTATGCTTAAATCGTGGTTTCCTTGCTTATTATGTGATTTTGTGCAATATGGGCATGATACCTCTTTTTAGGCATTATGATTTACTTAGTATGAAGAAGTCATACCTATTCTATAACTTGTAGGTTGTTGCAAGGTTTTTGGTGGTATCATGGGTAGGGATAAAACATTGTAGTGTTAATTCACTGTCTCTTATCTTGATTGTATTAGTTTTGTTCTTGTTGTTCCCTGTTTGGGGACATCAATTATTGTAAAATGTTTTTATATTGTATTCGAATCCATTCTCCCTTTCGCTATTGTTAGTTTATGTTGGTTTTGTCTTAACCTTAAATTAGGTACCAACCACACCTTATCTTCGTGTCTATATTGTTTTGGTATTGTAACCAGCATTTGTTAGGTATTGGCCATACCTCTTTATGTGTTGATTATGGTGTAACACCCAATATTTTATATAATTTCTTTTTCTAAAATAAAAATTTTAAGGACTAAATTTAGTTTATGTCATAATAAAAGGACTATTATTGATTTGTGTGTTCCATTATGTGAACAAATATATAGGGGAACATGATTATTGAGTTAAGTAAATTCTTTAGTTATATGTGCATAATGAAACTTCAATGGTATGATTTAGAGAAATTAGTATATCATATTGTTATTATCTTGTGTAAATTAGAATGTATGTTTTCTCCATCCTTCTTTAATATTATGGTTCATGTTCTCATGCACTTGTTTGAAGAGATAAGACCTTGGTGGACCAATTCAGGGAAGACAAATGTATCCATTTAAGAGAAATTTGAATGACTTGAAGGAGTATATTAATCGTGCTTGATTAGAAGATTATATCATTAAAGGTTTTGTCGTTATTAAATAATTGAGTTTTTCCTACGTACTTGAAAGTTATCTTAACTAACTTCAATAGAGGCAATATAAATGAATATGCAGTTGTGAAGATGTGTTAGGTTTCAATTTTCCAATATGTGGCTCGTCTTACTAGTAAAAAGACATGTGTGAGCTTGACAAATAAAGTTAAGAAATAGGTTTAGTGACATGTTGTCAACAGCTGTCCAGAGATAACCAAAATATTTGGAGTAAAGTCTGCTTAGTAGTCTCTAAAAATAAAAGAAAATAAAGCAAGACATTCATTTGCTTATAGTGAACACATGAGTGAGATTCAACAACGTTGTAGCAGTGGTAGTAATTTGAATGAATTTTAAAAGAATATTTTTTGTGGTCTTGGTTCTATTTAAAGGTAATTTTTTTACTAGTCACAACAAAAAATTAATCGCTCACCGTAAATGCAAACACTACATATTTATGAGTTATGTTAAATGGAATCACACAAATGCATCGACGAATTGTTCTCCTTAGCATATCATACATTTGATATGGCATTATCTTACTAATATTGTATAACTAATGGAGTTAAATTCACAACTTGTAATAGAGATATTAAAAGAAAAACATAAAACAATGATGATAATTTCTATGGACAACACTCAAGGTCGTAGAATTATCTTACTTGTTCCAATGTTTGATAATTTTATTCAAATGCACTAGTTTTATATCAATATGAGGAAAAAGAGAATTCTACTAGCTAGCAACATTACTAGAGTTTGCACTAGTGATGAGTGTTATAAGAATGACTAATATACTCTTGGAACTTGGGTAAAAAATTCTGGCATATGGATGATTTATTCAATAAGATTAATTGGAAAGTTTTATGGGAAGTCTATCATTGCAATATTTGGGATTTATATGATGATGATCTTGATCCTAAAAATATGTTAGTTGATGTGGACTTGGCCGCCATTAACTTTAATCTCAAAATCAATGACTTTGACAACTTGAATGTTATACTTATTGATACTTGTTGTATTAAGCTCTTGAGTGGTAATCATAAGAACATTGGAGACTTCGTTGTTCAAGATTTATATGTGAAAGAATAATTTTCTTATGATAATATAGAAGGAGAAATTTATAATAGAGATAAAATGTTTGGTTCTAATTAGTAATTGTGAGTTTGGTAGTATTTGCGTAACTTGACCATATTTTTGTACTTCATCATATTTTCTCTTCTTATTTCCTTTGAAATCTATAAATAATTATGAAGAAGATTAATTTTTTCTTTTTAATTATTGTTTACTATATCCATTTACCTTCATCATCATATTCGATGGTTTACATATTTTTTAATTGTCATTAGAGTTATGTTTGATGTTGTTGTCACACATCATGGCGATGATGGAAATGGACATGACCTATGTAATACCCCAAATTGAGGGGAGTGTTATGAGGATTGATTTGGCTACTTATATCAACATGGTATACCATTCTTTTGGTGATTCCGTCCTAAGAACTCCACAGTTAAGCGTGCTGACCGTGGAGCAATTTTAGGATGGGTGACCTTTTGGGAAGTTTTAAAAATTTCTCGGAAAGTGCGCGAATGAGGACAAAGACCTTCTGGGAAGTTTTAAAAATTTCTCGGAAAGTGCGCGAGTGAGGACAAAGCGTACTGAAAGGACTTGTGTTGATCTGTGGGGCCAGCCGATAAATCCAAAAGCACTTCAAGGTAGCCCCCGGGTGGTCGTATCGACTCGGAGTGTTACAAATGGTATTAGAGCGAAACCGCGACCGTGAGCTAAACTTGGATGAGCCAGTTAGCCACCTAGCGGGACGATTCTTGGGATAAACTGTATTGAGACAGTTAGTGATTGAGGTGCAACGAGGACGTTGCGTTCTTTGAGTGGGGGTGAATGTAATACCCCAAATTGAGGGGAGTGTTATGAGGATTGATTTGGCTACTTATATCAACATGGTATACCATCCTTTTAGTGATTCCGTCCTAAGAACTCCACAGTTAAGCGTGCTGGCCGTGGAGTAATTTTAGGATGGGTGACCTCCTGGGAAGTTTCGAAAATTTTCTGAAAATTTCTCAGGAAGTGCGTGAGTGAGGAAAAATCGTGCTAAAAGGACTCGTGTTGATCTGTGGGGCCAGCCAATCAATCCGAAAGCGCTCCAAGGTAGCCCCCGTGTGGTCGTGTCTACTCGGGGTGTTACAACCTACCCCATCCTTGTAGACTATGTTCGAGGTGCAAAACACTAGGTATACAATTCAATTAATCTTTTATTTCTTAAGATGTTATTTTTATATTATTATTGATAAAAACTAATATATAGATGTTTCGGGTAAGAGGAGGAGGGTTAGAGAAAGAAATAGATATATCATATGCCAAACAAGCTCGAAAGGCGGGAACGTGGGACGTTTTTGCTAGAATTTGATTTTAAGGCCAAAACAATAAATCCTATTAGTGACAACCTTCCATGGTTTAATAGGTGCATAAACAACAATATTGGAACCAATATATCACTATGCTATAAGAATAGGTCACATGTCCTTTATTACAAAAATGCAAAGATCCTCCCATTAACTGTGGTAATGAATAATCATTTTCTTTTATGATTAATTAAATCTAAATTTTATGATTTATAACATCTTTATATATTTATGTAGGAATATTTTGATCCATATCCATGGAACATCCATAGTGTGGTGGGATTTTGCTAGGCTTAGGTTGGTTGATGATTGATTGCTACCTTGATTGTAAAAGTGTTCATAAGAAAGGTTGGCTCGATAACAATTGATATATGCATTTTCATTTTTATCCATATGTGTGGAAAAATTTATCGATATATGAAACTCACTAAAGGCAAATGTAACATTAAAGTTAATCAGGTTTATATAATGGAACAAACTTTTGCGAACTTTTTGTGTATGTGTAAGCTAGGTCTGAAACAAATAAAATAAACTAAGCAAAGCAAGCCACTTCAAGTTGTTATAGTACACATCCATTGGCATAAAAAAGGTAATTAAAATTTTAGTCATTTGTTTAAACCTATAATTTTATCATAATATATTAACTTCATTTTTCCTCTAAAATTATATGCTCATCTAGAAAAAAAAATCTAGAGGTTGAGATCTACAAAGACATGTAATTTAGGAAAGGAAAATGGGTCACTTCGGAAACATATAAGAATTTTATAAGTTAACTAAAATTAATTATAATATTGCTATAATTTATTTAAGTAAGAGGAACAAAGGTTGCAAAAGGTTAGTAGTTTTGCTCTTCTGTTAATCCTATAATCCTTATAAAGATTGATAAGACACTAATACTTAAGGAGGCCCTTAGTAAGCATTGAGGAAATAGGAGAGGAGTAAGTTGAAAACTTCTGGGTGAGGGATCGTGTCATGGTATTGCTACTCATATGAGTTCGACAAAAACTAGCTCATCACAATAACAAAAATAGAAATCATAAATGGAGGAATAAGAGACGTCATTCGATGAATGTCTGCACCAACAACAAGAAGTATATGATTGACATCAACAAGAATTAGAGGTGATTAAAGAATTTATGTATCAATTTAGTTAGTCTCATCGATCCTTCAACATCATACCCTTGAAAAAAATGATGATGATACCAATGGTATTTACATTTCAATATTCTAGACACTTAATACTATGTTTGTAACGAGATTTTTTTTATGAATCTTGTATTTAAATTGTTATTTACATTAGTAAATCCCTAGAATTATTTTCTATTATATTTCGTATATATTTTTATTATTAAATATATTACATGAATTATTATATTTTAAAAAAAAAAGAAAAAAAAAGAAAACATATATCATTGACTGCATGCCATCGGTAATGGAGAGATATAATTTTTACCTTTTCTAAAATTATGAAATGATTGCTCATCACTAACAACTTGTCATTGATAATAGCAAGATGTAATAAGTTAAACATGAATTTAACTTTTTTTCAAATTTTTAGGAGTATTATTAGTGATAGACTTATTACTAGTGACATATCATTAGTATTAACAAAATATGAATTTTTTAAAAAAAAAATTTTTGAAAGCACACGTTGTCAGTGATAGACTTACTTATGATTATTTCATCGCTAGTAATAAATTTATCACTAACAACTTTTAATTTGTTGGAAATAGACTTATGATCGCCCTAGTGATGCTTTATTACTGATGACACGGTAACACTTATTACAAATGACTC
Source organism: Tamarix austromongolica (assembly GCA_039764185.1). Lineage (NCBI taxonomy): Eukaryota > Viridiplantae > Streptophyta > Magnoliopsida > Caryophyllales > Tamaricaceae > Tamarix > Tamarix austromongolica. The sequence continues at coordinate 92,004,363 of CM077816.1, read as the reverse complement.
TAGTTGTCGATATTTAACCTATATCTTGTATTGAGATTACTACTTGATGGATACAAGAATAAAATATTATAAATTTGATCTTACATTAATTGTTGCGCCAAACTTTTGAGTATTCTATTTTTTTTTTACTTTAATTATGGATTCAAGTAATCTATCTTTTCTTATGTCTCAAAACACTTTTGGGTCTATACAAATGCGATACACTTGAGTTCATCTAGCAAAATGCACCTAATAAAAGAACATAGGTGATTATTTGGGTAAAAAATGTGATTATCTCATTCGTGCAATGTTGGTGATTATGTCGTTTTTGCAAGTAATTATCTTCGATAAAAAGTAATTGTGTTTAGTGTTTTGGTGTTTCAAGTTTTATGTTATAAACTACTTTTTCATTAAACTAAGTTTCATTTTATGTTCTTAAACCTTTTAAAAAATGAGTGATTATCTATACAAAAGCGTACTTATATCATTTTCACAAAATTGGTGGTTATTTCTTTCTTTTAAGTGATTGTGTCAGTCAAAAAAGTAACTATCTCAAAAAGAAAAAAAATACAAGATTATGTGTTCTATGTTTTAGTCTTCTAAGTTTTGTCTCATAAACAATATAACATTGATGATTATTTCATCCATACAAATAATTATGTTGGAAAAATGTGATTATCTTGGTAAAAATAATGATTATGTGTTTGATATTTTGGTCATTCAAGTTCCTTGTTATAAAAATGATTTTTTTAATAAATCAAGTTTCTTTATGTGTTCTTAAACTTTATAAAACATGGGTGGCTATTTGAGTAAAAATAAAAGTGATTATTTCATCCATGAAACCCTAGTAAGTATATCATTATTATAAGTGATTATCTCGGTTAAAAAGACAATTATCTTGTAACAAAAAAGTGATTATGTGTTATATGTTTTGATCTTTCAAGTTTCGTACCATAAATGATCTGTTAATTAAACAAAATTATGTGGTTTGGTCTTCTAAATGAATCTTGCATGATATACCTGGGTATTTAATATAATTTGTCGATTTGAATGAATTACTTTTTCTCCCAATTCCTCATTCAAGACCAAAACTTAGCATGAAGCTAGACAGCCGTTGTGATTAACAATTGTCTATTACTTTTTGTATCACACACGTCTTAAATTCAACAAACTTCTATTAGTAACAAATTATGATTGATTAGTTTTTATTTAAATTAATAAAATAATTTTTCCCTAAATATTTGAAAATAACTTGTATATTAATTTATATATATATAATTGAAACTTTAAAAATTAATGATATGCAATGTACTGTTATGGTAGCCACAGACCTGGCCTTTGGCCTGGGCCAACTTGACCCAAGTCTAGATCCTTAGAAAAATATGAGCCTACATATACTTACTTACTCTATATATAATTACTGTGCTTTTTTATTGTCACACTAGTAGAGACATAAGTTGATTTTTGAGTGCAAGACTTGGCTGATGAAGAAAACACGGAAGATGAAATAAATCCAAATTTCAACAATGAAGATGGCGATTGTTTGTTTTCATTTCCTTACAACTCTTACAAGAAAATCAACAAGTAAAATCTTCTTTCTCTTGTTAATTTTAGCATCAATGGTAACAAAAAATGGCTTCTATATAACACAAATTTATGGTTCACAATTGCTATCAAGTCAGACTTCAAGAATGAAAGCCTTGATTTTGATTTGAACTTGTTGATTTACTTATCTGCAATTTTAGTTAGATTATTATTTAGTTCTTCTATCCCTAACTTTCTAGCTCTCGTTCATCTTGTTGGAGAGAGAAGCTGGAAAAATTTACCGATGTTTTCACAGTTTCTTGCCTCGAGGAGCCTAGGCTTGGTGGGCTTACTGTTCGTTGTCTTCAATTTTCTTCCTTGTCGCATGTCTTTTATCGATCAGATCTCCCACCTCCATATAGACGGGTATTTTGTGGATTTAATCTAAACAACTAAATTGCTAATTAGATATTATCTTGGTATTTTTTATATTTGTATTTTACTAAATTTTATTTGTTTAATTATAGTTCAGTATTTTTATTTGTGTAGTCCAGTAGGTAGATTCAACTATTTTTTAGTTTTACTCTAGTAGTTTAATTCTTTGTATTTCAATTGTAATTCTAATGTTCCTTTTTGTTTTTCTATTTTGGTTTTGTGTAGGCATCACAACAAAAATATAAAAATCTATGAAAGATGTAGTTATTCCAAGGTAAAGATATGGTGTTATCCTCCAATTTCTATTTCATTAGCTTATTGTAAAATTTGTGTTGCTTTGTGTTACCTATTTTCATGTTTACTAATGTCTATTAGGAAGCATGAATTTTGATATGAGAAATGTAAGAAAAGGAGGAATAAGAATTTTTTTCAATCTCAAAAAGGTGTTCTGGATAGATTTATTATCACTAGCAATAAAAATACTTCAAAAAAAAAAAAACATATGAAAGCCTTGCAACTTGCAAATGAACCACCAATTGGTGATGATAATATTAGTAATACTTTAGAATATAATGAAAAAGGTAAAGGATGTGAGAAAAAAAATGAATGTATAAATATAACGGATTCACATGTAAATGTTGATATATATGATAACATAAAGCGGGAAAATATTAGTAATAATTTGAGAGATTTAATAGTTGATAAGGGGCATATTAGATATGATAATCAAGGTTTTCCAAAAGATTAAAACTTAAGACATTTTTCCATAATACTTTACACTAGAAAGTTAAGAAATGGAGAAATACATGACCAAACATGCTCCAAAAAATTAGATAAGAGTATTTTCTTTTGTTGTAAATTATTTTAAAAGTCTAATTTTAATTTTCAACAAGCATATGAGTGTTGCTAAGATTGAAAAAATATTGGTGCTAAGCTCAAGGCACATGAAACAAGCAATGAACATATCATTAATATGCCTTCTTAGATTGTTGTGAATTTAAGATTACAAAATAAAAAGACGATTGATAATAGGCTACAATATCATATAAATAAATATATTTTTTTGGTAAAATGTATTATTGAGAATTGTTGGTGTAATGAATTCTTTTGCAAAAAATAACTTGGCATTTAGAGAAAAAAATGAAAAAAACCTATAAAGATAGAAATGGAAATATTTTTAGTTTATTAAAATGATCGATGAGTTTGATCCTATAATGCAATAGCATTTTAGATGTATTTAGGAATGTGAAATTTATAATCATTATCTCGGTCATAGGATACAAAATAAAATAATTGATTTATTGGCAAATGAAATAGAATGCACAATTGTGAAAAAAGTTAAAGCATCAAAGTATTTTTCTATCATATGTGATTGTACTCTTGATATAAATCATCAATCAAAAATGTCCCTTGTATTAAGATGTGTAGATACTTCATCTTTTCCCATAAAAATAGAATAGTTATGTATAGATTAGGTGAACTGATCGATTGGTTCACCAGTGGTGATTTTTTATTTGCTCTCAGTTTAAACTCATCAATTGGTTTGATTGAATCGATTGACGAATCTCTAGAACTATCGACTGGTTCAACCAACCAATTGACTGATTTTAATAGGGATGCTATGGACTAGTTTATATAACTGATCGACCAATTTTGGCTAGAATGCTTATTTTCTTCTTTTAAACCTTGTGATGTTTTGAGACTTGATATTATGTTATGGTATGCTTCTTGGATGATAGAAATGCACTTCTTAATTAATTCAGTTGGTGGATCAAATTGGTTAAGTATTGATGATGCTATCACTAAGAACCCTTGAAGAGTTATAATGGATAAGAGGAATGATTATATATATATATGGTTAATTTGGAATACTATGTAGGCCTTGCTTGGTATGTAACTTGGTGAATAAAACATTATTCACTTAAAGTGGAAGATCATGTAACACTAAATGGATCTAAATTATTCAATCATTGATTAACTATCGAGGGTTAGTTTGCCTTCGTGAGTTTTTTTTTTTTTACCTTCGGGCATGATTCTAGTTGACCCTGATGTCTTTCTTACTCTAGAAACTAATGATGTACTAGGGGATATCAACACTAAATGACCTATTCACCTACGTGGTTTATTTGGCCTTGATTGGACTTTATGTCCATTAGTGGTTTATTTAGCTTCAGATGGACTTATGTCCATTAGTCATTTTCTTGGCTTCGGCCAGACTTGATGTCCTTTAGTTATTGGTTTGAATTCCATGGGCATTGAGAGATCATGGGGGATAATCCATCCTATTTCTCAAAAAGGAAGGGCTATATAATTAAATGAGTTAACCACTATATAACGTTGTGATTCAAACCTCATAATTGGATAAGTGGAATGGACCTTAAGGTTATCTGGTAGCTCATACCATTGGTTTGTTATTTCGCATGATCATATGTTGTGATCCATTACTCATGAATATTGAGATAAGCATGATGAACTATGAATCCCCTACACGTGGTGCAAGGCATGATGCTTTGTGAAGCCCATATTTATTGTTCACTATGATTCTATCTCCTTCTATGAGCGTGACCCATTTTCTACCATGAGAACTCCATGCGAATAGAGTACATAAGTTGGTATGTCACTCCATGAAGATGAGAATGTGTGCCCATATGATTTATATGTCTCCCATGACCTTACTTATATCATTAACTCCCATAAATAGGTAGCTTAACTTACTCATTGCATAGTATACCGATGTACCCGTTTATTCGGTCACCTACTCAATCCTATGAGTAGAGGACCTTGTGCAGTACTTGAGGGTGGCCAGTAGTCGCCATAGTATGTGTTTGAGCATGGGGTAACCAAGCATGGACTTCTGGTGGTTACTCTTTTGTTGGTCCTTGAGGGGCCTAAGCTTTATGGTTTTTCCCTACTTTCTATTTTGTCCCCTTTGTATTCTAGTTTGTTTTTGGACTTGACATGGTCTTATGTTTTATTCCCTGTGTTTATTTGTTCGATTTTTAGCCTTTTATCTAATATGGTATGGATAATGGACGTATATTCTATATTAGGTGATGCGGTAACACTTAGATTTTTCTTAGTAATATTTTTGTATTTTTGCTTCCATAATTGTTTCAAAACATTAAACAAAAAAAATTGGTAGTGAAAAATGGAAGTGTTACATTAGTGACGTGAGAGAAAATTGGTATAATAATGACTATAATATAAAAGAAAAACTTCAAGGTTTGAAAAAGCAATTATTAGATATAAATTATCGAGCATTTTATATTCCTTGTAGTTGTCATAGTCTTAATTTATTGATTTTTGATATGAATAATTGTTGTTATAAAGTTGTTACATTTTTTGGAGTGTTGCAACTTGCAACACATTTATTCAATACTTTATTCTTCTACTAAAAGATAAAAAAAATTATGAAATAAAATATACTTTCTCTACGCAAAACTACTATCACAAATCAGTTGGAAAAGTCACATTAAAAGTGTTAAAGCACTCATATTTCAAGTTTCACAAATAAGATATGCCCTATTTGAGTTAGCAAAAACTAGTAATAATGTTGAGACAAAAAGTGAAGCTTATTATTTTGCTACATATGTACTTAAAAATTTTAAATTTTTAGTGGGCATAGTAATTTGGTGTAATTTATTATTTGATATTAATGCCGTTGGAAAGACCTTACGAGCCAAAGACATAAATTGATGTTGATATAAATAATTTTAAAAAAATAGTTCCCCCCCTCCACCCCTCACAAAAAAAAAAAACCAAAATGGCATATAACTAAACTAAGATGGATGAATTGGAATACATGTTTGCCAGTCTGGGCGGGCCTCTCATTTTGGGCTACGTCACAAACATTGGTTGAACTCGTGGTCTTCTTAGTATTGGACCGTGATGACATGGTCTTGGAGAGGCAGTTTAATAATGTGCCTGCAGGAAGTCCAATCCTGAACTACGATCCATAAGACTATTGGTCCAAGTTAGTGCCCTAGTTTCTCCCCTGTTCTTTGTCTCCCATTATTCGGCAAGTTAGAGTTAGCTGTTGATACAAACTCCTGGTCAGTTGATTTACCTTCGACGACAGGTTCTGATTAGATCAGAAAGTGCCCGCCAACTGTTTGATGTTTTGATTCTGTGAGAAATAAAAATACGGGTGGAAAAGCTGAAATTTGGGCCTTCATTTACCGGGTCTTCAAATTGATAAGATGGGACGGCGTCACTATCCAGATATTTAGTTCTTGAAGGTTTCATGTCCTCAACTTTATTTTAGGTGATTTGGGGAAAGTTTTCTGCGTCTTTTTTTTGTTTAATAGGGTATCATTTGGTTAAAAATTAAGCAGGTTTGTAGGCTTCTCTGATTTAGCCTCATTTCCATTACTCAGGATTCAGGAATAGTTCTATTAGCTCGGCCCCATTAACAGCATGCATCTCCAGTAGTTCACTAGATGTTAGTTTTCCCACATCTCTTCCGTGCCCTGCTTTTAACTGGCGACAAACTTTACACCGGTGCGAAACTTAATTTCTCATTTAACTGTTGGCAAACTTTCTTAGTTCCGGGGCCAATTAAATGAAACACCCGAATACATTTGAGGATAGTTTGGTACATAAATATAAACTTTCTTAGTTACCCGTACTTTTATAGAAGTAATCTGCTGGACGTCTTCAGAAGAAATAAAATTTTATATTTGGTTTACTATTATACTATCCAATAAATAATAGTATTATATGTTTGATTTACTATTATATCATCCAAGAAGTAATACATAAATGTTAATGACACCACTTAATAATAAATATAATTATTTTTACTTTTAAAAAATGAGGTAAAAAAAAGTAAATGACTTCTATAGAACTTAATTGGATTTATCTAAATAAAAGTGCATATAAAATGAGATTAAAAGAAAGTAGAACTTACATTTGATTGCTACTTCCTGCTAACCAAACAATCCAACTTTTATCACTTACAAGAAATTCTTTTGTTTACTTACTTCCAACCAAATAATCCCCAAGGCTCTATATTTGGTTCTAAGAAAGTTTAAGGAAAAGAAAATTAAAAGTAAAATAATTTCTTTCAAACTTTCCTTAAAGAAAATTAAATAGTTAATATCTTTAATAATTTTATTCCTTACTCTTTTTCTATTTCATTATCTTACATAAACCAAACAAATATATATATATATATTCCTCTTTATTTTTATTTTTTGTTTAAAACTTTCCATAAACCAAATGGAGCATTACTATCTTGCCATACGAATAAGGGTGTATTAAAGAACTATATATGTTTTTTAAAATAAGAAAAAAAATCTTCTTAACACATATGAAGAATTAAAAAAAAGAGATGCACAAACCAAAGTATTTTTAAATGAAAAAGTAGTTTATAATGTTAAGTCATAGAAGTATTTAAGGAAATGTGACATGGAGTAAGTAATCATTAAGAAATGTGACATAGAGTAAATAATTATGATTTTTCTATGATAAGATAATTAACAACTTGGCCTGAAATATATAATCACCACTTTGCGAGAGGATAATTAAGTACCAACCTATTATATGATAATCATAATCTTTTGATGGAATAATCATCACTCTATTATATGTTATAATAATAATTAGGCTGATAACAGACATTCATCATATGTATATAATCACTACTCTATGGCATAATAATCATCACTTTGTGAAAGATTAATCATAAATTTGGATGCAATAATTATCACCCTTTTATATTATACAATAATAGCCAAAATAATTATAAGATAATTACTACTATATGACAAATAATCATCATGTCTAATTAATTAATTAATTAATTACAATTAAAATAATATTTACTCACAAAACTATATTTATAAAAATTATCATTGTAATAATATTAATTACAAGTTTAATTGTTATTATCACTTAATATAATTATATATGATATTTATGATAATTAATATAATTTTCTTTTTTCTTTTTTTATATATTAATTATTAACTTTCATAAGATAATTTTCTATATTTAAAGTGATGATTTTTCTTCTTTGGGTTAGTGATTATCTTTATTTTTGTCGTTGATTATTTTAGGCTTAGTTGGTGATTATTTAATTTTCACATAATGATTATTTAAGTTCCAAATGGTATAATAGTTGTTAGACTAGTGATAACATAACCACTACTCTTAGTTTTGACTATATATATAGTACACAAGAAAAATCCTACTAGATGTTCTTGGGTGTATATCATGTACGAACTGGGTTTGGTAGGAAGATGAGGATGAAGTTTGAAACTTGGAATGGGATGAGGAAGAAGTTGTAAATGAGTCGAGCCAAGCTAGGCTCGGGCGCAAATCGTTTAATAAGTGTGCTTAAAAATAAAGTTCAAAAAGACTTAAGCTTTTAACTAGTCGAGTCGAGTTAGCTCGCGAGCTTTGTGATAAACAAGATGACATTGCAAACTTTTGCACTGTAAATAAGCTCGACCCAAATCCTTCATACTCAAGTTTGGTTTTCTTATTAAATAAGCGTAAAATAAAACTTGAATTAAGCTTGTTTAGCTAAATAAATAAATTGAATCGAGCTTTTAACTAACTAAGCATATAAAGCTCGCCAACCAGCTTTGTTAATTTATAGGCCTAGTTGTAAGGTTAATGATGTGAGTTTAAGTCACTATGTTGGGGTGGTTACTACTTTTAGCAAATAATATACTATAATACACCAAGGCTATTTGCAAATTGCATACTAAGCACAATAGTAGTATGATTGGTATTTACGGTGTAGAACTTTAATAATTTAAAATTTTGGTTGAAGGCTGTTATAAATAAAGTTGGTGTATGTGGTAGTTCTGCGTCTTATAAATTTATTTTCATCAAAACTTTAAGCCAAATTATTTTTGATTTAGGTCATTGAAATTTTTTAAAATATCTAAAATTTTATTTATAAAAAGACACCGTATATATCAAAAGCAAAAGAATAAATATACATATTTATATAAAGTGATACAAAATTTATAAGTATACACATATTCCAAAACGAATATATATCTTCTAATACTATAATATACATCTTTTAAGATAAAAATATAAAATTTTCAGAAAAAGAGTACACATCCTCTAAAAAAGGATACATTTTTATTATAGATGTGTATTATTTGAACACAAGAATGTGCATATTTGATACAACAATACACATCTTAGAAGACATAAATAACAACTTGTATGTTTCACACAAGTCTATAGGTAGAAATACGTATCTTAAAAAAACATACCTTTCAATATTATAGCACACATCTTCAATAATAATAATACACATCTATAAGAAGAATACACATTGTTTCACTTATACAAATATAATGTAGGAATACACATAATAAAAATAAATACATATTTTTTTGGATAAGATTACACGTACTCAAATATAATAATATAAGTGTTTTATAAGAAGAATGCACCTTTTTTAATGTATGCAATATGTTTGATAATAAATATATATTTTTCAAGATACAAATACATATTTTAATAGATAGGAATATATATCTTATGAGTATGACACATATTTGTTAACAAATACACGTATTTTATGGGATGACAATATATATTTTAAATAACAAATACACATGAAGACCGAGCACGTGACCTTTTATATAGCAAAAATAGTGCTCCATTGGTTATGGCATTAAAGATCGTTAATATTCTTATCTTCTACTTATTTATAAATAGTACCCAACATATATATTAGGCATGATGTACTATGCTAATTGTACGGCGATGTGATGATTGTACATCTAACAGATTGGTTTATACTTTTACAGTTTACTTTACAACGTACAACGTATGCTTAAGTTGTATGTGTATATATTATATTTTCAATTTATGTGGTTGGAAAAGTAGTAAGAAAACTTCTATGGATTCTCAGGTCTTAAAAAAAAATGAAGTTTGAGGTGTTGAAATTGAGTTAGATATTATTTTGTTCTTTGTAGAATGTAATTTTTTATTTATTTCGGTATCCAAGTAAAAAAATATTTATTTTAGTTTATGTAAATTTTATTTTTCAATCATATAAGTTTCCAATTAGAGATCACAAATAGGAAAAAAAATTTGTATTTTAGAAGGGCCAGACTAAATAAAATAAAATATAACAAAAAGTGAGGAACTAATATAAATATTTTAATTTAATGACAAAAATAAAAAAAATTATATTTTTACGATAATTAATATTATATTTACCTTTGCTAAAACATAGGGGGGTAAAACTTACGAGGACCAAAGTAGTAAGTTGGCCTCGGAACTTTCAAAAAACCTACAGTTCAGGTCTGTCAAGCATAATCAAGCCACGAGACTTTAGCATCCGTGGTCCGCTTTAAATTGATTTGCGAGGCGGTGGTGATGGCCGCAGCCACCACGGTGGTACTTAGGAATCCAGCAGCCTTTGTTTGAATAAATTGATCAATGATCAATAGGGCCTGAACTTTATAAAGTAATATTCTTCACGGAATATTGATTGATCTTTTGACTATAACTTAATCGTACGATGACAAGTATAAGCAACCTTTCGGAAAGCAAACTTGAGAATTTTACAAGCTCAAACTCTTGGTGAAAAACAAAATTAAATAGAAAAACAAAATCCTATACAGAATGAACGCCCGGTAATAAGACTTGGAGGCTGTAGTAACATATTGACATATGCCAACATCCTAAAACAATCTTCCTTAGACCACATTTAGCGGAACAACCTTTTTTGGGTTTTTTACCTCTAAAATCCTCTCATCTAAAATTCCTTCACTAAAATGGGTTATGTGGTTGAATGTGAGAAAAATGAGTTGCATGAATATAACACATTCCATAGTTCAACAGTAGGGCTCGCTAGCCACAGTTGTTGAACTTTCGATTCATAGCTTGCGATTTTACGATTTTATATTCCGATAGTTATTAAACGATTCACGATCTTATATAAAATGTTAAAGTGGTAGAATCTTACAATTTCATCTAAGATCGATAGAAAACTACGATCTTAGGTAGAATCTTATAATTTTACATGTTAATTATAGTTTTTTTATCTGTTTACCTGAAAATCTATTTTCTGTTTTATTCGTACTATATTTCTTTCTTAACTCTAAACTTTAACCTTATTTTTTTTGTTCAAACTATATATTAAGTAACAATCAACGTAAATAATGCACAAGCGAGCCAATAAGGAAATCGATTGTTGGAAAGAAAAGTACTTATTAAAAATCCAAACTCTAAGTGTAGAATAAACCAAATATATTAACTTTTTCAGGTTATTTTTTTACTAATTTTTACTTAGTTTATAATTGTCTTGTTTATTTTATTTTGTGGTATTTTTAGCTTTATTGTATGCATAGTCCATATAAGAACATTTTTTATAAGCATATAATCAACAATTTGTGGTGCTACAACTTAATTAGTGACCAAATAAGAGTTTAATAATAAATTCTTTAGTATTTTTAAATTTCAATTACAAGATTTTTTTTTGCATACGCATGTATGTCCATGTCATATTTTTGTGATATTTGTAGAATCTTACAATCCTAAGATTTGATTCTACAATTCGATTTAGATGACCCTCATCAGTTTTATATAGAATTTCGATTCTAACAATGCTGCTGCTAGCGAACAACAATAATTTACTTAATTGAAAAAAAAGGAGGGGAGATGATAGATGAAGTTTGTTGTATTTAATTGAGAGTAGAACCCTCTAACCATCTAAAGTATCCCCCTTGCAACATCGGAGAATTTTGTTGTATTAAATTGAAAAGTGAAGGATAAAGGAGAGGGATTTTCTACAAAGCACAAAAATCCCCCTACATCAAAAAAACACTACCACTAAAATTGCTATTAGACTTTGTTCGTTGCCTACATTAACTTCTGTGACATATTTTCGTTACAAAAAATTCAAGTTATCCCTATTATTATTTTTATTATCATGCCATACCATAAAATATCACTAAATAAATGACAAATAAATTAGCAACAAAATTCAAACTTAGAAATACTTGTCATCTGTCTTTATTATACCTATATATACAATTTCTACCAAAATATAAGGCGTGTCTGGTGTAAAAAAAAAAAAAGTAGTTAGGGAAAGGGAAGTAAAGCCTTCCCCCCCCCCTTCCCCTTTTTTTTACATTTAGTTAGGTAGTACATAATGGAATAAGAAATGTCGCTACCATAGCGTAAGACTTCATGAGTTTACCTACCTTATCTCTAATGATATCAATAAGACCATAGTTTCTTCTTCACTTTCAGTCACGTTCGTTTTCAATCGAAAGCTTAAGCATTATTAAAAGATTCTGTTTTTGTTATTAGTCTAATGATTCATGTATCCATAAACGAATGGTAAAAGTATAGCGATAGGTAGTTTAATAGGCACTTTTTAATTTCTTTTGTAATATGGTGTGAGAGTCGACAATAAGTACAATAGTTCTATCCATTTTTGGCATTTTCCTTACTCTATGGTGTTATTTAATTTTATCAAAATTCATATGCCTAGCATGTTATGTCTGCTTTTGCATAATCTTTTTATTATTATTATTATTATTATTATTATTATTTATTATTATTATTTATTATTTATTATTATAATGTGTACGTATATATTTCCGCAGTTTGTGGATATAGCAATAGAGTTTGTCTTTCTCTGCATTATTTAAAAGCTGAGGTGCTATTGCATTGCTCACTTTTTCACAGACACAGAAAAAGTAGACGCTACGTATCATCAGTGAAAACAAGGCGTGGAAAGAGAGCGAGAAGAAAAAAAAAGTAAGAATGAGAATCATTCAACTTCCATCTTTTTCCCAAATGCTAGAAAACAAATAGATACAGACAAATTAGAGAAGAGTACCGTGGGTAAAAAAATAAAATAAAATAAAAACCTGCCAGGCTCTTCTCAAAGAAGAACCGGTCTTATTGTCTTTCAGGGGGAACATGATTTGGACCAAAAAAACTGCTTCATAGTTGATATGCAAGTTATGGATAATATATGTCAGCTCGTAACTGCTCGTGGGATTTGGCTTGTGCATGAGAACCCACAGCTTTTGTTACTGACTGCAGATGTTGGATTGTATACGTTCATTGACCGAAAACTTTTTCACAAAACAATTTCTTAAATCAAATTTGTTTCGTGTTTGGATACAACTTTAAAAGACTCAGTTTTTTTTTAAAAAAATATTAATTTATTAAAATAACTTATAAAATAAGTTTAAGTTTTCATCAAATAATATCCAACTTTCAGCCTTTAACTCTCAGTTAGTCTTACCTAACATATCTTCATAAAAAATATATTGACTTAGGTGCAGCCATCGATTTCTACTCTAGAATAATACTATGAAGGTAAATTGTGGTACATGCGTCAAGAGTGCAGGAAAGATGTGTTTGAGATCACGACACCCATAAAAAATCGACCGCCCAACCAAGTACTTTAATTAGTTAATGATAGAAATCGAATTCACACACTATAGCCGCCGAGATTACCATAGACATTTCATTTCATGAGACTTGCGTATCTTTTTAAACTTAAGATATGCGCCGGAGCAATGTGATTTTATGTCGGATCCTCATTAGAAAGAGCTGAAGCCCTTTCTATTGAAACTCAAAAGGAACCACAAAGAAAGGCCATTTATTTTACTATTGTTGCTAGTCATAAGCAAATAGAGGTAGCATACAGATCATAAATGTTGGATTTGGGTCGGGTTAAAATTGGATTGTTATACATTCGGGTAGGATTTGGGTATCTTTCAGGTTTGGGTATAATTCTAGTAACAATGATTTAGGTCATATATATATTACGTCAAATCATTTTAGATCAGATGAATATCCGATTTAGTCTGGGTCTAGCCCATCGAGTTTCTTTGGATTTGGATTTATTTTATACCTACAGACTCCGGGTTGAATGGGGTTTGGGTCTAATGGATTTGGGTCTATAGATTTTAGGTCGTATTGGGTTTGAACCAAGTGAATTCAATTTGAAATATATATTAACACCAATTGTTATCAATTTAATATAATTAATAAATTAAATTTTGTGATTTAGAATTATTGTTATGATTATCATATTGGTTTTTTATCATAATATATGTAATCATATAGAAAATTGTTATCATAAAATATGTAATAATAATAATAATAATAACTTGATGTCAATACTAGTATTATTATTATTATAGTTATTATTGCAAATATTATTATATACATAAGTATAATGATTTTTAAAATAATTATAATTATCATGTGAATTATAATAATTGTTGTTGTTGTTCTTATTATTATTATTATTATTATTATGATCATCATCAGCAGCATCGTCGTCATCATCATCATCATTATCATCTTTAGAAATATAATAATCATTGTTATTATTAGAAATAAAAATATAAATTTTAATATTGTTATTATAATAACATAAATTATAATTATTATCTTTATGGATATAATTTTATGTCTATAATAATAATAATAATAACAATAATAATAATAATAATAATAATAGAAGTCAAATTTCTATGATCTAATATATCTGATGCTTGTATGATATCAAAATAAATTGAGGAAAATATAGTCTTACTAGTTTTGTTTGAGTTATTTTATTTATTGTCATACGGGTTGCATATTTTTATTTACATAAAATTTTATTAATAAGATAGTTTATTGGTATTTATGTATCAATTTATATGAGGTAAAATTTTATTTTTATGGATCAAAATTGACTTTAGTTTGGATCAAGTTTGAAATTATATTCAGGTATGGGTCGGGTTCGAGTTGGGTCATTTCAAATTGGGTAAGTTAGAGTTAGATCTTTATTGAATTTCTATTTGGATATGGGTCGGGTTCGGATTAGATTTTTTTTTTGGTCAAAACTTGCTATATATATATATTCAACCAAGGTATCATCTGTACATTGACAGTCCTAGGTATGACAGACCCATACCTTAGGCTCTCACATATATAGCTTAGCTTAGCATATTTTACTTAGAATCAGCCCCTTCTTTTTTGTAGCAAGACACATTACTCTGGTCCTGACATTAGTCTTAATCCATTCAGCTATGTGGGAACTTGAGTTACACTTTGAAGTGTGCATAAGAAGGTTTCTTTCTCTCCAAATGTGATAAATCAATGCTGCTAGAGCAGCAATGGGAATTGCATCGTCCATCTTCCATCCACGGCGAGATTGGATCCATTGTATCCATTCTGCATAAGGCTTAGGCCATAAGTTGCTACCGATCCACTCTTGAATGTCATCACAGAGGTTTCTACTGAAATTACATTCAAAGAAAAGGTGCTCATTGGATTCAGCATGCTGATCACAAAAAACACATGTGGGGGATGCCCCTCCCACTCCAAACCTGAGGATTATGTCTTTCGTGAGTAGTTTCCTGTGGAGCACAAGCCATAAGAAGAAAGCATGACGAGGGTGGGTCATTTTGTTCCACATAGCTTTATGGGCGTGAGAAACTTCCGACTCTCCAATCAGTTTGAGGTAGGCTTGCTTAATGCTGTAAGGCTTCCCTATATAGAACGAGAGACAATGTGGATATTTATGGTAGATTTTAATAAGCCTCTTCCAATACCAGCAAACAACCAAAGGGGGGGAGTATTCTTCCAATTGTCTGCCCTTCAGGTATATGTGATGGGTCCATCTTACCTAGAGACATTCTTGGTTATGAGTGATTGCCCAGGTGTACTTGGCTAAGGCAGCAATATTCCACAACTTGCAGTTCCTGAATCCAAGTCCCTCAAATTTCTTAGGGAGACAAATAGTGTTCCAAGCTACCAAGGGAATACGTACTCTTTCAGCAGATTGCCCCCATAAGAAGTTGCTGCAGATTTGATTGATCCTGTTGATAACTGTCTGAGGAATCATAAAGATAGAGGCCCAGTATACATGGATGAAGAATAGAACCGAGTTAATCAATTGAGCACGACCAGCATAAGACAAGTGCCGGGAAGACCAAGTCTGTATCCTTGCTGTCATTTTATCCACTATGAATTGGCAATCCAGCTTTGACCATTTATAGGTTGAGTTATTTAAGTTTAGGTCATTTTTGATACGAGTCACTATTGGTTTAGCTAAATTTGAGTGAGATTCGAATTTATTCGGGTTGTTTCAAGATTTTGAGTTGATATCATATATACTTTTTTAGATCCATATTGAATTTTAGGTCGGATTATTCAGATATGATTTATTGGATTGGATGAGATTATGAAAATTATTGTGATTTTGATATTTGTTTCATATATATGGATTTTCTTCCTCATGTCAACAAAGTAATCCACTTACGGAGGCAATAATATAGAGAAAAAGTAGGCCTAAGTTTGTGATCATTATGAGAAAATAACATTACTAGTTACCACACATTTAATTAAATATAATATAAATTGTCCTTTCCATGAATTCCAATCATACATTAGCACTAGGAACAATTAAGAATGAAGTGACTAGATAGGGAGAGTGAATGCGCCTTGTGCTACAGGTAAGATTAAAGATGTAAAATTTGGATGGTTTCGGTGTATGAAGAGATGACATTGGGTGTCCTAATGAGAAATTGCGAGTTATATACATATTTATATATAAATTATGAGGAGAAAATAGCCATGGAAAGAACTCAGAGGTGATCATATAGGATATGTCTTTTTATAGAGCTTATCAAGGATATGACATTTGAGCATAATATTTCAATTGAGATGAATCTATCCTTTTCTCTCTCACATTATTGCTTACCCTTCCTTATTTATGATGTTGTATTTGTTATTGTTGTTATTATACTTTTTGTAATAGTTCTTTGTTATTAGTACACAAGTTTATACACACACACACATATGGAGGGAGGAAAACCCAATGAATTCCATGGAAGGTTCAAGGTCTAATAAACCTCCAATGGCCTCTACTAGCTACATCAAATAAAAGAAAATATTAAACAAAATCAAGAGGAACATTGAAAGAGTGCAGTCCATAATATAGGCCACAACTAATATAGGCAAGAGTGCTCACGACATGGTTGGAACATTTTTATTTATAACTCAACTAGCAAGACGTGAACTCAGACATGTTTGTCTTGAAGGCCTTAATAATAGAGGCACAAGGATGGTGATGAAGTGATGCCTTTTACAAGATCTAGATTGTTACTTGAAAATCACAACAAACTTTGATCAATATGTCTCCTCTATTACAAGCTTCTTGTAAAATAAGCAAAATACCCTATAGTTTAGTAGTGAGAATGTCACCATACCCAAGGTTTCTAATTGAACTAAAAATCTATTCCATATAGTGATCCCTAATGATTTTTTTGACAAGCATATTCCTAGGATTAGCTAAAGCGCTACAATTCAAATTCATCTCGACTACACATTGAGGGGTGGAATCCATCTTACCATGAGATTTCAATTATCGCTATCCTTTTATTGGAGCTATTGAAGTTTCACCCAAGCATTTACCTCATCACAGGAAAAATTCTTAATCCATTCCATAATTATATGAGGTAATGGATGATTTGCCTCCACCACGTTTTCTCACATCTCTTTTTTCAATTAGTAGGGGCTTCTCAAGCCCTCAAATAATTCATTTTCTTCCATCACATGCTCAACTCTCTTTGATTTTTTTTCTCTTTTATTTCCTTTAGAATTTTTTAAGTGTTAAAACATTGAGTTCCTCCCTTTCTTCCTCCTCATAGCTAATCCTTCTTATCCTTCCTTATTCTCAATCCTCATTTTAACTCCTTTTTGTTGTTATTAAACAAAGAAGAGTCAAGGTAGGGAAATATTTGATGATCTTGATTTCCTCTTCTTGACACTCTTAACCCTCGATTGAGATTGAGGAATTTACTTCATTCCTTTTCTTCTAGTTTTTTTTATTTAAAGTGTTTTGAATGTATTTTTTTTTACTTATTTTATCTCCCTTAATTTTACATAGGAAATCAGGAATTCTTGGTTAGGGTTCTATCAAAATAGGTCTTATTTGCTAGAAGATTTGTTTCCCAAAGGTAAATCAAACTCGCCTTAATATGTGGTTGGCTAAATTATATAGTACTGTGTTATCCATGTTTCTATGAAATTTTCTTTGTAAACTTGAGCATGAAGCATGATTTATGTGTTTTTGAGTATTATATACTCTAGCCTGAGATTATGAAAGCATGGTTTGAAGATATATATAATATATTAAAGTATGGTAGCCTATTTGGGCAATTTAGCTATTTTGTTGAGTTTGCTGATTTTATACGAGATGGACAATTAGATTTTATAATCATGATCTACGAGAAATTAACATAAATTTTGTATGATTTTTCTATTTAAAACCATCTTAGAAGAGCATGATTTAATTAGGAATTATTTAGAGTTAATCATATGAAATATTTGTTTGCTAGAGAAACAAGCTAGTTAAGCTAGGTTGTTTCGTTTTGTTTTGACCCTGCACTATTTAATTGGTTAAGGGGTTAAAAAATCAATTATTTCACATTTCATCTGTTATCCTCAAAATGGTAAACTGATTTTTTCTAATTTACATGATCAACTTATTTTTGTTGTTCTCAAACCAACTAACTACTTGGTGAGATTAGTACTGATTCCTTGAAACAATTTTGTAATTTTTATAGATTGATTTTATAGGTTGACTATGGTTTTGAAATTGGCCTTCAACCTTGGGTTTTATGTTTCACTATAATTATTCACCTTTACATTTATGTTTGACCTTGGTAATTAGACATGAGGAATTTTTATTACATTGAGGAATGATAGGTGTTGTACTGCCCCACCTTAAAATCTTTCAAAATGTATTTAAAATTATGTTCATAAAAAAGAAATTAGTTTGGTTTTGAAAAAGGATTAAAATTTGGGCAAAAATGTAAATTTTAGGCATATCAATTGATGAGTTTTCCAAACTAGTTGACTAGTACAACTAGGGACTTTTATTTTTATTTTCACGATAACAAGTCGACCGATCATCTAAACCAATCAACTCATTATGCTACAAATTTAGATCATTTTCTATTTTGATTTTGATTCTCTTTCTAATGTTTACGACAAGTTCTAATTAGAGTCGCTTTATGCTAATAAATATATTTTGGTGATTTGGGATTATTTTTACATTATTTAGATCATCTTATGATTTTGTTTAGCCAAAATATCCTAAAAGCAATTTTGAGTTATTTTTTCATGTACGCTCCCTCTCTCTTACCTTTTTCTCTCCTCTGGTAGTCATGGTTTCAACTTGCATGCAGATCCCCTTATACCCTCCCCTAACCTGCCTTATCTCTAACATAACCTTATTTCACTTCACCTCCGCCATTTTCTCCTTTGCACTTTTGTTCCCAACACTCAACCAAAGTCAACTCTTCCTTTCCCTCCCTCTCTCTTTATCCTTCACTTTGATATATCCACTTCCCTATCCTCCCTTAGGCTTCCATTTTGATTCATTGTAAAGTTGTCTTTTAACACTTGATCTCTTTTCCCTTGGTTCATTTGCTAAGTGTTGAGCATTTTCTCATATTCTTCCCCTTTTTTCTACTATAAAATAGAGGTTTGCCACTTGATTTTCCTCCCTTGATCAGATGTTTTCTCTCCTATCTTCTCCAAGTCTTAGCCTTAATATCCCTTGTTTTCCCTTTTAAATAAGAAAGGATTAAGGTGTAGAGAAAGTTTGAAGTTCTTAACTTTTCTCCTCTTTATAACTTCATTCTTGTGAGAAGGTTAGGTTGTGCTTCTCCTCCTCCTCCTCTTTTGTTTCAATTTTTAATTATGTTTTTAAAAGGATTTTTTTATTATGTTGATACTTGATTCTCTTAAAAAAAATCAGGAGTCTTGGCAGAGGCCATCAAGTTAGGAGTATATTCTTATGTTAGAAGAATTTTGCTTAGAGGTATGGCATCCTTATCTTTAATATAGCTAAAATTATTGTTAATTTTAGTCTCAAGTCCTTAGTATATTCAATAATGCATATGAATTATTTTTAATCCTTGATTTTAAACATGTGGAATGTTTAAATATTTATAATTTGGAACATGTTTTGAGTATTTTTATATAAAGCATGAGTGTAGTGAATTGAGCATGGTTATGATATGTATTTGTTATCTATTATGAATCCATGTGAATTTAAGTATGGAATGTGTCTTATTATGTGTTCTACAACATAGGAGTATGATAGTGTTATTGTTCGAAGCACATGTGATTTTGTTAAGTGTGAAAATGTGGGTTTGGATGTTGTTTTGCATAAACTCAATTGATCGAATTGCTAGGCTCATCGACTAGTTTACATTAACAATCGACCCATCAACTGGTTCACGTGAGCAATTTATTGGTTTGATAGACCCATCGACCGGTTATTTTGTGTCTAGAGTGGTTTTGGTCTCGCCTGAACACATTAAGTGCTTTGGGTAAATCCATTGACTGGTTCTTAACAATAATTGATTGGTTAGAGCAACCGATCAACTGGTTTTTCTATACTGTTTAATTCTCTTTGGGTTTAGTACACCTAGAACAATTTGTGTCATCCCTCATCATAAATGCACTCAAGGTATGGTGGGTGTGGTATTTCTTGAGAAATATATCTCGGTGTATTCTGACCACAAGTGGCAAGTATGGTATCCCATTGTGTGTGTTATGCTGCAATGAATTTGTTTATAGTGGGGAATTGGGTGTTGTCGATCGAAGATCTTAATAATTGGAAAGAATGTAACCACTAAATAGAGGATTAATAATGTGGTTTATTCTATATGAGCTTAATGAATGATCTATATTATTATCCCTTTTATGATTCATATGAGAGCATGCTTTCTAATATGATAATAACGAGCATAGAAGTTATGTTTTCTAAGTATGTATTATACTATGCTTTATATTCTTGACCATTTCTAAGTAGTTGACTATTTCTTAAGGATTGAGATTAATGTATATTCTTTAGTTATAAGTTAGGATAGTTGACTTATATTGTTTTGTCCATTTTGTTGAGATGTTTTTGCTTCTTTTCAATTATTTAAACTCTTGGTTTTGGTTCATGTATTTGAAAATTTTACACCTCTCTTTCCTTTCTATATTATTCTCATCCTTATTATTACTTTTCTTGTTAGTGAGTGCATTATTTTTTTCTTTCATGTAGTTTTGCTTTACATTAAACATGTGCTAGGTGATGATAACACATCTTCCATGTTTAATATGGTAGTGACAACCTGATTTTTGTTTTATTACACTTTGTGGTGTCTTAAAAAAAAACTAAAATATGGTTCTAAATTTTGGGGTATTATAAGTTAGTATCAAATCCTGTGGTTTTAAGTCTATGAGCAAGAATTGGTTCGGGTTGGGTGTTGGCCTTAATTTTCTTATCCAAAATAACTTTTAGCCTTATGTGTAATATGCTACCTCTATGTGTACTAACTTCGTAGCCAATAGTTAAACTTTTCTAACATGGTCTTACTATTTTAGGAGTTTGATGCCCGTGAATTAGCAACTTGAGTGCTTTATGGAGACGATTGGGGTTTACATGGAGCGATAAATTCAATGTGAGGAGGCTCTACAACTATTGCAACCACCTTTTTTTCTGATGCCACCACTAAGGGTCTGTTTGATTTATAGAAAGTTTTGAGGTAAAGAAAAAAAATTAAAAGGAAAATAGTTTTTAGGTGTTTGGTTAGTAGAAAAGTTGAAAGGAAAGAAAATACCAAGTAAAAATGAAGGAAAGTTACGGGGTACATATAGAAAACCCTTTCCTCGACTAAACCTGAGGAAAATACGGACTGAATGGTGGAAAATACGGACTGAAGGGCACGTATAGTAAAAAGGTTCATTACGTCTATGTAAATAAATATTGAAGATGATATGACACGTAAATTAATTCCCCGTCAATCATTTTGCAGAAAGAAAAAAAAAAGATTTTATCTGTCAAATAATGATTCAGTATGAAAAATGTCAGTCATAGTTAGACATTAATAAATAAATATTAATAAATAAATATTAATAGATATGGAAGGCGAGTGATTTTCACTACAAATGGAGTGCTCTTCTCTGTACTCCCTATGAAGATAAATAAATAAATGTCAGTTAGGATCACCGAATCGCTGACCAGTGATGTACTACTGAATAGTGATTAATAGTAGCATCCGTATCCCTTCTTTTAATTTAAAGTACCCAATTATATTATTTAATTATTTTATTTTTACATATTTATCTTTAGTTTATTTTTTACTTTATATTAAATCTATTATATCTAATAATTTGTATTAAGTACATCATAAATTAATTATATTTTATATTATTTACATTTTAATTTATATTAATTTATAAAGACTAGTAATTAATAATCTTATAAAATTAAATATAATTTTATAAATAGTTTTTAGAATTATTCAAAAAATTAAATTGACTAGGATCTATTTTTTTAAATGAAAATAATAAAGATAAATAAAAAATATGAATATATTGGGAGACTATATAATAATTGTATGTTAAGGATGTAGAAAATAAGATATGAAAATTATTAGATAAAATATGATATATTTTTATAAATTTTTTAGAAATTTTACATAATTTTTTATGTATTAATATAATATTTTAATTTTAATTAAATATATAAAAATATTTAAATAATAATATTTAACTTTTTTTAGAATTTTCTTTCTATATACCAAATACTAAAAATATTTTCTAAGAATTTAATTTTCCACAAAATTTTCTCCAACAACCAAACAAAGGAAAGAAAATTAATTTCTTTCATTTTCTTTCCTTCAGTTTTCTTTCCTCTATATTTTCTTTTCCACTTAATTTTCTTCAAATCAAACAGGCCCTAAAGGATTAGCTTTGTAGGGTTTGTCATCACCACCTCATAGATCTTTCAGGGTTAGAAGGACTCTGATGTTTTGGAGTAATTGCTAAGGGACTTTGAGAAGGTCTTCATAGCCAGGGAATGCTTGGAGGGTAGGAGAGTGGACATTATAGTGTTCCACTTTTGATGTTGGGCTGAAGAGTGGTGGAGGGGTCAATAGCTGAGGTGAGCCAATACGAATTAGTGGGAACCATTTGTGCAGATGCTTAGGGCTCACACTACCCTAGTCATATGAGGGTGGTAAAGTACAACGAGTTCACACCCTTACTCCAAGGTATATTTACAATTGAGAAGTACTACAATCGTTGCTTTGACTTAGTCTATTTTAATCAAGAGATTGACATTAATAAGAGAATAAAGGTTTACCAGTTTTAGTTAGGGCTCAGTCTAAGGCTTTTGGAGTTGTTGGTGGGGACCTATGCTCTAGAATTGTAGACCAGTAATGAGTTTGCCTTAGAGGCATTATTGATAGTTCAGACCAACAACCCCTAGGTAGGGGCTAAGCATAGTTATCAAAATCCCAATTTAATCCTACAATTATACGATCCTATGATCTAAAAATCATAAAACAATCCATGATCTTAGTTAGAATCTTAAATTAGTCAAATAGTTATAGAATCTTACAATCTTATAGGAGGATCTTATGATTATACTGTAGCATTTTATGATCCTAAGTAAAATCGCACGACTTTATATAAGATACATAATTTTTATCGATTTATTTTCAAATCTATTTCACATCTTATTCCAACTATATTTATTCCTTAATCCATTTATTGTAAACTATATATTATTTTGTAACATGTCTTAAAAATCAGGTGGTGTAAAGAAAGCATAACTAAGTTGCAAATAAAATAATAAAGTTGATTGTTGATGTAAAATGTTAACAAATGAATTTAATATCCACATAAATAGTAAAATAAATATACTAAATATTATATTATTATTAATGTAACACCTTGATTTTATAAATACAAAATACTAATAAAATAATTTGCTGAATCTCAAAGAAAAAAAACTAAGGTATTACCGGCACACCTAACTAAGTTATACATATTATATCTAACCAAGTTAGATGATAAGTCTAGATTAAAGTAGAATAAAACCAATCAAGATGCATCCTTAATGAGTTCTAGCAAAACTAAGATCTAAACATGGTATTAAAAGAATGCATCCTTAAATAGAATTTTAATATTATCATTAGTATATATTACTGGATAATAAACTATAGACACCTCCTCACTCAACTTGCCCCCATGCATACACAAATTCATCAACATCACTTGAAAAAGTGGTCCACAATTAGTAGAGAGTAACATATAACTCAAAGACACGCATAACATAGTATGAAAATAAAGTATTGTTTTAAAAGAACAAAACATAATAATAATAATAATAATAATAATAATAATAATAATAATAATAATAATAATAATAATAATAATAATAATAGTTCAATTAACACTAGTTAGACGATATATCAAGTATCAGGATAAAACAAAAGATTTCATAATATATATATATATATATATATATATATATATATATATATATATATATATATATATATATATATGTCAATACCTTCAAGGCACAATGATAAACATAAGTTTCAAAATTTAATCCATGAACTCTTAAATTAACCCACCATCCAATATATATTAAAACATAGGAATCATTAGGATGGAAGACAACGTTTTAGAACCAAAAAAACTCTTTAGTTGTTCTACAAAGGTGACCCTAAAAAATCCTTAACACGATCACACATACAAAAGTTAGCCGGTATATAAATAACAAAGTCACTAGTATACGCATATCCCCCAATCTAGAGCCATAAATGCAACTCGGGGAAACTCTCTATTATGTTGAGACTAAGGTTGAAGATGAAAAAACTTGGTGATAAAATATCATAACAAATGAAGAGCAAGTAGGCCTAAAAAAATAGTCTAGTCGACCTACTGCTTACGTGTTCTTCACCTTTGAGGGTATCATCCCAAATGCTATCTTACCCTCAATTTTATTATCTTCTAATTTAAGTGAATAATATATTACTTAGGGGGTGCTCACATAGCTCATAAAATACGCTAAATGATATAAAAACTATTTAATCATATATACCATTATATGTCCATTTATAATTTTATGAATTTCATTTACACAGCTTAATCAGGAATAACAAAATAATTCTTTAAAACATAAATTTAACCAAAAGATAATATTCTACAAGTTTATCAATAAATATTTAAATAAATAATTCTATTAAAACCCCAATATTTAGGACATAACATAGTAAAATCAATCCAAACAAATGATGTGAAAATAGCCCAAAAATAATTACACAATACACATTTGATACACATAACGTTGAAGATTTAAACTATAATACTCCATAGGTTCCATAAATATATACTTATATGATTTGTTTAAGCCAACTTGAATAATTGATGGACACCTCCATTAATACATAAAAATAATTTTTTAAGAGATCATATGAAATAAAATAAATTTTCAAAAGATTTTTTCATAAATGAAGAATGATACAAAGTAAAACAAAGATTTATATATGAACTAAGGTTCTACCAAAATTACCATAATTTACTCTCAAATTATATTATGTGAATATTTAAATTATAGATTACCTCATAAACTTAAAAACAAATTAATATCACTAGAAATGATAGCACCGAATTTGTCAACGTCTTTTGCCCTTTGATATTGATAGATAAACAAAATAAATAGTTTAATATCAATAAAATTTTTAGATAATATTATACATATATATATATATATATATGTGAATACAAAACTAAATTTAAAGAATATTAAATCTCAATAGCCTTACTTAATAGCCGATGCAACAATATTACTCTAGTTTTGTTTGATCGGAGGAACAAAACTTAAGTATTATCTATGGTGCTTGGGGAAGATTTTTATTCAAATATAATGAATTGAGTAGGCTAATTCTTGAAAGTAGCGGCGGCTGAAGTTCATAGCAAAAACCAGTGTCGTGCATTGGTGGTGGGGAATTTTGGTGACTGGTGAAGTACCGTGCACAGTTCACATGAGGCTATTTATTGGCTTATGTATATACATCTCCTGTGCCTAAAGATTCGGGAACAAATTTGTTCGTGCGGTGCCAGTCATGTGTGGGTATGTCTTACTTATTTATTTATAAAAATAACTAGCCTTGGGGAGGAGATTACAAATCGTAGATTATTAGTTGTAATTTCTTTTACAAGGATAAATATAGGCTTACTAATAGAGTTCACAATCAACGTAATAATTCCTAATATATGTAGTTATAAAGCTAATAAAAATGATATACAAAATGCGTAACACATGGTGGAATGATAAAATATGAAGGTTAATTTCCTAAACCTATAGGACAGGTTTATTTATTTATATTTTTTTGGTAATTAATTAAGATTTATTACCAAAGGAAAGAAGTACAAACGTTTTACTTACAAAATCAAGAGGGGCACAACCCTAAAAATTTATACAATCCATTTATCTAGACTTTTTAGGTACTTTATAACATAAATATTCCTAACGTCATTGAAGCTAATAAATATTTATATTTATTATTATCATTATCTTATGATCCACATAGTTGTAAGCCCCGGTGGTCGAAAAATGGGTTAAGGTAACACTTGTTTTTGAGAATAATATTAAACTTTTTTGTATATGAAAATAAGCCTATTAATTTTTTTATATAAATGTATAAAAATTTATGAGGGTTACAATTAATTATTAAGTTCTATCCAATTAAAAATTTGAATTTTTTTCATGATCTTGTTAACTTTATAATACAAACAAACTTTAGTTTATTATGTACACATAATTTGTATAATAACTTAATGTGTGTATTTATTGCCAAAACTTTTTTTTATTTTTGTTTAATTTTTATCCATCAAAATTTTAAAAAGCCGACATATGTTTTTTTTGGATTTTATTCTCTTAAATGATAAAAAATACTGTTCTCTTATTATTGCCTTCATTATCACCTTTTTTTCTTCATTTTTATATTTTGAACACAGTAAGTTATATGTTTTCTCTACCCATTATATCTCATTATAATTTTCACATTTCATTAGAAAAATAATAATAATTTATGATGTTGTTAACTTAATATAGTTCCTAATATGTAAAATAACTTCAACAATTTATGGTACTTGTGAGTTGCTAAAAATCAATCAATGACTATATAAGAGGTTAAGAATGTAATCTTCTATTCTTTTAACTTAAAATATATTATTTTATAGCATATTAGTATACAAGTTTCAAATATTTTTAGTTTGTGTAGGATCTTATGATCTTTCGATCCGATCTTGAGCCTCTAAACCAATCCTATGTAGAAATTTGATTTTAACAACTCTGGGGCTAAATGGATGTTTGAGGGCGATCAACACCAGGGTGGAGAGAAGTGGTTTTAGTCCATAGGAAGTCATCAATCAAAGTTAACACCTCGCTATGGAGGGGAGTTCAGTTAACCATTAGTGAGGCACTTTATGTGTAAGCGGTGTGACATGGATCATTTGGGGGTTAACTCCCCATGGTAGCCAGTTTAGTATCATCGTTGTGGTAGAATGGATATCATTGGTTTGAGTGTCATGCCATCAAGGGTAGTGTCCAACAAAGGCAGACACATTTATAGGTTACAATGATCCAAACACTACCAACATAGATGGCCCAACCGACAAATAGTTGGGTTAGCAGGACAACTCTACAATAGAGGGTTTAGAGATCCCCATGCTTTCCATCGAGGGCATGCTTTAGGTAGTACTGTAGGAACACCTCCAAGTAATTACTTGAATGCCATGAGTCAGTCGGAGGGTGACAAGCCATAAGATGTTGTTATAGTTACGTTTACTGTTTCTTCTCTTCCAACATGTGTACTTTTCGACTCAAGTGCTTTGCATTCCTTTGTATCTACCACTTTCATAGCTAAGGCACCTATTATTCCTTATAATATGATAAATACTTGTGTTGTGACCTTGTCCAATGATATAATTCCATATACTATGCTATATAGGGATATATCCTTGGTCATTAGCAAAGTTGAGATTTTGTCAAACCTTATAGAGATTGAGCTACATGACTTCGATGCGATTATAGGAATGGACATGCTTACAAGGTATTATGTTGTGATTGATTGTGCATAGGAGCATGTGGTTCTTAAGTTACCTAAGGGTGTTAGGGTCTTCTATCAGAAAATGAAGCCTAGGCCCTTAATGAGGATGATATTTGTAACACCCCCAAATTTACTACTGAAAAATTTCGTTTAAGACAAAGATTTTAGCGGAAGCGAAAGAATTAAAACCGTAAACTTGGGGGTATTACCGCCACACTCAGTACCAGACCGGTTTACTCCTACCGTTCCGATACTAAGTGCTAAGGCTAAACTAAACAATCATTAAGTAATAATCATCTAAAACATGGGTACATAGTTAGCATAGATCATTCACAAAAACCACGAGTCAACAACAGTGAAAATATCGTTTGAGATTACAACTTAAAAGTACGGTCTCAAAACAAGAAGCGTAGTACAAAACATAGCTAACAAAACATTTCCCAAAAAGGATCAATATTCGGATCGCCTACTCACTCAAGCCAAGCCTTCCAACCCAAATTAGCAATCGATCAAACCTGCATAGGAGGTCTGCTCCCCACCATTGGTGGATCATCACAGGACCCATTCAAACAGTGTAGTATCAGTACGGGTCCACTACTGAGTAAGGCGCTGGTGCGCTAAGGCCAAGCATACATTCATAACACATAGCATACATAGCACAATCACATAAGCAACGGGCGATAACACACAAGATAAGGCCTGAGTACATTCCGATATTTCATTCTTTCCTCATTAATAATATGTCCATTTCACGCATATTCTTTAGAGGTCCATGTGAGTGCGGAAACCCCACTATTATAGCCGGTGGACCGGAAGGTATACACTCAGGGCAGAACGCTCCTGATCACTATTATTTGCCGGTGGACCGGTCTCCAGGGCAAGATGCTCCTGGCCACTATTATTTACCGGTGGACCGGTCTGGCCCCGACTCACATGGTGTTTCACTGTAAGTGCTTAGTGTATTTTCCTTATTTTCATTAACAACATGTTCAATCCACACATATTCTTTAATAGTTCATGTGATTGCGGGAACCCCACTATTATAGCCGGTGGACCGGAAGGTATATACTCAGGGCAGAACGCTCCTGACCACTATTATTTGCCGGTGGACCGGTCTCCAGGGCAAATTGCTCCTGGCCACTATTATTTGCCGGTGGACCGGTCTCCAGGGCAAATTGCTCCTGGCCACTATTATTTGCCGGTGGACCGGTCTGGCCCCGAATCACATGGTGTTTCGCTGTAAGTACTTAGTGTATTTCCCATGGTTTAGCTTACTTACTTCGGTTTGTCGAGCACGAAATCCCCCACTATTATAGCCGGTGGACCGGAAAGTATACATTCAGGGCAGAACGCTCCTGACCACTATTATTTGCCGGTGGACCGGTCTCCAGGGCACCCCGGCTCCTGGCCACTATTATTTGCCGGTGGACCGGTCTGGGCTCGGCTCAACAATCTTTCGCTTTACATAATTAATGTCTTATCCGTGTCTTATTAAATCACATCACACCCTTGACATGCATGCGGTTGATACTCTACCTCTTTCCCCTCCAGAGGGACCGTCCCATATTTTGAGACTCGCACCTTTTCTCACACCCGACATCCATCCCCCGTAGACTTAGGTAAAGTAGCATATAGTAAGACACAAACCCCAAGGATATAGGCCATCCCAACACATATGATATCGCCTCTGCATGTTCTCATCCCTCTAGGGTTCCTCCTCGGATACCCTAATCGGACCTATGTGGCCCAACTCTTTCTTACTTACCCACACGCTACGTTATTCTCTATCTCGCACCTCATTCTTTATTAGGAAATTCCCCAAGTGTATTTCTTTATCTCCCAAGTTCATATGTGACCAACAAAACCCTAGTTGGCCACTCAAACCCTAATCGACCACACCAACCCTGGTTGGCTGCACCAAACCCTAGCACTTTACTTCTTCGACAAGTAACCTCCCTTCTTTAGAAAACTCATACTCATCCTTTATATAAGTGAATTCTCACTCTCAACCCCCTACTCCATAGGCCATTAATACCACCATGTAATCATTAATACCACCATACAACCCTAATACCACCATGTGAATCATAATACCACCATACCAACCATAATACCACTATACAACCCTAATACCACCGCAAAATCATAAATACCATCATGCAACCCTAACACCACCATGCGAATCATAATACCACCATACCAACCATAATACCACTATGCAAACCCTAATACCACCCTGCAATCATGAATACCACCATGCAACCATTAATACTACCATACAACATTAATACCACCACAAAATCATAAATACCATCATACAAACCCTAACACCACCATGCGAACCCTAATACCACCATTACAACCATAATACCACCATGCAACCATTAGTACCGCCATAGAACATTAATACGATCATACAAACTTCAAGACTCCCAGGATGGTTCCCAACTCATATTACCATTTATCCTAACATGCATGTCCTAAAGGGCCATAACGTAATACATCATAAACATCATACATATAAATGTCATGCTCATGTCATGGAAGCACAAACAACATACCTCAATCTCCAAGCTGCGCTACACATAAAACAAGTTATCCACAAATCATATAATACATGGCATAGCATGACATACACAATATTCAACACATCCATGTCACACATAACACAAGGCCATTAGCTTCGTCCTTACCTAAGGCGACGCCGGGCTTGGAGCATGCTCCTCTAACTCCTTAGGGCTTTAGTCGGGGTTACCTATAAAAGGGGAAAATGCTAAGTATTAATTTCCCTTATAATTACTATCAATCCTCATTCTAGTTTAAGGTTAGGGTTTTTATTACTAAAAAGGGTTTTATACAAAACTAGGGTTTTTACCTTAGAATTAGTATACTAGATATTAGTAGTCAAAATATGTTTATTTTTAATACCTATTGTTACACTTATATTATTAGACCCGTTAGCCCTATTCTTATAATAATAACGTTCATGCTAACTATAGAAAAATAGTGATAATAATAATAATAAAGCTAGTAATAACGATAATAATAATAATACTCCTAGTAGTAATGATAATAACCATAATACAACCAAGTAAGGTTTAACAACCACAATAATAACCTTAGTAAGGATAATAGAAGTAATAATAGTAATATTATTAATAATGTTAATACCAATAATTATAAAATAAGACCAACGTTAAGTATAATACAAGTTAGGGTTTAAAAGGGATGTTAGTATTAGTAGGAAGATAAGAACATTAATAATGAAGACAATAATAATGGTAATAATGATGATGATGATAATAATAATAATAATAATAATAATAATAATAATGATAACAATAACAATAATAGTAATAATAATAATAATAATAAAAGTAATAATAATAATAATAATGATAATAATAATAATAATAATAATAATAATAATAAAAGTAATAATAATAAGGATAATAGTAATAATAATAAGTATATTAGTATTAATATTAGTAGAAAATAGTAGCAATTATATATAAGGGGTATTAGGGTTTGGATGAGTGGATAACCACCTAGGGTCGGTGGTGGTCCGGCGGCGGCGCATGGCGGCGACGGCGGCAGCGGTGGAGGTGGAGAAGAGGGGGAAAAGATGGAGGTGGTGATTAGATGGGAGGAGAAAAGAAGGAGTTTGAGGTAGGGTAAGAATCAGCAGGTGAAGGGGAGTGGAATGAGGGTGGTGGCGTGGCAAGGGATGGCGGCGCGCGGCGGCGACGGCGACGACCGAGGGTGGTGGAGAGGGGTGGAGGAAGAGGGAGGAAGGAGGAGAGGGAGGCAAGGGAAATTGAAGGCAGGGAAGGGTAGAGGGAGGTCTGCTGGGAATTTTGGAGGGTGGAAGAGGCTCTGGTGGCGGCTGGGCTGGCGGTGGGAGGCGACGCAAGGGCGGCGAAGGCTGGAGGTGGTGGTTTCAGGTTAGGACTTTTGCACGGCCATGGCGGCACGTGCAGGGCAAGGGGAGGGGTACTGGTGGTCTGGTTTCGTAGAGGGAGTTGCAAGGATAATAACGGTGGGGAGAGGTGGTTTCGGCGGTGGCTGGAGGCGGTAGAAATGGTGTCTGTTCCGGCGGCGGCGGAACAGAGTTTCAGCAAGGTCCAACGGGAGGACTTGCTCTGGCCGTTCGGTAGGGGGTATTTATAGGCCAGGGGAGGAAAACGACGAAGGGAGAAGGAGGAGTGCAGGGCAGGTGTGCAGGTGGCCGGCCGATGGCAGGTGGTGTAGGTTCTGCCATGGCAGGCTGGGTCGGGGAAGGGGGAGAAGAAAGGGAAAGAGAAGGGCACGCGGGAAAGGGAGAGAGGGACTTGGTCGGGGCCGAAAAGAGGAAGAAAACGACGGGGGAGGGGCAGGGAAGGACGCTCAGTGCTGGGCTGGTGGCTGCCGGCGGGGTTCGAGCTGCAGCGTCGACTTGCAGGTCGGGGCGCAGGTCGGGGGAGGAAGAAGACAGGCAGGGTGGACCGGTGGTCCAGGGGAAAAGAAAAGAAGGGGAACCGGCCGGTTCGGCAGCGGTTATTTAAATCTGTAAGTCAAACGCGACGTTTCGACGTTATGGTCGACAAAGCGCCGCGTCGCGTTGCCCGTTTGGCAACGGCTATAAGGCCATTAATTGTGGCGCGGCGTTTCGACAGTTATAAGGGTAAAACGCGGCGTATGGAACGCGCAACAGTTGGCGTCGCGCGACGTTGGGCTGCGGGAAGGAAAAAGGAGGAAGGCCAGACGCGGGGGCCTGTACGCGAGACGGGGGAGAAGGTAGGTTTGGGCTGACGGCTGGCCCAAACCGGGAAGGAAGAAGAAAAGAAAGAAAAATAAAGGAGGAAGAAGGAAAAAGAAAAGAAAGGAGAAAAAGGAAAAAAAGGAAAATGGAAAAATGGAGAAATGGTAAAATGGTTGGGTTGGAGGTATTTGGGTATCTATCTATTTATATATATAATTTTAATAATAATTATTTTAATTATAATAATTAAATCAATTTTTAAATTAGTTAGGCTATTTTGGATAAATTTCATTAACCTCCATGCTAATTAGAGAAATACCCAAATTTTCTTCCAATTAAATTCTTTATTATTTTCCTCTTAATATACCTTAATTAACTCTCTACATTTTAATAAATGAATTTATATAATTAAATTTTCTAATAATTCCTTATTTGGCCACAATTTCGGAAATTAGGATTTTGGGATATTACAATATTTGTGATGGTACTTAGCACCTTAATACAAAGGGATACCTAATCTACTTGTATAGTGTTTAGGACTTGGGTGTCAATGGGCCATTGATTGAGGATATTTTTATGGTACAAGAGTTTCTAGATGTATTTTTTGATGAGATCCCATATAAGCTAGCAGTGTATAAGATAGCCTTCAAGATATACCTTCTATCAAGGACAAAACTTGTGTCGAATGCACCATATCTCATGGCATCAAATAAGATGGCTATGTTGTGCACTCAATTGAAGAAGGGGAAATTTTGACTAAGTCCATTGCCTTGGGGAATACCAATCCTCTTTATTAGGAAGAAGGATGGAAGGATAAGGCGCTACATCGATTATCAGGCATTGTATTAGGTTATGATGAATAATTGTTATCCTCTACCCTATATTGACAACCTCTTTGAATAGATACGTGAGGTTATAGTGTTCTCGAAGATCAAAATTAGGTCTGGATATCATCACTTGAGGATTGTTGAGAGATACATACCAAAGATAATCTTTAGGGTGAGGTATGATCATTATGAGTTTATTGTAATGTCCTTTAGACTCACTAATAAGCTAGTAGTGTTTGTGGCCTTCATGAACCACATCTTGCAACAACACCTTTATTAGTTCATCTTGATCTTCATCAACGATATTTGATTTACTCCAGGACTCGTGAGGATCGTGAGCAACCTTTGAGGCATAGATTGTCATTATTGAGGACATACTGACAATATGAAAAGCTCTCAAAGTGTGAGTTCTAGTTGGGTGAAGTATCCTTCCTTGAGCATGTCATCTCATAGGATCGAGTGTTTGTGGACCATTCGAAGATCCTTGTCGTATCAAAGTTGTCAGCATTGATGAATGTTAGGAAAATATGCAATTTTTTAGGATTGGTAAGCTACTATAGGAATTTTATCTAGGGTTTTTCTAGGATCTCTCATCCTTTGACTACCTTGTTGAAGAAGATGACACACTTTTAGTGGGACAATAGGTGTACCAAGCCTTTTGAAGAGTTGAATACGAGATCTAGCTCTTACCACACTATTGGGTACAGAGGGGTTTGAGGTATATAATGATACATCCAAGCATGTTTTAGGATATATAATAATGAAGCATGGGAGGGTAGTGACATATGCATCTTGGTAGCTGAAGAAGCATGAACATAACTATCTGACTCATGATCTAGAGCTAGCTATAATGGTCTTAGCCCTAAAGATCTGGAGACATTAGCTGTATGGAGTGCAGCGTTAATTCTTCACAAAATATAAGGGCCTTAAGTACATCTTCATAAAATAAGAGTTGAAAGTGAGACAATGGATATGGTTAGAGTTGGTCAATGACTATGATTTGGAATTGACCTACAATGATGGTAAGGCTAGCATCGCAATAGTTTCTCTCAATAGAAAGACTTCACATTTGTATTAGAGGATATATCTGCCAAACTATCTTACTAAAAAATTAAAAGGCCATCCACAAAAAAAATAAGAGATTTTTTAGGGGAGTGGTCCTTGAAGCAAAAATGGGATGCCATCATTGGGAAAAGACTGCTCTATTGATAAGGTGGGATAAGTGTACCATGTATAAGATAAAAATGTGTGGTGGAGATTGGGTTACCTTAGCTTATTCCTCGTGTAGAGAAAAAGGCTGGGTAACTTCACCATTCCAAATGACATAAATTTTTGATGTAGTTATACACATTCATAATTAATAAAGGAAAGCTTGCAAGGTGAAGAGTCTCCTTTACAAAGCTCCAATTAATCAGATCAAAAGCTTTCTGTAAGTCAATTTTTGGTGTCATGTTTCTAATATTTCCATGTTTTATCCTCATTGCATAAAGTAGTTTCGGTTCAATAATGGTGTTGTCTATGGTTTGAATCCCTGGAAAGACACTACTTAGCTCATGTCTAATGATGTGTTACAAGGATGGCTTGATGCACATAGAGATAACCTTCGTAGGTAAATGGGTAAAAAAATATATATATTTGAAGGTTTTAAAATGCATCGGGCCTACCCAAGATGATCAAAACAAGGAGGCTTACCACAAGTTGGTGGCTCTACCATTAGAACAAAACCCTAAATGCTAGAGGAGGCTTACCAAAAGTTGATGGCTCTACAATTAGGACAAAATCCTAAATAATTGATCAAATTTAGAGATAACCTTCATGATTTCCTTATAAGTGATATTACATGATTTGATGGGCTAAAAATCATTATAATTTCTACCAGAAACTACTTTAGGAATAATAGCAGTGATGAATGAGTTTATATCCTATGATAGAGAAACTAAAATGAAAGATAGGTGATCTAGCTAGTGAAGAATCCACTAAAAATCTTTGAAAATAAAACCAAAGGTATATGGACCCAAACTTTTGTAAGGACCCATGGAAAAACAATGGATTTCTCTTTATTTAAATAAATTGATTGAGTGATGTACATAATTCCATCTACAGATAATGATGGAAATGAACCCCACAATGTAGAGGAAGTCACCCATTTCAAGTTGAAGAGTAAAGTTTGCTAAAATTGGAGTCTACTATGTGCTTAAGCTCCTACTAATCAAAAATCCAAGCACCCGCATAATTTTCAAGGCATGAAATATAAAAAATATTTTTTACATTGTTGGCAACATGGTGGAAAACCCTAGTGTTGGAATCATACAAGATTTTTCTAAAAGTGGTTATGTTCTAGTCCTATTAAGAAGAATCACACAAAGCCAGAAAGACCAAACTGTTTGTGTTACTGTTCCAAGAATTTTCAATGACATCATTACCACCACTATGAAGTAACCAAGTTGCTTGAAACCGAAAGCAACTACATCCATTCCTGTTAGTAGGGGTGAAAGGAGATTCAAGAGAAGTGGGTTGTGATCAGATGGTATTTGTGGCAAGTGTAAAATATTGGCATTAAGAAAAAGGAGTCTTTAGTTATCATTAATCATAATTCTTTCTAGCTAAGAGATTATGAGCCCACCTCTCACTTTACCATGCTAAGTAAAAGTGGGGACCCGAGAAGCCAAGGTTAGTTACTGGGGACCTAAGAAGCATAGAAGCAATGATTGGTTATAGGTTTACCTCTCGATTTTGAATAGTGAAGCTTGAAATTAAGGAGTAAGCAATGATTTAAGTGTCTAGGGCTCCAACTATACCTTTCATTGAATCAACTAACCTCATTAAAGTCACCCCCACAATCCATGGTAGACTGATATATGACACAATAGACATCAAGTCCTTCCAAAACTCATCTTCGATACTAGGTGAAGCACAAAGTATTTGAATAAAAAATATTGGAAAAAATTAAGTTTAATATGAGTGTGAAACAACTAAGATGAAGCACAAACCACTTGTAAGTGAAGAATGTTTGAGTGCCATAAAATCCATAAACCAGTGACAAATTCTTTGGCTTCAAATATGGTGTTACTAACAAATCAAAGATTACGAATAACATCCTTAGCGAGAGGGCCACTCATATGGGTTTTAACTAGCAAAACCACCACAAGTTTGTGTCGAGCTAATAAATTCAAGAAATTTATTTGAAAATATTAATTGGTAGCTCCTCTAACATTCCATAAAAGAAACTTATTAGGAATAGAATATATTGAGTGTGAGATGATGAGGGGTGGTGGACCTAGAAGTCCATGTGGACAAGAACATTAGGAGGCCCTTGAACATGACTTTGATCCCCAACATTATTGGAGGTTACTTAATGTGCCTTGTTTTCATCCTCTGGATGGGGCTTTTATTTAGGAAGGCCCATAGAGTTATCTTCAATAGAAAATTTCTCACCCCTTATAATACATGAACAAGAAATTTGCATGGCATGCTCATTGGTTAGTATGGAAAGTGTCTTGTGAGACTCTATCTTCTTCACAATAGAAGATTTTAGCATTGATCAAGGAATCAAGGTTACTTGGCAAAAATTAGTCGCTTAATTGAGGGCACAAAAGTTGAAGTTGAATTAGCTAAAATATTATGTACCGAGTAGTCAATACTAATATCATTCTTTATTAAAAATTCCCTTGTTATGCTCATTGGAAAAAATCATGCCATGATTTGTGGCTTGAGGTGCTCCTAAAACCAAGTAGGTAGAATCCTCTTTAGGAAAGTCAACATCATAATTGGTAAGGGTCGCAAATCTAGAGGAGATAGGAATATTCTTTCTCGAGATTTTTTTATATAGAATTATCTCTTATGGGGGCTTTTCTCATATTAGGAGTTTTCATCGTTGATCTAGCCATCGTAATAAGATTTCGATGGTCCTTTTAGGAAACCATCATCCATGGTCCAAATGGGGTGTCTTCTTTTGGTGCACCTTTCAGTTTAGTGTATCTTGCTTCTGCTAATTTAGCCTTCTCTTCCTTCTCTTTTCTTGCAATAACTTATGGTGAAGATGACCAAGAGCCGTGTAAATGAACAATCTTACCATAGTGAAGGCCTAACATCCAAATATCCTCATACTCGATACAAAAAAGTGAGGAGCTTTAAAAAAACTTAGGGATAAAGTGTTTCCCAAGATTATTCTGAGCAACCATACAAGAAAATTTACCAATGGACATTGTGGTAGTCTTCATATTTATCTTGATGAACGAACCATATTAATTACCAATCTCATCCAATCTTTCCACATTCCAATAATTTTCAATAGACAGTTTTAGCAAACAAACCCAAGCCAATGTATGGTTTCCATTTTCTAACCATTATATACTGATCATAAATCATCCATGGTCCCCTAGTCAGGATACAATCATAGTCAGTAAACTTTTGGAATCCGATCAGATGAAAGTTGACACCCATGTCACCAATCTCAAAGGTGCCCTCTAAATGCAAAATATCATCGAGTTTGTGATAGAGGGTTTCATAATAGGAATGATGTCTCATAGGATTAACAATCAATGATGTATGCAATGGATGATAGAGCTCTTGCTTTTCTACAGTCGTAAGACAAACTTGATGCTAGGGAGAGTTACTTAATGTTGGATCATCCTTGCACCTATCCTCACCTTCTTCCATTTTTTACTCTTACTAGAATTTTTCATCATCCTCCAAGTAGATAACCTTTGAAACTTGCTCAGTATGTGTATCCCGAAAAGAAAAAGCCTTAAGCCCAAGGCTTTTTCGTATTGATGACTAGTGGGATTTGGTGAAAAAACATGGGACACAAATTCCTCTTTCAAGTAGGTAGGTGAATTAG
Source organism: Tamarix austromongolica (assembly GCA_039764185.1). NCBI lineage: Eukaryota > Viridiplantae > Streptophyta > Magnoliopsida > Caryophyllales > Tamaricaceae > Tamarix > Tamarix austromongolica. Next base: position 91,966,098 of record CM077816.1, on the reverse strand, counting down.
TTTTATGCTTTTTGATTGGAAAAGAATCATGGTTGTCCATGGACTACTGGTGGGGGAGACACATCAAAAAGAGGGTTAGGGATTGGGGATCATAAAAGGCGCGTGGCCCTTGTTCTAAGATGGAGAAGGAAAACACTATATTATTAGTACACAAGTAACTTGAGAATATTGTTGTTGTTGGTTGTTGTTGTTTTTATTGTTTAATTACGTACTTTATTTATTATAACTGATTTTAGAAATATTACCATCTTTTATCATATAGATATTACTATCTTTTATTTTATGGATATTTTTCTTATATTATTTATTTTTATGTATGACAGTTACTACTATCACAACTATATGTTCGTACACCATTTTTTTGTGATGCTTAGGCCCTATCATGTTTTGTTTTTCCTCTTTTACAAGTATCGGCCAACGTATATGATGGTACCGAAAAATTATACTCTATCTGTATCAGAAAAAAAATCATTCTATCATTAAATTTTTATACAAAAAATAAATTATTTTAGAAAAGTTAAATATTAATTTTTATTTTTACCCTCATTTTTTTTATAATTATATATACATTAAATAGTTTATTAAAGGATGTAAGTATAATTTTAATATTACTTTTGTTAATTTTTTTTTAAAAAAACGTACGTGTAATATGATATAATAACTTTTTTTTTTCATTATACCGATGAATATATGTTAAGATAGGAAGCCTAAACTTACCAACCTACTGACTCCACTACTTGCTAGTTTTCCTTTAAAGTTTCAATTGATACGTGGACTATTCAAGATTCGCTTAGACTTCATCTTATATACCTTGATTTTAACCCTTCTATATTTTTTTTTTTTTTTTTTCCATCAAGAGGGAGAGCGGGGCTCTCCTGCAAGCAGTGCAGATGAACAATGCATATGTTTTGCTTGATAGCGGATACGATTAGGAAAACCAACGCTGGCATTGGCCAAATCGTCATTTATTAGTACATAATGAGGATACCTAGAGATAATTTTCTATTATTAGTGGTAGACAAACTAATAAGAAAAAGACAATGTCGGGGGGAAGAGGGGGGGGGGGGGGTGAGTCCTAAAACATAGCCACAGCCACTTCTATTTGGCATAAATAAAATAAGTTCAGTTCAGAGACTATCCCCTTGCTCAATCCTACTTAGCAGCTGGTGCACGGCTGTTGCAATCTCATCCACCGAAGTCAGCTTACTGTCATCTTCTACCTGCAGAATTAAAATGTTCACAAGCAACTACTGTTACTTTAAAAATTAAAAATTCAAATTCATTCTTTGTTTAGTATTGCCATTTTCTGAGAAAATCCTCTCAGGGAGAGAGAGAGAGAGAGAGATTGAGATTTTTTTTAAAAAAAAAAAACAAATGCATTTTCTGAGAAAAATAAACAGCGATCAAGGGTTGGAAGAAGCCTGAACCAACCTTCACGCTGATACAGTAAAGAGAAACTTGATCAACAGTGGAGACATTGAGGTGAAGAACGGGGAGTCTTAAGCATTGCAAAGCAGACACCAATTTGAGAAGCTGCTTAGGTCTCTGATTGGACCTGATCTTGAGGTTGGCATGGCTTTCCACCATTGTGACCTCTATGTCAGCAGACCCACTTTGATACGAGTTGTTCCTGCTGCCTTTGGTTCTATCCTCCCCTGCTGCCCAAGTTTGATCCTTGTCTCCACCTAATGAGTACTGTGGGAAGGTGAAGAATTCTCCGAAGGGCGGAGCATTAGGAGTCGAGCCATCGGCCGCCTCCGAGTAATTCCGGTCCATATACTTGTGGGCGGTCAGGCATTGCATCTTCTGTTCTAGCTCTTTGACAAAGTTGATTGCTCCTCCTATAATCGAAGCTTGATCGCCCTGTATACATGTATGTATGTATGTAATTAATTAATGTACAAAAATTTATATTAGGGCGGGCGCAGGATAAAAAAAAAAAAACTAAAAAAAAAAAACTTTTAATCGAAGCCGAAGCAAAAGGTGAGCAGTACAATCCTATTTATACAGTCGTAATTAATTAGCAGGACAGAGAGTAGTTGTTGTGGATCTAGGTAGGGAGGAGAAAAAAGCAGAGCATACGTACCCTTTGGACATAAGAATCCGGCATTAATGACCTTAGCATAGCCAAGTACTCATTCATCTGCCTGCGGCGATTCCTTTCGACAGCAATGTGAGTCATCCTCTGATTCTCAATATCTTCTTTGTTCTTTCTGCTCCTGGGACGCCGTCGTCTTTTCGGCCTAGTGGTTGAAGCGGAAGATGAATATTCAGCCGCAGCAGCGGCAGCGGCGGCGGCGGGGTCAGCATCAAACGGAAGCAGGGCGGGAGCATCTTCGTCTATGGTGGGAATATCGGTGGTGGTTTCGATGTTGTGGGCAGCAGGGAGGGTTAGATGGTTAGTATAATTATGATCGCTGCTCTCCTGGGAGGACGAGTAGTTTGTGCCCCAGTCCGGCAGAAGAGTGGCAGTGTTTGGCGTAAAAGGCAAGGGAAGGGATGCGTCCCAGTTGGGAAAAGCGTAAAGGCTTTCGCCTTGGGTTTCAAAGAATAAGTGGTGATCGTAAGGACCACTTTCTAATTCTTCTGCTGCGTCTTCTTCTTCGAACGCTAGTTCTGTGCGGTGGGCGGCGGCGTATGAGTCACAGCTCCAGTTCTCTAGTAAGCTGTAAAGATCTTTTCCATTATTATGACCAAAAAGTTCTTGCTGATAGACTACAGCTTCTAGTGCCATTCCTCTCTCTTAGAGACACACACACACTCTATCTCGGAAGCTAGAGTTGATAGGAATAGTGGGGCGGGGGGGTATGAGTGTGTGCGTTCTTTTAGTCGAGAGTGAACTCGGATGCTTTTTATACAGGGCCGTCGTTCGTTCTATGATCGAGATCGACCACTTAGTTATTGCGCTGCGCGTGAAAAAGGGTTGGAGACTAATGTAATGTAATGGTGGGGAGATGAGGAAAATCTAAAAAAAATACTAGTAGTAATTTATTTATTTCATTTCATGCAATTGGAGTCGGACGTACTTTCCTAGTCGTCACAATTAGACCACGGGGAAAGCACGGTCTCCATCGCGGAAAGTAATTGGAAATTGAAAGTAATGCGCGAAAACTTTGTCGGATCAACTTTTTTTCCGTTTGTTTCATAAAACCATCTTAAAATTAAGGCTAGTTTCTGTTCATATATACGTACATACATATATATATATTCAGAATTTGTTGTTTTCGGTGCTTTAGTCCTGCAAGCCAGCCTGGTTCAATCTCATCTAATTAATTATATAAATATCAAAATTACCCCTTGTGTTGTGATCAACAAAAGAGATGGGAAAAATCCAAAGAAAATCACTTGAGACTTGATAGCTTGAAGGTGGGATTCATTCTGGGCCGACATTATTTTGTTTTTGGTAGCTTACACGACATCTTGCGGGATTCGGATTATGCATCAGGATACAAGTATCTAATTCTATTCTAAAACAGTAAGACCAGTGTGATTATACATAGAAAATCAGTGACCGGTTCAAAATATACCTCATGCTCCTGTCACTTGTCATAACACAAAAAATATAAAGAAAAAGATCTGCCCCCCGTCGTCCGTCCGATTCTATCTCTCCGGGATTGCACGTCGACACGGGCACGTCAAATATCATACTACCTTTTTTTATTTATTGTGTTCCAGCAAAAAACGAGATGTGATTTAATGTCAGGACGCGCTGATTAAAAATCCAATTCTCCCTCATGTCTCGCACAGCGATCCTTCTCACAATATTTTAACACCAAGGGGAGATCGGAAAACCCTTGTTCGGTCGGTCGGTCGGTTACGCCGTTTTCCCAGCTCGTACAACGAACCTTAATTAACAGTTTTATTACAAATCTTAATGTTTTCCCATTCATATAGGCTTGCAATATTTTTCGTTTTCGAATGCTCTAATAAAACGAGCGTGCGTCCTTATAATAGTTTTGAATGCTCTACCATAATTATTGACCCATAATTCATGAGCGGTCTCCAACAAAAATATCATATAAACTGCGTAAGTTTGAGTTGCGTGAGCCTCCGAGTGGATGCCCTAACCAATCCGGTTCTCTCTCATTTTTCATGATTGGCTCCCGATTTTGCTATTAAATCGGTCCCTCTTTGTCATAACCAATGACGACACACGTTCCTGTCGAGAGGGATCAAAAGAAATAATATAACCCCTTAATTCGTTACTTTCTCTACCGTATATCTATCATTCTAGCTACAATGAGCTTTCCTTAGATTTTGGTTGCTTCTTTTTATATATATATATATATATAAATACTCTCTCTCCGTATATTTAAAAGTCTGCCGAAGCTGCGTACTTTGATAATAAATTAATGTCTTTTAATACGTATTAATAATTTTTTTTAAATATAAGTGTAATAATTATATTGTTACATCATTATATGTTATACTTTAAAAAAAAATTAATGGTTCGAGTATATCGTTAAAATACGTTACAGCGATGTAAGTAGAGGAATGGAGTATAACTTCTTGGAAAATAAAAAAATACATTACTATTTGGTTTAAGGGATGTAAAAAGTCAAAGGAAAAAACTATTTCCCCTATAATTCTGAACCACCCATATGTTGAGGAAGCTACTTCCTTGGCTGATGTTCAGTAAATAATACTTCCTTAGTTATAAATTATCCTCAATTATTATTATTATTATTCAATAAGTATTTTTTTAATATTATATTAGAATTATTTCATCATTCTAGTTTATGTCATTACATTTATTAATTTTTTACAATAAGTGTTGATACAAGAGCTACTTCAATTACATGATGATATTTTTATAATATTTTATTATTGTCAGTTATAATTATTTATATTTTTATAGTGATAAATAAAGTTTCTATTATTGTTGTCCTTAATTATTTCCCCTCTTAGTTCTTTCCATTAATTAGTAACTATATTACTGAGATAACGAAGGGCCCCCGTTAATTAGTGGTGTGCGACAGGCAGTGCTTACTTTCGGCTCCGGTGTATGTGCATATTAGGCGCCCATAGATTTAGCTGGTCTTAATATTATCGCAGACAAGAGTCGCTAGTTTTGAAATAAGATTTGGCCAAATGCTGTTCCGACACACACAAAGTTGCGCGCGAGTCATTGTCCCGTAATCTCTGATCCGCACTTAAGTTATGGGTCGGAAAATCTTTTTTTTTTTTCAGTGCACTGATTATGAGGGAGCTTTTAATTAATAATTGAATGAAAGGTTTACAGGATCGGGAAATGGTACCGCCTCGCCGTCACAGTTTGCCCTTCCCGTTATGAGTAACTTGTGACATGGGTATGCAGATGAAAAAGGTAAAGGAAGGGAACAAACATCACCCCCGCCGTATCATTTTTCTTTCCCTTCGTTCCATCTTCTCTTACTCTTTTTTTTTTTTTTTTAAAACCCCTTCCATTGCACGTTGTTAATTAGCCGTCTCCACTTCGCTCTTCACGGTCTCATCTCTAAAAGGGTCATGCCCCTAACAACGGAAATCGAATGCCCATCATCGACCTTGCGCCCCTAGGGGCTGACGCCACCCAAACTGAGAAGCCATGCTCATGTTGTCGTTTTCTAAACACTCAAAAATACTTTATTGCTTTCGCGATATAACTCGCATTTCGTCTGAATTTAGTGAATACATGTGTTAAGAAATGATAAAGGTTGAAGAATATAGAATGCCTACAATATCTAATATAACCTCACATGCATATATATATTGTGAGGGTACAATGCAGTTTGTCTTGGGTTTCCTTGACATGGAAAGTGTTTTGAGGACCAAAGTCTCTGCACAAGTAGAGTTGGTCGGTTGGTCAACTAGAATAAGCTTGTCGACAAAGCACGTCAATAGGCTTGTTAGGAGGGTCGACCATCTCTATTGCACCAGTCGGCTAAGGTAAAGCAAGCAGACATAGTGTTTTGGTTGGCAAAGTTAGTCAGTCAGGTAAAGAGCATCAGCTAGACAAAGTGTGTCAGCCAGAAGAAGACTATTTTATAAGATTAGTTGGTAGATCGAACTAAAGAAGATTGCAACTATAGCAAATACCTCATAAGACTGATCAGGGGACCTTCTCATCTTAAGCCAACTCTACATAATGGTCCAAGCTGAGGAAAATATGTGATTAGAGGGAAGACGTGAAGTATGAAGTGGTTAGGGAATCCCTTAGTTTAGGGTATTTGATACTCTTCACATGTGACAACATATGAATTGATAGGGTCAACTCATAGGAGTAATCGTTAGAGGGTAACTTAAACACTTCTTTTGATTTTTATTGATATTAGGTGGAAACTTGTACCAGGATTATCAACTAATAGGGTACCTTATGCCGGCTTATGCTTGGTGACGGAGCATATAAAAAGCCCTCACATTGACCTTTCTTATTTTGTAAAAAGTAGTGTGTAAGCTCTTATTTTTCTCCTATTCTTCATTCTTAATAAAAATATTCATTTCTTCCTTCCATAAATCTTCATTCTTGTGCTTCAAAAAATTACTTTTATATTTTCTTATAGTTAGGTTATTGATCTAAGGATTAAATATTTGGAGTGTTTTGATCTAGTCTTCAGCATTCAACTAACCAAGAGAGTGTGTCATCCCATTAGGTTAATCAATCAACTTAGTGAGTCATCCCAAACATTTTATATCAAAGTGTGTGGCAGCAATCATGGTAAGCTAGTAAGTCACTAAATGTGATGTTGAATAACATGAATTATAGGATGTGGAAGAGTATGATGGTAAACATGCTTTATGTAAAAGATTTGGCAGAGCCAATTGAAGATGAATGATTCATATCTAAAAGCATGAAATAAAATGAAAGGAAGGGGAAGAAGCTTGATAGAAGAGCTTGTGGTGTGTATGTGAATGGGTGAATGATAGTGTCATTCATCATGTCAAGGAAGAAACCATTGCTTATGGAGGGTTGTCAAAGCCAGATTCTCTTTATGCAACCAAGATGATATGAAATAGTGTGCAACTCATAAGGAAGTTGTACATATTGAAGTATGAAGATAGAGACTCCATTACATCACGCCTTAATGAGTTCCAAAACATATTCATCCAATTGAACAGAATGGGGATCAAGTTTGGGGATGAAGTTTAAGTTCTATTCGTCCAAGGTTCTATACTAGACAACTAGAAAACTCTATGGGTGTGTCTCAATAATTCCGCCCTAGGTGGAAAGTTTATGATATCATCAATGATAGTTTCACTTCCAAAAGAAGAGATGAAAAGAGGGAGTAATGTTGGTAATTCCTCAAATTCTAAGACACTTTGGATGGATCAAGGGAGAACCAAAAATAGGAAGCATAGGGGGAGGTCTAATTGAAGACCTAGAAACTTGAAGAAGGATAATGCTTACTTCTATTGTAGGAAGCTCAACCACTAGAAGAAGAATCGGTGGGAGATGAAGAAGGTTGATAAGGGAAATGGCAAGATAGATGTGGAAATTACAGTCATCACTAATGATGACCTAGCGGTTGTCTTAGAGTGTGTGGGTGCATGCATAAGCACTACATGCAAGGATGTTGACTGCGGTGTAGACATTGATGCTTCATAGTCCTACTATGTTACCTTGTACAAAGAATAATTTTATTTTACACTTCAATAGATTTCGGGGAGGTACACATGGAAATTAGTGGTCTAAAATGAACATAAAGTTTGAGTCATTCAAGGCTCGGCAAGGGTATGAGAAGACTACAACAGACCACTATGCATTTGTGTAAAGGTTCAAGATTGATAATTTCACCATTTTACTTTTGTACGCCGATACCACGTTGATTGTGGCCCAGGATTGGCAACCGATTTCAAAGTTAAAACAAGATATGTCTAAGTCTTTTGAAATGAAAGAATTGCATATGGCTAAGGTCAAAGTAAGATTTGGTAATCTCAAGAGGAGTACAAAGAGAAGGCACTCGATATATTCAACATAGAGAAGTCGATTTCCCTTGTCATCTTTTTTTAGGCTCCCCTTGCTCCCTAATTTAGGCTCAATAAGGCCTCATCTCCAAGGGATGAGGATGATGGGAAAAAATGAGTCAAATCTCATATGTGTCAACTATTGGGAGTTTAATATATGCATTGGTGAGCATAAGGTCATACATTACCTTTGCTAGTAGCATTGTCAGTGGATTCCTATCAAATCCAAGCAAAGATCATTGTGAGGTAGTGAATTGAAAATTGAAATATCTACAAGGGACATCTAGAAGACTCTTTCTTTTAATGATGTTGATCCCATTTTAGTGGGATATAGAGAGTTAGATAGGGCAGGAGATGTCGACAATAGATTCGACATTAAGATTCATATTCACTTTTTGTGGGGAGTCGTCTCTTAGTAATCTTGGCTGTACACGCATTTGGCTATGTTTACAATTGAGAAATAGTATACCGCCATTACCAAGGGATGTAAGGAGATGTTGCAGATTAAGATGTTGTTTAGGGAGATTGGATCGAAGAAGGACAAGTTTGTATTACTCAGCGATTCACGAAGCACCTTTCATGTCAACGAGAATGCTAGCTTTCACTCAAGATCCAAATATATCTAAGTCAGGTATCTTCGGACATGAGATGTGCTTCAAGAGAGGTAGTTCTGTCTAGAAAAAACTCATACCAATGAAAATGGGTCTGATATACTTACAAAGTCTTTGTCCAAAAGAAAGTATGACTTATGTTGCACCAAAGCTAGGTTGAGCATAATTTTACTTAGTAGAGAATAAGAAGATTCATCTCATGAGTCCTTAACATAGGAAGTGTCTTGAGGAGGAATGACCATCCTTATTGCATTAGCCGACTAAGGTCAATTGGCCAAACATAGTACATCGATCGGCAAAGTAAAGTACATTATTTTTATAATTTTGTATAAATATATTATTGATCCATCGACTAAATCGCTTGAGCATTTTGGTCTTGTTTACCACACTCATCTCATCTGAAAAAGTGTGTTATCCTCAAGGACTAGTTGACCGACTCAATCAGTCATCTGCAATAAGTAGGTATAAAATGTGTCTCTCATTATGCACGTAGGCTTCTCTTTTTTCAATTTAGCTTTTCGCTTGTCATCTTTTTTTTTTAATCTCTCAACAACAATGAAAAATAGAGGCATTTATCAATGATAATACGATATTGTATTTGCTAATATTAATCATGAAGCCTATATACTTATGTATTTATTTTACGATACTTATATGAGTGGATAACAAAATGAAGGAGTACAGTAACTAGAATTATGAAAAGTCACTTTGCTTTGTACTCATCCACCTTTTCCTTGAGCCATCTTTCGTGAAAAAGGAGGATTCGTCATATGGTGACAATATGGCGCGGAAGATCCGAGTAACTTTCATGTGCGTAATGTTTAAAAAAAAAAAGAAAGAAAGAAAAAAAAAAGCTGACGAATCCAGGGACAGAGGATGCTTCGGCTCATCAGTCATCATAGCTTAGGCGTACATGTGTGTGGGAGAAAGATCGATGGAGGGAGGGGAAGCCATGCGATAAACCAACAAATTAATATAATAACTTACTGAACGAGCATCTTTTCTGACCCTCCTCCATTGCTGCGAATACCCTTTTACAGACGATGATGGATGATACGAGTTCTGGCCACACCTCACTGTTGGCCTTTACAGGGAAAATTGGAATGATTAATTACTAGGTACTACGTACTTAAAAAGATAGTAATTATTTTAAATAATTATTTTTTTATAAAAAATAGAAGAAGAAAAATTCTAAAACAAATGATTTGTTTAAAGTTACTTATAAAAAATAGTTATTTAAAATAATTACTTATTATTTTTTATTTTAAAATAAATAATTATTTTAGATAACTATAAAGTAGATATATCCAAATAGGCTAAAAGTTACTCTAAATAATCACTTTTTTTTTAATAGCTCCGAATAACTAATAAGCCAGCGGATATCATTTCTCTAGTTTATTATAATTTAATATTAAAATAATTAGTTTCTAAATAAATTAAGTTCAGAGTTAATGGTACTAATTCTAAATAACAGGCACCAAAGGTAAATTTTATATTTGCAAAACCAGCACATAAACTTTTATTTACTGAACTCAGTAGTCGTATATTTTGACCAGCCAGTACTTCTTTTGAAAGGTTTTTATCCTAACCGTACTTTCAACGTAATTCTATGCTACTGTGCTTCTTGAGGCAGCCCGTTATCACTGATCCCACACCCCATGCATGCATCTTCACCAACTCTAGCGATGCTGGAAATTGACCGTGGAGGCCAAAACGCGTCTTGACTTTATTTAGGAAGGTAGGGGTGCCTAGCTAACTGAGAGCATTCGACGACCATATTATTATTTTTTTTTAAAAATTATTGCTTAATATTGCAATCTATCACTTTATGATGAAATTCAAAAGTGTCATTATTTTTCCACTTAGATACTAATTATGACAATTAGCTTAATGTTTTATAATTAAATGTCTTGTATTTTTTTTAATAACCATAGTTAAGTTGCTTTCATATTTTGATTTAGTTTCACTTAATAAATTTCCTAAATGGTAAACATAATTGCATTCTAGATTTCTTTCAGAAACTCAAATAAAATGTAAATATAATTTAATAAAATTATTGATAATACATAGTAATCATAAAACTAAATGTCAGATTAAATAAAATGATTATATATATTCAATTTTTTTTATTATAAAAATTTACATTAGTTCATTTCATCTTCAACTCATAATATCATCTCCCCAACAAAGCCTCGGACAAACTTCACGTTACATTAACCTCACTGGAATCTTGATTATTTTTATCGAATACGGCGGTTGGTCTTAAAACAAGGGAGGCTTCACTGATGGAATCTAGCTAAACATGTAGATAATAGGTAGACCCAACTGTCTCGAGGTTGTATGTAATGCATGCACCGAAAATCTAATATTTTTAAAGAGATACGATGTCATGGACGTCTCCAGGAAGCGAGAGTACAACTCATCCGGGATACGTGCAGCTTTGTTGAATATACTATAAACCGGTCAATTAACTATACTGCTGTACTGAGCAAAACTTGTCCCAAGAAAAAAAAATAAAAATAAAGCTATACCGAGCTGGAAAAAAAAAAATTCTTGGTACATATTGATATCGGTACACACATTATTTATTATTTGTTGTTTTCTTTACAGCAGCCGTATTTTATTTGTTGTTGTGTGCCGCTAATGTCGAAATTAATTAGGATAATAGGGGTGTTTTTTGTTTTGGTGTTTTTCATATCATAATTTATAAATAATAAAATATTTATTTTGGATCAAATTAATATCTATTAATTCAAATAATTTATAAGATAGGTTTAAAATATAGAAGTAAAATTTTCACTCATATTACTTCTCTATCCAAAATGATGACTATAATTTGGAGCAAAATCATGGCTCTATAATCATTATGGAGCTTATTATTATCTTCTCCTTTTCTGCCATTGTGGTACCCTTAAGGACCAATTACAATTAATATCTTCTTTTTAGGGGATTATTTATTACATCAAATTTATTTTTAATAAATGGTTTAAAAAAAAAGAAATAAAATATCTGTACGAATATAGTCTCCGACAATGTCTAAGCGCAAAATATTCTGCTAGTAAATGTATTGTTTACCAAAGACTCGTAGAAGATACAAAGAACTCAAACAAAAGACATACAAAAGCATTAAAACTAGTTCCTTCAACCTTGGACAGTTATACTAATAATACAGTAGTGATGAGTTGGGTCATAAACAAACAGAGTCAACTTGTAAATTTTTTGGGTTTAACTTGCCTCATTCATTTAGATAGATAAGCCACCGATAAACAATACTTTTATATTTGTTTAATAAGTGAGTCAAGCCTTGACATAGAAAATTTGAACTTGAGCTCATGTACAATGTAAAATCTCACGAGCTAAACTTATTTACTATAAAAATTTGTAAGCTGACTCGTTAGAAGATCAACTTATTTTAAGTTTGTTTAATAAATGAGTTAAACCCAAATCCATACTTGCTTGACTCATTTACACTCATAGTAACAAGTATATCCTATGAGAGCATATGAGACTAACAAAAGAAGAAGAAGAAATATATATATAAATATTTGATAATATAAAATAATAATAACAAGACATGATAAATTTTAGTACCTTAATATTTAATCTAATATTTCTAAGATATTCTATATCGTGTATAATTACACTTGCATACCATCCCACTTGAATTTATTTTTCACAAAAGTACCTAAATGGGTATTTATACGAAATTACGGATTTGATTGCTTAAGTACTAGACTGAAAATAAATTCAAACACATAGATATTTAAGTAGAATTATGTCAAACTTAAAGTACATGGAAAATATAATATTAACTATTAATGTACCTAAATAAAATTTATCTAAGAAGCTAATAACATAGTTTTAGAATAAAGAAAAAAAGGTTTTTTTTTCAATTAATTTTATAAAATGGAAAATAAATTGTTTAACTTTCACTAAATTAACAAAAGATGAAAAAAGTATAACATATCCTTAATGACGTCTCATTTGGGCATAAAAGGGATTAGGGACGTTTTTTTTATAGAGTTAGAAGAGTGGGAGGTGTTCATAGACTAAAAAGAAAAAGTAGATACTTTGAAATGAAACATTTTAAGGAAAAGAACATAAAATATAAATATAATAATTATTTCCATTCTCATTTACTTTTAAAAAGTGAAAACTTATAAATAAAATTTTAAGATATGCCTAGATTATATATCAATATTAATAATTGTTCATCACTATAGAAATAAGGGCAAATAACAACGATAAAAATCGTCGGTAACTAATAATTGATTGTCAGTATTAAATCATTGCCACAATTGGGTTGGTAATAAGCTTATTGCCGGTGATACAAAATGGCATGTAACAAAAATCATCCTTAATACCTATGATTAAAAGTTTTAATTTAAAAATATTTTGGATTCAAAAAACCTTATTATTGATGATTTTTCTTATTACCGATTTTCTGTTTACTTTATTATTGACAATATGGTTGATATTAAAACTTAATACTGATGATGAATATTATAAATTTAAAAATATTTTGAATTAAAAAACCTTATTACTAATGATTTATCATTGGTAATATATTGCTAGCGATTTTCTAATGACTAAAAATTTTGAAAAACCTAATTACCAACTATTTATCATTGGTAATACGCTTTTGAAAATATTAAATAAAATCAAAATATATTATATAAAATCAAAAATAGGGTTTTAGAAATATTATCTAAATAATATTTTAAAGTTGAATAATGTTATAAAAACCTAGTTTATAAAGCAAACATAATATTAGTACATTTCACTTGTTAATACTAGCTTAAAACCTAAAATTCATTTTCACCATCTTTATCTTCATATTTATTAGACGGCGGAGTCAGAGAACCTTGAGCCAATGTAGCCATAAAAGCTATCATTTTTCTTAATTCTTTCTCTTGACTCTCATATGTTGCTTGTTGTTGGGCTATAATCGCATTCATTTGTTTTTGGTTTTGCTCTACTTGAGATTTTCATTCTTGTTATTGTAGTAGATTAGTGTGCATCCAATTCATGCGAGAAGCAACATTACTTGAGCCCTCTCCTACAAGCCTTTGTCCTACACATTTTTCTATAAACTGGACAACTACCTAAGACATCCTTGAGTGTTAGTTCTTAATCAACTTCTAGAACTATAGGATCATCCGCATCACCACTACAAGAAGCCATTTGTTATAAGATCTCCTCCCATTTCCTTAATATATATATATTTTTTGCATATGTAAGTAAACGTTATACATATTATAAGGAATGTTAATAATATTATAATTAATTACACATAATTAACTTACAAAATTTCTTATCATCTTAGGGAGTGACTCATTTGTTATTCTTAAAATGCATCTCTCTATATGTCTTGACCATAGGTAATATTTTATTTATTTATTTCTAGAATGACCAATATTTAAGAGAAAAGTTAATACATTACATAATAAAGAAAAAGAATAAAAACCCCAAATATAACTTCTTGTTATAATATTATGAAAATGACTATGTACTATGACAAGAGGGAGTGGTCTCTTTTGCCCTATTAGCAACATTTTTGTCTGCCAAACCCTTCACCAACAAGATAGCAATTTGTTATTATTCTTTATATGTAATTTTATTCATTTTGTGTACCAAAATTTAATATTACCTTTCCATTTTTTAAATTCCATAGATCGATACATCTTTGCTACACATCTGGCTCGAAAAAAGAATGCCAATATTTATTATCTTTTTGTCAATCCATTTTATGATCACAATTATAATCTTTATATCAATCAGCCATCATTTGATTAAGTCCTAATTAAATCCCAAGCCATGAAGAATTTTCCCTTCATGGAGCTAAATCAAAATACATCTACATATATACACAAGCATATGTTAAAAATTATATGAATTTGATTTTATTACTAAACTAAAAAAGATAATAAATAAATTTTATCTCAACTTTAAGGAGGATATTCGCCTTATCCTTAGGAGGGACATGTGACCACCTCTTATCGAAGTTCACTTCAAACTTTTTTCTTCCTCTTCTTTCAAACTCCTCTAACATCATCCTATATTTTATTTCTTTCTCTAGTAATACTGCTAGGACCTAAAATATGCATATAAAAATATTATCATTCAGATAAAAAATTATAAAAGTAATAGTGATGAAACATACATAATATACCAACTTTTATACCTTATGAGTTTTGACACCCAGAGTGTAGTTTGCAAGGATACGATGGATCATGCCCATTGTCATCGCCACCATGAACTTGAGGGACAGTATTATCTATATAAAAACTATAGAAACTATCAAATATTTTGATATATATAGAAACTATACATTATGATGATCCACATAAATGAAAAAAGTGCATAAAATGTCAAAATCATAGGAAATAAGACAAAACGATCTCCGACTATAAAATTGTGAGTAGGTTTAGATTTTGTACAAAAATTCAACTTATCAAAAAATTACTAATTACAATCATAAATGTTATCAGCATCAATAAATTCCCGTTCACTATCCCCCATCCAAAAATTATTGTTCCATGTTGTCATCATCAACAATGAAGTCTCTCATGTCATCTTGATCACCACTTTGGACCACAACACTACTAGTACTAGGGGTGTTCACAAATCAGCCTGAACTAGAATTTTGGACCAAACTGACTAATTATTCTAGGTTTCAGTCCAAGACTAGACCAATTTTTTGGTCTCCGATCTGGGTTTTGATCCCAAAGTAAAAAAATATTACAGTCCTTAATCGGTACTAGTTTGGTCTTCTGGTTCGACCCAAAATCTTATTAATATTTTATCTAAATATATATATTTTTAATATAAAAAATATATAATTTATAGATTCCGGTCCTAACCGGTCTTAGACTGGTAATTCTGGCCTAGTCTCGGTCCTAGCTTTAAAAAATTTTGTTCCTTAATCTAGTGTCTGTCCGATCAGGTTTTGGACTAGTGCACACTCCAACTAGCACTAGCATGTACACTATTTAAGTTATCCAAGTCTTTGATATCAGCATTGAAGTTAATGCGACTCGAGTCAACATAATCTATCATATATATGTTGTTGAGATTTTCATCATCTAAATCCCAAATATTGCGATGATTAACTTCTCATACAAATTTTCAATTCGGACTACAAATCATCAACGTACCAGACTTGTTTTGATCGAGTTCCAAGAATATATTGGTCATCTTTATACCACTTAGCCACTTATCCTGATATCCAATTCGAGCCATTGTATAAATCATCCAAGTAGATAGTTTACCTTTAATTTTTTCAATATCTTGGTTCATATATACCTATTAATTATTCTCTATGGTCAAGACCTTACATATAATATTTTTATACCTAATGACCACAAATATATATATATATTAGTTGTATAATTTCACAAGGGTCTAACTATATATAATTCATTAATATTAAAAATGTAAAAAAAATTCATTTATCTTCATTTATTACTCCCTAAGGTCATGAATGTTTCTATATTTTCATTTTTTTTATGAATTGGAACCATTAATTTTTATTATTATACAATAACAAATAAAAATAATTTTTTTCTATCAATTTACCTCTTATCTTAAAATTATTTGTCTTACCTTTTTAGTATATACCTTTTCATACATCGTGAATCAACTTTATATACTTATATTATTCACCTTTGAATTAAGATGTTAATTATATAACCTAACATGCTTATCTACTAAGATACAAATTAAACACATAATCTATTAAATATTAATTAGATCTTACAAGCTCACAAAAAAAAAACTACATATCACCAAATTTAAGGTTTACTAATATGTTGCCTTAAAACATATACACATACTAAGATACAACCCCACATATATATTAATAACAAAATTAACTAAAATATTTATTATACTCTAACATGATAATATTTTTTCTAATTTAACATGTATAGTAATAAATACATACAATAATCTAATTATGCACAAAATCTAACAATAATAATCTAATAACTATAAAATCATGTTAATCAATTATACAAAACTTCACTACAATAATCTAATAATCCAATCATACAAAATCTAATTAATAAATCATACAAAACCTAACTACAATAATCTAATTCAAAAACTTATTTCAATTTAAATAATACACAAAAAGTAACATAAAAAACAAATATATAATGATTATACCAAATTTATAATGTGGTGGTGCTCTGCAGCAATGTAGTGGTGGTGTTTTGATCACTTGTGGTTACAACAAAAAATTAATAATTAGACAATCTTATACCAAAAAGTACATAAAAAATAAAGATTAGATTAAAACAAACCTTGACAAAGGAAAAAAAATAGAGGAGAAAGGTGAAAGAGAAGAAGAATAAAATGGAAAAAGTTTTCGATGATAAAAGGAGATAAAATGGAAGTTGAAGAATAAGATGACAAATAAGGAACTAGGTTTCGCAGGCGGATTATAACATACCCTTAATACCAACAATAAAAATCGTGAGTATTTTTAAGCCCAAAATTTTTGGTATCAATGAAAAATAAGTTAAATGATGCCATTTTGGTCATGCTCAAAAACATAAAATCACTTAATATCAACGATATATCGCTGGTATTAAGGAAAACTTGTTAGTATTAAACTCTTTATTATTACTCCTCGACCCTTAGCGGCAATTTTTTCTCAATAGTATTTCAACCAAATATCAATTATTATCAATGATAGATCGTTAGTATTAAGGAAAAAAATCATCTCTATTAAGCTCTTAATTTTTACTTTCCATTCATTGGCAGTAGCTTTCCCTCCATGATTTTTTAACCAAATATATTCCTTTTAAGAAATAATTCGTCAGTATATATTTCCATGAGATTTCAATAAAAATTAGGTAGGAAAATTTTGGCTCCACTTAATATCGATGATATTTATTATCGATATTATGTATTTTTCTATCATTTTTTCAAACAAAAATATATTCATCCTCTAATCTAATATTGGCGATTATATATTGTAAGTGTTAATCCTTTTTGTTGTATTGATGCAATAATTTAACATACAAATAATTTTATGGTAGTAGAATGAATTGGAAAATTCAAATTTAGGGTTAAGAACTTTGAGTAATCCATATCAAAATAAAGTGGATCTTGCTAGTATACCTATATAAGTGAGATGGATAAAGATAAAGAGATAACAAAATCCATTTAAGGTATTATGATACTTTATTTTATATATGACAATGATCGACAACAGAGGTTGTATTATCCTTGCAAACCTCATAATTAATTAAATGCATATTTCTACGAGCCCAACTAAAAATTATTCAAACTAATATACATTTTGTACCTAGATACTTTACATTGAGCAAATAATGATAATTTTCTACTTATTTATATATAACTTTTGAAGATATATCTAAGAGTAATACATAAATATCAATATAGATTCATAAGAGAGTTAAACAGGTAAATAACTATATTGTTATGAAATGAATCCGTAAAATAAATTATGGGGCTAAGTGCTTTATGTAATTTATATCAAAATAGAGGGATCGACAAGTATACCTGTAGAAGTGAGAATAATGAAGAAAAGGATATGATGATGGTTACAACAACAAAAAATTATTTTATATGTGACATTGATTGATAAAGGCAGGGTGATGGGTGAGGAGTAGAAAGACACGAAGATTAAGAGAATGCATCAAGGAAGATTAAGAGAATGCAAAATAGATTTTTCAAGGAAATAGTATATACCAAGAAATCTAATGTATGATAAATACATATTAAGATTGAAAGAATATATAACATGCATGCTAAGGCTCCTTAAATAGAGGAAATCATGGGAATAAATAGAGAATCTTTACAGAATATATATGCATCACTATGATTGAAAGAATATACTCCACTAAAAAAAAGATCAAAGAATATAAAACAAACACATTAAGACTCCTTAATTGAGAAAATAGGGGGTGTAATGTATCATGTATGCACCACTAAGATTGAAAGAATATATAACAGACACATTAAAGCTGTTTAGTTGAGGAAATAATAGTTACGACTAAATAGTATCAATAATTTTTTATTATTATTAAAAATAGCTTACGATTTATAGTGAAAGGCCACATAGCCTATTATTATATTGACATCAATGACTTTTCAAAGGGATTTCAATTCTTAGTATAAATTCTACAAAAATTATAGATATTAGATCAAAGAGAAAAGATAAATTATTGAATATCTGTGAAGAAAAAGGTAAAAGCTCAACAATTAGAATTTTCCATGGTTCTTAACGGTCACGTCATTCATTTAGAGGAGACATTCGAGGTGTTCATCAAGTTCTTTTGATGCCCACCTTAGCCTCAATCGCCGCCACCACCTCTACATTACTCACAGGAGGGTATCAGAGAGGACTGCATTTGAAGGGTTATGGGACATCATCCACCAATCTATGTTGGTTATGAGAACTCGCTCATCCTGGAAGGATGGATTTGGGACATGGATAGGAGATTTTGAAGTAGTTAATTACCCACTTACCCAATAAGCAGGCATATCGGCCTTCATTCTCTAAGGATAAGCCAACACAATGTGGATAGGTCTTCATGCACAAGGAGAACCACTGATGTCCTAAGAAGACTTCAAAACAACAATCCACACTAATTTCTACCCTAAAAGTATTACAAATTGATGGAGTTCATGCAGCTTACTCAGGGAGGCATGACAGTGAGACATTACCACACTTGATTCATGGAGATTTTAATGTTTGTTCCGGGTATTGAAACTAGTAAGTCTATTATTGTTTACCAATTTGAGCAAGCGCTCCATTTCAGCATCCGTAGGATGATGTGTGTTGAGGCTTTCTAAGACCTAGCCACATTGAACGAGTAGGCGTGTGTCGCTGCCACTATGGTACAAGTGTGGGATTCCATTCTAGCAAGAGGAAGCTTGAGACATAGGGTTTTGGAGGCAGGATCAAAGTTACAGGGAGGCAGATTTCCAAGGTTCCAACAACGAGATTAGGTTCAGCTGTAGGGTGGCCAATTTTGACACAAGGGTTGGAAAAGTGGTCATATTATATTCTCGGGACAACCAAGACGCTTCTTGTATTGTTCTGTGGTTGGGGCCATCCAAGACGAGACTGTCGGGGGGTTGGTTTAGTGTAGGATGTGTGGTTAGTTAGGGCTCTAGTAGTTTGTGTGCTAGTGTCAACAAGGACAATTTTCGTAGTAGGTCCGCTGGTACCTCAGTAGGAGGCCTATAAAAAATGAACCTAATAGTTGCAACAGCAGTAGAGGGCACCTTGCCTTGCCTATGGATAACTTAAAGAGGTTTAGGGGAGGCTATAGGGGCCTCGCCCTTTACCTCAAAAGGAAGGAGGACATACTCAGGGTTTCGGAGGGTATCGTAGATGATACCAAGGAAGACAATCAGATGGTCACCTGAATTTCATCAACCAAGTAGAGGCTGATTGATAGTTGGACGTGGTTGCTGGTACATTCTCCATCTTCTCATTACCAGCTTACGTATTAATCTATTTTGGTGCATCTCTATCTTTTTTGTCTACTTAGCTTATTGCTAAAGCTGCTTTATCATTGTCTTCTAGTGTACCTATTTATGAGATGTTGCCTTCTAGAGATAGATTGGATTGGATTAGGCTCTATTCAGATGTGGCCATAGAGATAGGTGGGGTAGACTTCCTAGTGGATTTGGTTGAGTTGGAACTTTGGGACTTTGATTTTTTCCTAGGGATGGATATGTTGGGGAGATACTGGGCAGTGATAGACTATGCTCAGGGGCGATTCATGTTGTGGGGACCTCAAGATGCTAGGGTTTCCTATAGGAAATTCAAGCCTAGTCCTACGACAAAGGTCGTATCTGCCCATACATTGTATTCCTTGGTGTAGAGGGGTTATCCTATATTTTGTATAGATTTTCGAAGCTGAACAAGGCTGTGAAAACATTAGAGGGTATCTTGGTTGCTCGGGATTTTCCTAACTTGTTTTCGTAGGAGATCCTAGGAATGCCACTAGTACGTGAGATAGACTTTGCAGTTGAGTTGGTGTCGGGGCTGAGCTCATTTTGAAGGCACCCTATCGGATAACATTGGTAGAGTTGAGAGAGTTGAAGACTCAATTGGAGGATCTAGTAGCCCATGGGTACATTAGTCCGAGTTCATCTTCATGGGGAGAACCAATTTTGTTTGAGAAGAAGAAGGATGAGAGCCTTCATTTGTGCATCAATTATCAAGATTTGAACCAATTAATGGTGAAGAATCGCTATCCACTTCTAAAGATCGATAATTTTTTTAACCAACTTCGGGGTGCTTCAATATTTTTGAAGGTCGACTTGAGGTCACGATATCATCAGTTGCACAACACCGAGGTATACATCATGAAGATGGCCTTTATCTCACAGTACAGGCACTATGAGTTCATAGTGATACCTTTTGGGCTCACCAATGCGCCTGCCTTTTTATGGATTTGATGACAAGGATTTTTTGGCTATTCCTTGATTAGTTTGTGGTGGTTTCATAGACAACATATTGGTATACTCTCGGAGTAGAGAGGAACACGAGCAACACCTATGTACGATTTTATCACATCGTAGAGAGCATATGTTGTATGGAAAAGTCTCTAAGTGCTAGTTTTAGCTTCGAATAATATCATTTCTAGGACATTTGGTTTCTGTAGGAGGATGAGTCATGGATCCAACAAAGATCTTGGCAGTTACCAAGTGGAAGGCACCCACTAGTGTCGCCGAGGTTCGTAGTTTTCTAGGTTTAATCTGGTACTACAGATGGTTTGTTCAAGCTTCTTAAAGGTTTCTCATCACTTGATGAACCTTCTGAAAAAGGAAGCCATATTTCAATGGGATCGTACGTGTGAGAGAACATATTAGGAGTTGTAGCGGTGCTTCACTATAACACTGGTTTTTACTCTACCATCAGATTTTAACGGGTTTGCAGTATACGACAAATTTATGAATCATTAACTGGGTTGTGTATTGATGCAACATGGTAAGATAATGGCTTACACTTCTCTTTAGCTAAAGTAGTATAAGCAAAACTATCCAACGCATGATTTAGGGTTGGTAGTTGTCATTTTTGCGCTGAAGATTTGGAGGCATTATCTATATATGATTCAGTGAGATTCTACACCGACCATAAGAGCCTCAAGTACATATTCACTTAGAAGAAATTGAATATGAGGCACAGGAGGTGGCTAGATTTGATGAAGGACTATGATATTGATTTGACCTACCACGAGGGTAAGGCCAATGTTGTTGCAGATGCCTTGAATAGTAAGACAACATACTCTTTGAGTTCTGTTGTAGTGTCTAGTCAGTTGTTGGAGGAGCTTGGTGAGATGGGGATATATAGGATACATCATGGTGACTTAGAGGTCCGAATGAGTACATTGATGATTATACTGATAGTTTTTTATGATATTTGAGCGGAATAACCTGTTAAGCTCAAGAGGATTCGGCATAAGATACAGGATGGTCAAGTCAAGGGTTTCCAGATTCACAAGGATGGTAACATTTGCTTCAAAAGTTGATGGTGTATACCTTAGAGTTGCATGGATATGAAGCTCCGAATTTTAGAAGAGGGTCATTGTACATTTTACTCCTTACTTCTTCCACCTAGGAAGGGATAAGTTGTATAAGGACTTCAAGAGGATCTACCAGTAGCCTTGCATAAAGCGAGAAATGGTAGAGTTTGTGTCAAGATGTCTGACTTGCCAGAAGGTCAAGATCAAGCACCAGAGACCTATAGGATTGGTTCAGCCTTTAGACGTTCCGAGGTGGAAGTGAGATTCCATCTCAATGGATTTTGTGAGTAGGCTACCGAAGACTTGCAACCAATGCGACACTATTTGGGTTATCATTGACAGGTTGACTAAGTCAATAGTGTCTATACCGATGAGATGTTGGAAACATCAAGGTCTAACAAGATATCATGGTAGTGTCCCTTAATTCATATTGATGAAGATGGTAAGTTTAAGGAGAGCATGGCACTATCTCAAATAAGAATGATGGCTCGTAAAAGGAAGGCCCCCCAATGAGGCAAGGGATGGTTCTAAGGGTGAGTCGAGGTTTTTGGAAGGAGCTTCTACCTATCAAATTCTCCATGCTTTTAGTGGAAGAATGGGGATGATGATTCTCTTAGTTGACAAGCATCGACTAGCGCAACTTCCTTGTGTCCAACAATTATAGGAGTTTGCGTAAGGAAACTATTAGGTAGCATTTGATAATTTTTATCATTTTATGTTTTGTATGTTGCATGGAAGATAACATTGATAAATTTTGCATGCCATGAAGCATATTTTGTTTGTGTTAAGGGTTGTGGCCTTAGTGGAGAGCATTGTCGCCAAGTTGTAGTAAGAGGTAGGGACCTTCAATAAGCTCAGGCTTCCCAAATGTTCAAAGTGCATTGACTTAGGGAGCTCAAGAAGGTGAAGGATTTGGGATCCTTAATCGTAGGAATTTATAAAGGTGTTGTTTGGGAAGCATTAAATAAGAATAGAAGGGAGATGAAAGTCGTAGTGAAAGCTTGTTCAGTGCGTATGGTGTTGTTATTGCCTAGTATATTGTTGAGATTCACTTATCTATATTTTGGGAGACCTTGTGACTCCACTATTTATAGAGGTCGTGGTTCGCAACATGCTCCCATATGTCATGAGATAAAACTGCCATTGAATGTAGTTAGCATTGGAAAATCGAAGGAGTTGGGCCATGCTCAAATAAGAGAAGCAACAACTGGTTTTTTAATATGACCCCATAATACTAGAACTGTAAATGAGTTGAGCTAAGTTAAACACCCTTAGCTTTGGGCTCGACTTGTTCATTACTCGCCTCATTTAATAAACCAGCATAAAATAAGATTTGAGTTTAGTTCGGTCTTGGTTTATTTAACTAAACAAATGAGTCGAGTTGAGTTAATTAGTTTAAATTATTAATGAGTCGATTCAAACTTTTTAGGCTTAAATGTTTGATGAATGAGTTTAAAAGTGATGCTGAATCTTGATTTATTTAACTAAATAAACAACTCATTTCATTTAGTGTCGTTGCATGGGCTAAGTTGACTAGACTATAAGAAAAACCTTTGTGAATGCTTGAGTGGCCCAGAGGTGTTATAAACTTCATTATATTGTTACATACTATAGGATAAGATTTTACTTGTACAATAATAATAATAATAATAATAATAATAATAATAATGATGATGATCACTATTAACAATTAACAACAAATAAATGACATTAATAATTGATAATAATTATAATGAATATTATTTAATAATAATTAATATTTGTACTTAATAATGATTAATATTATATAAATAATAACAAATTATATAATTAATAATTAATGTAATGAATAATAGTAATTCATAGTAATAAATAATAAAAAATGATATTAATGATATTAATTAATATTGATACCAACTAATACTTAATATTTATGTTATTTAATCATAATTAATAAACTAATTAATGATGAGGAGGACGATGACAACGGTGATAGTGGGTAATTATAATTAATAATGATATAGGAATAATACCATTTGATAATTTAAATATTTAATTAATAGTAGTGGATATACTAATAAAATAATAATATAATAAATAATATAGATAATAAAATTTTAAAAATAATATTATATATAATGATGTGCAAAACAAACACTTTGTCAAATTCAAGAATCAAGAGACGATTCGTTGGCTCTCCTGTCTGCAATTTGCATTGCTTTGGTAGTGTTGTGGGGATGAGGATAGAAAAAAATATAAAATTATTATTATTTTTTTTTAAATTTGAAAAACAATAATGGTAAGAAATGATATATAAAAATTATACACATACCTATTATATATATTTTTAAAAAGTAGATCAAATCTATTAAAATTTAGAAAAAAATAAAAATATTTAAAACTACTATCTACTTTAATTGGCGTAAACAATTACTAAAATTTTAAAAATAAATAATAATAATAATAATAATAATAATAATAATCAAATGCTTTTGATATAATTTCGAGATAAAAAAAATATTTAGGACGAAAATTAATGAGGAAACATTTTCGCGACCGAAACGGTATCTCTTCCCCGTTTCCATGCTTGCTTCACGGTGCTTTGGTCCTCCCCACCACCGGCGTCACTTCATCAACCTTCACATCGTCTTCAATTATTAGCATACCCTGACCACATTCAGAACAACTTGTTTACAGCTGCTGCAATTCTAATTTAGTTAAATTTCTAATATACATGAATGAGGAGATGATTAGCTAGCCCTACTGCAAATCAGCTTACCACTGCAGCAATACCGCTTCGCTCCTCCTCCACTGCCAGTTTCACTTTACTCCACCACTGGCTTCGCTTTGCTCCAACTCAAATTGTCTCAGCTGTTTCGTCTTTGGTTGAGCCTGCCTTTCACCTATTGATATCAATAAATGATTTTCATGAAGATAAATATAAGCTCTACGGCAACATAATAGTCAGCACCAAACATCTTCAAATGAAAATTCAAATATCTAATAAACTAGTGAAGGACTAATCCGTAGAATACTTGTGAAGTGGGTGCAGGAGGAAGCCAGCATGCAGTTCGAAGTACATAGATGAAAGAGAAGGCCTAACTCTCATCTTAGAACTTGAGCAAATATGATCTAATTTAGCCGTTGAATGCAATCCACCTTCTAGACGAGCATTGACAATATTACTCTGAAAGTACTGATAATTGCTGGCAAATTGCGGCGTCAAGGTCGCCGGAGGAGATGGACAATTTCTAAATCCGATTGATAATTTATTAATGAGCTAATGATTTTAAAAATAATTTTATTAACTAGTTAGAGATTATTGTAATTCCTGGTCATAGAAAAGTGTCTAGCGACTTGTTAAGTTAGATCGTCAAATTTTAATTAATCGAGCTTCATCCAATAATTTTTTGGACTAGTGGCCAGACAAAGCCTAATTATTTTCGAATGTTCAATTCGTCTTGGATCCTTAACTAATTAGACAACTTATCCCCCCCAAAAGGGGGATCAATCAATCATTATATGGTAGTATATTATACACCTGCAGGAAGAAAGCAACAAAAAAGTGTATTAATTATTTGTCGAGAATACACATTATATATATTATACCAAAAGGCTGCTGTCGCTAATGACATGCTGCGTCAACGTGGGATCTTTGATCGATATGCCTTACCGCTTACTCTAATTGTTATTTAATTTCAGTATACAGTTCATTTAGGCACCGATTATGATTTAATATTTTATAGGTACCACTTATTTTATGTAATTTTATTTGGACAAAAGTTGCAACTTGCTATTAGTAGCAAGAAGTGCTGTACATATTAACCACCTCATTCTCACTTCTGTTCTTTGTTCGACATAAATAGAATGTGAATTTTTGTTGTAAATGAGATGTGTATCTATGAATAATATAATGTATATATATATATATATATATATATTATATATAATATATATTTATATTATATGTAATACGATTTTTATCTATTGAGATAAGATGTGCATTAAAAATTATATAATATGCGTCTGTTAACTATAATATGTGTATTTAATATTGCAAGATATGTATTTATTTAATAAAATTATATATTATTTTCAATAAAAAAGCATATTTATAATATATGTATTCATCAATTATTGTTTTATAAATATATGATGTGTGTTTATAGCTTAAGACGTGTATTTTAATGCATACGTTGTGTATTTATTTTATTAATATAAATATTTATAATATATGTATTCTTTTCTTATTGTTTTATAAATGATGATATAAGATATGTATTTTTCGATATAATATGTATATTTATCAATATAAAATATGTATTTTTATCTTTAAAAGATGTGCAATGTTAAAAAATATATGATTTCATAGCTATAAAATCTGCATTAGTCCCGTAAAGATGTGTATTCCTCCCCCCAATAAAATGTGTATATATATATATATATATATCTATATATATTTAATAAATTTATTTATCTCTTGTTGTTTTATATATAAAGAATGTGTGTGTATTTGTGTGTGTCAAATATGTGTATTTTGTTACATAATATGTGTATAAATTTTTAATAAGATGTGTATTTATAACATATTTTTTCGTCCCTATTATTTTAAAAATGAAAGATGTTATAGGATGTGCATTTGTCAATATAACATGTGCATTCACATCAATATAATATACGTATTTGATCTCTATGATATGTGTATTGTTGAAATCAAATGTGCCTTTATAACTATAAAATTTACATTTGTTGGGTAAAAATATTTACTCTTTCTAATAAAATGTGTATTTATATTTGGAAGATGTGTAATTTTCTTTATTATATTTATATTCTTGCAAGGAATATATTCTAAGCATATGTAAATTTTTGGATAAGATATGTATCATTTTAAAAGAAGATTCAGTAAATTTATAAAAATGACTCTGTGCTCACCATATTCTTTAGGAAAATGTGTATCTTACCATGAAGTATGTGTATTAAAGGGTAAAAGTTGTGTGTTTATTGATAATATATATATATATATATAGGGTGAAGGTCCCATACACACCATTTCTAAGATACATGTATAGGAATCAATCATAACCATTAGATTAGTATTTGATCAATTGTCAAGATTTAATACATACCTAACTTAAATTTGTTTTAATCTCAGCCCTTAAATCCTCTAAATCTAACGGTTATTAAGAGTTCCTACATTTGTATTTTAAATAATAGTTTGTACAAGAGCCTAAATCTATATATATATATATATATATATATATATATATATATATATATATATATATATATATATATATATATGTGTGTGTGTGTGTGTGTGTGTGTGTGTGTGTGTGTGTGTGTGTGTGTGTGTGTGTGTGTGTGTGTGTGTGTGTTATTTTATTAGAAAATAAATTTTTTAAAAATACCACTGTATCCATCATATATTTAAGGTGAATTTGTATTTTACCATAAAAGATGTACATTCATGCATAAAAAATGTATATTTATAGACAAAAGATAAGTAAAGTTATAACATTATTACTACCACTAGTTGTAGAAAATTAAAATTTTGCCTCGCATTAGCATACCTGTGTAAATTATTCTCACTTAGGTACCTCCACATTTTAAATAATTATAATTTAGGTACCATTTTCATTAGTAAAGTGATATATATTATGTCAAGTTTAGCTTGGTCAAAACATAATCTTTTTTCAAAGTCTAAAGTTTTATTTGGAAAAAAAAGATTTTTAAATTATGATTTTTTAAAATATTTTTTTTAAAATTTTTTGTTTTTTTTTTAAAATATTATTTTGTAAAAATAAGTTTCTAGACCAAAAAAACTTGATTCCTTTTCATAATTTGTAGATATTTTTCAATAATTTAAATAAAATTATATAATTATTTTTATTTATTATCAAAAATTACTTTTACTGTGCTAAATTTAATCTAATCTAAATTTGTTAATATGAAAGGTACCTCAGTGATAATAATTTAAAATGTTGAGATATCTAAGTAAAACTATTAACAAAACACTAGATATCTATAAAATATTAGGCCAAACATCGTTGTACTTAAATGGATTTTATCCTTCATTTTATTACTTTTTATATTAATGAGGAACATAGATGTTAGTAAGTCGATAGCACATGTAATAAATAAAATCATACTAAACTAGAAAAAATAAACTTATCAATTGCTTATTATACCTTGAAAATCTTCACTTCCATGAAGTGAATTATGGTTTGACGTCGATGCTAATGAGATATGTTGATTGACCCCTAATCTTGTGCACTAAATATAGAAGACAATGGAATTCGCATAAACAATGTCCAACAATTATAATGTGAAAAATAAGAGATTTTATTAAGATTTAATAAATCAATAGGGAGAAATAGTTGGAAAATCTATAACATTTTACTGATCTTTTAATGGGGTCTATCTTTTTTCTTTTTTCTTTTTTTTTTTACATTTGCACCGATCTTTTTTCAATAAATTCTTAACTTAAGGTTATCCTTTCATAGAATATCCACCATCTCTCCTTATTGTTCTCTTCAATCTTAATAATATCTCCCATTTTTACTTTAGAATTGTCGAGCATTGTTTTTGCAAATTCCATTACTTTCTATCTTTAGTGCACAAGATTGGGGACTATTGTGTTAACCTTTTGGGAAATCTAGCATATCTTTTTATCCCTAAGGTCATGTCGTAATTTTCTTTATGGCAATAAAGATTTTTATGGCATGATAAATAATCGATATATTTGGAATACCTCAAATTTAACCTAAATCTCATCTTGGTTTATTAGTATTTCAACCTCACCCTAATTCTTTACCTAACTTTATTTTCCTCTTTCCTCTGACTTTCTTCTTCCCGCATAAATTATTTCCTTGCCTACCAAGTTGTGTTAAGTTTGATTAATCAAACCAAATTTCCCAACTACTCCACCATCATCACCCTACCTCATTCAAGTGATTTTTACGCCATATAACCCATGCGTTGTCAATCTGCGCCAAACTCCACCAAGCCTCATCTCTTTGATTTTTCATGTCATCCATTCACACGTCACCTACAACCATAAAACCCCCTTCTCCATCCCTCAATTCATTATTTGATTCTCTACCTTACTCAACCCTTACTTTTTCTCTCTATTTCCAACTCTCTTCTACATCATCCTCACCAAAGTTCACAAGTTTCTTAAAGCAATATTAGCCTAACTTGATGCACTTGATGTTGTACCACCCTCCTTGGCCTAAGAACCTCACAATACTCCTCGTTGACAGTGTAAAGAGATCGCGCAACAACACCTCCAAAATCACCCAAGCTTCACACAAAAACCCCTTTTCTTGGCCAAAACTCACACAACTAACTACCCCTAACGTGAGCACCTCACATTTCTCACCTCCATTTGCGTCACTAGCTCATGCAACTAGGATTCCCTTAATAAAAATCCCTCACATTTGAGCCTCTCATTTTACTTGGGTTCTTGCTCTTTATTGTCCTACTTTACCTTACCTTTTCCTTTGTTCTAACCATGGGTTATTTGTAGTTTTAGGTGATTTTTCAATGGCCTTGGAGGAGGAGACTTAGGGTTACTTTTGCTTAGAGACTGGTGATGTTTATGTAAGGATACATGTGGTCTAGAGCTTTGATTTTGTATGTAAATTATATGTAATCTCATGCTATTATCGTTAATTTTTATAATTCATGTTGTTGATGTCATATTATGATATTGTTGTATTGTGTTATGTAAAAGTGAGCATTTTGTGAAAGCATGTGTTTATGTGTTGTTGGTCGATGAAGCCTTATCTTGTAATCCTATCATGTTAGCATGATCCACTATCTTAATTATGTTATGAAGAATGCCTTGTAAATAAGGTTAGGAATTATCATGATGATATATGTTGGAGATTGGAAGTCGATAATGTCGGGACTTATAGGGTTTTGTGAAAGATTGGGTGTTGTGGCTATCTTAATAGTATTTAGGAAATTTCATGATATTGTGGGGAATAAATATGGCGTGGTAATCAAGTGGAGGTTGAGTAGGGTACGAGTTATCTAAGAAGGGACTTTGAGGCAGTTAAGATAGATAGAAGTAATGTGGTCAATATGGATTGAATATGGAATTTTTGTATTTATAAAGTGACATTGGTTCAAAATATTCTAAGTATTTTACGTGAAATATTTAGGGTAATTTTGAGCTGCATAAGTCTAATAAAATGATAAAATATATTAAATTGGGAATAATAACCCTAGAGGCAGGCTCATTATGGCATGTATAAGATATTAGAGTTATACATTGATTTTTGGATATGATATCATTGATGATATATTAGGAATGAGTACAATTTGGCAGTTAGATAAGGCTTGTGGGAGAAGCTACGCTTATCTCATGAAATTAGAGTTTTGTAAGGGCATTGTGGCCATTCTCCTTAGGGAATGACTCAAACCATATATAGTTAGAAGTGTTCATGGATCGAATATCCTATATTTTAGATATTTGTTATAAAAAAATATTGAATATTTAGAAGGAAAAAAACTTTATATATCTAGAACTTTGAATATTCGAGACTTTTGATCGGATTACAAATAATTTGTCGAATATTTGAAACTTCTGAACTGATCACAAATAAGAAATTTTAAGTTTTAAATGTTTCATCTGGTATTTGATATAAGAATGGTACGATAAGTCAGACCTATGTCAAGTACGGCTTTTACACCCAACGATTGACTTTTGCCAATAGAAACTTAGGCAAGGATATTTTTTCTATTTGTAAAAGCCATTAATACCAACAAATAGTTTTCTATGGAGAATAATGTAGTTTTTCCAACAATTGTTTTTAATATTTTTTAGTATGAATATGTCATGCCAATAGATTTTTTATCCTCTCTTCTATCTCTGGTTGTTAGTAGCATTATACTAACATAACTAATACCCACTCATATATTTGTTAGTACCAGTATCCAAGGAATACAACAACAATATTTTTTACATAGTTATAGTAATTATTAATTATATTTTTAATAATATAATAATAATAATTAATATTAATTCATTATTCATTATTAGAAATAATAGTTTACATATATTATTAAAAATTATTACTTTATATATAATTTTTTATATTATTATTGTTCATAATGGTGTCTCTTAATAATATAATGAAATAGTCTATATATATATATATATATATATATTATAGCTACTACCACTTAGTATTCAATTAATTTATTATTAAACATTATCAATTATCATTCAAACTTATATTATCTGAATAATAATAAATATTATCAACAATCATTCACATTGTTAATAAAACATTAGTAATTATTAGATACTATTATTTATTTATTTAAAATAATGATTCATATTATTATTAATAATATAAATATTTATTAATTATTATAAAGATTAATTATTTTATTATATTATTATTATTATTATTATTATTATTATCTATTAACAAAAATATTTATTATTACTCGTTATTGGAAATTATGATTAATATTAATATTATTCATATTTATATTGTATTTCTCATTATAATTTTTTTAATAAGTATTCACAATTATTATATTAAGTATCTATTTTATTATTAATTGTTAGTAATGATTTTTATTAGTTATTTAATATAATTTTTTATTAATATTATCTTAATAATACATAATAAAATATTAATGTTATATTAAATATTTTTAAATAATACTAATCATTATTTAAATTTGTACCATCAATAATAGTAGTAGTTTTGATTATTATTATTAGTAGTAGTACTAGTAGCAGGAGGAGGAGGACTTAGGGTTGTAAACGAGCCGAGCCGAATACCCCTAGGCTTGGGCTCGGCTTGTTTAACTAAACGAGCATAAAATGATGTTTGTGCTCGACTCGTTTAACTAAAAAAACTAGCCGAGCTCACTAGCCAAAGCAAAAAAATGAACCAAGCTGAGCTTTTTTGAGCTCTGGCTCGGCTCGTTTAACTAAACAAACGAGCCGAACCAAGCCGAGCCGAATACTGAACTGGCTTAGCTCATTTACAGGCCTAAGGAGGAGTAAGGAGAATAGGAGTAGGAGTAGGAGTTGTAGTAGTAGGAGGAGGAGTAGGAGTAGCCATGAAAGAGATGCATTTTGAGGACAATGTGTTTCCTCGTTGGACTTATGATACTAAGAAGATTCTATGTTCTATGGGTTTGAATTGTGAAAATATTTATGTTCATTTTAACAATTATAATTTATATCGTCAAGAGTATGCAACGTTAGATAATTGCCTTTAGTGTTGAATGCCATGATACAAGAGGGTTAAGGTTTTTAATAAGGTATTATGGTACTTTTCTATTATACCACTATTCCAACACATGTTTTCTAATGAAGAAAATGTAAATAACCTTATATGGCATATGAAAGAAATGATTTATGGCAATAAACATAAACATATGACAAATTCTCCTTAGTGGAAGATTATTAATTCTATACACCCTGATTTTAGTGGTGATGCTAGAAATGTGCAACTTGCACTCTATTCATATGCAATGAATCATATTAATGAGAACACAGACTATAGTTTATGGCCTATTATTTTGGTGAACTATAATCTCTCCCCAACATTATAGATCAGGCATAAGTGGATGATGTTACCCTTACTTATATCGGGTCCAAATCCGACAAGTAATGATAGTGATGTTTATCTTGTTCCCCTTCTTAAGGCATTAAACTACAAGTGGGATCATGGAGTTAAAGTAGTTCATACACAAAACTAAGAGTCTTTTAGCTTGAGAGTAATGTTATTTTGTACCAAAATGAGTTATTAGTTGATGATAATGTTTATGGTTATAGTGTGCAAAAACACTATACATGCCCGTATTCATGAAGATAACACATGCTCTCTCCACCTATTGTAGTAGGCTAAAGAAGGGATTTAAGGGAAAATTGAAGAATTAAAATATCCAAATATACTCATGGGACAACAAATACCTTGAAAAAGTGAGTAACTTGAATGCTCCATTTGAAATATATATATACAAGAAAACAATATCTTCAAGCAAGTGGAAGAAGACTTCAATATTCTTTGAACTTCCATATTGGAATGAGCTGTATGTATGACATTGTCTTGATTTCATGAATATAGAAAAGGATGTGTCTAATTATTACACTTCTAAATGTGCAAAAAAAAGGGACAAATGATGACATTAATACTTGGTTGAATGTGGTCGACATGGGTATAAGAATAATATTACATTTGCATATGATGGGAAATAGTACTTTTTGACCTCCTAAATCTTATAATCTTTCTAAAAGAAGAGAAGACCCTTTTTTATGAGTGTTTGCATAGAGTGAAGGTTCCTAAAATATTTTTCATCAAATGTAAAGAATCATGTTTCAATGAACGATTTAAAGTTAGTGTGTATGAAATCTCTTAATTATCATATTCTCATTCAAGACTTGTTGCCAATTGATATACATTCTATCTTACCAAATTGGGTTTAAAGTGGCATCTCTAGATTTTGTTTCTTTTTCAATGAACTATGTAGTGTAATGTTATTGACCCTACGAGGTTCGAAAAATTATAAAATGAGAATGTGACTATGTTGTACTAGCTTGAAGTGTATTTTATTCCATTGTTCTTTATCATCATGATTATTTTAATGGTTCACTTAGTTAGGGAGGTTAGATTATATGGACCGGTTTATTTACATTGGAAATATCGATTTGAAAGGTATATGAAATTCCTAAATGAATACATGAGAAATCCGAGCAGGCTTAAATGATGCATTGCTTAGAATTATCCCATGGATGAGGAAACAACATTTTGTTTTGAGTTCTTAACCAATGCTAATATAATAGGCCTTCCTAAACCACGACTTCTAGGTATAGAGAAACAAGGGAAATGATGCATATGATTTTGCATGCCTATCGTTCATAATGACCACATGTTTTTGCAAACTCATCTTTATCTCCTACATAATAGAGATAACGCCTATCTATTTTTGGATAAACACATAGATATTTTGAGGGATTTGAATCCATCTAAAAGTAAGGAAAGGATATGATAAAGACATAACAACTTTTTTCTTTCTAGACTAGTGGTCATCACAATCATTTGAATGTCATATTGGTTTGTATTGGTTGTCACACCATCCTTATAGGGAAGTAATGTACAACAACTCATATATAATCAATGGTTGTACTTTGTTAAAAAAAATAGGAAGATGACAAGAGTAACATGCAAAATAAGAGTGTGAGTCTAGTATCAAAAGCTTTGTAATCAAGTCAGATATATAAAAATCCTATTTATGAATCAATGGAATAATATAGGGTGATAGATCACATATGGCTATTAGATTACTTTGCTTTTAGAGTTCCTTTATTTGGATGCAAATGCACTGGAATGAAAATGGGGCTTGTACTAAGGAAGTTGGATTTACAATAATAGATCTTTCTAGGCTTTTTCATGAGTATGACCCATTTGTATGTTCCTCACAAGAGAAAAGAGTATTCTATGTTAATGACCCAATCGATAAATGATGCTTCATGGTGTTATATGTAAAAAAGAAAAAAGGGAAGATGGCATATATAATAATAGTGTTTTTATAGTCATGAAGATTGGTTCTATGTACTTGAATAGAAGTTTGTACATAAAGAGAGAAAAAACCATAGATTAAAGTGTTATAGATAAAATGCTTAATTACTTCATATGGTTTGTTTGTATCTTTTGCATATTTCATTTCATGTTTTAATCACTTTCAATGTTTTGTTGCATTACATGCTTTAATTAATTCCTAATTTATAATTTTTATTATATGTTTTAGGTATGGATCATCAAAAATATGGCATAAATGTTGAGGATGGAAACATAAAAAAGAGAGTAAGAATTAGTTTAAAGAACATTTCTAGAAATGGAGAAAGGGGTATCTGGCTCAATGTTTCATTTGATGCTTCTGAGTAATTAGTGGGCTAGAATATTGATGTGTTCATTAACTACTTTAACTCTGAGGTTCATGCGCACATCCCTGTGACTTATTATTATTGGGGGGGGGGATGTCCCAAATATAAGAATAATAGGGTGTGGGATGACACTATAATTTGATATTAATATTTTAATAAGATATGATTTTTTTTGTTATTACCATATTTTTTATATGCATAGTAACTATTTGATTCTTTACTTTTGTAACAATGACTTAATGTGGGATAGAAATGCAAGAGGCTTGTTATGAGTTGAGTTGCAAAGTCTCAGAGGAATTGGAATTTGTGAATGGCTAAAAATTATATGTATGGTGGTGATGGTAGTATCATACCCAAGGCCCAAAATCTCCGTACTAACGTGATCTCCCATTACCAATGGATAGATTTATGTGCATGGAGGAATTCAAAGGAATTCAAATTACAAAATAACATATTATTATTAATTTTTTTAACATAAATATCATGTACTTAGCTTGAAATTCAAACAAACATGATCTCTCTACTCAATATGAAATAAGAAGAGAGTCTAGAACAAAGCTAGTGCACAAAAAAATACTTCGCCAACAAGATAGGGCATAGATATAACAAGGAAGCTAGAGAAGTCTTGATAGACACACACACACACATACCCACCCACCAACCTTAGAATGAGTTGATGTATGGATCCCTATTAGGGTAGATGAGAAGGGGGTGATTGCCATCAAACCAACTCATCGGATGGTTAAGAAAATAGTAAGGTCTAAACTATTCCTCTTGACTCAGTGTAATATGGTTACTTATCCATAACTATTTTTCTAGTTACTTATCCCTAACTATTTTCCTTACTTATAAAAGTAAGTTTTTATAAAGGAATCTCCACTTGGTGCTTCTCATAATGAAGTTCTAAACAACCTTTTGTCACATAGTTTGGGCACTCAATAACATGGCGGGTGATGTAGATGTATAATTATAGGTTCAACTTATCTAAGGTGTTTGTATTTCACCCTAATTATCACCCTTTATAAATATAAAATAGTAGTGGAAGAAATGAAGGAATTAAGGGAATCACATGAGGTGATCCTTATGAGGTTGCGTGATATGTTGTCCTTTTCGACAATATCAGGTTTCAACTTCAACATCTAGCATCCCTACACCTTTTTCAGAAATTATTGAGGTAATATACTACAATTCACTTTAATTTGAAGATATTTTCATAAATATAATCTACATTCAACTTTGTGGCTGTAACTTTAGATTTTTTTTACTGCATGGATAATATCCTTGTGGCGTGATAACTTTAGAAGATGGGTCACTTGTGGCTAATTCTAATGCCTTCATTGACTCCAATTCAATCCTTCATACTCAACCATTGGGGTTGATAAAATTTAGGTTTCAATTCATAATATCTTTCCAGAGTATGGCATGGAGCAATGTCCAGAGGGTTTAGTGTATAGTTCCAATTATTTGGACATGAATGCACCCTCACTTTACTTAGAAGTAGGGAATTTTTTTTAATAGTAGAGTAACCTTGTCATTATCAAGGACGAGGTAATCCAAACATTTTTAATTCTATATTACATTATTTTTAGTGGTAGTATATGTAAGTTCTAATAACTATACTTTCCACTTTTTCATACTTAGGAAGGTAATATTGTCTAAAAAAGCCCTAGTAATAAGGAAAGAAATAAGATGTAGTATAAGAAAGCTCCAAAAGCCTTGGTGAAAAAGACAATCAAGCGTTAATACCGAAAACCTTAATTTAGGATATTTTTGTATATGTCTCTATTTTTTGGTCGAGACTCTAATGGGGTTTCACTTCCATCAAATTTTCACATGAAATAAATTGATGTTCATATCTTGATTGAGGTAGAGGATATTTTACACTTGTTACAATGTGTCATGTTACAATATCAATATATAATATCATGTATGAGGTCATTTCAATCCTTTCACATAAATCTTTATTCAATAGCTTGCATTTAGCACTTTTTGATACTAAATTCATGGTCATAGAATCTTGAAATATAATTTCTTATTTGATGCCATGGATGGGGATGATGTAAATAGATTTTTATGTTTAGACATGATATCCAATGAATAAAATGAATATGGGTCACGTTTGTTATGTGGTTAATGCAATGAGGATGTCTCTATAGTGCCTTATTTTTGCTCCATTTTCCTTTAACGCATATCAGATACTAGTGGTATAGTAATCATCTTCTAGGACTATATATTGGTTTGATTTTAAGGATCATTATCATTAAATTTTAAGTATTAAGTATTAAACTACTAAATTTTATAATTTCTTGTCAGTTTCCACAACAACAAGATGAAATCAGTTGCAGATACTACATCATAAGATACACGAAGGAAATCATACACAAACATAAATAATAATAAAACAAGGAGAAGTATGTATTTACTTTTTATAATTCATATTAATTATGATTAGTTAGATGGACCTATAAACTTTAATAATTACATGGTATTTCCTATTTTTTGTAGGCCTATTTTCCTAATGAGTAGGGTAAATATGATCAAACCAAGATTGGCAGAGTTCGTAAATAATGGTTATAGTTTATTATAAACTTTGATGATGAGCTTGAGTAGGATCGTATATTCTCCCTGCTTTATATATATATACTTGTGTAAATTTTAGGCATCTAGAATGTACTTATGAATCAAATATAATTTTTTCAATAAGGTTCTCTATGCATAATATACTAAAAAAAATATTTATATTATTTTGATGCGAACCTTGTGATTTGTGGCTTATTTTGGATATGCAAGTGTGGTTGTAAAGTGGTGATGCTTATTAAAACATTTTGAAATTTGTGTGTAAGTTTTTATACAATAAATAGTTTGTTATGGTGCTAGTGAATTGCACACTTTAATTTAAATTTTTTGTATATATTGATAGTACACGATAATTCGATAATATAATTGTGGTATATTTGCTTGCATTACAACACAAAATTGTTTAAGGTAAAGGTATATACGGTGGTATTGGTGTATAATTGCCATATATAGGTGACTTTATTAGGTGTTTTTTTTATACCTAAAATTGGTATTTATAGTCTAGGACCAAAAAGTTCAAGTCATTTTTATGACTTGGTACAATAACTTTTGAATTGTCGTATATAGTATACATGGCAGATCTGCTACATAGAACATGAATGTGGGTCTAAGAACAAACATGTTAATCCATAAGATAACATTAAAGATAGAAAATATCTACCACATAGCCAACTTATGGTTTGGATAAAATCATATATATTTGATTTTGACAAGATTGAAATAGTATTGAGAATGAGTGGAAAACCAAAAGAACTATTCTTTTTAAAGCCATAATCGGTAAACATTCCTTTTTTATATTATTTAGGTATTATTTGTAACACTTCCAAATTTACTAACGAAAGTTTTTATATGTGTGGAAGCATTAATAATAAAGTACTGGGTTCTACGACACATCCAACATAAAAATATACTACTTATACCCAATTTATGCTAGGTGCAAGGCTAAAAAGTAACTCAACTTAGATATTAGGTATAGGAAGCAATTAATCCTATATTAATACAATATTACAAAACAGAGAGGATAAACATATATGATAGAAAATAGAGACTAAAAGTCCATATATATCCAGATAACCACATGCTTCAACCAACCTATAAAATGCTCACCACAAGTAAGTATAATGAAAGTGCTGAATCAACATACCTACAAACTAGGAAGTGTCTGTTTGTGAGAATGCACAACATATACCTGTCTCCTTTCACTTTTCTTATTTCCCTTTTCAAACCAAAAACTCCCTCATCCCTATGCACACACATCCATTTCTCTTCCCCTTCCTAACCATGCAACCCTTCACTACACCACTAGTCGGCATCACGTGGTCCCATACAACAACCCTCTTCACTACATCGACCTCTACACCACCTACAACACACCCACCTACCCTAGCCATGTCAAGGTCCTTACCTGTCACCACCTCCATCCCATCGCCTCTTATTACCATATAAATACCCCTTTCCCTGCCTTCTCCCTTCTCCTCCATCCTTTCCTTTTGCCTGTTAAGAAACTCGCTTGCCGACTCCTTCTTTTCTTCTCCCTTTCCATGACTTATTTCATCGACACCAACACCAACACCACCCCACTCACCACCACAAACCACCAAGCACCACCACCTTTTCACTCAGCCATCGCTGCCTCATCCCCATCAACCTCCCTCATTGTCGCCCAGCCATTACTACCCCAAGCCACACCCTTTTTCATCTACCTGATGTTCCTCATTTGGTTTTGTTGAGGCACGCCTGACCCATGCGCACCTAGCACTACTATGCACCTCTTACACGCTTAGCCTATGCCTCACTCCTAGGTCGTGCACTACCCATGCACCATTTTTCCTTCAAACCATGCATGCCTCATTCATTCCATCCTTTGCATTATTTACTCCTAGTTGTGAGCCATTTTCCCTCACCTTATGCACACTCTCACCATGTCACCTTACCTCCTCCTTATTGCACCGTCGTGTCCTCCACCATGCACCTCCTCTTTCCAAGCCTTCAACTTTTGTTTATTTACATTTTTCCTCCCTCTAATTTGTCTCAGTTTTCCTTATTTTTTTTTCTAAATCTAATCTTGTTGTATTTTGACTTCTAGATGATATATCGGTGGTATTAGAGGAGAAGTCATAGGTTTTACATCCTTAGAGACCAGAGACGCTTCGGTAGGGATACACGTCATAGCCATACATTTTATGTGCAATATGTATATTTTTATGTGATATTATGTTTGAAAATGTTATATGGATAATGTTATTATGATAATAATGTATATGTTATATCATACGATGAAAAGTGAGAAAGCTCTGAAAACATGCATTTTGTGCATATTATGAGTCGCCATAAATCAAGATATGTGGAACCTATATATAATTGTGTTTATGCATTTTTATAATGATAGTATGTATCGAAGGTTGAAAAAGAATTCATATTGGGACTTCTAAGGATTTTTTTAGTAGAAATATGGGTATTTTAGCTATCTAAGGAGCATTTTGGTCAATATGGGTTAAAAATATCATCTTGGATATTTTAAGTTGATAATTAGTTCAAAATGTGCAACGTCGATTATGTGAAATTTTTTTGGTTAATATGAATGGTTTAAATCCATTAAATGAGAAAAATTGTTTTAAGTGGAAATAGTAATCCTATGAGTAGGATTATTGTCACATGTGTGAAATGGTGGAGTTTACCTCAACTTCTCGATAAGTTGTTATTATTAGCATTTTAGGAATCCATATTAAATTTGGTGATTATATGAGTTTCATGGAAAAAGTTATGATTTATTGATGAAATTAGGTTTTTGTGGAAACTTGTGAATAATAACTCTAAAGGTAGGCTATTATCACATGTTTAATACGCTAGAGTTAAATATTAATTTTTTTGGATATGTTGTCAATAACAATATATTAAGGATGAATGGATGAGTATTGAATTTGATAATAAAATGGAGGGAGATATTATGTTTGACATATGAAATTAGGATTTCTTAGGAGGGAATATGAGGTTGTCCTTTGCGAAATATATTAATATTCTCTAGGTTGTGTTTTATGTGTCAAATGGTTATGTTAAGATAGATCACGTGCCTTGCATGTATATATGTGTGCTTGCATGACGACCTTGTAAATAACCATGAATAAGATATTAATCATTTATAGTAAAAGATCATATGAGTTAAGATCAATTGCACATATCTGTCCCATCATAGGAGAATAGTGGTAAGAAACATTTTTCCTTAGGGTTGTATCTGCCCATTCCACTGGCTGAGAACAGTGGCCATGAGCATTTTTCCTAAGATTTCACCTATTCATTTCACTGGATATAAATAGTGGTCAAGAGCTTTAAGCCTTGAGGTTGTATATTATTAATATTGCTTCACTGGTAGAGAATAACGGCCAAGAGCTTTATGATTTGGGATTGTATATTATTGATATTATTCCACCGGTTGAGATTAGTGGGGTCTCTAGATTCAACACAAATAAGATAATGGGCCTTGATTATGCCATTTTTATTGTGAGACCTGAAATCAATAAATAAGTTGGTACCACCATATATGAATATTTATGTATGTTTATCCCTTATTGTGACCTTATGACTTGTGTGACCTTACTATGATTGTATTATTATTTTACTCAATACGTAATGTACATATCATTCTTTTCATAGGTGATGCTCATTCCCACAAGCAAAGAGTCCATTTGAGTTTGTGTAGGTGTTTAAGGACCTCTTAGATGATTATGTTGTATATGATGCACTTATTGGAGAAGATTAATGATTTTATCTTCGAGACTTGGGTCATAGAGTTGGTTTATCCGGTTCACACTTTTGGCTCGAATACATCTTGGGACTCTTAGCTTCCCAATACCTTTCTTTACATATTTTGTTGTTTGTACTCGAAATAATTCTCCAAACACTTATTTAAATTTATGAATTCTATCTCATTCTCGGTTTTAACATGCTTAAATGTTTGACTATTTTGCCTTGTATTCAGTGTAAGGACGGTATAGTAAGTCTGACTTATGTCAAATACAGCAGTAAAATTTGAATGTGTTACACAACAAGCCTCAAACTCCTGAAGAAAGGAACAAAAGACTTGTACATGACCGACAAAGACTGCAACTCAAGAACAATGACGGAGGATGACTACCATGGAGTAGTAGTTGAAGATGACGAATGTATTTGGTGAGCACAACAAGCCTCGAGCTCCTAAAGGAAGGGACAAACATATATCGTTCGTCTTTGAAGAATAAAGAAAAGGAGAATGGAAAGCATCCGGTAAGGTTTGTAGGGTTTAGTAGTAAAATGACACACTTGCCCTACAATAGAAAGAAATAATTTATTTAAAATTGAGGTTAAATTGGAATTTTATGTTTTTTGACAAAAACCAGACTAGTTTGTGAATTAACTAGTAGCTTTTAATTTTCTGAAAAGCTTTTTTTTTGTCCCGTCGTCGTTTTTTTTTTATTTTTTTTGGCAAAAAAAAGTTTGTTAAGAAATTTGTACCAGATAGGCTACTTATTCACCGATTTAGTGGTCCTGCTGCTCGGATTTGGTTTTTAATATTATAGCAGAATCAATTCCAAAGACATTAGCTTCATATTAACTTATTCTAATCAGCAGCAAGAAAACCTACCTCACGACTGTTGTGGCAGCCAATGCAGCTGAAACCAAAGCCTTTAGCGCGGCTTTGAATCCAGCAATAGATCAAAGTAATGATAAATTGCGGGCACATGACGTGATTTGATTTTGACTTGGTATTGGAAGACAAGTGATCGTAGTAATAAGAAACAAAATAATAATAATAATAACAAGAATAATAATAGTAATAATAATAATAATAACAATAATAATAATAATGCACCATTTGCGGCGAGTACGCTGCGAACGGTAGCACAGGGTAGCCACCGGTGAAAGAGGGCTTGAACAGTGAAAAATTGGGACCCATCGACAGAAATCTAAAGGGGAAGAACGAAAATGCCAAGTCTTTCTCCGGTTTCGTATCAAATGGAGGGGTAGATTAAAAGAATTGAACAATCACTTGTCGCAAAAAAGGGACATCTCGCGTCTTCCCGACAAAAGCGTTTTCATTATTCTCAAATCAAACAGCAAAAAGGACGATTGGCTCGTTCTCTAAAATCATTTTATGCGTGCACGTCCCCGATCCGTCCCAGCTTTGTTTGATTTCTAATTCGAGCATGGCCCCTTCCGTTTCATTCAAATGTCACGGGCTGTAGCCCGATTGTTGTGTGTAACTTTCTCATCTAGCGAGGACGGAAAGCTCAATCTGTGTCTCTCCGTCTCGGCTCTCGCTCGGTTGGTGGCTCAACTGCTCAAGTGGTGAGTGATTTAACTGCATTCTTAGTCGTCATTGCTGGCAGCATCAACTGTTCATTAGTGGCCTTTGTTGACATCAAGGCAATTATGAATGAAAAGTGGATACTCAATTCCAAACGTAACCCAATTCCGAGCTATATGTATATATATAAAAAAAACCTCACTTCAATACTTTTTCTAAATTATTTGTAGCGCGTAAATAAAATTGATTGTATTTAATTTGTCAGATAGAAGTTACATTAATATGATTAGACTAAGCGAACGCAACTGAATTGGTGTAATTAGATTGGACTGTATGAGGTTTCAGTTTTGATCAAAAGAAGGATACTAGATCCAAATCAAGCAAAACGAGACCTAAATTTCTAACTTCACAATGCTTCCAATATGTGTATATATATGGAAAATTACAATTTACTTATTAAGGTTTTAGTATTGGGTTTTTATCCAACATATTAGGCTTATATGTAAACTATAAAAATTATGGGTTGTCATATATATATTAAGCCCGTGTATAAGTAATCGTATTTATGTATAAATTATTGGGATTAATGTATCTAATTAGATGTGGGCTTGTATGTATAGAGACATTGGATATTTTAGTTTGTTAATGTACCGAACTAGAATAACCCGATAGATAATATATCAATTGTATATATATAGGGTCCTGGTCCCTGTGTTACATACATTTCGTCTTATTCGATTCTCATTAGTCAATAGAAACCAACGAGCGTATGCCCGACTCAGAAGACCGCGGTACCGTCCTGGTTCTGAATCTATCTATAATTTTTCCATTATAGATTCAGGTACGCTTCGTAATTTATTATATATTAATCTTGATGGATTAGTATTTGATATTGTCGAATCTGTATATTATATATTAATCTAACATTTACTTCTTATATATAATGATATACTAACTTAGTAACACATGTTGGTCTATGATATTTAATAGCAGTTTTCAAGTATATTTGGCAAGACCTTCTCAATCATTTTAAAACTCTTGTGTTAAAAAAAAATCATATTACTGAGAAAGATACAATTATCTTAATGAAAGATATGTACATTTCATCACATAATTATTTTATAATTATTTTCTCACATATGAAGTAGGAGTAACTGTTTCAAAGTTCAAAAAATAAAACATATTAATTTAAAAATGTTTCAATACAAATTTTAGTTTGAAAAAAATTTTAAAACTTACATACTAATATATATACTTAGTGGCGAACCTAAAATTTTAATCATCTAGTGCACCATATATACATGATATATAAATAACGTGTCATAATGAATTTATAAGATTATTTGTTTATATATCAGATGTGGTAATTAAAAAAATAATGATTACCATATTTTCATATTAATTTCTTTATTATTTTGTTATGAAATTGGCAATTTATTTAACATATACGTAAATAGAATCACAAATGTCAAACAAAGCAAAAAAATAAAAATAAATAAAAATGAAGACATCCCAAAGAAACATAAATTTCAAACTCTAACTAGTTTTACTTTAATAGCATATTAATAATCCAATAAAACTTTTCAAATTATATTATCAATAAATGTATAATTATTTAATGAAAAAGCTTATGGAGAAATACCGCCAAATAAAATTAAAGAAGGTAAAAGTAACCAAAGAGCATTCCATGACTTTAAATATTAGCTTATGAGTCACATTAG
This sequence comes from Tamarix austromongolica, assembly GCA_039764185.1. Classification (NCBI taxonomy): domain Eukaryota; kingdom Viridiplantae; phylum Streptophyta; class Magnoliopsida; order Caryophyllales; family Tamaricaceae; genus Tamarix; species Tamarix austromongolica. Next base: position 91,921,570 of record CM077816.1, on the reverse strand, counting down.
AAATATGGAGGAGGTGAAATCCGAATAACAATATGTATCCTTCAATATGGATATCATTAATAAGGTTACTGAATAAGGATTCAAATGTATCTATCAGATATTAAATTTAAGCTTTTCTACACAAAATTATGTCTGTTTTATCATACCCGGCCATGTCAAAGTGAATTTGTATGTGTAAATAGATAAGTGGTGGTGTGATTAGCATAATTTAGGTGTTATTATCTTTTAAATTTTATAAATTAGGTTTTTATATACTTATTTAACATGTTTGTTAAGATATTAGTTAGTTAATTAGTTTACTTAATCATTAAAAAGTTAGATAGGATTTATATTTTATTTTATGATGTATTTTATCTTAATAATATTCCGTTAGGATTTTATTGCTATTATAGTAGGGTTTAGTTAGTTACTATTTATGTAAATAGTATCATGAATGGTTATTCAATAATTAGGAGTTTTAATATTTTTTAGATTTAGTTTTTCATATTAGTGAGAAAGTCACCCTATGAAGCGTATGTTAGCATATAAATATATCATATAAACTCACATATATGATGGAATTTAAGTTTTAATAAAATGTGCATTCGATATGAGTTATTTTTTGTTAGCAATTTTGTGTAAGTGTCAATTTGAAAACCTTCTATGTGGGTTTATATAAAGATATCTAGTAATTATTATTTTAGGCTATTTAATATGAGGCTTTTGATAGTAGTTTAAAAAAAATCATTTTTATACTTTTTTCATTCATATTATTTAGTTTAGCGATCACATATGATCGGGGTTGCACGGGGATGGGGACAAAAAAAAGGGGGACTAAAAGAAATGCTTAAATGTTATTTCTTAAAAATTTAGAGAACACGTATAGAAGGAAACAACAATATATATATATACACATACATATTATATATAGATTTTAAAAAATAAACCAAATCTGCAAAATTAAGAGAGAGAAAAAAAATCCTAAAACTACTATATATATTAATTAATTTAACCATTAATAATTTTAAAAAATTAATTAAATACTTACGGTACCTATTCTAATACTAAATTTTTTTGGCACCTTTCAATAAAAGAAAAGGTAACTAAATTAACGTTTTCGTGCTTTACTATCTATGATTAGGGATGTCAATGGATTCCAGACCTGACCTTTATCCGCTAGATCTGTCTCATTTTTAATAGGTTTGGGTTTATGAATTTTGGAACCGACGGATCTGGTTCGGGTAGTTTTAGACCCAGATCTAACCCGTCAGACCCGTTTAATATATATGTCTGTGAGTGTGTGTATACATATATAAATACATATTAATATTATATTTTTCATTATTTTCATATTCCTTTTTGAAATCCTTATTCATTGCTTTTATTTTATTATTATATATTTACTTTATAAGTAATATGTATAGTTTTATATTCTAAAAGTATTATAACACCATTTGAAAAGTTAACGTAATTATTTTAAAATATTTATTTTTTCATTCGGAGGAATTTTTTTAACAAAAAAATACATATTAAGTTATATAAAATATAAATATATTTGTATTTATATAGATTATTATTTTTTTTTAAAAATAACTGGACCCATTTAGAAATCGTTTACTCGTTATATTGGGTAGATTTAAGTCTGAATTTGAACTTTTTAGATCCGACAGATCTAAATTAAATTTAAATCTAAGTTTAGATAATATAAATGTGTTCGAAACTGAATCTAAATAGATTTGAATCAGACTTGATCTATTGTCATCTTTGCGACTATATCTATCATTATCCTAATATCCTGTTATTCGTCCCTAGGGCAACGCGTCAAAAAGTTTCATAAAAAAACGTTTCTTAAATATCGATCATTTAGAAGGGAATGCGAGCTCAAGTGCAGTCTATAAATGCGCCAAAAATGTCTGACATTTCTTAATTGCCGCTAATAGCACATATGGGCCCTTCAGATTTTGAAGTTCCTGTGCATGGATGAGTCTAATATTTTACAAAATTAACTTAAAAATCAATTAAAAATTTGAAATTATAAATTATTGGAAGTAGTTTTAGAAAAAAATCTTATAAATTAGTTAAAAAGTCAATTGTCAGAAAAAAATGTTTTCTTATTAAAAAAAGTAGCTTAAAATACATATCTAGTAATTTAAATAAATTATACTTAAATATCATGATACTAAAGCTAATTTTACTTGGGTACCTTATATTTTAAATAATTTTATTTAGTTACCACATATTTTTAATTTACTGCCATCTTATTAATTTAAAAAAAAAATTATGACTCAAATGATAAGTTTTAATATTGAATATTTTGTAAATATGAATTGCAAAAATATAGAATGTTTTAAATTTGTATTTTTTTTTGTAATTTCTATGACTTATTATACAAGTTTGATTTTATTGATATAATTGGATCTAAGTATTAAAAAATTTAATATTTTAATTGTTGATCTGATCCAAAATATTAAAAAAATAACATATTAATCATTGATCATCATTATTGATACTAATAATTAAAATATAATTATATTATTCTAAAAAAAGGTGAGTAGAAAAGACCCGCCGAAGATGAAGTTGTCCTCGACCGAACATACCCTTACGCAATAAGGGAGCCAGAATAGACATAAATAAAGGCTAGGCTTTGTCCCCATGTGTTTGGAAGAGCACCTAAGTTTATCAGGCAACTTGACCATACACGTGTCATTTCATGACACTGTTTCATAATTTACGGACCGGATTGCGTTGTCCTTAATTTTGGTATGTGGTACTGTACGGCAGATGCGTGGAAACAGCGGCGCAATCTAAAACCGCTCCGTCAGGAACCGTAGAAGATGCGATTTGGATGCGAGACTTTCTGCTTCCAAGCCATCCATTACACAATGCATGCATGCATGCATGTGCACATGCAGTTTACGATCTAATTTTGTTTACCTCCGAGATGATTGATGGAGCACGCTTCCGTCCAGCAGAACATTTTCATCTATATGCACATAACCAAAATTATGAAAGGCGTAATATTATTTTTAATTTATTCACATATATCAATCGATTTAAATATAATAAAGAAAGAAATCGCGAAGTTTGTTGAAGTGGCATTAATTGTGTGCTTAGGAATATAAATAAGACGAAAAAAGAATGGATATGTGTATGCAAGGGTAGAGTCGGGACTTCTACATGATATTTTAGAACACCATGAAACCCTGACGGAGAATATTGATTGTATCTTCGTTTTAAACACCGAATATATCTTATATGTGAAGGAAACCATTACACAAAATACAGTTGGAAAGCTGGTTGGATCTTTAGTGTCCTATGCTTACACAACTTCAAGGTTCGTCGTTCAATTCATTGTCTCTATCGTTCATCTTTTTTTTTTCTTTTTTTTTTGCTTTGGTAAGTGTTGTTAGTCTTTTTCCCACTTCTTTACCCCCCCTTTCCCTCCTCACATCACACCCCGGCTCTAAGACCCAGATAATGTCCCTTCTTCGTCCCTTATCTACACGACCTACTCAGTCCTCTTGTTCACTTCAACTCCTTCGCCAAGGCCACCCACCATCAATTCATTGCCAACACCACTTCTCCTTTAATATGTTGCTACACGGCTTCATCTGCACCATCCCACTACAAGAAAATCCAGTTTTTAACAACGGCAGTTTTCGTTGCTAAAGATAGTTTGTCGTTGCAAAAAATATATATCGCAACGACAATTTTTGTTGCATGGTCGTTGTGCGTCATGGCGTTGAAAAAAACTAAAGTAACGACAATGGTCGTTGCAAAAAAGTAATTAAACGCAACAAAAATTATCGTTGCTAAATATATGTCGTTGCAATACATCACTTGAACTCACTATGTATATTTATATATTGCAACGACTTTTGTTGTTGAAAAAAATTGGTCGTACTTTGGCAACAAATTACGTCGTTGCAAAAACCTATAATTAGCAATGACTTTTGTCGTTGAAAAAAATTGGTCGTACTTCGGCAACAAAATATGTCGTTGCAAAAACCTATAATTAGCAACAACTTTTGTCGTTGAAAAAAATTAGTCGTACTTCGGCAACAAATTACGTCGCTGCAAAAACCTATAATTAGCAACGACTTTTGTCGTTGAAAAAAATTGGTCATACTTCGGCAACAAATTACGTCGTTGTAAAAACCTATAATTAGCAACGACTTTTATCATTGCAACAACGACAAATTTATTGCCAAAAATTGAACTTAAAACTTCAATAACCATATACGTCGTTGCGAAAACATTCAACTGCAACGACACAATAATCTATTTGCAATGACCTGTGAAACCTGTGATACATGACCTGTGAAACCTGTAATCGATATCCATAAATTATACCATATACACATGCCCTGCTTAAATCAATACAACCAAAATATATAACAATAATTCTTAACATATATATCTTAAAATAATGTCAACAAGGAACCAATCACCAATTTCTAATCCCCAAATACACACATATTCAATCTGAATAAAGATTATATCGTTCATGAATAACCATCTTGCATATTAATCTTCAAAATAACAATTAGAACCATTGTTCCCAATGTCAACCACAGGTCCAATCTTCCATATTGGCGATCACGCATCCTGCATAGAAAAAATATATAGAAAAGTAAATAATGACATAAAAAAAAAGTAATAAAAATGATATATATCCAACTACTTTATACCTTCTCCGTTTGCTAATGCTACCTAATAGCATTTGCTTTAATGAAATTCTATAGATTGCTATCGGTATGAATAATACAAGAAAACAAAAATAAGAACAAAACACGTTTTCTTATTTTGGTGATCAGGTGGGTGTTGGGTATTTTCTATTTGATTCATTGCTGAAAACTAGTTTGGGCCCCTGGGTTGTTTTGAATGTCAAAGGTTGTTCAGGATTGATCTTCTGTTCCTAGTGTTTTTTTTTTGGAGGGGGGTATCTCCTTCCAAATGGTAGAGTTGGGTTTTTTATTTTTTACTCCCTCCATATTAAAAAGCAAGTTATTCTATATCCAAAATTTTGTATAAAAAGGAAAGTCATTTAGAATTTTATTCTCACCTTTTTTCTTTCATTATCAATACGTTAAATACTTTGCTATATTTCAATGAAGGGTGTAAGTAGAATTTTAAGACTACATTTATTTATTCCTAAAACAGAGTGTAACTTGTTAATATGTCCTCCTTTTTTATACGAATAGAGTATTTTTACTATTTTTTATTTTTTTATCTCTTTTATAGTTGTTTAATTGTCCTCATAAGAATTTTTCATGTTTTGATGAGAAATTTTAAAACTTGTGGATAAGCACTAGGATTAAACCCAAGTTACATACTCTTTTGTTCATTTATTATATGATTGCGACTTTTCTTATGTTGCTTATGGTGAGTTGCGGTCATTTTAATTAGTGCAGCTAGTTGGTCTCCGGATTTAAGGTTTAAATCATGTAAATGACTCTGGTGCTATGCAAATTTGGGAGCATACATTTAATGGTTCAGTGACTGACATTGTGGGTCAAACACTAACCCGCTCATCAAGGAAATGAGTAAGTTGTGAAGTGTATGTTTTATTAAGCTATGAGGGTTTTTCCCTTCCTTTGTGAAGAATTCAGTCTCTAAAGCATCACTTAATGTCTTTTAATAGCTTTTTTATATTTCTAGACTTTGAGCTGAGAGATCTTCTCTAGAAATAATTTTGATGAAGTTTGTGACATCATTAGATAGGAGGTTTAGCTGAAATATTACCTGGTTGTGTAAAAATAGTGTTATTGTAGTTCCAATGTTGTGAATTTATCGTAAGCTGTCTAGAATGCTAAGTTGTTTCCTGAGATTGCTACTTGCTAATAGTAGGTAGCCTCTTCTTGAAAATTTTACAATTTGATGAATGCTAGTTATAAATCTGTACAGTTTGATTGTTGGGCAGATGTATTGCTATGAGTGTTTGCTTCAACGAGATATTCTACTGGTTGTATTATGAATCCGAGGAATAGGTCAACTTTCTGTGTGATTAGTATCATTTGCTTGATCCTTCGAACAAGTTATTTGTTGGCTATTCTAGATGATCTTCAAGTCACTTTGCTGTTGAAATTTTAGTTAATCTGATTATTCACACAAGTTTAGCTACCTGTGATACAGTTGGTTGTGCAAATTCGATCTTCTAATCTTTATTGAGGATTTAGGAATTTAGTTATTAATCATAATTTAACCCAGTTTAATTTACTGTCAGATTAAAGGAATCAAACTCTAGTTTTCAGGAAGTCTGTAAGATATTATTATCATTATTTTCATTATCGTATAGATATACATGTCACTACTCCCATCTTGGGTTTTCCATTGAAATGTTTCAAGTTTATATCTATAATTAATAAGATTCCAAGCCTAACTATAGATATTGTGCTAATATCTTTAAGAAATATGTCATAAATCCAAAGGTAAAAGGGTTTTATCGCTTTCTTCCTATTGTTATATTTGAAACAAACACCAATGCCATATAAGTCCAGTGTTGGAATGTTTTTGTAATTTGTTCTATTTAGTTTGTCACCATATTTCTAAATTGATGAAACTGAGTATCATACGGTTCCAATCTAGTGCTGCATTTTAATACTCTAATTTGATCACCACCTCTAGTACAATGAATACATGATTTTCAACAAGACTTTTAACAAAACAAAACTCTATAATGATATTCACATTTCAATAACTAAGGTATCCAAATTCCATATTAAAGGTAGAAGAAGAGAGATTTTTGTAAGAAGACTTTACCTCCACTAAAGAGAAGGGACATTTCTCAAATTAGCAAATTGTTCCAACATCATTTGTTTAAAATCTTCCATTTCACGTTGTTGCTGCTCTTTATAGCTATCAAATTGCTTTTGTTGGTTTTCTTGGCTTTCCTCTATTGTTTTCTCCAACTCCTTGATTCTTTGATCTTGTTTCTTAATTTTCTCTTGTTGCATGTCCATGATTTGTTGTTGGTGTATTTGTTGTCTTCCTTTGGTAAAAGGACGTATTGTAGTCCCTTTTCCACGGAAATATCCAGATCTAGCAGGTAACACCTCCAAAAGTATCTCCTCTTGTGACTTGGTGTCACCCGATGTAGCAACTACATCCTTTAATTTTTCCTATACATAAAATATGAAAATAAATCAACCATTTATATACTAACTAGATAAATACAAGCATATATACTTAAATAATTTTGTATCATACATGTATCTCCTTTGATTGGTTATCTGCCCACTCAAGCACCCCAACTTGATTCTTATGTGTATGTTGGGCAAGCCAAATTATATCAGCTGAAGGCTTCACATTATTGTTTTCTTTTGTCTAAAACAATCAAGAATATCATGATTAATATGTAATTCAAAATACTACCTAATATGAACTTAATGAGTCAACCCTTACCAATATATCTTTTGATTCTGCAAATGACAAGTTACCAGTTGTGTGTGTAGACCTCTTATTAGATTTACGATTTTTTGAATTTCTTTCGCTCATTTTCTGCGTGTTATAAAAGTTCAATGTTAACATATTGAATCAAGCTAAAAGCTAATTATGTACTTTAAATAAAGATACTACCTTAAATTCAACAGAACCAAACCGTTTTACACAATACTCCCATTGATCTGGTGGTAAATCAGGAGGTGGATTCTTCAAGCGTTCTTCATCTGTTTGGCCACATTTATCACTCTTGTAATAGTAGTGCAAACGAGCTTTCCACAATCTATATAAACGCTGCATAGTATCGACAACAAAAGCTTGCAACTTCAAATAACTCCCACCTTCCTGGATGTCAAATTTATCCTTCACATAACACAATTAATTTATCATGAGAACTAGACTTACATAGCGATCAATTTATCCTTCACATAAAAATTGAAATATATATCTTCTTACCTGTATCTCTTTCCACATACTATCACCAGCCACCATGAATGCTGCCTGCCAGTTGTTAACATTTAATGGAGCCTTTGTTCTCACTATACGACCACACTTATTTACCAAATGTCGAGCATTCTCTCTAATTGCCCGATCAATTTCATTAGGAATGTAAATGTTCAACTTCGATTGTTTTCCTTTAATCTTCATGTCAACCACATAAGATTTATATTTTCCTCTTTGACCTTTAGTTTTCTTGCTTGTAGCTAATGCCAAATGAATGAAAATAAGAAACAAATAATTAATTAAATATTTGAAATATAATTACATTAATTTGTGTAGGAATATTATTAAAAATACATACCTTCACCATTTTTCAGTAGTTGCATTAATTGCGGAGTATGCTGAAATATGGCCACTTCCCCTTCTTTGTTGCTCATCATTTTCAATTTCATATCGATCAACAACTTCATTGGCATTTAACGCCATAGAAACTCTCCCAATAAAATTGTTCACTCTCTTCCTCTTAACAATTTGGAGGTTCGTATCTACATTGAAATATAACTCATAAGTAAATGATGTATATGGGATTTGAGTATCAAAATATAACTTACCTTGACCGCTCGGTAGATAATGTCTTTCAGATTCATTATCACTAAAGTCTTGGTGATCCAAGTGCATATGTGGGGAACCGGTTTCAATCGAATTTGATGCTCTTATGCTGCACCTATTCCCCAACTCTCCTTATAATAAGAAGGTAAACAATAGAGTACGAAAATTATTTTATAGAGTACCCAATTATATGATTGTAATAACAAAGTTGAGGATTAATGTATGCACTAAACATGAAAATTAACTAACTAACAAACAAGCAACCATTTAGCTAAGATATGTCACTATCGAAATAAGCATAAAATTATGTATCTATTTACCTCTTTCATTTGTATGAATACTACTTCCACTATTATGTCGTCCTCTTATCATACCCAACTCTTCTGGTCCTTTTCATCATTAAACATAATTAAATTTAATAAGCTTCATTAAATACAAGCTTAATAAGATTAGATTGTAAAATAAATTTAATTACCTTCATCACACATCATATTAGCATCTTCTACATGTTGAGGTTGAAATGTAGTAGATCGAGGAACCTATTGAACAAAATCTAAAGTTCTCCACCAATTAGTCTATACATTGTGATTTAATAAAAAAATTTATGAAAATAAATTAAGAAGAATAAATAACATAATATTTAAAATCTAAAGTTCTCCACCAATTAGTCTATACCTCTTTCGGTCGTACGACATCGACTACTTCTACCGTTATATCCTCCCCTTGTCTTCCTTAACTCTCCTGGTCGGACTAAAGTTTTTTTTATCATCATAATCAGTAAATGTAAATAAAAAATAAATAATGAATAAGAAATGATTGTTGAATTAATTTAATTACCTTCATCACCCGCCATGTTATCAGCTTCTATATGTGTAATTACCTTCACCACCCTATTATTTGCTCCTCTACACCGTACCATTCTTTGCTTTTCCTGTAGTTATGTTTTCCCCTGCTTTAACAAACATAGACTTGAAGGTTGAAAATACAAGCTTCATTGTCTAATAGTTTCAAAACTATGTGTAATATACCATACCAAATCATGAAATATTGAAGAACGCATCCAACTCACTAAATATAAATGTGTTTCATATGCTTTATAGTACATGAAAATATAAAAAAGAAAAGAAAAACAACTTAATACTAAATAAAATAATTGATTCATCATTCTGAATCATCGGAATGTAGCTCGTCTTCTTCACTTGAACCCTTAAAAACTTCAATTTCATCATCATCATCTAAGTTCCTTTGTCTCTTCTCCTTCGAAATCGTAACCAACTTCACAGCACTTGCTTCGCCTTCCACAACAAAAGCATCTGTAGCTAATGAATTGACAACAAAATTATCAACTTCACCTTCACCTACAATATGTGATTGAACATTCACCTCCTCTTGCTGATATGCATCTATATCCATACTTTCTCCATGACTCTCTTCCTTGGGCATATCATAAAGATCTCTGGGCTGGGTCTTTATAACATATTTCCAGTCAGGATATTTTGGATCTTGTATATAGAATACTTGCTCCACTTGTGACTCCAAAACAAATAGCTCATCTGTTTTCAATGATCTTGTCTTATTTACACTAATCATCCCATATTCATCTATCTTGTAGCCTCTACCATGATTCACATCAAACCAATGACATTTAAAAACGTACACATGATTTCTACCAGGATATTGCAACTGAAATACATCTTTTAACACGCCATAATATTCCTTATCAGAACTCTGATCATCTCCCTTCACCATAACTCCACTATTTTGAGTTTTTCTATTATCACATCGATCATCTGTATGAAATCGAAAACCATTTACTATATGCCCAGAGTAACGCCTTGCAAGTCTAGATGGATAACAAACTAAATTGTATACATCATCATCAATTTGTCCTTCTTTATGCAGTTTGCGCACCTATATATATATATATATATATATCAAATCACATCACTAAGAGATATCAATATTGAAAATAAAAAGAAAGTTAAGGTAATCAATCATTTTTATCAAATCGCATCACATACATGATGATGTATCCATTTTGAAAATTGTGACTTATGCCTTTGCTCCACTTGTCGAGGGTTTTCTCTTTCTAGCTCCATCTTGTGCTCCCTTTAAAGAAATACCATAAGATATGCAAGTAATCTAAGCAAATATTCAATAAATTGGGAGAAAGTTAAAGTGTACTTTATGAATTGTACAAGCTCATCACAATTCTAAAGAACATATAAATGCACTTGTTCACATTCCTCGAAAGTCAAATGGTGTGGCACACCTTGTCCTATCGGCCGACCAAGTGGTGAAAATATCTCAAGTTTACTTCTTATATACCCCTCATTATCATCATCATTACGGTCTTTGCGATTGAATTTTGTGGAAATGTCATCCATATATCTTGAGCAGAAAGTTAAACATTCATCTGCAAGGTAACCTTCAACAATGCAACCTTCGGGGTGTGCTCTATTGCGAATATACTTCTTCAAGGTACGCAAGTACCTGATAACAAGTAATTCTCACCATAAATAATTTCAATTACATGTCAAATGAAATAAATAAAAATTATTAAATTTTTATGTGTACCTTTCAATGGGATACATCCATCGATATCTAACTGGTCCTGCAATTTTTGCCTCTGCTGCTAAATGTACTACTAGATGGACCATGACATCAAAGAATGCTGGAGGGAAAACCATTTCAAGCTTACATAATGTGTAGGGGATATGCCTTTCTAAGATATCAAGCTCTTCTAAGCATATACTTTTAGAACAAAGGTTCCGAAAGAATATGCTAAGCTCAATTAAAGGTTCACATACATGTCTTGGTAAGAAACTATGAATTGCAATCAGAAGAAGCTGCTCAATAAACACATGATGGTCATGGCTTTTCATGCATGAAATCTTTCTCCCATTATCTTTAACACATCTGGAAATGTTGGACAAGTATCCATCTGGAGATTTCAAGCGAGCAAACATCTCACAAACTGCAGCTTTAGCATTAGCATTCAAAGTATAGCATGCTATTGGAACATGTACTTTATCACCATCTAAGATAGGGTGTAACTCATCCCTAATACCCATGTTCACCAAATCAATTCGATCCTTTATGGTGTCCTTTGTTCTATCTTTAATGTTCATTATAGTACCCAAAATATTATCAGAGACATTCTTTTCAATATGCATAACATCTAAGTTATGTCGAATCTTTAACTTTGTCCAATAAGGCAACTCAAAAAATATACTTTTCTTTTGCCAACCATACAAACTATTAAAGGCGTCAAATTTTCTTTTTCTTCCACCACACAGCTTGCCAAATGTTTCATGCTGGAATCAGCTATAGTGAGCAAGTACATCATCACCAGTCAAAGGAGTAGGTGCACTCCCTTTTTCTTTTGTCTTATCAAAAGAATTAGCATCCTTTCTCCATCTATGATTATGTGGTAACCAACGACGATGTCCCATGTAACCACCCTTATTCATTAGTGAAGTGCGTCTTGTTTCTTTATGGCAACAAGGACAAGCAAAGTGGCCTTTTGTTGACCAACCAGACAAATCAGCATATGTTGGAAAGTCATTGATGGTCCACAATACAGCTGCACGCATCACAAAATTTGTCTTAGAGTGGGCATCATATGTTTCAATACCTATCTCCCAAAGTTCCTTCAATTCTTCAATAAGTGGCTGCAGATACACATCTATATCTCTTCCGGGAGAAGAAGGTCCTGGTATGAGTAGAGTCAGAATGAATGAATAAGCTTTCATACATATCCAAGGAGAAATATTGTAAGGAATAAGAACAACAGGGCAAATACTATATTGTGAGTCTTTAAAAGGTTGAAATCCATCACAAGCTAATCCAAGTCTAACATTTCGTGCATCATCACTAAAGGAACTGTACTCATCATCGAATGATTTCCAAGCAAATGAATCAGCAGGATGCCTCATTATTCCATCTTCTACCCTCTTTTCTTTGTGCCACCGCATATCTTTAGCCGTCTTTCTCGACATATATAGCCTTTGTAACCTAGACTTTAATGGAAAATATTGAAGAACTTTGTGGGGTACTTTTTTCCCTTTATAAGAGCCTTTGTCATCTGTCTTCCACCTACATAGACCATAGGTGGGGCACTCATTTAAATGCTTAGTCTCTCTCCAATAAAGGATATAATCATTGTTACATGCATCAATCTTAACACACTCAAGGCCCAAGTCTGCAATGAGTTTCTTAGCCTTATAATATGAATCAGGAAGTGATGTTCCCCAAGCTTGAGCATGTAACTTAAGTAGGCTATCAAAAGAAGAATCACTCCAATTATTAAGAACCTTTAAGTGCAACAACTTCACAATATATGATAACTTCGACATTGTCACGCCATTTGTTGTCAATGGCTCTTGATATTCTTTTAAGAGCCGATAGAATTTTGCTGCTTCACCAATAGGTTCTTCAGACATGTCATTCCCATTATAAATGTGAGTATCATCCCCCAAATTGAAGCCAGCAACACCACAAGCATCTTCTAACATGTTAACTTCACTATCAACATTATTTTCTTCACCCTCTAAATTGTTTTCTTCACCATCAAAATATTCTATTGTTTCACCATGAAACTCCCAAACAGTATAGTTCTCATACATTCCCCGCTTAAGCAAATCAAATCTCACTTCACATCGTTGCTTAAATATTATATTGCGACAACTATCACAAGGACATCGAATTGTGATAATATCTTTATCCTCATTTCTAATGTTACGTAGAGCAAAATTCAAAAAACCATTAACACCATCTACATATTCACGACATGAACGATTCTTTATTTTCATCCATTCCTTGTTCAAATCCATTACCTATTTTGAAATAGCAATATAGTTAATAAACTTGTCTAACAATCATAATAGGGGATAATCCACAAAATCATAATTGTATTATCGAATATCATAGAAATTGAAATAGATAATATTTGATAAATAAAATAAATAAAAGAATACTTTTTTATGCGTATCTGATAGCTACAAAAAAGATAACACTTCCTCTGTCTTGGATGGCCAAACCTGTGGAAAATAAACAAGGTCAAAAAAAGATATTAAAAAAAATATAACACTTCCTCTGTCAACCAATAAACCTGTGGAAAATAAACAAGGTTAAAAAAAGCACCGCAGAGATGGTTTTAAATTTATTATGGCTTAAAATATTTAAAAAAAAGAATCCATATATAATTGATATAATGAGACATAGGCACTCGTTTGCTCTACCAAAAAAATATATTTATAGAACCATAAAATAAATTCCTATATGTAATTTCCTATATGTCACATACATAGCGACACTTCAAAGGGAAATTAGTTATTGTAGGATTTCCTTCTACTTCCACAAGTACCATAATTTTGCAAAAAATAAAAATAAAAAACATAAGTTCAAAACAAGATTAAGGTTTAGCTTAGCTGGCTCTCTCACTTAGATTCAACTTCATTGAAGTGAAGTATGAATCTGTTATGGGTTTTAGCTTAGCTAATCTGATTGATTAAACTTTAACGTTCTTTTTTACTCAATACATGCATACTCTGTATGTAATCTATTGTGTCATGGTCATGAATTTATTGGCATATGGTTGGTAAGGTCAAAGCTTGATGAGAAATTTGTCAAGTGTGTATTTTATTGGCTATGCTACTCAGTCCAAGGCATACAGGTTGTATAATCAGCAGAAATGTGATATTTGCTGAGAATGAGGTCTGGGATTGGTCACAGCAGGCCAACAGTCAAAGAGTATTCACATTTGAGTTTGAGAATGGCTCACAGGAGAATAATGATCAAGCTGTGCTACTCCTCCAGGAAGTGAGAATGACCAAGAAAAATGAAATCACTGGAGGAAATATATGCAACCTGTGGATTTGCTCTTGTTACTGTAGAGCCAATTCATTTTGCTGAGTGGCAGCTTGCCATGGAAGAAGAAATCAAGTCTATCCAAAAGAATAGAGCTTGGGAAATGGGTTTTCAGGATCAAATTCAACACAGATGGGAATATGCAGAAGTATATGTGGCAAGATTTGAGACAGTTAGGGTAATCCTGGCTCTGGCAATGTGGAACAGCCACTGGTGAGAATGGCTTTGACAAAAGTGAGAATGAGCCCACTCTGTATATCAAAAGAGAATCTAATGCTGAATATCTAGTGGTATGTGTGTATGTGCATTCAGAAAATCTATGATGAAAGAATTTGAAATAACTGATCTAGGAAAGCTGCAATACTTTCTTGGATTAGAAGTGAGTTAAAGTGAAGAAGGAATTTCTGTTTCTCAGAAATGGTAAGATACCCAATGGCCTCTAAACAAAAAAAACGTCTTGCCTCCATAGATGCTGAAAAACAGCCATATGTTTCTACTCCTTATGTTCAGAGAGAAAACTCATTTATGGAAGACAAGGATGGAGATTTTTTCTTCTCCAAACCTAATTACAAAAGTATGTCTCTAATGACTCTAATCCGAACAACAAAATAGTGACAGCAGATAACATTATTCTTCCCAATACTCAACCACTGCAAGTGCACTCAAGATTCAACAAGGAAAGACAATATGCCAGAATCTGTGCCAGCACAAGAATTGGATCCATATTCTGTGAATGAGGTAAACACAAACCTTATTCTTCATAGTGAACTATCAAACTATGAATTTATTACCCTTGATGATAACCTTCCTGTTGCAATCAGAAGAAACAGAGAATGCGCCAACATCCACTTTATCCAATAGCAAAATTTGTCATTTGATGAATTTCATCCATCAAATAAAAGTTTCCTGGTAAATCTAAACACCGTTCCAATCCTTAACACCTTATCAGAGACATATCCAATGAGAGCTGGAAGGACGCAATGTGAATAGACATGGAAGCCTTGGAAAAACAAGACAGAAGTTGGTTGATTTATCGAAAGGAATGAACATAGTAGGATGTAAATGGGATTTTACAAGCTGATGGATACCTTAAGAGATACAAAGCCAGGTTAATAGCTAAAAAGTATAATCAAACGTTTAGGTGAACTATCACAAAACTTTCTCCCCAGTTGCTAAGACGAATGCAGAGAAGATACAATTGTCCTTGGCTTCAGACTATAATTCAGATATACAATGGTTTGATGTGAAGTATATCTTCCTTCACAGAGACTTCGAAGAATAAATCTACATTAAGGTTCCACTTGGATTAGAGGAATGCCAAGGAAATAATAAAGTGTGCAAGCTGAAAAAGGCATTATCTGCCCTTAAACAGTCCCAAACAGTCCAAAACAGTCCCTGAGACCCTAATTTGGGGGCTTTGCAAAGGTTCTGTTGACTAATGGACACAAAGTCAAAGAAACCACAGTGTATATAGCACCGAGTTCAAGGGGAGTCACAGCTCACAAACCTTCTAGTCTATGTATAAGATATAGTGATGACAGGAATGATGATCGTGAGAAACTTATTCTAAGGCAGAAGTTGGCACTTGGTAGACAATTTTGAGATCAAAGACCTAGGGAGGTTGAAGCAATTCCTAGGAATTGAAGTAGCACACCCAAAGAAAGGCTAATTTATTTCACAACAGAAATAGATGTTCAATACAATAAGGTAGACAAGGATGTGATGTGTAAACCTGCAGACAAACCAATTGATCCCCACACCAAACTTGGTGAAGCTATTAACAACACTCATATTTGACCAAGGAAGATATAAATGATTGGTAGGAAGACTTATGTGCCTCTCACATGCATGATCAGGAGAGTCTAATCAACTGGTATGCACAACCCTAGAGAAGCACACTTACAAGCAGTTTACCGGGTGCTATGGTACACTAGAAAGTTAATAAACTGATAAAGGCATTTTTCTACAAGAGAAATTCAGGATTAATATTGTAAGTCTTCTCAGATGCTGAGATTGCTGGAGTGCTAGTCAATAGGGGGGGTCCATCACAGGTTATTGCACCTCTCTTGGAAGAAATCTCATATTAAGTAAGAAGAAAATGCAGTAGCCAGAGAGTGTGCTGAGACAGAATTTAATGCAATGGCACGTAGTGTGTGAGCTACTGTGGGTGAAGATCATCTTAGAAGGATGAAAGAACAAATGGGATGGAGTAAAGAGACTATACTGCAGAAATAAATCTGCTATGAACATTGCACATAACCTATTGTAACATGACAGAACAAAGCATACAGAGATAGGTAGACACTTCATCAAATAAAATCCATACAGCAGACTAATTTACACACCCTAGATAGCCAGCTGATGTTTTTATGAAACAGTGCTCCAGAATACTATTTCAGAGCTGGGAATGGAAAATTTATTTTCGCTAGCTTAAGGGAAAGGGTGGAAAAATGAGTGTATGACATTTTCTTATGGGGTAGATGCATGGATGATCATTGATTAGCATTGATCAGATACATAACTATCAGATGCACGAATAGCCATTTATTGGAAGCGTGACTAGTCACCAACTAAAAGCATGTTTTCATAAACCATTAGTTACATCATTTATCATAACTGTAGGTCCATGCCCATCTATATAGTTTGTAGACATTTATTATGTTCCTTGTATTTTGCTGTCACCTTCATCCATATGGAGGAGGTTGGTAAATAGTTTTGAAAGTAAGGAAAATAATTTTCACTTTTCCACACTAGCAAACAGTACACAAAATGGAATATCGCTAATTCATATTAAAACAAATGAGGAAAAAGAAAGGAACCAAATATAGATGCTCTGTGGGTTTGGAATAAGAAAACGTGTGCTCACTTAATATAGCAGGATCATCCGTTTCCCAAAATGATACAGAGTACCTTACTAAAAGTATCTAACCAATCTTGTGCTTCCTTGCAAGCCAAAAAATTTCTTAACAGCAATCTTATCTCAGCTATTAGTTTAACAAGCCATATACTTTCCTTCTCCTTTCCCTATTTAAATGATGTATTATACACAATAATACAAGGGGGTAGATATATAATGGTTGTTTCTACAATAAATTCTATATAAAAAATACAATTTGTAACAAAATATGAAAAATAACAAAAAAACCTCAATTTAGAGGCCAAAATGACATTTTTTGGGCTCCAAAATTTCCCAAACCAGCTCTTCCATTTGCCACATCGTAGATATCGAAAAAATACCCAAAATAGCCTCCTAGATCACCTAAATCCGAGGTCCCATGAAAAAGTTATGACCCTCCAAAGTTTACAGTAATAATGTCTTCTCTTTTTTTTTAATACTTACTAATTGAACCTGTTAGTGATTTTATTGCTCTAAAAAATATATTGTATTTCCGATCCATAGTACCCAAATTTATTTTCCAAGAGCCATTATTCAAAAAGGGAGAGGCAGGGTAACTAAATCTAATTCTATAGTCCCCAGGAGAGGAGGTAGGGAGAGGAGGTAGGGAGAGGCAGGCAAAAGAATTAATGGAATTTCTGCTAACCTAGTCTAGTTACACAACCTACATAAAACATAAACAAACAAATAAACAAATAAACAGAAAAATGCAATTTCAAAACCTAAATAAAACAGTTATGATCATTTCAAGAAGGATTTGGGTATAGATTGGTGCTTACCAACAGGGATCCATTTCTATTAATCAAGATTATCTACCAAATACCATAGCATAAAAATGGATTGTTGTCAACTGATGTCATATAATATTGTATAGACCAAATTATCACCCATTCCTTACTAAGTATGACATCAACTCAGCAAAATGGCTATATTCCATAAACTCTGATTAAGTATGACAGAAAAAAAAATCCAATGTATTGCAGATATGACATCAGCTCAGCAAAATGGCATCAACTCAAATTATTAACAATGGCTATATTCCATAAACACAGTAACAACTCACATATGGCTATAATCCAATGTATGACATCAACTCAGCAAAATGACATCAACTCAGCAAAATGACATCAACTCAAATTATTAACAATGGCTATATTCCATAAACACAGTAACAACTCACATATGGCTATAATCCAATGTATGACATCAACTCAGCAAAATGACATCAACTCAGCAAAATGGCATCAACTCAAATGATTAACAATGGCTATATTCCATAAACACAGTAACAACTCACATATGGCTATAATCCAATGTATTGCAGATATGCATAGATATACACAAATACACACACATGGAATATCTGAACAACTCACCTTATTTATGCAGAGATATACACAGATATACACACATGGAATATCTGAACAAATCACCTTATTTATGCAGAATATCCTAACATCCTAAACAATCTAAATAACCAGAACAAACAGAAACAGAAACAGAAACAGAAACAGAAACTAAGACAAAGACAAAAACAACCTAAACAACCTAAAGGCAATGCTGACCAATGTGAAAATAATTAGAGATAAAATCTTATGTTATGTTACATATATTCTGTTGTTATATATATTCTGTTGTTATATATATTCTGTTATATATATTTTGTTATATATATTCTGTTATATATATTTTGTTATATATATTCTGTTCTCTTCTCTTCTCTTCTCTTCTATTCTATTCTATTCTCCCTACAACAGAAATTTAATGAAGAATTTAAAAATAGACAGCCAACAAGAATAATATAAACATAAACAAAGACAAAAACATCAACAATACCTGAAAATGCATATACAGCAATGGCAGCTACACCAATGGCAGATGCTTCTTACTCATATCTGAACAAGGTTAAAAATTAATTAGAGATAAAATCTTATGAATTGAAGATTGATTCATTGAGTTGTAAGATAATTACCCACAAACAAGATAAAATCCTATTAATTAGGGCTTACAGTTCTACAGCAGGGCAGGGCACGAAGGGAGCACACAAACAAACAGAGATCTTGCGGGGGGTCTGGTTTGTGCTTGCTTTCTTCTTCTTCTATGGTTAGTGATGGCAGGGCAGGGCACGAAGGGAGGGAGCCTGATGTAGAATACACGAAGGGAGGGAGCCTGATGTAGAATACACGAAGGGAGGGAGAAGGGAGGGAAAAATTTGGAATGGCGCCTGATGTAGAATATGCTTATAGGTTGATGTAAAATTTGTGCCTGGGATCTGCAATGACAAAATATAGTCGTTGCAAATAATTCATTAGGTTAATTATACATACGCAGCACATATATATATATATATAGGTTAATGCAACGAGATTTGTCGTTGCAAAAAATTTTCGTCCATTTTTAGCAACACCAACAAATTGTCGTTGCCAAAAATTGTTTTGTGCAACGAGAATATATTATCGTTGCAAAAAAACTATTGCTTAAAATTGTTTATATTGCAACAACAAGTCGTTGCAGTAGAATATGCTATATTTTGCTACGACAATATATCGTTGCAAATAATTCGTTAAATATTGCAACAAAAAATTATCGTTGCAAAAATTAAGTTGTGTATATTGCAACGAGATTTGTCGTTGCAAAACATTTTCGTCAATTTATACGCAGCACATATATAGGTTAATTATTTTATGCAACAACTTTTAGCAACGCCAATAAATTGTCGTTGCCATCAATTATTTTTTGCAACGAGAATATATTGTCGTTGCAAAAAATTTGTTGCGAAAAATAAGTTTTCTTGTAGTGTACGCAACACAAGTTTCCTTTTCCTTTGATTTGTTGCTACACCACTGCTTCTATTCTACTAGTGAAATCTACTCCATTTCTTTTGCTAGATTTTATCTATGATTTAGTTAGTTGATTTAGTAGTGATAAATTTTGGGTGATTAATTCATCAATTCCTAATTATTTTGTTAATTGATTAAATCACCTAACTTATTGAAACCCTAATTCACCAATTAGTTTGTTAAACCCTAATTTACTAATTAGTTTGTTAATAGATTGAATTGTTTAATTTCTTAGTTAGTTGTTTTTCATAATCAAATATAAATTCAATTAGTTTTTCTTCTTACTTATACAACACACTTGCAAGCAAGCAATGGCTCACAATTATTCAGATTTGTTTTTTATATTGATTTATTGGTTGATTGGTTTTTTAGATAGTTGGTTAAATTGATTAATTATTTTGTTGATTATTTGATTATTTGATTTATGTTTTATTTTTCAACCGGGTTATTGGTTAACTAATTGATTAGGTAAGGTAGTTTATTAGTTAAATCGATAAGTTGGCGTCTTGGTTAATTAATTGAATGGTTATTTGATTTATTCATTAATCGATCATATTATTTAACTAGTAATGTACTTCTTAAAATAAAATTAGGATGCATAGATATTTCATAAACAACAAAGATTCAATGATTTTGAGGGAATTATTTCCAAGTTTAGTTAATCAAATAGAATTGATTTTTTTTTGGAAAAACCTTCACACCCACAAACTAATTTGCATGAAAGCTAATATGAAAAACAAGTTGAATTACAACTTCTAGAGATTGACCTCAATTATCTTATTATTTTTTTTAATTGCACATGATACATGGCGGGTGATAAAGGGACACCATACACCAAAAATCCTAGCTCCGCCACTATGTGTATGTATCTATATCTATACCTAATAAAAAAATTGTATTTGAATATGTAATCGTATCCGAACGAGTATCCAATAACACATCTATATCCGTATTCGTTGGATATCCATTATTTGATGAATAATCCATTTATTCATTAACAGATATTATCCAACGGGTAAATTCATTACCTATTGGATAAAGTCATTTAGTATTAAACCAATTGATAATTTTAACTTCAATATTATGTTATATTTATTCTAAAATCAAAGGTAAAATAATAATTATACAAATAAACGGGTACAAATATGGGTATGAGTGCGGATATGGATACCCATTACCTATGTATTCATATCTATAATTCTATATCCACTCAAGTATTCATTGGATAAAATCTACTCCATTTACATTCCTGTGTATGTGGCATCAACATTGTTTGGAATTTGATAATTACAATACCGTAAGATCCTTTTTATTTTGTCAAAATTTTCTAATCTAATATAGTTTTTTTAATTTAATTTATTATTTTTATAATTCATAATTTCCTATTAGTATTATTATTATATTTATGAATAGTACTATTATTATAATTATTATCATTAATTTATATATTTTAAATTATTATCAAAAACTTGTTGATTTCATAATCTAAAAATGCGGCATTAATTTAGGGCCTAAACTTTAGGGAAAGAAAAGGAAAATAATCTATAAGAATTATTTTCCTCCCAAAAATTAGTTGATTAAATATTAAAAAATTCTACAATTAAAATAATAACTTCTTTTCTTAGGGTAACAAAAGTGACTACTCTTTATTTCAAAAAAAAAACCTTTCCCAAACCTTGTGTTTACACATACTAATTTACAATCTTCAACCATCTGACCCTACCTATCTTAATATTTGTTGGGTTTCTCAAAATGGGAATTGTCTTAAGGACCGATGCTGAGACACAAGGCCTTGGTCAAAGTTCATTAGAAAATGCAAAAGGCAATGTCTATGTCAAGGATGTCAGATAGCTAAGGGTGACAGCTAGGGGTGTTAACCAAAGAGCAATAATTAGGGGCATCAACCAAAGGGTGACATGCTAAGGGTAATAGTTAAAGGCATTAGACAACCAAGGGCATCATCTGAAGAGTGAAAACCAAGGACATTAGCTAGGGATGTCAGTTAAGGGCATCGATCAAGGGACGATAGACCAAAGGCGATAACCAAAGGGAAAAAGATAGGGGTGGAAGCTAGGGGCACCAGCCAAAGGCGATAACCAAGGGCATTAGCTAAGGGACGATATAAAGAACATCAATTAATGGTTAGTCCAAAGGATAGACCAAATACATCATCTAATGGTTAGTCAAATAGATAAACTAAGGACATTATCCAATGGTTAATCTGACAATCAGAAAAAGGTGACGACTAGAGACCAACCATTGGGTTCACTTGGCTGAGAGAACCTAGTGGTTGAGACTAAGAGCATGAGCAATGATTAGATGTCAGGAAGTGTTTTTTTTTAATATAAGAGATTTGATACTCTTCAACATGACAACCTACATGTTGATAAGGATCGACTCACAGTATCAATCATAAGTAGGTGGTAACTTGTACACTTTCTTTGACTCTGATTGACGTTAGGTAAAAAGTTTTACTAAATATGTTGGTAAAATAATAGTTAGGTGTTTTGGTCAGGAATGATGGATGGTATAAAAGGCCGTTTGCCAAGCCCGACCTTAGGCTTAAGCCAACTAGGCCAAAGCCTAGGGCCCCAAGTATATGAAGGCCCCAACTATTAATATAATATATATATATATATGAAAAAAAATAAAGTAGTGCAGTGTGTAAGAATGAGTAGGAAAAATAATCTTAAGACTCCTATTGTATTTTTTTTCAATATATTTCTACTACCGTGCTTCATATTTATTTATTATTCAATTAACCAAAACTACTATTTATTGCTCTTTTTTATTATTTAATCTTGTTATATACCATCGATATTGTTATGCATTCTGGGTAAGAGTAGTCTTAAAAATATCTTAAAACTACAATATTTGCTTTATATGTATTCTTAAAACTAAATTTAATTTTGCTTCGGATTTTTAGAAATATCATAGTATATAATAAAATATAATCAAATGTTATGATACTGAAATAATATAATTTTATATTATTTTTTAATAAATATTGGTGTGGCTATTAAAAGTTATTTAACTCATGTAGGAATATAGCCTAGGCCCCCAATTTGTCTAAGGCTAGCCCTGCCGTTTGCTAACCATTTGTAAAAGAAGTGAAAGCTCTCTATTTTATTCTATTTTATACTAAAAAAAAGTCTTCAATTCTCTTCCTCCAGCAAATCTTCATTCCTTATACTTGCAATTTATTCTTACAAGTCCTCATAAGCATGCATTGTGTTGAGGGAGTTATTTCCCAATAATTGGTATTAGAATAAGGTTGGCAGTCATTATATATAGCAAATCAATTATGAGGATGTTGAACAACACATATTACAGGACTTGGAAGAGAAAAATGGAAGATGTGTTCTATGTGAAAGAGTTAGATAACCTAATTGAAAATGAATGAGTCATACCTAAGAGCTTAAAAGAAAAGTAATGACAGTAAAATAATCTCGATATAAGAGTTTGTGGTAATATTCGTTAATGGGTTGATTGTTTCATTCATCATCTTGAGTAAAAAACCACAATATATGGAGTGTGGTATAAGTTGGATTCACTTTCTAATAAAACTTCTAGAAATGAATTACAACTCATGAGAAAGTTATACAAATTAAAGTGTGAGGATGGAGAGCCCATTACAACACACTTTAATAATTTGTATTCATCTAGTTGACGAACATGGAGATAGTGTTTGGGTATGAAGTTCAAGCTCTATTAATCCTGGGTTCTTTATGGAATAACTAGGAGACTCTTTGTGTGTCTCTCAAAAACTCCACAATAGGTGAAAAGCTCACAATGGTTTCTATGATGGTGTGAATTCTTAGAGAATAGATAAGAAAAGGAGGCAGTGTGGCCTTGTCATCATAGTTAGAAGGACTTATGGTAAGCCTAGGGAGATCTTACGATGGGGAGTAGGGAGGATGTCTAAGAGTACGCCAAGGAACTCAAAGAATGATAAGTTTTGCTTCCATTATGAGAATTTTGGACACTAGAAGAAGGATTGTTGGGATTTGAAGAATTATGCTAATGGGAAAGGCAAGATGGATGAGGAGACGACAACTATCACCATTGATGAATTGTTTTTTTAAAGCATCTAAATGTTAACATAAGCACCTAATGTATAGATTTTTACAGGATAGTGGACATTAGTATGTCCTACCATGTTACCTTGGACAAGGAGTACTTCTCCTCCTACGCGTCAAGAAACTTTGGTGAAGTGAGAATGAGCAATGATGGTGTCCCAAGGATATTCAATATAGGAAGTGCACAACTAGAGATGAGTTTGGACTGAAGTTTGTTGCTCATGGATGTAAAGCATGTTCCAAACTTGAGGATGAGCCTCATCTTAATTGGGATTATCAATGATGAGGATTAAGTATGGTAGTTTGGAAAGGGAACTTATAAGTTGATGAATGGGTCCTTAGTAGTAGCCAAGGGAGAAAATGGTTCTCATTGTACTAGAGTCAAACAAAGTTGTGTTCATCAATTAAGGTGAACTTTGTAGGCGATTATTGTGATGTATGACATCATAGACTCAACCATATGAGTGAGAAGGGGATAAAGCTTCACTTTGCCAGAGGTTTGAGGGGTGTAAGGTTGATTGATGCACTTACTAGGTTATAGGTAAGTAAAATCTAACCCCCTTTGTCAAAGTTATTAACAAACAATTAACAAGAAAACTAAATAAAGTCTTATTAGATGTATGCGGTCCGACGAAGGTGAAGTTGTTGGGAAGGTTATTATACTTTGTAATTTTTATAGATGATTTCTCTAGGTGGCTCTATGTATATCCTATGAACACCAAGGATCAAGTATTGGTTAACTTTAGGGTCTTTTATTCTAAGGTTGAGCGTGAGATTGGAAGAAAGTTGAAGCATATTCAAATAAACAAAGGAAGTGAATATTTGTGCCCATTTTATGAACACTATAAGGCTCTTAGAATCCAACATGATCATATCATTTCTAAAACCCTTTAACATAATGGGTGGCATAATGAATGAACCATATATTTATGGGAAATGTAAGGTGTTTATTGTAATACCACAAAATTTTAATTTAGAAATTAATAATAAAATAGGGGTTAATATGTGAGATCAATTAAATATAACATTTTTAATAAAATAATATTAGTATAATGGGAGTAATTAGGACAAAAAAGAGGAAAATAATATAGGATTAAATTAGGGGAGATAAGGATAATTTGTTAACTAAAATGGAATTTAGGAAGATTTAACCAAAATTTCTAAATTAATATAAAAAGGAATTTAATTATTTATTTTTTCTAATTTTATTATTCTTTAAAATTCAAAAACACAAAAAGATCTCTAAATACACCATCCACCACATTTTTTTTCTTTTTTTTTCTTTTTCCCTCTTTTCTTCATTTTTATTTTTCTTTCTTCCTTTTCATCTTTTCCTTTTGCTTCTTCCTTCCTCTCGCCGGTCTCGGCCTCACTAGGCAACCCAGCACCTTCCTCCCTTCCTCTCCTTCTTTTCCTCCCTTGCACCTACACAACCCTATCTTGCTCTCCCTCTCTCTCCCCTTCCCTTTCCTTTCCATTTTGAGACAAACCTACCCCTACATGCCCCTCTCGCGTGCCCCTTCCCCTTCCCTTTCTTGCCCCTGCTCCCTACAATTCTACAACACGCAGGCTTGTATTGGCCTACCACCGCCAGCTAGCGAGCTCCTGCCCTCCTACTCCCTTGTCTTCTTCTCCTCCCCACACCTATAAATACCAAAGCCTCGCCCTTCTTCCTCTCCTTTTTCTCTGCTCAAAACTCTTCCAAAACTCCCCACCACCGCACCTTTAGACGCCACCTTAGCAGCTGTTGTGCATCGCCGCCGTCCAAACCACCACCCAACCTCTTACCTGCATTACCCTCTACCAAACTAGACCACTCCCCGCTTCTAACTCCTCCTATGCAGCTCACCCTACCTGTGCAAAGCGGGTAGTTCGAGCTGCCCTTTGCACCCCATCGCCTCCTTGCGCCGCCTCCTCCGCCACAACTGCCGTCCCCACTACCTCCCTCTCAAACCAATAGACCTTCCCCTACTTCTACATACCTTTCCTTTCCCCCTTCTTCCTCTCATCCCTCCTCCTTCCTTCTCCACCACCCTCGGCCACCACAACCACCGCTGCCTGCACCGCACCCTACCATACCACCACCTCCACTACAACCCTCCTAGTCCAAGGAACCTACCACCTCACAAACACCACCTCCCTTTCTCTATTCCAACCCCAAAGCCTAAATTTTTCCAAACAACCACCACTTTCGCCGCCACCGCCACCCTAGTTTCCACCTCCACTTTTAGTTGTACCCTAACATTTGCTATCACTTAAGTGTATATTATTTTATGTAATTTTTATTTTTAGCCTTATCATCATCATCATCATCATAATCATTATTATTATTATTACTATTATCATTACTATTCTTCCATTATTATTATTATTATTATTATTATTATTATTATTATTATCATTACTATTATTAATCTTATTATGGTTAATGCCACTTATAATATTATGGTTGGCCTCTTTAATAATACCAAATTTATTAATACTATCAGGACTATTACTATTATCATTACTAATAGTATTTTCTTACTAAAAACCAATTAAGGGATAATGAAAGGAATAAGAGGGAAGTTAACACTAGTGTTCCACTCTTATAGGTTAACCAAATTCGTCCCCTAAGGAGGCATAGGAGTCGTACTCCAAGCCCGATGTTTTTCTAGGTAAGGATGTGGTTAAGACCCAATTTGTGTGTTATGTGTTTATGTGTGTTGGTTATATGTATGTATCTTATATGGTTATAGATTATGCAATTGTAGCGCAGCTTGCTAAGCATGGAGCTAAGGTAAGTTGTATATGTTTTATGGCATGTATAATATGGTAATGTGGCTTGTATTTGTATTGTTCTTATGTGTTTTTGTCCTATATGGCATGCATACTTGGAATCCCTAAGTAGTATGATGCATTTTTGGGAAGAGAAATGAAGTAAAGAAAGTGGAGTGGTGAGAGGGAAGTGAAAAAGACCCAAGTACCTAATGACTTGTGGATGGACAAATAAAAGGATAATATGAATACAATATGAGGATAGAATAAATATTGCATGGGGAGTGTAAGGCTTGAATGGGGGTAACCTTTATGTGGGAAAAGGTTACTTGAGGGTTAAGGAATGTGAGGGAAGAGTGGTTGGGGTGATTGGAGTTCATAAGTGAAAAATAGTACGTAGGTTGGTATAAGGGTGCATGGGGGACTTGGCTAGGGTTTATGAGAAAAACCCTAAGTGGGGGAAGTGTATGGAAGGGAGAGTTAATGGAAGTGGTTGGATTTTTGGATAAGATTGGTAGGGTGTCACATGGAGGGAGAAGTGAGTTAAGTGGAAGAAGCAAATGGTGTTTGTGGGTGATGAGGGGATGATATAAAAGAAAGGAGAAGTACTAGGGTTTGGGGGACTAAGTAGGGTTTTCATGGTCACAGTGAAGGATGGGAAGTAAGGTTGTGATTTTTGGTATGTTTTGAGTGGAGTGGTGGTATTAAAAACAAAGAGGAGCATGGGTTGTGTATGATAGGGAAGGTGAGGCTACATAGGCCGGATTAGGGTTTCTTAGAGAGAACCTTAGAGGGAAACGAGAAGTTGAAACGAAGATATGGGAAATGGGTCTTGATCCACATGCATGGGAGTTTGGGTTTTCATAGTGAGTAAGGAAAAGGGGGGAGATGTCTGGGAGTTCTAGGATGTGTAGAAGTTCTAAGATATGGGACGAGACTTTTCAGGAGAGCAGGTGTGAAAGGAGTGTGAATGGGAAGTCCAATGGGCATGCATGTCTAGTATGAAAGTACCTATTGAATAAGACATGAATAATACACTATCCATAAAAAATTAAATATTATTGAGCCAAGCCCAAACCGATCCATCGATAGTAATAGTGGCCAGGTGCAGGATGCCTTAGAGACCGATCCACTGGCAAATAATAGTGGCCAGGTGCATGTTGTCCTGGATGTCTTTGATCCACTGCCTATAATAGTAATACTCCATTTTTAGGAATCTTAATTATAATTGATAATTATGTGTGATTAGTGGTAATAATTATTTTAGGAGGTTTAGTATTAAACGTGTTATTATTATTCATATTATTACGATGGTTTAGATATAAATTTAATTAGGTTAAATTTTGATAGAAATTAGGTTATTTAATTTAATCCTAGTTTATATCTGTAAATATTATCCTAATTATTTTACTAATAACCCTTGACTTGTAACCCGAAATAAATCCCTAAAATTTATTCCCGATTATTCTATCTTTTTTTGTTATATTAAACCTATCATAATCTAGATTATTTTTTCCAAAATATTTTTCTACGCGGTACCCTAATCTACCCAAAATAAATCTAAAATAAAAATATATAATATTTTTTTCTACCCTATCCCTCACACCACCCCATACCGTATACAGTCCCTTCCCCCGAAACACTCTTCCTTTATCCCACTGCAACCCCATCACCTCATCCCTTCTCTGCATGTGTATTTACATACACAAACCTAGCTCATGTGCACCCACTCCCTATGACCTCACCTCCCTCACTCCATTTAACTCTCTGCATTATATACGTATACACACATGCATACCCATAGCATACACACACATGACACCCTTCCCCGAGCCAAACCCAGCCTTCCTTATTTACAACTCTCCTTACCCTTCTTAGCTTCATTTGGTTGCTAGCTGAACCCCCAACCTGCTCCTCTAAGCACCGTCACCAATCCATGACCACAACACACCAACCATCACCACCCGCCTAAGCTGCTCCAGCAAACCATCCTCATTCCCGTTACCAACACCAACCCCCTTCCCTCTCTCTGTTCTTGTTTGTCCTTCCCAACCCGTCGCCTGCCCTTGTCCACCTAACTCCCCCTCCCGCGTAGCTCCCTATTCCCCCTCTGAATTTTTCCATCAACCACAACCATCCCCCAACCAAACAACCCCTTCCCCTGAGAACCAAACACATACACCACTAACTGAGCCCTACACCCCGACCTGTTCCCTTCCTCCCCAGCGTACCACCACCCTCTTCTTCCAGCACACCCCCTAACTCAACCAAATAGCACCCCACTCCCCTTCTCTACCCATTTTGTTCCCCGTCACCTAACCCCCTTCCTCGCCACTTCCAGGCCAACCATCCCTAGTAGTCTAGCCACCACCGGTCTCCACCACTATCACCTTTTCCTTCACCACCCAACCAACCACAATACTCCAACCTATCATAGCACCTCCACCACCACAACCGTGTCTATGCATGTAACCACCCCCACCGAACCTAGCCTAGCAACTCCACCACCATTCTTCTTCTCCTGTGTCGTCTAGCCCTATTTGCAGCCTTCCTTTCTCCATCTTCACTTCCACTACCGAGCCCAGCCACCAAAAATTGTAGCTCCGACAACACCATCAACCATCACCACATTCTCCACCGCCTGGTGCCACCTCACCTTTCCTCACTTTCTAGTCAACCATCCAACAACAACAACCCTCCCCTATTTTGCATAAGGCTTACGCTACTTGCGCAGTGTGAGAAATGTTTGGGTTTTATAAATTTATGTACCCATTTTAAATGAAGGATATTTTGGTAATTTTTAAAAAATATTTATTATTATAATTATTATTTTACCTGATAGATATTAATTTAGTAATTGTAGTATTATTTTTAGGTATGAAAGTTTGAGTAGCGGGACCTTCTAATTTAGTAGGATACTGCTACTTTTGTGTTTTTGCTAAAATTTAGGTAATCGCTATACTCTACTAAAATGATAAATATTTCTTCATAACATATTAGAATTTTTATGTATGAACTGTGTTAAGCATGATTCATTACGATATAATTATGTATTATTAATTGTTATCATGAAAATCAGAAAAATGACCATGTTATCTGATATAAAATATATCAAGCAGGAATATGTGATCAAAATGATTATTATGTCAGGAAAAAAAAAATTGTATAATAGTTATGTATAAAATAATAGGTTGAGCATGCTTGAATATAATTCTGGAATAATTATTATGGATAAGTACCCTAGGGGTAATTTGTTTATTTTGACTATGTTATGATTTTTTTCCTAAAAATCTTGTCTCATATGTATTATCTGTTATTGAGTATGTGGGCATGTGTTTTTGGGTGGATTAAATGTGCATAATAGGATTTTATGTGCAAATTTATGTATAAGGGCAAAATGGTTATTTAGATTATCTGATAATTTAAATCGCGTAATAAATAATTTATTTATGATGTTTTAGCCTTTTCATGATGAATTAATAAATAAAATGGAATTAGTATTTAAATAGATGATAATCTAAAAATTTTGGTTTTAGGGGTATTTTGGTCATTTTAAGTCTAAAGTGTCCAGATGTGAAAAATTGAGCCTAGGTTGGCCTTAGTATATTTTTAATGTTGTCCTCGATATTCACCTTTATTAAGGTGGTCTCGAATAGTTGGAAATAAGCAAAACTTGTTAAGTATGGAAATTAGATTTATCTGTATTTTATGCCATATCGTTACGATTGTGCCTTACATGGAAAACCCTAAGTGGTTTAATGTGATATATGGTTGTAATTTAGGCCTTTTTTAGTATGATGAGTGGAGAATAATTATATTTAAGATGTATGTTGATTAATGGAGTATTTGGAAATAATGATATTGAAAATATAAGCATTTCATGAAATAAAGGCTATCGGCTATCTTTAAGGGCATTTTGGTCAATATAGGTTAATATGGGAATCTCGGTATTTTAATGTGTTAATTGGAGTAAAATTATGCTAGTAAGATCATGTGGAGTGATTGGAGTAGTTATGAATGTCATAAGTTCCTCAAATGAGACAATGGTCTAATTTGAGAATAATAACCTTAAAACAGTAATGTTTTTATCACATTTATAAAATGTTGGAGTTAGGCCATGAATTTTGACTAGGTTGTTAATATTTGTATTTTTGGGAATTATTTTAAATTTTTTAATTATATAAGACTTATGGGAAAAGTTATGATTTACTTGTGAGGTTAGGGTTTTGGGAGCCTTATGAATAGTAACTTTTGAGGTAGGACTATTATCACATGTGTAAGACGTGGGAGTTAGACCTCAAATTTCAGGTATGTTAATAATAATATTAACTAAGGAACATATACTAAATTTGGTGGATAAATGATCAATATGGGTGGGGGGGGGGAAGTTTTGTATAAGTTGTGAATTTAGGATTTTTGGGGCAAATAATCTTATACTTATAGAATAGCCTTGTTATCTTTGTGTTGATGTATTTCTTGCCTTAATTATGATCTGTACTCATTAACCGATCATGAATAAGACACTAATCATTTAAAATGAAAGATTGCGTGAGTTAGGCCAAGGTATTTATGGGTATGTTCTACCGGATGATAATAGTGGCTTAGGTGTTTTTTTCCTAAGAGGTACTTCAGTTTGTTCCACCGGATTAAGAATAGTGGGTCCCTATACTCTATGTGAATGAGAATATGATTTGAGATAATAACTAATGGATAAGATATTAATTATTTAAAGTGGAATATTACGCAAGTTAGGACCAGGTGTTGGGTCCAATTCACTGGACGATAATAGTGGCTCAGGTGCATTGTTCCCGAGAGGTACTTCAAATCGTTCCATTGATTGAGAATAGTGAGGTCCCTAAACTCAACATAAATAAATAAAATTAGATCTAATAATGATTATTTTTGGATTGGTCGGTAGTAGCCTTTGTGCCTACCTATGGTTTGGTAGTAGCCTTCGTGCCTCCCCGTTTGGGTATTGTGTCGTTATGTCTCACCTATGACATTATACATGTTGTTGGGATGAATTTTGATTTATGAGTTATGTTGTGAGGGTTATGGTTATTGTGTTGGAGTTTTTTTTCTAATCATACTTCAGAGAGCATCTTTGGTATGCTCGCTTGGAATGATCAGTTGTTCCAATGAACGGATATAAACAGCATGTGACTTGATGATAATTGATTATCTAAATGATTATTGTATATCAATTCTCATACGTATATGTGTATGACTTATACCATGTTGATTGATACGCCTTGTATGTATTCCATGCTGGTTTTTCATATTAATTTGGTATAAAAAGTTGCTTAGTATCATTATGCTGAAGGGTTCATTCTCGTGGACCCCTATCTATTTAATGGGCATTAGACTTTGCAGGTCAGCTTCTGAGTTCAGTTGAAAGCTGGTAGTTCAGATTTGAGAGTGTAGAACTATCCGGTGTCTCTTTTGCAATTTTATTTCTGGTTGTATTTAGATCCTTATGTCCTCCTGTGATTTCTTTCTTGAGTTTTGTAAACTGCTAATGTTGTTTGTAATTAGCTTGAAATTTATCTAAAGTTCTCTGTATTTTGATTTCTATGATCATTTTATTAATCTAAGCGGAGTAATGATTTTAGCCTTAGAACTTGGTATGAGAACGGTAGAGGAAACCGGACTTATACCATGTATGGTGGTAATACCCTTCCTTTTTATTGTTTTAGCTTCTGTGCTTAACTTTACAAACAAAATTTTTCAGTAGTAAATTTTTGGGTGTTACAATAATAGTGGGGGATCTTGAGCTCAATAAACCAAACCTTAATTGATAATAAGCCTTGGAAAAAATACTAATTACTTACAGCGGAACGCTATAAGAGTCGGGGCCAGACCGATCCACAGACATAATAGTGGCTAAGAGCACCTTGTCCTGGAGACCGATCAACCGGCGAATAATAGTGGCTAGAAGCGTTCCGCCTTAGATGTTTATGATCCACCGACTATAATAGTGAGGTTCATGCACTCTCATGGACTTAAAATAAGAATGTTGTGAAAATGGAAATAATGGCTAGAGATCTAATGATTATGCTTAAAAAGACTGATTCACTATTTGTATTCTCTATCTTTTATGTTTGGCCTTAGCTGCATGGTTACCTTATGCAGTACGTAGTATACCAATCACCCGTTTCATGGGTGGTTCTCATTTCCACGAGTAGTGGCCCCTTTTGAGTTGGTGTAGGTAGAAAATATTACATTTGATGACTTTGACGCATTCTATGCATTAGGCAGGGTTGAGTGATGGCCTGTTGGATTTGGCATGGGACCCAAGAGAAGGTGTGGTCCGAACTCATCGTTTCCCATGTTTACCATATTTTTTTCATCGTACTATTTTTTCCATAGGGGCTTTGGCATTGTACTAGTTTTCTGTTTCTATAATGACTCTTGTATCGTGCACTCTGATTTTTTTAGTTATGAATTATTAGAATCCTTATGGTTTTATGCCCTAATCGATTTAATGTCTTATGAGTTTTCTTGCCTTGTGGTTGGTACGAGACTGATCGGGGGTCAAACCTGTGCCGATCATGGTGGTAGCACCCCTTGTATTTATATATGGTTTTTTATTACACAAAAAAAAATTAGCTGTGAAATTTGGGGTTGTTATATTTATTCTTACATACGAAGCTTCAAATGTCATTTTGAGGAGAGGCTTTATAGATGGCATGTCACTTTATTAAATTATCTCCATCAAGTCCTTTGAATAAAGATGTGGATGATGGAGTATGGTTTGGTATAAACATAGACCACAAAAATCTTATAGTGTTTGGTTTATGATCATTTGTTCACATTACATAGGATGAGAGGACAAAGTTGGATGAGAACGCTCATTAGTATGTGTTCATTATATATAGTGAGGAGAAGTTTGACTAGAAGCTATATGACCCAATAACTAATAAGTTCAATTGAAGTAAGGATGTTATGTTCTTTGAGGACTAGAACATGAGAAACTTCATAGAAATTAGTAGTCTAGAGGCCTACATTGACGACCTTATAGAATCCAGTGATGATTTTGAGGCAAAAGGCTTGATAAAAAAAAGATGACCTAAGAGGGATGGTTGATGTGTTATCGAATACACACCAAATTTAACCCTATTTTCCAAACATGTAGTATATGGAAATTAGGAGTTAATCTCACAAGGAATAGGGCACAATAAAAAAAATATTATAATTAATGTTGAAACCTTAGTTTTTCAATTGGTAGATTCAAGACCTCATTCCTTACCATCTCTATCTTAATCAGATTCACCCTACATTGCAATTGCCTACTGGGTTTTATATCATCATCCATAAAAACTTGATGGATGCACACCAAGTAACTTATACCCTTAATAACAACAATTGTCCATCCTAAAGTTGTCTTTTACTTTTTCAAAATGCTAGCAAGTTTTTTCTCTTGCATTGGGGTTATCACTTGTTGTGATAACATGAAGGGTATATCTGTATCTCAAAAGCATGTTCTTAATATGTTTAGTTAAAGGTTTCAATTCCATATTCGATGCTTTCTCTACTAATGGTAAATGTCTATATAAAGTCGACGATAAATCTATAAACGTTCCTATTCTTCTAAGAAATGCTTGTAAAGCATCCATCATATCCTTCATCTCTTTATCACTTTCAAACTTCTCATCCAAGTCTTTCAATTAAATTGGTTTCTATATATTGATTCAAAAGCATCTCTAAAGGATCCTCTAAGGATAACTCAAAAACATGCTCAGTTAAATTTCAATAACATCCACCATAGAAATCGATTCACAATTTATAGGATACCTTATGGAGTCATAAATATTAAACCTAATAATCTCAACATCAAACTACATGGTCAAAATTCTATCTTGGACATCAATTTTTATTTTTGAAGTTTTGAGAAATGATCTGCCCAACAATATAGGAGAAGAGTTAGATGAATCACTATACTACTTATCTATCATATAAAAATCAGTATGGAATACTCATCCACTTGGACTAGAATATCCTCAATTACCCCCTTAGGTTATGTGTTATATAGATCAACTAATTTAATAAAAAATAAGATCATCCTTTCAATGACCAATACTTAGTGCACTAAATATAGATAAATGCATCATATTAATTAAAGCACCTAAGTCTAGCGTATATCATTTATACATCGTGTTTCAATTCCTACTAGGAATGGTAAAGATGTGCCTAGGTCCTTGTATTTTGGTTGGAGTTTCCTTTGTAATATTTCTTAAACATTCTCTCCTACACTTAATTTCTTATCTCCCTTAAATATTATTTTTTTGGTAAATAATATTTAAGAAACTTTACATACCTACTTTGTCATGTCTATCAAAGAGATGTTCACCTCCCCTTTCCCTTAGTAAAATTACATTCAAAGAAGAGGTTTCTATGGGTCTCTTGGTTCTCATGGCAAAATACACATATAGGATTAAGTTGCAACCCAAAAGAAAGTAATATGTCCTTATTCTGTAGTAATTCCATAACAGCAAGCCATAGAATAGTGCCTAGGCAAGTTATATTTTGCCCAAACTACATGATACACACATAGGATCAAGAAACAATTATTGATTCTTCAAGAATTACCAGTAACTAGTGATAATCTTAAACAAGTAGTAGATATAGTGAAAGAGATTCGCCATCTGCTAAAATAAAACAAGTGCATTGGAATCAAATATCTAAGGACAAGTGGGTATCTGTTGGGAACAAGAATAATAAGTTTTTCCACCATCGCATTTATCAAAGATGAAGGAAGAATGTTATTCTTGGTATTCAATTAGACGATGGCTCTTTAAGCTCCAATCCTATTACTATTAACAAATCACTTGTCTTTTCTTTTTTCATAACATATACACTAATGAATTTGTGGTTCTAGTCATTAATGTTTTATAGTTACAGACTCACTTTTAGTTATGACCATAGTAACTATATTAGTAAAATCCCCTCTTACTCTATAATTTTTCAAGCCTTAAACCATGTTGGTCCCTAGAAATCCCCCTACCCATATGATATGTGTGTTATCTTCTATAAAAAAATGTTGGAGAATTTTGGGTAAAGATTTCGTCCCTTTCATCCAAGATATCGTTGGAACAACATCTTTTTCACCCAAACTCATTCACACCTTTATCCGTATTTCCCTATATTACCAACCCTCTCACTCCATCTAATTTTAGACATTCCACCTTTTATAATGTGTTAAATAAAATAGTGGTTTTAATCTTAACATTCATAATCAAAAATTTTGTAACATAACAAAATTTTATGCTGCTTTTTTATAGAAGTATTAATTATAAAATATTGGGTGTTACACCACATCTAACATAAAAGATATGCTCACTAGCTATACCCCATTTATGTTGGATGTAAGGATAAAAAATAACTTATACCTAGAGATCAGTTGTAGGAAGCATTTGATCCCACAATGATACATGATTATAAAATAGAGAGAGAATAGATGTGATAGAAAACAAATGACTAAAATTCTAGAGAGAGAGAGATGGATAGCCATATGCTTCAACCAACCCATAAAATACTCAACTTGTAACACCCCAAAATTGAGATTAGTCTTAGATAAAATTTAGGGTATTACATATATTTTGTGACTTATTGTAAAATTAGAAATGAATTATTAAATTTTGACACTTCTACTTTTATGTAAGGATCTACCATGATGTAGTTTGCATTATAATTATCTTTGAATCCAAGACATGTGGAATAGTATATGTAAGTATGTAGAACAAGGAGGTTTGAAAGCCATATTATTAGCAATAAATAATACGGATTCATCATCAATACATAATGTGTAACTCTAACTCCATATAGAATAATACAATATATTCATAACTAACTTAGCAAGAGTAAGAATAGCGTAATTGTATGCCCTACTACCATGATGTATCAAGATGGAAGGGCGATTCTTGATGAATTCTCTACACTTCCAAACATGGCTTATTAAACTCCAAAGAGGCTAGGAATTGGATTCTTGTATGAACTAAAAAGCATTAGGCGGCCACATTAAACAATTATCTATTTAACACATTTTTGAATTGCCATTTTCATCCCCATTAGACAAGTGGAAAGCCTTGATTAAATAAATGCTCATATCATGAGTAGTGGCATAATAAAGGATAAAACACCAATAGTTTCTTATAGTGTAGGCATACCAATAGCTATTTTAGAAATGACACTATCCACATTAACCTTGATGAAAGGTATAGTGGAGGTTACTAGCACTTTACATGTAAATGATGACAATGTTGGCATGTTACTTGTAAGTAAGTTTGCCACTAAATTAATAGTGAAATCATTAGTCTTGTAGACATGTATTTGTAATAGTTTTAGGTATATCCACCTCCTCCTTTCTAAAATGAACCATATTCTTGAGTTTCATTAATGGAAAAAAGTACGACACAACCCCATATAAGTATGTCATTATATGAAGGAAGCTTTAGAGATAAGTAAGAAGGAAAATACCTTGGAGGTTTTTTCTAGTAAATGAAGAACTAAAGGTGCACCGACCATGATTAACTTAGAAATAAGACAATGAATAAAGAGGTGAAAATTTCTTCCAATTTGGAGCATAGAGAACACAAACTATCACCAACTTTGAGTTACTAAAATATATCAGATTTAATGATGAAAGATTAAAAGATAATTCTCCACATAAATAAGTACACTTAAGGAGTATTTCTAAAAAATTACAATGTATGCACCATTTATGGAATTTACATTTAACAATATTAGATTGAGATGTTGATAACCTATTGTCTATACTAGTTTTATACATAGATTTGGTGCTAAAGTTTCCTTCGGGTAAGGCCTCCATGTAGAGAAATCATTATCATCTCCATTAATTTTTATGATGATTATATTTTTAGCTTTCTAATCAAGAGAAAAATACTTAATCATTTCAATATTCCATGAATAATAATCACTTTAGTCTCCCATTTAATAATAGAGTGTGCATGATTGTAGCCTTTGAATCTAAAATTAGGAGCAATACTAGCCTAGGGTCACTTCATATATGGATGTTATGTCCAGTAAAAACTTACCAACATATATGAGGCTTCATGTCATCTTTGATCTTGAGCACTATTATCCATGTTGGTGATGTTGGGTGAGGTTTTTTACATCCCAAAAAGAAGATTGTTGCTGATACTTAGAGGTTAGTAATCTAATCCACAATTCATTTATATGGGTAATGAAACTCCAAACAAGCTTGTCTATGAGATATTTATTAAGAGTCTCCAAGTGGCATATACCTAAACCACCATCTTTCGTAAGCATGCAAATTATATTCCAAGAAATGACCCCACTAGAAATTTATTTGTTGCATTTTTAATTCATGACAAGCTTGATTGGGATTGAGATAGTTAAACATATAGGATATAGGTAGTGAATATAAATTATAATTTATCTGCAATAGTCTACCTACATAAGAAAAATATTTGCTCTGCTATCCTACAAAAGTTTTTGGAACTTCTTTCAATCAACTTAGTGTAAGCATTACTCATGTGTCTATGCTTCATTAAATGGAACTCTACCTTATTTTCCTCTATATGCATGATGTCATAGCTAAGATATTTCTTATATGGTCATGTTATTAAAATGAAATGGAATTGCTTTAGAAGATAGTAGATTCATCAAAACTCACTTTACCTTTAGATCATAGGGAGATCTCATGAACAATAGTGACTGAGTAGTTGTTTTCATATCCAAAACTAAGGATATCATTAGCTAACATTAAATAAAGTATACTATTAGAGCATTTGGAAAACATGTATTATTTTATAACCAAGAAATTATGAGAGGATGATAAAGAGATAATGAAAGAGTGAGAAACATTGCCTTAGATATTTACCACCATAGAACTTGCAAATAGTTATCCTATTGATGATAAAAAATAATAATAAATGTGTTATAGTGAATTCTATGATAAGCATGAGAGTACGATCTCTCATACTAAAACCCTAGAGTAAATTATAAAGAAAAATCCAATCTATATTATCATAAGATTTTAAATTATCCAATTTGAATATAAAGCCAGCATTAGAACCGTTGCCTCTAGGGATGGTATGTACTAACCATTATGCATTAATGGAATTATCATTGAAATTCATCCTATTAACAAAGGAATTCTAGAAATCAAATATAAGTAACCGTAGGAAAGGCTTGATTCTTTTGACTAAAAGATCCGCTATTATTTTATACAAAATGATGCAAAGAGAAAGTTGTATAAATTTGCTATGGTTACTAAGGATGATAAATTTTGGTATTAGAGATAAAGTAGTATGGATAAGGTTTTTAGTGATGAATATATTCTTGTTGAATGCAAAATTTTATTGGCTAATTAAGTTAGTATATTTATCTAGTTTGATAATTTTGTGTTAATTTATTTTAGTTAAATCAATATGTATAACTAGAACATTTTTGTGACGTGTTAATTATTTGGTTTGTATTTTTTATTATTAATATGGATATTTATTGGTTGTGTGCTGTATAAGTATGGATATTTTTGTTAAATTTGTTATTTTTGTTTGGTTGTTGCTTATTATTGATTATTAATATGGACATTTGTTATTTTTAGATAAATATGTTAGTGAATATGCTATTGTTGATATATTTTTCCTATATAATTAGAAAAATGCTATTGTTCATAAATTTTACCTATGTGATTATATTATGCCTATGCAAACATGCTATTGCTAATTTTAGGTTTTTCCTATGTAATTAGAATTTAATAGATACAAACATATATGTTAGGAAAAACTATTGTACTTTTAGATAAGTATGTTAATATAAGATATGATATATGTTTTTGCTATTATGTGAGTATAAATATTAGGAACATATATTTATATAAGTTAATAATAATTTATCATTAGATTTAGATAAGTATTTTAGGAATAAATTAAGAGAGTTACAAACATTTAATTATGTTAGGAATAAGTTAATATAACTAAAAAAATAGAGAAGAAAATTTATGTTGGTAATAAGTTAATGGAATTTTTTAAATATCTAGATAAGTATGTCAGGAATAAGTTAATATAATTAAAAAATAATAAGTTTCTTAGAAATAAATCAAGATATTTTTTTTTAAAAAAAATAAGTATGTTAGGAATAGTTTAATTGATTTTTTAAATAAAAAATAGATAAATAAAATTATGTTATTAATAAGTTAATGGATTTAAAAAAATAGGTAAGTGAAATTATGTTAGTAATAAGTTAATAGAATCAAAAAATAAATAATTATATTATAAGTAAGTCAATAGAATTAAAAAGTGTGTTAGAAATAAGATAATAGAATAAAAAATTGTAGAAATATAATTAATAAAGACAATAGTTGTAGGAGTAATAATATGTTGAAAGGTTTAAATTTTGAAAATCAACACCCAAAATAACCTCTAAGTCAAACATTGACTCTTGTACAGCAATACTACTCGCTTATATAGTGCATAACTAAATCTTTCTAAAACAATGCCCACTTGCTCCACCTACTACCCAGATTCCTCCTCACCAAAAGAATTTTTATCATCTACATCAACAACAACCTCCACCTTGTTTAATGTATCCAGCAGACTTTTCTGCTCCACCTTATTGTCAATAAGGAACTCAGACTAAAAAAAAAGGTAATAGATCTAAGATGTAACTAGGTCACAGCACAAGGACCCCCAATCGTGCCAATAACACTTCCTTGTTTCAGTCGCATCAAATCAAGGCCAACAACATATGAGTTAGACACTCTCAATGTCACCTCAATTGCACCTTCAATAGTTATTCCAACAAGCTCATTCAATGTTTCGACTTGCTTGCCAACAATTTCCACTTGAGCCCCTTTAGAAACCTTAAATATTCCATTCTCAATGACACACCTATAACCTTTTCTATCCAAGAAACATAATGAAATCAAGCTCTTGGTCATGTTAGGAACATGATGAACACCAGACAGTGACCTGACCACACCATCATGCATCCTCACCCTCAAACAATGTTATATGTATGCAGCTTACATCCTCAACCTCTTCAACAACGTAGTTTTGATACCAAATTATTATGGAATTAACAGGGATTTAAATAGATCCAAACCAAATCAAAATTAACAAGATTATGCACAATTTAATATTCAATCACAAAATTGAACAATTGAAAAAAAAAGTAGACATCTTTATTTGTGCTCTTATGTAATTATAAGATGATTAAACTAATCAATCAATTACACAAATCTAAACTTCTATTTGAATGGAGAATTCTATGAAGAAGAAGAAGTTAGGATGCATGACTCATGACGGCTAGGGTTTCATCATGTCTCCTATTATAGAAGAAAAAAAAATCCTATAAGATAAAACATGTTTCAAAAATAAGAAAAAATATATGATCCATGTTTAGGAAATACGAGACCCCCATCTTTCTCACATAATTCTTCATACTACACTAAACTTCTCCAACACCTACAAAATAACACAATGTTATATTGTGTTCAAATATCCAGTCAAAACTCACAGTTGGATTATGTGTCTTTCATACCTATATGTGTGTCTACAGGATGACATTTAGATAATTGACGATAAATAAGATATTAACCACTTAAAATAAAATATCATATGATTTAGGTATGACTTGTTCAGTCCTTTCTACTACCTTAATATTAGTGGCTAGGTACATTTTACCTTGGGAGGTGTTTCATACTGTTTCATAAGTTCTTAGAAGGTGTTGAATCCATTCTACCAACTTAATAATAATGGTTAGGCACATTTTTTCCTATGAGGTATTTTAGTCCGTTCCATTACATTAAGAATATTGGGGTCATGAACTCAATGAAATAAGAAATGGACAGTGATTATACTTAATAATGGGATTGGAATCGGTTCTCCTGTTGGACAATGTCATGTTTAATGATTATGTATGTTATCCTTCTTTATGGCCTGATGTACTCTTTGTGGTCCTGTTATACTATATTATGACCTTAATTAGTATGTAGCATACTGATCATCCTTTTTATGAGTATTGCTCATTCCCACGAGCAAACGACCCATATGATTTTTTATAGGTCACTAAGGAATCTTTAGATGAATTTGTTGCTTATGATTCATTGTTTAGGAAGGGGTGACCTTTCTTTTCATGTTTAGGGCTTTGGGACATAGAGTTATATTATCCGGATCTTAGCACTAGCCATATATCTATTAGGACTCTTAGTTGAAGTGTATCCCCTTTATGTATTTTTTGATGATGTACTTGAAGTTAACCGCCAAAAACTTATTACATTTATGAATTTATCCCATTTTTTATTTCACCATGTTTTAAGTTTTAAACTATTTTACCTAGTATTCAATGTAAGGATGGTATGATAATCCACGCTTATGTCGAGTAATGCAGTAACGCCCATCGATATTGTTATTAAGCTTCTACTAAAAAAATCGTAGTAAATTTTAGGGTTTTACATAAGGTAATAACAATAAGGTATCACATTATTTTTTTCAAAATATTTGAATTCAACATTTAGCACAAACGAGGGTCATCGTAATATGCTTATATGTTGTTACAATATAGTGTTATAAAATTTATCAAAAAACTTGTATTAATCTTTTAACGATAACAAGGATCATTGTAAAAGACCTAAGTGTTGTTGCAAAAGAGTGTCACAAAACGTTTTGAAAAAATTGAATTCTCAATTCAATGATGATTGGGTCGTCATAATATACTCAAGTGTTGTTGCAACATAGCGGTACAAATTATTTTGAAATAATAGAATTTGGCTTTCACCTACAAAGGTGTTTTCATAATAGATCCCGAGATTGTCATAATATATGATTTCTATTTTTGAAACTATTGCTAAAATAATCATTAAATAGGAAAAAAAAAGGAAAAAGAAGTCAATACATTTATATTTTGACTACTATGTCATCACAATAGGTGATGGTCTCTTTTTCACTGACGATTTTATGTCTTCGTAAATTTAAATCTTTGACAGCTAAGCATTCATGGTGACATTTCTATGACGACTTAATACCGTAATAAGCCTTATGTGATAACAAATCAAGTTTTGTATGAAGATTTATGTTGTCACAATACCTTATATTTCTTATAGTGTAGAAACATCATTTATAATTTTTTTATATAAAAATAAATACAGAAACTCAAGTAGTAAAGTACAATATCATATCAATTATTCATGAAAAAATATAGAGGTTCTAAATTCATTAAAATTAAACTACATGGTTGACTAAACAAGTCGTTGATAATTCAGCTAGAAAGTTCAAAGCTTGCTACCTCCACCGACATACCCTTGCATTTTTAAGAAACTACATTATAAGGGAAAAATAATAATTATGTATTAAGAAAAAAATCAAATTACCACAATTAGATTGTCTTACATATTATAAAATAAAGGTTTTATTTTCTGATGGATCGGATGAAGGTAAAATCTAACGATATCATTCATTTTTATCTTTGATCGACAAAATATGAAAAGTTTATAAACTCGCATATTTATTATATGTTTGGAGCTACTTATGAAAAGTAGTTATCCATAATAACTACTTATTTTATAAATTATTTAGGCTAAAAAATTTCTAATATAAGTAATTATCATACATAATTACTTTTGATAAGTTACTTATGTTGTCTCATAAAGTACCGCATAAGAGGAGATTCGAATTTGACACAAGCACGTACCCACTTCATTTAATTTTATGCATTGACTAACACCCTTTTGTAACAAGATTTATGTTTTAAAATTTTGTATATCAATATGTCAGAATAAGTAATTTCCGCAGTCCTCAATTCATGATCATTATTTGTCACCTACGATTACAACACACCAATTTATGAGATCAACGTTTGATCTAATATGTACCTTAATATGTGAAAGTCTTTCAAAAATACCTCTTGGTTTCCGGGTATAAAGATTTCCAGTAGCAAAAACAAATTTGTTAGGTTGGATGGCAAGGGTGATAAATAAGATGTAAGAAAGAAAAAAGAAAAAGAAAAAAAAAAGACAGCATATGTATATTTAATTTGATTTAGTTAGGCTTCATGATGAGCATACATTATGCTGAATTCAATGAGCTCTCAATTGCGAATCTCTTAGTCAAAGAGTACTGATTGTTATCAATTATCATCACTCTTATTTGGTTTTTAATCCTTTGTTCCTTAGTTGGATACTTGTACCGAATTAGACCTTAGAGCAAACATTAATATGTAAAGATACTAATCCATAGTAACCCAAACCTAAATAATGATTTTGATTATAACATATACTAACGATTGGCAAGGTAAGATCTATTGACTA
Source organism: Tamarix austromongolica (assembly GCA_039764185.1). Classification (NCBI taxonomy): domain Eukaryota; kingdom Viridiplantae; phylum Streptophyta; class Magnoliopsida; order Caryophyllales; family Tamaricaceae; genus Tamarix; species Tamarix austromongolica. The sequence continues at coordinate 91,877,368 of CM077816.1, read as the reverse complement.
AATTATATGTGTGGATTTGTAGGTGATGATTTTGTCCATGAATGTAGGAAAGGGTTTGTTCCCTTTTGGATTTTAGTATTTCTTTGTCATCCCATTATTTTTTATGCATGTATATGCACTCATGACGCGCCTAGCTACATAAACTATCCCTCAATTTTTACTATAAAACCATATATATTATACTCATTGTGTATCCTACTAACATTATCATGACATTATTATTTTTTTAATTAAAATATCTTTTGGTAGGATTATCAAAAAATCATAAAGTTCCTATTATTTTTCTCTACAAATAGATATCCATATGGATATATTTTTGGGAAAAAAAAGTTATGATGAAAAATAGTGATTAAAAATAACATAGTAGTGGAGAAACATAAAAGTAATGATGGAGAAACATTATAAATTATTTTTCTTATATCAATATGGAGGCAATAGTGATGAAACATCAAGTATATGATGGTAAAACATGAAATATATTGCGGTTATACATTAAACAAGTCATGATTAGATTCCAATTGCATATCACAAACGTGTAGTAAAAGATAAAGATTAATCATGGTAAAATAATGACTTATAGTGATTAGACCACGGTAAAACATCAAGTATATAGTGGTGAAATATCATATATATTGTGATGAAACATCAAACATATTATGGTAAAACACCAAACATATCGTGGTGAAATATAACAATGGAGAGAAGTAGAATTGCAAGATGTTGGACCATGGCAAAACATCAAGCATGCCATGGTGAAACATGAAGCATATAGTGGTAAAACACCAAACATACTATGGAAAAACATCAAACATATTGAGGTGAAACACCAAACATATCATGGTGAAATATAACAATTGAGAGAAATAAGACTACATAATAATGGACCATGGTGAAACACCAAGCATATTGTGGTACGACACTAAGCATTCCATGATGAAAAATGAAGTATATCATGGAGAAACATGAAGCATACTATGATGAAACAATAAGCATATCGCAATAAAACACCAAACATATGATGGTGAAACGTGAAGTATATCATGGTGAAACACCAAGCATATCATGGTGGATCATAACAATGGAGGATAGTTTAACTACATAATGGTGAACCATGGTAAAACATCAAGCTTACCATGGTGAAATATTAGGTATACCATGGCGAAACATCAAGCATATAATAGTAAAGTATGAAGCATATCATGATGAAATATCAAATATACCGTAATGAAACATGAAGTTAATCTTATTTACAAAATTGTCACTGCACAAAAATTATCAATTAAATGTTAATATTTTAACAATTTTTCCTTCATTTTCTTAAATACCACCATATACACCATAAGCAATGTTTATAAGGTTACACCATATACCTTACGCACCAAGGAGTACACAACATGAACCAAATCTTATATATACATATAACTTTTTAGATCCAATCATTAGATCGACATAAACTTTATATAAAAACCATCATAATGAAAATTAACATATTTATAAATTATTGTTCCTATATATTTGATTTGATCATAATTTTGAATCCAACCATCGCATCAGTATAAAGTTTTAGGTACAAAGTTCTTATGAAGAAAAATACAACAATTATCTCAACTTTTGGATTATATTTAGAGATCTTTAAAAGTAAATCACAGAAATCATAAAAAAAAAAATTAACTATTATGTCCAACAATTTTTGGCATGAAAATCAAGTTCTCCCTCCATTTTTGAAAGGAAGTCTTTTTACCTCAAAATTTTTATTTCAAAATTAAGGTTCTTTTAGAAAATTTAATGCTTACTTTTTTTACCCCTACTTTTTCTTTTTATTCTTTTATACATTAATTATCATATTAATTTCTAATAAAGGGTATAGATGTCATATTATATGTATATTTATTACTTCCTAAAATAGTGTGTAAATTACTAAACAAATATATTTTAGAAGCAGATGGAATACAATGGTTTTAAATCACCTCATATGAGGCATTATAATTATCAATAATATACATCTTGGTCACTAGATTCAGAGCCTTTAATTTATCAATGATATACTACTATTTTAGTCATCATAAATATCTCATGTCAGTTAAGGCTTGATGCAAGCTGCAAAGTGACCAATTGCCCAGGCCCTAAAATCCCAAGTGACTCATATATTTTGTTTATTTTTTTATGTATGAGAATTATGATATTTATTATTTCCATTATACTTTATTTTGTATGGTTATAGTTATCAAGTTAATTCTAAATTGACTATGTAGAATTAGAGCCAGATGATGTTGTTAACTCAAAATTTAATTAGTTATTAGGCTATTTAGGCCGTTAAGCCTTTTTATACAAATACAAATGTAATATTTGGGGCTCAATTTTTAACTTGAGTTCGTTTTTTATTTCTGTATCCAATTTCTTGGGTTATAAAATACTCAATTTTGGGTGTATGTAGTATTTTAGCTAGTTTTTATTTGTAAGTAACTGACAATTGAGGCTAAACTTGAGTATAGCAAAACTAGGCTCGTGCTTAGGGGTTTCTAACTTTTGTTATACACACACACACACACACACACATACATACATACATACATACATACATACATACATACATAGTGACATAGAGAGAGGAATGAATGAGTAATTAAACATTAAGCAAACATAGCTCACTTGGTCTTAGAGGTGGCAATCAAGTTAGGTGTTTCAAGTTGTTAGCAAATCATTTTCTTTGTGGGTTGGTTGTTGGTCAGGTCAAGTAGTGTCATTTCAAGTTGTTTGTCGAGTAGGGTAGAGTCGGGTTGGTTGTGTTTTGGTTGTTGCAGATCTGGGTTATATCAAGTTAATTTGTTGGTTTGAGATTGGGTCATTTTGGATTTACTTGATGGGTTGGGTCTAGTTTGGGTCAAGCTAACTCTAATTTAGTTCATTTCCAATTAATTTAATAATTCAGGTACATGTTAAGTTTACTCATATATGGATAATTTATAGTTAACCTAATGGATTATTTTATTTAGGATATTGATGGGTTGGGTCGGGTTTGTGACAAACTAATCTTGAATAAAATCATTTTAGATTTAGGCCAATTCGAGCTAATTTAATGGTGTGAAACAATTTCAAATCATGTTACTTTGATTCATTTTATTTCAACTAGAGTAACTTTGGGTTAATTTATCAGTTTGAGTTTAGCCAAGTCTGGTTCTAGTTATGATTTAATATGTTAGGTTGTGTATTTACTTTTTGGTTGAATGAGTTTACTAATGCATACATTATTTTATTTTATGTAAAAAAAATAGAGTAATGATCAAACTGTTTTGAATAATAGGTTGCTTATTGTTATACATGGATGATGGAATTAGAGGAGCAATGTTATTTTCACCCTATGTGTAACATGTATTATAATAATTTGCTAGTCGAGTAGTATTAGTAATCCTATATATAAATTAATTTAACATTATAAGATGTGTTACATGTTTACAAGTTGTGAGCTTGTAAAAATAGCTAAAGATATTAAATATATATATATATATCAAATATGTACATTAATCACCAAAATTAGTTCAACCCATCAACTTTATAACCAATCTTTAAGTTTAATTTTATGTAATCATGTAATCAAAAATATATTGTTAATTGCTACTTGTTTATTATTATAATTTTTTAATGTTATGTTTTTGTGTGGATAATAGATGAAATTAGGATATCGTTAGTAAATAGGGATGTCCAAAGTAAAAATAAGAAAATTAAGTAAATTTATAAAATAATATATTTTTAAAAGCATTAAATGAATAATAAAATAGTGTGTAATTTTTTATTAGCATAACGGGTTATTATTGAATTTAGTATTGTTGAGGGGCGTTTATATTATATTATATTACTATCGAGTTGGGGTTGTGTCGACTCAAGTTGATACCGGGTAAATATCATGTCAGGTTGGTGTTGGATTTTAGGTCAACTCGAGCCACAGGTGGGGTTTTGGTTTATGTCAATTCAATTTTTTCAAGCAAATGTCTAGTTATGATTAAAAGTGTCTAGTCACAAGGTAACTGATTCTCAAGTCGGGTTAATTATTATCATATTGGAAAAAAGTACATGTTATCAATTAAAGCATAGGGCCAAATCAGTTTTGGGAAAGATCAAATTGATAAATTTATTTAATTTTGTTAGATCAAATTTTACATGATTTGGTTTGGGTTGGACAAATTGAATTGGATCAAATATCATCAACTCTACTTGGTTGTCTAGGGTTGTGGCATAGAATTTTGGGGTGGTTTTGTAAGAGAACTTAGGATGATTTCTCCATTGAGGGTTATAAGTGTTGGAAAAAGGATCATCATTCTGATTGTAAGTATTAACATAGTTAAAATACTTGGATAAAGGTGAATTGAGAAAAGAGGGATTTCTAACCTCACATTCCAAATCATAATATCTAGCCATACCACATATTTTACAATTAGTAGAAGTGAATGCCGCTAAATGTATGCTCATTTTATCAAACTCTTGAAAAAGTGCATCTACCTTAGAGGTTATGTGGTCCACTATGTCTACGTCATACCTCCGACTCTTTTTATATAAAGAGTTCTCCTTTAACCATTGAAAGTGATTTTATGTCATGTCCTCAATAAGCTACCTTGCATCATTTACACTCTCGTTCATTAGTGCTCTTCCAACCACAATGTCAACTTACATTCTGTTCTTGTAAAGGAGACCATTGTAGAAATTTTGGACTATGAGTTAATCTTCTAAACTATGATGTGGGCACATTTCCAACATGTCATTGTACTTCTCCCAAGCATCATACAATGGATTTCCATCCTTTTGAGTAAATTCTGTTACTTGATTCCTCAACTAATTTGTTTTATTAGAAGAAAATACTTTGCAAGGAACACTTGTGAAAGGTGATCCCATGTGGAAGAAAGTGTAACCATGTTATTGTTTTGTACCTTAGGGGTAAGGAAAACAACTTTAATTGGATTATATCATCCATCACCCCATTCATTTTAGTGTGACATAATATTCTAGGAAGATTGAGATATGGATTTTTCGATCTTCGGTTGGAGTACACCTCCTCTCAATTGTTTTTTTAACCACTAAAATAAATGAAGGCTTTAACTCAAAACTTTTGGAATCAATTATTGGCTTTGTGATACTTGAGCATGTTCCATGAGAGTTTGGTGATGCAAACTGCTTCAAAGATTAATGATTCTATTAGCATCCCTTGATGACATCTCTATTTAAATTGTCTATCATATCCACTTTCTAATAGCACACAAAGTCCTCTTCATCTCAAGACCACAATCTAATGGTTTCCCAAGCAATAAGGACCATGACATACAATGAATCCTACTCAAGAGAGAAAAAGAACATGTAAAATGTAAAAATAAAAATGAAAGAAAAGGTCTAATCTAGCCAAATACTAAAAAGTTTTAATATTAACAAGCCGAAGTCTCTAGTGGAGGCACCAAAAACTTAATGGACTAAACCTAAATAACTTGGTCATTGTTATAGCACATCAAGGTTGTCTCCAAACTGACTTGTTGTTAATTACTGAATTTTCACCATTATAACTATCTATACAAATCGAATTTAAGGAGTAGGAAATGAATAACATAATAATATCAAATAATAATGATAATGGTAGTGAAAATATAATAAAAATCCTAGGATTGGATTTTCATCATAAATTGGTAATTAATAAATAATAAATTTAATTGGCAAACAACTACTTAAGTATAAGAGGAAGAAATAATCTAAATTAACTAATAGCCTTTTTTAAGACCTAATAGTTGTATCTAGTCTAATTTAATAACATATTTTCATGTTATTAAATCAAAATAAATTCATTATGTTCTATGCTAAATCAATAAAATCTCCAAGAGACTTAAGCGTATTTTTGTGGTTCTATTCTCCCGTTCAATTGTTAGATTTCTGGTTATTAGCCTTCACCTTTCAATTGTTCAATTAAATATCTATGGCTAGTCAAGTTGGTCATCAAGAAACTCAACAATAATTAAAGGAATAAAAATTGAATCAAAATGGAAATTCAAACTAGTTTATCATTAATTAATAATTTAAACTAGATCTAATCCTAGAAAAGAAATCTACCCAAACATAATCATGGTAATAATAATAATGAAGAAGGAAATAACATGAATAATATAAATTGAAAATGGAGAAGAGAATATAAAATCCAATTCTTCAAGAATCTTCAATAATTGGAACATCCAAAATGAGTAATTGTAAGAGAGATTGATAAGTTAGACTAATTAGATTATAATTGAAGAGAGTGTATTTTACAATACTAGGGGTTGAAAAAAAGAGAAAGAGACTCTCTAGATTTGTCTAAAAGTGTGCATATTTTGTTACATAATAGAAAACTTATGAAGGTAACCATTATTAAAAAGGTTTAAAAAAATGTAGCGCAACCATAACATAGGATATAAGTAGAGTGTGGTTTAAGCGAAGTCAGGTTTTCGTCTACACGCCAAGCATAGGCAGTATTATGGACAACACCTTATTTGTGGTTGAGGTGAATTTTATAATATTCTTCTTTATTTGCTCCAAATTCTCCATTGGTGGCATGACCTAGCCATATTTCATGTTAGCCATCATTCCTAGATTGCTTTAGACTCCCATTTTGCATCATTTTTTTTATCTATTCTTTGTCTAAATGTTGTACCTACACAAAATTCCCAAAACTAAGTAGTATCTAAAACCAACATACTAATTCTAACCTAAATAATGATAGAAATATATGCAAAGGGAGGATATTGAAGATATAATATATGCTCATTTTCTCATTTATGAAAAGGAGTCGAGATGGAGTTGAATAAGACCATTTGAAAGTTCCTATGGGTATTGGAGTAGAATGGTTATTGGAGAAAAGTCCCTATTAGGTTTGAGATTTCTTAAGAGACGAAGCTTAGAGGGAGACTGGGCATTAGGAATCAATAGATAAAAACTATATGCTCCTTTTCAAGTGGATGTGGAGATTTTTGCATGAGAAAAAGAGCAATTGGTATAAGATAATTGAATAGAAGTATGGCAGGGAAGATATTTCAAATATCCCCTCTTGGAAGACCCCTATAAAGTGTGGTTAATGGAAGCTTATATGTGCTCGTATTTGGGGTGATGATCTCACGAGTTGTGTCTTGTTAAAGAGATTAGAATGCATGTGAGGAATGGAGAAAATATAAAATTATGGATATACATTTGGAATGGAGACACAATATTAAAGAAAGATTTTCTTAGGTTGTTTGGGATCTCAATAAATAAAGAGGGCATAATTGCTGAGATGGGGGTATGGGGAAATTTTAGATGGAGATGGTTTTTTGAGATGGCAAAGACGCTTATTTGTATGGAGTGAGAATTTGGTTGCAAATCTTCTTAAAATAAATGTAGAAACACCCATTGACTCCAATTTTGTTAATAAGCTCATGTAGAAATTTGACCAAAATAGAAACTTCTCTAATAAATTGTGTTGCCAGGTTTTGAGAAATCTGTGTGACATGCACTCAAAGGCTGAAGTGAACAGTATCTAGCTAGGTCTGATACTTCTTAGAATTAATTTTTTCCCTATCTTGATCTTGTGCAGAGATTATTTACCAAAGATAGATTGCATTTCTTGAACTCTAAAGTTGATAGGTTGTGCAGGGTTTGCTCAATTGAGAGAAAAAGTTGTAGCCGCCTCCTCCATCATTATAGGATGGCTCACCTCTTATGGAATTGGTGGCTGGATTTATGGGAGGTTAAATGGGTTTTTTCGGAGAATTTTCTTGATTCTTTCAAGTAATGGTACACACCCTCTTATGTTTTTTTTTTTTGAAAATTGTGGATAGTAGCATTCTTCATGATTATGTGGACCCTTTAGAAAGAATGGAATGAGAGAAAATTTTAGTGTAAAATAGGCTCCCTCTTAGATTATCATACTCTGGTGCTTGTGAGGCTATGATAGTTGATCAGAGGCTAGGATGAGGAGTTTCCATTCTCTATAGAGGAAATTATTAGAACACCAAAATTCTTGATATGGTCAATTTCCACCACAGAAAATAGTAGTAGTAACACATAGAAGATTACTTAGGAGCCACCCGGTAGAGGAGTTTTAAAGTTAAACATCGATACATCTATTCTAGTAGCAAAGAAGAAAGAGGTTGTCAGAGGGGTATTGAGAGATTGGAATGAAAAATTCATGTATCTTTTCTTGTTTCCCATGCTTTTTCTAAAATAAATGAAGATGAAGTCTATAGGATGTACTTTGCCATTAGGTAATCATGGAAGAAGTGGGTAAAAAAAATTCCACCTACAAATTGAATAGAACTTAGAAACATGGTTATATGGTGAAACATGAAAAGTAGAGGATCATGGAGAATTATTTATTGTAAAGCTCAACTAAAATTAATGTACTATACTCTTGGTTTGTAACTTATCTCCAAACTGATTACTCATTAGTTGTTACTAAACTCCAATCTATTTTATACATGGTCCTATGTCTTTATTCACTTATATTACAATATAAAATACAACCATATATTCACATCCCCCCCTAAGTTAGACATGGAGGGCCATGAATATGGCCAAGCTTGGAGGATAAAACATCATGTTGTTGGGCACTAAAAGGTTTGGTCATGAGATCTACAAGATGCATGTTAGAATTCAGATGGGAAGTATGGAGGAACCTAGATTGAACCATATCCAAAACAAAATGACAATCAATATTAATGTGCTTTGTTATCTCATGAAAAATAGGGTTGGCAGAAATGTGTTGAGTAGCCTTAATATCACAAAATAGAGAAATAGTTAATGAAAAAGAAACATGAAAATCTTCAATAATACCAAACAACCAAACCACCTCACTCGAAGTAGCAAGCATGCTCTAATATTCAACTTCAGCAAAAGACTTCAAAATAGTTTACTGTTTTTTCCTTCTTTTATGAAATCAAAGAAGTGCCAAGAAAAGCACAATAAACTATCAATGAGCGATAATTAAAAGTACAAGCACTCTAGTATACATCACTATAAGAATATAAATATAGAGAGGAGTTACTAGAGTAGAAAAGGCTAAGATTAAATGTGTCATGCAAGTAACGAAGAACATGTATATCAGCTTACATATATGGATCACAAGGGTTTTTGAGAAATTGGATGAGATGCTGAAAGACATAGGATAAATCAAGGTAGCTCATATTGAGGTATAATAGACACCCAATAAGACGTCAATAAGATTTAGGATTGTCCAATAAAGAACCATCATCAATAGAGAATTTTAGCCCACAAGGAAGAGGAAAACTTGAAGGTTTACTGATCTGAAGAATATCCAGGATATATTTTTGTTGTTAAAGAAAGGTGTCGGAAGGAGAATATGCAACCTCCAATCTAAGGAAATAATGTATCAAACCTAAATCTTTAATAGTGAAAGCCTTATCAAGTGCTTATTTGGTGTAACAAATTTGCACCTGATTAGTGTCAGTGAGTAAAAGATCATCAACATACACCAAAGAAACTGGTATATTAGTTGACTCATGCTTGACAAAGAGAGAATAACCCCTTTTAGATTAAAAAAAAACCCATCTTAGTAAGACACCAATTGAGTTCAACATTCCACTACCTGGAAGTCTGTTTTAACCCATATATTAAATGATAGAACTGCCATACTTGTCCTAGCTGAGCCTTCAAATATCCTTGGGTTGGTATCATATAAACCTCTTCATCCAAGAAGCCATGGAGGAAGGCATTATTAATGTTAAGCTGATGAATTGGCCATTTCTTGATAGTGGTTAAAGCAAGAATCACATTAATTGTATCCAGTTTAGCAACAAAAAAAATGTATGTTTATAATATTTGTTCTTGACTTGATTATAACCTTTGGCAACCATAAAATCCTTTTAGTGTTCCACCAAACCATCAAGTTTGAATTTTATTTTGAAAGCCCACTTAGAACCAATGATCTTTTTATCTGGAGGAAGATAGGTAAGATCCCAAGTTTGGTTATTCTCAAGAGCATATAACTCTTTATTCATTGCCTCTACCCATAATGGATCATCCTTAGCTTGGTCATAAGTATGAGGTTCATGAATAACCAAAACATTAGATAACAAAGCTGAGTAATTTGGGGAGAGATAATTTGTGGAGGAATCAACAAGGGAACATGAGGAATGATTTTGTGAAGGAAGATAAGAACAATAGAAGTCTTGGAGAATCGTGGGAGGTTGTAAATTTTAGTAGAACGTCAAGGATCTGGTGGTGAGAAAATACAAGACTTGAAGTAAATGTTAATTCTCGAGCAAATGAGGTAGAATATGGAGGAGAAAAATTGGAAGAGTCATGTGAATCAACAAATGGTGGCTACACATTAGGACTTGAAGGCTAGAAGGTGAAAAAAATAGGATAATTGATATTGAAAAGGGGTAATAAAGGAGGAACAAAAGATGATGGAACATGACCTTTATATTTTTAAGGGAAAACATCTGTAACACCCCCAAATTTACTACTGAAAATTTTTGTTTAAATCAAAAGGTTTAGCGGAAGTGAAAGAATTAAAACCGCAAACTTGGGGGTATTACCACCACACTTAGTACCAGACCGGTTCACTCCTACCATTCCGATACTAAGTGCTAAGGCTAAACTAAACAATCGTTAAGTAAAAATCATCAAAATATAGGTTCATAGTTAACATAGATCATTCATGAAAACACGAGTCAACAACAGTTAGGATATCGTTTAAGAATACAACTTAAGAGTATAGTTTCGAAACAAGAAGCGTAGTACGAAATATGGCTAAATAAAACAAATCCCCAGGGACCAATATCCGGACCGCCTACTCACTCAAGTCAAGCCTTCCACCCCAAATTAGTAACCGATCAAACCTGCATAGGAGGTTTGCTCCCCACCATTGGTGGATCATCACAGGACCCAGTCAATCAAGGTAGTATCAGTACGGGTCCAATACTGAGTAAGGTCGCAGGTGCGCTAAGGCCAAGCATACAATTATACCACATAGCATACATAACACAATCATATAGACAACATGCGATAACACGCAAGATAAGGCCTGCATACTTTTCTAGTGACTTGTTCTTTATTCTCATTAATAATATGCTCATTTCACACATATTCTTTAATAGTCCATGTGAGTGCAGGAACCCCACTATTATAGCTGGTGGAACGGTCACGAGGGCCATGCCTTGCCACTATTATAGTCGGTGGACCGATCACGAGGGTAACATACCCTGCCACTATTATTTACCGGTGGACCGGTCTGGCCTCGACTCACAAGGTGTTCCACTATAACTGTTTGTATCTTTCCCATGTCTTATCATTATTTTGATTAGTTTGTTGAGCACGGAATCCCCCACTATTATAGCCGGTGGAACGGTCATGAGGGTCATGCCCTGCCACATTATAGCCGGTGGACCGGTCACGAGGGTAACATACCCTGCCACTATTATTTGCCGGTGGACCGGTCTGGGTCCGGCTCAACATCTTTCTTTGTAAGTGGTTAGTGTCTTAACGTATCTTATTCAAAAAGGTTTTCACCCTTGATATGCATAAATCATTCTCTTTATACTTTATACATCACGAATAATAACATTCCACGTTCATAACTACACTTTAATCAATAAATACACATGATAACACCAAACAACTCTAAGCAGCCATAACCAACCCTAATTGTCTGCGCCAAACCGTGGTTAACCACTCTTAACCCTATTTTACCATAACAACCATACTTAGCCATCTCAAACCTTAATTATCCTCAGTAAATCACAATTAGCTACTCCAACCCTACTTAATCACAACGACCTAGAGTTAATCACTCCAAACCCTAATTTTGTCTCCTCCATACCCTTATAATACTCCACATACTATTCTCCATCTAAAGCAGTTAAACACCCAAATAATACTTGCATTACCTTCCTTACATCCCAAATCATCCTTTCATACGTAAATTTTGCTCCGTACGCAAACGTTACACATCCCATGCAACCTCTCATAATTTTCACACAAACCCTAACCCCATACAATCATTAACTCCCATGCGAAACCCTAACTCCACCATGCAAACCCTAATACCACCATACAAACTTTAATACCATCACACAAACCATAACACCACCATGCAAACCCTAATACCATCATGCAGCCATAAATACCACCATGCAACCATTAATACCACCATACAAACATTGATGCCACCATACAAACCCTAATACCACCATGCAAACCCTAACACCACCATACCAACCATAATACCACCATGCAAACCCTAATACCACTATGCAAAGCCTAACACCACCATACCAACCATAATACCACCATGCAAACCCTAATACCACCATGCAACCATTAATACCACCATGAAACCATTAATACTGCCATAGAAACATTAATACCACCATACAAACATAAATTAAACTCTCCCACGCAAAACCATAAAAATCATAAGTCAGAATCTCCCACACGAACCCTAGAATTCTCATTTTATTCTTTCACTCATGATTCATTAAAATAATTAGGTCCACCCACCTCCCTTGGTCAATCTCCTTCCCCATCCTCCTTTTTAATTATTTCTCCCACACAAAACACATCAACTCCCTCATCACATATACATAGTACACATGCCATGTAAACATACCACACATACTTCATCTCCATGTCTTGCACACACAACATAATTGATAATGATAAATGTAGGGTACGTAGCATGCGAAACACATAATACATATAGACACACAAAAGGCCTTAGTTACATCCTTACCTAAAGCGACTTCGGGCTTGGAGCACGCTCCTATAACTCCTTAGGGCTTTGGTCAAGGTTACCTATAAAGGGGAAAATACTAAGTATTAGTTTCCCTCAAAAGTAACATCATCCCTTATTCTAGTTTAAGATTAGTGATATTGTTATTAAGGAGAGTATTATACGAAAACTAGGGTTTTTACCTTAAAATTAGTATACTAAATATTACTAGTCAAAATATGTTTATTTTTAATACTTATTGTTACACTTATATTACTAGACCCGTTAGCCCTATTCTTATAATAATAATTTTCATGCTAACTAAAGAAAAATAGTGATAATAATAATAATAAAACTAATAATAGTGACACTAATGTTTATAGTGATAGAAACCCTAGAGTTTTTAAGGCTAAGTCTAATAATAGTGCTAGGGTTAAAATAATAATATGCTAATTACAATACCAACAAGTAAAATATTCCGAAAGATGATAATGATAAAAGTTGTATATTTTTGAATAGTAATAATATAAGGGTTTCCAATGTTTTTGGTCACAATAATAGGAATAATAATAATAGTAGTAAAGATAAAGACAATAATAAACCATGGCTAGCGTTAGTATTATTAGTAAAAATAATAGTGAGGTTAATAGTGGCAATAATAGTAAATGAGGGAAGTCTTAATCACATTAACCCTAAAGTCTTAGACCATTATTAATGATAATAGTATTCTTGGTTAGGAAAATCGTAAGGTTAGGTTGAGTAATAGTAATAATAGTAATGATAATGATAATAATAATAATAATAATAATAATAATAATAATAATAATAATAATAATAATAATAATAACAAAGGAGGTAACTATATTAATACTAAGTTGTTAGTAATAATAATAATGATAATATCATTAGCAGTAGTAATAGAATAATGATAATAATAATGATAATAATAATAATAATAATAATAATAATAATAATAATAATAATGATAGTAATAGTAATAATAATAATAATAATTAAAGTAATAATAATAATAAAGAAAATATTAAGTATAATATCATTAATAGTAGTTAAAAATTAATAACAGGTATAGGAAGGAGATATTAGGGTTTGGGTAAGTTGGAAACCACCTAAGGTCGGTGGTGGTCCGGCGACGATGGCGGCAGTGGAGGAGGAGAAGAGGGGGGAAAATGGAGGTGGAGGTTAGATGGGAGGAGGAAAATAAAAGTATGAGGTGGGGGAAGAAACAACAGATGAAGGGGAGTGGAATGAGGGTGGCGGCATGGCAAGGGGTGGCGGCGCACGGTGGTTGGCGCGGCGGCCGAGGGTGGTGGAGAGAGGTGAAAGATGGGGGACGTAGAAGGAGAGGGAGGCAGGGGAAGATGGAGGTATGGGAAGGTAGAGGGAGGTCTGCTGGACATTTTGGAGGGTGGAGGAGGCGCTGGTGGCGGCTGGGTTGGCGGTGGAAGACGGCGCAAGGGCGGCGAGGGGCTGGAATAGGCTGTTCAAGGAGACACTTTTGCACGGCCTGGGGTGGCTCGTGCAAGGCAAATTGAGGGCTGAGGAGGGCTTGGTTAGGTGGAGGGTGGTGCAAGGTGGGGTTATGGGCGGCGCTAGATCGGCGGCGTTGGGGGACGGCGGCGGTCGACGCGTCTGATGGGGTGGCGGCGAGAGGGAGTAATCTAGGGTTTCAGGGTTCCAAATCCCGAATCCAGGTGATCAATGGGGGTATTTATAGGCAGGGTGGTCGGGCAAGGCCAGGGGAAGAAGACAATGGGGTGCAGGCGCCAGGCTGGCAGGCTGGCGCCAGGCGGTTGCAGGAGGAAAAAGAAAAGGAAGGGTTGCAGGTTGCTCAGGAGGGAGAACAATGTTGGTTGGGGCCAAAACGGGTAAAGAAAACGACCGGAGAGAGAGAGGGAGGCAGGCTCGCCGGTGTCGGGGCAGCGCCGGTAGTACAGGCGTGCGTTGCTGCTGCTGCCTGCACGGGGAAGGAGAAGGGGAAAGGAAGGGGATGGAACGACGGTCCAGGGAAAGGAAAAGGAAGGGGGAATCGGCCGGGCAGCGGCGGTTATTTCCCCAATTAATGAAACGCAGCGTTTTGGGAAATCTTTGGGCAAAACGCTGCGTCCTCGTCGGTCTGGCAACAGTTATTTTTTCCCTTATTGTGACGCGGCGTTTTGGCGCGTTTTGTCTCACGGGCAGCTGGGCTCGCTGGGTCGCGGGCGAGAAGAAGGAATGAGAGGCTGGGTTGGGCCTGGCGAGGCCCAACTTCGGCAGAGGAAGAAGAAAAAGGAAAAAGAAGGAAAAGAAAAAGGGAAAAAGGAAAAGAAAGGATTTATTTAGGGTTTTGGATTTTGCATAAATTATTTAGAATATTGTTGGGCTATTTAGTATATTAATATTTAAAAAATATTAAATAAATTCCTTTTTTAATTAGTTTAGACTATTTTAGATAAATTTCCTTAACCTCCATGCTAATTAGGAAAATATCCAAATTTTCTTCCAATTAAATTCTTTCTTATTTTCTTCTTAATTTACCTTAATTAATTCTCTACATTTTAATAAATGAATTTATATAATTGATTTTCCTAATAATTCTTTATTTGACCGTAATTTTGGAAATTAGGATTTTGGGATATTTCATCACTACCCCCTTAAAGAAAAAATTCGTCCCCGAAGTCATCTGCGGCTCTTCTAGGGCTAGGGTTAGGGTATTATAATATTCTATTTCAACGTATCATTAGCTATACTTAAATTAACTACCCCCTTAGTGACGAACTATGGGTTGTTGTACCTAGGGTACAAGTTCAAATTAAATATTAAATATCAAAGATTAATATTGGGGGAATTTAATCAAAAAATTATTTTTCAAAAATCTATTTCGAAAGGATCCGAAGGCTTAAGTTAATAAAAGAGTTATATAAGAATTTTGGAAACGTTCCTGGAAGGACCTACCGATGAACATAATTTTTTTTAATATTTACGGAAATATATTATAAGACTTAGAAAAATTATTTAAAGCATATAATAAAATATTTAAGTTGAATTCCAACAAACCGAGACCAATTTAGTCATTTCTGAAATCAGCTTTCTGTAAACCAAAAAGCATACAACAACATAAAGCTGATTTTGGGAAGAAATTCCTGAACACGTCTTTTAAATTTAAAAATTCCCAAAAATATTAAAAATTTTTGAAACGAATAATTTAGAGTCAAAAAATATTTCCTATGGATTTTGAATCGAAATTAAAATAATTAGTTGTTTACATCGAATTACGCTAATAAATTGTTAAACTTAATAAATATGGATTTTGAAAATATGGTTTATTACAACATCCTCCTAGAAAATGATATTTTGGGAAATAAAGGACCTCTTGGACTCCAAGCCATATATCTTTTAGGCCTTTTAACCACACTGATAACCAATTAAAATACATCTCCTAGACAAAGCTTGAAATTTATCAAAGGTAAGATTGTGGACAAAACAAAGACAACCAATCACACGCAAGTGACCATATATATAATAATTATTATATAGTCGGTCAAATATGGTTCCATGAAAGGAATAGAGTAGGAAGAAGATTGACAATGTGTGTAGCTGCTAGGATACAGTCACCTAAAAAATGTAGAGGAAGACCTTCATGAAATCAAATTGACTGAGCAATCTCTATTAGATGTCTGTGTTTCCTCTCAACTTTGCCATTTTGTTGAGGGGTATGGGAAATTTTTCTCTGATGCACAATCCCTTCTTCATGAATTATGCAATCACATGTTTGTTTAAGTAATTCACTACCATTGTCACTTTAGACACATTTGATTTTCTTGTTGAATTGGTTCTTCACATAGGAAATAAAGCCAACAATGATACTCGACACTTGTTGTTTGTTGTTAAGAAGAATTGTACATGCGCTACGAGAATGATCATCCACCACTGTAAAAAAATTAATAATAATAATAATAATAATAATAATAATAATAATAATAATAAGCACCACATCTAAAGGGTTTCTTATATGGACCCCATAAATCCACATGAATTAGATCAAAATAGTTGGAAGCAATTCAATTACTACGGGAAAAAGTACTTTTGTGTTGTTTGGAAAGATTACAAACATCACAAGCTAAAGAAGAAATTCCATTACAACTACAAATGTTAAGACTCCTAAGTCTACGTATGCCCCAAATTGGCATGTGTAATGGAAATTTTAATATTACAAGCATTGACAATATTACAAAGAGAAGAAGGTAAAGAATATTTGTAAGATCCTACAGGAAACTGAATAAGGTAAAGGCCATGTTGTTTAGTCCCAAAATCTATGACTTGATAAAAAACAGGGTCTTGAAAAAATTTGTGATATGAAGTAAAATGAGAATTAATAGTGGATAAAGTAAGGAGTTTGCTCACACTGAGTAAATGGTGTTTAAAAGGAGTATAAAGCACATCGTGCAATATGAGGTGCCTGTTTAGTAGAATGTCACCCGCTTGAGTTGCTTGCTGTTATGATCCATTAGGAAGACTAATTGTGATTGGTAAGGATAAATTATGAAGAGATAAAAAAGAATTGTCATCATAACATATGTGTTTAGAAGCCCATGTGTCTATGATCCATATTAATGAAGGAAAAGAATGTGTGCTAAATGCAGAAGTACCTACAAAGTTTGCCAATGAAGAAGTAGAGTTATCATGGTTCATTGAGGAAGTCCCATTCTACATAGACTTTATTATCTCTTGATAATTGCACTCATGGTATTTGGATCAAGATTCATAGAATAGGGCATGGAATTGGAACCGCAGGTGAGTGTTAAAGGTCTCTCGTGGATCATTAATAGTTGTAACCAATCTGTTGTTAGGGATTTTTCTCTTTCATTTTGTTGTACCAATAGGAAAATCCGGAAGCATTGATCAACTGTATGACCTTTTTGCTAATAATGAGTGCACTTCTTTTGGGATTTTTCTCTTTTAGAGCCCTTGGTTTTAGTTGTTGATTAAGAGTTAGAGTAATACTGTTCTAGAGATTTATGGATAGTAAAAGCATTGAGTTCTTGACTAAATATAATTATAGTTGAGATATATATCTTCTTGTTGACCCTTTGAAGCATATAATATTTCTTGTTAACAAATGATAGCAAGTCAATAGCTATGATATTGCTACGAATAGTCTCATAACTATCACCAAAACATGATAAAAGCTACATAAATTTATGTCATCCATCACAGTCAACAATTATTTTCGGCAATGAGCAAGTACATTGTTGTATACTTCCACATTCGCATATAGGAAGTGAATCAATGGCTTTGATTTCACCACAGCTTCTTGAGTTTACCATAGTATTTGGCAATCGATAAATTTTTCTAAGTGAGAAGGCTCAAGTTGTGATTTAACTAGCGAATTAATGGAGCGTTCGATTCACCAAATCATTCTGTAATTTCATCTCATTGTTCTTTAGTTGTCAAAACATAAACAAATTGTATGATATATATTTGGTTGCATGGTATTAGTGATCCAACAAGATACCATGTAATCACATGGAATCCAATAATGAAATTATACCATGCCTTCTTGTGGTTTTGCACAAGCTCTAGTGATGAACCCTAATTTGTCCTTAGTTTTCAATGCTTGATAAATTCCATGAATCCAATTCAAGAAATTTGATCCATTAATGGTAGTTACAAGTAATTTCATGCTTGGATGATCCCTGGCTGTTAGGTAGTATGGATTGTGATATACAGGTGTCACAGAAGGAACAAACTCATTGTTCCTAGTAGTAGAAATAAGACTTTTTGAACAAAAAAAAATCAGAAGCAATAAATAATTGTTTCTCTGTCATCATGAACAAGATGATTTGAATAATAGAAATAAAAGAGATTAACCGAGCTTTGATACCATGTAAAACTCAACTGAAATCAATGTACTATATCACCATTGGAGGTGTGATGAGAGAAGAAATATAAGATGCTAACGAAAACAAAGAGCTATGTCTTAGTTTTATTATATCTTTTCTCGTGAATGTATCAAACAAGTAATCATGTTTATATACTCTTAGTTTTTAACTAATCTCCTAACAAATTACTCATTAGTTGTAACTAAACTTCTATATATTTTACATAATTGCTCGTGTCTTTATTCACTTATGTTACAATAAGAGATACAACCATATATTCACAGTTATTTTCTCAACTTCATTATACTCGGTGAAAGGAAATGGTGTGCCAATCAAATTCTACACGGTAGGGCAAATTGCATTGTGGACGACCTAGCTAAATAAGGTTTGTCCATTGTTTCGTTTCATGGCTTTGATGTTTTAGGTTTGGTGCTTGACTTTGTTTGTTTTCTTGTTATGTTTGGTTTGTAGGAGCTTGGTTCCTGATTGCTTGGTTGGAAATGTCTTTTCATTTGTTGTTGTGTAGCGACCTCAGTTTTGGGGGTCTTTGGGATCAGAATTGTCTTCTGCACTGCATTTATTAGCCTAGTTTCATAATTGCCAACTTGTGGCCTGTGAGGTGGCTGGGATTTTGTTTCCGTTTAATAAACCCTGTTTATAAAAAAATGAAAAAAAATAAAGGAAACCAAAAAAATTATTTAATTAGTAAAATGAAAATTTTAATGTAACAACTGTGGTGGCCGAAGTGATATGATCCCACGTCAAAAATTGATAGAATTTTTGGATGGATTATATGAGTTTAATCATCCTTCTTGAGTATATTTTGGATGAAGTTAGGAATCTTCTGAGACAATTACGCCGGAAGCTTCCATGACACTTACATCTTTAAGGTCCATATTAGCTTATCCTAGATGATTATACTTTGGGGTTTCAGGCGGAGTTCGTTTGGCATGGCGATATCTAATCGTTAGATGGATACATATCATCTGGTATCAAAGTCTAATATCAATTGAAACCTCTCTACAAACTCCTCGTGAAATTTTTTGATAATTTATATAGGGTAACTCCTCTACTTTTGAACTAGTATTTGGATAGAGTTATGACTCTTTTTAGGTAATTACGTTATGGGATTCCTGGACGATTATGTTTTTATGGTCCATATTAGTTGGTCCCGAACAATTATTTTTTAAAATTTTGAATGAAACTTATTTGACATAACAATATTTAATCGTTAGGATGGATACATATCATTAAAAGTACAAGTTAATTCCTTGAATGCACATGAGATAATAAAATAATTAAAATGAGGGCCTAGATGCAATTGCAACTTGGAGAATGAAAGGAGTTGAGACATAAAGAGAATTTGAATCTCATTATTGTTTCATAAGTTTATGGCTAAAGAGGGATTTGGAGACATCTAGGGTTCGATAAAAATACAATTATAAAAATATAAAATACTAAAGTCATCTCAAACATTTTGATGATCTTGATTAATAATTAAAAAAGAAGTATCTAAAAAAGTTGAAAATACACCATCCAACCATCATTAAAATATAAAGTTTATTCCGTAGACAATTATATGACTGTTGTTTTCATATAAATAATCTGGAAATTTTTCAAGCTCAAAAATATTTTTTTAACAAGATATATTATATTAATATACTAACACAAATACTGTGTTATACTCCCTGACTATTTAAAAAATTGACATTTTGACAAATTAAGTTGTGTTGCTGATTATTTGACGTTCTACGATTTTCAATTAATCAGTGGGTAGAGATGAATTAATTTTTGTTCTCATCAGTAAAGCATATCTTAGCCGTTGGACTTTAAGATCATACAACTCTCTCTCTCTCTCTTTTTGTTTTGCCCTTTTAACTCCGTAGAAGATGCAGTATGTAGTAACTAAGATTAATAATGGTAGATTCACTACGAATAAACTGCTTTTCTTAATTTCTGCCTGAAAAGTGACCCATGGTAGCACAACCTAAGCGCACTACACTGTGAACCGAAACTGGAAGTCTGTAATACATAAAAGGGAAAAATAGTCGGTGGTCCACTTAGACCAAAATAATTAAAGTTGTACAATCTATTTAATGTTTAGTCTAGTTTTTTTGATACTATAATATACATGTACATATAGAGAATATAACTTGTACATTTATATATAATTAGGTGTACATATTAGTGTAATGATATGTACATGATATTTTATACTTGTAACTAAATACTTTTGGATCATTTTAATTTTTAACTAATTAGTTTCACTTAAATACACTACAAAGAAATTTTCCCTACATAAAAACGCAATAGATGGATGGGATGGGACTTAAACTCACGCCTAAAGAAAACAAAGCAGGGCTTTCTATGACCGGCGAAGCAGGGATACCGGACTTAGTCTCGAAAATGTTTTTTTATTATTTTACATTTTAAAAATTTAATATTAAAATGGGTATCCAAACTATTTTATTAATTTTTTTATTTTAAAAAATTATTAATAATTTACATAAACTAATATAGATAATAATTATATATATATATATATATATATATATATTAATAATTTTAATAAATTAAATCTATTTTAAATATATATATTATATAATTTTTTATCATTTTTTTCCGTTTTTAGTTTTTTAATTTTTCAGAAACGACATTTTTCTATATCTTTGCGTCTCCGTCCAAACACGTGACCACTAAAATGTAAGTATTTGTCATTCTTATTGCCGGAACTAATAGTATATACATTTTTTGATGTGGTGGTGGGGTGCTTAACATTATGGGCTCACTCCACACATGGCCGCCACCGACGGCCCTGTACTTCGGCTGTGAAACCTTGGCTAAAAGCGTGTTGCTGCCTGACGGAGTCGGAGTACTCGTTCAGTCTTGTCCACCAAGTCTCGTGTTTGATACACTTTGATGCGGTGGATTGAGGTCATTTTCGTTCGTTTTGACATTTGGCTATTCTTGCTTTTTAGTTAATTATTTGTTTCAATATTATATTAAAAATTCTTTAACTAGTAAAGTTATTTATTATATTATATAATGACACTGTAAACATATAATTCTAGTTCCACTCATGGAGACATCCTTCGCAAATAATCATCATAGAATTCTTGTTCTTTTCGATCTTTGTAGTAGCAAAGACGACGAAAGTTCAAAATAGTTGGAAAATCATGAAAACCTTCGGCCCTACATCCTCAAAGGAAAGACTGATGAGACAAAACACCTCCATGGACTTAAAATATCCCACATTCTAACAAAAAGATGGCAAACATCTTTGGTACCACGTCACACTCTGATAATAATATCTAAAAAACTAAGCCACACAAATATTTTAAAAAAAAGTTATCTTTATTTCTTTCTCTCTAATATATATTATGGTGGCTGCTTTATTTTATAATTTCAAAATAGATTATTTTATTTTTGAGATATCAAAAAAATATAGCAAATTATTTTTCTTTTTCCTCTTTATAAATAGATATCCATATTACTACAATTTTTACTTAAAATATTATCATGGAAATTACCCTATGCATGTTGTATAGGATGTGCTATATTTATCAACTAAAAATCTAATATAGGTTTAAAAAAAACTTGATTAAAGTCGACAAATATATAGTATAAAATCCGCTTGATAAAAACTTGATATACATTCAACAAATATTTCCCCTCCCTTAATATAGGTTAAGCAATAACCTTCTCTCTTGCTCATCTTCCATCAAATTATTAGTTGGCCTTGTTCTAATCCACTTGTATGGGAAAAGTTATTAACCTGAATTGTGGGAGTTGCTTAGTCCGTCCAACACTCACAAATATGTCCTACGTACAAGATTTATCCGAATGCATAACACATTGAGGTTATGCATATATATTATAGGGAAAAAAGTGAAAATCTTACATGGAATAAATTGATTGATCAACTCATATCACTAGAAAAGCTTCGATTGCTTATAGGAGGATATGTACACCACATCAAGAGGGGGGTTTGGGACTTACTGATGTCTACACATGGAATAAAGTTGTAGAAGGGAAGTTATTGTGGAACCTATCGCATAAGAAGGGCTCTCTCTAGGTGAAGTGGACTCGTGAATACTACTTTAAGTAGGAAATCTTTAGACCCGCCTATTACCACTAGATTTCCTTGCGCTATAAGGAAGATAATTAATCTAAGGGGTTTCCTACTTCCTATTTTCAATAGCTCTAGGCCTCCAATAGAAAACATTGGCAGATACAGTATTACTGCATGCTACCACGAGCTAAGACCAATATCACACATAGTGGCATATGGCAAAGAGAGTGACTTTCAATGGTTAGGCACCAATTCATTTTATGGTTAGCAGCCCATGAGAGGTTAATGACATAGGTTTATCTACAACAACTAGGTTTTCTATAGAATACTATCTCTTCCATATGTACTGTAACACCCCCAAAATTCACTACTGAAAAATTTTGTTTAATTAAGAGAGAATTAGCGGAAGCAAAATAATAAATCGTGAATTTTGGGGATATTACCGCCACACTTAGTACCAGACCGGTTCACTCATACTGTTCTAGTACCAAGTGCTAAGGCTAAAAAGGTAAAATACAATTTTACGAGAAACTTAAGCATATACAAATTCGAGAAGCGCAGTAAACAATTTTACGAGAGTAAAATCCAACAACGGTGATTACAATATAACAAATACATTGAATTTAAAAGAGATAAATTAAAACCCTAGTAGTTCCGGATAGTTCCTTACGCTCTTTCCCGAGGCTTACTTGAATAGCACCGATCATGACCTGCAAGGGGCACTTCCCATTGAATAGGCAGGGCCCCACGAAGGGAACCCTTCAGTACTACAGTACTTAGTAACCCTTTAAATACACGCTTAAAAACAGGTCCGTAATATAACACATGTTATACTACTATGTCCGTACATAACGACAGATGTAAACATAATATTCAAACCCACACATATAGTACATAAGGTCATGAAGAAATTCTACCACGTAAAAATGATCAAGGCCACACATAAAGTATATACTTATTTCAGATTAATTATTTAATTAATCTTTTTATCGGAAGTCAATGCACACCATGCTTTTTATCGAATCCATGTAAGTACAGGAACACCCCACTATTTTAGCCAGTGGGCCGATCACTTGCGGGACAAAGTCCACACCACTATTATTGGCCGGTGGATCGGTCACTTATAGGGCATAACACACCTAACCACTATTACTAACCGGTGGATCGGCTGGTTCCTGCTCACATGGTGTTCCACTGTAAGTAATTAGTATCTTTTAAGTATCTTTAGCACACTCTAGTTTGTGTTTATTGAGCTCGAGTCACTTCACTATTATTGCCGGTGGGTCGGTCACTTGCGATACAAAGTCCACACCACTATTATTCGCCGGTGGATTGATCACTTATAGGGCAGAACACACCTAACCACTATTACTAACCGGTGGATCGGTTGGACCCGGCTTAATAATCTTCCACTTTACATGATTAGTATTTTATTGTATCTTATTCAACAGATTCCGCCCTAGACATGCATGGCTAACTCCAGCTACAAGATAATAGCATGTAGATCATGATATAAGATTGTACAAGGCATCCAAGGTGAGTAAAACGCGTAACACATAGGCGGCCTTAGCTACACCCTTACTCGGTTTAGGTTACCGAGCTATCTCTTACCCTTATTAAGCCACTAATCACACTTTGTAATTGATACACTTAATGTATTTCCCATTTGGTTAGTTAGATTACCAATTTACCCATTTCCTTTATTATAATTAACAAATTGCTCTTTAGTTGGTCAAATTACCAAATTACCCTTGTTCAATATCCTAATTACCAAATTACCCCTCTAGTTGGTTAAATTACTAAATTTCCCCTCACATTTATCATGTTTACCATTTTACCCTTTTCCATTATTAAATTACCAAATTACCCTTTAGTTATTTAAATTATTATTTTACCCTTCTCAATTATTATAACTACTAAGTTACTCCTTTCCATTTTACACTTTTATCCCTCTTATTTATAAAATTACTATTTTACCCCTTTACTTCCAAATTTACCATTTTACCCCCTTAACTTTAAAAAAATTACCATAACACCCCTTTCACTTATAAAATTATCATTTTATCCTGGATTACTAATTACCATTTGACCTCTTTTAATTCCAAAATTTCTATTTTCCCTCTAATTACGAAATTACTATTTCACCCCTTTGTTACAAGATTACCATTTTGCCCTTTTATTATAAAATCACCATTTTGCCCTTTTATTATAGAATTACCATTTTGCCATTTTATTATATAATTACCATCTTGCTCTCTTATTATAAAATTACCATTTTTCCCTTGTATTACAAAATTACCATTTTATCCTTCTATTTAAAAATTTACCATCTCACCCCTTATTACTCCACATATATTAAATTATTACTATTACTACATAAATTATTAATATTAACACCTTATCTACAACTCTTATAATTAATATAATACTTATTAGCACCCATATATATATTAGGCCATATTCTTTTACAAGGTACATTAATAAAATCCCCTAAGACTCACAAAACATTAATCATGCATTAAGATCACAATAGCATAATACAACATGGATAATACTTAACATTTTCATTAATAACCAACTTCTACCTTAAACAATATCTCCAAACATATCTATCATACTTCCTTTTCATCAACCAACACAAGAAAACATATATAATATATTAACAACATATATCAAGCATAATACACATTAAAAATGTCTAATGTGCTAACATACGTTAATCCATGAGTTTAAGTGGGATTTAACGATTACCTCGATTCTCGCCAAAAATGAACCTTACCAGTATTCTAGTTTAAGGTTCAAGCTTGATTATCAAAACCAATACCTAAAATGATATTAAAACTTGTTATGTTAGAAAATAATAAAAATCAAAGTTTAAGGCTTTATAACACTTAATTAATCAAATACTTAAATTAAAATATTATTATACCTTAAAATTTATACCCAAATCAACTAAGAAAAGCAGCAGCTCATCCTGCTCATGCAGCATGAGCTGCATGCAAGGAAATGAGGAGAAGGGGGCTCAAAGGTGGTGAAAAGAGGAGAAATGGGCTATTTTCGGGTTAGGATTTTTAGGCTAAGGGAAAAGGCATGTAGGGGAGGATTTAAGGCAAGGGAATGGTGCAGAGGTGGAGAGGGGGTGTAGGTGGTGGTCGGGGAAGGGTTGACGGCAGCTAAAGGTGGCGGAGACGCGGCAGCGAGGCTGCGAAGGTGGCGGCAGAGGAGGGAGGTCGAGATGGAGGCTGGTGAGGAAGGAAAATGGGGAAGGAAAATGAAGGCTTTTGGGGGACGGTTTCGACCAAAGGAGGATGGGGTGGTAGAGGGGGTTGCAGAGAGTAATGTGGTGGCTTATTTGGCGGCAGAAACGGCGGGACGACGGCGAAATACGGTAGTGCAGGGTGGCTGCCGAGAAGGGAGGGAGAGAAGAGAAAAAGAGGAGAGGAGGAAGAATAGGGCTACGGGGTGACTTGATGGGGGCTGTGATTGGTAGGGGTGAGGTAGAGGGTGGCAGGAGGTGGTGGTTGAGGCGGCGGAAGTGGCGGAGCGGCGGCGGCGAAACAAAAACAGAGAGAGAGGGGAGGAGAAGAAAGGGAGAAAGAGGAGGCTCGGGCAAGGCATATAGGGCTCAAAAAATCACAGAATGAGGCAGAAGGGAAAAGAGAGAGGAGGGGATAGGGAGCACGAGGGTGGCGGTAGGTGGTAGGGAAATGGGATTTGCAGGGAGAGGGAGAAGGGATGGCGACGGTAGGGAGAGGGAGAAGGAGACAGGGATGGTGGGACCGGTATGGCAAGAAAACGACGAGAAGGAGAGGGAGGGAGATAGGGAAGGTCAACGGGGGAGAGAGAGTTGTAGGTTGGGCGGTGAAAATGGTGGAGGATGGCCTGGATTATCGCCGGGGAAAGAGGAAGAAGAAGAAGGGAAGAAGAAAGAAAGGTCGGGGACCTGGGTGCTGTGACGGGCGAGCAGACCGGCCGAAGGAAAAAAAAGGAGCGCCCGGCCCGGTTGAGGAAGAAAGGAAAGAAAGAAGAAACAGAGGCGGCCGGGCTCGACGCAGGAGAAGGCAGGGGGGACTGAGCCTACGGGCCAGCGCGCCAGGGAGAGTAGGAGAAGCTGGCCGGTTGGCCGACAACCCAAAGAAGGAAAAGGAAAAGGAAGAAGAAAGAAAAGGGAAAAATATGGAAAAGGAGAAGGAAAAAGGAAAAAAAAAGAAAAGAAAAGGAAAATGGGATTAAATAATTTAATTGATAAAATAATAAAATAGAATAATTTTGGATAATAAATTGATTAAATAATTTAATTTAAGATAATTAAAATATAAGGGTTAAAATGATAATTTTAGTATAATAATGATTTGAAAATTTTATTTAAATAATAAGAGTGTGATTAAATAAAAAAATATTTATACCCAATTTTATTTATTCAAAATCTATAAAATAATTAAAATAAATAGATTTAAAAGCTAATTTATCCCAAATAAACTTTATTTATTAAAATATAGGCTTTTAAAAAATTTGGGGATTACATGTACTGCAACAGAGGAAACAATTAACCACTTATTCATTAAGTGTCCGTTCATTAAAGATATATGGGATGCATAAATTAGTAAGTTGGTTCCAAGGCATCAACCAATTGGTATGGAGAACTTCTTTGGATGGCTCAGCATAGGCGTAGGCCAAAGGCTAAAAGCGTAGCTCTAAAGATCATTCTTATCACAATAGTCTACCATGTTTATCAAGAAAGACAATAGACTTTTCAAGAACACAAATCATCAACCTAGATAGCTATTGAGACTGATTGTTCAGGAATCGACTAGTAAGGTAGTTGAGCTTTGCGAATGTATTTACTTCACTAGCTGATTGTGTAGATTCTATATGATCAAAAGACCCATATAGAATGTATTTACTTTTGTTGAGAGTAATAAAATATGCATCACATACTAAAAAAGTTGATTGATCTAAGAGCCCTTTTTTTCTTTTTCTTTTTGAGGTTTCTAAATTGCTTGAATTGAGACAATGATCATTTGAGGCGTATGCAATGAACCTAATATAATTGAATTCATCAAAATTATAGGTTTGCGAATATTTCATGCGACAAATCTAAATGTTTTATTGTAACACACCCATTTTCACACTTGAAAATTTTCATTTTGAAAAGATTTTTGCGAAAGCAAAATAAGAAATACAGGGTGTTATCACCACATTCTACATAGAGAAGGTACAACCTATATCTAATATATGTCAGATGTTAAACTAAAAAGTAAATACATATGTTGTGATCAAGTGGGGTTATCGCCAGATGCCAAACACTATAAGGTTACAAAACCACTAGAAAGGAATATAATAAGAAGAAATGACACACAATAGTCCAAGAAAAATTTGGGTCACATACCCCAACTACCCAACTATTACCAGATAACTTTAATCTCAACCTAACCCAATAGAAAATTGTAGAACAATCTTTGCACCTACATCAAACATCTAAAAAGTGTAGTATCAATATAATATATTATTGAGTAAACATAAAGTACTAAAAGAGATATCTTGCTCACATAATATATACAGGTACTTGTTGAAAGTAAAGATCATGATGAAGTATATTGCATTATAAACACTTTAAACATGTCTCATATGGTATTCACATGAAACAACTAATATTATCATAGATTCATGACTTTATAAACCCTTTTTACCACTATCATGTAAATAACCCTACTATGATGGTTACTCCTTTATTACGCTTACACATTTATCATTTATAATATATATAAAAATACTATAAAATAGGAGGATCATGCTTGAAAGTGGATAAACATGCAATTACATGAATTTAGAACATATTACAAATTTCATACTCTTTATTACTATTTATAATACTAATTATTCTTCTTGCTAATCCTTAATAATCTCATAAAACATTAATAATGATGTAGATGTTGCAAAAATGATACAAAACATATAAAATAATAAAACTCACACATATGCAATGTCCATAGATTATTCTATTCTTTATTTATGTTATCACACAATTCATCACTTTTCACATTATTGTGCTATTGTGCTTTCATATAAAATTCACTTAATCGGGCTTGTGCAACTTTACTTAAATAATATGTTTTCACTTATAACATGGAACAAGCATACATACAAGATAAATTGCTTATTCTTTCCTTTTACTAACTATGATCATACATATACACTTTAATTATCTTTTTCTAAGTGGGTAAACTATTTACTAGTACCTCATAAGCATCTAGTTGTGATCCTTACTATACAAGCTAAGGACATGTCTACTCCTTAGGACACACTAACTTGAAGTATCGATATAGCATGTAGGGTCCATAGGTTATCTATAGAGTAGAGAGAAGTCATGATACTAATGTTCTTAATGTTACCTAGGTTATGTTATACTTCAGATGTTATCCTAAGGTTAAACTATTCTTTAGTTCCAAACTCGCTCTTTCTCTTGAATTAATGGTGAACTTCAAATACAATAAATCATAACACTTATCTTATTTAATCATGCTTCAAAAGAAAACACTTAATATTATGAAAATCATATTGATAAAGACCTGCATTCAAAATAGCATACTATTGCTTGAAGTATCATAAATTTCAACAACATTAATAATAAACAACACATAACATACCAATTTTAGAAAAATTACTATTCACATGCAATAATATTTTTAGAAACATGCTTAGAAGGATGTGTTTAAAAATTAAAAATTTATTACTTCTAGCATTTACTATTCGCAACAACTAACTTTTTACATTAATTTACTATTCACATTAGTTCACTATTATAAATCTCAAATCAATGGTTAATATCAACCATTTTATCTAATTAAGGCCTTTAGGTGTGAAATGACTAAATTATCCTCATTATGCCCTTATCTTGAAAATTATGAATAAGATGTGAACCATGCTCTAAAAATTATGAAATTAAACAAAGATACATACATAATCAATAATTAACATTCAAGAACTCATAAATTTAATGAATGAAATTAGATTACATGTGAAAATACTAAAATACCCAGAGACCCTAACAACACAAAAATTAGTATAACTCTTAGCATATTAAAATCTAACTCCTCAAACTTTCCACACTATTTATTGAATAACATTTGAATACATTAGGATACATAAAATATTGGGGGGAGCAGGTTATATATAATGACAAAAATAGTCTTTTTCAAAAACTTAATTTAATCATCACTTTAATTATAATAACCCAAATCAAGATTTCTAATATATTAAATTGCATTTAAAACCCTACATAATCCATTGGAATCATTAAAATTCATAAAAACAACAAGAGCATCATGGCCTACCTTAAGAATGAAAATATCCTTTTTTGTGCCTAACACTTCATTTAATTCATACACACCCTAAACATAATCAAACCAAAATATAATATCAAGAAAAAATGACATAAATAATCCCAAAAACACACCCCTAAAAACGTCATGTGAACACACAACCACAACCAATAAACAACCACAAAATTTGAGAACCTTAGAAAACCAACATGGCATAATCACAACAACAACACATATTTTAGGAGGTCTAGGAACAATTTTTTAGATAGGTTTTAATATCTAATTATGCCCTAAATTGGCAAAATCTATCTAAAAATGTTAAAAATAATTGAAACTAATTTGTATTTCATTTTTTATCTAAAATATGATATAATATAAGTACCCCCCAAAGTTTCATAAATTTTTTTATGAAGAAATATTTTTTTGGGGCTTAAAATGCAAATAAGGATAAAAATGAGTATGATTCATATTTTCACCAAATTATCCATTTAAGATTTCAAAAACGTCTAGGAGACTAAAAAAAGCCAATTAATCCAAATATGATCAAGTTAAATCAATTCAAAAGAAGCTTGATGACCAAAAGTTGTTAGAAAATCTCATGGGACTCAATACTATAAAACATTTCAAGAAAGGGTGAACAAAATATTTTTTAAAAGTAACCAGGGTTTCTAAATTTTTAAATGATGTAGTAAATCATTCAAAATAAGATGAATTTATTTATACATAATACAAAACTTGATCAAATCACAATTTTTGAAAAATAGGGTATTATGTTTATACTGTGAACCTAAAAATTTTATAAGATAAACCTAAATATTTTATACGACGAACTTAACTATCATATAAGTCAACAAAATGATAGGTTTAGAAAATATATATTATCAAATTAAATATTTTATGTGATGAAAATAAATTTTTTATATAATTAACCTAATTTTTCATTATATGGTAAACATATATATTTATATTGACATCAAAATTATATCAGTATGAGTGTCTATTTAAAGAGAGAAAAAAAGTGAGAAACTTTTTAGTACAATTTAAAAAAAAATTCTAATAACCCAAAATAAATACAATTTAGTTTTAAATTCTTAAACAAAGGGGGGTCAGTATATATTATAAAGACCAAAAATGAACCTAACTATTCATTATATATTGGATATATATATTTACTATTTCACATCTGAGTTCAATTTTCAAGGGTTTTCTTGGTCCATGATATAAGAATTGACATATAAGTGCATATACTAAAAAGTCTCTTTAACATGTAGTTTTGTTTTGGATAATATTTTTTTCCTATTCTACATCTAAGTGCACCTTGCAAGATACTTCCAATTCTATGATATAAAAATTGAAATCTAAGTGCATATACTGAATCATAATGCATTCATAAGCCTTATTTGTCTTACCAAGTCAAGATGACAACCCTCTTTGACATATAAGAAAATGGCCAATTCTCAAGAGTTAGGACACCATCATTTATATAAATATTAAATTCTGATGTGGTTGTTGAAACATTCTAATAAATAAATAAATTTCTACTAAATTTTTTATTGTATTTGTGGGGAAAATTAAGTATTCATTATTCTTTTCAATTTTCAATGATATCTAATAATGCTTTGGTTTTCATCTTATTCTTTAATGTCAATCTATATATATATATATATATATATATATATATATATATATATATATATATATATATATATATATATATATATATATATATAAATATAGAGTTACCAACCCCATTTTGTTCCTTTCTATAAAAAAAACACATCAATTGATTAAGTTACTTAAAAAAAAAGAAGAAAAGAAAAAGAGAAACAATTTGTGTAAAAAAAACATATCAACAAGAGACTAAACTACCCAGTTAACACTCTTTTGGCAGAAGATTGGAGAACACAAACAATCAAAGGAAGGAACCCAGAAAAAATTGGTTGTTATTGCTGCCACCACCCACTATAGCAAATCTCAAATAACCAAAGAAACAAAGCTTAATTGATGGCCAAAAAAAGCCTTGTGTCCTATTAATTCTTGATGATAAGGGTAGTCATGTACTAATTTAAAATTGTTAGGTATGTGACTATGTATTATTAGATTTGCTTATTGTGTTAAAGAAGAGTGAAAAAAGTGAGCTCCATAATCATTTTTCATTGATCTTTTATTTTCAGTTAATTAGTATGTTAAATTAAAGCTTTTATGAGGTAAAATTTCAAACCATCATATTGTCAATGCCTACCTAATAACAAGTGATATGCATCCATAAGAGCTATATCACAAATAATATTATCTTGGTATGTTTTTCCTATAAAAAATGGGACAACCACTTGTTTAGTGAACTTCACCACATTACCATCATTAATCTATTAAAGCTTGTAGGGTCATGCATATGTGATAGCAGGTAGGCCAAGCTTCTCCATGAGGGTGTGTATTGCCACATTCAAGAGAAACTTCCCCTATCCACAATAAGAGAGCACACCTTAACAAGAATTGTGCACTTGGAATATACTCTCCCTTTGTGACTATGTTATAACCTCCTTAGTATATAACACCCTTCTCACCATTAGGGTTTCCCCTACATCTAGAGGTGCTAATTCATGGCATCCTTATTCTTAATCCAAGTTGACTTCTTCCTCATCTCCATCTAAGTTTGACTTCTCCAAGTTCAAAAGGGTCATAAACCTTTTTTTTGGACACTCAGTTTGGTAATGTATACCACCTTGATATTTAAAACAACGTAAGTTTCTTTCCCTACTTGAACCTACTCCTTCTTCTCTCCCTTTTCCTTTGACATCAAATACCTTAGGCGTAGAGGGTGGCCTTGAAGAGAAAAGCGCTTCTTTTGCTAAAGCCATATTCAACTTTAGGGTAAAACAGGGTTGCCTCTTCTCCTTCTTGTGCCTTTCTACTTTGATGAACAGATGAAATAGCTCATCCAAAGGATATAAATGATGCATTTTGACCTTCCTTGATACATCATGCCTTAGACCTCCAATGAACCAAGACACAGTATGTTCTTTCACTTTCTCTAGGTCGAGCCTCATCATCAACATTTCAAACTATTTAATGTATTCCTATACACTTAAAGAGCCTTGTATTAGGGAAGACATCTTGTTATAGAGGTCTTGAGTGTATGAAGTGGGAAAAACCATTCCATCATCGACCTCTTCATTTTGGATCAACTCTTCACCTTGGACTTGTGCTTCTTTCTTTGTTGGTGGATTAGGTTTTCCCGCCAAAAGAATCATGTCCTTTCAACTTAAGAACCACCACTTTGAAAGCCTTCTCATCATCATAAGCTTTGGTTTCAAAAATCCTTGAACACCTTAGCTCCTACACAAGAAAACCTTCCTGGTTGTGAGACCCATCAAACTTGGGAACTTCCATGTTGATATCATGAAAATGATCCTTCTTGTGGTTTCTTCTCCTCCTTTGAGCCCTAAAAGAGCCACTTGAGGATGAGATAAAAATGCATACATCCTCCTCCATATCCATATGCTCTTCATATTCTTGAGGGGGTAGGGTTCTTTGAGGGTTCCAACCCACGGGTTGGAATTTGGGTTTAAAGCATCCAAAATACCAACCACACACCTCATGTCGTTTTAGAGTGACTCAATGGATCGGACCCTCCTTACGTTGTGTGCTTAATCAATGGTCAAGCCTATAGGTGGTTTTTCTCCCCTTGTGTTTTGATTTAATGAAAAAACAAAAAGGTAGGGGTTTGACAATAAAGTTAGACTGAGTGGGTTTAGGGTAGCTAGAAAAATTGTATATATGCACAAATATATACCAATTTGATGCAATTTAAGATAATCCCAAAGTATCAACCTTGAACTTTGATACCAATTTGATGCATGAGATAAACAAATGGCATAAGATAACATGAAAGAATGCTTGAAAGGGATTTGGCCACAACAAAATCAAAAATGGAGAAAGAAATTGGAAGAAGAGTAGAAAATGTATTTTACCTATAAGTAACCCTTGATATCAAATAATCACATTCACCACCTTAGGCAACAACAATAAGGATAAAGAGTGTGAGATTTTAGGAGATTAAGATAAAACCATTCACTTGAGTTTTGAATGTATGAGTAAGTAAGAACTCCCCAAATTTTGAGCATAAGGTAGTGCAATATGATTTAAAGGGAGATAACACATATATGGGAATGTGTTGGAATCTTTATGATACAAAAATGACTATGCTACCCTCCATGGTTGATTAGACCATTACGCCCAACACTTAGTGACATTATAAGCTAACTAGCTAGTTAAAGTTTGAAATTACTCTTCTCTCCTATCTAATTTCAAAAATGCTAAAAAAAAAAGATAACACTCTCCAAACACCCATTTATCCATACATAGGGATATTTACAATGGGTATTAGACACCGCATCAATTTTAAGTGACAACTAGCTAAAACTAGGAAAAGTTGATAAACTAAAAATGGTTAACTACTCTATTATCCATCGTACACTTGAGGTCCCTTTTAACCCAAAAATAATTTTTTTATGCTATCACTTCAAGTTAATCATGTGATGATTTTTCCCTTATTTGTGTGGCCCAAGGGTGTGACAAGGCTACTGTATGGGTGACTTGGTTGGCTTGAATTTTTATAATTTTTGCTGGTTCTATGGCTGGGAGTTCAACCATTGTAGGCTGAATTCTTGATGGATAATGAGCCATGTTGGGTTGATTTAATACATGAGGGAGAGATTGATTAAATGGCTCATGCATGGCTTGCAATCCTAGCTAATAATTTTATCCAAATTAGGAGTGTTTTAGCACTTTCTAACTTAAAGAAATTAATTAGCATGCTCATGTCATTTGTGGGGGATGCTCCCGCATCATAATGATAACCTACAAAAAGAAGCTAAGTATCTTGTCATGCGTGTCAAAGATTCTAGGAATAGATCAAGGATTAAATAAGAAAAGGAGCATGACAAGCTTAAGCTTCTTGGTAGCTAAATACATCTACAACATAGGCTTAATTTCTGCAAAAGAATCTAACCTCAAACCAAGAGCAATATTCTTAAGTGTTGATAAGCAAAAAGATATAATAGGGGTGGTGGTTAAAAGACAATATATGCATCATAATGAAAAAAAACCCAATGAGGTTAGATTAAAAATACGAATCAACCGTTTGTTGTGTAGTGACCAAAATCACTACCCTAAAGCAATATTTTGGCCATATAGTGGTGAAATCCGCATGTTTTATCTCCCACAAGGTTTACACAAACACCTTTATCTTGTGCACTAAAGCAAAAAACCAATGGAGGTTGTATAATAATGCCAGGTTTATGTGGAAAATGAAATAAGCTTGGGAAATTTGAAGATGAAGCTTGTTTTTTTTCTATATAGAATAATACCATAATGGAGGATTAAAAATAGAAAAACATAAGGAAGTCAAATGACTTCCACTCCTTGCACAAGGGAGGAACGCTTGGAAATGTTCAAATAAGGCATGAAAATAGCTACTAGAAGAAAACTGAGAAAAAAGAGAATTTCCAATCACTTTAAGAGATAAATTTAGCAAAAAGGAAATTGGGCATGTTTGTTCACCCACACTTAGCCCAGATGGGATGGATAGACAACATAATGTGCACATATATAGTGTATAGTCAAACCCACTAGCCACACAAAATAACCTAAGAAAATTTCTCAAACAAGGCATGGAAAAGGGGGATATATATGTAACACCCCCAAAAATCACTGTTGAAATTTTTTGTTTAGTTAAAACAAATACGAGCATGGGGTTACAACCACCATGATCAGCATAAGCCTGGCCCCTGGCTAGTCTCACATCAACCACAAGGCTAAGAAATAAGTTTCACAAATCATTAGACTAATTAAGATATGGAACTGTAAAAATCCAAAATATTCATAATAAAGAGAAGTTAGAGTGCGAAATCAAAGCGTTAATACATAATTAAAAACAGATACAATGTTAAGTTCCATAGGGGAAAAAGTGATACAATGGTAAAGTAAAATTGGAAAATGTAGAGATTCCGGTCGACACTTGCTCTCGGCCCCAAGAAAAGTCCAATGGTCATCACACAACCCCACCTAACGCATCCAGTGCATCATAGGCATCAAATATGATATCTCCTACCTGCACAAACTCAGAAGGGACCTCTGCTCGTGGGAATGAGTAACACTCATGAAATTGGTGATTGGTACACTACGTATGGAGCAAGGTAACCATATGGGTAAGGCCATCCAAGAACAATATACAAGTAAGGCATACAATGCATAAGTCAGGTTCATATCATCAACCCAGATATGGACTAATATTTCTATCTTACACACTTTTTATATTAATTCTGCGTGAGTGCGGGACCTCGTTATTACAGTTGGTGGACCGAAAAATCTCCATAGGGCAAAACACACCTGACCACTATTTATAGCCGGTGGACTGGATATCACTCCACAAAGAAGAACGCACCTGGCCACTATTATAGCTGGAGGACCAAAAAATTATCCTCACTGGCCCCGACTCACGTGGTGTTCCACTATAAGTAATTAATATCTTTCTATGACCTATTACCATGCAAAGTTTGGTCTATCGAGCTTGAAATCTCCCACTATTATAGCCGGTGGACGGGAAACACTCCATAGGAAAAAACATACCTGACTACTATTATAGTCGGTGGACCGGATGTCACTCCACAAGGCAGCATGCACCTGACCACTATTGTATCCGGTGGACCCAAAAATATCCTCACGGGGCCCGGATCGATAATCTTTCACTTTAAGTGCTTAGTGTTTTATTCGTATCTTATTCCACACATAACCCAGGCTAGACATGCATGACCCACTAGACTTCCCATGCTCACCCTTTTATTCTCAGTTCTCCCAAAAATCATGTCACATATCTTGGGACCTTCACGCCTCCTATGACTCCAAGAATTCCTCCCCACTTTTCCCACTCACCATGAGAAACCCAAACTCTTATGCATATGGTTTAAGGCTCACTCCCCTTATCTCTACTTTGACTCTTCTTCGCCCTCTAGGGTTTCCCTCTGAAACCCTAATCTAGCCTATGTAGCCTCATTTCCCTTCATCCAACACAACCCATACCCTTTTTTGCTACCAAAACCATCACTTCCCTCAAAACACACCTAACGTCACAATCTCGCTACCCATCTTCCACACGTGACCGTGAAAACTCTAGTTCTCTCCCAACCCTAGTACTCATCCTTTCTTTTATATTATCCCTTTCAACACCCCCAAACACCTTTTTCTACTTGGCTCACTTCTCCTCCATGTAAGACCCCTTTCATTCTTATTCCTCATTCTAACCATTTCCATTAGTTTCTCCCGTCCTTGACCACTTCTCTCACTTAGGGTTTCCTCCCAAACTCTAGTCAAGTCCCCCGTGCATTCTTACACCAACCCACATACTATTCTTCATATATGGACTCCAATTGCCCTAAAAACTCATCCCTTACCTCACTTAACCCTCAAGTCAACTTTTTCACATAA
Source organism: Tamarix austromongolica (assembly GCA_039764185.1). Lineage (NCBI taxonomy): Eukaryota > Viridiplantae > Streptophyta > Magnoliopsida > Caryophyllales > Tamaricaceae > Tamarix > Tamarix austromongolica. The sequence continues at coordinate 91,839,901 of CM077816.1, read as the reverse complement.
AGGTCATCCCCATGCAAAGGTTAACCATCCCATACAAACCTTAGAATCCCTATGTAAGATTCATTTCACTCTCTTATTTTATTCATATTATCATTTTATTTGTCCACCCATAATTCATGAGATATTTAGGCCATCCTTACCACCCTTTGGTCAACTCACTTTCCTTACTCTTTTTCACTTCTCTCACACCTACATCACACTACTTAAGGCTTCCTATCATGCACGTCATGAAGGGAAATATTACATAAGCATGTTCCAAGCACAAGTAACACTATCACATTACATATGTCATAAAACACATACACTTACCTTAGCTCCATGCTAAGCAAGTTGTAATACAAGAGCATAATCCATAACATATAAGGTACATACATATAATCAACACACATAACACATATTACACACACATTAATCCTTAACCATATCCTTACCTAAAACGACACTAGACTTGGAGTACGCTCATATGCCTTCTTAAAGTTCGGACTTGGTTCACCTATAAGAGGGGAAATACTAGGGTTAACTTCCCTCTTATTAACATTTTCATTAATTCCTACTTAACTATATTATAACCTAGTATTAGGGATAATAATAATAATAATAGTGGTAGTAGCTTTATTAGAAAAAATAAGGATATTATCCTTAAAAGGGTTAGTCATGCTATTATTAGCCAAAATAGGTTTAGGTAGATATATTAGTTAATGACAAGATATTATTAATAATATTATCAATAATAATGATAATAAATTTAATAATAATAATAATAATATTATTATTATTATTAATGTTAATAATAATAACAATAATGATAACGATAATAATAATAATAATCATCATCATAATAATCATAATAACAATGATGATAATAATGATGATAATAATGATGATAATGATGATGATGATGATGATGATGATGATGATGATGATGATGATGATAATAATAATAATAATAATAATAATAATAAGGTTAGAATAAATATTACACTAAATAAATTATACTTAAGGGCTAGGAAGGGTTAGGGCACAATCTAGTGAGGGTAGCAGTTAGGTGTTGGCGGCGGTGGTGGTGGAAGTGGTGGTTATAGAAGGTGGTCTTTTAGGACTGGAAGAGAGAGAGTGAGATGGTGGTTGTGGTGGTGATTGACTCTCGAGGCTAAGGGGGTTAGAGTGGTGGTGGTGTGCAGCAAGGGTAGCGACGCAGGTGGTGGTGGTTGTGGTGGCCGAGGGTGGTGGAGAACGAGGGAGGAGGAAGGAGATGGATAAAGGAAGAAGGAAAGGTAGGGGAAGGTAGGGGAAGGTAAAGGAGGTCTTGCTGGGTTGATTGGGTGGTAGGGGAGATGGTGATTGTGGCGGAGGAGGTAGCGCATGGTGGCGAGAGGGGCGGCGATGGGTGCAAAGGGGCAGGTGAAGCAGCCAACTTTGCATTGTTGGAATGGCTTGTGTAGGGGGAACTAGGGGTGGTGAGTGGCTCAGTTTGGAAGAGGGTAATGTAGGGAAGGGTTTGGGTGGTGTTTCGGGAGGCGGTGGCCAGGGCGGTGAAAATGTGCTGAAGTTTCTGGGTAAGGTAAAGAAGGCCAAATGAGATCGGTAGGGAGTATTTATAGGCCAATTGAGGGAGGATAAGACAAAGGAGGAAGAGGACAATGGGGGAAGGTGAGGCAGGGCTTACCGGTATGAGCTTGGAAAATCGCAGGGTGTAGGCGACATGGAGAGAGAAAGGAAAGGGGAAGGACCACGCGGGGAAGAAGGTACAGGGCAAGTTGGGGCTGGAAATGGAAAGGAAAAGGTTGGGGGAGAGAGGGGAGAGGTTCAGGCCAGCAGTACAGTGGTAAAGAGGAGGACGGTGGCAGAGTTGTATGTAATACCCCATATTTTTAAAAATCTAAATTTATTAAGTTTAATGATTTTATTAAATTCTTATGATTTCGGTTTCGGTTAAAAATATGTAACCCCGTTCTTTCTCGTATTTTGATTTTTAATATTTTAGATTCATTTTCGATTATAACTTTGCCATGTAATTACGACGTTATTTTGAAGTTATATTTCGTTAACGAAATATATTATTTAAATTATATAATTTCTGTTTAAATAGTTAAAGTTATTTTAATGATTTTTGCCGTAGAAAATATTTTCGTTTTCGGAAATCGTTAATACTTTCGGAAAGTTTTAAATTAAAAAGGTTTTTTGGAGATTATTTAAGAATTTCTTTCTGAAATTAATTTTCTTCTGTTTTATGCTTTCGATTTACGGAAAACCGATTTCAGAAATTATTTAAATTAGTCTCGGTTTATTTGAATTTGACCTAAACATTTTATTATATGTTTTTAAATAATTTTTTTGAGATCTTATAATATATTTTCGTAAATAATATAAATTTTTCGTTTGTTGGCAAATTCTTCCGGAAATGTTCCTGAAATTCTTTATATAGCTCTTTTATTAATTTTAAGCGTTCGGATCTGTTCAAAATAATTTTTGTTTAATAAATTTTAGATAAAATCTTCCAATAATAATCTTAAACTTTTAGTATTTTATTTTATATGTGTACTTGTATTAAAAAAATGTTATTCTTTAAGGGGGTAGTGATGTAATCCCCCAAAAATTTTAAAAGCCTATAATTTAATAAATTACTTTTATTAGGGATAATTTAACTCTTAACCTTATTTAATTTAATTACGTTGAGGATTTTGCCTTTTAAATTTATTTAACTTAATTATTTTGTGGATTTTAAGTATACCAAATTAGATGTGAGTGTTTAATAAATTAAAATAAATAAATTGCTATTTTATCACACTCATTTTATTTAAATAAGGTTCAAACCAATATTTTTCTAAAAGCTACCTTGTTTAAACTAATATAATAAGATATATTAAGATAAATTACTTAAATTTTAATTATCTACCAAAAATACTATAACCCACCTCATAAGTCATTTTAATTATTTACTCCCTAATTATTTTCCTTAAACCCTTTGTCTCCCTTATTTTCCTTTTCTCTTTTTTTTCTCTCTCTCCCCCCCCCCCTCTCCTTTCTCCCTTCTCTCCCCCATTTCCCCCGACTGGGCCAGCCTACCGGCCCAGATCAATTTTCTCCCCCCGTCTCGCACGCCAGGCGCCTTGCTTCTCCTTCGCCCGAACCGCCCGGTCGGTCGCCCTTTCTTCTTTTTTCTTTCTTCTTGGACCAACCGGTCCAGCCCCTTCCCCTCTTCTTCTTCCCTGTGCCCCGCTGCAAATCACCGACCAGCCTTCTGCGCCGCCTGCACACCTTCTCCCTCTCTTCTGCACCGCCCGTCTGTCCCTCCTCGACTGACCGACCACCCCCACACCTCACACAGGCCTGCTCCCGCCCCCTTCCTTTTTCCCAACCGAACCACAGGTCTGCCATGGCAGACCCACGTCCTCCTACCACCGACGGCCGGCGTACCAAATTTCCCGCCTGCTCATACCTTTCTATGCATCCTCCCCCATTTCGAGCATATAAATACCCCCACGAGCCCAGCATCGGGCTCTTTCGAAACCCCAACCCAGAAATCACCCTTGTGCCATCCTCGTTTCAGACAACCACCTTGTCGCCGCCACCCGATCCACGCACAAAATTCTCCCTTGCATCACCCTCCACCAACCTAGGCCTCCCTCACCCCTTGGTTTGCTCTGCACGAGCCACCCCGACCGTGCAAATAGCTCTTCCCGAGCAGCCTTGCTTCGAGCCCCACCGCCCTTTTCACCACCGCCCACCGCCGGTGCCGCCACTTCTAGCACCCCCTCTGCCTTCTAAAACCACCAGGGGAGGTTCCTCTACCTCCCCATATCTTCTTTTTCCCCTGCCACCCTCTCCTCTTCCTTTCTCCTCCCTCCACCACTTCTCCACCTCTCTTCTCCCCCATCACCGCCACTGTCGCCGCCGCCGTGCACTGTGCACCGCCACCTGTGCCACCAGCACCCCTAGGTGGTCCTCTAAACTCCCCAACCCCTAAACCCTTGTTATACAAATGCTAGTTATTTTTAGTAATATTATTAGTGTTATTCTTAATGTTATAATTATTATTATTAATGTTATTATTTAACCTAACCTTGAAATATTTATAACTGTTATTATTACTATTATTAATGACCTATAACTTTAGTATTATTATTTTAACATCATTATTGTTATTATCACTAGTATTACTATTAGCACTATTATTATGGTTATTATTATTATTATTATTATTATTATTATTATTATTATTATTATTATTATTATTATTTTAGTTCCTTGTCATTATTAGTAATATCATTATTTTAGCCCTAATGGTAAGTTGTGATAAGGGTAAGGTAGGAAGGCTAGTCAATTTGGTTAGAGGGAAGTTAATCCATAGTCTTCCCCTCTTATAGGCGAATCAAGTCAAAACCCGGAGGAGGCGTAGGAACGTGCTCCAAGACCGGTGCCGTATTAGGTAAGGATGTGGCTAAGGTTCCTACGTGTTATGTGACTTGTATGCCTTGGGTGCCTTGTATATATATCATGTCTTGTTGTGTATCACATGATTATCCTTAACGTGTTTTATGCGTAGCGCAGCTTGGAGTTAAGGTACGTGGTATGTGTTTCCTCATGACATGAATGTGATATCCATATGTGGTGATTATGATGTGTTGTGGCATGATTTAACCCTTTAGGACATGCATGTAGGGTAATTATTATTATGACATGGAAATGAAAGGACAAAAGAAATAAATGGGAAGTGAGTTGCTAAAGGGGGGTATGAGGTTGACCAAAATGAATAAGAGATGAGGACTATGCATGGGAATTCTAGGGTTTGCATGGGAACTTCGAGAGTTTGCATGGGTTGGATAAAACTTGCATGGGGATGATCGTGACGTGAGAAAAGTTGTATTAAGGTGTAAATAAGCTGAAGGGAGAATTGTGGAGCGTTTGTAGACTTGGGAAATGTGGAAGTAAAAATGATTAAGGGAGAGTGGAGTATGGGTTAAGAGTGGAAATTGTTGTATAAGGGGTGATTATGGGTGTCATGGGAGAGAAGAGATATTGGGTGAAAAAGAGAGGGGTTACTTGTGGGAGAAGAAAGGTGCTAGGGTTGAAGTGGCCAACTAGGGTTTTTTGGTCACGAAAGCGATATGATTTGGGATTGGATCTAAATGAGATGAGGAGTAGGACGATAAATGGAGTAATGGTAGTGTAAGTGAGAGAAAGTTGGGCCACATAGGTCCAATTAGGGTTTCCAAGGGAAAACCCTAGAGGGAGATAGCATGTGGAGTGGATGTCATGAGGTGTTGGGCCTTAACCCACACCCTTAAGAGTTGGTCTTCATTATGTGTAAGAGTAAAAGGGGAGTGGATAACGAGGTGTGATAAGGGGCGCAAGTGTCCCAAGATATGGGACGGGCCCTCCTGGGAGGATAAGTGTGGATAAAGTTAGCCATGCATGTCAAGGGTAAAATATTTTCAAATAATATATGTTAAGATACTAATTACTTAAAGAGGAAGATGTTGAGTCGGACCCAGACCGGTCCACCGGCGAATAATAGTGGTTAGGGCCGGGGTGCCCTACATGACAGGTCCACCGGCTATAATAGTGGCCAGGCGCGTTTTGCCCTGCATGATTTCCGGTCCACCGGCTATAATAGTGGGGGATTCCGTGCTCAACAAACCGAACGTAATAACGATAAAACATGGGAAATACACAAAGTAATTACAGTGAAACATCATGTGAGTCGGGGCCAGACCGGTCCACCGGCGAATAATAGTGGCCAGGAGCGTTCTGCCCTGCATGACCGGTCCACCGGCTATAATAGTGGCCAGGCGTGTTTTTCCCTACATGATTTCCGGTCCACCGGCTATAATAGTGGGGTTCCCGCACTCACATGAATTGATAAAGACTATGCTGTGAATCAACTCTATATTTATCGGAGATCTAAAGAATAAGTTTATCCGGACTGTAGCTAGCCTTTATCATCTTTTTACTACATGTTGCTCACGTGATTATGCCATGTATACTGTGTTGTGTGTTTTGTATTCCGGCCTTAGCGCACCTGCTACCTTACTCAGTATCGGACCCGTACTGATACTACCTTGGTTGAATGGGTCCTGTGATGATCCACTGATGGTGGGGAGCAGACCTCTTGTGCAGGTTACGATCGGATACTATTTTGGGGTAGAAGGCTTGACTCGAGAGAGTAGGCAATCCGGATATTGATCCTTCGGGATTTGTTTTGTTTAGCTGTATTTTGTATTACGTTTCCCGTTTTGAAAAACGTATTCTGGGGTTGTAATCCTAAATCGTATTCTAACTTCTATTTGACTTATATCTTATTAATAATTTATGTTAAATGTCGTCTTTCGTTTTATGATACTTCGTACTTAATGTTGATCGGATTTAGCCTTAGCACTTAGTACTGGAACGGTAGGAGTGAACCGATCTGGTACTAAGTGTGGCGGTAACGTCCCCGAGTTTACATTTTATCCTTCGCTTCCGCTAAGCCTTTGATTAAAACGAAATTTTTCAATAGTAAATTTGGGGGTGTTACATTGTAGGTCGATCTGCAACACGAGGGAGGGAGAAAGGGAGGAAGAAGAAGAAGAAGAAGAAAAAGAAGGGTTGGTCGGCCGGTCTGGGGGAAAAGAAAAGAAAGAAAAAGAGGGAGAGAACTGGCCGAGCAAGGTAAGAAGGAAAATAAAGAGAAGCGGGCTGGGCCACGTGGGGGAGAGAAGATAGGGAGGGGAAGTTGGGCTAGGTGTGGGGGAGGCCCAATCCGGGGAAGGAAGAGGAGAAAAAGAAAAAGGAGAAATGAGAAAAAGAAGAAAGAAAAAGGAAAAGGAAAAGGAAGGAAAAAGGGAAAAAAAATAAAAGTAAAGGGGAAATAGGTTGGTTGGGGTTTTTAGGATATTTTGGTATTTTTGAATTTTAAAAATAATAATCAAATTCCTTTTTATATTAATTTAGGATTTTTTGGGTAAATTGGCTAAATTCTATTTTTAATTAGCAAAACACTATAATCTTCCCCAATTAAATTCTTTATTATTTTCCTCCTTTTTTGTCTTAATTACTCCTATTATTTTATGAAAATAATATATCTAATTAATTTCACTGATAAATTTATATTTTACCATAATTTTCTAAATTAGAATTTTGAGGTATTACAATATAAATTGAACAAAAACTTGTTTTCCCACTAATGTGGGACTTCAAAAATGATAATAGTATCTTCAACATATACTGTTGTTTTTCCACTATCGCCACAAGGAGTGGTTACTATTCAACTATATATATAGTATCTATCTCTCTCTCTCTCTCAGATGCAGTTAGCCTCTTATTCAAAACAATACCACATCTTTATAAATAAATAAAAAAAGAGGTGATTTTGAAAAATGCATGTCAATGGAAAAGGCAACACAAAGATAGGTAGAGAAAACAATTTCTTTTGGAGACAAGAACCACCAACAAATGTTCAATTTCTTATTCATTATCTTATTTTGTAAGTTTATTTGTTTTTTGAGTTATTCGATTATAATAAGTTTGATGTTCTTCTTTTTTTCTCAAATAATCTCAAATCTTTTAATTTCTAATATTTTTCATTTAATGTATACTTATAAAAGTATATAGTAGGAGGAGACTAGCTAGAGAGAGAGAGAGAGAGAGAGAGAGAGAGAGAGAGAGAGAAATATGGAGAGATAATGTGTGTGTGTGTGTGTGTGAGAGAGAGATAGAGACAATAAAGGATGTATATGGTTGATCTCATCCTCCCAAATAATCTTATTTGTTATAATATATAACTCTACATGGATAATGTGAGATTACTATAATGATGGTATTGATCTTTAGTGATAAAAGGTGATAATGGATTCCTCTTCGTAGATTGATTGCTTTTGAATAAGTTTCTATGATGAATAGTTAAATGCATTCTATGTATGCTGTATAAACCAAGCCATTCAACTCGACTCAATTTATTAGAATAGTTCACCAGAAAAACTCTCTCAACATGTATGACTCCACTGTGCAACATCAATGCTTCGAATTTAAGCTATTTGACCTAATTATATTCAAGTAGTTTAATTTGAAAATTACAAAAATCCAAGGTTTAAAGAAGATGAATGATATTCCATTCTAAAATTTATAGATTATTTTTTTAATAATATAACATATTGGATGGAAGCATAGATGATAGATTTTATAGTTTATTAAATTATGGAGAATTGGTATTAGATTATGCTATGTCAAAGAAAGAAATGTTAATTGAGATGTCAAACAATGGTAACCACAATAGTACCAATTCATCATCTATCATTCCATAATCCTCTCTAGTTCCTATTGATTTATCACATGTTGCTAAAAATCAAATATTTACATATAGACAAAGCCATGTCAATCAGACTTACATAAGAGAATGAAGATAGGCCAATGGTAAAAATTCCAAGAGGTTGAGTAAATTAGAAAACAATATTGTTACAACAACATATTTTAAATTATCTTAGTATGTTTATGTAATTGCATCTAATACCCTTTTTCTTTCACTAAGCATTGATGCCTGATGTTATCAATAAATTTTTATAAATTAATATCAGAGGGGGGGAATATCAATGTTTAGGAGAATTACCAAAGGTTAAAGCTAAGGTAGATATTTACAAACTTGAGTTTATGTTACTTTCCATCATAAATGGTTGTCCTCTTTCTTTAATAAGACATGAATAATTATGTAATTGTTAAATGTGTTGCACTTGGAGTAAGAGAAAAAGAGATCAACATCAATGGATAAGATTTTGAAGAAATTATGAATTACCTAAATACTTGGTCATGGAATCCTTTTGAGGTGTTTGCTGGGTGACACTCCTTGTTCCATCATATTGTTTTGTCCTCTTTCATATGGTTTATAGTTCCTCTTCCTTCATGTTTTTATATTATCTTATTTATTGATGTAGTACCATTTAAATTGTTCGCCCAACTAAATGACTGTTTATTTTAAGTTGTAACTATTATAGATGAGTTTTTCCTATTGAAATTTGCAATTTTTGATAAAATAATATTGTTATCTATAATTTTTCTTTTAATGGAGTTTCATTCATTAGGGATGAACCTAATATTTTCATCTTGAATTGCTTGTAATTTTAATCAGCATCTTATGTGATTCATTGATCTTTTATATGGTTTAGCTATCTAGTTTGTGTTACTTCTCTCCTTTGATTCTTTTGTAGGAATTAGTGTGAAGAATGGAAATTTGAAGGAAATGGAGCATGAATATAGAGCAAGGATGACCTAATGAAGGAAATTAAGGTGAAGAATCAACTTCTCAAGCAAGAAGGAACCTAAAGATGAAAGAATTAAAGGAGGAAGCAAAAAGAAGAAGAAACAACAGTGCACGATTGAATAGTGTAAAACATGATTGAATAGTGTGGTTCAAGGTCATGAAGGCTGCCCATGTAATACAACAACATCACCCTAGGTCACTGCATGGTCAGCTAGTACAGTGCATGATCGTGCAAGTTGGACATGCAAGTGATAGTTATTTCTCTGATCGCGTGATTTAAGTCCTCAAACCTTTTCTTTTTGAGATTTTTGCTTGGGACATAGGGCAATTTGAACTCTTCTATCTTTTTCTAGCATTCCCCTTCACTTTGTACATCAAAAACCTAATAATATCTAGGTTTAGTTTAAGTTTATTAGCATTGTAATGGATAAATTTTGATGTCCTTCATCAATTTCATAATCACTTACGGTTTTATCTTCTTTACTCTACTTTTAATTTATATTAATCATTCTATTTACCTCTTCATGTTTATCATTACCATGATTATGCTTGAGCAGGTTTATTTTCTAGGATTAGATCTAGTTTAAAATTTTAATTAATGATACATTATTTTAATTTCCATTCTAGTTGCTTGAATTCTTCATTTATGGTTGAGTTGCTTGATCACTAATTTGGATAAACATAGTTATTTAATTAAAAAATTGAAAAATGAAGATTAAAAGCTGACAATCCAACAATTAAATGGGAGAAATAAACCATAAAAGTAGGTTAGAGTCTCTTGGGAATTTTACTAATTTAACATAAAATGTAATGGATTTAATTTGAGTTAATACCATGAAAATATGTTATTAAATTGGATTAGATACAATTGTTAGACCTTAAAAGAGGCTATCAGTTAATTTAGGTTATTTAGCCCTTTTAGAATTAAGTAGTTATTTGGAAATTAAATTGGTTATTCATTAATTACCAATTTATGGCGGCGATCAAATCTTGGGCTTTATTACCACTAATTTGGAGATTATATTCCATTAGTCTTTGCATCTATTTTCATATTTCATAACTATATATTTGTTAATTACTCAGTCTAGATAGCCATAATAGTGAAGGTTAGTACTCAACCTTGGCATGTTACAATGAGTCTCTACACTTGTGTATTTAGCTCATCAATTAGTAGTTCAGATATGCATACCTATTATTGGCTATGAAAATTCTTTCTTTATCGATTTTTTGATTTAATAAAACAACAATTATGAAATTTCTTTGAGAGTTGCTAATATTCCATTAAAGGGATGCCGAACTAAGTTATGCACTACAATATGAACCGAGACATTGGAGAAAAGTTGTGGCTATGAAAATCTTGATCAATTGGTAGTATATATGGGAATATATTGAAGAATATGTTGTACCTTAACCAAAAGGTTCATTTTATAGCTAATATCGTTGGTTGAGGAACAATGGAAATTATTCAACAACATAGTCATGTTTGTGAAGCTGGAGGAAACTTTTTGGACCAAAACCAAAATGAAGGAGATCTATCTACATTAGATGACTTCATCTTCAATGTGAAATCTATGTTGAATTATTGATATGTGAAATCAAACTCAATCTTATTATGTTGTCCTTACTCCTTTTTTATTATTATTTGCAATTATTTGCAAGATATAATTTATACTGGTTCATTAATGGCAATTAGAATTTCATTCATTTTTCCGAACCAGTTATTACTACTATTCTCATTGCTTGATTTCATGTAAGTGCTATCCACCTATAGGGGCTTCATTTTTTAGCTACTTTTTTTGTTACTACTAATGTTAGTCGGTGATGGCTTGGGTGTTAGATTTATGATGGTATGCTCTATTAGAACATATAAGGACGTTGGCTTTAGTCATGGTGGTGGTTCTATTTATCTTCAAATGTTGAGGATTTGTTCATAGAGTATATGTCCCATAGGGAATGATTTTTATCTTGGTGGAATGATTTTCTTCTTCTTCTAGTGCTTTGACTTCTCATTTTGGTGATGTATAAACTAGAAATTTGGGTCTTAAATATAAGCTCATTTATTTGTAATGATATTTGTTAAAATTTAATTTTCATAGTTAGATGTTAGAATAAAGAATAATGTATTTTACAACTCCAAAATCTCATTGCCTTTTTTGATTATTATCATCTTAATAATCAAATTTGCATAGGTTGTTTTAATTAAGGAAACTTATGTGTTTAAAATTGTATTTTATATATTATTTCACTTATAGATAATTATAGAATATAATGATAGATGATCTCCCATAAATAATATTGTACTGGTTTTCAAAGTTGCATTTTTGTAATCCTCAATTCAAAATTATTAAATTGTTTCAACTAAGAGGGAACAATGAAGGAAATATTATTGCAAAAAAAAATGAAGGAAATATCATTGTTTTAGTTTCGTAACAATTGTTTTTAAAATATTTTTTTTGTAGGATAATATTGTTTTTAATAAACAATATGCTTTTGTTACATAAGAAAAATTAATTACTTACATACTTTTATATTTATTTATGGAAAAAAATTATTCTTAGATAACATGCATAGAAAACATGATGGTTGATGAACATATTTATAGTCCAAAATTTGACCCGAAAGAAAGTTATATAGGTTTTTTTAAAGTAATTTATAATGGTATGTATATTGATAATGTACAAGCCATGTCTTTTATCAATAGTGAAGGTGAAAATTTAAAATATATTTGTAACTATTTTAATATAAAAATTAGATTTTTAAAAAAAATTCTAACATATATAAGTAATAGTGAAAGCAAAAAATTTATGAGTGTCAAACTATTGAAAATTTATAACATATTGCATCTTCATTTTGACATTTGAAATTAATTTATAGCATGAATTTTAGATGTGAGAAAATAATTAATATTTTTTTCGAATAAAAAAAAAGGGGTTTAAAATCCAAAACAATGCATAGTTTACCTCAGTCCGGATAAGTACCCCACTAAAAAACAACACCTCCTACACCGTCAAAAGTAATAAAGAAGACACATTGGGAGAAGGGGAATTAAACAAAGCTAATCCAAAGGAAGGGCATGTCCCATGTTAGCCAAATGATTGACATCCTTATTAGCCTCTCTAAAGATATGGAAAACAACCCATCTATCAAAGCTTTCTATAAGGATACCGTATGCTACAATGATGTTCGAGTAAGGATGATGTCGATTGGGCTCACCATTCAACAAATGAACAGATAACATTAAATCACTAGCTACTAGCACTTGTTGAAAACCCTTTTTTCAGCATGATACAAACCATAGTAAATCACCCATTATTCCGCAAGTAAAATATTTCTAAAATCCACATTACTTAAAGATCCATAATGCCATCAACCAACATGATCCTTCGTAATACCACCTAAGGAAATAAACATGGATTACTCTTCACACTACCATTGACATTAGTCTTCACCAACCCTTTGTTGGGATAAGCCATCCCATATACCGTTGCCCATAGCATAGCTATGGGTTTCAAATTTTAATGAGCTTGCTCGAGTTACAAAATCTTCAAGGTTAAGTCTACGCACTACTTGAGCCAGCACATGAGGTTCCATAATATCAATCACAAAGGCTCATTTGGTTATCTGTTGCCATAACTTCCAAACCACAAGAGCAAAGGTGGAGGTCCAAGTAAGAGCATTAAGATGCATTTGGTGTTTATTAGTTATATTACCGTTTATTCAATCCTAAAATATTCTTTAGTGACAGGACGGTAGATAATCGATATAAATTATATTTATTTTTATTAAACAGTAAAGGTAAAAAATTATATTCCAAAACTATAAGCGCTTTTTTATAATTAGAATTCATTCATCGAATGAGAGTAAAACTAAGCATTATAAAACATATATTAGTTTTTCTTTTCCTTAAACTTTTGAAAAATGAAAGGAAGCCTACAGCCCCACTCCCACGGATAGCAACATGTGACAGCACTTAGGGATCAGCAGGGTAGTTTTTATATTCCATGCTTGAAGAAAAAGAGAATTTGCTTACGGAACAAGGGAGACCGCTTTTGGAGGAAAAAAACATACTGCAACGACGACAAAACATCAGTAAGACTCTAGTAGTAAAGTAATCACGGATCCACCCTAACTCAAATCGGCGCTCGAGACGTTAAACCTCCCTTTGATTTGTTGAAAACTAGAGCGGAAAGAAAAATAAAAATAAAGGAAAAATAAATTAATTAATTAAATCTTTTTTATATTTGAATGTTAGAAAAGTATTGTAGAAAAAATTTACTGAAAAAAATTTATTAAGTTTAATTTCTTTGAAAGAAAATTCTAAGAAAACTTTATTATTATTATTATTATTATTATTATTATTATTATTATACCCTTATGCATTAAAAAAATTTATAAAATTTTCATAAACTCAATACTAATACCAATTTTTGTTTAGAAAAATTCTTAAATATTACATAAAAAAAACTTACAATGATTTGTTTTAAGTATACAGAATATTTTATATTTATTTTCATTCCAAACATGACAAAAAAAACTTAATGGTTACTATATACTCATTAATTTCATAAAATATCAATACCTGGTTATTCTATTTTTCATGTACTTCTTTGGCATAAACATTCCAATACCTACTAATAGAAGATACAATAAATAACAATACTAGCTAAATTTCATTCATACGAGAACTTGTTATCATCACCTCAAAAAAATATTTAAAAAAAAAACCTTATTACACAATGAAATGTGCACAACATACAACCATGAATACATTTGATAAAAAAAAATTACTATATGTCGGCCCAGCTGCATACTCCCACAAAATTTAGAAAATAAAGTCAAACCAACCACTATTTGGACTCTAAAATCAAAATCACATGCCAATTCAAATGCATAATACCCCATATTTTTTAACTTTAGTTTTCTTAAGATTAATGATTTTATCAACATAATTTGATGAAAAAATTTAATTATTTTAATTTTGATTCATTTTATGGTTGTATCAATAATTTTGAATTCATAATATAATTTAGTTAATCGTTATTGTTGCAAATTATTGTAAATAAATTCGTTCACGACTATAATTTTTAATATACTCATATAATTTTGAGTTTGTTTTAAAATATATGTTTTTTATTAATTGAGTATTTTTAATTTTAATATATATTGTTTTCAATTGTAACTTTGTCTTGAAATTACGATTTTGAAGTTATATTTTGTTAACAAAATAAATTTTTTAAATTATAAAGTTCTCTTAAAGTAATAAAATTATTTTAATGATTTGTATATGTAACAAATATTTCCTTCATTAAATTTATTTATTTTCAAGAGGTCGATAAAATCGTTTAAAGTTTTTAAATTAAAAGTTTTCATAAATTATTTATGACCTTTTTTTTTAAAGTAATGTTGTTATGTTTTCTCCCTTTTAGTTTAAGGATGGCCATTTTTAAAAATTATTTAAATTAATCACAATTTTTTATTATTTGATTTAAATAAATTTTAAGATAGTTTTAAATATTTTTCGATGTCATATTATGTATTATTGTAAATAATAGGAATTCATATGCTCTTGGGTATTTTTCTCCAATTTTTTTTTCAAAATCCTTTAAATACTTTTTATATTAATTTTATATATTTGGTTGCAAAATAAATTTTGTTAAATGAGTTTCAAATAAAATCATTCATTAATATTTATAGATATTTTGTATCCTCAAGCGAGCACCCTACAACCAAACCCCCATTTCCTTTTTCTCTTATTTCTCTTCCTCTCCCATTTCTTTTTCGGAAACCTATCCTCGACCTCCCTACCCTTCGACTGTAATACTCCCAAATTGAGTAAAGTGTTATAAGGTTTAATCTGGCTACTTATATCAACATGGTATACCATCCTTTTGGTGATTTCATCCTAAGAACTCTACAGTTAAACGTACTGGTTGTGGAGTAATTTTTAAGATGGGTGAACCATCTGGAAAGTTTTGAAATTTTTTTAAAAATCTATTGGGAAGTGGGTGAGTGAGAACAAAACGCGCTGAAAGAACTCGTGTTGATCTGTGGGGCCATCCGATCAATACGAAAGCGCTCCAAGGTAGCCCCGCATGTTCGTATAAACCTGGGGTGCTACAAATGGTATCAGAGCAAAATCGTGACCACAATGTAAAAATGGATGAGTCAGTCAGTCTCCTAGCGGAACAATTCTTGGGATAAATTGTAATAAAACAATTAGTATTTAAGGCGCAACGAGGATGTTGCATTCTTTGAGTAGGGGTAATGTAATACCTGCATAGCTATATTGACTCAGGGTGTTACAAATGATATTAGAGCAAAACTGCGACAGCGATCTGAACTTGGATGAGCCAGTCAGTCTCCTAGAGAAATGATTTTTGGGATAAAATATACTAAAATAGTTAGTGTTTGAGGCGCAACGAGGACGTTGAATTCTTAAAGTGAGGGTGAATGTAATACCCTCCCCCTGATTAAGCGAGTGTTATAAGGTCTGATTTTGCTACTTATATCAACATAGTATATCATTATTTTAGTGATTCCATCTTAACAACTCCATAGTTAAGCGTATTAGCTGTGGCGTAATTTTTAGGATGGGTGACCCTCTTAGGAAGTTTTGAAAATTTTCTAAATTTTTTTCGAGAAATGCGTGAGTAAGGACAAAGCACGCTGAAAAGACTTGTATCTGTGAGACCAGCCAATTAATTTGAAAGTGATCCAAAATAGCCCTTGCATAGTCATATTGAGTTGGGGTGTTACATCGACCCTCGACTCAGACTAACCCATCGAACCATCACCACACCACTACCGCCCTAGCCTCATCACCAACTAACAATTGTCGAGTCACCACCAAGGATGAGATACATCACGAGGCATGACAACAACAACAACGGGCTAGTGAACAAGGGGGCAAGCTCAACCATAACACTAATAACTCCAACTCAATCTCCCTTTGTTGTCATCAACCACCACCGAAGTCTTGCTGGCAACAACAAGCAAGCTGACGGAATAGAGCTAAAGGAGGATGGTGAGCTGAAGTTGTAAACTAATGGGCAAGCTTCCAAAATAATTTTCCTTAAATATCACTTATTTTTCGTAGGTTTTGTTAAGGAAAAGAGTCTTGTATAAATTTTCCCACCATTTTTCTTCTTATTTTATTTCTCTGTAATTTTTTTAATAACCAAATAACATGAAAGCATTTCTGTCTAATCATTTTTCCTTATTATTTTCCTTAAATCAAACGAAGCTTAAATGATGACCATTATAACATAATAATATAGATAATTGATTTTGAGTCATTAATTTTAACCGTCAAATATTTATAACATAAGTAATTAATTTTCCTATTTAGAAAATTATTAAAACCAATTGAAGTGACTTTGCTACTCTCTGCTACCCACCATCCTAGGGATGATAGGTGGGGACTCTATCTCTATCTCTAAATCTAATAAGAAAAATAAGTTTTAAAATTGTTCTATTTTTTTATTTTTTTTATTAGGAAATATCTGACCTGTTCTATGTAGGGATCAAATATCCATATCCGATCCAATTCTCAATCTATTTTTTAGTTCCGATTTATTTTTACATCTTGAAACCAAATCCACTCCCCAATACCTTATCTTATCTTTTTACAATATATTTTTAATTTATACTCTATATAAAAAAGTATACATATAATATAAAAAATATTTGGGACATATTTAGAGATAAGGACCTCAAATCCATCCTAAAAGACTTTTCAATAAGAATTCCAAAACCTAATCTTTAAATTCTCCCCCAAATCCAAATATATAATTTCCAACGGGACCCAAACTTATAGAAAAATTTGTCATCCCTTTTCACTTATCTATACATTTTATTGGGAAGCTATAAGACATGAAATTTTAGAATGTAGTTGCAAAATAGAAAACTATAACTAAATTCATACAAAATACATTATCATGCTTCAAATCCTTTAACAAAGATCAATTGATTTTCACAATAATCCATAATCAATAAACAATTTGGATTAACAATTTTATTCGATTTTATCAATTTAAACATCTACTCATCAAAGTCAACCAAAATGGTTTGTATTTCTAGACGGCGACGATCAATATTATGCAATCGTCAAAGTATTGATATGTTCTGTTTGACAAATGAAGCCAGGATGAGCCTCTTTCAATCCAAATGAATACTAAGTTGTATGTTTTGTATTTAACTTTGCGTTAGATGGAGTCTACCATAACTTTTAGAAATTTTCATAGGATAGTATTTCTTGTAATGATTATAAATTATATGAGAAGAATAGATATATGGTCGGGGTGTATGAAGGATAAGACAATGAGAATTTTCATGTCTTCTTCGTCTATCATACTGGAATCTATCTATTTCTCTACCTAACTGCCGACCTAACCTTCGAGGTCCATTCTTCTTCTCTGGATCTCCTAGGGTGGTGCATCATTGCAATCAAATTTTAACAAACCTACCATGGCCAACAATAGGTAAGTAGCTAAACTTTATTGGGAAATGGATCATCTCAGAATTTCCATGGAGGAGATGAATACATCTTTCCAAAACCAGTAGCGTGAGTCACAACAAGAGACTTCCTCAGTGCTCTGAGTGATCCTCTCCCAGATTCAGACATTGTTTGTCGATTCGTCATCAAGTAACAATCCACCACCTACACTACCAACACCTAAATATAATTCACCCTCTAATAATCAATCCACTTTTCCCGTATCAACGCCACATCTTGAACATGGCATACCTCCACCATTTATACCCCCTATATTGGCCACAGCCTTTGAACTACCACCCAATTCCTTATAGGACTGCCTGAGTTGAGTTCCCTAAATTTGATAGCTCGAGTGTTGAAGGGTGGATATACCAAGATGAGAAGTTCTTCGCCATTGACGAGACACCCAAGAACAATAAAGTTCATCTAGCTGCAATTCATCTTAAGGGCTTAGCTCTCCAATGGTATTAGAGGTATTTTAAGACTAGGCCACACCCAATGTATCTAACTTGGAGCGAATATGTTGAGGCCATTACTGCTTGTTTTTGTTCTTTGGTCTTTAATGAACCCATAAAAGAGCTGACTAATATCAAGTAGGGATTCAAGCTGAACGAATACCAAAATAGGATTGATGCCCTGCTTACTCACTTGAATTTGTCGGAATAATATGTTGTGAGTTGCTTCTTTGGAGAATTGCAACCCGGGGTGTAGCATAGTGTTAAAATGGTTAAGCCTCAAACCTTAACAAACAAGTTAGCTAAGCTACAAATGGTAGCTATCCAGAGCCATAGAAACTATAGTTTAGGTGGTCTACTACTTACCCCTCATCCTGAAATGAATTGTTCCAACCCATGTATCATTTCACCATCAAGAGTGACCCCCAATTATCAAAATAACTCAGCTAACTGATAGATGAGGTCATTTTCCCAAGATGAGTTGGCTGCTAAGTGGGTCAGGGGAATGTTTTTGGTGAGCGTACAAATTTAGTTCAAGTCATCATTGTGCTAAAAAGCAAAATTTCATGGTTGAAATGGTAGATGAGGCGAATGATGAGAAGGAAGGGATAATGATCAAAGAGGAAGTGGCATGGGAAACACCCGTGGATAGTAAGCGCAAATTTTGGTGCACGCCTGAGTGAGAGGCTTTGTACCAAACCATACGGATCATGGGGTATATTAAAAGGAAGGCCATTAACGTGCTTATTAACACTAAAAATAATCATAAATTCCTTAATACAAAAATGGCCAATCAAGTGGGATGCCGACTTGTGCACATTCCTCCCCTGATAGAAGCAATAGAAGATGGAAGGGCTCTTTAGAGCTCTTATATGTGTAGAGGGTTGCTATGGAGGATCTCAAAACATGAATTTCAAGGGGACGCTATGGTGATACCCTTGGGGAGATGCAGCATGGTTCTATGAGTCAAATGGCTTAGTACTTTGGGAAGGATCATGCTGGATTACAGCAACCTAAGTGTAGAGTTTTGGATTAAAGATAAGAGGGCAGTTTTGAGGGCAACTAAGGATTCAATACCAAGGGAACCAAGGTTAAAGCGATAAAAAAATAATAGCCATATCTCCCAAACATAACAAACCTTAGTTACATGCATTATAACCATGTGAGGGAGATACAAAGGGAATGGATCTAAAATTTTTATTAATCAATGAAGAAGAGGCAGCCTAGAAGAAACTACAAGCTTCAATTCAGAAGTATGCAAAGGTATTCAAGGCACCACAACAAATCCCTCCTATGAGGTCCTATGATCACCAAATACCCCTTCAACCCAGGATAAGGCCTATCAATATGAAACCTTACAAGTATTCTTCAGTCCAAAAGATTATCATTGAATCCATGATTCACAAAATTCTACACTCAGGCATCATTTAGCATAGTGTTAGCTCATACTCCTCACCCATAGTCCTAGTCAAAAAGAAAAATGGTAGTTTGAGGCTTTATGTAGACTATATGGAGTTTAATAAGCAAACTATGAAAGATAATTTCCCCATCCCGGTCATCAAGGAATTATTGGAGGAACTACAAGGGGCCAAGTATTATTCCAAAATTGATTTAAGGTCTGGATATCATCAAATTCGTATGAATCTCAGGGATGTTCCTAAAACAGCTTCTAAGACTCACAAAGGGCATTATGAGTACTTAATGATTCCCTTTAGCATAAATAATGCTCCATCCACCTTCCAATCCTTGATGAACATGATATTCCAACCATTTATGAGAAGGTTTATATTAGTTTGTTTATGACATATTGATATATAATGTGGATTGGCCATCCCACTTGTTGCACATCTAGTCTACCTTCGATTTGCTTAAACAAAACCAAATGTTTGCCAAGGAAATCAAATGTAGGTTTGCGGCTACACATATTGAGTACCTGAGGCATGTGATCTCATTATAGGGTGTGTCCACAGATCTTGAGAAGATCAAGGCAGTCCAAGAATGGCCTTTACCCTCCAACCTTACTCAACTAGGGGTTCCTAGGCTTGGCAGGTTATTATAGGAGACTCATCCAACATTATGGCATGCTTAGTAATCCTCTAATTGGAATGCTTAAGATGGGCTATTTCATATGGTCAACCTAAGCTAGAGTGGCATTTGAAAAGCTCAAGTTTGATCTCACCACCGCACCTCTCCTGGCACTTTAGGACTTCAGCAAAGAATTCATCATTGAGTGTGATGCGTCTACTACTAGTATGGGTGTTGTATTAATGCATTAAATACACCTGATAGCATATGTCAGTAAGGCATTCTCACCCAAAAATTTGATATTGTCAATTTATGATAAAGATATGCTTTTCATTTTATTTGCCATAGATAGATGGAAGCATTACCTACGGGGAAGGCATTTTAAAATCAAGATGGATCACCAACCACTCAAAAACCACCTTGATCAAAGGGTAATCACTAACTTCCAACACATGTGGCTTGCCAAGATGGTGTCCTACGACTATGAGGTTGTGTACAAGAAAGAAAAAGATAATGTACTTGCAAGAATCCTCTCTAGAATTCAAGGAGCCGAGGTTCTTACTCTTTCATTGTCCATGATACACATTGATCTTCTAGAAAAGATCTAATAGTATTGGGTCTCGAACCCCAATCTCAAGGAGTTGATAAATAATATATAGCAAGACCTAGTGCACTATCATAAGTACAGCTACTCCAACCACCTATTCAAGAGAAGTGGGAAGTTAGTTGTGGGGAACAACTTCACACTACAACAACAATTGCTAGAAGCTTGTCATATTTCACCATTGGGGGGACATTCAAGGGTTCATGCTACTACTAAGCATCTTGCAGAGTTGTTTTGTTAGAAGGGAATCCATAAGGCA
This sequence comes from Tamarix austromongolica, assembly GCA_039764185.1. Taxonomy (NCBI): domain Eukaryota; kingdom Viridiplantae; phylum Streptophyta; class Magnoliopsida; order Caryophyllales; family Tamaricaceae; genus Tamarix; species Tamarix austromongolica. The sequence goes on along the minus strand of CM077816.1, from coordinate 91,818,832 downwards.
GTCAGGGAGTACGTGCGAAAGTATGATACTTGTCAATATTATAAGTATAATATGACAACATACCCTAGCAAGATACAAACCGTGCCAACTCCTCAAGAATGTTGGATAGATATCACCATGGATTTCATTGAAGGGTTACCTAAGCCCAGGGGAATAGATGTGATTATGGTAATAGTGGATATGCTTAAAAAGAATCCTCGCTTTATATCACTCAACCATCCCTAAAACACTTCCGCTATTGCAAAGAAGTTCATTAAGCAAATTTATAAACTTCATGGGTTGCCACAAACCATCACTAGTGGCTACGATCTTGTATTTGTGATCCGATTTTGGCAGGAATTGTTGAAACAACAAGGGGTTGTGCTGCAGCTGTCTACAACATATCAACCCAAATGGAAGTCCAATCAAAAGTCCTTAATTGTTGTTTGGAGTCATATCTTCGATGTATTATAAAACATGCACCTATCAAGTGGTACAAGTGGCTTTCCTTAGTAGATTATTTGTATAATACGATATATCATTTAATTATATGCACCATTTCTTATGAAGCATTGTTTGGCCAACCTCCTTTAATAAACTTTCCTTATTTTCTTAGATATTCACTTTTCAAAGTTATGAATCAATCTTTAATATCTCAAGAGAATGCACTGATGTTTCTCAAGTTTGTTCCCAATCGTGCACATGCCAGAATGAAGAAACAAGCCGACGAGCACCAAAGTGAGAGAGCTTTCGACATAGGAGACTGAGTCTATGTCAAATTGCAATAGTATAGGTAGCTCTCACTGGCCCATCAATCAGTACACAAGCTCCCCCCAATGTACTATAGCCTTTATCAAGTAGTGGACAAGATCAACCCTGTTGCTTACAAGTTAGATCTTCTCACCTCTACATCCATACACCTTGTCTTCCATGTGTCTCTACTCAAGAAAAGTTATGGGAAGCACAAAATGAGTCACCCTCCCCCATCTTACCAAACCCATTATGATTTTCTCTATGAGCATGTGGCTATTCTTGATAAACAAATGGTGAAGAGGGACAACTAAGCTGCAACTAAGGTGTTGGTCCAGTGGTCGAATGGCAACAAAGACAATATTGCTTGGGAATACTATCATGATCTCCTACTTAGATTTCCTAGTTTTGGACCCTTGTGGACAAGGGTCATCTAAAGGTGGAAGTGTTGATACATTGTGTTTGACAAATGAGCAAGGATGAGCCCCCTTCAATCCAAATAAGTACCAAGTTGTGCATTTTGTATTTAACTATGTGTTGGGTGGAGTCTATTGTCACTTTTAGACATTGTCATAGGGTAGGATTCTTGTAATGCTTCTAAAATATGTTAAAAGAATGGATATATGGTAGGGATGTACTAAGTATAAGGCAATGAAAATTTTCATGTCTTCTTCCTCTGTCATACTAAAATCTATCTATTTCGAGGCCCATTCTTCTTCTCTAGATCTCTTAGGATAGTGCATCAAGTATCCTATTCCACTTTATTTTTTATACTAGCAATAGATTATACTTCCATACACATTAAACATGAATCACATTTAATTAAGAGGATACCACTAATTAGATAATCTACCGTATGTCATCGGGTGACTTTCCCCTCCCGGGACCGGTAGGGGTGTGATAATGAAGGAAATTCTAGTTGAGTGCTCGAATCTATTTTCAAAATCAAATAAAATTTTCCATTGAAATTTATAGGTTTTAATAGACTTGCAATCACACTCCATACTCTCAGAATTGAGAGACGTGAAATTCTCTTGAATTGAAAACAATGGGGGTGAGGGGAAGGATAACAAGATAATTAATAAAAAAGATAAATTTCATTATATAACTTATATTAGGTTCATAAAATTTTTAAACAGTAATAATAAATTTTTGAATGAGAAATATTGAATGGTTGAGATTGTTGTTTTTATAATCAATAGTTCAAGTTATTATATTACAGTAACCCACATTTATCCACCGGCCTCTACAAGATTTTTTGTCTCAAAAAGCATCTATAACACTCAAAGTTGGCATGTCCTACCGCACTACCACATTTACGTTCAAATTCTATTCATCTTCCATCTCTAATAATATAATTGGGTATAAGACTGTGTAAAAAAAAAGAAAAAAAAGAATCAATTCTAACTTTATAGAGTGTATATGTTACATAAGCTTTGAATTCATAGCAAATGAGAAGAGGAGGGAAAAAATCACCCTATCACAAGGAAGATTTGAACATTGCTTATATTTAAGTACTCGGTTATTAACTATATGCCGTACACGCGCTCAATAAGTACAATCTAGAGTATAAATTGTTTCAATTTATAAGGTTTCATTACCATATCTTGTTCCAAAAATTAATCATAAACAATAAATGATTTTATTCTTAATTTTGTTATCTTCTTCGAGTTTTGGATAGGATTAAATATTTAATTTTACTCCCTTATATATAATTTTTATTTTATTTTTGGTTCATATTATACTATATTAGCAAAATTTTAATAATATAAAATTAATTATAGTAGATATAATAATGATAGTAATGAGAATAATAACAAAAGTTGTAATGAAAAAATATTAATTTTGATAATGATAATTACCAAATTATCATAATTTTACATGAAATTTTTACAAATCAAACAAGATAAATAAATAAAAAATCAGACAAAAAATATATGCCTTCGAAAAAGATGTGACAATAACGATTGGCCTTCGATTCCAATATCTTTGTTTCAATTTAGGAGAGACCATAGAAAATAAAATAAAATAAGAATATCTGTAAAGGGACAAAAATAATAATCTTATTGAAGAATAATTTCCAAGAATAATAATCATTATGAGGAATATTACGCTTCCATGGGTTGGTCTGTATTTTATGTTACGTCCGCCGCCCGACCCTAATTTGAATCATCGTAACTTATATCACTTTTCGTTGGGTCATTCTATAAGAGTGTTAAGTTGTAATTGGAAATGGTTTGAACGACGACGAAAAGTTCATTCAGGCCCAAGTCAAACGTGGGTCCATTTAGTAATGTTATTGCACCGTTTATCTCGTGCCTTGCAAGATGGGCGCGCCCGAAGTCTGATTATTATTATTTTTATTATTTTTTTAAAAAATATTTATTCATGTAAGGTAGATAGTAGTTTTAATTTAATTTTTACTTTTATTTTTTAATTTTAGTATATTTATTCTATTTTTTAAAAATATATATAATATGTGTGTCTATATATATATAACTTTTTTTTTCTTATTTTCTACCGGCTCTGTTTTTTAATTTTTTTAAAAGTAATACTTTTATGGTTTTTCTTATTTTCATTTCTCGTTCCCGTCCCAATACAATAGTGATATTTAGAAGGCAAACAATTGAAAACTTCTAAAGGCAACCAACTAACTATAAAAAAAAATTATAAAAAATATATTTTATACGTTTATGTGAGTATATATTCATCTAAATTTATCTAAAAAAATTTTTGTCAACAACACTGAATACCGAAAAATGAATCAAAAAAAAATAATGGGTAAAAAAGGATCATTCATTAGACAATTAAACTACTACTTTTTTTTCACCGAGAATTTTATGAAACGATTGAGCCTAAATTACCAAGAAAATAACACCAAAATATAAATTCAACTTGACCCAAAAGAAGAAAAAATTAAATTGGAGAAAAGAATAAAATTAATATCCAAGTACAGATTTCAGCCAAATAAATTTAAACCTATAAAAGAAAATAAAGAAAATATGCTAATATTATTATCGTGTTTGGTAATATTTATATGAATGTCACGTTTGGCACAAGGCCAGCCTTAGACATATTGAGGCCCCAGGCAATAAAAAATAAAAATAAATGTCTCTTATAAGCTAATCTTATACTTATTAAGAAATCAAAAATTTGAAATAAAATAGATTTTGTTTGATTATTTTTGGCATCTGATCTAACTATAATATGTATTGTGTTCTAAAAATAATTCAAAAGCAATCCCATAATATACATACATACATACATACATACATACATACATACTCACTTTAATATAATTGTAATTTTTGATCTAATATTAGATAACTAAAGAAATTAAAACTTTACCATTACATATCTTATAAGTTGACTGGAGAATTTATTAATCTGACTTTTAAGAGTGTTAGATGTTGGATATATCCAATATTTTTATTTTTTTATTTAAGATTAGATAAGTGTGTTCAAATGGATTTTGTGGGTTGACCCAACTTATAATTATCTCAACCTATATAACTCATATAATAATGCGTGTATAAAATCAAGTATCTAATTTTTTCAAGGTTAGATTTTGGATATATCCAATATGATATGAGAATATTATTTTATGAATTTTATAACTTTTATATGAATATTTTTGAAAATATACACTATATGTCAAATAATATCTATATCTTCATCCATATGATTGTCTTGTTTTAACCAAAGAGAATATTCAAATTTCATTATAGATGTTTGGACCTAAAAAATAAATAGATTTAAAAAAAGTCATTTCTCACTAAAACCATGTATTATGAGATAATGTTGAAATAATAAGAAAATATTGAATAATTTTGTCTTATTGAATATCCACTCTAACAAAATACAACATTGGATATCTTAAATTTGGAATCAATTTTTTGGATGCCATTTTTTTAGTAGCACTATATATTATCCATACTCCTGACCCATGTTGGGTTAAGGTTTGGTGAATAGTAAATTCAAACCTAAATCATCTTACTAGTGGATTACACTAGTTAATTGTGGGTTAATATACAACCCCCAATAATTCTAACAAAATTACCACCTCAATATCTCTAAGAGTAGCAGACCCAACTAAGCTAACCACTTCCCCACTTGTCTTGACCAGAATCAAACCTAAACCATTCAAGTGGGGTTCAGACTTAGTCTCACAATGTAACACCCCCTAAATTTATAGTTAAAAATTTTCGTTTGTTAATGAAAATCATACACCAAATAAGGAGGTATTACCGTCGTGATTAGTATAAGTCCAACCCTTAGCCAGCCTCATACTAACCACAAGACTAAAAGATAACAAAGAATATTAACAGGATATGATTGAAAACATAAAGAGTTCAATATTAGATATAGAAAATAACAGAGTGTGCCAAAGTCAACGTTAATACATTAGTGAAATGTAATACAAGATAACGTCTCACTACGGCAGAATAAAAATAACAGAAAACATAAAAGTTAAGCAGTCCAAAGAACACCCTTTCTGACCCCAACCCCGGGACATCAGATCATCACTCTACCCCGACCAACTCATTGTAAGTATCAAAGTCCTCTAAGGGCTCATTGCTTACATGCACAAACTCAAGAGGGGCCATTGCTCATGGGAATAAGCAACAACCATGATAAGGGTGATTAATACGCTACGTATTGAGTAAGGTAACAATATAGCTAAGACAAATAATATGCAATCAATAGGTTTTATTAGATTATTTATCGCTATTAGAGTTAAGCCATTGGTACCATCTTTACACATCTCTCAAATATTATCCACTTGAGTACGGAGACCCTACTATTATGACCAGTGGAACGAAAATAACTACTATAGGGCAGAACGCCTCCGGCCACTATTATAGTCAGTGGAACGGTAAATATGAACATCTCTAGGGCAAAACACTCCTAGCCAATATTATAACCGATGGGACAGTAAACATCCTAAGTCTGGTCCCGACCCATGTGGTTTTTTGCTCTAAGTAATTGGTGTCTTTTCCACAAATTATTATCATCCAAGGGTTTAACTTATTGAGTTCGGAACCCCCACTATTATAATCGGTGTAATATGAATACTAGTCCAAGGTAAAACACACTTGACCATTATTATAACCGATGGAATGATAACATATACATATCCAGGGCAAAACGCTCCTGGCTACTATTATAACCGGTGGAACGGTAACATCCTAAGTCTAAGCCTAGCTCAATGATCTTCCACTTTAAGTGATTATTATTTTATTCATGTCTTATTCAACAAGAAACCCCCATCCAGGCATGCATACACCAATGGGATCTCCCGACTCATTACCACTCTACCAACCCAAACTTCCTAAAATACCCTAACCCTTTATCTGGGTCATCTACATCCTTCAAGACTCTAGGACCCCCATACACCTTCCACCATCCTCACAACAAACTCAGAAGCCTCATATATATGGGTCAAGGCCCACTTCCCCATTTCTCCACCCATACTCACCGTCGCCCACTAGGGCTTCCCTTGAAACCCTAATCTGACATATGTGGCCCTAGCCTATCCTATTCTTACTCAACCCACATTATCCCTTAATTCGAACACCATCACCATACTCATACTAATTCCAAATCTCAAAACCCAATTCCTCAACTCCCATATGTGATAATGATACCCTAGTTGGTCACCCCCCAAAACCCTAATATTTCCCCTTTTTCTCCACGCCCTCTTCTCGTACACAACTCTACCCTCCATTTTACTTGACTCACACCCTCCATGTGGCAAACCACTCATCACAACATCAATACCCAACAAACCTCCTCAACCTTTCCCCATAATATCCCTATCCTTAGGGTTTTCCCCCAAACCCTAGCTTATACCCCTATACACCTTTCCATCAACCCACGTACTAAATCCTTCCCAAGTACACCAACCACCCAAAACACGCTTTCATCCCCATGATTAACCCTCAAACAAGATTTTCTACATAAATCTTGCCCCCATGTAAAGCACACACACCCCATGTAAGGCTCACACTTCCCATGTAATATTTTACCCTAACCCTTCATTTTATTATTTTCTCTACCATATTTCATGATACATTTAGGGCATTCTCTACATATCTCCTCACCCACTCCACCCTCTTTATTTTCTTTAATCTCCCATAACCACTCAAAACCCACCCAAGGCATCTAGGTATAAATATCATAATATTCAACCATACATAAGAACATGTCCATCCATAGCAAGTTGTAACAACATATGAAACACATAATGAAAAACATACTCACCATACCTTAGCTCCTTACAAGCAAAGCTGCACTACACACATACTTAGTTCATATACCCATATTGTTACACATAGCATACCAATACATACATACAAATAATATTCATAACATAACCCAAAGTCTTAGCTATATCATTACCTAGCTAGGATCCGGGCTTGAAGCATGAATCCTACGCCTCCTCACGGGGAAGGGTGTGCTCAAAACCTATAAAGAGAGTATCACTAGGTCATTTCACCTTCTTCCTACTTTTTTTTCTTTTTTCTTTCTTTTCTTAACCAAATAATAATAATAATAATAATGAGTTATTAAATAAAATACACTAAAAAAGGAAGAGGGAGAACGGTATAACTAGAAATGACAACAGATGAGGGGGCGGCGGCGCGTTTGCGGTGGTGGAGGATATGTAAAGGAGTAATTTTTAGGGTTGGAAAAAGAGAGGTAAGGTAAGGTTTCTTAGGTGGTAGGGTCCATGGTTCATGAGGTTTATGGTGGTGGTGGTGGTATCATGGTGGCGGCACAATGGTGGTAGCAACGGTAACCAAGAAGGAGAGAAAAGGAAAAGGAAGGAAAGAGAGAAGTGGAGGCGTGGGTAAGGCAAGGGATTTTTTTGGACAAGAAGGGGGCAGGGCGGGTGGTGTTTGCAGTTGCAACACCCCCAAAATTTATAGTTGAATTTTTTTGTTTGTGCAGAAAACCATACACTAAAAACTAGGGGTGCTAACATCGTGATCATCACAAGATTGACCCCCGACCAATCTCATACTAATCACAAAGCTAGAGAAACTAAAAGTATTAATATGAGTAATCAATAAAACCATAATAGTTTCAACATTTTATAAATAAAACGTAGTGAGCAATTGTCAGAGTTAATATAGAAATGGAAGTTGAATACAACAACGCCTGCTATGGGGGAAATAAAATGATGAGAAAAACCAATAATGATAAGTCATGAGAACACCCTCTCAAACCCCACAACAAGTACGACAAGCCATCACTTAGTCCCGCCCAAGGCATCGTAGGCATCAAAATCATCAATAGTATCATCTCCTACCTGCACAAACTCGGGAGGGGCCACTACTCGTGAAAATGAGTAGCACCCATGAACGGGGTGATCAGTATGATACGTACTGAGTAAGGTAATCATATGGCTAAGACCATGCAAACATGAAAAAGGCAGATAATACATGTAGTATGTTATTCTGATTAATCATAATTATTAAAACTTAGGCCATTAATTCTATAATACCCCAAAATTTAAAAAACCGATAATTTAATAAATAGACTTTATTTGAGATATATTAACTTTTAAATTAATTTAATTTAATTATTTTGTGGATTTTTGACTATATAAAATTGGATATGAATATTTAATAAATTAAAATAAATATTTTATTATTTTATCATACTCATTTTATTTAAATAATTTTCCAAACTAATATTTTACTAAAATTAACCTTTTCAAACCAATATATTAAATTACAATAAATTAATTTATCTATTGAAAATATTAAATTCTATTATTTCAAAAATTATTTTATTTTATTTCTCCCCATTTTCCTTTTTTCTTTTTCACTTTTCCCTTTTTCTTTCTCTTTTTTCTTTCTCCTTTTTCTTCCTTTTCTTTTCTTTTTCCTTTTCTTCTTTCTCCTTCGAGTATCCAGGCTTGTGGACTTCTCCCCCTCGCGCTCTGGGCCGCCGACCCACTCCTTCCTCCTCTTTTTCCCCTTTCTCCTGCACAGTGCCCTGGCTAGACCTTCCCTCTTTTTCTTTTCTTTCCTTCCTTCCCCCGACTCGGCCAGCCTAATTCTTCTTCTTTTTTTCTCCTCCTCTCCCTCGCGTGCGGGGCGACCAGCTCCTCTTCCTTCTCCCTCGCCCGATCGGCTTTCTCTTTTCTTTTCTTTTCTTCTTTTTATCTCCTTCTTCGACCCCGACCAAACATGCCCCCAGTAGGGCCAGCATGCTATGGCTACCTCTTGCAGCTCCTCCCTGCCACCACCTACCTCCCTACAGCCTACTCTTATTCTCCCTCTTTCCCTCATCCTTTTCTTCCCCTTTTTTAACCAAACCAGCCCCCTGAAAACCCTCCCTGCATGCCCTGTTTTTTTCTCTTCTTCTCCTCCTCTCCCTACCACCCTACGCCTGTCGATCTGCACACCTCTCCCTGCCACCACCTAACCATCCATGCTTGCATATTCCCTATCTCATTTTCTCTTTTTTATGCTTCAAATCCTTCTTACTCGAGCCACACTTCCCCCTACCGATCCCCTTCTTCTCCCTTTCTTCTCCTCTCCTTTCCTTCCCCTGTTTTTGCTTTGTCGCCTCGACCGCCGCTTCCACCACCCTACACCACCAGGCCACCCCTTCGAGCCCCCTGCAACCACCCCTCTTCCTTTTCTTTTTCTTCCCCCTTTCTCGGCCCCCTCCCTACACCACCGCCGTTCTACTGCTTCTGCTGCCTCCTAAGCCACCAACCTACTCCCACCAACCTCCCCTACCACCCCTTACCTCCCTTGGCCGAAAACTAGCCCTACAACCCCTCATTTTCCTTCTTCTTCTCCTCCGCCACTCCTCCATCCCACTTTGCAGCCCTTAGCCACCAATAACCCATCCCTAACCACCACCTACATCCCCACTCCACCCCTACACCCATCCCATCCCCTACCCTAACTCCCCTCCTCGTGCTCTCCACCTCACTCCCAAAACCCTTACCCGAAAACAACCACCTCTCCTTTCTTCCACCCCTCTTCGACCCCTTCCTTCATTGTTGTATGAGCAACGTGAGTTTGTTGCCTTCCCTTTACTTGTTTGGCTAATAACCTTAAGGTATAATGATGGTTAATAGTAGTAGATATTTACTTAAGTTTTGATAAAGGTTTATTCTTTTGATTTTTCTACTTCTAATATGATGATTATGGGTATTATTTTTAGGTATTGATTTTGCTAATCAAAGCTTGAATCTTTAACCGGGGTACCGGTAAGGTTTGATTTTTGTTGAAAATAAGGTAACCGTTAAACCTTACTTAAACATATGGATATACGTATGCTAGCACATTAGGGTTTTTAATATGTTTATATGCATGATATATGTTGTTAAGTATAATGTATTTATTTTATTGTATTGATTGATAAAAAGGAAATCATGCTAATTTATGTGTCATATGTAGAAATAGTGCTTAAGGAAGGAGTTTTGTTGTTAATAAAAATGTCAAGTGCTTATCTATGATATGTTATGTTAATGTGGCCATTGTTGCATAAATATTATTATTATGGGCCCTAGGGGCACTTTAGTAATATTTCTTATACAAGAGTGTGACCTAAATAAATGTAGGTGCTAATGAGTATTATGATAAATAACAATAGTTGGTAGAGTTGGATGATGGGTATGGAGCATTAATTTTACTATTTTATGTAGTGAGGGTATTTTAGTAAAAGTGGTGTAATAAGGGAAAAATGGTAAATTGTAAGAGTAAAGGGGGGAATAGTAAATTGACAAGTAAGAAGGGTATTTTAGTAATTTTTGGGTGTAAGAAAGTATTTTGGTGAATTAAATATAATGGAAAGGGTAATATGGTGATTTTGTAAGTAAAAGGGTAAAATGGTAATTTTGTAAGTAAAGGGGTAATATGGTAATGTTGTAAGTAAAAGGGTAATAGGGTAATTTTGTAAGTAAAGGGGTGAAATGATAATTATGTAAATTAAAGGGATAAATTGGTAATTTAATATAGGAGAAGGGTATTTTAGTAACTTGGTATAAAGGAAGGGTGAAATGGTACTTTAATGAAGTAAAAAGGTAAAATAGTAATTTGGTACAAAGGAAGGGTAAAATAGTAATTTAATAAAGTAAAAGGGTAAATTGGTGTAAAGGAAGGGTGTTTTAGTAATTTGTAGAAAGAGGGGCAAATTGGTAAATATAATAATGGAGAAGGACAATTTGGTAATTTAACCAATTAAAAGAGCAAAATGGTAATTATAATAATGGAGAAGGACAATTTGGTAATTTAACCATGTAAAAGGGCAAAATGGTAATTATAACAATGGAGAAGGGTAATTTGGTAATTATAATAACGAAGAAGGGCGATTTGGTAATTTAACCAACTAAAAGGGCAATTTAGTAGTTATAATAATAAAGAAGGGTAATTTGGCAATTTAACCAATTAAAATGGCAAAATGGTAATTATAATAATGGAGAAGGGCAATTTAGTAATTTAACTAACTAAAAGGGCAGTTTGGTAATTATAATAATGAAGAAGGGTGGTTTGGTAATTTAACCAACAAAAAGGGCAATTTGGTAATCTAACCAACCAAATGAAAAATCTAACAAGTGTAACAAATATGAAGGATGATTGGTGACTTAATGAGCCTAAGGGCAATTTGGTAGTTTAGATAAGTATACAGGGGAATATGGTAATTTAACCCACTAGAAGGGTAAATTGGTAACTTAACAAGTATAAGGGGTAAAGTTGGTAATTTATTAAGTATGGAGGATAATTTTGTAATCTAACACAAGTAAGGGGCAAATTGATAATTATGCAAAATGGAGGGTAATATGGTAATTTGGCAAGTAAAGAGGGATGGCTTAATAGTTTTACAAGCAAGGGTTATTTCGGTAATTTTGTAAAGATGATAGGGGTAAATTAGTAACTTGTATTTAACATGTCAATAGATTGAATGAGTTTCATAATAAGACACAAGTAATATTGAAAAGAAAGATAAGGGTATTCAACAAATAAGTGAGTATCATAAGAACATGGCATAACCTAGGATTGGATGAATAATTAAGGGTGTGGTACGGTGTTTATCTCATATTCATGAAGGATGTGTCTTAATCATTAATCATGCATGGTATTGGGTGTTGGGTGTGAACTAAGGGCATGTTAGGGTTATGTGTGTCATGATCCTTCGATGTGAACTAACCAGACTCTAAGACCGTATTGTGATAATGATGTGATAAATCCTTTGTGGCATATGAACAAATGGAAACAAATCCTGAATTAGAATTTGGATGAGAGAATGATGGCCTTAGTGATTCCTTTAAGTTATCATGGATAATTGTATGAATAAGGATTACTTAATGATATCAGAAACAAATGGAAGTGAATAAGTACGTGGTTGTTGTACTTTTCGTGGTCACCTTAATTAAGGCACTAATAATTAAAGTGGAAGAACTCGAGATCGGAAATGGTGGCTCTTTAGGGGTTGCTACCCTAAAGACGTGGTTTAGCCCACGATTATTTTGGTAGTTGCTAGTATGCTTTATTGCCCCAGTCAGGTCCTACATCTTACTCTATCTAGCTCTACAGACCTATTTAGGGGGTATGCATACTTATGGATTAAGTGTCCTTGTCGGTAGGGTACTGTGTAGCTTGTATGCACCAGTACAATCAGGGTACCTTTGCGTCCCTAGCTTGATGGTTGAAGGGTACTGAGTAGCTTGTATGCACTAGTATGACCGGTGTACCTTTGTGTCTTCGAGATCTTGATCTCCCCTTTGAGGCAAATAAATGGAACTATTGTGCTAATTAAAAGGGAAAACACTAATCATGAAAGTGAAAGACAATTGAGCCGGGCCCAGATGGATTATATTATGCGTACCGGTCCACCAGATATACTAGTGGCCCAGGAGTGCTTTACCTTGGAAGATGTATATATGTACCAGTCCACCGGTTATAATAGTGGCCCAGGAGTGCTTTATCCTGGAAGATGTATACATGTATTCCGGTTCACCGTCTATAATAGTGAGGGTCCCGAGCTCAATAAACCAAATACTGGATATGAATAAATCATGGAAAATACTAATCACTTATAGCGGAACACCATGTGAGTTGGGGCCAGACCAATCCACCGGAGATAATAGTGGCCAGGAGCCCTCTGCCCTGGAGACCAATCCACCGACGAATAATAGTGGTCATGAGTGTTCTGCCCTATATATTTCCGGTCCACCGACTATAATAGTGGGGTTTTTGCACTCTCATAAATATAATTCGAGAGATGATGATTGGGTAATGATTGATTAATGGCTTAAGGTTCATAATTTTAGGGGTGTTATAAATTCCATCTTCACACAATTCTCGATTTATATCCATGCGAGTATGATAACCCCACTATTATAGCTGGTGGATCGGAAACACCTAGGGTAAGACACTCCTGGCCACTATTAATTGTCAATGGATCAGTCTCCAAGGCAAAATGCTCATGGCCACTATTCTCATCGGTGGATCGATCTTGTCCTAACTCACATGGTGTTCCACTATATGTGATTAGTATATTTTCCATGACTTATTATCATTTAATGTTTGGTTTACTGAGCTCAGGATCTCCCACTATTATAGCTGGTAGATTGGAATATACTCCAAGGCAGAACACACCTGGTCATTATTATTCCCTGGTGGATCGGTCTCCAAGGCAAAATGCACCTAGCCACTATTCTCGCCGGTGGATCTGTTTGGGCCCGGCTCAATAGTATTTCGGTTTAAATGATTAGTGTTTTATTTGTGCCTTATTCAACAAGTAATTTCTTACTAGACATGCATGCCCGACTGGACTTCCCATTATCACCCTTCTCACCCTAGACTCCCTGAATAACCCTATCCTATACCTTGAGACATCTACACTCCTTAGGACTCCAAAACTTCTTTCTCACCTTACCCCTACTCACCATGAAATCCAAACTCCCCACACATGTGGGTTAAGACCCACTTTCCCATTTCTCCACCCAAGCTCACCATCGCCTACTAGGGTTTTCCCTTAGAAACTCTAATCTAGCCTATGTGGCCCTAACCTCTCTTTATCATACCTGGCCTATGCTCCCCTTTAATTCCAACACCATCACTCCACTCAACCCACATCCAACATTGCAACCCTACTCCCCATCTTCCACATGAGATAAGAAAACCCTAGTTGACCACTTCAAAACCCTAATACTCCTCCTTTCTTTTACACCATCCCTTCACATACACACTCCACCCTCTCTACCACTTGACTCACCCCCTTTCATAATACACCCTCCTAGCCTTAACCCTAGCTCTAACCAATCACCATCAACCCCTTTCACACACTCCCTAACTTAGGGATTTTCCCCAAAACCCTAGTTAAGCCCCCATGCACACTTCTACCAACCCATGTAATATCTTTCACCCAAGGACTCCAATCACCCAAAGTACTCTTTCCACACCATGCTTAAACTTAGACCATCTTTTCCCATGTAAACTTTACCCTCATACAAAGTATAACCACCCCATGCAAGCTTTACTCCAACCTTCATTTTATTATTATTATCCCATTATTTTGTCACCCATAGGTCATAACATACTTAGGCTTTTTCTCACTTCTTCCTAACCACTCCACCCTCTTTATTTCTTTTAGATCCCCCACATCCTCATCATACCACCTAAGGCTTCCTAACATGCATGTCATATTATAACAACTATACATAAGATCATGTCATAAAATATAAGTCATATCACCTATATTACACATATCATAGCTCATACACAACTTACCTTAGCTCCACACAAAGCAAGCTGCATTACACATTTTAGTTCATACCCACATATAATACATATCACATATCAAAACACCTATAAGCACATAAAACATACAACTAAGCCTTAACCATATCCTTACCTAATAATACATCAGGCTTGGAGCACGAATCATACGCCTCCTTAAAGGAAGGGTTTGATTCACCTATAAAAATAGAATGCTAATATTAAATTTCTTCCTAATCCTTTTTCTTTTATTTTTTTCTAACTAAATATTAGTAAAGAGATTAATAATAATAATAATAATAATAATAATAATAATAATAAGGTTAATAATAGAAAAATATTTTAAATAAATTATACTAAATAAAAACCAGGGTTAGGACACAATTAGAGAGTGGCGATGGCGGCTGAATAAGGGTGGTGGAGGTGGTGATGAAAGAAAAGATAGGATTTTAGGGTTGGAAAAGGGGAGGAAAGTGGTGTTCTCTTGGCTGGTAGGGTTCCTAGGTCAGAGGGGGTTGTCGTGGTAGTGGGGTGCGGCACAGGCGGCGATGGTGGCCGAAAGTGGAGGAGATGAAAGGAGGAGGAAGGAGGGAGAGAAAAAGGGAATGGAGGATGTGTGAAGGTAGAGGGAGGATGTCTAGGCAAAGAGGGAGGTAGTGGAGGTGGTAGTTGTGGCAAGGGGCGGCGAAAGGCGCAAAAGGGCAGCTCAAGCTGCCCACTTTACATAGGTGGGGAGAGCAGAGGAGGGAGAGTTAAAGGGGAGGGAGGGTTGCATTTGGTAGAGGGTAGTGCAGGGAAGAGAACGGGTGGTAGTTTGGATGATGGCACGACGGCGGCGACTGCATCTGAAGGGACGACGGAAGAAGAAGGAAGGGGAAATTTTAGGCGGAAAAAAAGAGAGAAGAAGAAGGGTGATGGAAGGTTTTTATAAATTCAAGGGAGGGGAAGATGATAGGGGGAAATGAGGACAAGGGAATAGGGGAGTAGGTGGCTGCCGGCCGGCGGTGGCAAGCTGGTGTAGGTCTGCGATGGTGCAAGTTTGCAAGGGGTAGGGTTAGGTTTTTTGGGCTAGTTTGTAGGGGTTAGGTGAGGGTGTTGGGGCTGTAGAGGGGCGAGGACCAGTGCAAGATAGTGCCAACTACACGCTCTATGGGTTAGGATGAGGGGAAGGTGAAGGGAGAGAGAGAGCCATGGCTATGAAGCACCCATGTGCATTATCCAATTGGGGGGAAGGTAGAAGATGAGGGTAAAAGGGGAAGAAGGGAAAAAGAAAAGGGATAAAAAAGGAAAGACGAGGATAGGGAGGCTTAGGCTGCGCTAGGTAAAAAAACACAAGGAAAAGGGGGTTGGGCAGCATGGAAAAGAAGGAGAGGAGGAGAAGGGGGAGAAGAAGTGGGTCGCGCTGGGCAGGGCTTAGGCTAGCGAGAAAAGAAAAGGAAAGAAAAAGAAGAAATAGGAAGAAAGAAAAAGAAATGGAAGAAAAAGAGAGAAAAAGGAAAAAGGAAAAAAAAAAGAAGAAAAATTAGGTGATTGGGGTGTTTGGGATTTTCTTGAGTTTTATTAATAATAAAATAAGTAAAAATAATTAGTTAATTTTTTATTAGTTTAAAAAATAGTTATTAAAATTTATTTTAGCTTAGTAAATTATTCTAGCCTCCACTAATTTGATTCCTACATTATTTTCCTCCTTTTTAGCTTCAATTATTTTTGTTATAATAATATTATTTTATTAAAAATGCTATATTTAATTAAATCTTACTTATTAATCCCTAATTTATTATTAACTCCTAAATTAGGATTTTGGGGTATTATAGCAACAGTGGTGGAGACGCAGAGCGGTGTTGGCGGTAGAGGAAGGTGCAAAAAGGTAGCTTGAGCTTCCCGCTTTGCACAGGTGGGGAGAGAAGAGGAAGGGGAGGGGAGTGGCTCGTTGGGTGCAAGGTGATGCAAAGAAGAGGAAGTGAGGGAGTGGCAATGGTGGTGTGGCCTAGTGGTGGCGTCTGTTTTGGCAGTGCAAGTAAGGAGGGCAGGGGAGAATCAGAAAAAAAAAAGAGAAAGGAAAGGAGGGAGTGGGGAGGGGTATTTATAGGTGTAAGGGATGGGAGAAGTGGACAAGAAGGGGAAGAATACAATGGGAGGGGGATTGGTGGTTTCCGGCCGGTGTGTTGGCCAGAGCAACTGCATAGGTAAGGGAGATAGGAGGCGGGTTTCGCAGGGGTCGGGGAGGGCAGGTGAGGGGTGAGGGGCTCGCAGGGGGAATGGGGGACCATGTTGGGACGTGCCTGCTACACGCACTACCAGGCCAAAAGAGTAAAAGAGGAGGGAGAGAGAGGTGGGAAGAGCTGCGATGGTAGCCATGCGCAGGGTCGTGTAGGTCGGGGAAGAAGAAGGTAGGGGTAGAAGGGTAAAAGAGAGGGAGAGAAAAGGAAAAGAGGGGGGGTTAGGCATACGGTAGGGCTTATTGGGAGGAAAGAAAAAAAAATTGGGTCGAGGAAGGAGAAAGGAAGGAAAAGAGAGGGAGTGGTGCGTTAGGCTGCGCTGGGCACAACCCAGCCAGTCAAAGGAGAGGGAAAAAGAAGAAAAAAGGAAAAGGAAGAAAAGAAGAAAGAAAAGAAGGGAAGAGAAGGAAAAAAAAAAGGAAAATGGGGTGGTAGGGTGTTTTGGATTTTTGAGAGTTTTAGGGATAATAATAATAATAATAATAATAATAATAATAATAATAATAATAATAATAATAATAATAATAATAATAAATTATATTAATTTAGAAATTATCATAATTTATTTATAATTTATCTTAGGTTGGTTAATAAATTTAGTCTCCACTTATTATGTCCCTACATTATTTTTCTTCCTTTATTGCCATAATAATTATTATTGTTATTTTATTAAAAATGGTACATATAATTAAATCTTATTCAATAATTCCTTATTTTATTATTGAATCCTAAAATAAAGTTTTTGGGTATTATTACACACAACTTCTCAACTTAGTCCGACAAGACTTGAAGTAGGTTTATCTCTCCTTAGGTTGTCAAAATCAAATTCTATGTTTGATCAATGAAAACCCTCGTGATCAAATTGTAGGATTATAATATCCCATAAAAATTATAAAAATATGGTCCCAATATATTTATATGGTATAAAATACAATACTTAAACTTAGCGAATACTACAAATACATCTCTTAAGGTTTCATAAAATCACTAGTTAAGTTCTACCAACTTATAGGCATCACGAATTGTCAACTTAGTTTTACAAATTAAGAACTAAATTAAGTCAACAATAGCAAAAATAAAATTTTATGTAATATAGGTTAAAAAAAAGGGGGCAAATAAAGAATATGACAAGTGTGTAGTATATTTCATCATTAAGACAATCGAGGCACAAGGTATAAGGTTGGCTTTTAGTATTCAAGTGAATTAAGATTTAAAAAAGGAAAGTAGAAGAGGAGTTTGGTTTACATGCATACACAATAGGTTGATGCTATGTTAACCATGTATATATTATAAACCTAAAATTTAATTATATGAAAAGGTGAACATCACAAAAGAAATAAAAAAAAATGTTTTATGAACTTAATGTTGATTTATTTTTGTTTATGTGGTGATGTCAAATACAATATAATTTTTATTGTAGTTTTATTTATGATAGGAAGTCAATTTTGTGGGTTTCTAATCGTGAAGCTACTATCTTCACCGTATACCAATAAACACTTATGAAGCATTGACGGTTGATAGTAATGTGATGGGTAAAATAGCTGTCACTCCTATTTAATATGAATTAGGTATACTAATGTCCTTACTCAATTGTTTAATATGATATTATTTAGTATATGAATAATGTATAAATGAATTTGCAGCCACTATTGGGAGTTGATTGTTTCAGAACAAAAACTGGAATCTTTTACTAGTTTCGTCCAGCAAATAAAGTCATGTTAGTGAGATAATTAGACATATGGAAAATTAAGTATTTTACTGTATTTTTCTATATACTTGGTAAATAATCATTTGTTTATATTATATTTATGTTAGTGAATTGAATACATACTTTTTGAATATACGTCCCCCAATGCCTACAACATGCATTTGTTTCTCTCTCTATACATAAATCATTTGCCTGTATGATCTATATTTCCAAGCAATGTCCGCAAACGGACAATTCACTTGATGGCGGAAATTACGTCGATTGATTCTGGGGGGATATTATTGAGAGAAGATGGAGCATCAAATGTCAAGCCACCATCCTTAATCATGTTTTACTCTTGAGAATTGTTTTAATGTATCATAAGATGCAGTTTTCTATTATATTACCGCTATATTCTGTTTATCAACGTGACAACTGACAATCCTCTAAGAATGACATTGACAATCATTGATTAATCTAAGCTAGATTGATCGTTGCTTTTGGTATATGCGTGTGCGTGTGTGTGTATATATTCATGCAATAGAATACTCGTTGTGCATTTATATGACGATTGTGGTGTGTGTATATATATGTTGTCAATAATGAATTTGTATATAAACATTGTGTTAATGGTTGTGATAGTTGCGTTGATGTTTTTTTGTATGATTATATTATTTATGATGTGTATCTCTAAGCACCGATGAAGCTATATTGTAATCAGATCAGATACTTTACATTGTTAAAAAAAATGCAGGTATATTTGTAATGATTTGTATTGTGGTAAAGGGTAAAAATTAAGTTACGGCATCGGTTCCTTAGTAAGAAAAAATGTTGCTATAAATTACATAGATTTAAGGCAAAGTAAATATTCGTTGTAAAAGGTTTAGTTATTATGATGGTTTATAGGAAAACACCAGCGTCGTATGTTTACCTTCAAAGGCATCAATTTTTCTTTTGCATTTGTATCTTACTAAATGCGATGGATCCATATGTCGCCATGGAAGGTTTCTATGACAATCATTAATTATCACGGTGAATATTGTAATATCCTATCCTTTCAAATTTTTATTACCTCACCTGATTAGACTTGTAATACATTCCTATCTTTAGAGTAAGTTCGAACCTTGTTTATTTATTAAATTTTTTTTTACAAAAAATATATATTATTTTTGTAATTTTTATGATCTTATCGGTTTCACATATTTTAACTTATTTAAAACTTATAAGTTATTTTAAAAATATTTTTTAAGTTCATCCGTCTATTTCATTCTTTCGTAGGTCACCTACTCATTTTAATTTGTTAAATCACAAAAATATATGCTTACACGATTTGATTATTTTTACCATTTTTAACCTTTTGGATATCAAAACCAACTCTGTGGCCAAATATTTTAATATTTTTTATTTTAAAAATTTATTCTTTCGTAGGTCACCTACTCATTTTAATTTTATTTTTTCATTTGTAAAAAAATGTATTTCTATAACTTATCCATTTTTATTTATTTCTATTCCTCGAGCTTCAAACCAACTTTGATACCCAATGTTTCTATATATTTGAGTTTCTAAAATTATTTAAGCCATTTTCATAAATTTTCATGATTAATGAGATTTATTCGTTATGTTTCCTAATAAATGTACATTATTGGACTTTCTTACAAATTTATTATCTAAAATTAAATGTAATCAGCATCCTAACTGCTACATACCCTACAACTAGCCCTATAACTAAAATAAATCAAAATTGTAACTTAGTTGCCTTTCTTACCATCAAAAAGTGTATTAAAGTACGTAATCATGTTTTTTTTCCTTTTATGTGACAAAGCAGTCACTAACCCATGTGATGCATAAGATGCCTAACAAATAGTTTACCATTTGTTTGTGATTATGGCTAATGTTATTTGATATTTTTTTCTATTTAGGAGGGAATAAAAAAAATAAAATATAATTTGACCTCATCTTTTTCATTTGATAATTATTTTGTAACGAAAATGTTTCTTCATCACAATGTATATACTTTTAAACACTTTGAAACAACTCTTTATATACAACATTTTGTGTCATATTTGAATCTTCTCAAATATTCCTGTAATACCCCAAATTTAGCCTAACCTTACTTTCGGGTGACTTTAACCTTAAATCCAACTCTAAACTTTATTTCTTTCCTTTTTCCTTTTCATTTTTTCTATTTTCACTTTTCTTTCTTTTTTCTTCTTTCCCTAGTTCTTCTTCCCCACATGATATTTCCCTTGCCATCTTAGTTTGTTTCGGTTTGATTAATCAAGCCAAATTCCCCAACTATAGCCAAGCCTTCACTCCATCACCATCGTCTCCCTTCATTCAAGTGTTAATCATGCCAAATTCCAACCCCCGTGCTCTATTTGTTTTGCACTAGACCTCCACAACCCCTTACTTCCTTAACTCCATCGCACTACCATTTCACACACCACCATCAGCCATATAGCCCTTCTCCTTCATTTCTACTATCATTTTTTGCTTCACTAACGAAGCCCTAATCTCTTCTCTCTTTTCCAACTCTCTATTATGCACTTTCTCCCTCAATGCTCCACCATTTTTTCGTAGCAATCTCCACTTAGCACAACATTCCTCATGTTGCATCATCACATGTTGTACACCTTTGGCAGCATGAACAACTCATACAAATTACACCCCCATTTTACCACCCAAACCTCATATAGTAACCCCCAATTTCCGACTAACTTCACGCAACAACAAGCCACCACCATCAACCCCTCACGTTGCAGCCCCTTACCAGCCTGAGGACCTTAGATTTTCACCCCTCCACCTACATGAATAGCTCACACAATTCAACCCACAAGGCACTCCTCCCTCACATAGATACCCCTTCTATTTTTTTCTAGGTTCTTCATTTTTTCCTTCCCCTTTTGCCTTTCCTTTCCTTGCTTGTTTTTCCTATGCTCCTAACCATGGGGGTTTATTAGCTTTTAGGTAACTTTTTTGTGGTCTTGGAGGAGGAGACTTAGGGTCTTTTGCTTACTTAGAGATTGGTGGAATTTCAGTAAAGATACATGTCATGAATTAAGGAGTTTTGATGTTATATGTTCACTACATGCAATATTATGTTAACATACTTTCTTTTCTTGAAATCATGTTTGTACAGTATATTTGTGCAAATTATGTTGTTGATGTTATACCATGATCTTGTCATATTGTATTATGAAAGTATGATCGTTATGTGAAAGTATGGGCTTATGTGATATTATTTGGTTAAGCCTTATCTTGAAACCAAATCATGTTTGTATGATCTATTGTCTTGATTGAGTTATAAATATTGGGTCATAAATATAGTTAAGTATTATCATGATAAAATATGTTAAGGGTTGGAAGTTGATAATATTGGGACTCATGACATGTTTGGGGTACTTCTAGTTCTTAAGAGTATTTGGGTACTTTTATATTTGGGGTGGTTTCTTTGTTATCTAACCCTAAATAGTTAACTATTCTTAATCTCAAGGCTTTCCACTTTAAGTATTAGTATTTTATTTAATGATCACAAATATTACATAATACGTATATGATGTCAATTTCCATATTTAATTATTTTTAATTTATTTTTAATTATTCAAGTCAACCCAAAAGGTAAATTGTCAAAGTTAACAATAAGGTCAGTCTAGAAAGCCACTAAGGTCATTCTATGTCTGATTATTTACATTTAGGCACATCCTAATAAAAAATGACCAAAATGACCTTAAAGGTTATTATTTTATTAAATTCCCACTTTAATACCAAACGTTATTAGAACTTAATAGAATCCATGACATAGATAAATAACATTAAAATAGCAATTAAACATAAAAATTATAATTCTAAAAAATATAATTAGAAGTCAAATATTTACCATTTTGTCCATAAAAACACTTAAACCCATTTAGCACATAAAACCCTTATCATGCATATTTGGCATTAAATATTTCACAAGCCTTTCATACTAAACATAATATAAAGCATAATAGGCATATAAGAAGGAAATTTTTTAGATTCCATGCGAAATGACAAAAATACCCCTAAAGCATATAAAACTTAAATCATTCAAAACTATGCCTATATATGCTTAAATCTCAATATATCATATATCAAACTTTAAGTAAAACATTGGGGAATCTAATAGTAAGCTCAAAAATTACAAAGTATGCCTTTTCTAGGACAAAATTTCCCTAGTACAAACCACCCCTGCAATATAAACATAAATATTATTCAACACTCAACCCTATTATAGCATGTTATTATACATATATTAAAAATACATAAGTCTAGAATGTTCTTACACATTATCTTATGGCTACTTGAAGAAAAATATAACCCAGCATGGCACATGCATTTATTCCATTAAATCACAAGCATGAATAAAAATCACACTCAACATAATCAAAACCCTAAATATGCTAACACATGATTTTCGCACAATTAGTAGGAGCATGTGAGATATCTTTTCTCCAAGAAAAATGGCAAAAATAAGAACAAGAATTGCCACAAACAATAGCTCCCAACCTTTTCTCCTTCTCCATAAAAGCACAAAAATCCAACAAAATAACTAGAATAAACTATAATAAAATAACAAGATAACATTAATAATAAAAATTCAAAAGAAAAAAGAGGCATACCCAAGCTATAGGGTGCAACAAGAGGGATAAAGAAGGATGGAAAAATCTTAATTTTTTTTTCTAAATATAACATCCTTATAAATAAGAAAAATAAATGGGGTTAGATCTAGGATTAGAGGAATAATACAAATAAGGAAAATGGAGAAAAGATTAAGGAGTTTCAATCACAGCTCAAGAACAAAAGGGAGTTATTCAACTCAAATCCAATCTTCAACCAAAAGGGATGAGAGAGGAGAGAACATTATAAGTCTTATTTTAAGTTCCAACGAACATTTATTGTTAAGTTTTCTAATTTATCACCTTCTACCTCACTAATGTATTTTATAATAATTAAATTGTTCAAATTTTAATAGGGGAATTTTAGTTATTTTTTTTTACCATTTCTCCTAAATTTTAAAACTTCTTAATGTGTGCTAAAAACGTATAAGTACTCAAGAATGAAATAGAGGGAATAATATATTTCACATAAATATAGGCCCTGCATACGAATTCTATATTTATATGAAAAAATGATTTAGAATAAGCATGGTAAATATATGCTTCATTTGATAAATAAACTATTTTCACTTTAATTAATTATTTTAGCTAAAAAATGCATAATTCTAATTCAAAATAAAAGTTGGTTTAGCTTTATGCACATAAATTAAGAATTAAATACAAATGATTCTGATAACATAAAAACTTAAAGAGAAACATTTAATTATGACAGATGCTAAATTAGAAAAAATAATCACTTTTTTTTTATAATGTGATCTTAAAATGACACTTATTTTATATAAAAATAAACTTGATAAAATGACACTTAGTATGAATTAAAGATAATCTTAATTCTTATATTTAAAAGTATTAATATACATTGATTCATTTTATTTTTACCTCATGAACTATCTCGTTATTGACATCATTAATTTTCAAATGAGGTGAAAATGCGAGCCAAACGTATGGCCTCGAACTAAGGGCTTGTTATGTTCAATTTTGTTTTTTTTATATGATATGAATTAAAACAATTAGCAAGCTATTATTGCCATTTTACTATTAGTTATATCATAATTATTATGTTCTCTTTAAATATTATTACAACAACTATTATTCTTATTAATTTGACTTTTTATTATTATCAGAATTTTAGTTATTTTATTTTATATGTATCTAATAAATTCAAAAGAGAAGCTTAGAAAAGCATACCCTAAATATATTGTTATCGGCTATTGAAGTCAATGGTGCCGATGGTTCAAATTGAGCCCTCCTAGATAATGGCCATAATTAGAAATTAGGGAATAGTTGATAGTGGTTGATGAATTATATTAATTGTTAGTTGATAATAAATTACATTAGCTTATTTGATTAACGAATAATATTAGTTATTTATATTCACTATTTTTGTAATCTTTGCTAATTATGTTTGGTCTCGACTGACAAAAAGAATAAATAATTTAAAAAAAAAATTCTAGAATAAGCTAATATAAAATATTTATATTTTGAACTATTTGACAAAGATTTTTTTTCTTTCCAAACCTCTAATACACAAAAAAAAAAATCTTTACCAAACACTTTAATTGAAGATTTAATATATTTAAACATCTAATTTACTTTAAAAATATTAAAAGTTCTCTGAACCTTTTTTATTCCAACAAAACCAAAGTCAAGAAATAATCAAGAATTTTTAGTGCTAGCATTTGTGTTAGTGGGTTTTAATTACCCATTTAGGTATTTGATCCTATCTTGGTAGTTATTACATCTGTATAACATTAAAGATTTTAATAACAAACTTTCATAATTAATACTTTTTAATATATTCAGATAATAGTATAAAAAATAGAATTATAAAAATAATTTTATTATAAATATAATAATTATATTTTTAAATTATTATGTATTATCATTTAAGAAAATTTAATTCTTAATGTATGAGTCATGACTTTGGTAAAACTATAGAGTCTATAACTAGAAGCAAATCCCATACATCAATATTGATTCTCATCAAATTTAGGAAATTGGCCGGTCAATATAATAATAATAATAAGGATCTTGGATTTGGCCCTACCATCATTAATCCATTCCTTTTCTGTGAGTCTTGTCTCTTATTGTGAAAATTCTAATTTTCCAAATAAATTCAAGATTTCACAGTTCATTCTCAATTTCATCTTCCCTTTGCTCTCAATTTCTTACACAACCGACTACCGCTTTCGCCATTGTTCTTCTCTTTGATCAGCTCCCTTCTATGCCCGTTTCAGCACTTCTTACGATTCACTTCGCATCACCAATTCTCGTAGTCGAAACTCAAATTCTAAGTGATACATATACCTTTTGTAATTGCACCTTCGGGATGAAAATTCGTTCCCTCACTTCTGTCCACATTGTTTCAAATCTTTTTGTTTTTGCTGATTTTCAATTTTCAAAAACAATGGCAGCGACCTTCCCTCAATTGCTCTAGTATTACTCCTACTATTCACCACTCCCGCTGAAACTCAATCGATGCCGCCATCTGATATGCAGCCAATTCTAGATTAAAAGGAAGCTGGAACAGAAGTGAAGGGAGACAAAGAGCCAGGGGAAGGAAGGAGCACCGAATATCATGCAGTAGTGGAAGAGTAGCAGAGCAATCGTATAGCTCCCTTCAATCCAAAGTATTTTAGTTAATAATATCAAAATGCAGCATTGAGGTGTAATGAATTAGTAGTAGTAGGGATCATAGTGTAAGGCCATGGTGCCAACCGAAGACAATCATGCGTTGGATGTATATGTAAGGGCTGCAATAAAAAGTGATTAGAAATGAAATCCCGCTAATATTTCCTCATGTCTATCCTTCGAGTCTCTCAATTCTTGTTCAAGTTAGTTATGAATTCGAATTTGGCTCATTGAATTCATAGCAGTAACATTGATATCAAAGCTATCTCGATCCACCATGGCTGATAGCACTCGAGCAACTGAGGTGAGGCAGGAATTGGACAACATCAAGGTGTCCATGGAGGAGATGAGGGCGACCTTCCAAAATCACCTTCGTGAGTCCCAACAGGAGACATCAACTACTCTCCAAGCCATTTTGGCACAAATTTAGGC
This sequence comes from Tamarix austromongolica, assembly GCA_039764185.1. Taxonomy (NCBI): domain Eukaryota; kingdom Viridiplantae; phylum Streptophyta; class Magnoliopsida; order Caryophyllales; family Tamaricaceae; genus Tamarix; species Tamarix austromongolica. The sequence continues at coordinate 91,792,746 of CM077816.1, read as the reverse complement.
TCTCCAAATGGGTCCATCATCCAATCAGATACCGTAGGGCAATGGCTCTCCAACAATCGAGACCCATCAAACGGAAAACCAGCCCAATTTACAGGAGATACCACCACCCACTGTGTTGTTCACACCGCCAGCTCCCACCCCTCAGAATTAAGTGTGCTTCCAATTCCTTACAGAGTGGCGAGAATGGAATTTCTGAGATTCGATGGGAGTAATGTGGAAGGATGGGTCTACAGGGCAGAGCAGTTCTTCTCCATCGATGGCACTCCAGATAACATTAAGGTACGTCTGGCTTCTATTCATTTGGAGGAATTGGCACTACAGTGGCATCAAGGGTATATGAAAACCCAACCTCACCCTATGTACATATCATGTCAAGAGTATGTAGCAGCCATCACCACCCAATTTTGTTCTTCCCCATTCGATGATCCTATGGTAGAACTTATGTCTCTCAAGCAAGGATCTAGCTTAGCTGACAATCAAAATCGTTTTGATGCTCTTCTCACTAGGGTGAATCTGCCAGAGGAGTATGTCGTGAGTTGTTTTTTGGGAGATCTACAGACCACTGTCTAGCACAGTGTCTGAATGTTTAAGTCGACTACACTCAAGGAGGCATATGAGTTGGCTAAACTACAAATGGTAGTGATCCAGAGCCAAAGAATTTAGCCTAAACCACCCCTATTACCCACTCCTCGAGCTGATCAAAAGTTCCAAGGTTCTAATCGGGGAAGTAGAGGGTCAGCAGGACGAACAATGAAGAGACTTACACAGGAGGAGATTGATATAAAAAGAGCTAAGGGGGAGTGTTTCTGGTGTTCTGAAATATTTACACCAGGACATAAATGTAGTCGAAGGAAAGTATTCATTATGGAAGCTTCAGAAGAGGGAGAAGATTTGGAGGAATTAGCTGGGCAGGAAATTCCTCAAATATCAGTACATGCTTTGAGTGGGATGGCCACATACCAGACTATTCGGGTGACTCGGTACATAAAGAAAAAAGCTATCAATATTTTGATTGATACAGGGAGCACCCACAATTTCCTAGACATAAGGATGGCAAGGCAGGTGGGTTGTTAATTGGTCGCAACTCAACCAATGACAGTGGCAGTGGCTGAGGGAAGGGCACTTCAAAATTGCTTCATCTACAAGGGATTGGAATGGAAAATTTTAGGACATGAGTTTGTGAGCGATGTGAGTGTGATTCCCTTGGGGGTTTGTGACATGGTGTTGGGAGTACAATGGCTCAGCACCTTGGGAAGAATTACCCTCGACTATAATAATTTGATTATGAAGTTCTAGGTAAAAAATTAGAGAGTTAAACTGAGAGGGGCTCAAAGAATTAAATCAAGGGATATCAAGGCCAAAGATGTTGACAAGGTGGTAACCAAGGCAGCTGCTTAAGCTAACTTGCATCTCTATGCCTTACAGTTGTGTGAAGGAAACTGGAAGGAAGGAACCAGTATTATCTTGATAGAGGTGAAAGGTTAGAGGGAAGGAAAGAGGAAATTCAAGACATTCTACAAAGATATTCAATGGTCTTTACTATGCCCAAGGAACCACCACCAGCCAGAACACAGGAACATCACATTGACCTCAAGCCAGGCCCAGGCCCTATAGACTTAAAACCCTACAGATACTTGACCCTCCAAAAAATGTCATTGAATCTTTGGTCAAGGATATGCTGCAAGAGGGCAGTACTAGTCCCTACTCCTCACCAGTGGTGCTAGTTAAAAAGAAGGATGACAGTTGGAGACTCTGCATTGATTACAGAGAATTGAATAAGTAGACGGTGAGAAGGAATTTCCCCATCCCAATGATAGAAGAACTGCTTGAAGAGCTGTATGGGGCTCAATTTTTTTCCAAAATAGATCTTCACTCTGGCTATCATCAAATTAGGATGGTGATAGAGGACATTCACAAAACAACATTCAAAACACATGAAGGGCATTACGAATACTCGGTGATGCCCTTCAGATTAACCAATGCTCCATCCACCTTCCAAGACTTAATGAATGAGGTATTTAGACCTTATTTGAGAAAGTTTATCTTGGTGTTTTTTTTATGACATTTTAATATACAGTAGGGATTGGGGGTCACATTTGAAGCACTTGGAAGCAGCCTTGGATGTGCTTCTTACCAAGAAACTGTATGCCAAAGAAAGTAAATGCTCCTTTGGGGCTACCCAGATTGAATATTTGGGGCATTTGATATCAGGGAAGGGGGTAGCTACTGATCTTGGGAAGATAGAAGCAGTAAAGCAATGGCCTCAGCCTAAGAATCTCACTCAACTCTGGGGGTTCTTAGGTTTAGCTAGCTATTATAGGAGGTTTATGATGAACTATAGTACCATTAGCAAACCAATCACTGATTTGCTTAAGAAAATTACTTGGGGATGGACAAATATGGCTCAAACAACCTTTGAAAAACTGAAGATGGCACTCACCACTGCACTTGTTCTAGCACTGCCAGACTTTAGCAAAGAATTTGTGGTGGAGAGTGATGCTTCAAGAGGGGGAATGGGCACAATCCTTATGCAGGAGGGCCACCCTATTGCCTACATCAGTAAGGCCTTTCATCAAAGGTAGTCCACCCTGTTAGTCTATGACAAAGAAATGTTATCAATTTTATTTGCTGTGGAAAAATGGAAGCATTACTTGATGGGAAGACACTTTAAAATTAAATCTGACCACCAGCCACTCAAATACCTCCTTAACAAGAGAATAATTACAGATTTGCAGCAGTTGTGGTTGGCCAAGTTAATGGCATATGATTATGAAATCATATACAAAAAGAGGAAGGAGAATGTGGCAGTTGATTATTTGTCTAGAATTAATGGGGAAGAGCTTCTAGCTACCTCCATGTCCACCTTAAAGTTGAAACTTTTGGAGAAGGTGAGAGAGAACTGGGAAAATGATGAGAAGCTCAAGAAGTTGAAGTGGCAACTGCAACAAAACCCTTCAACTCATGCTAAATACAATTATTCCTAGCAACTCCTCAGGAGAAAAGGTAAATTGATGGTGGGTCAAGAGCCACAGCTATGGCAACAGTTGCTGGACATATATCATGCTTCTATTATGGGTGGGCCCTCAGGGGTTCAAGCTACTTATCAAAGGCTGGCCGGCCTTTTTTATTGGAAGGGACTTAAGAAGGAGGTGATGGAATATGTGAGAAGGTGTGACATATGCCAGAGAAATAAGTATGACACTTCAGCCTATCCAAGGAAGCTACAACCGTTGCCTATTCCACATACCATTTGGGCAGACATCAACATGGATTTAATAGAATGATTACCCAAGTCTTAGAGGAAGGAAGTCATAATGGTCATTAATGACCGACTCAGCAAATATGCATATTTTGTGGCCCTCATAAACCCTTATACAGAAACACAAGTGGCTCAAGAATTTTTGAATCATGTGTACAAGCTATATGGGTTACCCCAAAAAATTACCACCGATCGTGATCCTATGTTCTTGAGTAAGTTCTGGCATGAGCTATTTCAGCATCAGGGGTTAAGCTTCAGTTATCAACAGCTTATCATCCCCAAACTTATGGGTAATCAGAAGTCCTTAATAGGTGCTTAGAAACTTATCTGAGATGCATGATAGGGGAACTCCTAAAGAATGGGCTAATTGGTTATCCTTAGCTGAATATTGGTACAACATGACATATCATTTGACTATCCAAACAACACCCTTTGAAGTTGTATATGATCAGCCCCCTCCCATACACTTACCATACTTTCTAGGGGATTTAATGGTCAAACAAGTGGATAGAACTCTCATAGCAAAGGAGAATGCCCTCATTATCCTCAAACACCATCTCAGGAGAGCACAGGAAAGGATGGAAAGACAGGCTAATGAATATAGAAGTGATAGAGTTTTCGAGATGGGAGACTGGGTGTATGTTAAATTGCAACCCTACAAGCGGGTTTCCTTGGCTAATAGGGAAGTGCACAAATTATCTCCCAAGTATTATGGTCCTTAAAAAGTGGTGGATAAGATAGGGGTCGTGGCATACAAGCTGGAACTTCCTCCATCTTCTACAGTCCACTCGGTATTCCATGTTTCCTTATTGAAGAAGGGGTATCAAGGGAAGGTAACCAACCACTTTCCAGCTTCTTACAACATGACCCTTGACCTCAATTGTGTGTCCGTGGCTATGTTGGATTGGCAAACGGTGAAAAGAGGTAATCAACCTGCAACCAAAGTCTTGGTGTAGTGGTCCAATGGGAATGAAGATGATGCCACCTAGGAGTATTACTATGGCCTTCTCAAACGCTTCCCTAATTGTGACCCTTGGGGACAAGGGTTAGTTGAAGGGAGAGTATTGATATGCAACCAATTTCTAATCAAGAGGAAGCTGGAATAGAAGTGAAGGGAGACAAGGAACCAAAGGAAGAAAGGAGCGTCGAAGATCATGCAGTAGTGGAAGAGTAGCAAAGCAATCCAAATTATTTTAGTTACTAGTATCAAAACACAGCATTGAGGTGTAATGAATTAGTAGTAGTAGGGATCATAGTGTAAGGCCATGGTGCCAACCATAGACAATCATGCATTGGATGTATATGTAAGGGTTGCAACGAAAAGTGGTTAGAAATGAAATCTAGCTAATATTTCCTTCTGTCTATCCTTTGATTCTCTCAATTCTGGTTCAAGTTAGTTACGACTTCAAATTCAACTCATTGAATTCCTGGTAGTAACACCATCTCTAATCGATCAACATTACAAACGCCCATTCACTCTCGCTAAGGATTTAATCATCATAATCCTAGTCGTTGTCATCTTCGTAATGGCCTTCGGCCGCTACTTCAAGAGCTCTACCGCCGCCCATGCCATATTGGCTACACTATTCCTATCGAGTCGAAAAGGACTCAATCCTACCTTAATCAAGAGCTTTCCAGCTTTCAAATTTTCCGCCATCAAGAGCTTGAATACCGGTAAAGGTACGTTAGAGTGTGTTATTTGCTTGAGTGAGTTTGAAGATGATGACATTGTGTGATTGATTCCTAAATGTGATCATGTCTTCCATCCTGCATGTATCGATACTTGGTTAATTGCTTGCACCACCTGTCCTATTTGTCGTACGGATCTTGTACCACAATCTGGGGAGGCTACTCACGTGCATGAACCTGGTCATATCAGCGAAAGTAACCATGTTCACGACGATACTATCATTGTGGACGTCCATTTTGGTGGTGTTGATCAAAAGGGATCTCAGCACCGAAGCAGGAACAACGATGGTGAGGATGCGTCCAAGGGACAACTTCTAGGTGGTTTGGTCCCAGCGCCGGAGATGGTTGATTCTAGCATACAAAGATTGAATCGGAACCGTTCACGCCGTTAGGTATCTACGGGATAGTCGAGATGGTTTGGTAGATTCTCACGATCGATTTCTACGAGACATTTGTTCATGAAGCAGCGTGATAGGTTTATGCTTAGAGTTCCGGACGACGTACGAATACAAATAGTGAGGGCACGCTAAGTAGGTTCGTTGTCTTAGCCAAGTTAACCTGCCCACGCGGTGGTTATCGCCCCGGTTTTTGTGGCGGAGGTGATGGAAATACTCAGGGTGAGAGGTTTAGTGGGCAGTTGGAGCGGTATGCTAGTTAGGGCTGTGTAGAAAAACTGGGATGCGAAAAACCGATCCGGTATCCGAAAAAACCGATCCAAAATTTTGGATATCCGATCCAGTTTTTGAAAAGCGAAGCGGATATCCGATCCGGTCAAATATAAGTTTGACTGGAGCGGATATCCGATCCAATTTTTTAGTGGATAATCCGATCCGTAAAAAATATCCGATTTTAAGAATAAGTGAGTTATATTTTGGCATAATTTAATTTATAATCTAATTTTTTTTCTTTCAATCTTCAAGTTTGGATAATTTTTTTTACTATAGTACATGAGTCCAAATATAATTTACTAAACTAAAGTCTGAAATAAACATCCACGCTCTACAAATAGTCAAATAGGTCACGACCTACACACACGCAATCACCCAAACCAGAAAAAAAAAACTCCTAAATTTTTTGAACCTCTTAACTTAGGTCGTTCCACAGTTCTAGAGCGCCATTGTTCACAAATCTTAATCGCTAATTTTTTTTTGATATGATTAATCATGTATTTTATCTTTTTGTATGCAAGTTGAATAATTAAACAAGTGTTTATGCTGAAAAATTTTTTTAGTTATAGATTATATATGTAAATTTAATAATCGGATATTTTTTTTCAATAATCGGATATATCCGATCCGATATTTCGGATATCCGCTATTTTGGATATCCGATGTATTCGGATACGGATTCGGATATGGGATATTGAATATCCAATCGGATCGGATATCCGAAAAAAATATTCGGTCAGATACGGATATCCGACAATGCACACCCCTAATGCTAGTAAGTCAGACTGATGGGTTTTCTATCAGGCTCCCATAAAATTGCCTTAAGTGGCAGCTCTGGCCTCTGTGTGGTAGTGGGCCGAGTGGCTGGGTGCATAGTCATAAGGCTGATAGTGTTAACTCCAATGCAAACAAAAAGATAGGTGACGAGCCAGACCAGCTGCCAGTTTGATTGGTGTTTGATGAAGTGACAAATAGTTCTCATATGGCATCCCGTTTTTTAATTTTGGTCAAGTTAAAAGTAAATTGTAGTACGGCCAAACTTGTTTAATTTGACATTTTTAAACCTTTTCTTTGGCAATCTTTTATTATCATGCTAAAGTCAATCATTGAGCAAGTTAATTTTTGTTTTGGTCCTCTTATTTGTAACTTTCTTTATTTTAATTTCTATAAAAATAAAATAATCATTCTAATCTATGTAAAATTAATTTATATTTAAACTAATCCTTTAATCTTATATTAATCCAATATTGTAGGTTAATTATTATAATTTCTCTCATGATAAAAAAATTACAATCTAACCACTAATAAACTAATTACCTGATTATTAATCTATCTCTTAACATAATTATTAATCAAATCTAATAATAATAAAAATACTATATCCAAAAATTAAATTCAAACCATATTCTCCTTCCAAACCTTGGCATTCCCTTCCTTTTTTTTTCTTGCTCCTCAATCACCTCCATCATCTCCGATTGTTACCTATCGTAGCTATTTCCCACCATCATCACTCTCCACTTTGCCTTTCTCGCCCATCACCATCCTTTGTCGGTCACCATTCTTTAGTCTCCTTCATTTTTGTTTGTAGAAAGCTTCGATGGAAAATTTTCAATTTTTTAACCAAAAACATGTAAGTTAATTGTTAGTTATAATTTGAGTTAAGGTTTTGCATTACTTTTGTTTTATGGTAATCGAAAATGAAATTCAATGGAGAAAATTAAACCAGACCATGAATTTAAAAATAAAATTTGGTGCTTATGAATTCAATTATCATTTTAAACGTTCTATTGTTGAAATTGCACATTTTGTACCTAGTTTTGAGATTCTGATTTTGTGCTAGGAAAGAATGTGGGAATGGCATGTTTTATACTGGTATATTGTGACTTTGCAATTTTGGTAATTAGATATAGGGTTTTTTCATTGCAATTTATACTATTATTGTTTGTATTTTATTTTATTTTAGTTTTAAAAATTGAACCTTGAATTGAGTTAGGGTTTTGTCTTTCAAAGCATGTTAGATACTGTAATTGTCCTCACTTCAATCTTTAATCATATTGTTATTAATAATAGAGGATATCAAAGCCTTTGATAATTATTGATAGGGCATTAGCACGTGATTGTCTTTGATAATAAAGTTGAATGCTTTCATGTGATAATTATTGATAGGTTGTTAGCACTTGATTGTTATTTATAGGAAGTATAGTTCAAAAAGCATTGTTATGTTGAAGGCTTTAGGGTGATGGGTCCCTTTTTTGCCTCTTACTATTGTGTTTAGATTGTAGATTTAGTTTGCCTCTTGTTATCATGGTCATGGATTGTTTATTTTGGAATCATTTGAGTGATTGAGGGCCTTGTTTTCCCAAATTGCATATATGTTTGTAGGTGCTTTTTTATCTTCATGGTGATGGGTTGCTTTCATGCTTATTTTCATTATGAAGTTGTACTAAATGATTTGGATTTATTTTTCAAGGATAGATTTTCGGGGTAGTTGCAGTTGATCTCGAAATGCCAAATTCAGCATGATTTGTTCTTGCCAAAATCATGTTGTGGTTCAGACATATATGACAATGGATAATCCCATTAGAATATATGTAAAATGTTGTAGATTCAAGCTGGAAGATGATTGTGGCTTCTTTCAATGGTTGGAACATAGTTTAGAGGATTGAGTTGAAGATAAAATTGTTAATGATGTGTCCAAGCTAGTAATGATCATTAAAACTTTGAATGAGGAAATAAAGATCAAGTACATGCATTTGTTTCAAGTGGTGAAAGTAGAAATGAAAGTGAAGAACTTGAAAAATTAAGGAATCATAGGTTGAATAAGTAATGCAATTCTTTTCAAAGAAAGGAAAAGTTATATTTTCTTGTAAACATGTTAGCTTTAGTATTTGTGAGCAAAGCTAATAATTATGCTCCTATGTTGGCTTGATGCATTAAGTTTGACTATTGAAATGAAATGAAATGTTGACAAGAAGCATGTGCTTGTAATCTGATTGAAATTTAAATCTTATTTTCATCAATAAATACAATTTCCATCATTTTGAAGTTAATATTTAGGTTGTTTAAGTTAGTTACTTATTTTATAAATTGATTTCATAAATTAATTTTAGGGGGAAAAGTATTTGTTGTTTTCTACCATTAACTAATTTTAGAAGAAGAAAAAAAATTCAAAACTAATTTTTATTATTTGAAGGTAAAAATACTGTTATATATTATTTTTTTAATAATTACAAATACCTCCTGGGCACAGGAAACTACCTAAGGTTCTACCAAGGCATCCAACATAAATAAGTATCTACAAAATTACAATATAACACTTGTAATCCCCCGAAAATTTTTTAAAAAAAACCTACAATTTAATAAATAGCTTTTATTTGGGATAAATTAGCTTTTAAAATTATTTAATTTAGTTATTTTATGGATTTTCGAGCATATAAATTGGATAGGAATATTTAATAAAATAAAATAAATATTTTATTATTTTATCATACTCATTTTATTTGAAAAAATTCCCAAACCAATAATTTTCCTAAAATTAACCTTTTTAAACCCATATATTTAATTATATTAAATTAAATTATTAAATTTATTTATCTAACAAAAATATTATATTCTATTATTTTATAAATTAAACTATTTTATTTCCCCTATTTTCCCTTTTCCCTTTTCCTTTTTTCCTTTTCTTTCTCCTTTTTCTCCTTTTTCCTCCCTTCTTTCTTTTTCCTTTTTCCTTCCTTTGGGCCTCTAGTGCTTCTCCCTCCCCCTGCCCCACCTCCTTCCTTCCTTCTCCTCCCACGCGCGCTAGCCCATCCTTCTTTCTTTCCTTTCCTTCGCCCCCAACCGGGCCGGCCCACGCACAAATTTCTTTCCCCCGCCCAACCTGCTTCCTTTCCTCTTCCTTTCTTTCTTCTTCTACCTCCTACCCCAACCAAACGTGCCCCTCGATGCCATGCCTATCACCCCGACCATGCGCAGCTGCCACCTCCCCTACAACCACCTACCTCCCTGCCACTCTCCCTCTCTCCCTCTCTCTCCCCCGTCCCTTTCTTCCCCATTTTGGACCCAACCGACCCTACACCCCCAGCCCGCATGCCTCTTTCTTTCCTCTTCTTCCTTTCCCTCTCCCTGCCACCCGACCACCTCCCTACCACCCTGCAACTGCCCCAACCGGCCACACCTACTCCCCTCTCCTCCCTCTTCTTTTTCTTCTCCTCACTGGCCTCTCCCCTGCCCATTTTTGAGCCTTTCTTCCCTCCCCCAATTCCTTTCTCTCCCTTTATTCTCCTCTCATCCCTCCCCCTATTTTTGCACCGCCACCCCATTCCGCCACTTTCACTGCCACACCAACCACCTGCACCACCCCCTGCCACCCTCTACCTCACCCCTGCACCACCACACCACCCCTCGAGCCACCCTACAGCCAACCTCCTTCCTCTCCTCTTCTTTTTCTTCCTTCTTGGCAACCACCCTGCACCTCCTCCTTCCGCCGCTGTCCCACCGTCTCTGCCACTACCTGAACCACCAAACCACTCCCTGCATTCTTCCCTACCACCCCCACACCTTCCTTGGTCGAAACAAACCCCCTCACCCCTCATTTTCCTCCTCTATTTTCCTTCCTTTTCAGCCACCTCCACCTCGGCATCCACCTTCGCAGCCTCGCTGCGGCCGCCACCGCCGCCCTTGGCCAACAACAAACTATCCCCAACCACCACCTACACCCCCTCTCCACCCTTGCACCCTTCCCTTGCCCTAAGTCTCCCCCACCTACACTTTTTCCTAGCCCCAAAACCCTAACCCAAAATTAGCACTCCTTCTTCCTTTCATGCCACCTTCGACCCTTTCAACCCTTGTTTTGCATGCAGCTCATGCTGCATGAGCAGTGTGAGTTGCTACATTTCTTGGTCTAATTTGGTTAATAAATTTTAAGGTATAATAATAATTATGTTAAGTATTTCATTAATTAAGTTTTATAAAGTCTTATACTTGGGTTTTCTCATTTCTAATATGATAAGTATTGCTATTATGTTTAGGTATTAGTTTTGCTAATCAAAGCTTGAAAATTTAACCGGGATACCGGTAAGGTTTGATTTTTGCGAGAATTAAGGTAATCATTAAACCCCACTTCAACGCATGGATAAACGTATGCTAGCACATTAGGGTTTTAAGATGTTATTTTGCATGATATATGTTGTTTAATATAATATATGTAGTTGCTTATATTGATTGATAAAAAGGAAAGCATGCTAGTTTATGTGCCATATGTGGAAATAATGCTTAAGGAAGGAGTTTTGTTATTCATGAAAATGTTAAGTACTTATCCATGATATATTATGTTATTGTGACCATTGATGCATGAATAATATTATTGTGAGCCCTAGGGGCATTTCAGTAATATGTCATGTGCAAGAATGTGGCCTAATATGTGTGGGTGTTGATGAGTATTATGTTGAAATATAATAGTTGGTGGAATTGGATTATGAGAATGGGGTATTAATATTAATATTTCATGTAGTGATGATAATTTAATATAAGTGGTATAATAAGGGGCAAAAAGGTAATTTTGTAAGTAAAAGGGTATTATGGTAATTTTGGAGGTAAAGGGCAGAATGGTAATTTTGTAAGTAAAAGAATATTATGGTAATTTTGGAAGTAAAGGGTAAAATGGTAATTTTGTAAGTAAAAGGGTAAAATGGTAATTATAATAATGGAGAAGAGTAAAATGGTAAGTATAATAATAAAGAAGGGTAAGATGGAAATTATAATAATGGAGAAGGGTAAATTGGTAATTATAATAATAGAAGGGAAATATGGTAATTATGGTAATGGAGAAGGACAATTTGGTAATGTAACCAACTAATTGGTAGTTTGGTAATTATGATAATGGCGAAGGGTAATTTGGTAAGTTAACCAACTAAAGGGTAATTTGGTAATTATGATAATGGAGAAGGGCAGTTTGGTAATTACGATAATGGAGAAAGTCAATTTGGTAATTATGTTAATGGAGAAGGGTAATTCGGTAATTATGATAATGGAGAAGGGTAATTTGGTAATTTGACCAACTAAAGGGCAATTTGGTAATCTAACCAACCAAATGAAAATATGACAAGTGTAAAAATTGTGAAGGGCAATTGGTGACCTAATAAGTGTGGGAGATAACTTGGTAACCTAAACTGAGCAAGGGGTAATCTAGTAATTATGCAACATGAAGGGAAATAGCGTAAATTGGCAAGTACAGAAGGGATGACTTAATAATTATTTAAGCTCCGTATCAAATATGTCATTGTGATACAAAGTTTCGTAATAAGATGCAAGTAACACTAAATAGTAAGATAATGGTATTTGACAATTAGTAAGTATCAAGAAAACGAATCCTAAATCGGAATCGAATGAGATTATGATGGCCTTAATGATTCCTCTAAGTTATCTTGGATAACCATATGAATAAGAAATACCTAATGATATCAGAACGATTGAAAGTGAATAAGTATCTGATTGTTGTGCTTTTCATGATCATCTTAATTAAGACACTAATACTTAAAGTGAAAGACCTCGAGATCGGGAATGGTGTCTCTTTAGGGGCTGCTACCCTAAAGCCGTGGTTTAGCCCACGGTTATTCTGGTATTTGCTAGTGTGCCTTTGTGCCCTAACCAGGCCCTATATCTTACTCTATTTAGCTCTACAGACCTACTTATGGGGTATACATACTTATGGATTAAGTGTCCTTGTCGGTAGGGTACTGAGTAGTTGTATGCACTAATAAGACCAGGGTACCTTTGCGTCCCTAGGTTGATAGTTGAAGGGTACTGAGTAGCTTATATGCCCCAGTGCGACTGGTGTACCTTTATGTCCCAGAATTTTGATCTCCCCATCGAGGCAAATAAATGGAATTGTTATGATGATTAAAAAGGAAAAATGCTAATCGTGAAAGTGAAAGATTAATGAGTCGGGCCTAGTTGAATTATAATTATGAGTACCGGTCCACCGAATATAATAGTGGCCCAGGAGCGTGTTGCCCTGGATGATGTTTATATATATTCTGGTCCACCAACTATAATAGTGGGGGATCTCGAGCTCAATAAAACCCAATTTGGTTGTGAATAAATTATGGAAAATACTAATCACTTATAGTAGAATACCATATGAGTCGAGGCCAGACCGGTCCACCGGCAAATAATAGTGGCCAGGAGCATTTTGCCCTGGAGACCGGTCCACCGACAATAATTATGGTCAGGAGCGTTCTGTCATGTATGTATTATGGTCCACCGGCTATAATAGTGGGGTTCCTGCACTCACATGGATATATAATCCAAGAGATGATTGAATAATGATGGACTAATGGCTTAAGGCCCCGAAGTATTGATTGTACGTTTTGACCTATTAATATTTGACAGACTTGTTATGTATGTGAATGTTATGTATGCACCTCTCATTATATATGTATATAGTGTTGTATCATGTGTTGCATTGTGGGCCTTCTTTTCAGTGTGTTTTAAAGGGTTACTAGTACTGAAGGGTTCCATTAGTGGGGCCCCTACCTATTCAATGAGTTGTGTCTCTTGCAGGTCTATTTCAAGTGATATTCAAGTGGGTAATGGGAAATAATGTAAGGAATTATCCATAAAGTCCTATGGTTGTACTCTTTCTCTTTCTAAACCCCAGTTTATATGTGTTCCTTGTTCTTGTAACCACTATTGGTGGATTCTACTATTGTAAATGTTTATTTGCGCTACTCTGATTTTTAATATGGTTTGAAATTCTAGCAAATTGTATCTTACTCTTTTAACCTTAGCACTTAGTACTGGAACGGTAGGAGTGAATCAGTCTGATACTAAGTGTGGTGGCAATATCTCTGAAATTCACAGTTTTGTTGTTTTGCTTCCGCTAATTCTTTTAAATAAAACGAAATTTTTCAGTAGTGAATTTCAGGGGTGTTACAATACTATACTAAGTGCATGTTAACATTACAAGATTTAACAACCTCATCTAGCCCAAAATCATCTAGGTTAGATTTACATCAGAATATAACAATGTATCACAACTCGGTAATAACTACAACTATTGTCATGAAATAAAAATTAATATCTAAAACTAATGGACAAAAAAGGCAACAAATCAAATCCTCAACTATGGTACAACCAAACAGAAAGAGAGCATATCAATCTCAACTCCAATCCCACTGTTGCATTATATTGGTACTCCACATTAAGTGTAAGATCCCCCAACCCAGATTTTAGATCCTGTCCAGTGATCCTCCATGTTAGTGGTGTTGTTCTAGCATCAATCCTCTCCTCCCCTGTCAGTTTTCAAATTTTAACCTACTAATTTTCCAATTACTTTCTTAAAAAAAAGGGTGTTCTTTCAAGAATATAATGAATACAATGAAATAATAAAATGAAGGACCTATAGTTTTTGTAAAAATTGGGGGAAAAAAATAGCTTGCTAACATATAGGAAATTTCCATAACAAATATCATCATTAACATTAGTAATTATTTTGATAATGTTACAAAAGAAACTACTAACACTTTACAATATATTACTTTGAAAACTGTTTTCAAGTAATAGTTATATGACCACATTAGTTGAACCTTGTTTTCATACAAAATAACTTGTACAAAAATAGCAATCCTTAGCTATTTGTGAGCATCCAAAGTACACAAAACAACCATATTGGGCTAAAATTAGCATCATAGCAATATTTATCTATACATAGGCATCAAAAATGAAAAAAACATTTACAAACATAATTGAGTCTTCAATCCCTTCCAAATTTGCTTTGTTATGTTGAAGGCCCAATATCAAGTCCATGTGTTTATCTCTCACCCATGGATGGTGCTTGCAATAAGTTGACCGTGGATGCTACATTTTGTTATTGTCTTGCATCCTATAGGCCAAAAACATGTTAATTACTTTAAATAAATTAAATAAAAATATTAGCCAACTCGCTTGTGTAAACTTACAGCTTTGCAAGACTTCTTGTTGTGGCCTATAGTACTATGCTTGCTAGATCTCACTTGCTTGCTCTATAGTGTCACAAACTCAGGTTCTTTGTTTCTTATGACATCTTCACCTACCTCCCTTCTCACTATTTTGTTCCTCCTTTTTTAGCTCATCAAATGGTGGTGGCTAGATAGGTTCACCTTTAATCTTACTCCATATGTTTTTTAAATTATTTAGATCAATGGCATGTTTGTATCTTGTAAAATATGCTTCTTTGTTGTAGCACTTATGGACATACTTATCTATCTCCTCCCTAGCCTCGTAGATGGATGTCATTACATGCACACAAGTAATACAAGTTATGTCCCATTCTTTGCAAGAATAGATCATCTTTGGTAGATCCACAATGTGTCCCTCAATATTGTGCCTCATTTAGAAAGAGCTAACCCCATTGCCCGAAGCTCTCCACTACCAACTATTAGCTTTGTTCTTCTCTATGTTCTTCTCTTTATTGGAGTAAATACTCCCAAGAGTTTGAGTGAAATTTTTTTTTTCTTAGACATCCAAGCCATCAACATTGCCATCATATCTTCAAGCATCGTGATGACCAACTTGTATCTATATTTAATAATGCTTGCATTGAAGATGAAACACCCTCATTTTTCACTACTAGAAAATTTCATTTTGAATCATTTATGAAAGTAAAATATGAAAACAAGTATATAAAAAATGGGTATTACCGCCGCATCTAACACAAGATAGGCGTCTCACCATCTCTCTCATGTTAGACACAAGGCTTAATATCCAAATATAAAGCACAAGAGAAACTAGTGCGTGTAAGATAAATTGTTTAAAAGATAAGGGAGTTAAGGTTTAAAAACCAAGGCTATGTAAGCCTAAAACTAGTATTAAAATACAGTAGAAAAAAAGTGATAAACAAAGGATAACAACTATAAGGGAAGATACCTCAGCTACTCAAGGATTATCAAAATGAAATGCCTCTAAAAATGCCAATGCTCAGGTAACCTAACTATCCTAAAAAAAGAGGTTACACAAATCACTAGTCGTCCTTGAAAATCTGCACAAGACCTCCTACTCGTGGAATTAAGTAAAGGATTGCAACAACCACCTCATTATTATGCATCCATGCCGAGCAAACCAATATACCACTATTATGTAGATCATGATACGTGCAATCTCTACGTAACATACTCATTCTACAATATACCAAGATGTGCATACAATAATCCTATTATACCATTCACATACCTTCATATAAGGTCATGCATGGACATACTTAGATCTATCGAAACATGCTTGATCATAATTTTATTGATATACAATAACATACATGCTATAATATGCTATTATGATCAATTAACCACTATTAGGGTTCATTATTTAGGTACTAGTCATAGGAAATATATATATTTTAGCCATCTACTTATCTAATTATCTCATGGTCGAGAGAAGTACCGAAGTGTTAGGTTATGGTCAAACTTGATCAACCTGGGGTCAATTTCTACCAACTTTAATCCATAATTTAAATTTTATTAATCCACATCAACTTATAGAGACTAGTATCTCATGTCACCATCCAAGTATAAGAAAACTCAAGATATTACATTTGCGGAAAAATAAGCAAGAAATGAAGTTATGGTCGATACTAGTCTATGGTTTACAAGAACCAATCAATCGATCATGATAGCCAGTCGATCAATTTGGGCACCACCAAACCTTCATAGTGATCGTGAACTAATCGATTGGTCAACCCAATTGATCAATGGGTCTAAGACGAGACTAAGACCACTAAGGTCACAGGCTAACCAATTGATTAGTCTCTCAGACCCCTAGATGGCTCATGGTGACTAGTTAACTGGACTTCTAGGCCAGTCGACCGGTTGGAGTAAAAGCAACCATTGACATGCATATTCACATAAAATCAATTTCTTCAACCTTTTCTCATTCAATTCGAACAACAATCATATACCATATAAGGTTTTTAATAAGTATTATTAATGGATTAACACATGCAATATCTAAAGCATGCTAAGAATCTTTGTAGCATATAGAATTCATGGTTGCACCATTATGAAAATTATTAAAAGAACTAGAGAGTCCTATATCATGTTCTTTCATGCTATAATTTTATGAAAAAAAATCTATGTATCACACTACACATGCTAGTGTTGCTGAAATTCTCAAAATGCCAAAGGTAGCCACAAATCCAAATCATATATGTGAGATTAATGGACACAAGATTTCAAATTAGGATTTTCTATCCTTTCTTTCATTTATTCGACCCTAACATGCTTAAAGGAATTTTCATAATTTAGACTCATGCTTTCATACAAACACATAACATACACTTTAGTCGCTTATACTATTTTCCACAAAATAGAGAAGATAATGGTTTATCTTAATAAAAATTAGCAAAAATTTTCCTCAAATTAAAAGTACAAATCCCTCATCCTCTTGAACACCTTAAAAGATAAGATTAAAACTTAGTAAAGTCCTTAAAATCTCACAAGAATTGAAATGAAACCGGATATTAGTGAGAAAAAATTGACCTCCTCAAAAGAAAAAAAAATAGAAAGAAAGGATTAGAAGGGGGAATAAAGGTTAGCGATGGAGAGTGAGAGAGTGAATAAGGACAAAAGAAATTATGGAGAAAAATAGGGAGACTCAGAGGATGGGGAAAGGGAGAAAATGAAGGTTTTTCTTAGAAATCTTGAAGGCTTCTAGTGGAAAATAAAGGGTAAGGGTTTTATAATTCAAAACCCCAAACCCTATCCCAACTCTAGACCTCTATGTGCAAATTTAGAGATTTAGGGCCAGCTTTTTCCTTTGAGCCCAAATGGTGTTAGCTAGGAATTTCTAAGGTGCTGCTCACAATACTTTTAGAAACACAAGAAGGGAAGTGGAAAAAAGGAGGGGATATAAGATCATAAGGCTTGATGAGGACCAAATATTTTGTTCTAGAGGTGTAAAATGGAGAGAGAAATGAATAAGAAGAAGAAGATAATGGTGATACGGTCATTAAAGTGACTCTTTAAATTTTTCCCTCCACAAATCTATTGCAGATCTGTAAAATAGGTTAGTAAGGCTCAAATAATTTATAAAATTCATAAACAAAGCACCAAAAATATTACACACAAAGTTCCAAAGTTGTTGGAAGAAGATTCAAAGTAAAAATTGTGCTCGTAGGAAAAAAACTCAGTCAAACTAGTTGATCGGTTTGTCTAGTTTCAAAAGTCCATTTTAAGGAGTAAATTAGTTAATCGGTACCCTAAAATAGTTGGTAGGTTTCCCTAAAAATCACCTGACCTCTAAATTTCAAACCAAACCCAACCTTATCAATATCAAAATTTAAAAACTCCTCTAAAACATCATAAAACACACTTAGATCATAGTTAAATACATGGATTATCATAAATTAAAGACCCTAAAAAGTGGGTAGTTATAAAAGACATCTAACACATTTTTATCAACTAAACTTGTTAGTAACACTAAAGAAAATAATGCTCTACACAAACGCTTTTGCTTAATTTCCTTCAGGACCTTCGGAACATCAATATTTACTCATTCTAACTATGTTAGCTATTCTTCAAACTTCATATTGGTGGATGACTTAGAAATTTTCCAAAAAAGTTTTAGAATTACATGCTTTTGTACTTATTTATTTAATTGGGATAGATATATCGAGAATAATTCCTGTGCTCAACATGTTGAAGAATCTTAGCAGTAGCTTTTTCCTACCCCTACAAGATATCACCATAGTTTAAGTTAACACAAATTATCTATGAGGAATAAAAAGTTGATAAATAAAGTGAATAAATAAATATATAGATTTACCTTTTGCTAGTATGAAATGACGACCCATCCATCACCTCTATCCATGTCCAATTTATCTCTCATTAGTTGTAGAAATCAACTTTGAGATTAAAAATTCTCCATGTCTACCACAACATATACACAAGGGAACATTTGTTTGTTTGTATCCCTAACAATTACCGCACGTATTTTCCCATTCCATGGACCCTTTAAAATATAATCATTAATAGATAAGGCTTTTTTGCAACACTATATGAGTCATTTCTTCAATGCAACCAATATAATATACATTTATTTGAAAACTAGCAATGATTCCACATCAGGCTTTTCAAGCTTCAATTTTATAATATGTTGGCTATTTACTCTTAACAATTAATATGCATATCCCCTCATCTCTTTGAATTGGCCCTCATATTCCCTTTGAATAATATGAAGATCATGTTGTCTCATTGTTAAACGTTTTGAGCATCTTGTCTTGACATTCAACTCCTTAGGCATAGTTTTGTGAAATTAGCTTATCCTCCATTTTTTGTTGGATTCTAAACATGTTAATATAGTGGCATGAAAGCCATTTAAAAGAGTTCCTTCTATTGTTGTAAGATTTCCCACATGTGTGCTGAAATCTTAAAGTCTTAACTTGAAATGATCTCTTATTTTGCATCCAAATAGCCCATATGTTCCAATCACTACACTAAAACATACACATAACAACCATCCTTTCCTTTTCATTCTTGCACATTTTCAAATCACATCCATTTAGTACAATGTAGTTATTTAACATGATTAAACTTATCCTTCTGTGGGAAATTTAAATCCAACCTTAAAATAATCATGATCAGGTTTACCATTCTTGCTATGAATAAGATAATCTTTCACATCTGATTCTTTAGTAATACCATAATCTCTAGGACTTTGAGGCTTGTGTAGTCATTGTATTCAAACATGTAACCTAACACCTCCCATTTAACTTCATCATTATTTTTTATTACTACTGCTTACTCTTCACTTTCATTAACTTGTATTTGTTCATACATGTCCCCTACATAACAACGAATTGTCTAATTTAATCACATCTAAACACACCAACAATGAAACCATAACGCAAATATAGTGATAGTTGGGCAAATTGTATCACTTGGTAACATTTCTATCAATTAGAGGTTAACAGGAAAAAAAGAGTAGCATATAAGACCTCCAATTTCCTTTCATCATTAATTTTTACCTAACACCTCCCATTTAGCTTCATCATAATTTTTTATTACTGCCATCTACTCTTCACTGTCATTACCTTATACTTGTTCATCCATTTACCTATGTAACGATGAATCAAATAATTTAATTATATCCAATTCCAAAGACACCAACAATAAAAACATAATGCAGATATAATGTTAGTAGGACAAATTGTATCACTTGGTAACATCAATATCAATTAGAGTTTACAAGAAAAAAAGACTAGTAGATAAAACCAAACTATATTTAACTCCACAATTAAAGGGTAACCATAATAAGTATATTACTGGTAATGATGTGTAGCGGAACGAGTGGTTTCAAAATTTCCCACTTTTATGTAGTTTTATAATGATAAACTAAGGATGAATTCTAACTTAAGAATATGGATGAAGAATCACACAAAGTAATTCTTCAAACTAGCTTTGAAAGCCTCACACAGATAACTCTCAAAGGATTTCTAATGAAGAAACACACAGTAAACTTCACTAGATAACTCTATACAAACCCACACAGGAAAGGTATATAGGGTTTCTAAATTAGCACTCACACAGATAAGATAATTTAGAGATAAATCTATTTTACGAATCACACAGATAACATAAACATAGAACAACAAAACTCACACAAGATTTCGACGAGAAAAAAAAATCATTTTATAACTCCATTCAACTATCCTCTTTAAATAATGAGTTTACATGAGATATTTATAGAATAATATCCACATCCTCATATAACCTCCTTAATAATAAGATAAACTAAATCTAAATATCATAAACACTAATCAAATCACTATTCACGTAAATAGTAATCTACTATGATAATTATAATTAAATCCTAACTAAATCTTAAAAAGATAAGATACATCATAAGATAAAAGAAAAACACTATCTAATTTCTTAATGATTAAGGAAATAAATTAACTAACTAATATCCTAAAATAATTATCTAATAATTCAATAACAACCTAGCTAATAAATATGAAAAGACAATGGCACCGATAGTGTTAATTATGACACTTTATCCATTCGCGTGTAAAAATTCAACTTGATACACATATGGTAAAATAGTCATAACTTTGTGTAGAAAACTTAGATTTGAGTTCCGAAAGATGAGTTGGACTCCTAATTTAATAAGCTTTCCAATTATATCCATATTTTATGGTAAATAATTATCTTCAAATTTCACTCTTGCTTCCTTCTATCATGATTTATAAGTCAATCTTCAAAATCTTAGAATATTTTTGCATCATTCTCCCCTTATTGAGAAAAATTTGTCCTCAAATTTGCTCTTAAATCAATCTTGTTGAACTTTTGAATTAAAGCTAGAATCTTGAATCAATTGACCTCTTGGATCATTGAAGTTCTTAGAAGATCTTCAAAACTGAGCTCTGATATAAATTTGATGTGTAGCGGAATGAGTGGTTTCAAAATTCCTCACTTTTATGTAGTTTTATAATGATAAACTAAGGATGAGATCTCTAATGAAGAAACACATAGTAAACTTCACTAGATAACCCTATACAAACCCACACAGGAAAGGTATAGAGAGTTTCTAAATTATCACTCACACAGATAAGATAATTAAGAGATAAATCTATTTTACGAATCACACAGATAACGTAAATATAGAACAAATAAACTCACACAAGGTTTTGATGAGATAAAACTCGATTTAATAACTCAATTCAACTATCCTCTTCAAGTGTTGTATATGCTTGAACTTGCTCTTGCTATATACTAAGATATCATCGAGGTAATCAACAACAAAGACCCCAAGAAATGGTCTAATTACCTCTGTCATCAACCTCATGAAGGAATTTGGTGCATTACATAGCCCAAATGGCATCACCAACCACTCATACAACCTGTACTTAGTCTTGAAAGTTGTCTTCCACTCGTCCCCTTCCCGTATTCTCATTTGATAATAACCGCTTCTAAAATCAATCTTCAAGAATACCTTCACACCATGCAACTCATCTAACATGTCATCTAATCTCGGCATTGAAAATCTGTACTTGATTGTGATGTTTTTGATGGCTCTTGAATCAATACACATCCTCCATGTACCATCCTTCTTAGGCACTAAAAAAGTTGGAACACCGCATGGACTCATACTTTCCTGAATATAACCACGGTCTAGCAACTCTTGCACTTATTTATGTAGCTCCTTAGCCTCCTCTAGATTGCATCTATATGCTAGTTTGTTTGGTAATGGAACTCCTAGCATAAGATCAATAGCATGCTCAATACCTCTCAAAGGAAGTAACCCACTAGGCCACTCTTCCAAAAACACATCGGCATACTCTTTCAACACTTGTTGCAATTTTGGATCCATATTAGCATTCTTCCCTCGTTGGACCTCTTTTACAACTAAGGCATAGCATATTTTCTCATCTCTGATGGCTTCATTCATCTCATACTCCTTAAGGTTCAACATCTCCATGCCACTCTTCTCTTTTTTCTTCCTACACTCGACATCCTCCTTTTTTCATTCCTCAAAACCGAATCCTTCCCATCTAGATTAGGTTTGAGCCTAAACTTCTTTTGGCCCTTACACACCACATACTCATTAAGGACCCCATCATGCACAACCTTCCTATCAAATTGCCACGGCCTCCCCAATAAAATGTGACAAGCATCCATAGGTAGAATATCGCATAAAACATCATCAAAATGATTTCCAATCTTAAAAGAGATAAAAGTGTGTTTGATTACCCTTATACCTTTATCTTTGTTGAGCCATTGGAGTGAATATGGTCTTGGATGACCCTTGGTCTCCAAAACAAGCTTTTTCACCATCTTTTCACTAGCAACATTAGTGCATGAGCCACTATCAATGATGACTTCACACACTTTATCACCAATTATGCATTTGGCCTTGAAAATCTTCTCCCGTTGAGTAAGTAAAGGTTGTGGTTGTACTTGAAGCACCCTTTATAACATGTAGAAATCCACTTGGCCTTCTTCCAAATCATCCTCTAGGATATCACTCTCCTCTTCTAGATCTTCATCAAGGTATTCATTCTCTTCACAAGCCTCCATATTTGCTATATCTTTCAAAGTCAATGCCCTTTGGTTTGGACAATCCCAAGCAAAGTGGTCATATCCTCTACACTTGAAGAATTTCTTGTTCACCTTATCAACCACTTGATCTTTGCCCTTTTCTTCACGAGTGAACTTCCTAGCATGGTCTTGAATTGCGGCTTAAAAAATTGGTTGCTTTGACACACCCTTGAAAGTAACACCATATGGAGCATTGGTTGACTTGCCTGGTGGCTTAGTCCTCTTCAACTGTTTCTCAAACTTGATAGCTAACTTGGCTAGGTCTTCAAATACTTCATATGGGTACACCTCTAACTTCTCCCAAAGATTCATATTTAAACCCTTGATGAATCGTGCACACCATTGTTCTTCTCATTCTTGGACATCGCATATTAGAGCTGGCCTTTCGAACTCCCGAATGTATTCTTCAACTCTAAGTAACCCTTGCCTCAATGTAGTCATTTTTATAAATTTTTCTTACTCGTATTCCCAAGGCACAAACTTCTTCTTCAAATGTTTGTTTAATTTTTCCCATGATCTAATCTTCGATTTTCCTTCTCTCTCCCGTCTCCTTTTTAAATTATCATACCATACTCTAGTAAACTTTTTAAACTTGAATATCGCTATCCGACACCATTTCTCGTCATCAATTTTCTTATACTCAAAAATCGACTCAATGATTTGCAACCATTCAAGAAAAGATTATAGGTCGAGATTACCTTTGAAGTCAGGAAGATCAAAGCGAATTTCCTTTTCCACATCATCATAATTTCTCCTCGAAGTGTCACATGCCCTTACATAATTTCCCACGCTCTCTTCTTCTTCTTCCACCCGGTTTTGTGCTCTTCTCATGTGCCATTCCTCTACTTGTTCCCTTCGATTTTGTGGCTGCACATAGAAATCATAGGCTTAGGAAGATTCATTCTTCCCGCCTGCAATTTGACCTCCTTGATTTCGTCCATCAAGGTCTTAAGAAAATCTCTCAAGTTTTCTCCTTGGTTCTCCATTCTCTTGTCTTATCAACCAATTAGTACTCTCCCAAATAAGCCCTTAAATGCTCATCCCCTTTGTATTATCTTAATGAATTCTTGGAGATTCTTGAAGATAAGACAATTTCTTGATGAATATTGAAGAATCTTGAAAGAAATATTGAATCTTAATTGCAATTCCACCAACCTATGCTTTAATACCAAAATTGATGTGTGTGGGAGGGTGTAATATTCAATTATATGGATATAATTGTTCGAATGGAGTTTGGATGAGATGATAAAGGATCGGTGAAGGTTTCTAAATACTTAAGGTTTGAAAGTGATGCAAATAAGATGATGGTGGTTCGAATTAAGGTAGAAAAATGATGATGGTGATTCGTTGATGGTGATGATGATTCGATGGTGATGAATTAATGATGAATCTGATTCGAATATGATGAGATGATGATGACGAGGTTTTAAAATTTAGGGTTTGGATGATGGTTAGGGTCGTGGTTTAGGGTTGATTTTAGGGTTTGGTTCTAAGAAGAGGAAATAAGGTGGTGTTTGATTGGTATGAATGGTTTAGGGTTTCGAATGAATGGTTTAGGGCTTTGGTTTTGTATACCAATTTAGGGTTTGATTTAACCACGAATTAGAGTAGTATTTTGAAGGTAATTAGGGTAGGAAAATATATATTATTATTACGGAATGAATAATTGAATTTGAAGATCAACATTGATTGAATTCTGTGTGAGTTCAAGCTCAAGCAAATCGAATCTGTGTGAACGGTTTGGCTTGAATGTTTTAACCTATTCATCTGTGTGAATTAGAGATTAATCCATGTCTTTTCTACTAATTGTAATCCATATTTTCCTGCCCTAATTACCATCAAAATCCTACTCTAATTTGTGGTTAAACCAAAACCTAAATTGGTATATAAAACCAAAACCCTAAATCATTCATACCAACCAAATACCACCTTATTTCCTCTTCTTCGAACCAAACCCTAGCCCTAACCCTAAACCAAGACCCTAACCATCATCCAAACCCTAAATTTTGAAACCTCATCATCATCATCTCATCATATTCAAATCAGATTCATCATTAATTCATCACCATCGAATCATCATCACCATCAATGAATTACCATCATCATTTTTCTACCTTAATTCGAACCACCATCATCTTATTTGCATCACTTTCAAACCTTTAGTCTTTAAACTTACCTTCATCGAGCCTTTATCATCTCATCCAAACTCCATTCGAACAATTAGATCCACATAATTGAATATTACACCCTCCCACACACATCAATTAAATCGAGTTTTCTCTCATCGAAACCCTGTGTGAGTTTCTTTGTTCTATGTTTACGTTATCTGTGTGATTCATAAAATAGATTTAGTTTAATAGATTTAGCTTAATTTGAATAATTAATTTTAAAAAAAATTCATCATTCTCAATAAGGGGAGAATGAAGTAAAAATATTCCAATAATTTGAAGATTGACTTGTGAATCACGATAGAAGGAAGCAAGGGTGAAATTTAAAGATAATTATTTACCATACAATATGGATATCATTGGAAATATTATTAAATAATGAGTCTAACACATCTTTCAGAACTCAAATCCATGTTTTCTACACAAAGTTATGACTATTTTACCATATGTGTATCAAGTTGAATTTTTACATGTGAATGGATAAAATGTCATAATTAACACTATGGATGCCATTATCTTTTCATATTTATTATCTAGGTTGTTATTGACTTATTAGATAATTATTTTAGGATATTAGTTAGTTAATTTATTTCCTTAATCATTAAGAAATTAGATAGTGTTTTTTTTTTATCTTATGATGTATCTTATCTTTTTAAGATTTCGTTAGAATTTAATTATAATTATGATAGTAGATCACTATTCACATGAATAGTGATTTAATTAGTTTTTATGATATTTATATTTAGTTTATCTTATTATTAAGGAGGTTATATAAGGAAGTGGATATTATTCTATAAATATCTCATATAAACTCATTATTTAAAGAGGGTAGTTGAATGGAGTTATAAAATTGAGTTTTCTCTCGTCGAAACCCTGTGTGAGTTTCATTGTTCTATGTTTATGTTATCTGTGTGATTCGTAAAATATATTTATCTCTTAATTATCTTATCTGTGTGAGTGATAATTTAGAAACCCTCTATACCTTTCCTGTGTGGGTTTGTATAGAGTTATCTAGTGAAGTTTACTGTGTATTTCTTCATTAGAGATCCTTTGAGAGTTATCTGTGTGAGACTTTCAAAGCTAGTTTGAAGAATTACTTTGTGTGATCCTTCATCTGTATCCTCAATTTAGAATTAATCCTTAGTTTATCATTATAAAACTACATAAAAGTGGAGAATTTTGAAACCACTCATTCCGCTATGCATCAGGTAATAAAATAGAGATATTACCATTAAGTCAGAAAGGAGATAACATAGTATTTCCTATGTTATAGGGAAATATTCTATGATATAAAAATTGTAGATAATATGTGTTACATATACCTCATACATATGAACCCAAAATAGATAAGTTGCATTACATATACCAAATTTTATTTTCAAATTCATGGTCTGGCTTGATTTTCACCACTGAGTTTTGTTTTCAATTACGATAAAATATCAAAAATTACCACAAAATAAAGTAATGCTAAACCCTAACTCAAATTATAATCAATAATTAACTTACTTGTTTTCGGTTAAAAATGTTGGAAACTTCCCATCGCTTTTATCAACAAAAATGGAAGAAGTTGAAGGATGGTGTTCGGCAAATGAAGGTAAGGGGTGTTGAATTCATGGTTTTGAAGCTAACAAACGAATGAAGTTTCTTTGTTCCTATACTTAATGTTTTGTAGGTTAAAAACCACTAAAATAAAGCAGATTGAAGGTATAAGATGAGGAACTAAGTAGAGGAATCAAACAAGCATAAATATCTTGTAGCTTGGAAGACGGTATAAGTTTTAGGTATTTGTGTAAGGTAATGAAGTACTCTTAAGGACTCAAGCAACACTAAGAAAGAAAAATGAATTATTCTAAATTATTTTGAGCTTTGAACTTTTGGAGGAAACTTAGGATGACTTTTATTTCGAGTTCCCTATCTGCTTATAACTGAAGCACTTCAAAAAACTAGGAGATTATTTTTTAATTTATATTTAAGCTTGATTTAAATCTAATTTAAATGAAAATAATTATTAATATATTTTCACATGGTTTTTTTATTTAGCTACAACAAATTTAATTTTGAAAAAGATAATTAATCGATCAATGTCAATTTTAACAAAAAAGGGAAATTCTTGTGCCAACCAGAATTGTCAAGTTCATCTTATGGAGTATTCATGGTAGAGTAGGAGTGGTTGTAGCTAAATTCGATTATCTAAGTTGTTTTACTTTATTAAATATCTTTGGTTGACTTAGTTAACATATTTTTAGCAAACAACTTCTAGTTTTACAAGATCTTTGTTGAGTGTTTTTAGACTTTGATGTGAGATTTTTTTTGGTATTTAAGAAAAACTCTTTTACAAAAACTTATTTAGGTTTTGTTTTAGAGGAGTTGAAGAGAGAATTGAGAGATTGTGTTTTACAGTGAAAATATTTTAAGGAGTTCTAGTATTTTGATATACAAGTTGTGATAAAATTGTTATGTCTTTTATAGTGTTTCTATTGAGTTTCTTCATTATCATCTTATATTTAGAATTGTAATTATATTATTGATCATAAAGGAGAAGATCACTGGAAAAGTAGAGTTATTAAGTTTGTTCCCACCTTGAATACATCGAATTAGCTTCTAAGTTAGAATTTCATTCCAACTTTGAGTTAAGTCGATGAAGTATTTGAAGAGTTATGTACTTAAATAGTTGTAATATCTATTCCGACTTATTGTGAGAAATATGAGAACTAGTTAGGATCATGGGTGTATGCTACTTAAGATAGAAGCATCTCTTAAGTATAGGAGTCATGTAACATTTGATGTCACTCTATTTATTATTTTCTACACACGGAATTGTTACTCTCAACACAGGGAACTAAATATTTTAGAAGTTATTCCGCATACAAATATCTAAGGAGAAACTAAGTGTTGGGTTTCTTCATCTTAAATAGGAAGTTAAAATTTGTATATTCTAATTTTAGTTGATTTAAAAAAAATACTCAACCTATGCCTCACCTCTTGAGTATTTTCTATACTTTTTTGTTGTTCCAAATCTAACAATGGGTAAGAAAGCTCAGGGTAAATAACCAGAGATGATGGTGGTGATTGAGGAGGAGAACATAGTAGGGGAGTAAAGGTCGGGGTCTAGAGGGAGAAGACGATTTGGTTTAAATTTTTAGGTATATGTTTTTTAATTAAATTTGATTAATAATCACGTTAGGAAAGAGATTAATAATCAGGAAATCAATATATTAGTGGCTAGGTCATAATTTGTTCATTAGGAGAGAAATTATAATAATTAACCTATAATATTGGATTAATATACGATTGGGGGATTGGTTTGAATAAAAATTAATTTTACATGGACTAAAATAAATATTTTATTTTTACAAGGACCAATAGAGAGCAGGTTATCAACCATAGGAAACAAAACAATATTTAACTCATTATTGAGCTTAATACAAATAAATTTTGTATAGCTTAGATTTTTTTGGTGTTTTGAATACGAGAATATATATATATATATATATATATATATATATATAAGGTTAGAACAAAAAAAATATACAACAAAAAATATTGAAGTTTCATAAAAATATAGAATGTTTCTATACATAGAATCATTTTTTTTTTAAAAAAAAATTGCGAAAGAAGCTTTTAAAAAAAATAGAGGTGGTGGAGGGAGACAATAAAAGGAGAAAGGGGAGGAATAAGGATGGTAATCGAGCAAAATTTATCCAAAATCTGACGAATTTTACTCGATAGATGTATAAATGATTATTGAGATAAGGAGAAAAAATATGTCGGGTTTGGATATGGGTACTCATAAGGGATCCCTACATCTATTTTTCTAATATAAAATAATATTTTTATCCTTCATGTAAATAACTTACCAATATATTTTATAAGGTTTAAAGTGGAAATTAACTACAACACTCACTATGTAACTTTACATCATCTAACTAATTGATATAGTTGGATGATGGGTAGGCAAGTATGTTAGGTAATGGAAAATTCATTAGGTAACGAATGCATCGAGTAATGAAAATTCATTGGGAAATGGATGTATTGGGTAATGGATTATCTGGTGGGTATCAATTATCCAAAAATGTACAGATATGAGTGGCATAATAGATATCTATTAAGAAATAGGGACAAATATGGGTATGTGTTTTTTACCGGATTCGGGTAAAGAGCAGGGGGTTGCCAATCGGATCGACATCAGTCAGGTTGTAGTAGGTTAGGATGTTTGTGGGTCATTTCCATTACAGGTTAGGTCGAGACGAGTATAAATCGAGGTTGTGTTGGGTTAATTACTGGTTGGGATGGGTTTAGGTTGAGTTGGTTCGGGTTTGGGTTATTTCTGGTTCACTTAACGGGTCATGTCATTTCAAGTTAACTTGACTGATTAGGTTTAAGCTAAGCTAAGCTTGAATTGGATCCCTTTAGGTTTGGGTAAAACTGAACATTGACCACCAAAATTAGTTCAACTCATTAACCTCGTAAATAAGCATTAAGTTTGATTTCATGTTATTATGTAATTAAAAATGTGTTGTTAATTTATACTTGTTTATTATTATGAGTTTTTAATGCTATTTTTTTTTACATAATAATTGGTGAAATTAGGATATTGTTGCTGAAAAAGGATATTCTTAGTAAAAGTAAGGAAAATAAGTAAAATTGATAAAATAATATATTTTTAAAAGCTTTCAATGAATAATAAAACATGTGCTTTTATTATTATTATTATAACCGGTTAATATTGAAATTTTTCTTGTTGATGTCGGGTTGGATTAATGTTGTTTCGAGTTAATATTGGGTTAACACCAGGTTAGGTTGATGTCGAGTCTAATTGAGGTGATGTTTAATTTTGATTTAACTTGGGTCATAAGTTGGGTTTGGGTTCAAGTGAGTTATATTCAGGTCAACGCCAAGTCAAATTCCCATAGGCTTAGGTAGATAAGTGTTTTAAGTTTTTGGGTAAGCTCTAAGTGTTATTCACATGAGATCATTTAGCTAATTTAATAAACAAGCTTGATTTAAGCTCAAATGGTTTATTTAAAGGCTCAACTACCCCCTTTTTTAGGGAAAAAAAAAACCTTTAATAACATTATTATTTCCAGTCCTTTAACAACCTTATAAATGAGTCAGCTCGTGAGCCTCTAAATGAGCCGACTCATAAGCTTATAAATAAGTTGACTCACAAAGAAACGAGTTAAGTTAACATTAACTTGGTTTTGACTTATTTAATAAATAAACCTAAAAATATAGGTCGGTTTCATCTCATTTAGTTAAATAAATGAGCTGAATCGAACATTTATTAAGCCAAGCCAAACCAACTCTATTTGTTTACATTCTTAGGTTTAGATAATATATTGGTTTTAAACCATTGCTGTGTTTAACCTATGATGTCTTTATTGAATAAAAGAAAACATTTTAGTAAAAGACTTTATTTGAATATCATGATATTTTCTAAATTCATTTCCAATTTACTTTTAATTTAGTACCATCATATTATTAATAATTTAGGCATAATATCATGACAATAGTTAAATTTCTACAAGCTAACACGAGAGTGTTTAGTCATTAGATTTTTCTTTTTATTTGAATGGGGAACTTTAAAAAAATAATGAATCTAATTATATATATATTTAAAAAAAACTAAAAATGATCAAAAAGATTGATTTTTATTTAAAAAAAAATATTAAAAGCTTTCACAAATGCTTTCGGAAAACCTTCGACATTAATGATTTTCATTTAGTCAATATTAATAGTAAGAAGATTTTGAATAAAATAATTCAATAAATTAGGATTTTTTTCACTTTGTTTGATTTTGTATGATATGATTTGATTGATTGTGATCCTATCTAATAATTTATGATAAATCATTGAAACTTAGATGCATTGTTATTTAGGTAAGTGATAATAGTTGATAATTGTAATACCCCAAACTTTATCTCACCCTAATCCCAAGAAATTAATAGTTTAACATAATCCTAATCCTGGATAATTAATATTTTTATCTTACCCTAATTCCTTAATCATAAAACTAATATAATTCTAACACTAATTTCGTATTATTGATATTTTAACCTAACCCTAACCCTGAATGATTGATAAATTAATTTTACCTAATTAATTAGTCTTAAATTTATACCTAGTTCTAATCCTGACCCTAACTTTTTTCCCTCTTCGTTTATTTTTCTCCTTTTTCTTTTTCCTTTTCCTTCTTCGTGTCCTAACCTCCCTTTCTCTTTCTTCCTCCTCAGGCCATTCATGCCCATCTCTCATTTTCTTCTTTCCCTTCCTTTCCCGTCCACTTGCACCTCCCTATACTTTCACCTGCTCCCTACTCTACCTCACTTGCCCTGCAACCATAGAAGCCATGTCTGGTCGCCATCCTTCCCCCGACCTTTGTTGAGAGGACCAAACCCACGCCAAAAACCCTTAACCTTGAACCTTTGGCACCCTCATTTAGCATGCCTCACCCCTCATGTCTATAAATACCCTCATCTCCCTTCTTACTTCATTTTTTTACAACCCACACAAACTCTCCCCAGACATCCTCTTCCTTCCCTCAACTCATATTCATTTCATTTGTCATTTTTCCTCTATTTTAATCCAGTAGAGCTTTGCATATTTTATACGACCTCATGCAGCTTAGCCTTGGTTGCATAAAAAACCCATGCTGAACACCCCTTAACTATGTCAACACTCCATGCAATAAATAGCATAGTTACATCAAACTTCCATGTTGCACCACCACTTCTCCCATGAAATTCCCACGCACAACACCCCCATTTACACCCTCAAACTCACACAACCATGACCCCCTACGGCACTTCTTCATGCAACAACAATCCCATATACACCCCAAACCCACGCCAAACCATCACCTCTAGTGTCAAGAACCCACGCCGAAATCACCTTTTTTGCATCACTCCTTGACTCAGAAAACCCCCAAGTGCATCACAAGTTGATTCTGCACCCCTCAGAGCTACACCAACTTAGCTAGTTCAAGCTTCGCATGAATTTGGTTTGCTTCAGCTTTGATCCATTTACACCCTCCTTTACATTAGATTTTCCTTGGTTTTTTTTTTCTTGATTTCTAATGGCGTATTATCCTTGATTCTTAGGTGACTTCCTAGTGGTATTAGAGGATGCATCTTAGGGTTATAAGTGCTTAGAGATTAGAGACGTGTTTGGTAAGGATACAAATCATAACTAGGTTTTTGTGTGTGATGTGTATATTTGTATAAAAAAATCATGGTTGGTATTATTATGATGGTAGTTTCAAGTTGATAATGTTGTTGTATGATGATGTGGTATCGAATCTATGGAAAGTGAGAATATGTGAAAAGCATGACCTTATAAGTTATTGTTGCGATAAATCCTGTTTTAATACCCTAAGTATGTTATTACAACCTATGGTATTTTAATGTGGTTTGACTAGGTATGGAAAGTAGGGATGGCAATGGGTCTCGGATCCGACCCGGACCCACTAGAGCCACCTCATTTTTAGCAGATCTAAGTCCATATGTACCTTAATGGGTCTGGGTCTGGGTCCAGTAGTTCCAGACCCGGACCCGACCCGCCAGATCCATTTAGTATACATATGTATGTGTGTGTATATATATACATATATAAATACATACTAATATTATATTTATAATTATTGTTGTAATCTTATTTGAGCTCCTTATTCATTTTTTTTGTATATGTACAATATTGTATTCTAAAAGCATCAAAACACCATTTGGAAAGTTAATGTAACTATTTTAATATATTTATTTTTTCACTTGGAGGATTTTTTTTAACAAAAAATACATATTAAATTATATAAAACATAAATGTATTTGTATTTACATAAATTATTAAAAAAAAATTCAAAAATAGCCGGACCCATTTAGGACCCGTTTACCCGCTATACCTAGTGGATCTAGGTCTGGGTCTGAACTTTTGATACCCAACAGGTCTAGGTCGGGTTTGGGTCTAGGTAATATAAATGAATTCGGGTATGGGTTTGGTTGGACCCGACCCAGACCTGACCTATTGTCATCTCTAATGGAAAGTTCTTGATGAATGTTATCAAGTAGTTTCATGATGATATATATTGAGAGTTTAAAACAATTCATATTGGGACTCATATTGCTTTTTCTTTTGTGAAAACATGGGCATTTTGGCTATCTTAAGGGTAATTTGGTCAATATGGGTTAAATATGATATCTTGGGGATTTTAATGTGTTAAATTGGTTCAAAATATGCTAAATATATCTTATAGTATATTTAGAGTAATTATGAATGGACTAAGTCCAATAAAATGAGAAAAAAATGTAAATTAGGAATAGAAACCCTAGAGGCGGGATTATTATCGTATTTGTAAAATGTTGGAGTTAAACCTTAATTTTTATATATGTTGTCAATAGTGGTATTTTAGTCGTATTTGTTAAATTTGGTGGTTATATGAGTCTTATAGAAAAATTTATGCCTAACTTGTGAAGTTAGGGTTTCATAGAGAATTAGGAATTGTAATTCTAAAAACAGGTTGTTATCGCATGTGTAAGATATTAGAGTTAAACCTTAATTTTTGAATATCTAGCCAATAATAATATTTTAGGGATGTGTACTAAATTTGGTGGTTAAATAAGTATTATGAAAGAAGTTATGCTTATCTTGTGAAATTAGAGGCTCCTAGGGGAAATATGCTTTTTTTTCCTTGAAAGTTGTCTCAATCTGCACGTGGTTATGTTTTATGTGCCTTGAATAAATATGTTAAGTTTGGATGGTGTGCCCTATATATCTATATGTGTGTCTTCATGATAATCTTGAGATAAATATTCAACAATCTAAATTATTATTTAAAGTGAATGATTACGTGAGTCAGGATCGATTGTACTTGTATGTTCCATCGGATGAGAATAATGGCCATGAGCATTTTACCATGGGGTTGTACTAGTTTGTTCTATCCAACGAGAATAGTGTCCTAGAGTGTTTTTCCCTAAGGCTATATATTATTGATACTGTTCCACTGGTTGTGAATAGTAAGGTCCTTGAACTCAACATAAATAAATAAAAATCGATTATGATAAGAAATAATGGGTAAGATATTAATCACTTAAAGTGAAAGATCACATGAGTCAAGACTAAGGTGTTGAGTCAATTCTACTGGATTAGTAATAGTATCCAGGAGTGTTTTGCCCTGAGAGTTACTTCAGACCATTCCACCAATTTAAGAATAGTGAGCAGGAGCATGTTATCCTTGGAGGTATTGAGTTCGTTTCACCGGCTTAATAATATTGATCAAGTGCATTCTGCCAAAGGATGTGTTTCAGTATGGTTCACCGAATTAAGAATATTAAGGTCCTGAACTCAACATGAATAAAAATATGGATTATGATTATATCTAATAATGAGTTATAGAATCAATTATTATTTTGCATCACATTATGTTAATCTATATGCATGTTTATTTCTTAATGTGGACTTATGACATTATGCAACCCTTTTATAACTGTATTGTTACCTTACTTAGTATATAGCATACTAATTATCATTTTCAAAGGTGTTGATCATTCCCACGAGCAGATACTACCTTATTTTGTAGGTGATTGATGATTACTACTTTTAATGTGCTTGCCTTAGGTGAGTGCTTAATCAAACTAGTCTAGGGTATGGTTATCCAAATGTCTCTATCTCTATATATACTTTTAGTCATTTGTTTTCATTATATATGTTCCCTTCTCTCTATTTTGTATCATGTATTGTGGTGGAATAAAGTTCTTCTCGCACCTTATTTCTAGATACGATATTACTTTTGTCTTATACCCGACATAGAGTAGGTATAGAGATTGTCTCTTTTATGTTGTTTTATGTTTTGGGTTCCACAATTAAATCTTTAAAATGAAAATTTTAAGCCCTAAAACAAGGGTGTTACAATAATAATGGGTAACTAATAATTATAAATAACGATGATAAAACTTTGGAGTAGGAATACTAGTAAAATTAATAATGATAATTATTATGATTATAAAATAAAAAATAATAAAATAAATCAATGATGATAGTCTATATGAATAAAAATTATTAATGATACCGATTAGTAATGATACTAATAATTGTGACTACTATTTTGATTATCTACTATTATTCATTATTGTTTTTATAATCATTAATCATTATAAATTCTATTCATTGTATAATCAAGAACATTACTATTAATGATATTTTTATTATTCTTATCATTTATTATTATCATTATCATCATCATCATTATTGTTATTATTAATTGTTGTAATCAATATAAATTATTAATATTATATTATTACTGTCAACATCATTTTTACTTATTATTATTATTACCGATGTTGTTGTTGATGATGATGATGTTGGTGGTGGTGTTGTTGTTGTTGTTGATGATGATGGTGATGTTGTTGTTGTTGTTTGTGGTGGTGGTGGTGGCGGCGGCGGTAGTGTTGTTGTTGTTTCTTAGTTCTCCAGATAAGATCTAAAAATAAGACTAGGAATTATCCAGTTAAAAAAAAACTGCCCTCAAGGTTAAGGGGCATTCTTATCTCCACCCTCAAAGGGTGTTAATTTTCATTTATCCTTATCCATCTTCAATTAACCAAATATAATGATTTGCTCTTTATCCATCCTAATAATTTACTATCAACAGTATTGTTCTCCTAATTTGATCAGCCTTGTTTCATAACCATCTCAGCCCTAACCATCATTATAGGTTCCCATTTTAATCAAATTTAATCACTTACGACGCAAACCTTCTCCTTCATGTTCTTATGGTATGTTTTAGGGGCGGTAATGGCAATATCCGATGGTGCATCAAAAGTCCAATTCAATGTTCTTCAACCCGAGTTTTTGTAGGAAAAAGATTCATCAAATGTGAATGCCCAAGACCTGATCTAACAAGCGATCAAAATTTTCAAGATCTAATTGAGATAACAGTCAGAATACAATAACAATTGGGGAAACAATGATGATCTTTATTATATACAACACCAGTTATTATAAGGAGAATCAAACAGTCATCGCAATATTATGTAGTACACAATTTTCTTACAAACACAAGAGAATACAAAGAGGAGTGGGTTTGGATGGGGTTTGATGGTGCAGCGTTCATCGCTATAGTTTCATACATATCTATTTATAAAAGTACGTAACCGATACAAGCAAATGGTAGAAAACAGAAAAAACACAATCTGTATTGATAAATACAAGCCATCGTGTTTTTCCCAAAACTCTCGACTTTTTCTAAAATAATACAGGATAGTATAGTAAGAAAACATAAGTCGTGTTCACAAACACAGGGCCCTAGTATTTTATCCCTTAATCTCCTTTTGGATCCAAACTTCTTCAAATACCTTAATAGATCAACCCATGCTAAACTACACACGCAAATACAAGTCATGATCTCACATTTTTCATCTAGACTTCTCCAGGGATAAATTTGCGAGAGATCCATTTGGGAGTGCATGCTATAAAAATTCACGGGGTCAAGGTGGTCAGAATACATATGCATAATTGGCTAATTCTTCTACTTCTTGTAGTGATTGAAGTACAGAGAAAGCCACTGAACCATTTCACCGACTTGCGGGGAAAGGATGAGGACATATTTTATGCTTCCATTTCCACGTTTGGTCGGTCCCAATAATTGCTTGTTGTGGTCTTTCACGACTACTATGTCAGAAGAATAGATGTTCATGATCTACCTCATGATATCTTAAGTCTCTTATATATATATTTTTTTTTTCTTCTGATAACCCGAGTTCTAATAGATGCAATCAAAGATGCAGTTGGCAGGCCACAACCTAACTACTTCTGGCGTTGTCTCTCTCGAGGCAAGGGGGAATTTCATCCAATTAATTACCGAGGATGTACTTTGCAACGGGGAAAAACAAACTATCACGAAAAGATACAAAAAGTTTTCCAAGTGGGCACAGTTCAAGGAGGAAGGCGTCGTGTAAAGTGCTCGATGATTAGTGCTAGATCGGGCTAGTGGTGGTGGTTACCGCGCTTGTCTTTTGGTGCAGTAATCCTTGAAGGCATGGAGAATTGAAACAGAGAGACTGCAGTGATAACCTAAAGATGCATCCGAACCCGCAAGATGGAAAAGGGTGGCATTGTGGGTAAAGATGAATATGGGTGGCCAATGTTCCCATGTAAAAAGGGAAAAGAGAAAGAATGGATCGAGCCTGAATTAGGCTTAATTATTCTCATCCAAAGAGTTCTGGAAATTCAGAGAATGGGGTAACTGGAATCGGATTGTTTTGTATGGGCACACTCAGAGATATAGAAGTCACCTTCACATCAGTGTTGCTGAGACCGGAATGTTCATTAAGGATGCATATTTCACCAATTAAGAGCTGAAGTGAGAAAGGATTGCCCCATGTCATAGTTGAATGCGGCTCTCAAATAATCGTGAATACAATCAACAATCAGGAGGAACTTCCATTTAAAGGCTACATAGAATCTCATAACAGGGTGATTTAATAAAGAGAATTTACTCAAATTGCTTGCATTTTAGTTAGACATGCAGCCTTGCATCTTGTATCATATTAATATATATGGATCGTAGCTATTATTGAGATCAGCTCAGATGTGTTTGTAATTTTTATTAGCTGATT
This sequence comes from Tamarix austromongolica, assembly GCA_039764185.1. Taxonomy (NCBI): domain Eukaryota; kingdom Viridiplantae; phylum Streptophyta; class Magnoliopsida; order Caryophyllales; family Tamaricaceae; genus Tamarix; species Tamarix austromongolica. The sequence continues at coordinate 91,755,288 of CM077816.1, read as the reverse complement.
AATGAAATCTATGCCTTGAGCATTCAAAATAATAATAATAAGACGAGGAGAAGAGACCTTTGGACCTAATGTCATGATATCAAATAGAACTTAGCTAAATCTAATGCTTCTATCATCTCATAGGTTTTCTGTACATAGTAATTAATAGAGGAAAAAATATGATAAAAACAAAAATCAAATACAGAATGGGGTGCTTGTACAATCTCATCTCAATTTCCTATCTGTACGTTACACTCAAAAATTTTCACAGCAGGAGAAAATGGAAACTAAAGCCAGCAAACCAACCCAGGTATAAGCTATGTTGACGAGATTGGTGAGGATGGCTCAACGTCAAAAAACTGTAATTACCACATCCGCATGGGTTTCGGCGACATTGGCTTATTGCTGCGGTCGTGGCTGTTGATCAAGGAGGAGGTTGGATCGGCAACAAGGACAAGTAGCATGAGACCGCAGCCAAACATCAACGCAATGAGCATGAAAAACATGGCCACATTTAGGAATCCGACGCAACATTTCATTCTCTCCAAGCGTTCCCAAACAAACGGCGCAGTCAGAAACAACCTGTTTGTTCATCTGATCCGATCCCTCCTTCTCATCCGAGTATGTGAACGTGGGAAATGTTTTGATCACGGCTTCGTCGAGTCCGATTTGTGGTTGCATATCGATTTGTGGAGGATCCATCACCCGTACAGCGGTGATCGTCGCCGGTTCATGAAAGTATAGTGGAGAGGACGAGGGCGATCTCGCATGGCAGTAGCAGCGGAAGAGGACGTACGAGAGCCAGAGAAAAAAGGCAGTGGATATCAAGCAGTATAACAAGAGGGATATTAATCGGGCTAGAGTTGGGTATGAGTCGAGCATCGTGCGTCAATGTACGACAATTTTCAGCTGTGCGCAAATAAATCAGATGGTTCTCTTTAATTTGTTGGGTGAGATGATTGTTAGAAAAAATGATGACGGCGATAATAATATATGAATATCATTTAACGTACAGAGCTTTTACCTTGTCCCAGCTGACCTGCTGATTTCAATGATTATTTAAGAGTTGAAGTTTATTAGATTCGAATTGAACCGTGGAGTTTAATTACACAAGTGGGGGGAAAAAACTAGTATTATGTCGCGGAAGTAAACGTGGAAATGATATATATCGTACTTGAGCCCAAAAGGTTGAAGATTTCGTGTGCAGAAGAAGTAAGAGAGATCACGAAGTTGATGGAAAATGACAATGGGGGATGGGAACTAACCTACCTTCCTCGGCGATTAAAAAATCCAAAGATGAGGCCGAAGTCGAACTAGCCTTCCTCTGATCCCTTTGTGATTGACCTGCCCGAATCTGGATCAAACTGTGCGTCTTGACCTGCTCTTTATCCAGGCATGAATGCTTCAAAGCATGATTAGATTTTCAGGCGTCTACCGATTCATCGCCTAGGCACTCTGAGAGGTGCGAGCGATGATGTAGATATTGGCTACCTAGGACGTGGACTTGCTCGTCATTTTCCACCCCAAAAAAAGTAGCGGTATTGAAATCTAACTCATCAAATTAAAGGGTCAATAGGTTTGAAATCTAACAACTAGAAGTGGTGATGTCCTGGGATTGGGTTGCAACTTGCAATGTGGTATTATTAGCATATACAATACCAGCAACAAATATCAAGAGTCAATATCGAACATAAAAACTAATCCTGTTATTTGATCAGTTATCGGTTAGTTGGAAGAATACTATAGTATTTCACATCAATCGTAATAGCTTGTAATTAGTTCATTACATACATAGATATTTCTATAAATAGTAGCTATTTCCGATAAGCTACAATAGTTGAAGATTACAAATAAAATAAGAATATATAATCTAATAGTTCTCTCCAAAATATCTTTCGTATCCATGATTTCTCTTATTCTCTTCTTCTATTCTTCTTGTCAAATATCTTGAGTCTTCATACTCTATTTTCATTCAATCCTTCAAATCTTCTAATTGTAATATGGTATCTAAGCTTTATTAGTTCAACAATTGAATTAACATCTCGTTTTTTTACTCATTATCCAATGTTGAATCCTGAAGTTATAGAAACAAACCCCATTGATCAGCACACAACTAATGAATTCCATGAATTCTATATTCACATATCAGACCCTCCAAATTCTGCATTAGCCACAAAGAATCTAGATGGTACCAATTATGGCCATTGGAAAAGGTCCATTGGGATCTCACTTACTACAAGAAACAATCTCTCTTTCATCCAAGGAAAGATTAAAGTAACAGACAAAAAATGGCCTTTGTATGTACATTGGGAGAAATGCAATAGCATGATAATTTTCTGGTTAATGCACTCCATTGATTCTTAGATCTTAGAATTAGTGATATTCAGCAAGACACCCAAGAAAATGTGGGAACAATTGGAACACATGTTCAGGTAAAGTTTGATGACCAAGTTCTTTGAAGTTCAAAAGGAATCGGCACTCATTTCACATTATAATCTCACAACCACATCTTGCTTCACTAAGATCAAGAAATTATGGGATGAATTCAATAATCCCATTGATCCTCCACACTCTGATTTGGTAGCAGACTCAAAATATGTTTCTTACTTAGTTTCTTATAGGTTTGAATGAGTCATACACAATGATTCATGGGAACATACTAATAATGAAACCCCCACCAGATGTTGATCAAACATACATTAGAATCCAATAATCTCGAATCATGAATTATCATTAATGTTCACTCAGCAAAATAAAGAGCAACAAAATTTTACATATGGAAATCAACAAAAGTTTCAAGGGAATACCAAGAAAAAATAATTATTACTATAGTCATTGCAAAATGGCAAGTCACACAAATGAAAGGTGTTATAAGCTACATGGTTATCCTCTGAAGTATAGAAAAGACAGGAGAGTTGCAGCTTATGCCCAACAAGAACTAAACATTGATGTTAGTTCTCAATCGAGTCCAGTTCTTAGTGTCCATCCATTTACAGCAAATCAATACACCAGAATTCTTTCAATGATAAATGGACAACATACAGGAGAAATGCCCACATCTAATGATGGTAAATCCACTACTTCCTTGATGGCTGATAAGCATTTGTATTTTACTTTCCTTAATTCTAAGCAGAAAATGCAGTTGATTGTTGATAGTGGAGCTAGTGATCATATTAATAATCCTTTGAATATGTTCAAATCATACATTTCCTTAAAGAATCCCACATCCATTACCATACCAAATGGCCAAGAAATACCAGTTATGCATATAGGATCTATTCATTTTCCTGATAATATCATAATACATGATGTCTTACATGTGCCCTCTTTTTATTGCAATCTTCTCTTTATCAGTAAGTTGAGTTATCAGTTGAAATCCAATCTGATTTTAATAACACAAAATGTTTCATCCAGGACCCTTTGAAGAACACCCTCATACTTCTTGGTGAGCAGAGACATGGCTTGTATTTAGCTGATCAAACACATCATAAACAACCTGTTGTTCTATCTCCCTCAGCCTCCAGTACAGATGTATAAGATATTTCCACTAATCGTTGCTTCTCTTGTACATTATTTGACCATGAATTGTGGCATTGTAGATTAGAACATATACCCTTTGATAAGCTTCCATCACCGAGGCTTAAAACTTCGTGTAATTCAAGTTGTAATCACATTTATAATATTTGTCCTAAAGCTAGACGGCAAAGAAAATATTTTCCTTATAGTACTACACATTGTATGTTACCTTTTGAACTCATACACATTGACATATGGGGGCCCTTTCAACCCTCTACGTACAAGGGTTTCAAATATTTTCTTACAATTGTTGATGACATATCTCATACTACATATACACATCTGCTTTCACACAAGAGCAATGCCTTCCCCATATTAGAATCCTTTGTCAAATATGTAGAGACATAGTATGATGCTAAGATCAAAGTGATTTGAATAAATAATGGCTCTGCATTTTTTAGTAACCACGCCAATATTTTCTAAATTAAAAAAAGGAATCACCCACCAAAATTCTTGTGTTTACACCCCACAACAAAATGGCATAATTGAATGCAAGCATAAACACATATTAGAAGTAGCTCGAGCCTTGTTCTTTCAGTCAAAAATATCCACTCAATACTGGGGTGACTGTATTCACCGTGCTACACACCTCATCAATCTTCTCCCTTCCAAAAGGCTTCCTAACAAACAAACTCCTTTCCAAACACTCCATAAAAAACCACCTTCTTATACACACCTCCATTATTTTGGTTGTCTCTATTACATTTCAACCATCAAACAAAATAGATCCAAGTTTGACTCATAAGCCAATGCATATGTTTTCATTGGATATGTAAATGAAAAGAAAGCTTTTAAGGTACTTAACATCATCACATGGCAAATCATCATCAGTCATGATGTGCAATTTCATGAGCACATATTTCCTTTTAGATCATCTCCTCAACCTCACAGTTCCCCCATTCTTCCTATTTTTATACCTAATGCATCATCACTTAACCCACCCAATATTATTCCTCCATCTCCCATCCTTCCTATAACCATGTCCTCACCTTCTATGAACATGTCATTTCCTCCTAATTCTCCACCATCTATTTTTGTCGCATCAAATTCTCTTATTGTAACAAACGTTCAAACACATAATCAGCACATTTCGCCTCCTCCTCTAAAATGTAGTACTAGACCACACAAACATCCCTCTTATCTCATAGACTATGTTCATCACCTACCTCACCAAGCTAACTCAGTCAGTCAACAACACTAGTGCAACCTTGTCCAGTTAAATCACCTTCCACAATCTCAGCAAAAACTAATTATATAAGCCCAAATACCAATAGAATCTATCTCCTATCATGAATCTTCACAAAATAATCACTGGATAGAAGCTATGAATAAGGAAATAAATGATTTGCATGCAAACTATAACTGGAAGGTAGTTGATGTACTACCTTTGTAAATGGGGGGTGCAAAATTAAACTCAAAGCATATGGATCCATAGAAAGATATAAGGCCAGATTAGTGGTTAAGGGATACAATAAAAAGGAAGGGATTAATTTTCAAGAAACATTTTCCCCTGTGGTTAAAATGGATACCATTCACTGTATTATTGCTTTGGATGGATCTAAACAATGGGATCTACATCAACTTGATGTCAACAATGCTTTTCTTTATGGTGATTTACATGAAAAAGCATATATGCAAATGCTTCCAGGTATTCATGATACTAAGATGAAAGTTTGCAAGTTAATCAAGTCTCTTGATGGGCTAAAGCAGGCTAGTAGGTAATGGTTTGCCAAACTCACCAACACACTCCTTGCTCAAGGGTATAATCAGACGAGTCATGATTACTCATTATTTATGAAACATTCACCTACTGGTTTCACAATTTTGGAAGTTTATGTGGATGATGTTATCATTACTGGTTCTGACTCTAAGGAGATACAACATATTAAGGAGAATTTACATGTCGTTTTCACTATCAAATACCTTGGAAAATTGAGTTATTTTCTTGGTTTTGAAGTTAGATACTCCTATCACTAAAACACCACGTCTCATTAACTGTAAAATCCATGCTAAGGAGAGATCTTACCATATCCTACCATGTACATATCTTTGGTTGGGACGCTTAATTTTTTAACTAATACAAGACTAGATTTGTCTTTTGTTACTCAAACCCTTAGTAAATTTATGCAATCACCTCGAGTTCCACATTTGCATGCATTAAATCATGTTCTTCGATACATACAAGGCACAGTAAGCCAAGGCATTCTTCTCCAAGGTCGTGGCCAACTTTGACTGCAAGTCTTTTCTGATTCTAATTGGGCTTCCTACCCTACTAATAGAAGGTATGTCACTGGATATTTAGTCATGCTAGGCTTATCTCCTATTAGCTAAAAATCCAAGAAGCAAAGAACTATCTCTAGATCATTTGCTGAGGCAGAATACAGGGCCATGGCACAAGCTACCACTAAGATCACTTGGCTTGTTGGTTTAATACATGACCTTGATGTCCATAATCTACAACTTGTTCAATTGCATTGTGACAATATTTCTACTCTTCACATAGCTAAAAATCCTATCTTCCATGAAAGGATAAAGCATATAGAGGTTGACTGCCACTTCACAAGGGATAAGGTACTTGAAGGCCTATTGCAACTCAGCTACCTCCCTACTAAATCACAACTGGCAGATGTTCTTACAAAGGTCCTTCCTTCTCAACAGCATTAGCATTTATTGTCCAAGCTCAGGATGCTCTCTCTAATCCCCTCCCAAGTTTGTGGGGGACTATTAGCATATACAATACTAGCAACAAATACCAGCGATCAATATCAAACGTGAAAACTGATCCTGCTATTTGATCAGTTATCATAACGGCTTGTAATTAGTTCATTACATACATAGATATTTCTATAAATAATAGCTATTTCTGACAAGCTAGGATAGTTGAAGACTACAAATAAAATGAGAATATACAATCAACAGTTCTCGCCAAAATATCTCTCGTATCCATGATTTCTCTTCTTCTCGTCAAATATCTTGAGTCTTCATACTCTGTTTTGATTCAATCCTTCAAATCTTCCATTTGTAATAGGTATTAGATATTATATTTATGATTCTTCATCCCTAAATATTTTATACCTTTATGACACCTATATACTAATGTAATTTGTATATACTCACTTTTATGACTCTCTAGACACAAAAATAAATAAATAAATAAATAAATTCATGTTTGAATCTATACTTACCAAAAATAATTATCTAAGATAACTATTTATTTTGAAAACTTTTTAAGTTAAGTTTTTTTTAAATAATTAATTAATTTTAGTGAGTAGCTCAAAATAAGGGCTAAATAAATAAACACGCGTGTAAGGGTTGATAAGAATGGTCTAAATAATGTCTTAGACATTACCCAATTGAGGAGCTGCACATGAAATTAAGGAATAAAACATCTTGCAATAATTGCTGCACCCACCCAGATCGACCTTTAATAATTTAAAAAATTTACATTCCCACTGCAGCGCTTTCTCTAATCAAACCGTTCAAAAGTCTCATGAAAAGAACCCCCACGATTGTTGGTGCGAGCTTTGCAAGACCCTCCGCCGCACAAATTAACAACAGCGCAACTGTAAGGCGCCACCCACCCATCCCAATCCTCCGTTCCAAAGGAAATAGACTTCATTTCCATACAACACTTTGATCGAAGCCTGAGACTGAGAAGATATGACCATAACCTCTCTTCTCATGACTGATTTCATCGCCTCAGTTGTCGAGCATGGAACCTCAGTTCTCCTTCGCTCTGTACGTATAAATCAATAGTGAGAAGTGTTGGATTAGGGACATATATTGAGTGCTCAAATACCAGAATGCCCACTTTCATCGGGAACTATCAACTTCTCTACATCCATTCTGCTCCTCCAAAGGAAATATTATACATCTCAAGATTCTCAACTTCTCTTCATCCATTCTTCGGGAGTTCTCTTAAAATATGTCTGGCTAACGGGACAGGATTTTACGGAGAGGGAGATCACACAACTCCAAGTAAGACTAACTCAATTAGTTAGTAATCTCTGTGTTCTAGGGTTCGTATCACAGCCACTAACTTATGATGTTTTATAATTATCTTCGTGAACCCCTTCGAAAAAAAATGAGGGGGGGGGGGGTTATCACAACGCTACCATAGGGCATTCATCCTACCCCCACATTAATTAGTTATGATCTTGTAGCTCCAAGACTTGAGCAACACTACTAATATGAGCAAAGCTTCAAAATATCTTTAAGCCAATGCCAAACTAATTTTCCTCTGAAGCTCACCAATGGCCTACACAAAGCACATTGACGTCTAATGTCACCCATAATAATAATAAAACTATGTACGTTTTAATTTGCATACTTTTCTATTCCACTTTTGTCTCTGGACCAGTTTGATTTTCTACCTACCGAGGCTCCATAATTTCCATTTGGTGACAAGATTTGTGTAAAATTAAATATCTGTATTCGATCAAATATTCAATCTGATATTGCAGGGTGATCACCTATATCCATTATCTTATCTTATGATATTGGCTACAACCATTATCGATCCATATGGAAGCTCTTTTTGGCCATTTTACAAATAAATATCCAAAAATAAAAATGGATAGAAAACAATATACTTAACATATACTAACGACCATTTACCATTTTATGGTTGTTTACCAAATTTTGTGTCGAACAAATTAAATCAAAACCAACGTGTATATGCCACAGAAATGAACAGCTTGTGTATGTATATATATATATATATACTTGATATTAAATCAGCTTGACCAAAAAAAACCAAAGTTACGCATACCGACACAAAATTCTCATGATGCAGAGATCTGATATCCTAATAATGGATTGATTTTTTGGATGTGGACGTCCATTGATTAATTTTTGAAAATTGTTTCACTATCTAGTACTATAAAATAAATAAACATATTAATTTACATAAGTATAAATAAATTATAAAAGTAAATAAAAATATTTATTTGCATACAATAAATTAATTAATCTAAGTCATTTCATTTTGCTCGATATATTATAATCTACCCAACAAAAGCCAGATTAAATGAATCAAAAGACGACGAGGTCTCAACTCCTAATTACTTCTATACAAGTTTCTCAAAATAATAGAGAGAATGGATCAAACCAGCTACCTAGCTAGACAATATATGTTGCTGTGATTGGCGAGGCTCGCTCGGTGTGATCCAAAACTGTGATTCTCACATCCCGGTGAGGTTGTGCATCGTTTAGCTGCTGCTGTGGTTGTTGTTGAGGAAAAAGGTTGGCTCGACAATAAGGACAAGTAGCATGAGACTGCAGCCAGACATCGACGCATTGAGCATGGAAAATATGGCCACACTTGGGAATCTGACGAAGAACTTCATCCGCTTCAAACGTTCCTAAACAAACCACACATTCAGATACAGCCCCTTTGGATCCCTCCTGATCAGCCGAGTAGACAAACTTGGGAAATGTTTGGATCACGGAAACCTCGAGGCCAAGTTGTGGTTGCATCACCCGTACAATTGTACTTCCAGGCGCCGCTTCATCTACGTCGGACGGAGACGAAGATCTGAAGCGTCGGCAGCAGCAGCGCCAGACAACGTATAATATCCCTAGGAAAAAGACCGAGGTTATGAAGCAGTAGAACAAGATGGATATTAGCACGGCGACAGCTGAGAATTGGGGCATTGTGCGTCGTTCGCTTCCGGCTGTAGATCAAATGTTGCTCTCTGCTGGAGGCTAGTATAGCGCTTTCATCATATATAAGCATATCATTTTTCTGTGTATGACCTAATACCTTATCCCCCCCAGTTGACCTTATTTTTATATATATATCTGAAACTGGTTACGTTAACGGTGACTATTTGAGAGTTGAAGAGTGCGTTCAATCGAATTGATTATGCAGTTTTATTGAGTCTGTTGAATCATTCACTACAAAATTTATTCGAATTTGCAACTGGATAAGCTAGAAGGATAAGAAGGGGGGGAAAGAAAAGAAAAAAAAAAAAAAAGAGGGAAGAGGGGAGGATTATTTAGTGGAAGTAAACGTGGACGCGATATTGTAATTTTACAAGCCTGTCAAGTTGAAGATTTCGTGTGCAGAAGTAAGAGAATACGAGACATATCATGAAACTGATTTCAAATGACTTACAACTTTCATCAGCCCACTCGATCATAATTTGACTTTCGAGATTAAGTGGCACTACCTAGCCTTCGTATTAGTTCCTTATATATATATCTTAACTATTAGTAGTGCACATATATTAGTTAAGGTTCTAACATGTTAAAAGGTTATCGCATAAATTGATTCGTTAAGATGATATATGAAGATTTCATAATATCAAATGCCTTAAGGTTGTATTTCACTAGGCCATATATGCACGAAAAGAACAATTCTCCCATCATTTTCCATTTCAAAAATCTCATTCCGTCTCTGCTTTTTCAAGACACACTTGTAAGGTGCAGGAGCTCTGTTTTGTATTCGATAACAGCAAGAAGATTATACACAGCAATGGCAGATGGTGAGATTAAGGGAATGAACGAGAGCTTTATTATCTTATTACTGTACAACTCTCACAAGTCACACCCTTAGCTCTCCTAGTGCCTCGTCTATCCATAGCCAGACGCCCCCACTTGGCCCGCTGCTAGATGGGTTGGACAACATCTAAAAAGAAATAACTACCAACCAACTTGCATGAAATAAGAACATGTTGGCTAATGTTAGTACAAAGCATGCACGTCACACGTGTTACTTCTCACATTCTCCACCTTCGTCCATCCATATAATAAGAGGTCACAATCAGGTGGTATGTGTTAGGTTTGATCTGATTAATATAAATTGGATGTCATGCACGACTTTGGATTTGGGTGGGGTATCCTTTGGATTTGAGTCTAACTTGGAAGACACTAATTTGGATCGGGTCTTGAGAATATCAGGTATAGTCCTAGTTTAACCCGTTGAGTTTCTTCAAATTTGAGTTTGATTTAAGGTTATAGATTTTGAGTTTGACTGAATTTGGATAGGGTAATTCGGGTCTATATACTTTGAGTCATATCATATTTGAGTCAAATTAACTCAGCACAACTTGTATACTAACATTAATTGTTATTAATTTAATATAATAAATAAATTAGATTTTGTGATTTATTATTATTGGTATGTTTATTATAGTAATTTTATAATAATATATCGTTATCATAAAATATGGAATAATAAGAAGAAGAAATTATTATTAGTACGTAGTAGTAGTAGTATAGTTATTGTTATAAATACAATTATAAACATTATTATACACATAACTACAATGATTATTATGAATGTTATAATAATTATAATTACCATGTTAATTATAAGAATTATTGTTATCATTAACCTCTTTAGATATATAATAATAATAGTTATTATTACAAATACAAATATAAATTTTAGTCTGGTCATTATAATAATATATATTATAATTACAATTATAATGTTTATAATAATAATAGAAATTTATATGAACTAATCTAATCAATGCTAATTTGATATTAAAATAACGTAAGGAGAACAGACACATACTAGTTTTGTTTTATTTGTTGTTATATGGGTTGTATATTATTTGTGTACATAAAATGTTATTAATAAGATAATTGTAATCCCCCAAAATTTTAGAAAACCTATAATTTAATAAATAACTTTTATTTGAAATAAATTAGCTTTTAAGATTATTTAATTTAATTATTTTATGGATTTTTTAGTGTAAAAAAATTGGATGGGAGTATTTAATAAATTAAAATAAATATTTTATTATTTTATCACAGTGTTCTTAATTAAATAATTTTTCAAACTAATAATTACTAAAAGTATCAATTTCGAATCAATATATTAAATTATATTAAATTAAATTATTTACTAAAAATATTACATTTTATTATTTTCTAAATTAAATTAAATTATCCTCCCCTATTTTCTCATTTTCCATTTTCTTTTCAATCTCCTTTTTCTCCTTTTTTTTTCTTTCTTCTCTTTTCTTTTTTTTTCTCCTCCTTGGGTCGCCCGCACCGGCCTGTTCTCCCCCTCCTTGCGCGCCTGGTCAAAGGCCCGTTTCTCCCCCCTGTTCTCCTTCTCCCGTGCGGCGCAGCCTAGTCCCAGCCACCCCTCCTTTTTTGTTCTTTTCCCAGACTGGACCGGTCGGCTCCCCTTCTTTCCTGCGCTGGTCCAACCACTCGCACACCTCCCCCTCCTTTCTTTCTTCTTCCACGCCTGACTACATTTCTCTGCCATGATCAAGCACGCCGACCGCCTGCAACTGCCATGCCCGACCACCACCTACCTCCCTGCTACTCCTCCTCTCTCCCCCGTCATTTTCTTTCCTATTTCTAACCAAACTAGCTCCTGGACCACAGCTCGCATGCCCTCTTCCTTTCCTTCTTCTTCCCTCCCTTTCCCTTGGCACCGTACTACAGCGCCGACCGGCCACCGAATCCCCCTTTCTCTCCCTCTTCTTTTGTTCTCCCCACCAGCAGCCCTTGCCCCATTTTTCTAGCCTTACTTTCCCTTCCCCGATCCTTTTCTTTCATTTTCTCCTCCTTCGCATTTTTCCCCCATTTTTGCTCTCCGCCACCAGACGCCGCTCCAAACGTCGCACTGACCCCTGCGCCACCTTCTGCCACCACCTGCTACTGCCCTGCGCCACCCCCAAGCCACCCTCGAGCCCCTACAGCTCCTCCCTTCTCCACCTCTTCTTTTTCTCCCCACTTTTCTCCCTTATCGCCAAGCCTCCTACAACTGCCCCATTCACCGCCGTCCGGCCACCTCTGCGGCCACCAAAACCACCAATCCACACCCTACAACCCCCTATACCACCCCCAAACCTTCTTTTCCTGAAACCAACCCCTTCACCCCTCCATTTTTTTCCTCTCTTTTCCTTCCTTCTTAGCCACACCAGCCCGACAGGCAACTTCGCCGCCTTGCTATTGCCGCCTCCGCCACCCTCTGCTGCCGTGAAACCATCCTTAGCCTCCACCAACACCCCCTCTTCACTTCTGCATCCTTACCTTGCCTCCAATCCTCCCCCATCTACGTCCTTTTCTAGCCTAAAGTCCCTAAACTGAGCCATCTCCCCTCCCTTCTATCTCACCCCCTTCGAACCCTTTTCTCCCCCTTATTCTGCATGTGGCTCACGATGTTCATGCAACATGAGCTCCACATTGATTTGGAAATTTAATTATCTAAATTTTGAGGTATATTAATAGTTAATTAAAGTGTATTATTATTAAATAAATTTTTATAAAGTTTTATCCTTTTTAATTTCCTACTTCTAATATAATACTTATTGATATTATTTTTAGGTGTTGAGTTGCTAATTAAGCTTTGAATCTTTAACCGGAATACCGGTAAGGTTTGATTTTTACGGGATTAAGGTAATCATTAAACCTCACTTAAATGCATGAAAAAACGTATGCTAGCACATTAGGGATTTTAGTATGATTTTATGCATGTTTTGTGTTGCATAGTATGATATATATATATATGGTTGCTTATATTGATTGATAAAAAGAAAAGAAAAGAAAATTATGATAGCTTTTGTGCCATGTGTAGAGATGATACTTAAAGAATGAGTTTGATATTTGATGGAAATGTTAAATGTTTGTCTATGATGTATTATGTTGCTAATGCATAAATAATATTATTGTCTAAGGGTATTTTAGTAATATACTTATGTAAGTATGTGATCTGATATAAGTAGTTGCTAATGAGTATTATGTTGACTAATGACAAGTTGATGGAGTTAAATGATAAGAATGAAGTGCTAATATTGGTATTTTATGTAGTGATGGTAAATTCATAAAAAGTGGTGTAACAAAGGGGTAAAGTGATAATTTTATAAGTGAAAGGATATTTTGGTAATTTTGAAAGAAAATGGTAAAATGGTGATTTTGTAAGCAAAATGGTAATTTGGTTATTTCAAAAGAAAGGGGGTGAAATGATAATTTTATAAGTAAAAGGATAAAATTTTAAGTTGTAAGAGAAAAGGGTATTATGGTAATTTTATGATTAAATGATGAAATGATAATTTTATAAGTAAAAGGAAAAAATTTTAAGTTGTGAGAAAGAAGGGTATTATGGTAATTTTAGAGGTAAAAGGGGTATTATGGTAATTTTATGATTAAGTGACAAAATGATAATTTATAAAGTAAAGGGGTATTATGGTAATTTTTGGAGAAAAGGGTAAAGTGGTAATTTTGGAGTCAAAGGGCAATATAGTAATTTTATAAGTGGTAAGAATGGTAATTTTGGAAGTAAGGGGTAAAATAGTAATTTTGGATGTAAAGGGGTGTTATGGTAATTTTTAGAGAAAAGGGTAAAGGGGTAATTTTGGAGTAATTTTATAAGTAAGTGGTAAGAATAGTAATTTTGGAAGTAAGGGGTAAAATAGTAATTTTGGATGTAAAGGGGTATTATGGTAATTTGCAAGCAAAGGGGTAATATGGTAAATTTGGACGTAAAGGGGGTAAGATGGCAATTTTTATAAATAAAAGGATATTATGGTAATTTAGAAGTAAGGGGTAGAAGGGTAATTTTGTAAATAAAAGGATATTATGGTAAACTTGGGAGTAAGGGGTAACTTGGTAATTATGATAACGACGAAAGATGATTTGGTAATTAAGTTATGATTATAGAAGGGCAATTGGATAATTATGATACTAGAGAATGGTAATTTGGTAAATTAACCAATTAAAGGGCATTATGGTAATTTTAATAATGGAGAAGGGTAATATAGTAATTATAAAAATGGAGAAGGGTAATATAGTAATTATAAAAATGGAGAAGGGTAAATTAATAATTATAAATATGGAGAAGGGTATATTGGTAATTATAATTATGAAGAAGGGTACATTAATAATTATAATTATGAAGAAGGGTAATTTGGGATTTATGATAATTGAAAAGGGTGAAATGGAAATTATAATAATTGAGAGGGGTAAAATGGTAATTATGATAATAAAGAAGGGAAATTTGGTAATTTGACCAACTAAAGGGTAATTGGTAATTATTTAACCAACTAAAGGGGAAAAATTGGTAATCACGATAATGAAGAAGGGTAATTTGACAATTTATCTAACTTAAGGGCAATTTAGTAAATGTAATAAAAGAAAAGGGAAAATTGGTAATCTAACCAACCAAATGGGAGACATGTTAAGTGTAGTAATTATGAGGGGTGAATGGTAATCCAAAAAGCGTAGGAGATAACTTGGTAACCTAAATCAAATAAGGGGTAATTTGGTAATTATGCAACCTAAAGGGTAATATGGTAGTTTGTCAAGTAAGGAAGGGATGACCTAACAATTATATAAGTAAGGGGTAAATGAGTAATTTGTACCTAACATGTCGCCGTGATTGTGGAACTTTATAATATGATTCAAATAACGCTGATTAGTAAGGTAAGAGTATTTGATAATTAGTAAGTATACGAGAACGAATCCTAATTCAGAATTATATGAGATTGTGGTGGCCTTAATGATTTCTCTGTGTTATCTTGGATAACCACTAAATAAGGAATGACTAATGATATCGAAACGATTGAAAGTGGATAAGAATCTAATTATTGTGCTTTTTGTGATCACCTTAATTAAGGCACTAATACTTAAAGTGAAAGACCTCGAGATGGGGAATGGTGACTCTTTAGGGGTCGCTACCCTAAAGACGTGGTTTAGTCCATGATTATTCTGGTATTTGCTGGTGTGCCTTTGTGCCCCAACTAGGCCCTATATTTTACTCTATCTAGCTCTACGGACCTAGTTAGGGGGTATGCATAATTATGGATTAGGTGTCCTTATTGGTAGGGTACTGAGTAGCTTTATGCACTTGTACGATGAGCGTACCTTTGCGTCCTTGGGTTCGTGGTTGAAGGGTATTAAGTAGTTTATATGCACCGGTACGACTGGTGTACCTTTGTGTCCCGGGTTCTTGATCTCCCGTCCGAGGCAAATAAATATAATTGTTGTGCTGATTAAAGAAAGGAAAAACACTAATTACGAAAGTGAAAGATTAATGAGTCGGGCCCAGTTGGCTTATGATATTGAGTACCGATCCACCGGATATAATAGTGGCCCAAGAGCATGTTGCCTTGGCAAGTGATTATGAGTACCGGTCCACCGGATATAATAGTGGCCCAGGAGCGTGCTCAATAAAACAAGTATTGGATGTGAATGAATTATGGAAAGATAATAATTACTTATAGTGGAAGACCTCTTGAGTCGGGGCAAGACCGGTCCACCGACAAATAATAGTGATCAGGAGCGTTATGCCCTGGAGATCGATCCACCGGCAATAATAATGGTCAGGAGCGTTATGCCCTGTATGTATTCCGGTCCACCGGCTATAATAGTGGGGTTCCCGCACTCACTTGGATATAAACAAAGAGATGATTGAATAGTGATGGACTAATGGCTTAAAGCCCAAAAGTATCGATCGTACCTTATAACTTGTTGATATGTGGCAGCCTTGTTATATATGTGATTGTTGTGCATGCACCTCTCATTGTATATGTCTATAACTTGCATTATGTGCTGCATTGCGGGCCTGTTTTTAAGTGTGGTATTAAAGGGTTACTTAGTTCATAGTACTGAAGGGTTCTCTTCGTGGGACCTCTGCCTATTCAATGGGCAGTGCCCCTTCCAGGTCTTTTCAGGTGCTATCCAAATGGGCAACGGGAAAGAGAGTAAGGAATTATCCGAAACCATTAGGGTTTGTCTCCTTCTCTTTAAAATCTCTGGTTTTAATGTTAATGTTGTTAATTTAACCACCACTGGTGGATTTTATTCTTGTGAATGATTTGATATGCTACTCTGATTTAAATATAGATTATAAATTGCGCTTTACACTTTTATCCTTAGCACTTAGTACTTGAACGATATGAGTGAACCGGTATTGTACTAAGTGTGGCGGTAATATCCCCAGAATTCACGATTTTATAATTTGCTTCCGCTAACTCTTTCAAATAAAACCAAATTTTTCAGTAGTGAATTTTGGGGGTGTTACAATAATGCATTGATGTTTATGTAGCAATTTATATGAGATAAAATATTACCTTTGTGGATCAAGTTTGGAATTATATTCGAGAATGGGGAGGGTTTGAGTTGGGTTATTTCAGGTTGGATAAGTTTGGGTCAGGTCATTATCGAGTTCTAGTTAGGTATGTGTCGGGTTCAGGTGAGATTCTTTTTGGGTTCGATTAATTATCAGATTAGATAAATTTGGGTCTGTTTTAGGTTGGTTCGGGTTGTTTTGGATTTTCAAGTTGATATTGGGTTTAAATTATTGGGTCCAAATTTGATTTTGGGTCAAGTCAACTTTGTCAGGTATACTTCTAATGCGCCAAACAAGAGATAAACAATAGTGGAATTTAACTAAACTCAATGGCTTTGTGAACAATCCTTTATCTTTAGTGATAATATTCTCTAACTTCAGCTTCCCACTGCCAAGTACTTCTCAAATAAAATGCAATCTCACAATGAAGTGCTTAGTCCTTTCATAATACACTAGGTTTTTATTCAAGCAAATGAAACTTTGGTTGTCACAACAAATGACCAACATCTTTGTAGAAAGTTGAAAGCCTTTAATCAATCCCTCAAACCATACAGTTTCTTTGATTCCTTTAGTAAATGAGATATATTTTTCTTCAATTGCATAAATAACAACCACTCTCTACAATGAAGCCTTCCAACATACAATACTCCCATCAAGCTTGAAAACATGAAAACTTGAATCATATCTTCTCAAATCCCTATCACTGACAAAATAAACATTTGTGTAGCCAACCATACCAAAGTTACCAAAGCCTCCAGCACCAAACCCACTTCAACAAACCTTTTAAGATATCTCATCACCCATTCCACCACCATCCAATGCTTAATGTCCGGATATGTCGTGAATCTACTAATTACACTTACAAGATAATCTAAATTTTGCATAATGCATATCATTAAGTACAATAGATTCCTAAATATTGATCTATAGGGTACCTTTTTCATATATTGAATATTTGCCTTTGTGTTTGGCTTTTGTGTCTTTGAATGTTCAAATTGTGAAGATAAAAGAATAAGGATTGTTTTGATAGAGATGAAACCAAATTTCTCTAATACATTTTTAACATAAGAACTTTGAGATAGTGTCACAACCATTTTATGTATTTCCCTATGAACCTTAATACTTAGGTGGAAAGGGTTGGAATAGAGGTGGTAGTGCAGCCAAAGGGGGCAGCACACGGCGTCGGGTGTGGTGGCCGAAGGTGGTGGAGGGAGGAGAAAGGAAGAGGAGAGGGTGGTAGGGAAAAAGGGAGGTATGGGGAGGTAGAGGGAGCTCCCCTGGTTATTCTGGAGGGTAGAGGGGGTGTTGGTTGTGGCGGAATTGGTGGTGGACGGTGGCGATGGTCGTGGTGGGCTGATTGGGAGGTGGAATTTGCATCGCCAAGGTGGCTCGTGCAGGGTAAATTGAGGGAGGAGGAAGGCATAGTTTGGTAGAGGATGATGTAGGGGATAGTTTTATGGGTAGCTCAAGCGGCGGCGATGGGGCAGTTGTCTAATCAAGAGGTGGCGCAAAGGGTTAAATTTCTAGGCTGCGAAAGCAAAGGCTCTATTATGGATGCCTATGGGGTATTTATAGTCCAAATGGAGGGGGAACGACAAAGAGGGAAGATGAAAAGAGGGGGAAGGTGAGGCAGGACCACTAGCAGGCGGTGGCAGGCGGCGCAGGTCTGCCATGGTAGGAGGGTTGGTGGTCGGGGGAGAGAAAGGAAAGGGGACATGCGTGCGTGTGGTGGCAGGAAGTTGGTTGGGTCAAAAGGGGGGAAAACAATAAGAGAGAGAGAGGGAAAGTATGGGATGGTCAGCGGTTGGTGGCTGCCATTGAGATTCAGGTTGCAAGTCGCGCAAGGGGAGAGGAAAAAGATAGGATTGGACTGGCAGCCCAGGAAAAAGAAAAGAAAGAAAAGGGGGAGAGGGAACCAGGCAGTCTGTAGGAAAAGAAGAGGGAAGCGGACCTTGGGCCGCGCGTGACGAAGGAAAGGAAAAAAAGGGGAATTGGTTTGTGAAGGCTGGCCTAATTCGGGGGAGAATGAGAAAAAGAAAGGGAGAAAGGAGGGAAAGAAAGAAAAAGAAAATGAAGGAGAAAAAGGAAAAAAGAATAGGGAAAGGGAAAAGGAAAAGAATGGGTTGGTTTGGTGTTTAGGATATTTTAGGATTCTTGATTATTTAAAATAATAATATATATATATAAATAATAATAATAATAATAATAATAATAATAATTAAATTCCTTTTTAGGTTAATTTAGGATATTTTAAATAATTCTTTCCTAAATTCCATTTTACTTAGCAAAACACCCCAATTTGTTTCCTAATTAAACCATTTATTATTTTCTCCTTGATTTGCCTTAATGAATCCCCTTTAATTTAATAAAATAATTTATTTAATTAATTTTCCTAATAAATCCTTACTTTACCATAATTTCCTAAATTAGGATTTTGGGATATTTCATCATTAACCCCTTAAAGAAAGACTTTGTCCCCGAAGTCACTTGCAATATCCTAGGGTTAAGGCCCACGACGTTCTAAGCAGTTGAGGACAACACTAACATCAATAATTATACCACTACCCCTTTAAAGAAAAGGGTTTACTAAGAAGCCTACCCTGCATAAGACTAAAGCCACAATCGCAAGATAACTGGGTATTGTGATCATATGCTATCATACTATCTCACTTTCGGAAACACTCCTAGTCTATCCTTTCGTTCCTCATTGTGGCTCGAACACATAATCATTGAAACAAAAGAGTTTCGTTAAGGTATGAAATCACTTCAAAATCTGGTAAAAACTTTGTAAATCAAGCTTTGCTTTGAAAAATAAGCGTGGTTACGAGGACCAACACCCTGATACCAACTCGTGGTACCAGCCTAAAATGCTTGAAATTAGAAGAGATCTCGAAACCAGATTAGATACCAACTGTGGTATTTGCTTTAAAACATTTGAAATTGAAAGAGTTGTTGAAACAAGCTCTGATACCAACTTGTAACACCCTTAGAATTTACTACTAAAAAATTTTATTTAATGAAAAGGTTTAACAGAAGCGAAATAACAAAACGGTGAATTCTGAAAATATTACCACCACACTTAATACTGGACCGGTTCACTCCTACCGTTCCAGTATCAAGTGCTACGGCTGAAGAGGATTATCATCAAACACAAGTCAATGCTTAAAATGAGAATTCATAAAAGAATTTAATCGTTCACTATACAGAAATTAGAGTGTGGTTAAAAGAGTTACAATCCAAGGAGTAAATAATTAAAGTTTCCAAAAACAGAAAATACCGTATGATAGAACAAAACTAAAATAAAATGATAAAGGGTAAAATGAAATAAAAGATAGAATCCGGCTAGGTCAATCTCGATCCTCAGACTAAGTTCAGGCTCAACTCTCAGCCCCGTTAGATGCCTCGTAAGTGTCGTAGGCATCGAAGATATCATCTCATACCTGCACAAGCTTAGGTGGGCCCTCTGCTCGTGGGAATGAGAAGCACCCATGAAACGGGTGGTCAGTACGCTATGTACTGAGCAAGGTAACCATGCAGTGAAGGCCAAACATATAAGGCATATAACACAAGCATGATCATATAGGCAACATACAACAATACAGATAAGGAAGGCCGGATGACAGTCCAGATAAACTTATTCCTTAGATCCATGGTCAACATGCTCATTTCACACATACTCTTTATCAATCCATGTGAGTGCGTAAACCCACTATTATAGCTGGTGGACCAGATACATACAGGACCAAACGCTCCCAACCACTATTATTACCGGTGGACCTGTCTCCAAGGTAGAACGCTCCTGGCCACTATTATTCCCCGGTGGATCGGTCTGGCCCTGACTCACATGGTGTTTCACTGTAATTACTTAGTGTATTTCCCATGTCTTATCATCATTACGTTTGGTTTGTTGAGCACGGGATCCCCCACTATTATAGCTGGTGGGCCGAAAAATATACTGGACAAAATGCTCCTGGCCACTATTATTCGCTGGTGGATCGGTCTCTAGGGCACCCCAGCTCTTGGCCACTACTATTCGCCTGTGGACCGGTCTGGGCCCAGCTCAACAATCTTTCTCTTTAAATTGTTAGTATCTTATTCGTGTCTTATTCGATAAATATTTCACCGTTAACATGCATGTCACCAACCTTCTACTTCTACCCTCCTAAGAGGGCACATCCCATATCTTGAGACTTCTACGCCTCCTATCACACTCCAACATCCATTCCCCCTTCCATTTTCTGATAACGAAAACCCAACTCCTAAGGGTGTGGGTTAAGGCCCATCACGTTATGACATCCAACTCCACTTACTACCACTCTTTAGGTTTCCCTTGAAACCTTAATTGGACCTATGAGGCCCAAACTTCCTCGGACTTACCCTACCATTATTTCTTTTATCGCCTAACACCTCATCTCATTTAGATTCAACCCAAATCATATCACTTTACTCACTGATTACACAGGTGATCGAGAAACCCTAGTTAGCCACCCCAAACCCTAGCACCTTTCTTCCCCTTCAAGTCACCTCTCCATTCTTCACCTAACAATCTCTTCTTTCCCGTGGCACCCATACTCATCCCTCATATAATAATTTTCCACTCTTATCCCATACTCCATTCTTCCTCAATTATTTTTACCTTCGCATTTCCCTTCAGATTAGGGTTTCCTCCCAAAACCCTAAACAGGTTCCCTATACACCATTATACCAACCTACATACTATTTTTCACCCCAAGTATCCAATCACTCCACAACTCTCCCATTACCTTACTTACGCCCTAAGACAACTTTTATCACATAAAGACATCCCTATATAGACCCCATCCATCCCATGCAAACCCTAGAATTTTCCCATGCAAAATTCACATTACTCGTTCATTTTGAGCATAATCTACTTTTATTTTTCTCTTATAGATCATGAGATAGTTGGGTCAACCTCATGTCCCCTTTAGTGAACTCACTTCCCATTTTTTCCTTTTTTTCCTTTTTATCCTTTCATCCCATATCCTATTATTAAACACCCCTAGAATACATATTCTAGAGGGTCACATCATATAACATCATAACCACAACATATATAATCATTATACACATGCCATAAGGAATTCACATAACCACAACTAATTCGGCGGTGTTTATTCCGATGAATTCCACCTGAAGTATGGACCAGCTAGCGAGGGCATACATGAAGTTCGTGGTTAGCCGTCACGGGGTCCCAGCAGACATTGTATCGGACAGAGATTCGAGGTTTGTCTCCCATTTTTGGGGAAAACTATAGGAGGTCTTGGGGACGAGGTTGAAGATGAGTACAGCTTTCCATCCTGCTACTAATGGGCAGACGGAGCGGAGTATAAAGACTCTAAAGGACATGCTAAGGGCGTGTGTGCTGGACTTTCAGGGTAGTTGGGAGGAACGTATACATCCGATAGAGTTCTCGTACAACAACAGCTACCACGCCAGTATTGGGATGGCTCCCTTTGAGGCCTTGTACGAGCGGAAGTGTCGGACCCCCTTGTGTTGGAATGACATCAGTGAGACCATAGTGTTGGGGCCCGAACTGATAGAGGAGATGACTAAGCAAGTTCGGCAGATTCAGGATCGGATGAGGACAACCCAGAGCAGACAAAAGAGTTATGCGGATCGAAAGCGTCGAGAGGGTGACTTCGAGCCTGGGGAGAGAATATTGTTTAGGGTCTCTCCCACGAAGGGTGTTCAGAGATTCGGTAGGAAAGGAAAGCTGAGCCTGAGGTACATTGGCCCCTTTGAGATCCTGGAGCAGATAGGCGAGGTGGCTTATCGAGTTATCCCGAGTCCATAATATGTTCCATGTCTCACAGCTACGAAGGTATATTGCCGACCCCTCCCATGTGATCTGCCCAGACGAAGTAGAGTTTAGGGATGGCAACGGGGCGGGTACGGATCGGGTACCCCTTATCCATACCCGAACCCGATAAGAAATTTAATACCCGTACCCGCATGGATATCCGTTGCTGTACCCATATCCGTACCCGACGGATATCCGTTACCCGACGGATAATCCGTTACCCGTCGGATATCCGTTACCCGACGGATATCCGTTACCCGACGGATAATTTGTTACCCGACGGATATCCGTTACCCGACGGATCGTTACCCGACGGATATCGGTCGGGTAACAAATTATCCGTCGGATACGTATATGGGTACAATAATGGATATCCATGCGGGTACCCGTTATCCGACGGATTAAAATTACATGTTTATACGTTACCATTACCTGTTTATCCGTTTAACCCTTTTTGTACCTGTTTACCTGTCATAATATATATAATTTACCTACAAAATTATTTTTTGATATTAAAAATTAAAATATATATAAAAAACATCCAATAATTCATCAACTTAGTAGCTAAAGTTGATAATGTACCTGTAGCATAATAGAAAAACATAGTAAAATATGCCAATAACAATATTGTTTAAAGTTTAAACATAGTAGATAATGTCCAAAAAAATAAAAAACTAGTAGAACACAAATGGCATTCATAAATCATGATAGGATGATTCATCATGATTCAATCTTCATAAAAAACTAGTAGAACATTCTTCAATCTTCAACCTTCAGACTTTAATCATCATGATTCATGAATCATGCATCTATGATCTACCTGGTACATAAAAACAGTAAAAATAAATAGTCAAAGACTCAAATATTGAATATATATATATATATTACATTTGCTAATAACATTATAAAATTTATAAACATCTAAGTTTTACCTCATTTTCACCATTGTCGTCGGAGTCCTCATCCTCAAAAGAAGTACGACAAGCGCCACGATAATGTGATACTTGATAGTCATTATTATCTAGAAAAGAATTGAAATAATAAAATTAATAGATAAAAGAATACATATTTCATAATTAAACTAAATTTTAATAATATAAATAAAATATTACCATTGTTACCCATCATTGCTGCCCAAAGCCAATCTCGACCACACATCAATGCTTCTAAAGTCTTTGGATGTAGCCGATTACGGTGAGGAGTGATAAACCGACCGCTCGTGCTAAAAGCAGATTCTGAAGAAACCATGGAAACAGGAATAGCAAGAATATCTCTAGCCATATCTTGTAAAATTGGAAACTTAGTGTTTGTCTTCCACCATGACAAAACATCAAAATTCTCCATCCTTGGCATAACAGCCTCCTCCAAGTAATAGTCTAGCTCGTTCTTTTGCGATGAATTAGTGGCACCATGGTTAGCTAACCACTTTTCATAGATGTCTGCTTCTATAGAATCCAAACTAGCACTACCACCATAGGAAGTATGACTAGAAGTAGTCAAACCACAAGATGTACTTTTATTTCTCTCTATACGCCTCAATTTCTCCTCATACTCACGAAATAATTCATAACATACTCTACGAACCTTCTCTATCTCATCATAAGCGGAGTCTGGATAAATTAAAGAATAATAACATTCCACCACCTTCATTTTATATCGGGGATCCAAAATGGTTGCTACTGCCATAATCCCATGAATAACACTCCAATATTTATCAAATTTCTCTAACATTTTTCCAGCCATATTCTTAATATCTTCATCTTCCTCTAATGACCATTTGGTCAAAGCCAATCTAATCTGACATACCTTAGGGAAATATAAGTTAGAAGTAGGATACTTATTTCCCGAAAACAACAAAGTAACCTCATAAAACAACGATAATTTTGAACAAATAATCTGAGCTAATTTCCACTCCTCGAAACTAGGACAACATTTAAAGCTAGGCTCCAACCATGATAGCATCTCAAACACATCTTCATATAACAATGCAACATCAAGCATTAAGAAAGTGGAGTTCCATCTTGTCTTACAATCTTGTACTAAGGCCTTAGTATATGGAACTTCTTTTTGTTGACAAACTTCTACAAACCTTTCGATTCTTTTTGGTGTTGCCCTCCAAAACACCACACTCTCACGAATATTTTCAATTGTCTTTTGGATTATATCCATTCCATCCCTAACAATCAAATTCAGAATATGCGCAGCACAACGCATGTGAAAATATTTTCCATGCAATAAAAAACACTTCGCTTGTAATCTCCTTTTCATCTCATCAATCATAGCATCATTTGTAGTACAATTGTCAACAGTTAGCGTTGTGAGTTTTGTATCAATATTCCAATCCACCAAAACAGTTAACAAAACATCACAAAGAACTTCAGCTGTGTGGGGAGCAGGAACATAGATGAACCTTAACAAAGATAAAAGGAAACAAAACAACAAATGAGAATGAGAACAACACATTATCATATAGTATTAACATTGAAACTTAGAACTTGATGTAGATAAAATATTAAAAGTACCTGAGTATCCGACTTTGTAAATTCCATTGAGTATCAATCCAATGAGCTGTTATAGCCATAAAACCCTTCTTTTGATTTTGAGCGGTCCACATGTCAGTAGTGATTGAAACCCTACTCTTATTACAATGTAATAGGGACATTGTTTTGTTTTTCTCAAACTCAAACATCTTAAGAATATCACTCTTTAATGTATTCCTCGAAATAACCTTAAAAGATGGTTGAAGACCGGACACAAACTTTTTAAATCCTTCATGTTCCACTATAGAAAGTGGATACTCATGCATGACCACCATATTACACAAGTCTTACCTTGAAACTTCCTGATTGAATTCAATGATCATTATCTTTCCCTTTCCTTCCCCCTTTTGAGTAAATTGCAACTTATTTTGCCCTACTCCTCGTATAACCTTAAAACCTACACACTTCTTTATATGCTCATGCAAATGAGAAGTGCCATTTCTGGGATCTCCACTTAGACTTTTATTACAACCTTTACAAATAGCCTTCTTCTTCCCATTAGTTTCCACTGCATCAAAATGTTCCCATACAATAGAAGTTTTCTTTCTTTTTTTTCCCTAGAGTAAGTTGTTGCACTTCTACATCTTCTTCTTCCTCATTTGTAGATGGGTCCATGGTATTGGGGTTACTAGCAGCAGCAGATGAATATGGAGGTACTTCACTTGGTGAATCGGTAGTACTAGCTCTAGTTGCCATCCTTAAACCTAAAGAGAAGTATATACTATGTAAGTTCATTACTATTTTTTTTCTTGCTGGAATCTAAAATATTGATACAATAGCGTAGTAATATAAGTTTAGGAGGCATCAAAACAATAATACAGCATCATATATCGCAAATATTTGATTAATATGCCTTGTTGTATTATTAATAGTTAGTTTACGTATAATCTTATATTTAGGTTATCTAGCTTATAAAAGATAATCTTATATATTAATATAAAAAAATAGGCATATTATGCAACACACACAAAAACTTTATCTTACTTTTTTTTTCTCTCTCTAATATATACAGTTCCCACTTTGTTTCAATTTTTTAAGCTTAGTTATCTTTTTGAGTTATTAGAAAAATTTAATAATATACTAAAATATTTCTCACTTTTTTTTCTTCTATATAAATAGACATTTATATTGTATAAAACACCTTTATACATGCATTATATTAGATGTGTACAGTATATATTTGGTACATGTTCATCAAATATTTAGTATATGCTCGGACTCCAAGTGGAGTTCCTAATTACATGTACAACAGCTGAGTTTAACTCTCTGAACTTTCAATCTTTTGTGTCTTTCACAATTTTTATATTTCATTAACTTGCATCAATCCATCCAAAGAGAGAAAATGAGAATGCAAAGTTCAATCCTATATTTAGGCGTATGAGAGCTAACAGGTACACGAACTAAACCTTGCGAATTCAAAACAATCAGATATAGGTTCCGTAAATAATTGATAAAAGGCTCATCAAATATTTTATTTAAATTCAACAAATAATTGACATAGGTTCAGCAAAGATGTGATTTAGGTTCATCAAATAATTGGTATAGAGATTCAGAAAAATTGACATTTTGCATACCATCATGTATAGATTCAACAGTTGGGTTAATCAACGCAACTCAACTACAATGAATCAACTACAAATCAGAAGCAATACAAATCAACTACAACAAAAGAGAATAGAAAGTGAACCGACGGTTGAGTGGGCTGTGGCCGGAGAGTCGGAGACAGGCAGAGAGCCAGAGACGGACGGCCGACTGGGCTGTGGGCGGAGACAGGCAGAGACGGGCACCAAGTGGGCTGTGGGCGGCGACGGCCAACTTGGAAGTTGGAACTGTCAAAGCCTCCCTCGAAGTCGAACTATCGAAGGGTCGAAGGCAGAGCCAGAGATTGATGGTAACTATGAAGATTGAAGACTTTCGAAGGGTCGAAGTCGAACTACAGCTACAGGGTTAGGGTCCCTGTGGTGGATGGTAACTATGAAGATTGAAGACTGTCGAGTATCGAGTATCGACGACGGGCGAGGGGGAGGGGCGACGGCTGAAAGCTGTTGCTACTTGCAGCTTGCTGTGCGTCAGTGGCTCAGTGCGTGGGCAGAAATACAATTTCATTCAAATAATTTCAATTCTTAGATTTAATTTTAAGTAGGGTTGTAGGTAAAATGACAATTTAATTTCTAATAATAACCTATTGTTTATAAAAAAGTTAAGGGTAAAATAGTAATATATAACGGGTAAACGGGTACGAATATGGGTAACGGATATCCGTCGGATACGGATTTGGATACCCCGTACCCGTATCCGTACCCGAATCCGCCGGGTATTTTTCACCCTTACCCATATCCGTATCCATATCCGTTTATCTTTATCCATTTCGATATCCGTCGGGTAAAATCCGTCGGGTTTCGGGTATTATCCGCCCGATTGCCATCCCTAGTAGAGTTGGACAACTCCTTGAGTTATGAAGAGCGACCAGTGCGGGTTCTGGATACCAAGTTAAGGAAGACTCGCACGAGTTTGGTGCCCTTGGTTAAGGTTTTATGGAGTCGACACGGGAATGAAGAAGCTACCTGGGAGACCGAGAAGGATATGTGGGAGGCATATCCTGAGCTTTTCGTCACAGGTTAGAATCTCTACTTATCTAGTATGTCCCTAAGGGGGGTAGTTAATATAAGTGGCATATGGGGAGTTTTTGTAGGACATTAGAGTATCCTAACCCTAACCCTAGGAAGCCGCAGGAGACTTCAGGGGCGAAGTCTTTTTTTAAGGGGGTAGTGATGAAATACCCCAAAACCCTAATTTAGGAATTATGGCCAAATAATGATTTATTAAGGAAAATTTAGAAAATAAATTACTTTATTAAATAAAGAGGAAATTAATTAAGAAAAATAAAGAGAAAGTAATAAATAAATTATTTAGAGAATTTTGGACATTTTACTAATTAAAATGAAAGTGGAGGAAAATTAACCAAAATAGCCAAAATAATCTAAAAAGGGAATTAAAATTATTATTTGAATAATTTTTAAATATTCAAGAAAATAAATATATATATATATATATAAATGTATAATAACCCAAAAACATTCTAAATAAATTGTGAAAAAGTCCAAAACCCCAAAGAAAACCTATTCCCCCTTTTCCTTTCTCCTTTCCTTTCTTTTTTTTCTTTTTTTTCTTCTTCCCGTCGGGATTGGGCCTCGCCGGGCCCAAACCCTTCCTTCTTCTCCTTCCCACAGCCCAGCATTGTCCACTGGCCCTCATACGCCCGCAACGCCGTGTTTTAACCCCAAAGACGTCGAAATGACGTGTTACGTTACGTGCCATATTGACTGTTGTCAGCCTTCGACGCGACACTGCGTTTTCCTTCCATAACCCCCCAATACGCCGCGTTTGACTTACGGATCTTATAACTGTTGCCAAACCGGCTGGTTTTCCCCTGTTTTCTTTTCCTCCTGGACCACCGGTCCAGGGGTCGTCTTCTTCCCTCCTCCCGCGCAGGCCTGCAACCTGCCACCTACCGCCTACCGTCCAACCGTCCTCCCCCTTCCATTTCCGTCCCTTTCTTCCCTGATTCAACCCAACACTCCCTCACGTGTCCTGCTGTCCCTTCCTTTTTCCAGAAAATGGCCAAACGTACCCTGCAAATCGTAAGGCACGTGACACTGCCACCGCCAGCCGGCCACCTACCGCGCTTGCCCCGCGTGCCACCTCCCTTCCCTTCGTCATTTTCCTACCCCCATGGCCTATAAATACCCCCTCCCGAACGTCCACAGCAAGTCCCTCCCTCTGGACCTTGCTGAAACCCTGCCTCGCCGCCGCTAGAACAGACGCTTTTTCCGCCGCCTCCAGCCACCGTCGAGACCACCGCTACCCACCAAACTTCTCCTTGCGCCACCCCCCACGCAATCAAACAACCGTCGCTGCCCTTCCTACCCCGCACGAGCCACCACAATCGTGCGAAGGTACTTGCCCAAAAAAACGATGTCGCCGCCTTGCGCCACTCTCTACTGCCACCTCCGCCGTAATTAACCCCCGTCCCACCTCCCAAAGTAACCAGCAGGTCCTCCCCTACCTTCCCATACCGTCATTACTCCCTGCCTCCTTCTCCACCATCTCCCACCACCCTCCTTCGCCTTTGACCGCCGCACCAACCACCGCGCGCCGCCGCCCCTCTCTCGCCACCACCCTCATTCCACTCCCCCCTCCCTGTTGTCTCCTCCTCCACATCAAACTCCCCCTTTTTCTCCCCCCCATCTAACCACCTCCTCCATCTTTTCCTCTCTTCTCCTCCTCCATCGTCGTCGCCGCCGCCACGCGCCGCTGCCGGACCACCACCGATCCTAGGTGGCCATCCACTCATCCCAAGCCTTAAACTTTATTTCCATATAGTTATTATTAAGTTAACTAATATTAATGCCATTATTCTTATTATTATTATTATTCTTTTATTATTATTATTATTATTATTATTATTATTATTATTATTATTATTAATTTTATTATTATTATCATTTCTAATATTGTGAATTCTGATATTAAAGTTATCATTTTTACCATACTAACATCCCTTGGAACCCTAACTTCTAATATACTCAACTTTAGTTTATTTTTATAAGTGTTAATATTAACAACCCTATTATTATTATTATTATTATTATTATTATTATTATCTCTATTATCTTACTAAGGGTATTATTATTAATACTTAACCATACTGGGTTGTTGTTATTGTTATTATTACTGCTAGGGTTATTATTGTTATTATTACTATTATTACTATTATTACCATCATTATTAGTACTATTACTATTATTATTATTGTTATTATTATTATTCTACTTAACAACCTTATCCTTTTGGTTAACAATAAAACTACTTTTGTCTCATCCATGTGACTTAACTCAAAGTTAGTAAATATCATGTGGTTGTTAACTAAGAAGGATACTTAAGCCTTATTACCATATCAAGTAACATTACCCCTAATGCTTTTAACCCTAACCTCATTACTAAGGCACTACTATTAGCTATTACTATTATTACTATCACCACCTTATTATGGTAACCAAAAGAATTTGAAACCTTGCATTGTTCAAGAATATACAACTATTATCATTATCATCCTTAGGAATAGTTCACTTGTGGCATTTTGATTTTATAATAGTATCATTTCGACTCTAACCCTATTAATAGACTTGATCTTAAAACACTAGGGTTTCTATCACTAGAACATTAACTTATTATTAATACCATCACTATTTTCATATAGTTAACATGAACCATATTACCACAAGATTAGAACTAACGGGTCTAATAAAATAAGGATAAGGGTAAGCACCAAAATGAGTACACTTTAACTAGTAGAGTTTAATACACTAAATTAAGACGAAAACCCTAACCTTTATATAATACCCCTCTAGGGATAAGAACCTTAATCCTAAAGTAAAATCAGGGTTGATAGTACTTTTGAGGGAAACTAATACTTAGCATTTTTCCCTTTCATAGGTGACCCCGATCCAAGCCCTAAGGAGTTAGAGGAGCGTGCTCCAAGTTCGGTGTCGCCTTAGGTAAGGACGAAGCTATGGCCTTGTGTTATGTGTGATGTGACGTGCTGATTGTTGTGTATACCATGATAATGTGTGTTATATGATTTATGGATAACTTGTTTCATATGTAGCGCAGCTTGGAATTTGAGGTATGTCGTGTGTGCTTTCTAAGACATGAGCATGACATGTTTATGTATGATATTTATGATGTGTTGATACGGCCCTCTAGGACATGCATGCTAGGGTTTTGGTATTATGGAATGGGACTAAAATAATAACAAGAGATGAATGGGAAGTGAGACCATTAAGGGGGATATGGGGTTGACCAAAGTACCTCATGATCCATGAGAGAAGATTTAGGTGGGAAGAATGTCCAAAATAAATGAGAGTTGAGGACCATGCATGGGGGCCTTAAAATCTGCATGGTGACTTGGGGCATTTGCATAAGGTGACTAACTCTTGCATGGGGGTGTGTCTTACGTGAGAAAAGTTGAATTTGGGTGTAAATAAGAGATGGGGAGAGTTGTGGAGTGATTGGAGACTTGGGATGAAAAATAGTACGTATGTTGGTACGAGGGTACATAAGGGGCCTAACTAGGGTTTCGGTAAGAGGGTGAATAATTAGGGAATACGAAAGTGCAGATGATTAAGGAGGGTGGAGTATGAGTTAAGAGTGTGAATTCACTATATAAAAGATGGGTATGGGTTTCCATGTGAAAGAAGAGACTTGGGAATGAAAAGACAGAGGTTACTTGTGGAAGAAGTAAGGTGCTAGGGTTTGATGTGGCCTACTAGGGTTTTGCCGGTCACATGCGAGATCGAGGAGTAAAGTGATATGCCTTGGGGTTTTGACCTAATAAGGGTGAGGTGTGGGGTGAAGAACAAGTAATGGTAAGGTAAGTGAGAAGAAGTTGGGCCACATAGGTCCAACTAGGGTTTCCAAGGGGAAAACCCTAGAGGTTGAGAACAGGCGAGATCAATGACATAGGGTGTTGTGCTTGACTTATACTCTCAGGATTTGGCCTTTCATTAGGTGTGAGCATAGGGGAAAGAATGACGAGGTGTGATAAAGGGGGGCAAGAGTCTCAACATATGGGATGAGCTCGCTTGAACGGGAAGTGGTAGTATGTTGTCGGCATGCATGTTAAGGGTGGAATGTGATTCAATAAGACACAGATAAGACACTAATCATATAAAGTGAAAGATTGTTGAGCCGAGCTTAGACCGGTCCACCAGCAAATAATAGTGGCCAGGAGGTGGGGTGCCCTGGAGACCGGTCCACCGGCAAATAATAGTGGTCAGGAGCGTTCTGCCCTGAGTGTATACTTTTCGGTCTACCGGCTATAATAGTGGGGGATTTCGTGCTCGAAAAACCAAAGTAAGTAAGTTAAACCATGGGAAATACTCTAAGTACTTACAGTGAAACACCATGTGAGTCGGGGCCAGACCAGTCCACTGACAAATAATAGTAGCCAGGAGCATCTTGCCCTGGAGACCGGTCCACGGGCAAATAATAGTGATCAGGAGCGTTCTGCCCTGAGTGTATACTTTCTGGTCCACCGGCTATAATAGTGGGGTTCCCGCACTCATATGGACTACTAAAGAATATGTGTGGAATAAACATATTATTAATGAGAAAAAAAAGAATAAGTCATCGAGAAAGTAACCAGGCCTTATCATGTGTGTTATCGTATGTCGCCTATGTGCTTATACCTGTAGCATGTGTTCTATGTGTTGGCCTTAGCTCATTTTTTACCTTACTCAGTACGTAGCGTACTGATCACCCGTTTCATGGGTGCTGCTCATTCCCACGAGTAGAAGACTCATCTGACCTTGTGCAGGTAGGAGATCATGTTTTCGATGCCTACGATACCTACGAGGCATCGGGTGGGGCCGAGTGTTGAGCCTATCTTGGTTGGGGCCGAGAGCGAGCCGGTCGGACTCTTTTACTATCCTTGTTTCATTATCTTGAGTTAGTCGTATCTGTATTATGCTCGTATTTTGGAGTGGAACTCTTAAGTTGTAATCTTAAACAATATTATGTCTGCAGTCGACTCTTGTTTCATGAATGGTTTATGATGACTATGAACTTATGTTTTGATGGTTCTTACTAACAATTGTTTGGTTTAGCCTTAGCACTTAGTATCGAGACGGTAGGAGTGAACTGGTCTGGTACTAAGTGCGGTGGTAATACCCCCAAGTTTATGGTTTTAATTCACTTGCTTCTGCTTAACCGTTTGACTTAAACGAAATTTTTCAGTAGTAAATTTGGGAGTGTTACAACTACTACTAATACTACTACTAATACTAATAATAATAATAATAATAATAATATTATTATTATTATTATTAGTGATAATATTAATATCAACCCAAATCATAGTAATAATAATAATAGCGATATTAGTAATATAAAAGTAGTGACCATAATGGTACTAATAATAATAATGCTAGTAGTGATAGTAAGGTTAGTGATAAATGAAACATTAACAATAATGACAAGGTAATAATAATAATAATAATAATAATAATAATAATAATAATAATAATAATAATAATAATAATAATGTTAAGAATAATCGAAATGGTAATAGTGATATAAGGGTTCAAATATTTACAATAATAATAAAAGTGATAATATACCAAAGTTAGTATTAATAATAATAATAATAATAATAATGATGATGATGATGATGATGATGATGATAATCATAATAATAATAATAAGTTTGTCGGCCCTTAATAATAATAATAGTTAGAATAATTCTAAATTTAGGTTAAATAATAATAATAATAATAACATAATAATAATAATAATAATAATAATAATAATGGTAATAATAATATTCTTATTATTATTAATAATAATACTATTAATACTACTAAAAATTACTAACACTTGTATAAAAAAGGTTTAGGCTTTGGAGAGGCTAGAGTACCACCTTGGGATGGTGGCGGCACCTGTAGCAACGATAGTGGTGGAGGGAGAAGAGAGAGGGAGAGGTGGTTGTATAGGCTAGGTGAGAGGGAATGAGGGGTGATTAAGGTGGTGGTGGGTGCCTCAGGTGGAGAGGGTTGGAATGGAGGTGGTGATGCAGCCAAAGGGGCGGCGCATGGTGGCAGGTGTGGTGGTCGAAGGTGGTGGAGGGAGGAGAAAGGAGGAGGAGAAAGTGGCAGGGGAAAAGGGAGTTATAGGGAGGTAGAGGGAGCTCCCCTGGTTATTCTGGAGGGTAGAGGGGGTGTTGGTTATGGCAAAATTGGTGGTGGACGGTGGTGCAAAGGGTGGTAGTGATGGAGGTGGGCTGATTGGGAGGTGGACTTTGCACTGTCGGGGTGGCTCATGTAGGACAAATCGAGGGAGGAGGAAGCGTAGTTTGGTAGAGGGTGATGTAGGAGGCGGTTCTGTAGGTGGCTTGGACAACAGCGCTGGGCGGCGGTGACAGGGCGGCCGTCTGATTGGGAGGTGGCGCAAAAGGGTCGAATTTATGGGCTACAAAAACAAAGGCTCGATTATGGATGTCTATGGGGTATTTATGGGCCAAATGAAGGGGAAAAAGAAAGAGGGGGAAGAGGAAAAAAAGGGGGAAGGTGAGAAAAGACCACCAGCCAGCGATGGCAGGCGACGTAGGTCTGCCATGGCAGGAGGGTTGGTGATCGGGGGAGAGAAAGGAAAGGGGGCAGGCGTGCGTGAGAAGGGAGGAGGTTGGTTGGGTCGAAAAGGGAAAAGAAAATGATGGGTGAGAGAGGGAAAGGACGGGCTGGTCAGCGATTGGTGGCGGCCGACGAGATTCAGACTGTAGATCGGGTCGCAGGTCGTGTAGGGGGGAGGAAGAAGACAGAGTTGGACCAATGGTCCGAGAAAAAGAAAATGGGGAGAGGGAACCAAGCGGTCGATAGGAAAAGAAGAGGGAGGGAGGTCTTGGGCCACGTGGGATGGGGAAAGGAAGAAGAGGGGCATTGGGACATGCGGGCTGGCTCAATTTGGGGGAGAAGGAGAAAAAGAAAGAAAAAGGAGAAAAGAAAAGGGAAAAAGAAAAGAATGGGTTGGTTGGGTGTTTAGGATATTTTAGGATTCTTTATTATTCAAAATAATATATATATATATATATATATATATATATATATATATATATATATAATTATTATTATTATTATTATTAAATTTCATTTTAGGTTAATTTGGGATATTTTAAATAATTCTTTCCTAAATTCCATTTTACTTAGCAAAACGCCCAAATTTTTTCCTAATTAAATCATTTATTATTTTCTTCTTGATTTGCCTTAATTAATCCCCTTTAATTTAATAATATAATTAATTTAATTAATTTTTCTAATAAATCCTTATTTTATCATAATTTTCTAAATTAGGGTTTTGGAATATTTCAATTAGTTACTTAATTAATTGATCATTATAATTGGATAGTGTTCAATTTGGACTCCTTGATGATTTGTTATTCATTAATTAAATATTTTCCAAGTTCCATCTTTTTAGTTCCTAAACTAGTAAGTTTATTAGAGATATTGCTAGAATCATTAGTTTAGATCAATTATTGCTCTTTGTTAGAATTAAATAACCTAGGTTTAATCAGACAATTATAATTTTTGAGTTGTTTTTAGTCTTTGTGGAATAATATTCGGTACTCTTAGTGCCCTATATTACTGTGACTACTATATTTGCCAATATTTATATTTGGTCGATATTAAATGGTTGACATCTTTGTTAGAGACTAATTTAATAGTTTTAGACTTGAAATTTTAAATCTTGCTCTAGGAATTTAATTTTATTTTCTTAATTTACTCAATTTTTCTAGTCTTTGGTATTATTGTGTTGGTGCAGTACACTAGTGAATAACCCATAACAATCTGGGTGAGTTGTTACCATTCAACCCTAAGACTGAGAAGACAGCAAAAAGGTTAAGAAAGCATTTGAGGATAATCATTGATGAGGAGAAGAAAATTCAACAAGAAGAAGCTAGGAGATCCTTAAGAAATTATACTATCCCTAGTATAGGTGATTATATATCAATCATAAAAATACTAGCAGTTGAAGCACATAACTTTGAAATCAAGCCTACTATCATTCAAATGGCATAAAGCTTGATCCAATTTGGAGGTACCTTCTAAAGATGAAAATCAAGCTCATGTTTCTAGTTCTATTGAAATATATGTCACCTTTAAGTTGAACGGCATTTATAGTGATGTTATTAATCATAGACTATTTCCATTCTCATTACCTGATAAGGTTAAAAGTTGTTCAAATACGTTATTATGATGTTCTTTCACAACCTAGGATGTTTTAGTGAAGTTTTTTTGGTCTGAATTCTTTTCACCTTAAAAATGCTAAGTTAAGAAATGAAATCACTACTTTTGTTTTAAATGACTAAGAGTTGTTATATGATGCATGGAAACATTTTAAGGAATCGCTACGGAAATTCCCACAATATGACTTATCTATCTAGTTATAAGTGCAAACTTTTTATAACGGTATAATTTTCTAGTAACCTCTCCATGTTAGGTGCAATTGTAGGTGGTACACTTATGAATAAGACTTCTGAGCAAGTCTATGGTTTTATTGAGGAAATTACCCTCAAATTTTCATCAAAGGAATTCCAAACATACTTTAGTGCAAAGGAATGAGAGAATTCATTCTTTAGATACCATTATGACATTAGAGAATAAAATTGATTTGATCACTCAAAAATTGGACAAATCAAGTAGTGCTTTATATATGTAGGTTTAATCAAATGCACTTATGTGCGATTTATGTGGTAGACAACATGCCAACATAGAGTCTCAAGTAGGTAACTCTTTCCACCAATCTTTTGATTAAGTTAACTATATTTCTAACAATACTAGCACATTGAACAATCCATAGTCAAACTTGTATAATTCATGGTGGATAAACCATTCAAAATTTAGTTAGAGTAATGATAATCAGACAAGACACCTTAAATTTTCATCATAGAGACCAATACCACCAACTTTTCTACCACCTCAACAACCACGATAGTCTTATTTAGAAGTGATGATGAGTAAACTCATTAGAACTATTGAGAAGAATTTTGATGCCTCAATTAAGAAATTTGAAGAAAAAATTGGACACTTAACTAATGATATTTTTTTAAGGTCACCTAACACATTGCCAAGTGATATAGTGAAAAATCTAAAGAATAAATTTAATTTTATATCTTTAAGAAGTAGAAATACACTACCTAAAACCACATTACTTGAAACACAGCCTCAAAAAGTAAGGAAATAAGAAGTGAAACCTCGATAAGTAGTGTAATACCCCCAAAAATTCAAAACCTCAAATTTAATAAATAAACCTCATTTGGGATAAATTAATTTTTTAATTTATTTAATTTAATTATTTTGTGGATTTTTGGATATATGAAAATAGATATGAATATTTAATAAATTAAAATAAATATTTTGTTATCTTATCATACTTATTTTATTTAAATAATTTTCTAAACTAGTATTTTACTAAAATTACCCTTTTAAACTAATATCTTAAATTTTAAATAAATTAAATTATTAAATTAATTTATCTATCAAAAATATTAAACACCATTATTCCAAAAAAATTAATTTATTTTGTTTTTTCCTTTTCTTTCCTTTTTCCTTTTTCCTTTTTCTTCCTCCTTTTCCTCCATTTTCCTTTTTCTTCCTTTCTTCTTTCTTCGAGCCGCTCAACCTGCCTTCCTCGCACTAGGCCGTTGGCCCTTCTCCTCTCCTTTTCTCCCTCACCCTCCCCATCGCGTCCAACCCCAACACGTCTCCCCTTCTTTTTCTTTTCCTTTCTTTCCCCTGATAAGGCTAGCCCAACTCCCCTATTTTTCCTTCTCCCTCGCACACACGAGACGGCCTCCTTCCTTTTTCCCTTGCCTGACCGGCCTACCCTTGCTTTCTTTCTTTTCTTCTTCTTCTTCCTTCCTCCTTCCTTCTTCTTCGACTATCAAAGCCTGCACGCCATGCCTGCAACTTTCCCCTGCCACCTGCCATTGCAGCCTACAGCCCTACTCTCTCTCCTCGTCTATTTCCTTCCATTTTTTGCCACACTAGCCCTACAACCCTCCCCCGCATGCCTTCCCTTTCCTTATCCTTCTTCCTACAACCCGCCACCCTACCACCTGCAACCACAACCACCCAACCTATCCACGCCTTCCTTCTTTCCCTCTTCCTTTTCTTCTCCTTATCTTCCCCTTCTCTGCCCATTTTTCGACCTCCCTCAACTCATTACATACCTCCCTTTTTTCTCCCTTCTTCTCTTCTTATCCTCCTCCCCTGTTTTCACTTTGCCGCCTCCAACCTTCATTGCTGCCACCCAACCTACCACCACAGCCGCCTCCCTTACACCCCTTCAACCTCCCTACACCAACCCATCACCCTCACTCACCCCTGCATCCCCCTTCCCATCCTTCCTTTTATTTCCCGTCCTCATTGGCCTCCACCCTACACCACCATTGTGGGTCGCCTTCCTCCCTCTTCTAATGCCTCCACAGCCACCAATCCACTCCCTAGAACCTCCCCTACCACCACCTTGCCTCCCCTTGGCCGAAACCCCTTGCAGTTCCTCTCTTCTCCTCTTCTTTTTCCTTCCTTCTTCTTCTCTACCCATCCTCAACCCTATTTTTCAGCCCTGCAACAGCTTCCTCCGTCACCCTAAGTTGCCGATCATCGACCCCCAATCACCACCTACAACCATACTCCCTCCCTACACCTATCCACCACCCTAACTCCCCTCCATAAGCCCTCAACACAGTCCCCAAAACCCCTACCCAAACCAACCTCTCCCTTCTCCCTACTTCTCCTCTTCGACCCCCTTCTTCCTTAGTGTCTTTGCGTGCAGCTCACGTTGCTCATGCAGCGTAAGCCCTGCCTTTTATTTTGAGCAATGTGATTAATATTTGAGGTATAACAATAGTTAATATTAGTATGTATTTAATTACGCTTTGGATCAAAATTTATTCTCTTGATTTTTTACTTTTAATATGCTAAATGTTGATATTATTTGTAGGTATCGATTTTCACTAATCAAAGCTCAAACCTTTAACTAGGGTACCAATAAGGTTTAATTATTGCTATAAATAAGGTAATCATTATACCTTACTAAAACGTGTGGATATATATATATATATACTAGCACATTAGAGTTTTTAATATGATATATGCATTATGTATGTTGATAAGTACAATGTAATTAGTGGCATATGTTGGTTGTTGAAAGAAAAGCATGTTAATTTATGTCTCATATGTAGAAATAATTTTTAAGGAAGGAGCCTTATTGTTAATGATAATGATAAATACATATGTATGATATGATAAGCTAATGTAGCCATTTGTTGCATAGATAATGTTAATATGAACCCTAGGGGTATTTTTATAATTTTGCTTGTACAAAAGGTGTGGCCTAAATAAGCATGTATGGTAGGTGCTAATGAGCATTAGTGATAAATAATAATAATTGGTGGTGTTAGATGATGTACATGGATCATGGATATTAATATCTTATGTGGTAAGGGTATTTTAGTAAATTTGGTATGATAAGGGCAAAATGGTAATTTATAAGAGTAAATGAGGTAAAATGGTAACTTAATAAGTGAGAAGGGCATTTTAGTAATTTTACATGGAAGAAGAGGAAAACTTGGTAATTTTGTGAGTAAGAAGGACAAAGTGATAATTTAATAAAGAAAAAGGGTATTTTGGTAATTTGGTATAAAGGAAGGGTAACTTGGTAATTTTGTGAGTAAAAAGGGATAGAGTGGTAAATATATAAGTAAGAGGGACAATTTGGTAATTTTAATAAGTGAGAAGGATAATTTGGTAATTTTAATAAGTAAGAGGGATAGTTTGGTAATTTTAATAAGTGAGAAGGGTAATTTGGTAATTTTAATAAGTGAGAAGGGCGATTTGGTAATTGTAATAAGTAATAGGGGCAATTTGGTCATTTTAGTAAGTAAAAAGGGTAATTTGGTAATTTTAATAAGTAAGAAAGTCAATTTGGTAATTGTAAGAAGTAAGAGCGGCAATTTGGTAATTTTGATAAGTGAGAAGGACAATTTGATAATTTTAATAAGTAAGATGGGCAATTTGGTAATTTAATCAACTCAAAAGGGTAATTCAGTAAATCTAATAAGTATAAAGGGCAATTTAACAATTTAACCAACAAAAATGGCAATTTGGTAATCTAACTAACCAAAGGGTAATTCGGTAATTTTGATAAGTGTGGAGGGTAATTTAGTAAATTCTCTGACAAAAGGGGGGAATTTGGTAATTTAATGAACTTGAGGGGCAATTTGATAATTTTAACAAGTATAAAGGGCAGTTTAGTAATTTAACCAATTAGAAGAGTAATTTGATAGCTCAACAAATATGAGGGGTATAGTTGGTGATTTAATAAATATGAAGGGTAATTTGATAATCTAACAAATGCCAGGGTACTGTGGGAATTACGCACGCATGAAGGGTAATATGATGATTTGACAAGTAAAAAGGGGTAACTTGGTAACTTTACAAATAAGAGGGGTATTTCAGTAATTTTGTAAGTATGAAGGGGTAAACCGGTAAAATGCAAATAATTTGTCAATTGATTAAATAAGCCTCCATAATAAGACATAATTATATTAACTAACAGAATGAGGGTATTCCAGTAAATCGAAGAGTATCACAAGAACAAGGCATAACAAAGGTTTGAATGATTAATTAAGGGTGTGATGTGGTGTTTATCTCATATTCATGTAAGAGGTGACTTAATCATTAATTATGCAAAGTAATGTGTGTTGGATATGTTAAGAGTACATGTTAGGGTTTTATATGTGCCATGATCCTTGATGTAGAATACTTGATTCTATGACTGGTATATCTTTGTGTCTTCGGATTCATGACCTCCCCCTTGAGTTAAATAAATGGACATGTTGTGTTAAATGAATGTAAAACACTAATCATGTAAAGTGAAAGATTATTGAACCAAGTCTAGACCGGTCTGCCAGTGAATAATAGTGACCAAGTGCAAGATGCCCAAAAGACTGGTCCACCAACGAATAATAGTTTCTAGGTGACATCTGTCTGAAGTGTATTTTCGGTCCACCGGCTATAATAGTAGGGGATCCCTAGCTCAATAAACCAAACATTAAATGTTAATAAATTATGGGAAGACACTAATCACTTAAAGTGGAACACAATGTGAGTTGGGGCTAGAACGGCCCATCGGCAAATAATTGTGGTCATGTGTAAGGTTCCATGGAGACCAGTCCGCCGGTGAATAATAGTGGTCAGGCGCGTTCTGTCCTAAAGTGTATTCTGATCAACCAGCTATAATAGTGGGGTTCCCGTACTTACATGGATATAATTTGAGATATGATGTTAAATAATATTTAACAAATGGCGTATGACCAAAAGCATTAACTTCACGTGTATGATCTATTGATGTGGTATAAGTTGGCTTCGGTGTCTGTCCTTAGTTGGGTATGTGATAGAGTTGCTAGGAATACGGATTTTGTGTTACACATTTCCTATTATGTGGTGTTGCATTGTGTGTTAGGCCTTATGTCAATTGTGATTTTCCTAAGCCCACGTATGTTATGGTTTCATATCGTTATGTATTATGTGTTGCATGTGGGTCTTACCT
Source organism: Tamarix austromongolica (assembly GCA_039764185.1). Lineage (NCBI taxonomy): Eukaryota > Viridiplantae > Streptophyta > Magnoliopsida > Caryophyllales > Tamaricaceae > Tamarix > Tamarix austromongolica. The sequence continues at coordinate 91,714,166 of CM077816.1, read as the reverse complement.
TTCGATTTGGTATAAAAGGTTACTTAGTACTATAGTACTGAAGGGTTCCATTTGTAGGTCCCTACCTATTCAATGGGCAATGTCCCTTGCAGGTGCTATTCGGGCTAATATCGGGAAAGAGCGTAAGGATTGTTTATTAATGATTTCAGGGTTTCTTGTTTAACCTTTATTTACTTGTTTAAATTGATTTTATTCTTACAACCACTAATAGTGGGTTTTATTCTTGTAATGAGTTTAATGCGCTACTCTGATTTAAATAAAAGTATGAATTTGTGTAAATCATGCTATGTTCATTTTTAACCTTAGTACTTGGTACTGGAACGTTAGAAGAAAATTAGTCTGGTACTAAGTGTGGCGGTAAAATCTCCGAAGTTTTCTGTCTTTGCTTTCGCTAATTTTTAAATAAAATAAAACTTTTCAGTAGTAAATCTTGAGGTGTTACAAGTAGTGTCTGCATCACAAAAAGAGGTAGCTAAGAATCCAATATAAGAAGTAAAACGTTATGTCCCTCCCCATTTATTTTCTAGCATAATATTCCAAAGTAAGGTAGATGCATAATTTTCTAAGTTCTTAGCATTTTACAAAATGTGCATATTAATTTGACATTTATTGATATCACGAGGAAAATGTCTAGCTATGTTATATTTCTTAAGGACATTCTTATGCACTATAATAATTTAGGTGATTATGATATTGTTAATCTTCATGATAAGTGTTATGCTATTTTACAAAATAAATTACTTCCTAAATTAAAAGAATTGAGAAGTTTTACTATCTCTTGTGTGATAGGAAACTTAAAATTTGATAAAGTGTTGTGGCACTTAGTTGCTAGCATAAACTTAATGGTGTCTCTATCTTTAAGCTTTTGGTCTTAGAATAGCCAAAACCCACCAATATGTAATTGCAATTCGATAATAGATCCATCAAGTATCCTAGAGGCATAACAGTGGATGTTTTGATAAAAGTGGACAAGTTCATATTTCCTGTTAAATTTGTTGTGCTTGATATGGAAGTGGATCAAATAATTTCTCTTATTCATGGTAAATCATTTCTAACTATAAGAAAGCCCCTGATTAATGTGCATGAGGGTAAATCAATCCTTGTTATAGAATTTTCAAAATGAGAAGTTACTTACTAGCAAGTATAAGTTTCAAACTGAGAAATGAAAAGAATATAAAAAACAATGGTCAATTAACTTGTAACATGCTTAAATTTTGAACAAGAAAATTTCATTTTAAAGAACATGGGGAAGCTCTATAAAAGAAAAATCAAAGAATGTTACCGCCACATCAACAATGAAAGAGGTGTGATCATCATCTAACCCATGCCTGATGCAAGGAAAAATAGAATAACAAATGAAAGAATGCATGATCTACTAATAATACAAACATACTAATGATAACAATTATGAGAATAATAATATACATAGAAGAGAGAATGTGTTTACAAAATCTAAATATATAAATCAAAGCTAAGATTTTAAATAACTGGAAAGAACCAAAAGCATCTCAACACAGTATATAAAATACATATAACCGATTAGCCTAAATCTTAATTAAGCAAAAATGTAAGTCTTAAACCCCAAGAAATGGATAGCTACTGACCCATGACATCATCCTCAACGTACTTTAGTCGAGAATCATAATCTTGCAAATTGTCCTCTGCTCACTAGACCAGAAGCTTGATCATTAGAGTGACCACAAAAATTTAGTATCAGTATGGTGAAGTACTGGTAAAATAAACTACCTAAAACATGATAAGGGCTCATGCTACACATCAAAGTCACATAATACCATGGCGATAAGCATACTAATATAGTATAACACACAGGCCCATAATAGTAATATAACAAGGCATACTATAACACCTCTAATTTTTTAACCAGAAAATTTTATTTTGAAGATAATGCGAAAGCGTTTGAAAAACAAAATTGGGCAATGTTACCTCCACATCAACTATGAGAGATGTGTGAAAATCACATATCCCATACCTATGTAAGTCAAAATGGAACAACAAACAAAAAGATGCATGCTCATAATAATATTACAATAGTACTAATAATAAAAAAGATGAGAACAATAATATAGATAGGAAGGAGTATGAGAGTTTACAAAACCCAAATATAGGAATCAAATTCGAGAGTTTAAATAACTGGAAGAAAAAAAACTTCACAATATAATAGGTAAAACACATCTAGCTGGTAATCCTGACTCTTAAGCATAAAATATAAATCTCTAACCCCAAACAATGGCAAGCTATTATCCCATGTCATCATCCTCAACATATCTGACTAAAAATTGTACCACTGCAAAACATCCTCCACTCCCTAGACCAGAAGTCGAATCATCACAATGAACACACAAGTGCAATATCAGTACGGTGAAGTATTGGTAAAACAAACTAATTAAAACATGGTAAAGCTCATGTAGCACATTGAAGTCACATAGTAGCATGGTGATAAACATACCAATATAAATTAACACATAGGCTCATGGTAGTAATACAAGAAGGCATGCATGGGGATCATGGAAGAATAATAATACAGTAAATGGATCACAACCACACAATATAAACCATATTATAAATCTTCCTTTAATGATCACATAATATTTAGTTATTAAGATAATTTGTTCGACCACATCTAGTTCTCAACTATGAACAAAAGTCATGGCAGCAACATAAGGGTACATAGGTCCCTATCATGGACATAACCTCCAAAGCAGAGCACTAATCCCAATATAAGTACTTAGGTAATAACACCAAACTCGAATATAGGCATACCCTCTAATGTTGGAGCATCAATCCCAATATGGGTGTTTAGGTGATGGCACCAAACACAAATGGGGCAATCTAAACCTCCTAGTTGGGTTTTTAAGCGATGACATCAAACACAAATAAATTCCATTATTACCCAAATTGGGTGTTTCGAAGTGATAACACCAAACATATAACAAGGCATAAAATTCACAAATTGAGTGTTTAGAGATGACACCAAACTTAACCAATTCAAGTCCCAAATATCATCATTATGATTCTTATTAATTCCAAGTTAAATATGGTTGTAATCATAATTTAAATATTGTAATTACATGGAGGTATTAACATAAAAGGCCCAAAAGAAGAAGAACAATTAACATCGAACATAGTGGAATACAGTCGAACTAATCGATTGGTCGCTAAGACTAGTCAAATAGTATGGTTGTGCCAGATCTGTACCAAAAATAACACCAGCAGACCAATCGACTAGTTGGTCTCAACAATCTATTGTTCATTGGAAACTAGTTGATAGGTTTGATCTAACTGGTCCTGTAACACCCCCAAAATTCACTACCGAAAAATTTCTTTTTATTTGAAAGAATTAGCGGAAGAAGATTATAAAATCGTAAATTCTGGGGATATTACAACCACACTTAATACCAGACCGGTTCACTCATACCGTTCCAGTACTAAGTGCTAAGACTAAAAGAAAATGAAATACAATTTGCAAGAAATTCAACATACTTAAACCGGAGTAGCGTATCGAATCATTTACAAGCATAAAATCCACCAGTGGTGGTTACAGTAACAACATAACATTAAAACCAGGAATTTAAAAGAAAAAGAGAAAACTCTAACGATACCAAATAATTCATTACTCTCTTTCCCGTTTCCCACTTGAGTAGCACCTGAAAAGACCTGCAAAGGGAACTGCCCATTGAATATGCAGGGGTCCCACGAAGGGAACCCTTTAGTACTATGGTACTGAGTAACCCTTTAATACCACACTTAAAAACAGGCCCGCAATGCAACACATAATGTAAGCTATATATATATATATATATATATAAGTAATAAGAGGTGCATACATAACAATCACATATATAACAAGGCTGCCACATATCAATAAGTTATAAGTTACGATCGATACTTTTGGGCCTTAAGCCATTAGTCCATCAGTATTCAATCGTCTCTTTGGTTATATCCAAGTGAGTGTGGGAACCCCACTATTATAGTCGATGGATCAGAATACATACAGGGCAAAACGCTCCTGACCACTATTATTGCCGGTGGATCGGTCTCCAGGGTAGAACGCTCCTGGCCACTATTATTCGCCGGTGGACCGGTCTGGCCCCGACTCACAAGGTGTTCCACTATAAGTGATTAATATCTTTCCGTAATTTATTCACATCCAATACTTGTCTTATTAAGGTCGGGACCCCTACTATTTTAGCCGATGGACCGGAATATGTATGATCATCATCCAGGGCAAAATGCTCCTGGGTCACTATTATATCCGATGGACCGGTACTCATAATCGCTTGCCAGGGCAACACGCTCCTGGGCCACTATTATATCCGATGGATCGGTACTCAATATCATAAGTCAACTGGGCCCAGCTCATTAGTCTTTCACTTTCATTATTAGTATCTTTCCTTTCCTTAATCAGCACAACAATTATATTTATTTGCCTCAGACGGGAGATCAAGTGTAATATCCTAAAATCCTAATTTCCGAAATTATGGCCAAATAAGGAATTATTAGGAAAATTAATTATTTAAATTAATTTACTTAAAATGTAGAGAGTTAATTAAGATAGATTAAGAGGAAAATAATAAAGAATTTAATTGGAAGAAAATTTGGGTATTTTTCCTAATTAGCTTGGAGGTTAAGGAAATTTATCTAAAATAGTCTAAAATTAAGCAAAAAGGAAATTTATTTAATATTTTATAAATATTAATATTTTAAATAGCCAGAAAAATATCCTAATAGTTTATGCAAAATCCAAAACCCAAAATAATTCTTCCTTTTCCTTTTTTTTCCCTTTTTCTTTTCCCTCTTTTTTTTCTTTTCTTCCTCCTTCGCCAAAATTGGGCCTCGCCCGGCCCAACCCAGCCTTCCCTTCCTTCTCCTCGCCCGCAACCGAGCGATCCCAGCCGTCGTGGAACAAAACGCTGCGTTTCAACGCTAAAGTCACCGAAACGCCGCGCCGCGTTAAGCACCGTATCGATCGTTGCCAGCCTTCGACGCGACGCTGCGTCTTCTTCCCACAACCCCCAATACGCCACATTTCATTAATGGGGGAAATAACGCCGCCGAACCGGCCGGTTCCCCTTCTTTTTCTTTTTCCCCTGGACCACCGGTCCACCCTGCCTGTCTTCTTCTTCCCCGACCTGCACGCCGACCTACAACTCGACTTGCAGCCCCGAATCTCGCCGGCAGCCACCAGCTCAGCGCCGACCGTCCTCCCCTGCCCTTCCCTATCATTTTCCTTCCTATTTTCGACCCCGACCAAGTCCCTCTCTCCCTTTCCCGCGTGCCCTTCTCTTTCCCTTTCTTCTCCCCCTCCCCGACCCAACCTGCCATGGCAGGACCTGCCGCCTGTCGGCCAGCCTGGCGCCTGCACCCCCCCCCCTTTGTCTTCTTCCCCTGGCCTTGCCCGACCACCCTACCTATAAATACCCTCATTGATCACCTGGGTTCGGGATTTGGAACCCCGAAACCCTGGGTTTGCTCCCTCTCGCTGCCGCCCCATCAGACGCGTCGACCGCCGCCGTCCCCCAACGCTGCCGGTCGAACGCCGCCCAGAACCCCACCTTGCACCACCCTCCACCTAACCAAGCCCTCCTCAGCCCTCAATTTTCCTTACACGAGCCACCCCAGGCCGTGCAAAATCGCCACCCCGAGCAGCCCCTTCCAGCCCGTCGCCACCTTGCGCCACCTTCTGCCGCCTCCTCCGCCGCTACCAGCCACCCTGCCACCTCCCAAAATAACCGGCAGGTCCTCCCCTACCTGCCCATACCATCCTTACCCCCTACCTCCTTCTCCGCCAACCTCCACCATCTCCCACCACCTTCTTCCACCTTCGGCCGCCGCGTCCACCACCGCGCGCCGCCACCTTTCTCACGCCACCACCCTCATTCCACTCCCCTTCACCTGTTGTTTCTTTCCCCACCTCAAACTCCTCCTTTTCCCCTCCCATCTAACTGCCACCTCCATCTTTTCCCCTCTTCCCTCCCCCACCGCCGCCGCCGCCGCCGGACCACCACCGACCCTAGGTGGTTCTCCACTCATCCAAACCCTAATATCCCTTTTATATAACTACTACTTTTTTCTACCAATATTAATATTATTATTATTATTATTATCATTATTATTATTTCTTTCATTACTATTACTATTATTATTGTTATTATCATTATTATCATTATTATGGTCTCTATTATTAATGTCTTATTTTCTTACTAATACTAAAATCCCTTTTGAACCCTAAATTTTATTATACTTAACTTTAATCTTAATTTTTATAATTATTGGTATTAACATTATTAATAATATTACTATTATTACTTCTATTATCCTTACTACGGTTATTATTGTGGTTGCTAAACCTTACTCGGTTGTATTATTGTTATTATCATTACTACTAGGAGTATTACTATTATTATCATCATTATTAGTATTATTACTATTATCATTATCACCCTTAGGAATAGTTTACTTGTAATATTATGACCTTATAATATTATTATTTCAAACCTGACACCATTGTTAGACTTAATCTTAAAAACGCTAGAGTTCTATTACTTGAAACACAAATGTCACTATTAGTAGTCTTATTATTATTATTATTATTATTATTATTATTATTATTATTATTATTATTATTATTAGTATTATTATTATTATTATTATCACTATTTCACTATGACTAGTGAACACTAGTATTATAAGAATGGAACTAATGGGCTTAATAAAATAAGTGTAACAATAAGTATCATAAATAACTACATTTTGACTACTAATATTTAATATACTAATTCTAAGGTAAAAACCCTAGTTCTTGTATAAAAGCCTTTTTAGTAATAAAAACCCTAACCTTAAACTAGAATGAGGATTGATAGTAATTATAAGGGAAACTAATACTTAGCATTTTCCCCCTTTTATAGGTAATCCCGACCAAAACCCTAAGGAGTTAGAGGAGCGTGCTCCAAGCCCGGCGTCGCCTTAGGTAAGGATGAAGCTAATGGCCTTGTGCTATGTGTGACATGGATGTGTTGAATGTTGTGTATGCCATGCTATACCATGTATTATATGATTTGTGTATAACTTGTCTTATGTGTAGCGCAGCTTGGAGATTGAGGTATGTTGTATGTGCTTCCGTGACATGAGCATGACAGTTATATGTATGATGTTTATGATGTAATATGTTATGGCCCACTAGGACATGCATGTTAGGATAAATGGTAATATGAGTTGGGAACCATCATGGGAGTCTTGAAGTTTGTATGGTGGTATTAGGGTTTGTATGGTGGCATAAATGTTCGTATGGTGGTACTGATGATTTCATAGTGGTATTAATGGCTTATGGTGGTATTCGGGTTCGTATGGTGGCATTGTGATTTTATGGAGGTATTAATGTTGTATGGTGGAATTTGTGATTTTATGGAGGTATTAATGTTGTATGGTGGTATTTGTGATTTTATGGAGGTATTAATGTTGTATGGTGGTATTAGGGTTTGTATGGTGGTATTAGGGTTTGCATGGTGGTATTAGGGTTTGTATGGTGGCATAAATGTTCGTATGGTGGTACTAATGATTTCATAGTGGTATTAATGGCTTATGGTGGTATTCGGGTTCGTATGGTAGTATTGTGATTTTATGGAGGTATTAATGTTGTATGGTGGAATTTGTGATTTTATGGAGGTATTAATGTTGTATGGTGGTATTTGTGATTTTATAGAGGTATTAATGTTGTATGGTGGTATTAGGGTTTGTATGGTGGTATTAATGTTCGTATGGTGGTATTAATGATTGTATAGTGGTATTAATGACTTATGGTGGTATTAGGGTTTACATGGTGGTGTTATGGGTTGTATGGTGGTATTAATGTTGGTATGGCGGTACTAGGGTTTTGCATGGGAGTTAATGATCGTATGGAATCAGGGTTTGGAGTGATTAACTCTGGGGCGTTGTGATTAAGAAGGGATGGAGTAACTAATTGTGAGTGTTGAGGATAATTAAGGTTTGGGATGGCTAAGTACGGTGGTTATGGTAAAATAGGGATGAGAGTGGTTAACCACGGGTTGGTGTGGACAATTAGGGTTGGTTATGACTGCTTAGAGTTGTTTGGCGTTATCATGTGTATTATCGATTAAAGGGTAGTTATGAATGCGGAATTTTATTGGTTGCGATGTGTAAAGCATAGAGAGAATGATTTATGCGTATCCTTGGTGAAAACCTTTTGAATAAGATATGTTAAGACATTAACTACTTACAGAGAAAGATGTTGAGCCGGACCCAGACCGGTCCACCGGCAAATAATAGTGGCAGGGTATGTTACCCTCGTGACCGGTCCACCGGCTATAATAGTGGCAGGGCATGGCCCTCGTGACCGTTCCACTGGCTATAATAGTGGGGGATTCCGTGTTCAACAAACTAATCAGAATGATGATAAGACCTGGGAAAGATACAAATATTTACAGTGGAACACCTTGTGAGTCGGGGCCAGACCGGTCCACCGGCAAATAATAGTGGCAGGGTATGTTACCCTCGTGACCGGTCCACCGGCTATAATAGTGGCAGGGCATGGCCCTCGTGACCGTTCCACCGGCTATAATAGTGGGGTTCCCGCACTCACACAGACTATTAAAGAATATGTGTGGAATGAACATATTATTATTAATGAGAAATAAGAATAAGTCACCGGAAAGTACTCAAGCCTGATCTTGCGGGTTATCGCATGTTGTCTATATGTTTGTGCTATGTATGTTATGTGGTATGATTGTATGCTTGGCCTTAGCGCACCAGCGCCCTTACTCAGTATTGGACCCGTACTGATACTACCTTGATTGAATGGGTCCTGTGATGATCCACCAATGGTGGGGAGCAGACCTCCTATGCAGGTTTGATCGGTTACAAATTGTGGGGTGGAAGGTTTGGCTTGAGTGAGTAGGCGATCCGGATATTGGTCCCTTGGGATCTGTGTTATTTGGCTATATTTCGTACTACGCTTCTTATTTTGAAACCGTACTCTAAGTTGTATTCCTAAACGATATTTTAACTGTTGTTGACTCGTGGTTCCCGTGAATGGTCTATGTTAACTATAGACCTATGTTTTGATGACTCTTACTTAATGATTGTTTAGTTTAGCCTTAGCACTTAGTATCAGAACAGTAGGAATGAACCGGTCTGGTACTGAGTGTGGCGGTAATACCCCCAAGTTTACGATTTTAATTCTCTCGCTTCCGCTAAACCTTTTGATTTAAACGAAATTTTTCAGTAGTAAATTTGGGGGTGTTACATCAAGAACCCGGGACACAAAGGTACACCGGTTGTACCGGCGCATACAAGCTACTCAGTACCCTTCAACCACGAACCCAAGGACGCAAAGGTACCCTGGTTGTACTGGTGCATAAAGATACTCAGTACCCTACCGACAATGACACCTAATCCATAAGTATGCATACCCCCTAAATAGGTCCATAGAGCTAGATAGAGTAAGATATAGGGTCTGGTTGGGGCACAAAGGTACACCAGCAAATACCAGAATAACCGTGGACTAAACCACGTCTTTAGGGTAGCGACCCCTAAAGAGTCACCATTCCCGATCTCAAGGTCTTTCACTTTAAGTATTAGTGTCTCAATTAAAGTGATCACGAAAAGCACAATAATCAGATACTTATTCACTTTCAATCGTTCTAATATCATTAGTCGTTTCTTATTCAGGCGATTATCCAAGATAACACAAAGAATCATTAAGGCCGTCACAATCTCATCTAATTTCGAATTAGGATTTGTTCTCGTGATACTTACTAATTATCAAATACTCTTACCTTGCTAATCAACCATATTTGAATCATATTATGAAATTCCACAATCACAACGACATGTTAGGTATAAATTACTTATTTACCCCTTACTTATATAATTGCTAAGTCATTCCTTCCTTACATGACAAATTACCATATTACCCTTTTGGTTGCTTATTTACCAAATTACCCTTTACTCGGTTTAGGTTACCAAGTTATCTCCTACGCTTTTTAGATCACCATTCGCCCCTCATAATTGCTACACTTAAAATTTCTCCCATTTTGGTTGGTTAGATTACCATTTTGCCCTTTTCTTTTATTACAATCAACAACTTGCCCTGTAGTTGGATAAATCACCAATTTACCCATCTTTGCTATCATGATTACCAATTTGGCTCCCCTTTAGTAGGTTAAATAATTACTAACTCACCCTTTAGTCATTTAAATTACCAAGTTGCCCTTCTCCATCATCATAATTATCGAATTGGCCCTTAGTTGGTTAAATTACCCTTTTCCATTGTCATAACTCATAAGTACAATTCTACCCTTCTCAATTATTATAATTACCATTTTACCCTTTCCAGTTATTATAAATACCATTTTACCCTTATTCATAATTACAATTATTAATTTACCCTTCTTCATAATTATACTTTTTAATTTACCCTCCTTCATAATTATAATTACCAATTTACCCTTCTCCATTTTTATAATTATTAATTTACCCTTCTCCATTCTTATAATTACTATATTGCCCTTTTATTGGTTAATTTACCAAATTACCCTTCTCTAGCATCATGATTATCCAATTGCCCTTCTATAATCATAATTTAATTACCAAATTATCTTTCATCGTTATCATAATTACCAAGTTACCCCTTACTCCCAAGTTTACCCTAATATACTTTTATTTACAAAATTACTCTTCTACCCCTTACTTCCAAATTACCATAATATCCTTTTATTTATAAAAAATTTCATCTTACCCCCTTTACATCCAAATTTACCATATTACCATTTTCTTCAAAATTACCATAATACCCCTTGACTTATAAAATTATCATTTTGTCATTTAATCATAAAATTACCATAATACCCTTCTTTCTCAAAACTTACAATTTTATCCTTTTTCTTATAAAATTATCATTTCACCCCCTTTCTTTTTTAATTACCAGAATACCCTTTTGCTTACAAAATCACCGTTTTACCCTTTTCTTTCAAAATTACCAAAATACTCTTTTACTTACAAATTACCGTTTTAACCTTTAACTCCAAAATTTCCAAAATACCCTTTCACTTATAAAATTATCACTTTACCCCTTTGTTACACCACTTTTATGAATTTACTACCACTACATAAAATACTAATATTAGCACTTCATTACTATCATTTAACTCCACCAACTTGTCATTATTCAACATAATACACATTAACAACTACATATATTAGGTCACATACTTACATAGGCATATTACTAAAATACCCTTAGGCTCACAATAATATTATTCATGCATTAGCAACATAATACATCATAGACAAGCATTTAACACTTCCATCAATAATCAAACTCCTTTCCTTAAGTATCATCTCTACACATGGCACAAAGCTATCATACTTTTCCTTTTTATCAATCAATATAACCCAACCATACATATATCATACTAGGCACACAAAACATGCATAAAATCATACTAAAATCCCTAATGTGCTAGCATAAGTTTTTCCATGCATTTAAGGGAGGTTTAATGAGTACCTTAGATCCCGCAAAAATCGAACCTTACCGGTATCCCGGTTAAAGATTCAAACTTTAAATAGCAAAATCAACACCTAAAAATAATATCAATAATTATTATATTAGAAGTAAGAAAATCAAAGCATAAGACCTTATAATTTTTACTTAATGAAATAATTAACTTAAATATTATTTTACCTTAACATTTTTAATAAAAATGGCCAATAATTGCAGCAACTCATCTTGCATATGCAACATGAGCTACATGTAAAAATAAAAAGGGAAGACTCGAAGGGGAGGGTGAAGGAAGGCAAAATTAGTTATTTTTCAGGTTCGGGTCTTTAGGCTAGAAAAGAAGATAGATGGGGGAGGTTTCAAGGCAAGGGAATGGTGCAGGAGTGAAGAGGGGGTGTAGGTGGATGTTGAGGGTGGGTTGTTGGTGGCCAAGGGTGGCGGATGCGACGGCGGTGAGGTGGTGAAGTTGGCTGCCGAGGTGGGTCGAGGTGGAGAGGCTAAGAAGGAATGAAAAGAGAAGGGAAAAATGAAGGGGTGCAGGGGATAGTTTTGGGAAAATAAGGTATGGGGGTGGTAGAGGAGGTTGCAGGGAGGAGATTGGTGGTTTGGGTGGCGGTAGAGGTGGGCGGAGGCGGCGAACGGGGCGGTTGCAGGTGGGCTACTGAGAAGGGAGAAAAGTGGGGAGGAAAAGAAGAGGGGGAGAAGGGAGGAAGTGCAGACACTCGAGGGTTGCTTGGGGGTCTCGTGGTGGCGCAAGGCAGTAGCAGGTGGTGGTAGAAGGTGGCGTAGGGGGTTGGAATGGTGGTTGGAACGGCGGTTGGTGGCGGTGGTGTAAAAACGGGGAAAAAATGGGAGGAGGAGAAAATGAGAGAAGGGGCTCAGGGAAGGAGGAAAGGGCTCAAAATTATGGGGAATGAAGGGCTGGTGAGGGTAAGAAAAAGAAGGGGGATAAGAGAGGGGCAAGTAGGTGGTTAGAGATAGGACAAAGAGTGGCAGGGAGGTGTCGGTTGGCAGGGGAAAGGGAGGGAAGAAGGAAAGGAAGGGGGCATGCGGGATAGGGATGTAGGGGTTAGTTTGGTTCGAATTAGGAAAGAAAATGATGGGGGAGAGAGAGGAAGAGAGAGTAGGTGTGGTGGCAGATGGTGGCTCGGTGGTGGCAGGCATGGAGTCGTCGAGGTTGGTCGGTCACGAGCAAGGAGAAGAAGAAAAAAAAAAGAAGGAGGAGGAGGGCAGAGCAAACCGGTCGGTGTAGAGGAGGAAGATCGGTCAGTCCGGTCTGGGAAAAGAAAAAATAAAGGGCGTTTGGGCTGTGCTGGATGGGCGTACGAGGAGGAGAAGGGGGAAGAAACGGGCCTATGGCCCAGCACGCAAGGAAAGGGAAGAACAGGCTAGTGCGGGCGGCCCAAGGAGGAGGAAAAAGGGAAAAAGAAGAGAAGAAAAGGTAAAAGGGGAATTGGAAAAATAGGGAAAATAAAATAAATTAATTTATAAAATCATAAAATGTAATATTCTTGATAAATTATTTATTCATTATAATCTAATATATTACTTTAAAAAGGATAAAGTTAGTAAAATATTAGTTTGGAAAATTATTTAAATAAAAATAGCATGATAAAATAAAAATATATCTATTTTAATTTACTAAATATTCCCGTCCAAATATATATACTCAAAAATCCATAAATTAATTAAATTAAATAATTTTAAAAGCTAATTTATTTCAAATAAAAGTTATTTATTAAATTATAGGTTTTCAAAATTTTTGGGGGATTACAGGTCGATAGGTTTAAGTAGAAACCAGACCACTTCGGTCACAAGGTCACTAGTCGATGGATTTGGCAAATCGATCAACTGTTAGTAGGGAACATTTGATTGGTTCATTGAACCAATCCACTGACCTTACAACCAGCCGATCAAAGTTTCCAAACCATACGATTATTCACACAACCAGTTGATGGATTTAATGAATCGATCAACTAACCTAGGTAAAACAACACCCAGACTTGTGATACACACACCAAAATTTGCCAAACTTTATCATATTATTCCCAACATGGTGTTGTGTCATAAAATACATAAAGAGACATATTGTACACATAGAATCACATGAATACACAATAATGTAGGCATTTAAATGAAATCATACTTAAACTACCAAATCGTGCATAAAATCAGAGAAATAAAACAATGCTTAAATTGTAGGAAGAAACTCTACCATATGTTTGAATTCTAGAATACAATTAGCATATGCCCAACACATAAGCACACCAAGAACATTGAACCACAATAAGCAACAAAAACCTTATTCATATTAAAGATAAGAATGTTGATATGTTTGATTTGTGAGAATGAAAGGACCTTATGAGTATCATTATATGTATGCTTTTTGCCACATGTGAAAGTTGTAGGGTGTGTTTCCTAACAATTTTTTCACCCTTTGAGCTCTTGCACGACTCACATGAATTTAATCTGAAAAGAGCCTTAATATCCTATAAAATGATAATACTTGCACTCTTATGTAAATTCACAGACTTAATGCCTTTACTCACTTGGTCGCAAAGCATGTGTGGTGGCGGTATGAGGAGAAGCTACAACTCAATAGAATCGAGTGACATTCATACCCTGCCAAGACTGTAGAATTCGCTACCCATGTCATCATCAAAGTTTTGCAGTACCTACAAAAATAAATAGCCAAATCTAACCAAATCTCTAGATTTGGCTATATTCACCGGGGGACCACTATAGGGTGCTGCCACCTGACGTAGTACCAGATGACACATGTCCCAACATGCACATTTTGCACTCTATAAATACCCACTAGATCAAAAAGAAGATGGGAAGATGAAAAAAAATAACAACAAGAGATTAGAAGAGAAGAGAGGTGAAGAGTGTCAGTGAGCTATACTGAATGAGGAAGAAAAAGAAGATAGATTAGGCTAGATAGGGGTTGGATTACCGTGATCTTCTCGTTCCCTTCCCTTCTTTATCTTCACTATTTTCTTTGATTGGCTTGAGAAAATTTAGCATTAGCTAAGCTTCTCTGTTGAAGGGTGAATAGATTGACCCTTTTTGTTGTAATATGTGATATTGTAGTTATGCTTGGTTTATATGATATTTCATTTCATTGAGCATTCATTTGTTGATGTGTTGAATATTATCCACATTAGGCACTCACATAACTTCTATATCAACTATAATTGTGAAGAGAACTGATGATGGTGAATGGTGATAGGGTGAGCACTAAAAGGTGATGTAACCTTACTATTAATCCCCCAAAACTGACTACATGACATTGCCATGGCCTATGCACCATGATGGAGACAACCTTAGAGTATATTTCACCATAAAGTGAAATCTTGTTAGTCTAGAAGGATTAATATCTTCTGAGCTTGGCAAGCTATGAATTGTAATAGGGTGCATAAATTTGGCGCTAAGTAATCTCCCTCAAACGACTCTATCTTCTGATTTCCTTCTTATCTATCTCGTGTTGGTATTGGCAAACTCCTAGTGCTCATTTACTTAGTTGCGTTTTCATTATCTCCCTATCAATAGTTCATAGTATAGTTAATTATGCAGTAAACTTAACTTCAGTATTATGCATTTCACTTGGTTCCTTATGGGAACGATAATCACTCATCACTCTATTACTTGGACCAATCGTGTATACTTGAAGCATTTATTTCATTATTCTATCAAGCATTGTTGAACCGAGCACACACCAAATGCCTTATGTTGAAGTAATTCTTCTAGCACAAAACTCCTAACTTGATAGCTATTTACCAAGACTTCAATTCCTAAGAGAATTAAGAGTCAAAACTATTAAAAATCCATTAAAAGCAAAGAAAAGAAGAAAAAGCGGTGGCCTACCAAGACTTCAATTCCTAAGAGAATTTAGAGTCAAGACTACTAAAACTCCATTAAAATTAAAGAGGAGGAGGAGGAGGAGGAGGAGGAGGAGGAGGAGGAGGAGAAGAAGAAGAAGAAGAAGAAGAAGAAGAAGAAGAAGAAGAAGAAGAAGAAGAAGAAGAAGAAGAAGAAGAAGAAGAAGAAGAAGAAGAAGAAGAAGAAGAAGAAGAAGAAGAGCACAACTCAATATTTTCTCAAAAATAGAATTCCAAGAAAATAAAGCTAAGATCTTCAACCTTTCTCAAAATCTTAATCATTCCTTGCTTAAGAGGAAAAAAGAGAGTTAAAGCTAAGATTAGAAGAAAAAAATAGAGGCAATAACTCAACCAATGAGGGAAGAAAATAAGAGCAAACCTATGTTTTTCTTAGTAGAGAGGAAAAAGGAAGAAAATTGAATAATACATTTAGCAAAATTTACCAAGGGAAAGGAAGAAGAGAGCAAGAACAACAAGTAAGAAGTGAAAATTATTTAGGGATGGATTGTATAGAAGATACGGCTGGCCGAAATCCACAAGAAGGAGATAGACAACAATGGTATGGTTAAGTGTCGGAAACCAAGGTGTAAGAGAAGGTATGATGGTGTGAGGGAGGTTGAGTGTAGTCAGGAGGAGAGAATTATAGAGGTTTGGCATGGCAAGAAAGATGTGCAAGAAGTTAAACACACAGCCATAGCTGCCAGAATAGAGAGGAAAGTGAGGGAGAAGAGAGAAGGTGAGGTATGCCTCAAAAATTGCTTTTTGGAGAGATTTAACTAAATAAAATCATAGAATGATCTAAATAATATAAAAATAACTTCAAAGCACCAAAATATTCTCATTAGAACAAATAGATTCTAATTAGAAGTTTTCATAAACATTATAAATGGATTTAAATCAAAATAAGAAAATGATCTAAAATCACAGGATAACTAGTCGGTCAATTTGAGCAAACTAGTCAACTGGTCAATCGATACTCCTATTTATATTTTTATTAGAACTTCAATCCCTTTTCAAAACCAAAACTAATTTATCTTATATAAAAATAATTTAAAACACATTTTGAATGATTTTAGGGTGGGGTATTATACATACTTGCATGGAAATCATGGAAGAACAACAATACAGGTTATGCATTAGAACCATATAATGTAAACCATATTATAAATCTTCCTTTAGTGATCATATACTTTCTAGTTATTAAGATAATCCATTTGATCACAACAAGTTTTCCACCATGAACAAAAGGCATCACTACATGCAAACACAATAGGATACCATACCCACCACAAAGGATCAAGATACATCAAAAGAAATTTTCTTAGGGGATACCACACACACCACCCATCAAATACACCTACCATAAGGGCTAAAATGGATTGAAATACTACACCTACTATACGTGGTTAGAGTACATCAAGGGGCTTATACTGGGATACCTTGCCCACCACATATTGAATGCCTCCAAAGCGAAGGCTATACAAGTTGGGATACCACGCCCATCTAAGCAATGGATAATGTAAAGTGTCAAGGCTTGTATTAGGATACCTCACCCTCCCATATTAGACACTGATGCCATGTTGGTCAGCTATAGTATAATATCATACCTCAAAAATATGCACATACCCACTACTGAATGTAACCTAGTAGAGAAGGAAATAGGTATTGAGTAAAAAGATAAAAAACACAAGTCCACCCATCAACCAACTCCTTATTAGCTACCTTGAGAGTCGGAGAAAAAGGCTCAAACGAAATCTTAATCTAATATTATTAATTACCAAGTGATATCACAAATCAAAAATTAATCCCATTAATAACAAATTGGGTATTTCTAAGTGATAACACCAAACACATCACAAGGCATATAAGCCACCAATTGAGTGTTTAGAGGTGACACCAAGCTAAATCAAGCCAAGCCTATTATATTATCATCTTGATCCATATAAAAATAAGGTTAAGCATGGTTAAAATCATAATTAAAATGGTGTAATTATATATAAACCTTAATATAGAAGGCCCAAAGAAAGAGTATTAAGTATCAAGCAAACATGACGAAATCGGGTGGACCAGTCAATCGGTCCTTTGGATCAGTCGATGAGTCTAGTTGTACCAAACTTGAGCTAAAAATAAAACCAGTGAACCAGTTGACTGGTTGTTCCCACTGATGGACTATTCATAGGAGCCAATCAATGGGTTTAGCCGAATCGATCGATGGGTCTAAGTAGAGGCTAGACCACTCTAGTCATAAAGTAACTAGTCGATGGGTTTGGAAAGCTAATACTACTTGTAGGAACCAATCGGTTGGTTCATCAAACTAATTGAATGTTCTCACAACCAACCTATCAAAAATTTCAAATCAAGCTATTATTCACACAATCAATCGCTCGGTCCAAAATACCGATCAACTGGTCTGGGAAAAATATCACCCAAACCTACAATCCACGTATCAAAATTTTACCCACTTTACCATATTTATTCTAGCATGATTTTATATCATAAAACACATAAAAAAGACATAATAAGCACATAGAATCACATGGGTACAGGGTATAATCAACACTTAACAAAATCATGCTTAAAAATACTAAAATCATGCATAATAATAAGGAACTTAAAGCATGCTTAAAACTTCAAAGAAGAAAACCTTACCACATGCTTAAATCCAAGAATTCAATTAACTCATACACAATAAATAAATACACCAATAACATGAAGCCGCAACAAAAAAAAAGACTTTATTCATATTAAAGATAAAAATGCCTTACCTCCAAGTAATTCTTCTAGCACAAAATACTCTTATTTTGATGGTTGTCTAGCAAGATCTCAATTCCTAAGACAAAAAGAATCAAAAAAAATAAAAATCCTCTTTAAAGACTCAATGAAACAAAATCAAAAGAGGAAGAAAAATGCCATAACTCAATATTTTCCCAAAAAAAGAAATTTCAAGGAGAATGACGCTAAGATATTTAACCTTTTTCAAAACCTTAACCCTTCCTTGCTTAAGAGAACAAGGAAGAGATAAAGATAAAATTAGGAAAAGAAAGAAGAGACAATAATTCGACCAAAGATGAGGAAACAAGAGACAAGCCTTTATTTTTTTAGTAGAGAAGAAAAGGGAAGAAAAATGGAGAATGGCTAGCACTTAAAAAAATTACGAAGGAAAAGGGATAGAATGAGGAAGTGAAAAAGGTAAATAATGGATTAATCAAAAATGGAGTGTACAAAAGAGAGTGTTGGTTGACATCCATAAGTTGGAGAGATAGAAGTATGGAGTGGGTTGAGTGTGGGCAACCAGGATGTAAAAGAACACATGATGAGGTAAGAGAGGTAGAGTGTATCTAAGTAGAGGCATGACGGGGGTAGTAAGTTAGAGAAGAGGTGTAGAAAGTCAAACAAGCAACTATCGCTACCATAAAAGAGAGAAAAAATGAAGGAGAAGAGTGAATGTGAGAAATGCCTCAAAAAGTGCTTTTATAATTTTTTTAGCTAAATAAAAAATCATATAATGATATAAATAATATAAAAATAATTCCAAAGAACCAAAATATGCTTATTAGCACAAATATATTCTAATTAGAAGTTTTTATAAACATTGGAAAGAGATTCAACTCAAAATCATGAAAAGGATATGAAATTGTAGGACAAACAATCGATGGGTTTAAGCAAACGAGTCAATTGGTTTGTTGGAAAATAAAATTGGCAATTTCTAAGCGTATTGGCTAATTGGTTAAGGAGAATAGTCAATCAATGCACCTGAAATTCACAAATTTATTAGAATTTTAAGCATTTTCCAAAACCAAAACTAATTTATTTTATTATTAACATAATGTTAAACACATTTTGAAGGATTTTAGGATGGGGTATTATAATCCAATTATTATAGAAAAGATTAGTCTTTAGAGTTAGATGATATGCTTTGAGCATACAAGTTAATTTTTGGAAAATCTTGACATTTCCTTATAGATCTTGAGCATAAAGCCATTTGGGTCACTCATTTTACTAACATGGATATGTAAGTTGTATGTAAAAATAGACTCATATGATTGAATGACCTCAATGAGTTTCATTTTAGTACAATTAATAATGCTCAAATTTATTAGGAGCACACAAAGTAGATGCATGACCAAAGAATTGCAAATTGAGAATTTGAAAAAGGGACAATGAGTGCTTCTTTTAAGTTCTCACTTGCGTATGTTTATAGATAAGTTGTGGTCATGTTTATCATGAGTGATAATCGGAAATCAAGTTTCCGTCTTCAAAGCGATAGAGATTAGTAATCTAGGTAAGGAAATATTTAAGGAAAATGGGCATCAATCAAAAATCTATAAAGGTGGAAAGTTTTAGAGCCTCAAAAATGGCATATACTTAAAGAATTCTGACTGCATTGGGGATAGAATTAAGATAATGACTATAAATAAGTACTTCTTGGGACATTCTATCCTTGAGACATAGAATAATAGAACTACATACCTTTTGTTCTATCTCAAACTTAGTTTTATCATCTCATATGACTTATAGTTGTCAAGTATTTCTGAATGAAGGCCTTGATGGACTGATAAGACCTTCATGTTAACCTACTAAGTTTGATGTGAATTTCTCCACATCAAACTTAGTTGATGCCTTGAATCCCTTGAAAGTGCAGCTTAGAAATCGGTTGTAAGGTGGAAGATTGGTTTTGCATTGAAAGAACTCGACCACAAGTAACACTCAAGAACTAACAATAAGAAGATCAAACATAATAATGCGAGATGGTGAGATGGAGGGAATAAACGAAAGCTTTATTTTATTATTATCCAGGAACAACTACAACACTTGAGATTAGCAACAAGCACTTTGCAAGACTGTAAAACTCTTACACTCTTAGCTCTCCTAGGGCCTCGACTATATAAAGCCACATGCCCCACCCCGGCCAGCCGTTAGATGGGGTGGATCATATCTACACAGAAATAACTACCTACTAACTCGCACGAAATAATAACATGTAGGATAATGTTAGCACAAAGCATGCACGTCACGTGTTACTTCTCACAGCACTAAAGTACTTCAAATGTTTAAAATTATATGTTCACCTGCATTCTAATTTTTCCATCGTGATTCTCGTCAACGGTATAGTAACCTAACCTTACTTTTGGTTAATAATAGATTACTTGAGCTTATTTACCGTTGAATCAACATGGTTATGATCGTATGCGTTCGGTTTGAATGGACTTTTGCGTACACGGGGATAACTCACTCGTCCACCATCTTCAGAGGGGATAAAACCATAGTCGCACACTAGAATGTAACGTAGCATATCACCATCTTCAAACGGGATAAAACAAGCTTCACGTTCTAGGGAAACAATCTTCACACGTTAACGCCAGTTCTATCCCATGCATGATCAACTTATAAAGATTGATAATATATCTTTAATAAGTTTGCTGGGAAATTTTGGGAACTTGTCGGTTACAGATGTTAAGAACTTCCTCGGGGATTTTATCAAGATTTTGATCGTTCAAAAATCCTCATCGGATTACAAATTGACCGAGAATATTTTTTATTTTATATAATATAGTTAGGATTGTTCAAAACTAAATATTGGAATCCTTTTCTTATATCCGATTTAGTTGGATTTTGGGTAATCCATATTCGTATCTGCGTCTAAGATTGAATATCTAAATTGTCAAATTGGATACTTAATACATCCAGTTAGAGATGAGGGGGTGGGAGACACTTATTTTTACATGTATTCAAAATCAACGGCATAAAATTTGGGGGAAACAGTAGATGATCAGGCACCGGAATAAACTACTAGATTACAACCACCTATACATATAATACATTGACTGGCTGGCCGCAAGCAAGCAAAATGATCAAACGGGTAAATAGCTTACTCGTGATGCATCGACGCGGTACCAGTAGATGGCAGCATTATAGACAACTCCGTGTCCGGTGCAGTACAACCACCTCGTCCTGCTTCTGGTTCACACCCAAACCAACGAGTAATTCAGGTGGTAACCTCAGCGTAAACCTTTCACTATCCTTCCCTTGCCTGTCCGCAACGTGTCCCGTGGAATTCCATCTGTTTAATTTTCCAAACGATCTGAACCTTCGAAACTGAAAGGAACGGCGCCAAAAATTATTGTTGCTATGGCTGCCCCAGCCCGTACCGCCGCCGCCACTCGCGCTCGCACCGGTGCCCTCTTCCAATCGCAACACGGTGTCGTCGCTCTGAATTTCTCTTCCTCCACCATCGCAGCTACAAACTCCGCCACCGGAAATATTATTTTCATACTCAGCCATAAGGATGGATATACGAGGATTCGACTTATCGTCATCATCTGGTTTCGGAACAAGGTCAGCGCGGCAGTAGGGACATGTAGTATGAGATTCGAGCCAGACATCCACGCACTGAGGATGAAACACATGGTCACATTTAGGCAATAAACGCAGTGTTTCATCATCTTCAAACGCACTCAAGCAAACTGCACATTCCAATTGTCCTTTCTTCACAACCTCCTTAAGGTCCTTAACCTCGGCATAGTTGTACACCGGAAATGTGTTTAAGACAGCAGGGTCAAGGCCACGGCGCCGCTGGCTAGAAGAGCCGAGTGTGGCGCGAATTCCGGCGCTGCTGATGTCAGTGGATCTTCGGATACAACTTTCTCGGAAATAGTAGAAGATGAACATAAGAAAGATGATTATTCCGGTGAAGGCTAAGAAGGTTACTCCGGTGAATGGACTAGGTGGATTTGGTTCCGCATCCGGACTGGGCCTTCCGTCGTCTGATTGGGCTTCGGTGAATTCGGGTAATGGTGACGATAGGAGGAGGATTAAAATGGCAATAAACGTGGTCGTGTTACTGTCGTAGGCGTCGTAGTAATACGGTAGTTTGCCACGGATAATGACGATCTTGATCATAATGATGATGGCGGTGGCGGCCGGGGTTCTGAAATTATAATGCTCTGTTTCGATCAGGATTCCATTTCAGAGCGAGCGGCTGACGGTTGATATGGTGGAGCTTAAGAACTCCGATCTGACCGCATGAATATAAGTGATATTTTTTCTGATTTTGTTACGTAATGAAATTACAGGCGAACATCACATGAAATTAAAAACAAATAAAAAAATATTGTACAGCTTGATCGTGAATACTAATTCAGCTGTGGAGTGTAGAACTCGTCTTCGTTCTAATATATATATATATATATATATGGATATATATAATTTATTTTCATGTTAAAAGTCTATAGGCATTTGAACTTTTGATGTATACGTCGATACTTGGCGAATGGGATATGTAAATAAATAAATTTGTTCAAATCAGTTAGACTTGGCTTTTATATTATAATATATATATATATATATTAAAGCCTTGAAAGAGACTGTAGAATGTGCGTGGAACCATCCAGTTCGGATTCAATTTGTGTAGTCAAAAGTCCATCTTCAATCCTGAGATTAACTAGTTTTAATCAATGGCAAAGCACCTATGGTTTGGACGTATAAACCAAGCAGCAGATTATTTAGCTCACGAAATGCCCTTCTCTCCTCTGCTAGGTTTTTTGACTTATAAAATCTAATTAGATTCTATTAGATAAACATCCATAAGATTAAAACATATCAGATCTATAAAATACTGACTAATCTTTTTTAATATTAGACTAAAAATATTAAATAGTAACAACAATAATTCATTCATTTGTTTATATTAGTTATAACTAATATTATTCTTACTAATAATAAAATGATTAAGTATGTCAATACTAATTTTATAATATAAATATAATCATTATCATTAATAATGAGTAGTAATAATAATAATAATAATAATAATTAATTTAACAATATAAATACTAATGAGCAATGACTAATAATTAAAAAATAATAGTAGTAGTAGTAAATAATTAATCTAATATTAATATTAGTTTAACAATATATATAATTAAAATCATGATTAAATATTATAGTAATTATTAATAGTATTAATTAATTAATTAATTAGACAATATATATAATAAAAATTATTAGTGATAATAATAATTAACAATATACATGCTAGTATAATAATATAAAAATACTAAATATAAAATACTTAATAATAATAATAATTTATTTATTTATAATTATTACTAATGTTATTCATAATAATCGTACACCAATCTTTTTTTCTCCTCTCCTTATATTCAGGACTTTCAAATAAGTCCCAAAATTGATAAGGATTCAAATAATAATAATAATATAATTATTAGTTATGATACTAATAACAGTAAAATAATAACAATATCATAAATTTTATTTCGTTGAATAAATCCGATCGCAAAAAATCAAACAAAAAGAATATATCCTAAAACAAAATGCAGCGTCTCGTCTGTATTACTCTCAATATTAGATGCCTAAAGCTAATGCACCGGTTGCCAACGTACATAGTAAAAAATTGATGGTGGCCGCAAATCTTGTGATGGCAAGAAGGGTGGGTACCGGTCAGAATTTTGAGCTACTCTAATAGAATCGGTACTTTTTTAGGGTATTGCTATATGGAAACATATTTTTACTTCGTCCAAAATAATTTTCGAAAATAATTTTAATATCGGTCATTTTTTCCGAAGTCAGTGCACCAGCATCGGTAATTTCAATCGAAACCAGGGATGTTATTCGGCAATTTCAGCCGAAACCAGGGATCATATTCAGCAATTTTTGCCAAAACCGGCTCAAGCCATCGGCAATTATTGCCCAAACCAAGCCAGGCCATCGGCAATAATTGCCGATTCACCAATTTTTATTTTTTTTCGATTTCAGCCGAAAAGTTTGTAAATAATTATTATTTATAATTTAAAAAATTAAAATTTATATAAATATTTGATATAAAAATTTAAATTAACATATTTACAATTAAAAAAAATATACAATAAGTTTAGTTATATATACGTATTAATGTGGTTTGGTTCGACATTTTCAGCCGAATGTTACCTAAATCATAGGCAATAATTGGCCGACCCATTTCTATCATGAATAGTTAGCTCATCCTCAATAATTTCTATATACCGACTATAATTGCCGATGCCTATCACTCCAAAAATTTTTTCTTTCAGCAAGGAGGAAATAGTTTTTATTTATAATTTAAAAAATTCATAATCTAGATGTATAATTTAAATATTTTGTACAAAAATATAAATTAACATATTTACAATGAAATAAAAAAATTCATTAAATAACTTTAATTAAACTTATAAATTTATGCATATTATAGGAAGAGAAAAAATATATAAAAAAAAATTATGACCCCATATCTTCGACAAAGATTGCCGAACATAATATAAATCAGCAATAATTGCCGACCCATCTCTATCATGAATAGTTGGCTCCATCCTCAATAATTCCTATATATCGGCTATAATGCTGATGCCTATCACCCCAATTTTTTTTATTTCAGCAATTTTGAAATAATTTTTATTTATAATTTAAAAAATTCATAATCTAGATGTATAATTTAAATATTTTGTACAAAAATATAAATTAACATATTTACAATGAAATAAAAAAATTCATTAAATAACTTTAATTAAACTTATAAATTTATGCATATTATAGGAAGAGAAAAAATATATAAAAAAAAAATTTATGACCCCATATCTTCGGCAAAGATTGCCGAACATAATATAAATCAGCAATAATTACCGACCCATCTCTATCATGAATAGTTGGCTCCATCCTCAATAATTTCTATATATCGGCTATAATTGCCGATGCCTATCACCTCAATTTTTTTTTCTTTCAGCAATTTTAAAATAATTTTTATTTATAATTTAAAAAATTCATAATTTAGATGTATAATTTAAATATTTTGTACAAAAATATAAATTAACATATTTACAATGAAATAAAAAAATTCATTAAATAACTTTAAATCATTTGGAAATAAAAATAAATTTAATCAATATCTATTATAAATATATCTAAAATATATAAATTATATATACTAATGAATATTTTTAAATCAGTAATATATGATTTATTATGAAACAAACATGTTTTTATCAAAAGTAGCAATTATTTTAGTATTTTAATACTTATTGAATTAAATTTATACATGGAGGTTAGGACAAAATATGTTTTCCATGGAGTAAAATTTTGTTTTCCAAATAACAAAAACTTTATACTATCATCTGATTCGAAAAGATTTGAAACAGTAAAGTAATGCGCACTTCTGACAAAAAAATATTTGCCTGACAATTAATCATATGGCAATAGATCTTGTTGTTGGTGTTTCGGCAAGTTTAGCCGATAGTTATACTATCATATAAAGGTTGCTGGTGGGGATAGGCAATGTTTGTGGCTTCTGCAAATAGTATTGTAGGACGGTACGTAGAATAAATATATTGTTGCATATCTTTGTAAATAAAATAATTGTACGATGGTATGTCAAGCTCGTGAAGTTAGGAACAGGAATCGTTATATATAAAGGAACAGCTTATCATTTGTATTATTCAACTCAATATTTCTATTCTGCAGAAACTTTGTTAGTTGAAGGTTGAGATATAATTTTTCAATATTTGTTAAACACTCACAATGAATAATGAATTTGAAAGTTCTTCAAACTACGAAGAGTTTGAAACTTCAATAGGGTACGATGAGTTCGGAAGTCCGATGAACTACGAAGATGGGGTCAGAACCCCATCGTATTACGATAATAGATTTACAATACCGAGAAGCTATGGATATGCAAAAAATATGCAAATGCATTCTCCCAATATTAATTACAACTTCAACGAAGATATGCAAATTGGTTTAATTGTGTTTTAAAACTATCAATTTAAGGTAATCGAAGTGATTTGGCCGATTCGTGGTTTAGGCATTGAAAACCCTAATCTTCGGGGATGATTTTATAAAATTAATTTTGCTATGCGTTTTTTATCTAATCGATTTTTATCTTTGGGTTTTAAATCATTTAAATTATGTTATAATCTAATCGGTTTGGATTTGGTTCTATGTAGATGGCTGGTTTACCTATTTAGTTGTAAAACCTAATGAATAGGTTATTTTTTATAAAGTAACTTATAATCAATTATCTTTCTTGGGCTTTCCAAATTAATATGAAATGTCCTAAGTGTATTTGTATTAATCTGTTTTGATTTATATTTAATCTTAAATCTTAATAGAGCTATGCTTTTAAGTTCTAAGTTTTGGACACGTTTTCTAAGAAAGATCATTTGTGTCGTTTTTGTTTATTTAATTAGAATATGTGAATTATTGATTGATAGGATAGTTTCTAATTTAGTTTTGGATTTCTATCAGAGATCTAGGAAAGCTTTATTGTGGATCCTCGAACTAGTGATGGCTCTCCCCCTCTTATCTCGCTTAGCTAGCTTCGGATCCAGGTAAGTTTCTACTTACCTCCACTTATGGGTGTTTCGTAAGGATGTGGCTAAGGTTCCTACGTGTTATGTGACTTGTATGCCTTGGGTGCCTTGTATATATATCATGTCCTGTTGTGTATCACATGATTACCCTTAACGTGTTTTATGCGTAGCGCAGCTTGGAGTTAAGGTACGTGGTATGTGTTTTCTCATAACATGAATGTGATATCCATATGTGGTGATTATGATGTGTTGTGGCATGACTTAACCCTCTAGGACATGCATGTTAGGGTGATTATTATTATGACATGGGGATGAAAGGACAAAAAAGAAATAAATGGGAAGTGAGTTGCTAAAGGGGGTATGATGTTGACCAAAATGAATAAGAGATAAGAACCATGCATGAGAATTCTAGGGTTTGCATGGGAACTTCAAGAGTTTGCATGGGTTGGATAAAACTTGCATGGGGATGATCGTTATGTGAGAAAAGTTGTATTAAGGTGTAAATAAGCTAAAGGGAGAGTTGTGGAGTGTTTGGAGACTTGGGATGAAAAATAATACGTGGGTTGGTGTAAGGGTGTATAAGGGACCCGATTAGGGTTTTGGAAGAAAGTAGTAATCTGGGAGATGTGGAAGTAAAAATGATTAAGGGAGAGTGGAGTATGGGTTAAGAGTGGAAATTGTTGTATAATGGGTGATTGTGGGTGTCATGGGAGAGAAGATATATTGGGTGAGAAGGAGAGGGGTTACTTGTGGGAGAAGAAAGGTGCTAGGGTTGAAGTGGCCAACTAGGGTTTTTCGGTCACTTGTGGAATCGAGGGATAAAGCGATGTGATTTGGGATTGGATCTAAATGAGATGAGGAGTGGGACGATAAATGGAGTAATGGTAGTGTAAGTGAGAGAAAGTTGGGCCACATAGGTCCAATTAGAGTTTCCAAGGGAAAACCCTAGAGGGAGATAGCATGTGGAGTTTGATGTCACAAGGTGTTGGGCTTCAACCCACACCCTTAAGAGTTGGCTTTCATTATGTGTAAGTGTAAAGGGGAATGAATATCGAAGTGTGATAAGGGGCGCAAGAGTCCCAAGATATGGGACGGGCCCTCCTGGGAGGATAAGTGTGGATATAGTTAGCCATTCATGTCAAAGGTAAAATACTTTCAAATAAGATATGTTAAGACACTAATCGCTTAAAGAGGAAGATGTTGAGCCGGACCCAGACCGGTCCACCGGCGAATAATAGTGGCTAGGGCCGGGGTGCCCTACATGACCGGTCCACCGGCTATAATAGTGGCTAGGGCCGGGGTTCCCTACATGACCGGTCCACCGGCTATAATAGTGAGGGATTCCGTGCTCAACAAACCGAACGTAATAACGATAAGACATGGGAAAGACACAAAGTAATTACAGTGAAACATCATGTGAGTCGGGGCCAGACCGGTCCACCGGCGAATAATAGTGGCCAGGAGCGTTTTGCCCTGCATGACCGTTCCATCGGCTATAATAGTGGGGTTCCCGCACTCACATGAATTGATAAAGACTATGATGTGAATCGACTATATTTACCAGAGATCTAAAGAATGAGTCTACTCGATCAGGGCTGAGCATGTCCCTAAGTAATGCTCAGGGCTGGACATGTCCCTAAGTAATGTCCGTGGGGCTAAATGCCCGATTGGTTGGTTTAACATTACCCATAAATGCCCGCTTGATAAATGCTCGATTCGTCTTGGTTTGGTTTGGCGTTGTCCAAAAATGCCCGGTTGGTTGGTTTAACATTATCTATAAATGCCTGGTTGGTTTATCTGAATTTCTTATCGGTTTAAGATGTTACATATGTTTCGCATGTTATTATATGTGTATGGTAGGGCTTATGATGTGGGTATTGAGTAGGCATACTATTGTATCAACGTAATGCAACATGATTCAATATGCACTTGATGTTATAGTTTACGTCTTTCCCATAAGATAGGGTATTGGGATTTACTCAGTATTGGACCCGTACTGATACTACCTTGGTTGAATGGGTCCTGTGATGATCCACTGATGGTGGGGAGCAGACCTCTTGTGCAGGTTTGAGATCGGATATTGTATTTGGGTGGAAGGCTTGACTTGAGTGAGTAGGCAATCCGGAATTTGATCCGTCGGGTTTTATCTTGTTTAACCGTATTTCTCTTTAGAAGTTACAAGTGTTGTATTTGAAATTTCAAGGGTATTGTAATTAACTTTAAATTTCTCGTACTCTGATAAGCTTTTAAATTTTGGATTTATTCCACAGGTTCTGCTGATTAATTCAGCGATGATTTTGTTTAGTGAATTTATTCACTTGCCATCTGCCTGTGGATATCTCCTTGTGGGAGTTTATGCTCACGGCATAGATGTTTAAAATTTCGTTTGACAGGTTTATCCTTGCATCTAGTATGAGATAGATGGTAGACATTTATCTTATGCTAGATGTGGCGGTAACATTCCCCAAATTCTATTCTAGCTTCCGCTTTATTCTTTCAAAAAAAAATTTCAGGAGTGAATTTGGGGGCGTTACATCATCGTTCGCTTGTTCAGCCAAATATTCTTCCATCGTAGCCAATATATATCTATGCGTTCTCGGAACATACCAATCCATATAATCATCGGCCACATCCCATGGGTATTCAACCGCTGGTCCAAAAACATCCGGGCCCAAAATATGTTCATACCTCAAGAACCATTGCCTGAGCATGTGTGTATGGTATACTTTGTACTTCTTGAGGGAAGGACCTCTGTATGAGTTTCTAGTTGGCTTGATGGGCTCCTCAGGGATGACTTGTGTATAACCGAATTGCCGTGTCACTCTATCTGGCATATGTAGTTCAACTTTCTCCAAACAGTGTATACAACCGTGATAGAATACCATACGGCAATAGCTATATGGATCAGCTACTCCGTACGGATCCCAATTGACCTTTCACGAAAATATTCAAGTAAATATGGATATCACAAATATAATATAGGAGGATCAAATAATGTTTTTAGCATACCTTTGACGCAGACATAACATCAATCTTTGCCCGAAAGTACTTGAGCGTCTCCAATTTATTTTCGAATTTCTGGCCACAAGACCACCTCATACAATGAGGATGGTCTGGATCATACCTAGATCTTTCCACTCCAAACCCGGGAAAGTATTCATATATCCACGTCTGTCATAATATTCGATTGTTAGCCATCATAATGAATATAGAGTATGTAATATATGTATATATATATATATATATATATATATATATATATATATATATTGATTATAAAATTACCTATAATAGAGTCATGCATCCAGACATTTGAGCAGTGTCGGCTCTAGAAGTTATACCAAGTTGTCGATATAAAAAAGCAAGTGTGGCTGCACCCCATGTATAACCTTCAACCCGGCTAAGATCTTGAAGAAAAATGATAAAGTATGGATTAACTTTATCAGCCATCTTATCGACAAACAACGATAAGCCGATCAATCATAATGTATACCCGATCGCTTTTTCCTCGTCCCCTAACCAGTATGATTCGCATACTTCTTGCAGCCATTTAAATGGAAGCCCGCCCTTTCGAGAGACTTCATTCACTTGTATTTCCTCCATCCCAAATAAGGCACCCATTGCACCAATCATTTGCCCACGCGTGTCCGCTGTCATGTCCAAATGTAATAGATGACCATCAACTCGTAGCCCTAATATACGATGTACATCTAAAAGAGTGATTGTCATCTCCCCCCATGGCATATGAAAGCTATTTGTGTCTGGTTGCCATCGCTCAATAAATGCTGAAATCAGCGGCACGTTCACATGCTCAAATGTGTAGGATGGAAGGTGTGATAATCTTGTTCATCGTATCAGAGCGAGCATCCTATCATTGACGCTTCCTAGAAAAATTCTTAAAACCTCCTGCCTCGTGTGGATCTTGGGACAACCCCGATTCTGATCAATACAATAAGCAAATGTAATGCATATATATGATTGATTACATATAAAATAATAATTAATAAATAATGAATATGTTAAACTTACATTTCCTAACCATAAATCTAAAGTTGCGTGACGTCCAAAGCTAGGAATCAAATCAAGAATTATTGGACCTCCAGGACATGACCCAAGCAAGTACCATTCATCCTTTAATTGTATACTCTCTTCATCTTCACTAGCGTCACCAACATCACCAGCCTCCCTATCATGATGATCTCTATCCTCCTCCTCCTCCTCATCATCATCATCATCATCATTACGCACATGAGTCGATGACGATGCTCCTCCTCCTCCTCCTCCCATAGCAGGTTGCGTCGGTGAGGTAAGAAAATCTATATATTATGTAAGAAATGGAAAACCTCCTGACTTGGATCCTCCGTACCCAGAACCTCCAACCGCAGAACCTCCATACCCAGCACCTCCAACCCCAGAACCTCCATACCCAGAACTTCCAACCCTAGAACCTCCAACCGCATAACCTCCATACCTAGAACCTCCAACCCCAGAACCTCTAACCCTAGCACCTCCAACCCCCAAACCCCGGACCTCCTGCCCCCAAATCTACGTACCCTCCAAACCCCGCAGTGCCAACATCAGCCACAAATGATGGACGACCCGCATAGTCTGCAAATGATGGAAATTTATGACCTTGTTGACTAGACCTTGGTTCTTCGGGAACTTCTGCATATTCTTGTTGTTCTTATGCTTCTTCCGGTTCTTATTCTCTAGATTTCTTACCTCATCGTAATCCTTTGGTAATACTCCTGCCGAAATTTTTCAAACGAGCCATCGGCGCAGGTAGCTCAGTAGCAGTTCTGTTACGTCGTGCAGAAGCAGACCATCGGTTCTATCTACTACATTGTCTTGTCTGCGACTCATCTGAATTTCAATAATAAATGCATAAAGTCAATTTTAATTATGTATATGAATTGAAGGTAATACATGATAACATAAATAAAACCTAATTACATATATGAAATTAATATCATTAATAAATATCAACCCATATTATGATAGCCAAAGAGATCTGTATATCCAACCATATAACTCAAATACAATCTCTTACATTAATCCTCTACTTTATTCATTAAATATATCAACAATATTTGTATTACTTACTAGTAGAAGTTTAGTATAATATAACAACTAAAGTATAATAATTATGGTATGTCCTCATCTATTTTTTCAATAATCCAATCAGAATTATCCAAATATATTCCATAAAAATTAGCAACATAATTAAATATAATTCAAATATAAACATATTTTATCTATTATAAATACATTTAACAAAAATATTAAACAAATCTAACCTAGTATCCTATCAATATAATTAAAAACATTTACCAATAATCCCCATCACATAACAATATTTAACATATTTAATGAAAATATAATTAAATTTAATAAACATCTAATCATATATAAATAATACAATAACATAATTAACAAAGTATTAACAAATCTATAAACATAATAAACAAATTTAATCAACTTAACCATAATTAAAATCTATAATTAACAAATATCATTAATACACCTTAATTAATATATACAAATTACACTTCAAAGATATAGCCAATACCCTAGAATAGAGAGATAATTTACCGAACATATATTTAATTAAATTATGATAGCATAATTATTATAATTAATAAAACATAATTAATATAAATAATTACATATCCAAAAAATAGCCAATACCCTACAATAGAGAGATAATTTACCGAACCTATATTTAGTTAAAATATTAGTACATAATCAATATAATTAATAAACCATAATTAATATATATAATTTTATATCCTACAAATAACCAAAACTATAGAATAGAGATATAATTTACCAAACCTATATTTCATTAGAATATTCGAGTAAAATTAATATTATTAATAAACTATATTCAATATATATAATTTTACATCCTAAAAATAACCAAAATCCTATAATAGAAAGACAATTTACTAAAACCTATATTTAATTCAAATATTAGAGTATAATAAATCTAAAAATATATTTTTCTAAAATTAATCAATTAACCATAATCAAAATATATTATTAACATAATTTATAATTAACAAATTATTATTAATAAATATAATTATAATTATAATCATTAAGCTGATACCCTAACGATAGTACACGCGAACATATCTTTAATTAAATTATGACAGCATAATTAATATAATTAAAAAACCATAATTAATACATATAATTACATATCAAATATATAGCCAATACCCTACAATAGAGAGATCATTTACCAAATCTATATTTAATTAAATTATGAGAACATAATTATTACAATTAATATAACATAATTAATATATATAATTACACTTTCAAAAAATAGCAAATACCCTACAATAGAGAGATAATTTACCGAACCTATATTTAGTTAAAATATTAGTGCATAATCAATATAATTAATAAACCATAATTAATATATATAACTATATATCCTATAAATAACCAAAACTATACAATAAAGATATAATTTACCAAATCTATATTTAATTAGAATATTGGAGTACAATTAATATTATTAATAAATTATAATTATTATATATAATTTTACATCCTAAAATTAATCAATTAACCATAATCAAAATATATTATTAAATTAAATTATAATTAACATATTATTATTAACCGAAACCCTAGCGCTCGAATTCGTCCCGGGAATCGGCACGATTTGCCGAATCGAGACCCCTACATCGGCAAAAATAGCCGAAACTAAGCCCTCTCTTCGGTCCAATTTACCAGATCCGCAGCCTTACATCGGCAAAATTAGCCGAAACCCCTCCCTTCCTTCGGTTGATTTTGCCGAAACCCCTCCTCCCTTCGGTCCATTTTGCCGAAAGCTGCCCCGTCTTTCGGTCTAATTTGCCGAAACCTACCCAGATCTCTCCGTCTCCTTAAAAAAAATTTACTTACCCAATATAATTAATAAAAAAAATTACTAGATCTAATCAAAATAAAATATTATACTTACAGATAATTATATATTATAAATTATAAATTAAAAATAAAATATCAAACTTACCTTGCCGTTGCTTGAAATTTCTTCTCGGGGAGAGTTTGCACTGAAATTTGAGAGAGAGATAGAGAGAAGATAGGGAGAGAGGAAAGTTTCGTCTGTGAGTTGAGAGATAGAGAGAGGAAAGGTTGGTCAAATAATATGCAGCGACAGAAATGTGCCATCGACAGGGGTAAAATCGGTATTTAATGCGCAAATGTTTTCTGCGCAGTAAATACACGATTTCCAAATAACAGCTACGCTTTTTTATTAGAGCTGGTAAAAGTTGATCCGATCCGTCCAATCCAATCTGATCAGAGCAAAATTCGACCCGATACGACTCAAAAAAGTTAGCAACCCGATCCGACCCAGACCTGATCCGACATTGACTCAACCCGACACTGACCCGATAAAAATAAACCCGACCCAACCCATGATACGCCATTAACCCGACCTGATAGTGACCCGACCCTGTATTAACCCGACCCGATTCGACCTGACCCAATGTTGACCCGACCCGACAATCACCCGATCTGACCCAACATTAACCTGATCAGACATCAAAATATATTATAATAGCAATAATAAATTACACATATTTTATTATTCATTTAAAGCTTTTAAAAATATATTATTTTATAAATTGTACTTATTTTTCATAATTTTACCCTAGACATTCTTATTTATTAATGATATCCTAATCAGATGTATTATTAATAAATAAATAACTAAAATAAAAAAAGGCAAACATTCAGTTGTAAGCCTTTAAAATAATTTTTAAAAAATATTCCATTACATCCACTAATTCACCTATTTGAAGAAACTCTTAATAGAAGAGCATCATAGTGTCCTTTATCAGTTATCAGTTATCACCCACAAAATCCAACAAATAATAACTATACCCCGTATCAAGAGTATCTCACGTTACAACCCTAAATTTAAAGTTTTAGTTATATTTTTTCTTTTAATATTATTAATTTACTTTAAATATAATTTAGTATTCTACGTTTATCAATTTTAAATTTATAATATCCATTATTTTTATTAATTATAATATTAATTATTTATATTTTACATTATTTAATTTTTAATTTATATCAATTTATATATAATAATTAATAATTTATAAAAATATATAAAATTATTATTTAATTTAAATTATGTTGAAAATAACTTATTATAGTTTTTTTTACTATAATAATAATAATTAATAAAAATATTACAATAAAAATACAAATATAATATAATTAATAAAAATAGTACAATAAAAATATAAATATAATAACGTTAATAAAATAAATACAACTAGAGAAATTAATAAGATAAATTATGTAGAGAAATGAATATGAAAAAAAGATAGAATAAATGATATAAAAATTATTAGATAAAAAAATAATACTTAAAGTAATCAAATATAATACTATTAAAACTTATAAATATATATATATATATTATTTTATTTACCTTTGTATAAATAAAACACATATAATATTCTTATTTCATTTATCTTTACTAGTGATCATATGATTGTATTGTATCTAATATTTACAATGTAATAAATGATAATTATACATTGTATATCCTTGTTATTCTCACCTTTATTTTATAAAATTATCTTTTTTTAAGTAATCAAATATTTTAAGTAATCAATTAAATATAATATATAATAAACATCTAATATTTTTACTTGTAAAATTTATAAATATTTTAAGCAATCAAATATAATATTGTTAAAACTTATAAATATCTTTATTATTTACCTTTGTAAAAATAAAACATATATAATATTCTTATTTCATTTATCTTTACTAGTAATCTTATTATTATATCTAATATATACAATGTAATAAATGATAATTATACATTGTATAGTCTTGTTTTGATCATCTTTATTTTATAAAATTATCTTTTTATAAGAAATTAAATATTATAAGTTATCAAATAAATTATAATCAATGATAAACATCTAATATTTTTACTTGTAAAATTTATAAATGTTTAAAGCAATCAAATATAATAAAATTAAAACTTATAAATATCTTTATTATTTACCTTTGTGAAAATAAAACACGTATAATATTCTTAGTTCATTTATCTTTACTAGTAATCTTATGATTGTATCTAATATTTACAATTTAATAAATGATAATTATACATTGTATATTCTTGTTATGCTCAACTTTATTTTATAAAATTATCTTTTTTTAAGTAATCAATTAAATATAATATATGATAAACATATAATATTTTTACCTGTAAAATTTATAAATATTTAAAGCATGCAAATATAATACTCTTAAAACTTTTAAATATCTTTATTATTTACCTTTGTATAAATAAAACACATATAATATTCTTATTTCACTTATCTTTACTATTAATCTTATGATTGTATCTAATATATACAATATAATAAATGATAATTATATATTTTATAGTATTATTATACTCACCTTTATTTTATAAATTATTTACCTTTTTATAAATAAAACACATATAATATTCTTATTTCATTTATCTTTACTAGTAATCTTATGATTGTGTCTAATATTTACGATGTAATAAATGATAATTATACATTGTATATTCTTGTTATGCTCACCTTTATTTTATAAAATTATCTTTTTTTAAGTAATCAATTAAATATAATATATGATAAACATCTAATATTTTTACTTGTAAAATTTATAAATGTTTAAAGCAATCGAATATAATACTATTAAAACTTATGAATATCTTTATTATTTACCTTTGTAAAAATAAAATACATATAATATTCTTATTTCATTTATCTTTACTAGTGATCCTATAATTGTATTATATCTAATATTTACAATGTAATAAATGATAATTATACATTGTATATTCTTGTTATGCTCACCTTTATTTTATAAAATTATCTTTTCTTAAGTAATCAATTAAATATAATATATGATAAAAATCTAATATTTTTACTTGTAAAATTTATAAATGTTTAAAGCAAACAAATATAATACTATTAAAACTTATGAATATCTTTATTATTTACCTTTGTAAAAATAAAACACATATAATATTCTTATTTTATTTATCTTTACTAGTGATACTATGATTGTATTGTATCTAAAATTTACAATGTAATAAATGATAATTATACATTGTATATTCTTGTTACGCTCACCTTTATTTTATAAAATTATCTTTTTTTAAGTAATCAATTAAATATAATATATGATAAAAATATAATATTTTTACTTATAAAATTTATAAATGTTTAAAGCAATCAAATATAATACTATTAAATCTTATGAATATCTTTATTATTTACCTTTGTAAAAATAAAACACATATAATATTCTTATTTCATTTATCTTTACTAGTGATCCTATGATTGTATTGTATCTAATATTTACAATGTAATAAATGATAATTATACATTATATATTCTTGTTATGCTCACCTTTATTTTATAAAATTATCTTTTCTTAAGTAATCAATTAAATATAATATATGATTAACATATAATATTTTTACTTGTAAAATTTATAAATATTTAAAGCATTCAAATATAATACTCTTAAAACTTTTAAATATCTTTATTATTTACCTTTGTATAAATAAAACACATATAATATTCTTATTTCATTTATCTTTACCAATAATCTTATGATTATATCTAATATATACAATATAATAAATGATAATTATATATTTTATAGTATTATTATACTCACCTTTATTTTATAAATTATTTACCTTTGTAAAAATAAAACACATATAATATTCTTAGTTCATTTATCTTTAGTAGTAATCTTATGATTGTATCTAATATTTACAATGTAATAAATGATAATTATACATTGTATATTCTTGTTATGCTCACCTTTATTTTATAAAATTATCTTTTTTTAAGTAATCAAATATTTTAAGTAATCAATTAAATATAATATATGATAAACATCTAATATTTTTACTTGTAAAATTTATAAATATTTTAATCAATCAAATATAATATTGTTAAAACTTATAAATATCTTTATTATTTATCTTTGTAAAAATAAACCACATATAATATTCTTATTTCATTTATCTTTACTAGTGATCCTATGATTGTATTGTATCTAATATTTACAATGTAATAAATGATAATTATACATTGTATATTCTTTTTATACTCACTTTTATTTTTATAAAATTATCTCTTTTTAAGTAATTAAATATTTTAAGTGATCAAATAAATTATAATCAATGATAAATATCTTTATTTGATTCAAAGCGCAATATTTTTTATTATTAAAATTTATAAATATCTTTACTATTTATTTGTGAAAATAAAGCACATTTAATATTTTTAATTCTTTTATCTGTAATATTAATCTTATGATTGTCTGCCTCTAATATTTATGATTTATGAAATAATAATTACTTGGACTCAAATATGAGTAAACCCATCAAAACTCGACCCGACCCGACCCATTAAGTTAACCCGTAACTAATTAAATCCAACCCGTCAAATTATATGAAATGACCCCACCCATCAACTTAACTCGAAATAACTCGGACATAACTAACCTGTCATATTACATGAAATGACCTGAACAGGCCGAAACCACCTACTCATGTGAACTAGAAAACGACCCGAAACCAACCCGACCCTACCAGTCAAGTTAACCCGAAATTATCCGAATTCGAGTTTTCTTAACCCAAAAGGCCGAACCCGACCCGACCCGACAAATTAATCTGAAATGACCCCGGACCAGAAATGAACTGACCCAAAACCGACCCGACCCGACAAATTGACCCAAAATGACACGTAACCGAAATGACCCGACCCGGAACCGACCCAACCCAACAAATTGACCTGAAATGACCCGCAACCGAAATGACCCGACCCGACCCGACCCAACAAATTGACCCGAAATGACCCTACCCTACCCGAAACTGACCCGACAAATTATATGACCCGAAATGACCCGACACGCTATGACCCGACCCGCTCGACCCGATTGCCACCTCTACTTTTTATATTTAAAATATAATATTTTTTAAATAAAATATTAATAAAATTGTGAAATAGTATGGATAGATCGGATCGATTTGGATATAATAAAACGGAAATTGATTAATGACCGAATATTATTTATTTCTATGCTAGAATTCGAACCAGAAATCAAAATATCGATCCGATCTTAGATTATAATATAAAATAATTAGTCACTTTAGATTGATCACGAACTTCGCTATCTATAAGAGTATAATCTTTGAGATTAGTTTCCAGACACATCAGATTAAATCAATTTAATTTTAATTATATCTAATCATTAAAATTTAATGATATTAATAATAAAAACAGTATTAATATCTATAAAAATATTAATTAAAACAATGATAATAACAAAATAATAATAATAATAATAATAATAGAATAATAAAAATATTAATTCAAGTCATATAAGATTAGGCTAGATGATATCATATAAATAAAATTTTGACGAGGTGAACAATCTCTAAGCTGCTATTAAGCTTTCGTGAAAGGACTCGTGTTGGTCTATAGAGTCAATCAATCAATCCGAAAGCGCTCTAAGGCAGTCCCCACGTGATCGTATCGATTCGGAGTGTTATAAATGGTATTAGAGCAAAATTGTGACCATAAGCTGATATTGGATGAGCTAGTCGGCCACCTAGTGAGACGATTATCG
Source organism: Tamarix austromongolica (assembly GCA_039764185.1). Taxonomy (NCBI): domain Eukaryota; kingdom Viridiplantae; phylum Streptophyta; class Magnoliopsida; order Caryophyllales; family Tamaricaceae; genus Tamarix; species Tamarix austromongolica. The sequence goes on along the minus strand of CM077816.1, from coordinate 91,674,732 downwards.
AGATAAATTATACTGAGACAATTAGTAGTTGAGGCGCAATGAGAACGCTATAATCTTTGAGTGGGGGTGAATGTAATACCCCAATTTGAGTGGAGTATTATAAGAATTGATCTACCTACTTATATCAACATGGTATACCATTATTTTGGTGATTCCATCCTAAGAACTCTACAGTTAAGTGTACTAGCCATGAAACAATTTTTAGGATGGGTGACTCTCCTATGAAGTTTTAAAAATTTTCTAAAAATTTCTCGAAAAGAGCATGAGTGAGAAAAAAGCGTGTTGAAAGGACTCACGTTGGTTTGTGAGGCCAGCTGATCAATTTGAAAGCACTATAAGGTAGCCCCTCATGGTTGTATTGACTCAGAATGTTACAAATTTTTTTTGCTAGAACCAGAGATATATAAATCTGTTATATAAGCTATAGCATCCAAATATTACTTAATATTATGAAAGCAATATGCTATAAGATTAACTTGGTGTTTTTATTTTATAGTGATTATGGCCTAGACTTTTATCCTGTATGATTTGTGGTGGATGAATGTTTTATAATGGTTTGCCTAGGGAAATGATTAGCCATGATTTTAAAAATCTTCCAATAATGTGGTGGAAATGGTTTGTGGTGAGAAGGACAAATCTTTCTCTATTTTTAATAAAATTACTAATTTATCAATATATATATTCTCACACGTAGATTTCACGTGTAATTGAAAATTAGTTTGTAGTGGGTCATGAAATATGTTTCATTAATTTTATGTTATAGTATAGAATAATTAATTATGTTTTTTTTTCTATAAGATTTTTTCATCAATGAGTCATTGGTTTTTATTTTTAATAAAAGGTTTTATAATTAATGTATCATTGATTTTTTAATTCATTGTACAATCTTTGTTTACCTCTAATATATATGATAATTAATACGCTTCTTCCGTTCATGAAAAGTTAAGTTAAGGGTGGGATCTTGTTACATTAATCATGTTGTAACCAGTGATGCACAAAGATAGGGAGAAACGGGGAAATGCCATGATTCAAAAAATTAGGAAACGAGGATAGGAGGAAACGTCAATATATATAAATATTAAAATAAAAACATATATTAAATTAAAAAATTACATAACCAGAATTTAATTCTCAAACTCATACTGAATTACTTAAAATCATACACTCAATCGAATTAAAATAAATGTTCATTTTCATTAATGACATCAACTACTTCTTCTTCTTCATCTTGAACCCTTGTTTTTGAAAAACCACCGCCTCTAATTCGAATTCATTAAGAGAAAGAGAAATAATATCAAGTAATCCAATATCTTCAAAAGAACCAAAGTCATTGCATATGCAAAAGAAAAAAAAAGAAATTAATTTTGTCATTTAATAGTTTTCACAACTTAGTAAACAACAAGAAAATATTACTATAGATGTCCCACATCATTGATTTTTGCTCTTTATATTATGGAAGTCTCCTTGCTATGAGACGATGATTGTTATGAACATACACCAAGTCTTTGGCATGCTTAGGAAGCAATCTATTCCTTTTTATAGAATAAATAAAACCATATGTACTCCAATTTCATTCACTGCATGAAGAAGAAGATACTTAGCCAAGCAATTTGAAGGCAATATCTTGAAGCAATGGTGGACTTGAGTCATGAACTCCCCGCCAAGCCTTTAGATAAATAATGTCTCTATCATAAAGAGAATCAAATTCTTTGAATGGACCATGTTTAAGTGCAAAATTCGCAAACTCCATATTAACTTTGGAGCGAGCTTCATGATTAGGAAAAATCCTTTTAAAATACTTGTTCCTTTCGATGCAAACCTCTTCATCTCTAGAAGGAGCAACTCTAGGTGACTTAGTATATAACCAAATATCAGTGTAATACCTTCATTCAAAGGAAGAAATCAACAAGATTATAGATACTATTATTAGTTGTTAAATTAAAGAAATACAAATATAACACTTTAATAAAACACAAAATAAGGTTACATTGGGCTCAATGAGTATGCTAAATAACGAAGGGGTGTATTACTTTTGGTCCAACAGGCTATGAGTATAGTATATATCACTTGAAAGAAAAAAAAAAGAAAATTATCCAACCTCTTTATATTCATGCTTGTAAATGACATTTCTCACTTCATCAATCATTGTGTCCCACATTTCATAGATAAGGTAAAGGGTTGGTTTATCAGCATCACACTCTCTAATCATATGGTAAATAGGCCGTGTAAACTCAATAATATAATCAACATTCTCCCACCATAAATCATCGAGCAATTTTTCTTTCACAAATCTTGCTTTTCCAATATTATTAGCTTTATAAGAAAACCACTCTTTACTAATCACCATTACTTGAAGACTATATTTTATAAGCTTCATTCTCTTCAATATAACAACAACTTGAGCAAAACAAGTATCAGCAACTGCAAGCAACTTTAGAGAAGCAAACCTATTGAACATGACTAATCTCATGGAATACATCATTATAAAATTATTGATTTGAATAACGTCTCCACGAATCTCAGTTATCCAATGACACTCATCATATGTCTCAACATTATTGTTCGCATTTCTTGCAGCACAAATATTTTTCAAAGCAATATTAAGGGTATGAACAACACATGGAGTCCAATGAATATGATGATAAATTTGTTCAATGATCTCACCGGCTGCTTTACAATTTGAGGCATTATCAGTGATAACTTGTACAACAATCTGATAACCCACCTCATCAATGACTTCTTTCAATTATTTAAAAATGAAGTGTTTATCTTTGATATCACCCGAAGCATCAATTGCCTTTAAAAACTTAGGACCCACATCACAAATTGCAATAAAATTTATTAATGGTCTTCTTTGTGCGTCACTCCAACCATTAGACACAATAGTAACACCCTTTTCCCTCCATGTCTTCTTGATTGGTTCCAATAATCTTTCTATGTTCGATTTTTCTTGTTAAAGTAACGTTGTTCTCAAACAATTATAATCTAGTGGACCATAACCAGGTAAACTATGGCTAGTAGTAAAAGCAAAAGCTTCCATAAAAAAAAAAGAATTTCTTGCTAAATTAAATGGAATACCGGCGGTGTAAAATATTATAGGAATCAATGCATCTAATTGAGAACACAATTGATTGTTAAAAGCTTTCTCTATAGGATTTATATCACTCACTGATCTTTTCTTCAATAAAGACATATCCATTCTCGAACTAGACATGCTTGAATTAGGTAGAGGCACATTATTTGGTAATATCTCTTCAACTTTTTTCAAAGCTTCGTTTTCTAAATTTATCATTTTAAGCTTGTTCTCCGCCCTCACTTTCTTACAAGTTGCAATACCTTTACTAAGAATATTCAACAAATGAGCTCTCGCTATATATCCACAAAATAGTTCATCCTCTACTAGTTTTCTCACCTTTAGTAACATAATTCCAAAGAGGATTATCACTTACATCCATAGAAGATACACTAGTACTCGTAGAACCCATAGTACTATTACTAATGCTAGAAGTCACGATACAATCATGACGCCACAACGCCATAGGCCCACAATGCAATATAACACAACACCAATAACATAAATCACTGCAAGCAACATATAACGAATGATCAGTGACTCTATTTCAATCGCAAAAACAACAACACAAACCGAAATTAACAATCACAATACAACAATAATAACAACACAAACCAAAATTAACATTCACAACACAAACCGAAATCATAATCAACTATCACAACATAAAAAAAACAATTGCAATTGGTAATCATAACACAACAACACTAACAACACAACAACAACAACCGAAATTAACAATCACAACATAACACCACCAATTCACAGCAACCACCAACCAAAAATCAACAGAAATAACAACCAACGACAACAATAACAACCCGCAACAACAAAAACTACCAAAATTAACAGTCACAACATAATACCACCGACCCGAATCAGTAATGGCAATTCAGAGCAACCAACAACCAAAAATCAACAAAAATAACAACCAACAACAAAAACAACAACATGCAACAACAATAACAACCTTCAACAATAATAACAACCTGCAAGTTACAACAACAACAATAAAATCCTACAACAATAATAATAACCTACAACAACAATAACAACCTGCAACAACAAATCAATAATAATAAGAAGACATAACCAGCAACAATGGAGTAGCTGCCCAAAACAACTAACAAATGGAGTGGAAGAGAGAGCCTTACCATGGCTGTGGGAGCAGCAAAGTTGTGGTGTTGCAAAGTGGAGTAGCTGTGGCGTGGAAGAGTGGCACAGCTGCAACGTAGCAAAGTTGAGCAGCAGCGATGGAGCAGCAACAGAACGGCCAGCCCGAACCTCAACTCTACCCTTCAAGATGGATTGGAAAATTCAAAGTCACCGATGGAAACGGAAGAACATCAATGGGTTGCCGGAGGACGGTGCTGGGCGAGGAGGGAGAATGTTACTGCTGCTGCGATTCGTTTGGATCGAAGCTAGTAGCAGGCGGCAGGTCGAAGACAAACGGTCGATTGGAAGGGTGAAGGGAGAGGGCAGGGCAACTGGGCGTCGTGGGCTTGGGGATGAGAGAAGTAGTTTCAGTCGATATCCTCCAAAACGACATAATTTTGGAGTCTTTTTTTAAAATTTTTTTAAGGACATCATCCCATCTCGCGTTTCATCTCCAAAAATGTTCCGAGGACGCGAAACAGTCGCACTTCAATATTTCCGTACTTCACTGATTGTAACTCATTGTGTTTTTTATTTTTCATGCAGATAAAATTATATATTCTTTAATGATAATATCGTTAGATCTATTTCTAACATGCGGGTCATATATTTGTAAGCATTTATGCTATCTCTTCCATGTTCTACCATTAAGATGGCATTCTGTGCATACTAGTAATTAGTAAATAAATAAAAACATAGTTCTCTTAGATTAGAAACTTGGCGTCCAAGCCTATCGTCATCGCCTTTAGCCACAAAGTTTGACCGTTTAGGCGTCAATGGGCCTCGGCCCCCACGTCATTAAAATAACCTCACAGCAATTGAACGAACCCGTACAAATAAGCGGTAAGCTCTTGCAAAGCAAAAGGCCCGAACCGAAACCCCTTCATCCTCAAGTCTCAAGCCGACCTCTCTTTGTTGATCCCACTTTGACTCCGCTGCCGCCGCTTCCTCTTTGACTGCCGTGGTTGTTCCTACTCCTCCTCCTCTTCTTCTGCTGCTGCTGCTGCTGCTGCTGCTGCTGCTGCCATCTGCTGGTTTATCCGGCGGCAAAGAAAGGTATGCTTTTCTCTTTTAAGTAGTTTTTGTCGACATTTTTAAGCTAATTGAAAAACATAGTTTTATGCTTTGCGTTAATTTTATCCGGCGACAACGAAACATAATTTTATGTTTATATGTATTAGGTCACTGTCCTCGTTAAGTTTGTGGTCTTGGGTTTTTTTCACTGTATCCAGTGACGGAGCTGGGCATAGGGCGGCAAAAATCAAGTAGTATAGATTAATATGTCACAGATCGTTGGTAGTTCAAGCTTGCTTACTTGGTTTGGTGGTCGGTATGTTCAGTTGGGTGCACCTGACGCGTTCAAGCCGCTCTGCCCCTGCAACAATTTTTCCGTTCATTTTTTTTTTCGCTCTTCCCAAAACACAGCGTTTTAGTTTCTCCCAAGTCCCAACCTTAACCCGGCAACGCAGCCCATGAATAGATGCAGAAATTACATTCGATACGATACCTACCTCCTCTGAGTTCTTCCTCCCAATCTCCAACGGGCAGCGGCCGCATTTGTTTGATTCCTCAGCTTACACTCCGGCCCGCCGCTGCTTTTGCTTTTACTGGAAATATACGCGCCTTAGTTCCTTCGTTTGTTCTTTCTGTTAGTCTTCTGGTTGTGCGTTGTTCTACGGTTCGCGGGCTCCTTTTTTTTTTTTTTTTTTCTCTCTTTATTATCTTCTATTCAATTTTACAAATTAATATTCTCGATTTGTTTCAATTGCTTTATTATCTATCATATTGGTATGGTTATTGATTTAATAAGACAACTAGCATAGTTATTATATTAGATTAGGACCTTAAAACCTTAATTTGAGATATAAGATGACACAATCATTGTCAATTTTAATTGCTTAGTTGTTTTTATTGGTATAACAATGCCATAATGGCTGATTACATAACATAACTAGGTTCGTTATTAGGTTAGAACCTAACGTAAACTGTTGTCAATTTGATGATTGCTTACTGGGTTCTAGTATTTTATTTGAAGCTTTAAGATTTTAGTTGTTTAACTTTAAGTTAAATGTATGAGCTATAGATGTTTGATAAATCTTAATATTGGGTGTAGAGCTTTTAATTTTTTGGTGTAAAGCTTTTAATGTTTGGTGAAATATATTGTTATCATGAATCTTAATTTTGAGTATTTGATTGTATATACGTGACACCATGGGCTAAAAACCTAGCTCCGTCATCCTCTACCTTGGGCATAATCTTTTCTTTATTGTTTTGCACAGTTGTTTGCAGCTTACAACCTTTTAGGATTTAACCCCATCTCCTGATCTGTGGCAGCCAATTTGTGATTTGATTTGCTTCAGCGCTTCCATCCTCCTACAGCAGTCATGACGACGAGTAAGTGCATCACTTATTGACTCCATATGCAAAGGTTATGCTAATTAGATTGTTATGGTTTCATTTAACAGCAGGGTCACAAAAAATTTACCAGTTAACCAAGTTTCCAATATCAAGGGACCAAAGTACTCTCATTTCCCACTTGAGGGTTATTGAAAGGGACAAATGATAAGAGTTGTATGGCGAGGTTAATTTTGATGAAATGATGTAATGGATATTGGTTTTTTAAGGGTGGTTAGCTGGTTCTTTAATTTGGATGATTGTTAAGTGGAAAGGGCATGCTAAGAATTAAATCACTGTTCTTTACCAGACGATAAAGAAACCTGTGAGCTATTTTACTATTTGGCTCAAAATTAGACATGAATGTTCTAAACTAATCTTTTTTGGTTATAACGGACCTGCACCTGGACCTGGATGAATAAAAGCCCAAACATGAGCTGCATAGAAGGTTGTGTGCAGCTCAAGTATAGCATGAGCTGGGTACAAGTAATAGATTGGCGCCAAGAAAAATGTACATGGGCAATAAATTGGTAATATAATTTGTTTGGATTTACTTTATTGTGAAGTGTGATAAAAGGTAATCATAATTCTAAACTTTAGAAAGTAAGTAATAGGTTACATAACAATGTAGTAGTGATTTGAGAATAATTTAGCTACCAAATGGAATCTTAATGGCTAAATGGATCATTAATTGGAGCTTTTTCCGAATGGATGGTTAAGTGGTTAAGCATTTCTTAAGGAGTGATTAAATGGACCTCACCCGTAATTTTAACAATGGTAACTAAAGATAGACAAATTCAGCTGTACTATCTGGTTTCTCAAGTCATTTGTGCCTGTTAATAATATCACTAGTACTTCTCAAGTTTAATTATATTTTGCAGCAGTTCATTCAAGACCAAGTTATTCTGTAAAACATTAACTTAGTAGTTCATCCAGCCAATATTCTTTCAATTTTTTTTTGACAATTAATTACGTAATATAGCAAGGACATTGGGTCTATGGGTGTGGGTAAATTTGATACTTTGTGAATAATGTGAGTATGCCCTTACTAGTCTTGATGTTTATTATTTTGACAAATTACATTTAGGGCTTCAATTTGAGAACAACTGTGAAATTGGGGTTTTTTCAAAGCTGACCAATGCTTATTGTTTGGTTGCAATTGGAGGATCAGAAAGCTTCTACAGGTATGTTCATTTGTGGATTTCCTCACATATTGTTTTTATTTTATTTGGAGCTTATAGTTGTGTGACAATAACTTTTGTGGCAGCACATTTGAGTCAGAGTTGGCTGATTATATTCCTGTGGTTAAGACCTCCATTGGTGGTACTCGAATTATCGGTCGCATGTGTGCTGGCGAGTATCATCACTTTGTCTAGTTTATTGTTGTTGTTATTACTACTACTACTACTATTATTATTATTCACCCGAGAACAACCAGGACATGGATTGACTGTGGGCATCTGAGTCATACTCTCTTCTAACTTATGGCAGGAAACAAGAATGGCCTTCTATTGCCTCACACCACTACTGACCAGGGTAAGTTCTTAAGCAGATTGAATTTATATTTGTTTATGCTCGAGAGACGGTTAGATCTATACTAGCTTTATTTGGCACATCTCCATTAAATAATAAAATCTGTCTTCTCCATGTTAAGAGTTCTGAGATCTCAGAGTTTATTTTCTTTGGTGGCTTCTTGATCAGGATTTTAGTGACAGATTTTGATTGATAATTTACTTCGTTGTTGACCTATAAAGTTATTGAAGTTTTTTATGTTTAGATTTACTTGGAGATCATGATGCCTTCTTCTAATATAATTAAATAGTGGTGCCGCTATAGTGTAGCATACACTATTTAGTAGTTTTTGGATCAGCTGCAATACAATATTATTGATACTCTAAGGATTTAAAATTTAATATTTATCGGCTAGTAAATTGCTGATAAATCGGTATAATTGATGAATCAGAAAATATCACTGATAAATCTTGATAAATAGCTGATAAATCGGCGATTTATTGAGAATTATTAAATCTACTAAAAAAAGCATGCATGATGAATTTTTTTATTCATTTACTATATATATATTGGACCAAGTTACTATTGAATTATAATAAAGTATTATTATTTATTACATTTACATGTACTATTAAATAACATGTAATTTTTTTTATTACAAGGCAAATTTAGGGTTATTAGGACAATTTAACATAAAATAACTTACTTAAATGCTTCTAATATAATATAAAACACTAGTTTATTGAATATTTATATTCAAATGATCAATAAATAATAATTAGAGTATATGGTGAAATAAAAATAAAAATTTACGTTGCGACGATTGCGACACTTAATTTATCGTTTGTGACGCTCTGATACCACAAACACAACGATGACCGCAACCACAATTTTATTGCGTGCTTCTTCATACCCTATAAAGCTCTTTCTTGACTACCGGTCCTTAATAAACTTGTAAAATTTCATCAAAATTTGTGCTAGAGGTTAGAACATAAGCTATTGGCCTGATGATAGAAAATCTTTTAGCTTAACAGAATTTTAAGTATGAGGAAAATATTTCAATATTTATGAGGAAAATGGTGGATCATATTACATCAACAAGAAGAACTAGGGTCATGTTGGGCCTATTGGCTGAAGATTAAAGAATGTTTTACTTATATTCGCATGAATTTGCATAGATTTCAGAGTAGTGATGATTTTGACATCAATATGTGTGTAAGCTATTAATTGTTAGAAGATGACTTGAGCAGTACTGGGTCTGAAATCAATGCAATTTTTATTGTCTATTTTCTGAATGAGATAAATGATATAATCCAGCCTCTATTGGCTAAGTGGGTTATTTTGAAATTATTACTTCATTTTAGTTGACGTGACTTAATACATTTTAAAAAAATTCCAAACCATCTTTTTTTGTGGCATTGTTCTTCTTGTTGTTGTCAATGTTGAATTGCTTCCAGATTTAGATTGTTGGAATAAAGGTATAATTGTTGATTGAGGAGTTATAAAATAATCTGATTAGAACCCCCCTCCCAAAAAGAAACATTATTTTGCTAAAATAAATGGTAAGACCATTGAATTTATGTTAATGGATGGGGATTATCTATGTTGGTCACTGACTTTCAGAGATTGGCATTCAGAGCTGATTACTTTTGTTTGTCTACTAATCAGTTTTGTATGATGCAACATTCTTATCTTATATATATATATATATATATATATAGATAGATAGATAGTTTATTATGTTGTAATCATGGATACAACTAGTAAAAATTGACTAAACCTGCGCAAAACTTGAGAAATTCATCAACCTGACCCGAATATAATTGACCCAACCTGAACCCAATCCGTGACCTAACCTAATCCGAAACCCAACATCGAGTTGACTCAATTATAATTCAACACTTCATCAACCCGATTCGATATCAATCTAAGCCTCCATCAATCTTACTCGATAAGACCAAATTTAATATTAGCTAGTTATGATAATAAAAAATTTACACATGTTTTATTATTTATTTAAAGATCATAAGAATATATTATTTTATAAATTTTATTTATTTTTGCCATAGATATACTTATTCACTAACAAAATTTAAATTTCACTGTTTTTTCTGCACAAAAATACAATATTAAAAAGTCATAATAATAAACAAGTAGCAGATAATAATGTATTTTTAATCGTATGCTTGTATGAAGTTAAACTTAATGCTTGCTTTTAAGGTTAATGAGTTTGATCAATTTTGGTAGTCAATGTCCAATTTGACCCAAACTCGAAGTAATTCAATTCATGATTAACTCGGTCCAAATCCAACCTAACCTATTAAAATCTGAAAAGATCCAATCCGTCAAGTTAACCTAAACTCAACCCAAACCTAAGCTAACTTGAACCATCAAATTAACCCGAACACGAGCTAACTTGACGCCTTGAACCAATTCCAACTCGGCAAATTAACCCGATACAACCTAATTTGAAATGGCCCAACCTTGACCCACAACCACCTGCAAACAACCCGACTCGAGAAGGATCTGACATACTACAACCCCGAGACCATGGAGCATCTGATCCCTTTAATCTTTAAGTTCTTTACAGTAACCCCAAGACCATTGATAATTCAATATGACCTATCATTTCATTTATTGCTTTGTGCTTCATTAAGAGCATGTTGACTGAAGTGTCAAGTCCGGTAGTTTTACTCTTAAGAAAAAAATGATACTTTGACAAAATTCTATTGAGGTTGTTATGAGCATGTGTAACTCTCCAAGTTTAAATTGAAGAACTCTTATGTTGGGTGAACTAAGTTTGCAAATCCCTTTATTAATATATTACTTTTTCTTGAAAATGTGTGTAGTCATATAAAGGAGTAAGTGTTCTATACTATGCATTAGCCTCTTATGTTTTGGCTTCTTGTTATAGTTTTGCTATTGCTTATCTAAATTCAAACATTCTTTTGTGCATGAAGAAAAAGATAGTGATATTTTCGCACTAACATTTATTTCTGAGTTGATTAATTAGTCTTGAATACCTCATTGCTATGGTTGCAACATCTGTATCCTGGTTAAGTTCCTTTTTTTCCCCACCTTCCATTTTGCTTCTGACCTTTTGATTTACCTTTAGAAGTATAATATCCGGGAATTAGAATCTGCATTGTTCCAGTATTGATTTGTTTTCTTATTTCATTAATTCTTATCATGTTGAAGAACTTCAACACTTGAGAAACAGTCTGCCTGATTCAGTCGTGGTTCAGCGCGTAGAGGAGAGACTATCAGCTCTAGGAAACTGCATAGCGTGCAATGATTATGTTGCTCTCACGCACACTGATCTGGACAAGGTAAAGTTTTTATTTAAAACCTGCTCAATTTGTGGCTTTGTTATATCTATGGTTTCCGTCACTTTTAGGTGTTAGTGCTGATAGTCAGCCGATGGGCAGTCATGCTTCTTTCCGTTGATTCTCATCTCATGCTATAATATCCTATCAGTGTTGATGTGCCCTAATGGTTCGTTGAACGTTTGAATATTGCATTCCCAAGGCTGCTGCATATTTTGTTTTACCACCAACTTTGCCTCTATCCCTCGCCAACGACGTAAAATGAAAAAAATTAAAGTGGGGTTTTGTATGCTATCTTCGTTGTTGGTGGTGGTTTATTGGGCATTTGTATGGTGTGGGATCTGAGATCCAAATTTCGGCAGCATTTATCATCATCATCACCATCATCATTATTATTATTATTTTGCTTACCTAGACATACAGTGATTTAACTTGTGACTGAAGAGAAGTTGAAAACTGTCTGGGATTATTGGAGTCCTTTAACAGGTTCAATAATTTATATATGTATGACTAGGTATTTGTTTATTTTTTGGGAAATCTGTAAGTGCTTGTTCATTTGTTCTATATGTGACTATGTGAGGCATGTAAGATTAAATGAAATTTTTGGACAAGTCTTGCTTTTCTCTCCTAAATGCGTTAATACTGTTGCAGTTCTAATGAACTGTCAGATTTCTTAGACACCTGGGTCTCCTCTTTTTTTTTCTTTTGTGTGTGAGAGTCTGAGCCATATTGCTGGGTCTTTTTGTATGCGTGTGTGGGGTGTTGGTTGACTTGGAATATGACCAAGCACTTGTTGAAGTGTTGCTCTTTGATAAGATGCTGATTTTGAACTTTGATGCAGCTGAATTAGATGTCAATTTGTTTCTGGCGTCATCCTTCATGTACATTGAGATTGAATTACATTATATAGCTTATATGGCTTGAAGAGGTTGCAATCACATAGATGGAGTTGTTGCCTCTTCGGACATCTCTCTTGTCTATGTAAAGGTTTGAAAAAGATGACGTACATTGAGATTGAATTACATTTTATAGCTTACTGCAGTCACACACATGGTGCTTTATATTTGTGGGATAAACTCAGTTGTTTCCAAAAGGTTTGAGGAGGGACTGATATAATCGTGCCTTGAAGGAAAATAGCCTTATAGTGCATACCTTTTTCGTCTTTCATTTGTTTTGCTGCTTCTTTCATAGTTCTACGTGTTCTGATATATACTAGATGTCTTCTGCCTGCTGCATTAATTTTCTTTGCCTCCGTCCCAACCTGGTAGCATTTGTTCCTGACGAGAGACAGTTGAAAATTCATTCACAAATTGCAGCCGTCCCCCCCCCCCCCCCAGTAATATATGTATTGTTAATCATTTCTGATCGTTTTGTTTGAGCAGGAAACTGAGGAGTTGATTGCAGATGTTCTTGGGGTAGAAGTTTTTAGGCAGACCATTGCTGGCAATATCCTTGTTGGCAGTTACTGCCTCTTTTCTAACAAGGGTGGCCTGGTATGTATTAGTATCTTGTAAGCAGATGAATATCTAAACGAAAATGAAGTATTTTTTTTTTTTGGGTGTTCAATTATATATTTGGTTGGGTGTTCTATGCTAAATTATATCTTGATTATAGGTTCATCCTCACACATCCATTGAAGATTTGGATGAACTTTCTACTCTTCTCCAAGTTCCTCTGGTTGCTGGAACAGTTAACCGTGGAAGTGAAGTTATTGCTGCTGGCCTAACAGTAAACGACTGGACTGCCTTTTGCGGGTCAGACACAACAGCCACAGAGTTGTCTGTGATTGAGAGTGTCTTCAAGTTGAGGGAAGCACAACCTAGCGCTATTGTGGACGAGATGAGGAAATCTTTAATTGACACCTATGTTTAGTCCCCCCCCCCCCCCCGGTCAACACTTGGTTTATTACAGGTTAAAGTTTAGAATTTTGTTGCTGAAAAAACATATATTTAATGTTTTTATATAGTAGTTTTGCACCGGAAGATATATATTCTTGTAATTTGCACCGGAAAACGCAAGTGTATTTTATGAGTATTTGGATGATCTAGGCGTGGTCACTAATGTTGTTTATGGTTGAAAGCTCCACTGTTTCAATCTTTTAGTCTTTGCTCCGTTGGTACATCGTAGCTGACTATGTGGGCATACTGTTGAATTAGAAGGTGCCAACATGGGCATAGACCGGAAAAGCGTAGATATTTCTAGCTCGGACCCACAATCCACTATAATGAACCTAATCCTTCGCAGCCAGCCTGCGAGGCTACAATCCGTAGGTGGATGCTATTGATGTACAAAAACTTTGATTGACCTCTTGTTTTCGTCGTGAAAATGGTCTTTTCGTTTACATATCTTCACTAATTCAAAATATATATGACATACTTCATAATTTTAAAAAGTTATTATTTTTGCCCTTTTTGTCTTTTGTGCTGATTTTTTGTCCCAGTGCAACATCGGTGGATGTGCAACATTGGTGGATGTTGACGTTGTTGATTGATTGAGAAAAAACAAGTGCCGCACCAATGTCATAAAAAAGATATTAGTCTTTTCTCATCGCGCATGACATTATGATAGAAATTTAGTGCATATCGTTTGTCACGTCACGAGGCGTCTTTTGTCGAGTGCATCAATGACTTAGATGTAAGTGAGATTTTTTATTCCACCTTGATGGAATTTTCTTGATATTTTATTCAAAGGTAGAAGGATGTTTCACTTCTAGTTTAGAATCTTCCTAAAAATAAATTATATTATCTTTTTTTTTATGTAAAAAAAATATTCTCTAGAACATTTATTTTCTTCACACTTTTTTATAATATATTTGAGATTGTCTTATTTTTTATTTTTTTTATCAAGAACACTCTAAAATACCTTTTTTTTATTTCTCATTTATTTTATTGTAATCCATATTATTCTAAAGATCTATAGGGCCTTCTTGAATATACTTAAAAATCCTAAAGTGTATTAGGCTTATATAATATATTTTTCTATTGAATTCAACACTTCGGATGTAAGTATTTCAAACTTAATCATGTGAGATATTATGTTACATTTGGTGGTGTGCATGTCAAGTATAATTTTTTTGTGGCTTAAGTTCTTCACTTTGTCCTCAAGGTAAAGTAAAACCATAAATCCACACACCTCAATACCATATAAAACCAATGCCGACTTTTTTGATCAAAGTGAGCATAAGCATACTTGCTTGGCTTGAAAAAAAATTTTGTGCTCCAACAAAGTTTTTTTTTTTTGCATTTATATATTTTATATTTTGTAAATAAAGTGAAACAATTTAATATAACAATAATTGAGAATAACATATGTGAGGTGTGCAGGAATGAAGAAGAAGACATCAACCATATGTTTTTATACTATCATGGAGCTAGAGTCCTATGGAATTATGCCTTAAAATGGCTGAAATTAGTGAAAAATACCCTTGATTGAAATAGTTGCAAGGGTTGGATGATTAGAAGAACCAGAGGGAAGGGAAAAAAGATTGTTTGGAGAGCCATTTTCAATGCCCTTCTTTATCATATTTGCATCAATTGAAACAATGTTGTTTTCAGCTTATTGAAAGGAATCCTACGGCTACTATCAAGCAGATTATTTCTAAGATTTTTGTTAGCTTTAGTGATGTAAGAAATATTCATATTAAAAAGTACCTAAGTAGTCTTGATAGATAGATATAGGGCTGTAAATGAGTTGAGCCAGTTCGGTATTCGGCTCGGCTCGGCTCGTTAAAAGCTCGGTTCGGCTCGTTCGTTTAATTAAACGAGCTTCAAAGTGAGGCTCGGGCTCAGCTCGTTTATTAAACGAGCCGAGCTCAAGCTCAAAAAAGCCCGGCTCGGTTCATTTTTTTGCCTTAGCTCGTGAGCTCGGCTCGGTTCGGCTCGTTAAAAGTTCGGTTCGGCTCGTTCGTTTAGTTAAACGAGCCGAGCTCAAACAGCATTTTAGGCTCGTTTAGTTAAACGAGCTGAACCCAAGCCTAGGGGTATTCGGCTCGGCTCGGCTCGTTTATAGCCCTAGATAGATAGTATGGGCTTTTGAGGGGTATCCCCCTTGGATTTTTGTAGTTGAAACTCTTTGTACCTCTTTCCTTTTGGTAATAAAGCCTTAATTACTTACCAAAAAAAACTTTTGATATTATACTTTTATTCACTATCGTCATTATAAGATTAAGTTATTATGTGTGCATAAAAAAAATTAAAATTACACAAAAATAAAAAGAAAAAGTAATGCAAAGTCATGGTTGTTTTAGGTAGGAGTGAGCAACATCTAGCATGAACCAAAAGTTTGGACTATATTGATAAGTTTTTTTTTGGGTTTGACTAAAAATGAAATTATTATTTTAGTTTGTGGTTCAATCTTTGGCTCTCAAGTAAAAATAGAAAGAATACATGTTTTTAACATAAAATATATGTATTGTTTAGAAATTCTGGTTTGATCTTTCGACCCTAGTTTTAGAAATATTCCATCCCGATCAATGCAACCTGATTTTAAACTGGCTAACATATCTAATGTTGGATAGGGATGGCTCTCTGCTTATCAATGGGATAACAGTGTTGTTATTTGGAAAGTAAGCATTTGCTATTTAGAAAATGATACATCGTAATTTAACTAACTCTACCTTCTCACTTTAGTAATCAACAACATGAAATATATATTTTTTCAGAAATTCTAGTTTGATCTTTTAACACTAGTTATAGAAATATTCCATCCCGATCAGTGTAGTTTGATATTTTCCCTCTTCTTTTGCCTTACCTTTCCTTACTTATTTTCCCATGCTTTGTAATTGTGGTTCTTCTTGATTTTTATGTGATCTTTTGGTAGTCTTGGAGGAGGGGACTTAGGGTCTTTTGTTTGCTTAGAGACCAATGAATTTTGGGTAAGGATACATGTCTTAGAATATAGTTTTGATGCTATGTGGTAATTGTATGCACTAATATTTTAATATAGTTGTACTTTGTGAAGTCACGACATTGGTGTTTTTCAATGAACTTATTATATTGCATTATGAAAGTATGATTGTTATACAAGATTACGAGCTTATATGAAGTATTGTCTTGTAACCCTAATCATGTTGGCATTAGCTATTGTTTTAATTAAGTTATGCAATGTGGGTATTAGTATAATTAAGTGTTCTCATTATGAAACAGGTTGAGGAATGGAAGTTGATAATGTTGGGACTTGTTAAGACTTGTGAAATGTTGGGTGATTCTCAGTCTTAAGGGTACTTGGGTCTTTTTCATGGTTTTTGTGGGAAAATGAATATATCATGGTATAATTTATTTCATGCATAACATGTTAGAGTATTGTTTGGAATAGGTTTTGAGGCGTTTACGTGATAAGTTCATATTTTGACATATTTTATACCTATATAATCTTAGTTTTTGGTATTTTATTTGAGTAATATAGATGAATAATTAGAATAAAAGAAAAAGAAAAGAAAAGAAAAAAAAGTCGGACCTTTGGACCAATGGCCTAAGGGCCGAAGGCCCAAAGGCCTGGATACAAAAGAAATAAAAGAACAATGCATAAGAGGAGGCGACTAGAAAAAAAAAAGCACATGATCTAGGAAGAAAAGCTGTCGTCAGGGAGGGTCAGCACAGGGGGTAGGCACAGAAAGCGAGGAGTACCAAAGAAGAGAAGGACAAACCAAGCCGAAGAATCCTACACTGAAGAAGAAGAAGAAAAAGAAAAAAAGAAAAAAAAGAAAAAGGGAAATTGCACGGAAATAAAGGCAACAAGAAGATATAGGAAAATTTACCCGATAGAATTTATTTATGACGAAATTAATTACTTTTTCATCTGAATAAATTCTTGATCTTTCATCCATAATTAATTTCGGTTATTTTATTCTCTATTTTTAATTAATATTTTAGATATATATTTATGTGTAATTAATTTAATAATTATGACTAGCTAATTATTTATTGCTAGGGAATAGACCGAAACCCTAAATTAGGGTTTGAGGTATGATTTTATTTTTCTTTGTTTCGTGATATTGTTCTTTGACTCTATTTTAATTGCTATCATTTATATATATATATATATATATATATATATATATATATATATTTATATTTATGTTAAGAATAATTTATATGGTGCATGCCTTATTCTGGTATCCTCATAGTGATAGTATGTATAATTATTTATCTATTAGGTGGCCATATAAATATACTATAGTTTATATGTATAAATTGTAGCTAGGTTAGATACCAATTCACCTAATAGTTTTGTGGTTCTGACCAAAATAGTAAAACGTTTAGATAAGTGTGGGTCAAAGATGAAAAATACAACTAGACATGCTTATTGTACTAGTTTAGGTACTTAGATTGACATCCTTCCAATTATACTTAATGTATTAAATCTAGTTAAATATATGAGTCGTTTGTTGCTACTATACTGCTAGTATTTAATAGGGTCAATATTGGTGCTTTGTCATATTAATTAATTTAGAGAAGTAATATAAGGTGTATGGACCTACTTTTAGCATACAACTTGGTCGATCTCTTTCTCATAATTAAATGATGACTTAGAAATAAATATTATATTTTGACCTAATCTAGTGGTAGATTTTGATTTTCCTAGCATATTTATTATATTTGTAGTTATCTATTATTTTATTTTATTTTATTTATTATTTTATTATTTTCTATTTTTTAAAACCCCCATTAGTATGTTTCGTATTTATTTATTTTGCATGATTTAGGATTTTTATTTTTATTATTTTTGAGTTAGTGAAATAGAGGTTAGCCATCTTAATTCCTAATATAGAACTATACCCTTATTTATCAGTATTACAGTTGTCAACAAGAGGGTTTAAATTACGTGTTGGCTTCAGCCACACCATTAAGCAATATAAGGGTATTTTGATCAAATTTGGTTAAATACGGAATTATGGCACTTATAAAGAGTTATTGGGATAAAATATGCTAGGTATATTATGTGAAATACTTGGATTAATTATGAGTAGCAAAGTTTGATAAAAATGAGAAAATAACTTAATTTGGGAATAGTAATTAGGGGCATGCTTGGCATTGCATGTGCAAAACATTAGAGTTAAACCTTGATTTTTGGATAGATTGTTGATAATGATAATTTAGGATGTTGTGATAAAATTTGATGGTTTTTTGAGTCTTGTGGAAAGAGTTATGCTTGGCTTGTAAAATTAGAGTTTTATATGGGTGTTGTAGTCCTTTTCCTTAGGGAATGATCTAAATTACCTTTGGTTATGATTTATGTGTCCTGTGTATATATGCTACGTATGCATGCCATTAATGAAATAACCAATAATCTAATGATATATTAATATTTAAAGTGAAAGATCATATGAGTCAATAATGAGTTGTACTAGCTTGTTCAACCAAACAATAATAGTGTCCAAGAGTGTTATACCTTAGGAGTTCTAGTGTTCTACTAGTTCCACTAATTAAGAATAGTGTCTAGGATTATTTTTTCTTGAAAGTTTTATTAGTCTATTCCACCAGATAATAATAGTGACCAAAATCATTCTGTCATGCAAGCTGTATCGTGTCACAAAAATTGTATCAGTTCATTCCACCACACAAGATAGGTACCTGAAACATTCTGCCCAGGGAGTTATACCGATCAACTCCACCAAATGAAAATATTGGTACCCCTAAACTCAAAGTGAATAAATAAATGGAATGTATGCGTACTTGTTAAAGAACCCTATTCTAGGTTCTCTCTTGAGTGACCATGTGTTATAAATGAATTGCTTGTATAATTATTTTATGTGACTTTATATGTTATGTTTATCACTTTTATTATGACATGTATTGTTACCTAAGTAGATACGCAAGTATTAATCATTCTTTTTATGGGTTCTACCGAGTGTTGATGTGTAGGTTTCTAGAGACTACTTTGATGATTTTTTTTAAGTGTGGTGCAATTCTCATGGAGGAGTGATTTATTTATTTGGAATTGGGCTTAAAGTCTATGTTATCCTGTTATTAACGTTTTATCTAGATACCTTATGGAATTTTAGTTCCATAGGATCCCTTTTGTTGTATTTTTGTTTATACTGTACTCGAGAGATCATCTCCACAATATTATCTAAGTTTCATGAACTTCCTCTCATTCTCTTTTTATCTTGTGTTAAGCTCGTTAATGTTTTTCCTTGTACTTAATATGAGAACAACGTGATAAATTGAACTCATACTAGGTATGATGGTAACACTCATTTATTTTATTATTATGTTTCAAAAAAAATGAGATTTTTTAATATTAAATTTTGGGGTATTGCCACTATTCAAAAAATAATACACCCTAAGTTAACTAACCTGCCCTTCTCACTTTACTTATCAACTATTATAACCTCCCTCGTTCACTTTTAGTATCTTCAATTAACCCATTCATCACTTGCTTCCCTCATTCCACACAACTCCAAAGTAAGACCCAAACATAATCTCTCCTTAATCAATAAAGATAAAATAACAACCATGATCACGATCAACGGAGAATCATAACTATAAAGAAGAGACAGAGAACTATAAAGACAATCAAGACTAAGCACAAGCATATTTATTAGAAATTGATCATAATCGTGATGAAGAGGTAAGTATTCTTCACAAACTTGTTATATTAATTTTGCACAACATATTCTTCACAAACTTGTTATATTAATTTTGCACAACATTATAGGAATCAGGGAAAGCTCGAGAAAATCTATCATTGTTTAGCTATGGTAGCTTGTAATTGTGCCACTCATCAACCGTTCTAATGTAGTTCTAAGCATTTCAATATTATTTGACTTTTACATGACAAATAACATATAAATTGATATTTTAGGACATATAATTATTAGATATTTTCATGACAAGTAAAAAAAAATATAATCATGATGAACTTGAACCATAGACTCGCAATATTGATAAAAATTGTATGATAGTTTTGAACGTAAAATGTTTAGGGAAAGAAAATTATAGGTAGTAGGTAGGGTATCAATAAGATGTGAATGAAGAGAAAAGGTTTATGGACAGTGATAATATTTGAAATTCATGTTCAAAGAAGTGTGATTTTCCTTTTCACACCACTAGTGTTGAAAATAACCAATGAGGATGGTAAGTAACAAGTAATGATTGATAATGATGCATATGATATCCAACTTGGGTCTTGATAGGTGTTAGTGTTCCAAGAAATCTTAGAACAATTGAAAACAAAGAGAGAAATAAGAGACATTTGAGAGGATAAAAATTTATTTTTGGTAACCCCTTGATTTAATACTTGCAAGAACCACCTAATGTATAAACTCTTAGGATAAATCTTGTAAGATTTTTGCAAAATCTTCAACCTCTTCACTTAGGGAATGAAGGAAGGCTCTCGGTTAGCTTGAGAGAAAATTTTACAGCCAAAGGGTGAGTTATTCTTCTTTTATTCTATCCTTGACACTTATAGAATAAGTGTAGGATTAAAGGTTGCAACTTATCCAACTGATACATATGATTAAAGCTTAAACAAAGAATAAAATCTACATAAGTTCTAGCCCATGTGTTTTGATCATGGGGGTGGCTTTATGAAGATTTTTTAATCCCCCTTCCCCATTAGCACATGATCTAATTCATATAGCAACTAGAATACACACAAAGAAAGAGACAAATGTCCTTTTAATCTTGTAAGTAACAAAAAGAATGAATGTCTTATACCCTTCTTTATTATTCTACAAATCTGTATTGTTCTTCCCAAGTGTTGAAAGTGACTTGACATCCAACATGAGAGTGACTTGTGGCTAATTTGTTTAGCTTACAAGGGGCGCAGATAGGTTACATTTTTTATGGATGTTTAGGGATAAAAATATTAAGGAAATATGGTTAAAAATGGGGACAATCTTAGGAAAAAAAGCATGGGCTTAGGTGCCTTCTTTTTTGTTGGTTTGTGGATGACACAAGGAGGTGGTCGGAAAGGCTTTCATGGCTTGTATGTCTTGAATGGCTATGCTTTTCTAGATAATTAATTTTTCCAAGTGAGGAGAGTTTTGTGGCTCTCAAACTTGAAAAAATTAATGGCGAGATTATGATCATCAAATAAGGATGCTCCTACATCATCCTCTCCCTATTGAAAAAACAACCTCCTTGTTTTTGAAAGGTTCGTCATGAATGTAAGGAAGTAGATATCCCACATTAAATGTGTTTGATATATCTCTCATATCCTCCGATAGCTCCAAATTATAAGAATTGTCACTAATCTTCTCAATAACTTTGTACATACCATCACTTCTAGGCATGAGTTTGTTCTTCCTTTTAGAAGAAAATCGTTCCTTCCTAAGATGAAGCCAAATTATATCTCCTGGTTTATACAAGTATTATTTCTGGTGCTCGTTAGCCTTATTCTTGTACATTTCATTCACCCTCTTGGTTTTTTACCTCACATGTTTGTGAAGCTTCTTCATTGCCCTAGCCCTTTTCTTGTGCTTCAAAGTTGGTGTGGGCTTTAATGGGAGGTAAGAGATCGACAGGAGTATTAGGGTTCACCCCACATACAACTTCAAAGGTGAGAGTCGTGTAGCATAGGCTAGTGATCGGTTGTAGGGAAATTTGGCATGTGAAAGTTTAGTGTCCCAATCCTTCAAGGATTTGTGAACCAAACTTTTGAGGAGCATTGCGAGGGTTCTATTAGTGACCTTGGTTTGTGGATGGTAGGCGATACTTAATAGAAGTTTAGTACCAACTAACCTCCACAAGGTCTTCCAGTAGTAGCCAAGGAACTTGGTATCCCTATCTGAGACAATGGACTTAGGAATACCATGTAGCATAACTATCTCTTTGAAGAATAGATCAGCTATGTAAGAGGTATCATCCGTTTTATGACATGTAACGAAATGAAACATCATAGAGAACTAATCCACCACCACCATTATAGCATCATTTTGCCTCTGTGTCTTAGGCAATGCTACATTGAATTCCATGCTCACATAATCCCATTGTTGATGTGGGATAGGTAAGCGAGTGTAGAGTCCCTAGTGGAAGTGACTCTTAAACTTTTGACAAGTGGCACACCTACTGAAATACTCCAAAACCCTAATTTAGAAATTATGGCCAAATAAGGTTTATTAGGAAAAATAAATAAATAAATTATTTTATTAAAATAAAAAGAGTTAATTAAGGTAAATTAAGAGAAAAATAATAAATAATTTAATTAGAAAAAATTAGGGTGTTTTGCTAATTAAAATAGAAATAAAAGAGAATTTATTCAAAATAGCCAAATTAATTTAAAAAGAGATTTAATTATTATTATTATTTTAAATATTCAAGAATACCAAATGCCTAAAATACCCCAACCCATCTATTTTCTCTTTCTTCCCTTTTTTCCTTTTTTTTTTCTTCTTTCTTTTCCTTTTTCTTTCTTTTCTCTCCTTCTCCTTTCTTCCATTTTTTCCATCTTCTCCGACTGGGTTGGCCTGCGCAGCCCAAATCCCTTCCTCCTTCGGCGTGGCCCAAGCCCGCACGGCCATCCCTTTCCCCTTTCCTTCGCCCGTCGCCCAATCGGTCCGCCTCCCTCTTTTTTTTCTTTCTTCCCAAACCGCCCGGTCCACTCCCTTCCCTCTTTCTTCTTCCTTTCCAGTCCCTAAACCCATTTTATACAAGTATTAGCTATTTTAAAAATTACCTTCCTTATTATTATTATTATTATTATTATTATTACTATTATTATTGTTGTTGTGTTATCATTATTATTATTATTTAATCTAACTTCAGAAATATTTCTAACTAATGTTATTATTACTAATGGTCTACCACTTTAGTATTATTATGATTATCATTATTATTATTACTATTACTATTATTATTATGGTTATCATTATTATTATTCTTACTATTATTATTAATGCTAACCTTAGCCTATTATTACCTTTATTATTATGGTAAATATTTGAACCCTTATATTACCCTTACCATCTCGAATATTATTATTATTAGTATTATTCTTAACATTATTATTATTATTATTATTACCTTGTCATTATTGTTAATATTTCATAATCACTAACCTACTACCACTACTAGCATTATCAATATAAGTATCATTATGGTCACTACTTTTATGTACTAATATCACTACTATTATTATTACTAGGGTTTGGGTTGATATTAGTATTATCACTACAACTACTATTATCATTATCATTAGCAAAATTGAAGGTATTACTTTTAATAATATGAATATCGCTATGATTACTTTAACATGAACCAATGTACCTCCTAAGACCTATTTTGATTAATAGTAGCATGATTAGCTAGTTTAAAGGATAATAACCCTACTTTTATTTATAAAACAACTATTACTATTATTAACCCTAATAGTAGGCCATAATAAGGGTAAGATAGGAAATGATGGTAATTTTGGTAAGAGGGAGATTAACCCATGGTATTTTTCTCTTATAGGTGAATCAAGTCAAAACCCTAAGGAGGCATAGGAGCGTGCTCCAAGCCCGGTGTCATATTAGGTAAGGATATGGTTAAGGCTTTTATGTGTAAGAATGTGCTATGTGTGCTGACTTGATGGGTGTGCTTTATGTTTTATATTATCATGTTCTTGTGGCATCTTGCTAAGTATGGAGCTAAGGTAAGTTGCATGTGTTTATGATATGTGTAATGTAATGTTATTCCTTGTATTTGAATTGTGCTTATGTAATAATGCCCCTTATGACATGCGTGATAGGAGGTCCTAAGTAGTATGATGTGGTTGTGAGAGAAATGGAAAAGAATGAGGAAAGTGAGTTGACTAGGAAATGGTAATGATTGACTAATTATCTTATGACCTATGGGTGGATAATACGAGGAATAATAGGAATAAAATTAAGGGAATGGATCAAATATGTATGGGAAGTCTAGAGTTTGTATGGAATGGTTAGCCTTTGTATGGGGATGACTTTTACGTGGGAAAAGTTGATTTGAGGATCGAGTAAGGTAAGGGGAGAATTGTTAGGGTGATTAGAGTCCATATGTGAAAAATAGTACGTGGGTTGATGTAAGGATGCATGGGGGATTTAACTAGGGTTTTGGGAGGAAACCCTAAGTGAGAGAAATGTATAAGGGAGAAAAAATTTAATGGAAATGGTTAGAATGAGGATAAAAGATGGACATGAAGGAAAAGTGAGCCAAGTGAGAAGAATGTACTTGGGCATTAAGTGAGTGGCATAAAGACAAGGAGAAGTACTAGGGTTTTCGGGGAGCTAATTAGGGTTTTGGTGATCATGTATGGGAGTTGGATAGTGAGGTTGAAATGTCAAGTGTAGATCGAGGGACGTGATGGTTTTGGTAACAAAGAAGAGTTTTGGGTTCATGGTGAGTGGGAAAAAGATGGAAGGAAGTCTCGGGATCATGGATTGTGTTGGATATGTTGTCATGTGGAAAAGGTGATGGTAAGTAAGAATGATGAATGAATAACATCGTATTGGGAAAGAGAGGTGCTAGAGTTTTGGCATGGCCAACTAGGGTTTTGTGGCCACATGTATTATATGGGAAGTAAAATGTGGTGCTTGGAGATGAATCAAGCGAGGTGATAACTTGGAGGAGTATGAGTTGTATGGGATAGAGGCAAGTTGGGCCATATAGGCCAAATTAGGGTTTTCCGGGAAGAAAACCCTAGAGAGTTATATTAAGTTGATTCAGAAATATGGGAAGTGGGCCTCAGTGTTGAGTATTTGTGGTAATGAGGAAAGAGTGAGAAATAATATTTGGATGTACCAAAAGAAGTAAAAGTCCCAAGATATGAGACAGGATTGTCAGGAAGTCGAGTGGGTCGTGCATGTCTACTCGAGGTTGTGTGTGGAATAAGATACAATAAAACACTAAGCACTTAAAGTGAAAGATTATCGAGCCAAGGCCTAGTGAGGTTATATATTCTCTGGTCCACCGACTATAATAGTGGTCAGGTGCGTTTTGCCATACTGAGTGATTTTCTGATCCACTAGCTATAATAGTGGTCAGGAGCGTTTTGCCCTGCTGAGTGTTTTCGGTCCACCGGATATAATAGTAGGGGATTCTAGGCTCGATAAACCAAACCTTGTATGGTAATAAGTTAAGGGAAGATACTATTTATTTACAATGGAACACCTCGTGAGTTGAGGCCAGCGAGGATATATATTTTCCGGTCCACCGTCAATAATAGTGGTCAGGTGTGTTCTGCCCTGTGGAGTGTTTCCGGTCCACCGGCTATAATAGTGGGGTTCCTGTACTCACGTGGAATTAATATGAGAAATGTGTGAACCTGAAGTATAAGGCGTGGAAAGATACTAATTATTTACAGTGGAACACCATGCGAGTCGGGGCCAGTGAGGTTATATATATACTTTTCGGTCCACCGGCAATAATAACGGTCAGGTGTGTGTTACCCTGCTGAGTGATTCCGGTCCATTGCCTATAATAGTGGTAAGGTGCGTTTTTCCCTGTGGAGTGTTTTTGTTCCACCGGCTATAATAGTGGGGTTCCCGTATTCTCATGGATTTAACATAAAAGAGATGTAAGATAAATCATTAATATAGGTTCATCCTAATCTTGTAAATCTGGATTATTGTCTTGTACGCCTTATGTGTTTATTCTCTTGCATGGCCTTACTTGCGTGCTTCTTGTTGGTCTTACCCATATGGTTACCTTACTCAATATGTAGCGTATTGACCACCCGTTTCATGGGTGCTGCTCATTCCCACGAGCAGAGGGCCCACCTGAGTTTGTGTAGGTAGGTGATGATTTCTTCGATGCCTACGACACTTACGAGGCATCGGGCGGGGCTGAGAGTTGAGCCTAGACTTGGCTTGAAGATTGAGAGTGACTTGATCAGACTCTATCTTTCCTTTTTTTTTACCCTGTATTATTTTTATTCTAGTTATGTTATGTCGTACGGTATTTTATGTCTTTGGAAAACTTTAGTTACTTACCCCTTGGGTTGTAACTCTTTTAACTGCACTTTGATTTCTGTATGGTGAAAATTGAGTTCTTTCATGAATTTTCATTTTTAATTAATGACTTGTGTTTGATGTTAATCCTATTCAGCTTTAGCACTTGGCATTGGAACGGTAGAAGTGAATCGGTCTGGTACTAAGTGTGGTGGTAATATTCCCAGAATTCACGGTTTTGTTATTTCGCTTTCTTTAAACCTTTTTATTAAACATAATTTTTCAGTAGTGAATTTTGGGAGTGTTACACCTACCTGTTACACTTTGTACATCTCCCACAAGTTTGAGCCAATAAAAAGGCTCACTCAATGCTTCCATGATCTAGTTGATGTTGAAGTCCAGCTAGTCCTCTTTCATGCACTTCCTCACAAGTAATTCTATGATGGAACATTTGGCACTGTAGAACTTGTTGTTCTTGAACAGGGACCCATCTTGAATGAAAAATGACCCCCTTTTCTTGTATTGACTCTTAAAGTAGCAACTAAAATCTTCATCTTCTTTGTAGTTCTATCTAATGCACCCAAACCTTATACTCTCGACTCTAACAAAGAGAGCATACAATATCTCCTAGAGAGTGCATCTACTACTACATTTGTTTTGCCACTTTTATGTTCGATTACAAAGGAAAAAGACTGTAAGAATTATACCCACCTTACATGCCTTAGATTAATTTTGTGTTGGTCGTTGATGTACTTCAATAACTCATGATCTGTGTGTAGCACAAATTGTTGGGGCCTCAAGTAGTGTAACCAATGATCAAGAGCTCTCACTAAATAGTAGAACTAATTCACCCTAGAGCCATTGATATTTTCACTAAAGAATGCAATTGGCTTCTCTTCTTATAATAAAATAGCTCCACTGCCCACTCCATTAGCGTCACACTCAACCTCAAACAATTTGTTGAAGTTAAGTAATGTTAAGATGAGTGCTTCACTCAATTTTCCTTTGATCACCACAAAGGTGACTTAGGCCACCTTGGTCCACTTGAATTCACCCTTCTTTATGCATTCGATTATAGGTACTAAAAGGGTTCTAAATCCCCCAATGAACCTCCTATAAAACAAAGCTAGACCATGAAAAGATCTCACTTGTGTAAGGCTTGTAGGCATGGGCCATGACTATTCCATCCTTAAACACCACAAAACCTATAAATGTAACCCTAGGTACAAAGAATTCACACTTCTCTAGTTTAGCATACAGGTTATGACCTCTAAGTAATATTAATACAAGTTTGATATGCTTTACATGTTCTTACTCACTAGAGCTATACATAAGGGTATCATCAAAGTAAACTACTATAAATTTACTAATAAATGGCCTATGTACGTCATTCATAAGTCTCATAAAGGTACTAGGGGCATTTCACAAACCAAAGGGCACGACCATCCACTTATATAATCTTCCCTTGGTTTTGAATGCAGTTTTCTATTCATCACCATCTTTCATTCTTATTTTGTAGTAGCCACTTATTAGGTCAATTTTGGAAAACAAGCATGCACCATTCAAACAATCATGTATATCATCAAGTCTAGGTTTATGATACCAATACTTAATAGTAATATTGTTGATAACTTTACTGTTAACACACATTCTCATGGTTCCATCTTTCTTAGGTACAAGCAAGGAAGACATGACATAAGGGCTAAGGGACTCCCTTATTAAACCTATAGACAACAATTTATCTACTTGCCTTTGCAAATCCAAGGCTTCTTTATGGTTATACCTATAGGTCACCTTATTAGGGAGTATAGCACCAAACACAAAGTCTATTTGGTGCTCTATGCCTCTAATGAGAGGTAATACATAGGGTATATCATTAGGGAATACATCATAAAACTCCTCTAACAATGCCCCAACCCGTAGCTCATTACAAACCCTCCCCTCATTATCTCTAGTAACAATAACAAGTAGATTACTTTCTCTTTTACTAAGGCCTTATCTAGACAATTTTTACCTATGAGTAAGGACTTTTTACAACTCATATCAACATGACTCGGTCGAGTAACTAAAGGGGTGATAACAATATTCTTCTTGGCAAACTTCAAGTAATATGTGTTTTTTTTCCATCATGCAAGACACTTCTATTAAATTGACATGGTCTCCCCAAAAGCAAATGACAAGCATTTCATCTCGATAGGTCTTCCCACTGAAGAATGAAACCTTCACTTACTTTTTCCACCTCCACCATGTTACCATCATTAAGCCATTATATCTTATATGATTTTTCACGTTTTGTAGTAGAAATATTGAGCTTCTCTACTAAGGTGTAAGAATCAACATTAGCACAACTTCCTCAATCTATAATAAGAGAATATATTTTCTCAAGTATGGTGCACTTGGTTTGAAAAATATTCTCTCTTTGGGAATCATCACATTGGACCTCCTTAATTTGCAACACCATTCTAATCATCAAAGATTCTCCTACATTCGGTGGTACAAACTCCTCCTCTCCATTAATGGCCGAAACTTCTTCCTCTTCTTCACTCTCCTCCTCTTAGTTTTCTTCCTCCAAATCTGCCATGGTCATCACCCTCTTTTTAGGACACTCATTTTGATAGTGTCCTAAGGATTGACACTTAAAACACCTAACACTCTTGGTTCTACTCTCAACTGCCACTCCTTTGCTCCTTACATCTTTTGTCAAAGGTGTGGAGGGGTCTTTGAATGGTAAAGGAACCTCCCTTGATGTGCTCAGTCCTTTGTTTGGACCTCCATATCTCATGGTCCTATTCTCCCTTTTGTGTTTTTTGACCTTGATAGCTAAATGATAAAGCTCATACAAGGTATAATACCTATACATCTCCACCTTCCTAGCTATGTCTTGCTTAAGACCACCAAGGAAACGAGACATATTGTATTACTCTAGCTCATCCAAATCAATCCTCATAGAGAGTTTTTTGAACTCTCTAATGTACTCCTCTACACTTAATATCCCTTGTTTCAAAGAGTATATATTATTGTACAAGTCTTGAGTGAATGAAGGAGGAAGGAATCTCCCCTTCATCAACTTCTTCATTTTCAACCAAGATTTAACTTTCTATTTTTCTTTTTTTTTTCTCCTCTTATAAACTACATTCGCCCACCATAAGTAGGCATGACCTTTGAGCTTAAGAACCTCCACCTTCAAGGCTTTGGTGTCGGAATAGCCCTTGGCCTCAAATAACCTACTACACCTCAACTCTCATTCTAGAAATTCTTCAGGATTGTGATTGCCTTCAAACTCTGGGACCTCGACCCTAACATCAAGAAAGTTTTCTTCTTTTTTATTATTCCTCCTCCTTGGATCCATAGTGACTCACTTGAGGATGAGTCTTCTCCATCCTCACTACTAATGTGCTTGACATCTACAAATGGCTCATGAAATGGGGGTGTTTTTCTAAAATGATCTCGAGTCATATTAGGGACTAGTGTTTTCAAGATATCAAGTACTATTCTCATATGATTTTGAAGAGACTCAATGTCTCTATCCCTTCTTAAATTGTTTGTTTCCTTAAGGCTCAACTATAACACCCCGAAATTTACTGCTAAAAAATTTCATTTGCAGAGTTAAGCGCGGAAGCTAAAACAATAAAAACAAAGGGTGTTACCGCCACACTTTGTACAAGTCTGGTTTCCTCTACCATTCTCATACCAAGTGTTAAGGCTAAAATCATTATTCCGCTTAATCTAATATCATGATTATAGAAATCAGAATAGAGAGAATGTTAGATAAATACTGCTAATTAAAAACGACATTAGCAGTTTACAAAACTCAAGAGAGAAAATACAGGAGGACATGAGGGTCCAAATACAACCGGAAATAAGATAGAAAAAAGAAACACCGGATAGTCCTACGCTCCCAAATCCGAACTATCAGCATTTGACTGAGCTTAGAGGCTGACCTGCAAAGTCCACTGCCCATTGAATAGGTAGGGCCCCACAAAATGAACCCTTCAGTACTACGGTACTGAGCAACCCTTTATACCAAACTAATATGATAAAACAACATGGAACACATGTAAGGCATACAACTAATTATGGTATAAGACATATACATACGATGATTGAGATACAATACTCATTTAGATAATCAAATTCCATCAATGTCACGTACTACTCATATTAACTGAACTTATTAATGAACATATTAGAGATACTCTCTAAAGCAATAATTAAAACCCAACTTCAGTATAATTCATGTCTCGGCATAAATCCCGACCAATCACGTACATCACAGGTATGTTCACGTGTATAATTTACTAAGATTCATATCATCCAAGGTATACTTACAGGTACAACATAATAAATCCATCACATCACAGGTACAACATAATAAGATCCATAATATCACAAGTATGCTCACAGACATAAAACCACCACACGTAGGCACGAAGGCTACTACCGAAATCCATGGTAGGCACCAAGGCTACTACCAAAACCATAGAAAACCTGAGGTAGGCACAAAAGCTACTACCAAAACATCATGTAGGCACGAAGGTGGCTATTGAAACCACAGGTAGGTACAAAGGCTGCTACCAAACAATCCAATAATCTGATAATCATTATTTCCATCAAATCATATCATTTCCATTTTTATTTACTTTCTCGAGGGGAGATCCATCAGCCTTAAGACACAAAGGTACTTCAGTCATACCGGTGTAACAAGGCAACACAGTATCCTACCGACTATCAACCCAAGGACGCAAATGTACCCTGGTCGCACTGGTACACGAAGGTAACATAGTACCCTACCGACAATGACACCTAATCCATAAGTATGCATACCCCCTATTAGTCCACAAAACATAATAGAGTAAGATGTAGGGCCTGACTGGGGCACTAAGGCACACCGACAAATATCCATATCAACTGTGGGCTAAACCAAGGAGCCACCATTCCCAATCTCGAGGTCTTTCACTTTAAACATTAGTATTTTATTAAGGTGACCACGAAATCGCATATAATACAGATAAATCCAATTCCCATAATTAATCATTTTTGCTTATTTCTAATCATTTGAGAAAACCATAATCGAGGTCAATATCGAAGCCAACATTAAAATATACTAAGACCATCTTAGGCTGAATTATTCACATCTAGACACTTTAGGTCAAAAAGACCAAAATACCCTTAAGACCAACATTTCCAGATTATCATCTATTTAAATACAAATTCCATTTTAATCTATTCATTTGTCATAAAAAGGCTAAAACACCATAAATAAATTATTTATTATGCAATTTAAATTATCAGATATGTCAAATGACCATTTTGCCCTTACACATAATTTTGCACATAAAATCCTTTTTCGCACATTTAATTCATCTAAGACACATGCTCACATACTCAACAACAACTAATACATATTAGACATGATTTTCAGGATAAATATCATCATATACAAAAATGACTAACTTGCCCCTAGGGCACATATCCATAATAATTATTCCATATTTATATCTAAGCATGACCAACCTATTATTTTATACATAATTATCATACAAATTATTTTTTCATCATTAGAATTATTTTAATCATACTTTCATACCTGACATAATTTATATCAGATAACATACTCGTTTTATCTATTTTCATGATAATAATAATAATTAACACATAATTATATCAAAATAAATCATGCTTAACATATTTCTATAACACCCCCAAAATTTACACATTAATTTTTAAAACAAGACTTATAAATTAAAACCGTAAATTCTAGGGATGCTACCGCCACACTTAATACCAGACCGGTTCACTCCTACCGTTCCAGTACCAAGTGCTAAGGCTAAGAAAAACTACATATAACATTATTAAATAGTCCAACTTCATAAATACGGAAATCAGAGTACGCAAAAGTCTTTACGTAATTCGAAATACTAGCTATTGTTTTTTCAGAAGATAAAGATAACAACAATAATAAAATTGTTTCTACAGGCTCAAACATAATAAAAAATAACACGAATAATAATCTCAAATGGAAGACAACCACGCCACTCCAGGACCTGATCTAGCCCATAATCACTTGACCCCACCTGATGTCCCATAGACATCAATAACATCAACATGAGCAGCTCCTACCTACAACAGGTCAGATGGGCTTTCTGCTCGTGGGAATGAGCAGCACCCATGAAACGGGTGATCAGTACGCTACATACTGAGTAAGGTAACCGAGCACTAAGGCCAACACATAAGCATATAGGATCATGCAATACAATACTCAACTTACACTTACAAACCCACACATGTAATACATAAGGTCATGAAGAAAATTATACAACTTATAAATGATCAAGCACATACGTAAAGGCCCACTTATTCCAGATTAATTATTAAATAACTCTTTTATCGGAAATTGATTCATGCCATTTTCTTTATCAAGTCCACACGAGTGCGGGAACCCCACTATTTTAGCCGGTGGATCGGTCGCGAGGGTAACATACCCTGTCACTATTTTAGCCGGTGGATCGGTCGCGAGGGTAACATACCCTGCCACTATTCTATGCCAGTGGATCGGTCTGGCCCCTTATCGTACAATGTTCCACTATAAAGTAATAGTGTCTTTTACGTCTTAACAACTGTAGGGCTTGGTTTGTTAAGCTCGGGATCCCCCACTATTATAGTCGGTGGAACGGTCACGAGGGTAACATACCCTGCCACTATTTTAGCCGGTGGATCGGATGCGAGGGTAACATACCCTGCCACTATTATGTCAGCGGATCGGTCTGGGTCTGGCTCAATATCTTCCACTTTACGTAATTAATATTTTAAGTATCTTATTCGGAAATCCATACCAAGACATGCAAGTCTGCCTCCTACCATGCTTACTTTTCAACTCGGGTTAACCACTCCAACCCTAGTTAACCACTCCCAACATTGTTTAGCATGAAATACCCTAACACCCATGCAAACCCTAGCTCCACGTAAACCCTACTCCCATGCAAAATCCTAGCTCCACCATGCAAACCCTAATACAACCATGCAACTATTAATACTACCATGCAAACCCTAATACCACCATGCAACCCTAATATCACCATGCAACCTTAATACCACCATGCAAACCCTAATACCACCATACAAAACCCTAACACCATGCAACATTAAACCCTAACAGCATGCAACATTAATACCACCATGCAAAACCCTAACACCATATTGTTACACTCCTCTTCATTATTTTACAACCCTATCATGCATTTCTTAGGGCCACATAATACCATAATAATGACACACTCATACACATACTTCTCATGCCACAATTATTTACACAAAACATACCTCAACTCCATATCATGCTGCATTCATAATAGTTATACAATATACACATGAAATACACAATAAATTATATCACATGTCATGCATGGCATATAAATCACATATTACACAAATGGCCTTAGCACCCCTTACCTAAAAATTTCACCGGTCTTGGAGCATGCTCCTATACCATTTGAGGGATTTGACTGGGCTAACCTATTATGGGAAAAATACTAGAATTAGGTTCCCTCCTAAAAATACTATTATTTACTAACTTATCTTAAGACTTGATTTTTAATTAAAATAATCCTATACTAAAATTACTATACAAAATACTACTAAAAATTTCTAATAATAATATTAATGTAATTTAAAACGAAAAGGTGATATAAAGGTTTCTACCCTTCACCAAAAATAATGCTACAAATGATAATAATAATAATAATAATAATAATAATAATAATTTTAATAATAATAAAATATTAGTAATAATATTAATATTAATAGAAATAATAATAATAATAATAATAATAATAATAATAATAATAATAATAATAATAATAATAATAAAAGCCTAAAATTACAAGATGGGGTTTTCGACCCTACCTCCAAATAATGAAAGTACTATTTAAGAATAGTAATAACAATATTAATAACATATAATACTTATAATATTAAAATTAATAAAGATAATGATAATAATAATAATAATAATAATAATAACGATAGTAAATATAGCAATAATAGTAATAAAAATACAAGGGTGCGAATCTTAATTAAAAATTAAGGTCTCAAACCTCCTTAAATAATTACAAAATAATAAAATAATTATACTAATAATAATGATATTAATAATGATAACAAAATTATAATAATTCAAATAAATTCCTAAAATTCGAAACTAACAATCTAATTAACTTAAGAATAATCTCAACCCTGCCAAAAAAATTTATCAATAATATTAAATCTAATAATAATAATAATAATGATATTAATAATAATTATAATCGAATAAATATTAAAAATTGGAATAAAAATAGAATAAATTGCAATAAATAGGAAAGAAGGGCCGAGAGGGTGTAGGGTTTCACCTTGAGTCGGCGGAGATAGGTGGCACCGGCGTTGGTGCATGGCGGTGGCGTCGGCGTCCGGAAAAGAGGGTAAAAAGGGGAAAAGTTAAGGTTTGAGAAGAAAGGATGGAGAATAAGGGTGGAGGTTGAGGTGCTGGTGGTAGCCTAGGCTTAGAGGAGTAAAGTGAAGGTGGTGGCGCGGCAAGGGGCGACAGTGCACGGCGGCAGAGGTGGCGGTCGAATGGAAGAAGTGAAGAAAAAGAGGGGAGGAGAAGGAGAAAAGGGGAAAGAAGGTTATGGTTTAGTGGAGGAAAATTAGTAGAAGTTTTTGGGTGGTGCAGAAGGTAGTAGAAGTGGCGGATATGGTGGCGGATGGTGGTTCGAAGGTTGCAGGGGTTAAAATTTTAGTTTGATGGGCAGGGAATTTCGCACGGCTATGGTGGCTCGTGCGAGAAGAATTGAGGGAGATGGGTAGCTTAGTTAACTAGAGGGCGGTGTAGGGAAGATTTTGGGAGGTAGAGGTGGCGGCAAAGTTGGCTAACGGCGGCGGACGGCTTGTCTGAAGTTACGATGGCGCACAGGTTAGCTCTTAGGGTTTCGGGAAAAATAAATCTCGAAATCACACAAACCAAGGCTATTTATAGAGTTTAGAGGGAATGGTAGGGTTTTGGGGATCGGCATGAGGGTATTTTATGTAGGGTTTGGGGTAGCCAGTGACGTTAATCAGCCGGCGAAATTTTTGGTCCGGTCGAACCTTCGTGAAGGAATAGAGAGGAAACGAGCGAGAGATGAGGGAAACCGATTATACCAAGCTGATCTGCGAGTCAAGGGAAAGATAAAGAGGGGAGAAACATCCGGCCAAGTCAAGTGTGGTCAGCGGTGCCATTTTCGGGGCTTGAAGATGCAGGTCGACGGCGGGCGCTGAAGAAGGAAGAAGGAAGGGATGAACCAACGGTCGGGGAAAAAGAAAAGAAAAAGGGAAGAACCGGCCGGCTGGCAACGATTATAAGTTTTTAAATGAGACGCAGCGTCCCAGGGAAATAAAGCACAAAACACAGTGTTTCAGCCGCCGAAGGAAAAAGGACAGTGCTAGGCCTCGGGAGAAGAAGAAGAAAAGGAAAAGGGATTGGGCCGCGCTTCAGGCCTAATTGAAAGAATAGAAAAGAAAAAAAGAAAAGAAAGAAAAAGGAGGAAAGAAAATGAAAAAAGGAAAAAAGGAAAATTTAAGTAGTTTGGGGTTAAATAAATTAATTAGAATATTTTGGGCATTTAGAAGAAAAATATTTAAATAAAATAATATTAAATTTCTTTTTTAGGCTAATTTAGGATTTTTAAAAGACTTTTCCTAAATTCCTTTTTAATTAGCAAAAAGCTCAAATTTTCCTTTATAAAAATATTTATAAATTCTTATTAATTTGCTCTAAATAAATCCTTCCTATTCCAAATAAAATAATTAATTAAATTAACTCCCCAATAAATCCTTATTTAATTATATCTCTTAAAATAAATATTTTTGGGGCATTTCAATTTCATCCACCGAAAACCCTAATGTGCTATCACGCAATATTTATAATTTTAGTAGGGTATAACGATTACCTGAATTCCAACAAAAATGCAAAAATGGCGATATCCTACTAAAGTTATTGGATCCCACTAATCAACCTTTCGTACCTAAAAATAATACTAAAATTATTGAATTAATATCTATCAGGTAAAATATTAATTATAATAATAAAATATTCATTTTTTAAAAATTACTAAAATACCCTTATATTTAATATATATACCAAAATTTTATTAAAACACACACTCACTCATGCTACATGCACACAGCGTGAGCAGTGCACGAACCGGGGGGGGGGGGCTGCAAGGGCTGGTCGGGTTGCTCGGTTGGAGTGCAGGGGAAGAAGGGAAGGGCTGCAGATGGGGTGGTGTTGGTCAGCTGCAATGGTGGTGGTTGCGATAGGTTGCTCGGTGGTGGTTGGCTGGGAAGGATGGTGTGAGCAGGGTGGCTGGTGTCGTGCGGTCCGGGTGCAAAGCTGGGGATAGAAGGGGCAGAGAAAGGAAGGGGTAGGGGGCTGCATGCGATGGGCTAGTAGGCAAACAAAACGAAGAGGAGATGGGATAGTGGGATGGTGGTTGTTTGGGTGTTGCATGCGGCGTAGGAGAGTGGAGAAAGGTGAGATGGGTTTGGTGGATGGTGATGGAAGTGGCAGGGGCAGGGGCGCTGGATGAAGAAAAGTAGAGGGAGGAGGCTGGTGCGATGGTTGTCGAAGGCTGGCTCGACGGAGAGTGTTGTTGGGGCTGCGAGAGGCTAGCGGCTGCGAAGAAGGCAGGGAAATGGTGGAGTTCGTGCGCCGGGATGGAAGTAGGGAGATGGGTGCACAATTGCTAGTCAGGTTGGGCTGGAAGTATGCGTGTGGTGTGGTTGCTGGTTAGTTTGGTGAGGGAGACAGTGCAAAAGCTGGGCGTTGTATGCACGGTTAAGAAGAGGAAAGGCTGCGGGGTGCTGTAGTCGGGGGAGCTGCACGGGATGAGAGGGAGATGCAGAGGGGAGGAGAAAGAAGGTGGAGGGCTGCAGTGGGAGTCAAGAAGTGTAGGGGCTGGATGACGGGATGGAGAGGGTAGGGTGTGGAGGTGTTGTGTGATGTGCAAGGTGTTGTGTGCGTGTCTATAGGTGTAATGAAAAAGGGGAGCTTGTTTGGTTGGAGTCTCGGGGCAAGGGTTGTTGTACAAGGCAGGAAGGGAATTGTTGGAAGGGTTAGCCAAAAAGAACAGAGGGGGGAAAGGGCTGTTTGGTTTGGTAGAGTGTTGAGTGTGTGGCGTACGTATGTATGTATAATGGGGACGTGATGATAGCGTGTATATAAGTGCATAAATGCATAAAGGTGACAGAAAAATATTTGGGAAAGATATTTGGGGCAACAGCAGAAGGTAGACTAGGGGTAAATTAATAGCATATGATAGGAGTTTATTTATTTAGTTTTAGATTTAATTTGGAGAGATTAAAGTACTAGGTATAACAATAGTTCAGGAAAAATTATCCAGATTAGGATAGGTTTAAAAAGGGTCGGAAAGAGTAAAATAATCGGAAATAAATTTTTAGAAGTTTATTTTTGGGTTACGGATCAAAAGATTTTTAGTAAAATAATTTAGTATAAAATTTACGGGTATAACTATAATTAAATTAAATAATTCAATTTCTATCAAAATTTTAACCTGATTAAATATATACTTAAACCATAGAAAAAATACAAAAAATAATAACACTTTTAAAATTAAACCTCCTAAAATAATAATTTTAATTAATCATACGATTATTAATTTATAAATAAGATTTTTAAAAACGGGGTATTACATCAACCCTCTTAGTAAAGGAAGGTCTCCCATTGAAGGATAATAAATTCAAGAAGAGAATAGGATTTGACTAGGGGAAGAAAGAAAATGGGATAGGTTCCAAAAAGAAGGGGGTGGTCGGCTAGAAATTTTATTTTGTGTGTTTTTGATTTAGACAAGGTTGCCGAGAAGATAAAGATACGACCCAAATTGATTTAACCTAAGCTTTGATATCAAGTTAATGCATATGAGATTTAACTTGGGTCTTACTAGGTGTTGTTTTGTTGGTGTTCCAATAAATCTTAGAACAACCGAAAACAAAGAGAGAAACGGGGAACATTTAAGAGGATAAAAATTGATTATTGGTAACCTCTTTAATCAATACTTCCAAGAACCACCTAAGGTAAAAACTCTTCGGATAAATCTTGTAAGATTTTTGCAAAATACTCAAACTCATACATTTAGAGGATGAAGGAAGGCTCTCGGTTAGCTTGAGAGAAAATGTGCAGCCAAGAGGTGAGTTGTTCTTCTTTTATTCTATCTTTGACACTTATAGAATAAGTGTAGGATTAAATGTTACAACTTAGCCAACTAATACATATGATTAGAGCTTAAAAAACGAAGAAAATATACCTAAGTTCTAGCCCATGTGTTTCGGTCATGGGGGTGGACTTTGTGCAGAATTTCGAATCCCCCTTCCCTATTAACACATGATCTAATTCATATAACAACCATAATACACAAAAGGAAAGAGACAAATGTCCTTTAATCTTATAAGTAAAAAAAATAAGGAATATCTTCTACCCTTCCTTGTTATTATCCAAATATGCATTGCTCTTCTCAAGAAGTAAACTTTATATTACAAGAGAATATGTACAAAAGTAGAGAACTTAACACACTTATTTGGATGCTAGAGGCTCATCTTAGTACCTTCCGAATAAGATAAGATTTTAGAACTTTGCTACAATACAAGAAAATTTTATATATTTCTCTTATAGATTATTCTACCACCGTCCCACATTAAAAATATAAGATATTCCCTTAAAATATTTCCCTTATACAAAAATATTCTAGAACATTCAACTTCCTTGCCTTTTATTCTACAATATTCTATAATATTACTGATTATTTTATATATATATCTCAAATTTTTTAATTTTTTTTAAGACAAGTTAAAAAAATCCTAGAATATACTAGACCTCTTTAATATTTTTCTCAATGTTATAAAAATTGGAACGCAAAATTGACCTGTGAACTTTTCGATACATGTTCTAACCATAGTTTGATCCAAAATCACTTTTATTCAAAGAAATTTCTGATATGATCTCTAAATAATCTGGTCCAACTGAGTCATTTATTTATTGAATTTTTTCCCTTATAACTAAAACGACGATGTTTAATGTGTAAAAGGTCAAACTGATTTAATCAATCCAACTTTAATTTTTTAATATAATCTATTTTTTTTCAACTGGTACACTATTTTTAATTTTGTACCGGTGCATACCACAACTGATCTGATCCGATATTTTACTCATTGATTTTTCTTTCAAATTGAATGCCTAGACAAACATATTACAGCTTGCTTGGATGGAGGTTAAGTTAATAAAGGTTAAATAATATAAATTAACTTAGTTTACGTGAATCGAGATGAATATTAAAAAAAATTTATTTGGATGATTATTAGATTAACCTAGGTAAATATGTCTAATTTTATTTGAATTGATATTAATTTAGGTAAATATGGTCTGATGAGATAACATGTTTTTTAAAATTTAACATTAACCTTCATTAACTTCCAATTTAGAAGTTAATAATTTTAGGTTGAATTAAGGTTAAATGAGGTTAATATTTAACCTAATCTAACCTAAGTTAAATAAAAAAAAGATTGTCAAACGAAATTAATATAAAATTTAACCTTTATTAATCTATATCCTTCATTAACAGCCCGGTAGTATTTTCCTCCCAAAGTTGTCAAATTGACGGGCACCTCTTAAGCCGTGATGCAGCTTTGGCGAGTGCAAACTTCAGTCTTTGGTTACGCGGGTATCCACGTTCTCGTTTTCGTTTCCCTCCGCTTCCGCTGCCCTCTGCAGCCAAATCAGGGAGTAGAAGTGTAAAAACGAGGCTTGTACCGAGGTAACTAAAGTAATGGAAATCCAATCCGATCAACAAAATATGCAACAGAAAAAAGGCTCAATCGTGATTCAAATTCCATCGTATGAAGAAGTTATAGAGAGCAGCAGCAGCCAATCGAAATCAACGGCGCCATCGCTTTTCGCACCTTCAAAGACATTCTCTCAAGCCTTCTCCGCCATCAAAAACTCCGAATTCTACGTTCCTCCTCCTCCTAGCTCTCTTCCTACACGTTCGCCATTGTCAAATGTTGCCGAACCTTCGAGGTCAAGTTTTGAAATACCTTTACGTGATAGGAATAATGCGAAACTATGATGCTTTTGTTGAAACCATTTTGAATTTAAGTTGAAAGGATTGTTGTTTGGTTTAGGTCGATCGGTAAACCGGAGGCTTCGTCGGCGTCGGCACCGTCTTCGTCGACTTCGGCTACTACTGCCACCACCTCCTCCAATTATGTGCAGAAGAGTAATGCAATCCTTGTGAGCCATCGACAGGTAGCATTTTCCTTCATCAAAATGCAATTTCATTCATTTTTCATTGATGTTTCTGTTGAGGACGTTGAAGTGTTTAGATTTATATCTAAGAATTAAGAGT
The DNA here is from genome assembly GCA_039764185.1 of Tamarix austromongolica. Lineage (NCBI taxonomy): Eukaryota > Viridiplantae > Streptophyta > Magnoliopsida > Caryophyllales > Tamaricaceae > Tamarix > Tamarix austromongolica. The sequence continues at coordinate 91,633,995 of CM077816.1, read as the reverse complement.
GAATATATATATGCAACCTAAAGGTCGTAGGTCGATACGGTCTTCAGTATGTTTGAACCTTTTGTACGTGCTCTAAGTTTAGGTATACTGCATCCGACGAAAGTTCTCTGAGCTGCAAATTAGGCCACCTGAGAAATTGCACTTACACGGATATTAAAGACTTGAGAACATGAGAAGACGGGAATAAGTCAAACTGCTTCCTTGATAGACCTTTACTGCTATGACTATATGTACCAATCAACTTTTGTTGAAAACATGAAGGTAATATACTCCTCCCTCTGTTTCATAATACACAGGCATATTACAAACAAAGTATCCTTATGTTTAAATAAAACTTATGACAGGCATAATACACAACCATATGAGGAGCATTAAATTCTAGACAAAAATCATCTGCTTTTACAAATATATCCTTATGTTAAGTTGAATACTATTTACTCATTTCATTAGGAAGAGAATAATATAAGGTTAGAATTAAAAACAAAGTATTTAATTGTTGATAATTTGTATAAAATGACTTACATTATGAAACCAAACTTAAAGCTAATATGTCTTATATCGTAAATCGGAGGGAGTAATATTGAAACAATAGAAGGGAATTGATTTTGAAGGACCATATTGTTGGTGCAACTGAGGTTATATGCTCATTTTGTGAAGATGAATGTAGGCTTAAATGAACTTGTCTTGAAGAAAATTGTGATTTTTAACAATTAACAAATAGATTAGTAGTAACTAGTAATCATGATCAGATTTTTTTTGAACTTGATGCTATTTAAAGAGGCATTAGAGAAGATATAATTTGATATAAGTAATAGAGATGAGGTTGGAACTTGGAAGGGTATAAGTATTTATGTCTGTATTAACAAGAGCAGTCTCAAGTCCCATAGTGTTCAATGTTGTTCTTATGGGGGCTATTTGAAAGCTTGTCAAGGGCTAAAAAGATTATTCCCATCATTTTATGGCTTGTTTATTTGCTTATGTTTTTGTTGAAGTGGTAGCTTGAGGAACCTGAGCTGAGTTTATTGTAGGACTGTGTTATTTTGCCTGTGCTTAATAAATGGAAGTCCAATTGCAGCTTTATGTTGATCTGCCTCCCTATTGGTCCTTCAAGTGCGTGATATTTCTTTGATGTTGTATCACATATTATTTGCCATGATCAACTTTTACAGCCTTGTATTCTCTGTCAATGCGCCACCTATTCGACTGTTCAATGTTACTATGATACACAGGTTGGGTTATGGTCTCCAGGTTGTTTACTCCATCTGTCCATTAAGCATGCTCTCCGGGCCAAAGTGTTCCATACAATTAGCTCGTTTTCCTTCCATTTCCTCTGCACATGATATTAAGTCATCTTCTATGCGTTCTCTCACCATCCGTTCTGTTTTTATGCTCCAAAGTGTTTCGTAGAGATTTTCTATCTCTATTAGTGCTCTGTTAGTCCGTTTCACCAGTGTCGGAAACACCTGTGTATAATTAATTCTCTTTTTCAGAAGGGTAATCCCTTGCTCAAACACATCAGAAATGTAAGGTGGAACTTTGCAGATGTCATACCTGATTATGTACTGGGACAGAACTCCTGTGCTCTTTACCTAAGGTTGGTTAACATCCTTCTATTGATATTGAGAGCCTGTTGTAACATCTGGTGAAGAAATCAAAATTTGTTGCTCAAATAGTAGTGGAACTGGTCTGATAAGTGAATTTAGTTTTCTTCTTTTGGTGACATGTTCCTGATATGTTATCTTATGTGGTCTTTCTGTCAGGCTTTGCATCAGTTGTCCTCATATTAGTTATTTGAAATTAGTATTATTGATGGTTGAACCTTTAATGTGTATCCTTTGATGCAGTCTACGATACCATCTTTTACACCCAGACTATTTGTACTATCGGATCAGGGAGCTACAAAAGAACTTCAGGCTTCGTGTTGTACTGTGTCATGTTGATGTGGTAAGCCACTTTACTTGCTGATTGTTTTTGTAGTGACAGTCTTACCCATTTGATAAAAGAATTTAAGCTAAAAAGAACTATATATGTTTTCAGCCCTGTAGACTATAGTAGGAGGCTATAGCTAAGTGAAACAATTCATAACACCTTTAGACTTGGATATTGATTTAGGAGGATGTGGTCAAGCCTTTACTTGAAGTTACAAGGACATCGCTTCTTCATGATTGCACTCTTCTATGTGGTTGGAGGTACATAAGTTACTTCTTCATTTTCCCATTTATTTGATATATTTGGATGAGTTGTGTGGATTATGTGTCTTTTTGCATGCATAATTATGCCATAATTATGATGCAACATGACCCACACTATTCATATCCCACTTTTAAAAATAAAAGATAATAATGTAGTGTGATTAGACCTGGCAAGGCTGCCCAAACTCATACCCAATCTTGACCTGATAATAAAGAACTAATATTGACCCGAAATCCGAAACAACTTGACCTAAACTAATCTGACTTGAAATCATCATAACCCAATAATGACGCATATCGAAATTGATCCGAACCGAAGTGACTAATAACCCTAACTTAACACTACTAGAACCTGGCAGACCTGAATCTAACCCGAACTTGAACCAACCTGAACTCAAACTTGAATCCAAACTGACCCCAGCTCAAACCTAATATGATCTTAAATTAAAGACATGTAGATGATGTGTTTGAATAATTAATTTATTTTACTTTATAGGTTTAATACTATTTTGTAATTTCACAATTTTTGTTTCATCTATGATTATTATTGACCCAAGTAAAATATAAAAACTAACCCAGGATAAAAGTAAGCTCTCAAAGAATCTAAAAATATGTTCAATATGGTTGTAAGTGTTTTGTTTCTTTTAAGAAAAATAAGCTCTAAAAGAATCTAAGGATATGATATATTTGAATAAGTAATTTATGTTACTTTATGATTTTAATATTAATCTAATTTAACAACTGTCATTTCATATCTGATATATATTTAGTAATTCACATATGGTTTTTCATATCTGATATTTTTACTCCACGTACTCTTCAAACTTTGAAATGATGTCAATCAATGCAAATAGTTATAGGCACAAATTTGGACTTTTGCTTCACTTTGTTTGATAACTTCCTACAACCTCAATTCCACATCGTGGACCATAATAATTAAAACTTAATAATGGATCAACAAACTTATTGAATCAAGAGCTTACGAGCATAACCATTCAATTTAATTTCATAAGCATTATACAGTGGTATATAGATATTCTACATCAAAAGAAGCTCGATTGGATAGGATCTGCAATCCAAGTAATGAATATCCATGACAGAAGGTTGTCAGATGTAACCTTCAAAATCTGATCCATTATCTTCATACATCAATAGCATTTTATTCTCCCCCCTTGGAGCAAAAGTAGTGCAAAATGCATTATAGAAACAATCATACGGATGAAAGACCGCAAATTTTTACTCTTAAAAGGTTTCAATGCTTAGATTCATAGAATACTTCAAACATGCTAGAATAGCGTGTGCCATGTAATGTGCCAACACACATTCCTATAAAATGAAAGAAAAAAATTAATGCTGGAGAACTAATCCTCCGATTTGGCTCTTTAAAAACACTTTTCTCAACATTATGATTGCAAATGATGATGAATAAGCAAGAGCTTGAATATATAGTGATACCGGAAGAGGAAGAGGGGCAACATGGCATTGAATTAATGATTCACGACGACCCAACACTCAAATTTGGCACTTCATTATTCGTTCATTGTGTGATACAAGGTGCACAACAATATCGGAAATGGAAACAATTACTAATGATTGCAAATGATGATGAATAAGCAAGAGCTTGAATATATAGCGACACCGGAAGTGGAAGAGGGGCAACATGGCATTGTAGTAATGATTCAAGAAGATCCGACTCTCAAATTTGGCATTTCATCATTCATTCATTGCGTGATACGAGGTGCACAACAGTATCAGAAATGGAAACAATTACTAACAGATATATACAAGAGAAGTCAAGACAAGAGGTGTAAACAAGGAAACTAGAGTACCGATAACACACCTCCAACTTAGGATGAATATGAACTAACACTAAACCACAAGAATCATATGGGTCCATCATGACTAATTGCTTATTATAATAAGTACACAATAAATAGGGAATATGTAGACAACACATGGCTGCTCATAAAATGAATCATACTTCTAATATGATTGTTTTTAGCTTTTAAGTGTCAAAGTATCTTACCAACTATTTACATCATGCAATAAATGCTTGATACCTCTCTTCAATGGATGATGGCAAATACCTTTCTTTCAATACAGCATCAGTGAAGCCCTGGGTTAAGTAACCAAAAAAAAAAGAAAGAAAGAAATGACAATCAAGTATCGTTGAACACCCCTCGGGCCCTACGATGGTTATAGTACCAAGAGAAAGACCCATCCTAATCAGCATCATATACAAGTCACACCTCAATCTGAGGTTTACATAACAATTAGATAAAACACCCCACTGTTGCTAACAGTCCAATTAGATCCAAACCCCCCTATTTATTTAGGAAAGATCTGGTCGAGACGATAACAAGACAATAACTAACAACAGAACCTGCAGAAGATCAGAGCAGCCACATCAGAAATTCGGAGGCTTGTTTTTATGAAATCTAAAGCACTAAAAACCTTCTCATAAGAACATGTAAAGAAGTAAACTTTCATCTATTAAAGTTAATATCAGTACTAAAAACAACATATGAAACATGCAACGTTAAAAACTTCTGCAATCTCATGAAAAATATCACTACAATCCTTCCTTTAGTGAACGAGCTAGTAGTCAAATACAGTCAATTTGGATAAAGCCTATATACTTGACTATCGATCATATAAAGAAATAGATTTTCACCTATGGAAGTTAATAGGGTGTCTACTAGGGGGGTTAGTTCCATCCCATCCCACATTGTAACCAACAAATTCATCTTCTTTAGTTGTTAGAGAAACAATAACACATGAAAAATTTACTATAATGTAGAAATAAATAAGTTATTAAAAGCCTTGAAAACACTACCTTCAAAATCATATAACCAACTATGAGTAGTTATCAACGCCTTTATATTTTTAGGTAAGTATGAGCTTCTCCACTTATTTAAAACCCTATCTCCAATACTAAAAGTTGATTCTGAAGCAACAGTTGTGAGGGGCATACTTAAGATATCCCAAGCTAGATTTGAAAGCTCTCCATCTTGAGACTTGTTTTCTCTCCAATAGTCAAGAATGTTTAGCTTGATTTTCCGGGCTACTCTAGGATCATCTAGATATTTATCCAACATTTCATTATAAGTGTATGTAACCTGATTTTTATCAAAACCTTAAAAATTGCAATAAGAAATGAATATATAAAAGAACAAAGCAAGAATGGGAAAAAATTATATATAATAATCAAGTGAATATATATACCATAATAGTTAAAAAAAAAAAAAAAACCAAAAGCAAAGGAAAGGCAGAAAAGGTTAAGGGAAGGTGGAAAATGTAAACTTATTAACATGTTTAAAATTTATATCTTTATTGTATCCTCTTTGACAATAGTTGATATGTTAGCAATATTTTATGATAGTGTATATTTTTTTACTCCTTTTAAAATTTTCATGTTAATTGTAGTTTTAGCATTTGTAATATCCTTTTTTACTCCTTAATTGATAATATTAGTAGACTAGTAGTCCATCTCATATGAAAATCTTATCATTTTTTAATTTATTTTAATGAAAGCAATACTTATTTGTTTTATTTCAAATAACTACTCTCATTTTTGTGAAATTACTATTCATAGATATTGAACTCATTATTTTGTACTCACATAATTAAATATATTATTTTTTATGAAACTCGTTTCTTTGTAAAATTGGTTGATCATTGGGAATAATTCATCGGATGCTTATCTTATATTGTCCATTTGTGCTCTTAACTCTTTTTGATTGGATCATTTAGGAGCTTAAAAGTCATGATTGATTGAATTTAAATGATAAACCCAATTATTTGTTTATGGTATAATAAGTTAGTTACTAATATAAAAAGGTAAATAAGTTATGATTTTATAGATTTACTTAAAAAATGTGCATCTTCAACGAAGTGTAATTAATAATGTCAATTTGTAGTTATAAACCAATGATAGTAAAAAAATATATAATAAGACATTATGTTATGACTGGTGTGCATTCCTTCATTGGCGTGTAATGTTAATGTTTTGAAAAATGAGATAAATGAAGTATAAAAAATTATTTATGCTTAAGTAATTATATAATCATATAAATTATATTTATTTGTTTTGTTTTGTAATTAAATTAATGGACAGTAAGATATTTATAATAATTACAACCATCTAAAATTGAGTTATCTCATTAACTAAATTATATTTATAATATTTATTTTAATGTTGATTTCTTTTATATATGAATATTTTCATATTTTACAATTTTCCTAATATGCTAGTATCTTAGCATGTCATAGAATTTATGACAACACATCACTAGCAATACTAATTCATCTTATTTAACAACATATCAGTTAACCAACCTTATAAATATGAAGATCAAATCCATTTGTGGTTATAAACTAATTGATTTAATTCGATAAATTTAGCTGTAATTTAACAAGGAATAAATGCCTTTAACGATTATAGAACTTATATTATATATTAATTACTATGGTTAGTACAACCAAAATTGAAAAGTCAAAGAAGGTATGGGTTTTTAGAGGCCTTAAACAATTCAATTCTTCTCTCATAACAAATTAAGGGTGGTGACCTATGTAGGATAAAGAATATGTTCGAGGGAACACCTATTGAAAATTGTATATGGCGAGTTGGAGATGAATAAGATATATGAGTATGGGAGGATGCATGAGTCAGCCATGATAGAAGGTATTGCCGACTTAATCTAAATAGTCTAGAACATAAAAGGATTTCATATCTTTTGAAATGTACCACGTGAAATATGTCATGAAATTGTTAGATTATGGCTCTCGGCAATGGAGTGCAGATTTATTATGATCTATTTTACAACCTAACCAACTATGGATAATACATGGAGCTAGAAGATCCAAAGGGAGCCAAGGTGCAGTCACCATCAAGTTTGCAATGACAAAATCTAACATCTCATAATCCACTATAAGATTAAGATTAATACTTTAAAGACATTTAAGGAGTATCTATTAACTAAAAATAGGGTGATTGAGAAAGTTATATGAACGGACCAACATGTCAAGTGTGCAGACAAGCAATTGAGAGTTTGGTGCATGAGAGTAAAGATTGCATGATTGTGTGAGTGTTTTGGTTTGACTCACCACTTATAACCCGTAGTGAAGTGTTATACTATGAGAAGGTAATCAATTCGATTTGTTCTATTTCATAATCTAACAGTTGGATGATGAGATGTTAGAAATGGCGTGTACACAAATATAGGTTATTTGGATGATTCAAAATAGGAGATAAGGAGGACATATTCAACAATCGAAGGATGTCGTCCGGGATAGTACCATGCATTTGCTACTGGAATATTATGCCACAATACAAAGAAATGAAATAATTAACAAAGGAAGGACATGGTCCACCTCCACCATGTAAGCAACCATAAGAACAAAAGAAATGGAAGATATGTATGCTGGTGCAAATTGAACATGAACGATTTAAGGAAAACATTGTAGGAAATCATGAAAATTAGAATTGTGATTTGAGGCGGAAAAGGTGAGGTATTTCCAGCTATGTTGTGACTATAATAAATATCTAGCAACATATGTACATTAGAGATAATTGCCTTAAGAAATGCAATATAGAATACAAAGGGCTATGGAGTATTGTTTTACCAAGTTCAACATTGATACATTCCTTGGAAGTGGTGATGAGACAAGTTGGATATTTTAATTTTCACAAATGATACAGGAGCATCCCCCTCATATGATAACAATAATTTATTCATAAATTTTTCTAAGTTAGGAAAATCTAAAACTTTTCTCACTTGGACTAATATATGAGCTAGATTATAAGGAGTCATGCAAGCCATGCAACAACAAATAAAAGCTATCAACTCACCACCTTTTCTTGGCTTCATTATGACTTGAATATGGCTTGGAAAAGCCACACATGCACTCGGCCAAACCATCCTGCAAGCAGCCACATGGAGCACGTATTTTTTTGGAAAATTCAAGCATGCAAGACCATCTTTGTGCAGCAGATTTTGGGTTAAGATTTGTGATTTCCAATACCTTAATTAGCTTGAATTAAGGGGACTTGATGGCCTAGTGAACAGCCATGGCAGCCGGCTAAGGAGAAGACATGGGGAAGGGTTACTTTTTCCATTTAGTTAAACATAAGCAAAAGTAATGTACTAGTATTTCCTTTCTTGTAATTTATGTTTCCTAAGTTCTATTATTAGCTTGTAAACCTAATTTATCAGCTAATGCATGGGGAATGGGCTGTGACCTGTGGGAGGCTCGAAAAATCAGCTCCCATGCTGATTGTTTGAGTGGGTTTATTCCTACCATAGTTAGCATACATTAAAGTAGTGTTTAGTTATGTCGTATCCTTATGGTTACCTAAGGATTGGTTGTAATTTTCTCAACCTCTTACACTCTTTATATGAGTGTAGAGCTGAATGTAAAAGGAAGCAACCCTTTGGTATTCTGCAGGCCATTTTCGAATGCTTTCTCCCTCCCATGGTTTGTTGTTATATCCAAAATCTTACAGTCTTTATCTTAAGAGTTAAAACCTTAAGTGGTAATTGTAAGTATTTGATCTCAAGGGTTACTTGAAGACAAATCCTCTCTTTCATCTCATCCTGTCTTCTATTTTCTCTTTTGTTGGAACTCAACCCAAGTTCCATCATCAACTCTTACCAAGACCCAATTTGTTTATCAAGTTATGCATCAACAAACTTATTGATGATTGTAATTTTTATTTCACATATTTATTTATTTATTTTATATTAAATATTATTATCAGAAATAAAATGTAGTGACTCATTAAAATACCCTAGCAAAAGAGCCTAAAAACAAACCAATAGGATAAGGCTGTATTCATATGGATAGAGAAATGCCCTCTTATTTTAATTTATGATATGGTGTACTCAAAGACTTGATTAGTGTCTAAAAATGCTCGAAGTTGATTTTATCAAAATTAAAAAGAATTTCATTTCATTTCATCCAACTCATATGGTTATACTCAATCCGACTTGAAGTTTATATATACGAAATAGACCTGAACTCCAAAAACTTGACAGGCCCAACATAGACATTACCCAATTCACACCTGACCTAACACAAAGCAACACAACCTGGAAGGGCCGGAACACACCCGAACTGAGTTATAATAAAACTAAAACCTGACCTGATTGTATAGCAACCCAATGCTGAGTCGACCCAAACCTGACCCAAATGACCCATTTGCCAATGCACTCTTCAAGACTTTGAAGTGTTTCAGGTTCCGTCAAAATTCTGACCGTAATGACATCAGTACTTTTGCTGTTCCTGCTTTTTCTACTTGAAAAAAAATTGTTCAGTATATGTTCAGTTCACTCACATGAGGGGTGTTGACAAACCAAGCCGGCTCGCGAGCTTTTTCGGTTCGGCTCGTTAACGGCTCGGTTTGGCTCGACTCGCTTATTAAACAAGCTTAAAAATTAGGCTCGAGCTCGGCTCGATTATTAAACAAATCAAGCTTGAGCCTACTAAATTTAGGCTCGAGTTCGTTTAGAGTACAAAAGCTCGTGAGCTCGACTCGTTTACCACCAAAGCTCGAGAATCGGCTCGTTAAAGTTCGGCTCGACTCGTTAAAAGTTTGGTTCGTTTATAAACAAACCAAGCTCAAGCTTTATTTTTAGGCTCATTTAGTAAACGAGCCAAGCCCAAACCTACCCCAGCTCGGCTCAATTCGGTTCGTTAACAGCCTAGTCACATCTCAATAGTTTCTTTCGTGAGATTCATTTGTGCAATAAATGTATTGTCATTACCTTCCTACAGCAACCTGTGGAAAAATCTCAAAATATAATCATCCCTGTTAATAATTTACTGCCTTATTTCAGTTTGGAAGAATGCGGACGATACTTGGAAACAGTAAAGGTATATGAAAACAAGCCTGCAGACCTCATTCAAGGGCATATGGATTCAGACTATTTATCACGGGTATATGCATGTTGTGAGAATTTCATATAATAGTCAACAAATTTTGATTGTCACCTTCGAGATCAACACTCCCGACTGTGAATTAAACTCTAGTTCTTTTTCCTGGCAGCTAAATCATGCCCTAACAGCAATTCGACATGTTAACAAAACTGATGTTGTCACACTTGGTTCTACATTTGGAGTAAGGATGCTGATTTGTTGGTCAAGTTTCATTTCTATGCAGTAAGTATTCTTAAAATTGGTTGTCATCTTGCAGTCTCTTTCTCATATCTTGGATGCTTCCATGGAAGATCTAGCACGGTGCCCTGGCATAGGAGAGCGCAAGGTAATTGTTACCTTTTTTGCTTTTTGCTAAGATGAGGTCCTGTGCTTGTAAAAGAAGCGGAATTTAATTTTTTCCACCACACTGGTAACTCAACCCCACTAATTCCAATGCTGTTGGTATCCAATAGTCCAGCTTATTTTCTGATTGCTTAAAGTTATATAAACAGCAGTCTAAAGTCTAAACTTCTCAATGTGGTTACTTTGAACTTCTGTTTACTTTGAAAAAGAAAAGTAGTAACGGAATTAGTGTAGAGGCATGATTACTGCTTCCTTGGCATGATACGTTAAGATGATTACTTATGGCAATTGGCTTCATCTTATGGCTGTATGATTACTTATGAATCAGGTCAAACGTTTGTATGATACTTTCCATGAACCCTTCAAACGTGTTATTCCCACTCGTCCAATTGCTCCTGAAGCTCCGGCTCAAAATACAACCGACCCTGGCTCATTAGCTAGTGAACCACCAGCGTCAGAGAAAGAAACTGAAGAAGCAAATGAACAGCAGAAGTGGGAGCCCAAATTGACAGTCCAATCAGCTTTGTCTGCTGCTTTTGCCAAATATTCAGAGAAGTTAGGAAAGCGGAAGAGTCGGCTCGATGAGGAAGAGGTTGAAGGAAGTGGTGTTCAGAGAGACTGAAATGCACCAAATCCTAAGACTTTTAAGGGAGGGGACCACAAGTTAATGCCATCTGTTCTATGCCTAACTTCTGTTCTTTGTCCTCGTGTTCTTTAGGGCAGGAAGCACCGCGAAACTCAAGACGGTGTAATCAAAATTTATTTATGATGATTTAAGCATAAGCACTTCTTTTCATCCAGTTGAATGAGGATGGACTACCGACCTAATGTGGCCTTTTCTCCTTCTTTGTTTTAGTCTCTCTCTCTCTCTCTCTGCCAATTTCCTTAGTGTAAACTTTTTCTATTTTTTAGCAGAAAAATTTAAACAGGAAAAGGAGTTTACTGTGAAAAAATAGTTTATCGGTCTGGCGACGCCGGTTAGATATGTAAGAGCATCCTTCTGTACTGCTTCGAGCTGCTGTACCTATGAAGTTGAATTAGCGAGTAATAAACATAATCTTCCCATATGTATTGATACATTGGCCGCAACGTCATCACCTGAATCTAGTCTTAATTTTAGTATTGACCTGGTACGTTTTGGTATTTCTCTACCTTCTGGTCAAACTAAAGGAAGTTGTTGATCACCGATTTTCGGTCATTTAGGGCTATGGTTACTGGAGGTGGCAGACTAATTAAACCAGCAAAGGATGGTTTCACTTTTGGACCTGTTCCTACTTTGCTGGCAACTTTTGAGAATTCTATAATGCCCTTCACCCGCTTGGTGAAAGTCCTGGGACTGATGTATTTGTATTTATTGATCAGATAATAATAACTCCTGCGTGTTTACTTTTTTCAAATATAGAATCTACATATGGTCATCAATTTTGCGTTTAAAAGTATTTGCCAACTCGCATCAAATGTATGATTGATATGATATTACTAACTTACTAGTTCTGGTTGAATTTGGTCCGACCACTTTCTTCTTTTTCAAAAAGCTTCCTATTATTAAATAAAAATTCCATATTTCTGTCATTCTGAAGGTTGACTAGAAAGGACCGGCGGGTCGGAGGTCCGTGTCAGGTCTCATCTTAAATCACATTTCATACAGAATGGTCCAATATTTCCTCTATCATTTGTTTTCCTTTTTCAAGAAAATACTACCTTGTGATGCAGTTGTTGCTCAAGTAGGACCGCCGCCTACTTTGGAACTTACCCGCTGTACCCTTTTCTCCGTCTAGATTTATCTCTTGATGTGCGAAAGGAGATATTTTTCAATCTTCCTTTTGGAAAAAGGTTCGTTACACATGACATGATTCTGAGATTACGTAATGAAGATCGTCTCCTTCTCATTTTTTCCCTCCTTTTTCGTAGGGAAGCTTCAGTGTATGCCGTGCTGCTGTCCGAGCATGTCTCTCTCTCCTTTTTGGTTGAGGGGCGGGGGCGGTGTCGAGGGAACTTTGCTAAGATGATAGCATGCTTCCTTAAATCATAGGACCGTCTTCTATATTAGAATATTTGTTTTTGTATATGTAGCGAATCAGCATCTCTTGATAAAGTCTGGTCCATGTAGCATTACAGACTTACAGTACAACTGCTGCAAGACACGTTATATGAAAATAAACATAACATTTATTTTTTCTTAAAATATAATATATTATATTATAAAAATATAATTATTATATTTATATTGATTTTTTTTTAATATTTTGTTTTTTTATTAATATATTAAAATAAATCATTGCAGATTAAGGAGCGACTCGTTGATTTTATATACGAAGGGTATACTGCAGTTTAGAAGCTATCCGTTTCACCTACTGTTTCTGCTAAAACATGAGTAATCAAGTTGTCGGTGGGCTGTAAAAACAGCTAGGATGTCTTTATCTTAACTGGTCCTTAACTTCAAACGCTGCTAAGTGCTAGCCATGTTTGCCTTGATGTATCTGCATGTATTTTCCAGCTTTTGTGGACGTAGTTGCCTCCATGAAAGTAATGTACGTAGCTGAATGGAATAATAAAAAGATCGAGCTTTTTATGTTTCTGAATTTGAGCCCCCCCACCCACCGCCTAAAAAAAAAAATCTCTCTGGAGAACAGAAAAAAATACAACATATTGGACTCCTGATTAGTGATTACCTTCCAGAGAAAGAATAAGTAGAAATGTGATCGTATCCGTATGTACGTTTTTCGTGCAATTGCGGCTTAACGGCCATGCAGTACATTTGTACTGAAATTTGCTGAGATTTGACTGCGGTTATTGCAGTCACACATCTTGTTTCTCGGAGTCACCTACATTATCTTTAGAAAAATATATCATGAATTCTTTTTTTCCTCTTCTTCCCGTTTCTCTGAGAGTATCTTTGAATGATTTTGCTGCAGTTTCAACCCCAAAACAGATCACAGCAGGATGAAAAAATTAACACGATTCCTGTGACGTGTTACAAATTGCTCACGGAACACATGCATGCAGTAGTTCGACACTTATTACAATGATTTATGTATCGTCGGTGATAAGGCGTACCAACGACCATATCTGATGATATTGCATTAAATTGTCGATACAAGTGGATCGGCAATAATTTTATTATCCATGATTTAAGTATCGTCGGTAATAAGGCGTAATAACGACCATATCTAATGATGTTACATCAGTACTAAATTATTACTATAAGTGGATCGGTAATAAATTTATTATTGATGATTTAAGTTTCGTTGCTAATAAGGCGTAACAACGATCATATATATGTCGGAGTTAGACTTATTACTAACGATACAAAATAACGTGGTTTTAAAAAATAAATAAATTATCTTTAATATTGATGATTAAAATTTTAAAGTTGAAAAATAGTTTGAATTCAAAACCCTTATTAATAAGGTTTTGGAAATATATTCTAAATAATATTTTAAATACGAATGTTGTTATAAAAACGTACTTTACAAAATAAACATATTGTTATTACATTTTACTTGTCAATACTAGCATAAAATCAAAAAATTATTTTCAGCATCTTAATCTTGATCTTGATCTTAATTAGATGACAGAGGTGGAGGACCTTGAGCTCATATAGCCATAAAAGTTCTCATTTGTCTTAATTCTTCCTCCTAACGCTCTAATGTTGCTTGTTGTTGGGGTATAATCTCCCTCATTTATTTTTGGTTCTGCTCTACTTGAGAATTCTATTCACTATAGGAATGAGGACAAATAGCGACGATCTAAATCATCGGTAAAAAAGAGACGTTCGTTGGTAGTACATATTACCAACGATGTTTCGTTGGTACAAGTGGGTTGCTATTAAGCTTATTACCAACAATTTAATTGTTGTCGGTAATAAGGTGTAACGCCAACGATATGCTCGTCGGAGTTCAGCTTATTACCGACAATGCAAAATAATAGGGTTAAAAAAATAATTTAAATGACCCTTAATATCAACGATTAAAATTTTAAATTTAAAAATTGTTTGAATTCAAAAAACCTTATTACCAATGATTACGACTTATTACCGATGATATGTATGCCTTAATATCGACAATAAATCATCGGTATTAAGACTTATTACCGATGATAATTAATTTTTAATTTGAGAAATATTTTGAATTAAAAACCATAATAGCGATAATTGATCATAAGTAATACGCTTTTTAAAATATTAAATAAAATAAAAAATAAGGTTTTGGAAATATTTCCTAAATAACATTTTAAAGACGAATGATGTTATAAAAACCTAATTTACAAAGCAAACATATTGTTATTACATTTGACTTGTTAATACTAGCATAAAACCTAAAAATTATTTTCATCACCTTCATCTTGATCTTGATTAGATAGCGGATATGAAAGACCTTGAGCCCATGCAGTCATAAAAACTCTCATTTGACTTAATTATTTCTCTTGAAGCTCAAATGTTGCTTGTTATCGGGTTATAATCTCACTCATTTGTTTTTGATTTTGCTTTACTTGAGATTTCCATTGTTGTTCTTGTAGTAGGTTAGTGTGCATATAACTCGTGCGAGAAGTATCACAACTTGAGTCATCCCCTACAAGCCTTCGTTCCACACCTTTTCTATGGCTTGGACGACTACCTAAGACGTTCTCAAGTATTGGTTCTTCATCAATTTCAGGACGTGTAGGATCATCAGCACTACAATAAGCCATTTGTGACAAGGTCTTCTCTCATTTTCTTAACATTTTATTTTGTACATATAAGTAAAATTTAGACATATTATAAATTTTTTTAATAATATATATCATAATTAATTAATATAACTAACTTATTAAATTCTCCTAAGATTGAGGAGTGACCCATTTGTTATTCTTAAAATACATTTCTCTATAGGCCTCGATGGTAGGTAAAATTTTACTTGTCTCAGGATTATTCTATATATAAGAGAAAAGTTAATACATTACAATACAATACATGATAAAAGGGTAAGAATCAAAAAACCCAAAAATAAATTCTTATATTTATATCGTGACAAGGATTGTGTACCATGACAATGAGTTGTATGTTTTACCCTGTTAGTAGCATTTTTGTCCGCTAAAGCCTTCACCAACAAAATAGTAATTCATTTATGTTCTTTATATGTAATTTTATTCAATTTGTATACTAAAATTTAATATTACCTTTATATTCTCTAAATTCTATATATCGATACATCTTTACTACACATTTGGCTTGAAAAAGGAAGGCCTATAATTATTGTCTTCATGCCAATCCTTTTTATGATCACATTTACAATCTACGTATCCATTAGCCATCATTTGATCAAGACCTAATTCAATCCTATGCCATAAAGGATTTGCTCTCGATGGAGCTAAACCAAAATTTGTCTACATATATACACAATCATAAGTTAGAAATTATATAATTTTCATTTCATTACTTACTCAAAAAAGATAATAAATAAACTTTACCTAAACTTCAGGGAGGATCTTTGCCTTATCGTCCAGAGGGACATGTGACCATCTCTTATAACACGGTGGTATATTTTTCCTAATCTTATTTTCAAAGCATTTGGCAAACCATTTACCATATGGGCCTATAGCATTTAAAGTGTTTGCATGAAAATTGAAGTACACTTCAAACTGTTTTCTATCTCTTCTTTCAAACTCCTCCAACATCATCCTATCTCTATTTCTTTCTCTAGCCGTCCTCCTAGGATCACCTAAAACATGAATATACAAATTTTATCATTGAAATAATACAATTATTAAAGTAATAGTGATGAAATAAATGCAATATACCATATTTTATATCTTCTGAGTTCCGACACTCATAGCATAGTCTATAAGGATGCGATGGACGGCATCACGTCCATCACCATCACCACCATGACCTTGGGTAACAAGATCACCCATATAGAAACTATCATATATTCATCACCTTATGATGTATCAACTTTACTAAAAAGTTTAAAGAAGAGAAATTATTGCATTCGGGATATAATTCTATCCCCATCTCCTAAAATAATTATTCATAATATTGATCCCTATCATTCCCCAAATCACCACCTAAAGTCTTGTTATCATCTCTATTCAAAACATTGTCACCACCTAAGGGTTAATTATCAACCATGCCATCAAATAAGGCTCATTAGTACCACCTAACAAATCACCCAAAATATGTGCCATCTCACCTCCTCTCTCCTCCTCAATTGATTTTGACTCTGTTTTACCATGGTACACCCATTTCTCATAAGTTGGCATAAACCCAAAGTGTAATATGTGAATTTCAATTACACCAGGAGGGTGCCAAATATAATTTTTATGGTTCTTAAAAGGACAACAAACATACCCATCTAAATTTATACATTTTTTTTCATTTCAATAAAAGATTGAAGCCTATTCCAAAACTCATCAGACCTACGATTGCATAATCTTGTCCAACTCTTATCGATGGTCATTGTATCTATTAACTTTTTTTCAAGTAAATAATTTTCACTTATCTGATCAATAATTAAATTTAGAAAACAACAATAGTATAATATTAACTAAACAGATACTTTATATAAAGTTTAACTAAATTATATATACAATGTACAACAACAAGACAAAACATGGGTACATATCTAATACCCTAATGCCAAAAACTATTATTCAGCACACTAGTACAACCTTTAGAGTATACACTTTTATGCTGTCAATCACCTGCCAAAGCCTATGGTAACATTTGATGACAAACTCTTAATTACCCAATGAGTCCACAACTACCGTAGAATCATTTGCTCTTTCACTTCTTTAGAAGAAAACCCATTTATCTCCAATGAGTCATTTGGATAAATAGGGCACGCACGTACTTGCATCCCATGGAGATACTTCCATTCATCATCAATCACTATCAACTCTCTAGCAATCTGATCATAGCATTGCATAAAATTTTCACCTTCAATAAATCTAGAGTGTAGAACATCAGTGAAAAATAAATATAGATATTTAGTCATTGCCCCTATCTATGGTTGTATAAGTGGCAAGGTAAGAAAAAGATAATGCGACCTAAACTTGTAGGTCTCAAATACAAACCCTTCTCTACCATGCGATCTATCACATCATGTACCTATCTTGAAAGATGCCTAATATGCTGATTAGGAGACATCCTAAAGTAGGATAGAGGGTATGCATCAAGTAGTATCCTACCACCTATAAAAATTGTAGAAAATTACAATAAACATTAATATAAAGACCTTTTTTTAAGTTAACATTGACTTTATTTCATTTCTTTTAATTTAATAAGGGTTCAACTATGTAAAATTAAATAGCATAAAATATTTGAGTTTTTTTATATGATTTCATTAATTACTTTAAAGGTTAAAGATTAATTTTTTTATCAAAAATATTTAACTATTAAAGATTAATCATTAAATATATTTGTGCATTGCCAAAGTCATTAATATTAAATTGTTTACCTTTAATTTTTCAAAAACTAGTTTCAATCATGCCTATTAATTATTCTCTACGGTCAAGACCTAACACATAAATTCTTTTTATATTCACCACAAATACATTAGTTGTATAAAATTCTAACTATACAGAATTCATTAATAGTAAAAAAAATTCAAAACAATTTTGTTTATCTTTATTAATTGCTCTCTAAGGTCACGAGTTCTTCTATATTTTCAGTCAATGTTTGAAGTATTGGCACCATTAATTATTATTATTATTATATAATAACAAATGAAAATAAAATTTTCTACCTATTTATCTCTTGTCTTATTTTTTTGTTATGTATCTTATTTTTTACTAACAAATATTAATTAAATCTAATAAACTCACCAAAATAAAAGTAAAAATTATATATCACTAATTTTAATGTCTACTAACATGCTACTTTTAAAAGTATACACATATACTAAGATACCACCCAACATATATATCAATAACAAAATTAGCCAAAATATTTATTATAATCTAACATACTAATATTTTTTCTAATCTAACATGCGTAGTAAAAACTACATACAATAATCTAATTATACATATAATCTAACTATAATAATATAATAATTATACAAAATATAATTATTCAATCATATAAAACCAAACTATAATAATCTAATAATCCAATTATACAAAATCTAATCAATATATGTAATTAACCAATCATACCCTAAATATAATAATCTAATTCAGAATTTATTTCAATTTAAATAATATACAACAATTAACATAAAATAACTAAAATACTTAATTATTATGCCAAATTAATAGTACAGGGGTGCTTGGCAATGCTCAATGGTAGAGCAGTAGTGCTCGATGGTAGGGCATTGGTGGTGCAGTGGTAGCACAACGGTGATACTCAAGATTACACCTAGAAAATTATAGTTAGATAGCCTTATACCAAAAAATACATAAGAAATAAAAATTATATTGAAACAAACCTTCAAAAAGGAAACAAATGGAGAAGAAGGGTGAAGATAAGAAGAAACAATGACAAAATTTATCACTGATAAGAGAGAGAGAAGATGGAAGTCAAAGAAGAAGACAAAAAATGAGAAGCTAAGGTTTGCGGGCTTTAATATAAAAAACCCTTAATATCGACAATTGTAATAGTTGGTGTTAAAATACTTATCGTTGGTATTAAGAACGACTAAATTAGATGACATCATTTCTCTTGTACTATAAACAGAATAAAACACTTATTACCGATGAATAATCATTGATATAAAGTGAGGATTGTCGGTAATAACTAATTCATTATTACCTTCGTTATTTAGTGGCATATTTTCCTCCTATTTATTTTAAGAAAATATCACTCACTTAATACTGACGGTATATATTAAAAATAATATCATCGGTATTAAAATTCTTATTTATGTTCCCCTTCCTTTAGTGATAAATTTTCCTCCATAGTATTTTAATGAAATTAATAAATAATTCATCGGTATTTATTTTCCTAAAATTTTAATACAACTTTTGGAGAGAAATTTTACGGACCATAACTATTATCGGTATTAAGTCTTTTCTTGTCTTTATTTTCTAATTATTACTCATCGGTAATAATACTTAACACCAATGATTGTGTATTATGGATGTTAAGATCCTCGACGGTAATCATTTTTTTCACAGTTCAAGACGCAATCTAAGAGAGTGAGAAGTATGAGACGAATCGGTTCCATAAGCTGCAGAGATGACCTGCTTTAGGCCTTTCATTCTTATTTTCAAGTGCGTACAATATCTCCATCTTTTTTCAAAGGAGATGCCATGCAGCACCACTAACACACTTATGATGTTCAAAAGTTATTATGACTGTGCTTTTATTGTGTGGGGTAGTTTATATTCCATCCATTTTGAAGCTTTTGATTGTCAAGCTGGGCAATGCACAACGTGCTAAATGAAACAAAGACTAGTCTTATTAGATAAGAACATAAAAACTATGGCAGTTAACCATTACCCTAGCTTCAATTACACATATTGGTAACCGACACCGCTGATGGCTCCATAACTCCGTTAGAGCATGGTTCTTTCACTCTGATTGAAAGATAGCCTGAGTTGACCATATGCGGTGATGATCCGAGTGAACTCGTGTAGGTCCCCAAACATATCTACTACATTAAATGGTTTTATACCGGCTTTGTTTCCCATGAAAAGGAATAAAATTATCATTTATGTACCTGAATGGGTATATTAATTAATCCTTGCAATGTAAGTAATATAATATTTTGAGTAATTATCTTAATTGTATTTACTGTGAAGAGAAGTGTTTATAATACAAGGTTGTTACTAAAGTTAATGATAACCATTAGCTCCTAACAATAAGGATAACAACAGTTATAAAGAGTATATCTAAGAGTAGATATATTTACAGAGGTAAAACGAAGATTTTGATGTTTATCATTAGTTATAGGCAAGATTATGCTTATCATGGCCCCGCAAGATGGTTCACTGATGATCAAGTAGACCGATCTTGGCTAGAAGAGTTTCGAGCCACAGTTTGGACAGAGGCTTCGCGAGGAAGTCAGTGAGCTAGTCACCACTAGAAACATGCGTAACGTTGAGCTTACCCCCTTGAACTTTTTATCGGATGAAATGAAATGCTAAAGCTAAGTGTTTCATCTGTGAATAGAACACAAGATTAGCACTAAGATGAGTGGCACCCAAATTATCACAATAAATAACTAGCACATTTGCGACCATAACACCAAGATCATATAATAAATTTTGCACCCACATAATCTCAGCAGCGGTGGCAGCCACGACCTTGTATTCTGCTTCCATGGATGATGAAGCTAGAGTCCGTTGTTTCTTAGACATCCACGTTAATGGTGTTCGACCCAAGAAAATAACATGACCCATTGTTGACGTGAAGTCATCTTTGTCACCAGCCCAATCAACATCTGAAAAACCATGCAAGATAAGAGGAGATGATTTGTAGATCATCACACCTTTAGTAAGGGTGCAACACAAGTAACACAGGAGATGTTTCAATGCCAACCAATGAGCAGTAGTAGGCATATGCATAAATTGATATAGTTTATTCACCGTGTATGCAACATTAGGTCGAGTAAGGGTGAGATATTGAAGACCACCCACAAGAGCTTAGTAGTCTTTAGGAGTAGCAACGATAACACCTTGAGTTGCCGAGAGTGTTTGGGAAGGAGACATAGGAGTAGGGGCAGACTTTGAGTCCAACATACCCATTTTTTCAAGTATTTCAACAATATACTTATGTTGGTTAAGGAAAAGTCAATCTTTGGTGGGCATAACTTCAACACCTAAAAAATATAACAAAGAACCAAGTTCTTTAAGAGCAAATCTGTGAGACAATCTCTGAATGAATAGATCAATGGTAGATGCATGAGGACCTGTGATAATAAGGTCATCAACATAGATAGCAAGATAAATGGGTGATGAAGGATGATGAAGTATAAAAAGAGATGTGTCCAAAAGAGCACGCTTGAACCCATGAGATGTGAGGAACGAAGTGAGTTCATTGTACCAAGCCCGAGGGGCCTGGTTGAGACCATAAAGAGCCTTCTTTAACTTGCACACATGCGTAGGATGATTAGCATCAACATAGCCTGGGGGTTGAGCCATGTAAACTTCTTCACGAAGAGTACCATTTAGAAGGCATTATTAATATCAATTTGGTGGAGAGACCGATCATTAGTCATAGCTAGAGTGAGTAGTATCCGAATAGTGGCTGGTTTGACAACTAGACTAAAAGTTTTTGTATAGTCTATGCCAGGTCATTGTTTAAAACCCTTAGCCACTAAGCAAGCCTTATAACGCACAATGTTGCCATGTTTATCATACTTGACATGAAACACCCATTTGCACTTGACAATATTGTGAGTAGTATCCGATGAAACTAAGTCCCATGTACCAAAATTTTGAAGAGATTGCATTTTTTAATCCATGGCTTGTCACCAAAGTAGGTCTTTTAGAGCTTGCATGACAGCAATCGAAGTAAGAGGTTTGCGTTAGACCGAATTAAGGTTTGCGTACTTGGTATTGGGCTAAAAATGTTGTTCTTGGAGCGAGTAATGATACATGAGAGAGGTTGAGAGGATTTGAGTATTGGTATGTCAACAGTGGGCTGAGGTTGGCCTTGGTTTGGGGCTTGGGCAGTGACTGTGTCGAGGGTAGAAGCTAGCTGCTGGGCAGAGGATTATGGCGTGGCTGGGGAGCTATTAGATGTAGTGGAAGGGATGTTAGAAGGCATAATATGGAGCTTATGAGGAGTGGAAGGAGGAGTAACAAATGCAGAAGTAGTAGGGGGTTCCCGACAAGGAGTAGCATGAGAGATGATAGGTAGGGAGGCGACTTCAAGACACCAATGATTTGGTATGGGATGGGGTGATGTCGAAGGGGCACCTGTGAGTCGGGGATAAGGAAAAATATATTCAATAAACCAAACATGACGCGAGGTATACATTTTATGAGTACTGAGATCAAGACAGTGATATGCACTCTGTGTTTTGGAATAGCCAATGAAAAGGCATGACTTAGGCTATGGATCAAGTTTATGCGAGGTATATGGCTTTAACCAGAGATAGCATAGACGCCCAAAGCTACGAAGTTTATTGTAATTCAAAGATGTGACAAACAAGCACAAGTAAGGATATTTGTCTGCTAATGTGGGCGTGGGAAGTCTATTTATTAAATAGGTAGTAGTAGAAAATGCATTTGTCCTAAACTCTTGAGGGAGAGACGCACAGGATAGCAAGGAGAGCCCCATTTCGACAATGTGGCGATGTTGACGCTCAACATAGCCATTGTGCTTGGAAGTGTGAGGAGGAGAGGTGAGATGAGAGATACCATTGATAGTAAGAAAAGTGTTCAAGGCTGCATATCCCCCCCTTAATTATCAGAACATAGAGTTTTAAGTAGCTTGGCAAAAAAAAAATTCAATGAGAGTTTTGAACCTTATAAAGACCGGTTTAGTGTCAGATTTTAGTTTTAAAGGATGTAACCAAATATACTTTGTAAAATGGTCCACAAAAATGATATAGTATTTGTAGCCATCATAAGATGAAACTGAGGATGTCCATAAGTCAGTGTAAACAAGCTCTAGAGGAGAAGAAGAAAACAAAGTAGAATGACAGAAAGGAAGTTTGTGGCTCTTATTACATTGACAAGCATTACAATTGAAAGAAAACGAAACAGTGACATTCAAATCAATATTGGAAATTAAAGTTTTGAGGATAGACAACGAAGGATGGTCGAGCCCGTGATGCCAATCAATCACAAGAGCCTTAGTAGTAGACAATGCTAGGATAGATGACGACAAAGGGAGTTCATAAACACCTTGTTTAGCTGGACCCAGAAGTAGGTGTGCCCCCGTAAGCCAATCCTTCACAATGAAAGCATCAGAGGAAAACTCAATAAGAAGATTATTTTAATTGCAGAACTAAGAAATAGAAATAATATTCTTGGACATAGTAGGAGCATAGAGAACATTTAAAAAACGCAAAGATTTAGAAGGAGTGCAAAAGGAGAATTAACCATTAAACACCTATACCATTACCAATGACTACTTCCTCCGTTCCATCATAGGGGTTGTGAAGAGACAGGTTGGTGAGGTCTTAAGTGACATGATGAGTTGCCCCCATGTTAAGCAGCCAAGAGGGTGAGGCAAGGATATTGCTCACGACAACAACATACTTGAGGAGTAGACTGGTGTGCAGTTGAAGGTGGAGGGGAGGGACGAGCATTAGGAATTTTTTCTTGAAAGGATTGGCACCTATATAAAGAGTGGCTGACAGTTTGGCACCATTGACACTTGCCTTGGTAGCCACAAGTTTTGGGATTGTGCTTTGGTTGGTATGGGAAGGTTTGTGGTGTTGAGAATGAGAGGATGGAATGAAGGGTCGAGTGCTAGTAGTAATTGCTGTGGAAGGGAGAAAAGTTTGGTTGTCATCAGTACGTAGACTTACTTCTTTTATGAGTAGCTTCTCATGCAGCTCATCAAAGCATATGAGAGTGTCCTGACCACCCACATAGTCAATGATCGATTGAAAGTATGGATCTTTGAGACCCTCTAGGACTTTGTCAATCAAATCCTCCAGCGAGACAGGATCACCAAGCATGGCCCGTTGGTCAGCACACACTCGAATGGAGTTGATGTATTCAGTGACAGTTTGGGAACCTTTGGTGAGAAATTGGAAATTGGCTTTGAGGAGTTTGATACGACCACGGGATTGATGAGCGTATGTGTGAGCAAGGATATCCCACGTATCCTTGGAAGTGGTGGCACGAGATATCAAGGGAACCGTAGTTGAGTCGAGAGTGCCTACAAGAGCACCAAAAAGCAGACAATCTCGGCGGTGCTAAGTTGTGTGTGCTGGGTTGATTTTCATAGTAGAATCATTGGTGACAGTAGATGGTGGAGGAGGATGAGTGCCATCAAGAAACTGGAATAGGCCATACCCGACCAGTGTGGCTTCAAGTTGAAACTTCCAGGATAAATAATTTGAGGAGTTGAGTTTGATAATGTTGGTGAGGGAGACAGCCACAAGTGGGTTGTGCGGCTCGGCAGAGTTGGGAATGGTGGTGTTGGCCACAGAAACCGGCGCAAGGAGATTAAACAGAAAAAGATTGCAGGAACCTCCCGTCTGATACCATATAATAGTTTGAGTATTTATCTTAATTATATTTAATATGAAGAGAAGTATTTATAATACAAGGTTGTTACTAAAGCTAATGATAACCATTAGCTCCTAACAATAATGATAATATCTAGGAGAAGATATATTTACAGAGGTAAAACAAAGATTTTGATGCTTATCATTAGTTATAGGCAAGATTATTCTTATCAAGCAGTGCCCCTACCAATTTTAACACATTGAAGCAGGGCTGGGGCTTGCCACTTGGCTCTGAAATCTAGAGGATGAAGTTGAGGCATTGGAAGAAAGGTTCTTAACCATAGGAATCAGGGATTGTACAACATCTGTTATGAGCGGCCTGTAATCTGCTTCTGGTTGCACACAAACGGCTGCAATAGCTGCTACCTGTAGGAGCATGATATCAAGGTCACGAATGGATTTATAGTGTGATTTCAGCTTTAATTATGTACAAGCGTCAGCCTCTTATACCTGAATGAGATCCTTCTTTGAAGATTGGCCTTTTATAGTTGGATCAATCATTTCCATGACTTTATCCCTGCTAGTTAACCTAGGAAGGGCCTGGTAATATTATTGGAAAATAATGATTATATATAGTAATATATATAGTACAGAACTTACTCAAATTAAGGATTATATTATGGTAACAATAATTAAGGATAGTAATCATTTATTACCCAGGAAACAAGGAAATGTTCTCCGGGAGGTCTGTTAGTGTCAATGGGCAGTCGGCCTGTCATGAGCTGTAGAAGAACGACACCGAAGCTGTACACATCTGATTTTGTAGTCAGCTTACCTGTCGAAACATACCTGCATAAGGCACATATTGTGATGCACTTGTGACGGTGTATGTGGTAGGCTAAGAATTATATGAATTGACCGCATGATAGATAAAGAAAGAAGGTGGTCGATTCTGTCGTTTAAATTTTATTTACTACGTAAAGTAATGCGGGATTGCTTAATCTTGTGCTGCACGTGCTTTGACGTCAGGGGGGCCGACTTGGTAAGACTAATAATTAAAGCCAAAAACGTTCTATGTAATATCAGGCTTTTTTTTTGGGGGGGGGGGGAGGATTTAGCTGTTGTATGTATGTATAGACACACTTTTCTGGATTCCCTAATAAGACAGACAGGGAGACAGACAGCCGCTAGAAACCATCCTATTAGAAGAAAGCGCACGACAGTTTGCATTTTAGGTACGGTTTCAATTAGAAGAAAGCATCCAAGCCTCACATCTCATGCATTGTATATCAAAGCTGTAGTAGAGTTTTGGATGAGTGATGATATGGTGGTGTATGAATGTGAAATGAATGAAAGAGATGGATGAGGGAGAGCACCCACTCTGGAGCGAGGTACCCCGTGGTCCCTAAGACCCGTGTTGAAATCTGATCGCTTATCGTGTCAGAGCCCATTTTGGCTAACCCGAAACCGGACACCTTGGCTCTGAAATCCCGATCAAGCAGAATGTTGCTGCATTTGAGGTCACGGTGTATTATTGGCGGAGTGGCACGTTCGTGGAGGTACTCTAGGGCTCTGGCACAGTCGAGAGCCATCCTTATCCGGGTGCCCCAATCCAAAGACCAACGGCCACGGCCATTAGGATCGGTGTTGTTTGAATAGAGGTGTTGTTGGAGGCTTCCATTAGGCATGAGTTCAAATATTAGGAGCCTGTGTTGTTGATCTGCGCAGTAGCCAAGGAGTGCCACTAGGTGTGGAGAGTGCAGACGACTCAGTAGGTCCACCTGCCCAAGAGAAACAAAAATAAAAATGTAGTATTCCTCCAGTACTGCAATGCATGAGCAAGTTACTAGCCAGCGGATATACCAAGTTGCAGGATAAATAGTCTGATAGATGATGTATAAGCGTTAGTATTAGTTTAGTATCATTTTGCTAACTTTGTAAGTGGTGCTACTTTTGTCATGAGAATTTTTTTGGGGGGAGGGGAAGAGCAGAGCATAAAGTTTCAAGCATATATTCTCAGTCGTCGAAAGTTAAAAAGAGTATACTAGATACTTACTAGGATAAGAAAGAGGACTCGAGTGCAAAGAATAGTGCGTTAATTTCATATCATATATGTTTGTCCCTTTTTTTTTTGATACCAGACTACTTACTAATAGTAAATAGTAGTACTGAAGAGTCGAGCATGCGTCTCCTCGTACGTACCTCTATCCTGAAAGCCCGCTCCCCATGCCTGCCTTCCCTACGTAATGCTTTAATGGCTGCAACCGTGCCGTCGCTAAGAACCCCTCTGTACACCACCCC
Source organism: Tamarix austromongolica (assembly GCA_039764185.1). NCBI lineage: Eukaryota > Viridiplantae > Streptophyta > Magnoliopsida > Caryophyllales > Tamaricaceae > Tamarix > Tamarix austromongolica. Next base: position 91,607,168 of record CM077816.1, on the reverse strand, counting down.
AAATCCATCATTCCCAATCACATTAACTTCGCTGAAGTTATTTGTGGCCGATTCAAGCTCCTTGTAGGTGAATACTTGTACCCCGCTCAGTCTCTTCAATGTCTGTGGCACACACCGCGAACTCTCTCCATATAGACACCCGTGCTTCTTCACACCTAACACGTAGTAGTAGTAGTAATAGTGTAAGTTTTTATAACAATTTAAGCTTCGGGGTAAGAGCGAGCTACGTATAGATAGACCGGGTGTTATATATACAGTGTAATAAACCTACCTGGGCTCTTACTGATATTAGTAGCAGTACGTGCGATAAATTTGCAGCTGTTGCGGCCTTTGTCACTGCTACTGCTGCTGCTGCTGCTGCTTTTATTGGAACTCACGCGTCGAAGCATAATGATGAGAACTAAGATGGCGACAAGTAGAAAGACCAACATAATCGGCACGACAATGAGAAGGATAGATGTAGTCGACGATTCGAAGCCACGGTGGGGGGAATAGTGTTTTTGGCTCTGGTTGCTTGCTGCGGTAATGTCAGGCGTGGCTTGATCAGGCACAGCGCCGCTGCTTTCCATGCTGATGATTAGGACTAGGGAGGGAAATCGAACCTACTTAAGGAAGGGAGGTCGATCGATAGGTAGGTAGACGGACAGAAATGTGACGTGCCTCCTCTTATAATCGGTGAGTTCGAGGGTTGAAAATTGAATTGCTTGTGACGAGGGTACAGGGTACTCCACCCCGCAGCGGAAGACGAAAAAATGAGAGAGATGTTACGGCCGAAGTTGTTGGGTACCGCCTTTTAATTTATTTACTAAGCTCAGCTCAGACGCAGAAAGCAACGTCTGAGGTAAGCGGCGGTACTAAGGCTGGACAAAAGAATGACCTGGCTGTGAAAGTGAGTTGACGGAAAAGGAGAACAAAGACAGAGAGCAGAGAAGCTTGAGGGGAGAGAGAGAGACTGATATGAGATTTTTTTTATCCTCCTTCTGTTTTAAATAGGAATGTCGTTGGGAATTGAGATTAACATTACGTGGCAGCGTGTACATGACATTGGCCTTAACTATGATGTCAGATGGGTTGTCATGATAGTCAGTCTCAGTCAGTACTTAGTAGTAATTTATGTCCGAAAATCTCTCTTAGAACATCCACAATGCTACACTCAAATTTAAGACTTCAATTGTATTATTTAATTATTTTTTTTTCTTTCCTATTTTTATTAATTTACCTCAAATTTAATTCAATACTCTACAATCACCAACCTCAAATTTACAACACCCAATTACTTTTATCAATCACATCATCATTAATTATTTACACTTTATATTATTTAATATCCAAAATATACTAAAAAATATTAAAAATCAACTATGCATAAAATCCTAGGAACTACTTTTCAGAAATTGGGAGCCCTAAATATTTGAGGTTACCCCAAATTTAAGGATAAAATTTTTTTCCCACAATCACAACCTCAAATTTAAGGTTCTCAAATTTGAGATTGGGATACCCTTTTTTTACCCCATTGCAGATGCTCTTATTCGTCATTTTTATCTCAAGAGTAATTCCTTTTTCTTTTCTTTTTTACTTCTTTAAAAGTTATATAAATATATATATATATATTTTTTATTTCTGTAAGCGACCTTCGGGGCACATGTTATTCCATCTCTCGTCGATTCAGGCCCGCAGGCCAGCCAAGCCTTGGAGTTTTGTTGTATTATTTATGTTTAGGAGTAGTCTCTGTCATTGCTCCAGTATAATAAATAAATAAAGGCCTTGTGGGGTTGGGAGGGGGGGGGGGAGGTTGTTAATCAAAGTCCGGAAACGGTATCAGACGATAATTAATCGTGGACCGAGCGAACTACAAGTGAGTGATGGTTAGTATGATTCAGCCAACTTAGAAGTTTCAAACGATTTTTCACCGTCCCTCTAGGGCTGTGTAAAAAATTAGAATTTGAAAATTTGATTTGATATTTAAAAATTTAATTTGATAGTTTTGATATTTGAATCGACTTTCATATCCGACTTTCGGATATCCGATTTTTTTTCTACACTATTTGATACAAAAAAATATATAATATTTTGTTGATTATTTCAACAATACATTATATTATTATATTTTTATAGTTTCAAGTTTTAAAATTTTATTTATTTTTATATTTTAAATATTTATAGTAATATTTTAATACTTTTTTTAAATAAAATAAGATATTTATATGAATATAGATATGAATATTAATTTATATACGATCTGTATTTTTTAAAATATTCTAACAAAAGTTATTAAAGTTGATAAAATAGTATTTTTATACGGATATTGGATAAATCCATATCCGGTCAGTATTTTTTGGATATCTACATCCCAGATATTCGGTCTAAAAAATAAGGAGCAGATATCCGAAAAAATATCCAAAAGGATACGGATATCCGATTTTACACGCCCCTACTCCTCCTAGTAGGTTCGTCAATGCAGGCAAATAGGCAATGTTTGATGTCTTTTTCGTTTTGATATTGGAACATGGATTTTATCCTAATTGTAATCGTAAACTAATTGTCTCTTCTCTTGATGTCTCCTTTGTCGTTTGACGGTTGGATAATAAAAAAGAATATTTATTTATTTATTTTTATTGAATGAAGTCTCATTTAATTTAGAATACCAAAATTCCTCGATATAAATTTCTCTCATCTTTTATTGGTAAAATTGTAACATCTTTCTAAAGTCGTCGTCGTCTATATAGATATAGTGTTTTATGTCCGCCTTTTACGAATTTTTATAGATAAATAGTAATTTAAAAAGAAAAATCATACAATTGTTTATAATTTTCACGTCATGCATGCAAGCTATTTATAACAGATACTGTTATTCGTTAGTCTAGTTATTTATGTGCTTACCCTACCCGTGCTTGATTCCTCAACTTCAGAATCTTTGTTCCCACTCTACGGACCTGACTTCAGCGGTGAGTAGACGCTAAACAGCCATGTAATCAGTAACTAACACGGTACCAACTTGTAATGTCAATGCAATTGCTTTTGTCGGAGGTTTTAAATTATTTTCAAAAACAACAACAACAATAATTCTAACATATCAGTTTGGTTCTACCCAACCCAACTCACGACGAGGCGGTGAATGGTTCTCGGTCCTCGCCTCTGGTGCTTGTTTGTTTTTACGTGGGACAACGCGTACACTGCGAGTCAAGGTGGCCGGCGACCTGCCTCTTGTTTTTAAACGTGCATGGGTCGGCTCTTGTGTATCAGTCCTTTTTTTTTTGGTCTCATTTCACTTCTTAATTTCATTGTCGACGCCAACTGACATTGTGCTGGCTGGCTCTAATTTGGGCGGACGATCGATTTTTATTCAGTGCGATCGATCGGTCACTACTAATCCGGCAAAATCATCATTCCGGCGAGCCTAAAGGTCAGCCGCAACATGTTTGCTTTGATAGAACCAATCAATTGCAAGATCCGATACCATGCATGGCCTAATGCTAAAGATTTTTGTTTGATATATAAAAACCACAATCATGTTAGAAAACCCTACTATATAGAGAATCTTCTTTGCTATCACGCGCGCCAAAACTAATTATTGTACTGACTGATCATCCTGCCCTTAACTACAGCTTCTACCTTTGGGACAGAAACTCAGACACGATATGTTGCCCTTCAAATCAAGACCACTAGGGATTGGCATCATCAGGGTGGGGTTGGTCCTGTGCGTGTCTCTGTGCGTCTGTGCGTGTTTTTTTTCCTTATCTTCCTTTCCATTTTCTTGATAATGGTGACAACTAACAAGGGCCAGACGTCTTTTACTCTGCTTATACAATCACACGTCTCGCGCCACGTTACCTACGTAAATCATTCATGTGAAACATTGCTTGGATTCTCGGTGTATGTAGTCTCATCATTCATGTGAGTTGTGAGTCTTGTGACTCTCAGGCTGAAGAAAAAGTACCAACAAGAACGGATTTTTTCGATCCCAGGTTCCTCGACGACAAATGGCGGTGTAGGTACGAGTCGGGAGGAAGAAATAGGAATATTTCGTCCGATCCGGTGTTAAAACACCGATTTTCCCCGAAAGAATCTACAAAAAGAGAGAAGAAAAAAAAAAAAAACCTTCCACTTTTAAAATTGAGATACTTTAAATTTAAGGAAAGAACGGTAAGGATAGAAAAATATCTTAAATTTAAGATTACTTTAAAATTTTAAAGTATTCAAAGTGTAAAAATCGAAGTGGATTCGGTATATGTTTTAGATTGATTTTTATTATTAGAATGCATATGAAATTTTTTTTTTTTTAAATTAATCATTATTAATTAAATTATTTATAAAATTATATTTAATAAAATTTAATTATATAAAATTATTAATTGATATTTATAGATTAATATAAATTAAATATAATAAAATATAAATAATTGGTGATATGATTGATAAAAATAATTAAATTGTATAAATTTAAAACTGTAAAATATTAAGTAGAAAATTAAATTAAAAAAATAATAAATATAAAAAAATTAAACAATATAATTAGATACCTTAAATTTAAATTTAAGATACAAATGTTCTTCCACGCAGCGTCTCAAATATGCTACCCGATCCTGGTCAGAACTAGACCCCTAGCTAGATACCTGCAGCGGACGAAACAAAGGTAAACGGATCAGGTTTAACGTGGAGAGGGATGCCATGAAAATGTTTCAAGAGAGATTAGTCGCGAAACAAACTAACCATCAGAAAATCAAAGACCCCCACGACTCGAGGCACTCTCAACCAGTCCCATTCTTTTAATTACAATGTGCAGTGGATCGCTGACTATCCATATATATATATATATATATATGAAAGGTACGTGCTTCCCTATTTAAGGTCACATTCACATGCTGTTCCCTCGTGTCATGATGTATTATGCAGTATATGTACATGACACACCTCCTATCTGCATAGTCTATCCACAACGAAGAAACAAAGACGATATATGACAGAACATTCGGTTACTCCAAAAACAAAGCCGAGCATCGGATATATAGAACCGAGATTTCAATTACGAAGAATCAGGAGGAGACAAGGCAATGGCACAGCTAAGGTTTTGTTTCTATGCTGCTCCCCATAATGCAATTAGCTTTGTTATTCTGTCAGCAGATCAGAAATTAAATAAGGAGTGTATCAAACTATGGGATAGCAGTTAACATAAAACTATAAAGTTAAGAAAGTATCAAAAACGGTAACATATATAGAACTGCATATTTCATCAAACAATAAGCCATTCCACTATCAAGTACCATAATTAAAAATAAAGAAGTGACATTCTGCAACATTAGGTATTGTTTCGCATAGGTAAGCTCTTCATCCTTAAAATAAAGCAACCGATCAGAATCATTACCTAGACGGGATGCAGGGGGGCAAGAAGAGAAAGCGCGAACTTGAGGACAAACGCCTCCGTCCGTCTGAAGCAACGACAGAATCAATGGGTGGGGGGGGGGGGGGGGGGCGACGCTACCTCCAGAAGATCCACCTAAGCCAGCCAGCCAGCCAGCCACCTCTTCTTCTTTCCTCAGGCTCGACGCACGTTCGACGCATAACCTGCTCGTCTTCAGCTTCGTTTCCGGTCTCAAATCATAACTTCTTCAAAATTAAGCGATCGATCGACGAATGCCGGTAACGGTTGCCTCGTTTTCTTGTAGATGAAAAGCCTTTTTGTTTTTTTTTTTTGCTTTGCTTGTTTCTTCGAGGGATGTAGAATTGGAAGGGTAGAAATCTACCGGCGATCGTGGGAAAGTTGAGGGGACGTACTATTAAAGTTACTAGTCTATTTAAATGACCCTTTTGGTTATTATTCAAGGAAAATGCTGATCAGGATGCTTAATTGAGAATAAGTATAAGCCAACATGGTTTTTTTTTTTGAATTTAAAGGGAGAAAAAGAAAGAAGTAAAAGTTTTTTTTATATTAATTTCGTGCTATTAATAACTGGAATTTTATCGTTATTAATATTGTATATAATATGAATATTTTAAAAAATAAAATTTGAAAGTTGTTTCTAATCATAAGTCATCATTTAAAAAAAAAAAGAAAATAGTATTAAACTTGAGTTATTTTATTTTTTAATATATGGATAAATATTAAATTAAAAAAAAAGATTAGGTTTGTAAATATCTACAAGAATTATTATTATTAATTATTAATAGACGGTTGGGTCGGTATTTAGCTTGACCTAAAAAAAATAGGCCGGTTGAGGCTAATGGGGTTTGGGCCGGATGTTTCGGGAATGGATCAAGTTCTTACACGGGTATCTATCCATTTTGCACTAAAGGACGGGCTCTTTCAGCAAGGGTCGGGGATTTACAACGTGCTTTTCCCTGATTTGAGAATTTACCAACTAATTTTGGTGACTTTATCTTAAATAAAAAGAGGAGAAAGAAAGAAAGAAAGACCAAATGTAGGTGTTTTCTTTATTCCTTTCCTCTTTTTTCAAAAGCAGAAGAATGGCATGCCACACCAAATGTATGTATTTTTAGGGCTGTACCTGTAGGGGCATCTTTTAGGGCATCCATCCGTCCGTCCATGTTGAGCTGGGCTGGGCCGGGGCCCGGGCGTCCCTTTTTAAACCACTCTTTTAGAGTTTGAAACCAGTCAATGCAATGCAAATATTTAAAGGCGGAAAGAAAGAAATAAATCAAATTGATCTTTCCCAGAAAAGAAAGCGGCTGGGGGGAGAATAAGTGCTGCTGCATTGCTGGAGAAGCTACTACCAGTGTTATTACGGAGGAAAAAGAAAAAGAAAAAGAAAAATAGTAGTCATAATTCAAATATCATGAAAAGCCGTATTGGGATCCTCAAAGGCTTTGTTAAAGATTTCATAATGCCATGCCAGCCTACTACCATGCATGTAAATTTGTGACCGTGAGATATGTACCTTCTTCCTCGTGCCATGCCATGATGGCATGCCCTTAAAAGCGAAGATTCTCAAGACATTGATCATTACATTTTAGTCAAAAAAACTAAACTTTCATGATTTTGTTTTTTTTTTCAAAAAAAAATAATAATTACTTTCTCTGTTCTTCCTTCCCACTGTGGTTCGTCCTGCTCGTCTGTTTGACAGCTGAAGGCCGGCTGCTTTTAGAATTTTTCGTATCAGATCAGCTCAATTTAAATCAAATCATCAAATTTTTAGTAACAAAATAATATAAAACTAATAACAATAATTATAATAATAGGAGTGATCATTAGTAACAACACAATTAGTTGAGGTCTTGTATGCAAAGGAAAACACTGTTTTTCTATCTTCTTAGTAATTTATTCGACTAGAAAAAGGGTTGAGGTCCAAACTTTTTGCTTTTTCCTTTTTCTTAAAAAAAAAGAAGAAAGAAACCCAAATAATTACTCGGTTTCCTTTTCTTTTTCTTTTCCCGTCTTATGTTCCTATGCAATCAAAACTCAAGAAAAATTATTTCCTTTAAAAATTTCAAGAATATGCCAGATGCCAAGTTAGAATATTAATATGGCAAAACACTCAAATAATATGCGCTGGAACATTAACTTTTTTTTTTATTTTAAAAAAAAAAAAAACACTCACCCCCCCCCCTCCCTTCTTAGCCAATGATGCCGTCAATCATAGTAGAGTATATATAATAACTACACATGCACGTCAGATTGTTGGTTACAGTTTCCGGAACATGCATGTAGGAGATGATGCAGATCGTGAGGCAGACTCGTGATCCACCTACCTAATAACAATACCAGTGAATCGCTGTACCGACCTCGATCGTGATCGGTCTAAGTTTCAGAAATTAGAATTGTTTATCTTTCTCGTCATCCTTACGGATAAATACCGCCGTTTCACACTAAGTGCTCGTTTGGTATGGGGGTAACGGGGGTGGAAAAATTACCCCCATATTTTATATATCTTATATAATTTATTTAAAATTAAATATTTTTATTCTAATAAATATCCATTTGAGATCTTAATTTAATCTAAAATGGGTATTTCATTAAAAATATATTTATTATTATTAAATACTTAATATAAGAGGTATAAAATAGAGGGAAAAATTTTCCACCCCTATTACCTCCATACCAAACATGCCCTAAAGAGTAACGAGGAAGCTGATGAGACAGACCCCTTCTCAAAAAATTTGCTCTCTTTAATCATAAAAGGTAACTTACACTTTACACTCCGATGTAATTCTGCTGGGCTTCGTTCCCCAATTGATTCGGACCCGAAAATTTAGACAAGGCTCGGGACCGGTTATTTTGAATTTTGAATTTTTAGTTTAAAATTAGATCGGTATAACGGTCTTTGGTATTGATTTTAATTCTGAAGCCAAAAAATAAAATAAAATTGGTCTTTAACTAGATTCGATCGGATCTTCTAATTTGCCTAAAATTTCATCAACATTTTATCTAAAATATACATATATACATAATTAAGCGATTTTGGTCCTAATTAATATGATATCAGTTATTCCGATTCGATCTTCGGTCCATATTTCAACAAAAGTTGGTATTTAGCCGGGTTTTGGTCGGGGTCCAATTTTAGATTAGTGCACATCCCTAGTGATAGTGATTTGTAATGGACGAGTATGATATGTATATCTAATACAACAGAACGTGTATGATTCATATGTATATATTTTAGTACGTATTTATCATTCTTTGGACTGATGTATATCAATCGAAGTAGTTTCATTCATTATCTATAGTTGATTTCCATCTTTATTTGGATTGATGTATGTTTTTTGATATCTATCATTCTTTTTTTTTTTCTTTTTTTTTGGTTGATTTTCACTAACTTTTTCTTTGAATTAATGTGTATCATTGGTAGAACAAATTTATAACATAAAATGAATCTAAATATAATTGAATATGCAATCTATAACATAAAAGTAAGACACGATAATCACCATACTACAATACATTTCAATCATAGCTATTATATTATCATTTTATAACAGTTATATAATATTAACAAGTCACATCACATTACAATAGCATATGATCTTCTTGAATGATACTACGTAAGTATTGAAAGACTTTCAACTATTTGATCTCCTTGATTAAAAAACACATAAATTATTTATTATCTTTTAATCATTCGATCTTGGAAGTCAAATTATGCGTAAGGTCTTTTGAACCATTAAATCACTAAATGAAGCTTCAGACTTCAACCTTAAATTGTGTTAATATCATTTCGTGCTTTTGGTATGTACATGTAAATAACATAATTGGTTGTAACCTTCATACCTCTATCGACACTTATATAACCACCCATTTGTACGCCGGGTATGTGGGAAATATTTAACCACTTCTGGATGCCCTCTACCAAGTTTAGGTAATTGAGATTTACACTCTATTCTCCAATCAACTTCACATTATGAGATATGTGTGTAGTGATAAGCGATGTGACCGTTGATTCATCATTTTTTATGGTAAAGGTGATGGGTGGTGAGACTGACAATCCATAACCTTTTAATTCAGGTAATTTTTTTAATGTTGCTATTTCAGGTGCCTTTTAGTGATGGAGATTTATATATGGCAATAGGCGATGTGATCGTCAATTCATCACTTTTGATATTTAAATCGATCATATTAGATCTAATTTGGATCTATTGAATAGAAAATCATTAGGTTTTTACCATCATTTACCTCTACCCTCCATCTTATAATTGGATGGGTAGTCATCATGTATGCAATCGAATTAAATACATACTACCACTACATACAATTCGAATTAATAAAAATACCAATTACGATAAAAATAAAGCAAAGGGGGGGGGGGAAGAAGTGTAAGATTCTCTTGTTTCAAGTTGATTCTAGGCCATATTATATCCTCATAAATTTTTTTAATCAATCCGTATGAAGTAGGGATCAATGCCCTGAAAATTTGTTTGACTATAAGAAATGTTACATAGGTGATCTTTCATATACTTACAAAAATTGAGATATCGCACTAAAAATAAAAAAAGGTAGGTTAGTCTTATGCGACACATAGTAATCATATCCTTATAAAATGATAACCAGCGAAGATATGATAGCCTCTCTTATAAAGAGCACGTGGAATAACCCAAAAGCCATATCGCATCTCCATATTGATTGAAAATAATGGAGATATCAAACATAGGATTTAATACAATACACATCCATAAATTTTATAGTGTAGCATAATAAAAATGACTTCCTTTGTATTAAAAAGATTGCCACCGCATATTTTAAAGATAAAATTTGACCTTAATTTCTTTGAAAACATAATATATTATGATATAAAAACATAATTATTATATTTGTGTTAAAAAATAGTTTTGTAACATAATTATATATATATATATATAAAGATATTAATAATCAAGCATTATTCAGCATTTTCTATATGGAGGAAGTATAAAAAAATATATTTTTAAAGAATTTTTTCAATATGAATATAACAATTATAGTTTTATATTATAATGTACTATATTTGACAAATATAAGTGGTTAAACTCACACACACACACACACACACACACAAATGTATATATATGTATATATATATATATATATACAAGGACGAAGCTGGGGTATAAATGTCATGGGTCCCAATAAATACCAAGTATATATCTAAATATAAAATAATTATAAAATTTATAATAACAATAATACCATATTTAATATTACCCATAATTATACATAGATATTTGTTTACAATTGTATTTAATCAAACTAATTCAGAATTTCACAATAAAATTAGAAATAGAAATACAAACTAATTCAATCAACAAAAATTAGGTTAGATTTAAATTACATATAAAAGAAACCTTACTCACCTAATGGCTAGTGAAGTTGTGGAATAGATTGACTAGTGGTTGGCTGCCTATAGTGTTGCGACTACTATGGTGGATTTTGGTGTGCAGGTGTAGTGTGGTGCACTGGTGCTATCGTGTAGGGACGAAGCAGTTGTGTAGGCCATAGGGACAACCAAACAGGCAGGAAGGAATCGTAAGGGCCATCGGGCTAGGGGCTACAACCTTCTAAGTTCAAATTTCGGGAGTGGGCCATGGACGGCGGCGGGTGGCCTGTCATGCAGTGCAACACCGATCAGACACAAGCATAGGTCATGAAACGCTCACGGTACAATAGGGCTACATCGAACGGTCAAACGGAATTACCTGGACAGCCCGGACTCTGGACCTTGTTGCTTAGAGGGTAGGAGCCAAGAGAAGTCAAATTGTTGCACTTCGAAGGGAGCACTGGAGTAGCAGAGAGGAGAATTGCATAGTGTATAATGCAGAATGTTGAGAAGATGGAGTGGTGGTAGCAACTGTGAGAGCCTAAGAGGCCGAGCCGCTAAGGTCAGGAGGGAAAACAATTGAGAAAAAAAGTTAGCAAAATATCACGTGTAGAATTTGAACCTATAACCTATTCCCTCATTTAAGTCCTTACAACCAATACTCCAGAGACATTTCTGTAATATATTACCTTATATATTGCAAATATAATATATAATTTAAAAATTCATAGGGTCAGGCGACCCCATAGACTCTTAATCGGCTCCGTTCCTATATATATATATATATATATATGATAAATTGTGTAGATGGAAGAAATCATACGTATTAGTGAAGGAGAGAGTTTGTTAACGAACCGAATCGAGCCGAGCCGGGGTAGGCTTGGGCTTGGCTCATTAACTAAACGAGCCTAAAAATAAAGCTTGAGCTTAGTTTGTTTATAAACGAGCCGAGCTTTTAACGAATCGAGTCGAACTTTTAACGAGCCGACTCTCGAGCTTTGGTGGTAAACGAGCTGAGCTCACAAGATTTTACACTCTAAACGAGCTCGAGCCCAAATTTTAAGCTTGTTTAATAAGCGAGCCGTTAACGAGCCGAGTCCAAATAGCTTGCAAGCCGGCTTGGTTTGTCAACACCCTTAGAAGAGACACCCTTGTTTCTTTCTGTCTCTCTTAATTTCTTTTCTATTTGATTATTTCAAGATTACAGGATATTACGGTAAGAGATGAATCATTATCCTATCTCATTGTTCTCGATACAGTAATTATTGTTATTACGGTAAGAGGAGATCATGAAGAGGCTTTTTATAGGTAATAGGGAGTATTTTCTTTAATAAATTAGTTAGTTGGCTCCGATGGGAGTTCATTTCACGGGGGTTGGGCTTTTAAGGGGGGTGGGGAGGGGGACAACACCACCATAAGCCGGTTGCAAAAGAAGGGTCCAAAGCAGCGATGATACAACATCATGTCGGTCGGTCACACCCGACCTGACTGACTCCCTCGATCATTTCATCTGATCCCTTCTTCTAAACTCCGCGTTTCTTGACTCGTAGTGCTCGTCTTCACCTACAAGCAAACAGTGCGATTTTTCATCACTTTCGAGATATTTTAAAACCCCAAGTTTTTTTTTATTGGAGCAGTAGATGGTAAAGACGTAGCAGCAGCTTATTTGTTTATTTATTTTCAAATGGCACGGCTAATATCGTATCCGTGGGTCCACTGCTTGCTCCGGTTTCGACTTTCGACCCGACCAGCACAGTGGAATCGTTTTGAGCAGGTTCTGTCCTTACGTATCGTTACCCTTTAATTATATCTTTTGGTACTGCCATGTATGTAACGTAACGTGGGTGGTGAGATGAATCTCCAGCGTTCCCTTCAATAGGCCGTACGGTACACGACATCTGGGAGCAAGCATGCAGCCCCTACTGCCTACAGTCTAAGTCTACACACCAATCAAGGACCCAAAGGGTTTACAACACGTAAGACCGCACCCCAAAAGGGCGTCTGCCAATGGACGAGGCTTCGTCGTCATCGCATTCGATGAACGTTCTGCGTTCCAACCGCACGTAACTCTGCTTCTTCGGCTAATGTTACGCAGACAGTAGGGCGGGCTAAGTAATTTATGGTGATGGTCTGGCCTCTCCACTCCAGGAAGCGCGAGCCAGCCGACTCGCGAGCGGCATTGATATCCCTCCCAGTCCCCTGATATCCCTCCCAGTCCCCCCCCCCCCGCCCCTCTCTGTCTCCCGAGTCAATTAGGGAAGGAACTTTCAATTAAGAAAATACTCGATCAGGAATTTTTTTAAAGAATAATCTGTTAGTATATTAAAAAATTATAAAAAATCAGAACTTACTTTCATTTTTGTCTCACCTTTTTTAATTCATCTTTTCTTTTTCCTGTTCCCAATGAATGATTTAAATAACTCATCAGAAAAAACTTTCTTTCCATATGAATTAAAGTAACATTGTTCGATGAATCTGTAGAGCCCATGCAGATCAAACATGTGTCAGGCGAGTCAAATACTGGAAAGATACCAATAGTAAGAAGATAATAATAATAATAATAATAATAATTATTATTATTATTATTATTATTATTATAATAATGGACTGACATTACACCAAGACCAAGTACATGCTGCTGCAGATTACACACATTGCACCCGGGATTGGCGTTTCCTTTGACTTCGAATGTCAAGTCGGTACCAAAAACCATTGATAAAAGTCCCGTTTCCGAGTGCTTCACTTACGTAATTGCATGATGAGTTTATATATATATATTTCACGGAACTTTAAATATCTTTTTATTCAGTCTATACAATTTGCCCATTTATATGTATATATATATATATAAGTGGCGAGAAAGAAAGTAATACAATAGTCTGCAAAATATCACGATCTACTTCTGCCTAGTGCTCCACGAGACCCATGTGGGCCCTCACCAGCGGCATAACGAAGACTAATTGTAGCTTTGTCATATTAGGGAGGAGGAGCTGGGACTCACTGTGTAGTGTCACGTGGAAGACGAAGCACAAGCAATTTCGCGTACAGCTCGATCGGCTTCCCGGATTGTTTTTATCAAAATGCGACCTACGGTTATGATGGCCACCACCACCAGCGTGTTTTGGTTGTGTCAAAACCGCTGTAAAAACCGCTCACATGGTTTTACGCATCGTACGTACCATCTCTCATGATAGCCCTCCTGCTATCATTCAATAGGCTTTTGTTTCAACTTCACATCAATTTTTACATGCCTGTGGAGCGGCGGTCGTTTAATTTATATAAATTATGGTACCTGGTGCCATTTCTTCGTTATTTTATTTTAGCCTTCATAACTCAAATGTTTTAAATAAAATTTTTCTAATAGTAAAAAAATTAAGGGCGTTAACAATTATTATTGTCTATATTTATGGTTGGTCGGCTATGCGAATTATAAATTACTACTTTCGTATTGATGGCCATGCCCCAGGTAACCTCCCTCTAGGCCTATATTTTTGTCTCACAATTCATTCACATAATCATCTTAAGCTCATCGGCGAGACATCTGAATAATTTTTTATTAACACGTCTCACCACCTAAGTCTTATATTTTACATCTCAATCTTCTAGGATGCATTACGTCGATGCATCTAAGAATTTATAAATTTATTAACAATCCAAGTCAACTTAGCTCATTTTTATATCCTAAAACCGTATTTCCCGATATATCATTTAATTTGTCTCAACCACACTATTCTTATTTTCAAATGATAAATCAAATGATCTACTACTACACCGGAAGGCCCTCGTCAACGGTACAAGTAGTGTTTTTAGGTTATAATATAAACGAAATGATCTAAACTTAACTTGGTTCATTTGTAGCCGAATCTAAAGCTATTCTTTTTGATATATCAATTGTCTCGACCGTAGTATTCTTTTTCTTTCGGATAAAAAAAATCAAATGATCAAGATTTACAAATAGTTTCAATTATAATACAGTTTTTATGATCTAATCTAAGGGAGCCAAAGAACCATTCCCAATCAAAATTTGAAAGATGATGGTAGGTGACCATTATACAACCGTAATTTTTGGTATGAGTCATCATTGTCATATCTAAAGTTGCAATTCTGTCTTTCTCAACTTAAAGCCTATTAAAAAGTGGGAGATGTTCGGACTGCTTTGATTTTAGAAACATAGATGGTTGTTCCGAGAATATAACTGCCATCTAAAGGTGAGTGATTTTTTTTTCTTTGGTAAGCGCTTATAAGTTAAAATGTTCTTTAATATAAATTAGTATTTTTTCCCCAATTTTAAGAGGTATAGATGGCAATTATGACTTATAACCACAATCTATACCTTTCAGGATTTTTTTCCATTATTTAATCTTTGATTTATAACCTAGTGTACCTCCCTCTAACAATGTCATTCACACAAATACACAAAAAGCTATCACCGTCGCTAGCCTTTCTTTTTCTTCTTTTCTTGTCATCGTCATTCTTTCCTTGGAAGTTTTTGTTTTGTCTTCTCTATTCTTTATTATCGACATAATATATATTGCCTATTTTTACCCTGCATTTGACAGGCGAATACGTCCTTTTGTTTCTTCATTTTTGCTATGTCATGTTTTTTATGTATTTTTAGAAGTATAATTTTGATATCATTGTTGTCGTCATTAGTGTACGTATTGTATGAGAAACCCTTGCCTTATTAGCTACACACACACACACACACTAACAAT
Source organism: Tamarix austromongolica (assembly GCA_039764185.1). Taxonomy (NCBI): domain Eukaryota; kingdom Viridiplantae; phylum Streptophyta; class Magnoliopsida; order Caryophyllales; family Tamaricaceae; genus Tamarix; species Tamarix austromongolica. Next base: position 91,591,714 of record CM077816.1, on the reverse strand, counting down.
GTACGTTTTATATACATTTGGTCTGCAAATCATTATTGTAGTCATTCATATATTATTTTGCACAACTTTGTTTTTAATATAGGATTTAACGGATCAATCATTGTTATACTCTAATAGGTTGTCTATAGAGCATATAGATGGTGTACATAACTTCCTAATATTTATTGTTGATCATTTTGTGAATCCCTTGAAAATATGTTACCCATGCATGGGTCACATAAATACCAAATCATCTTATTATGCGTGAATTTGATACAAATTACACTAATTGGATGAGGTGTGGAGAGTCTATCAACATCCAAATTGGTTGTGTTGAAAGCGATAATGTTGAATATGATGACATTGCCAACATGGAAGACTTGAAAAATATCAATGCATAAGAACATTTTAGATTCTCATAACAAGTTTGAAAAGCTGGTTAGTAATTTAGAAACACCCTTATACAAATATTATATTAAATTTGTAAAATTATCGCACGTGTCACGACTGTACAACCTCAAGGTGGCTAGCGGATGGAGCGATAAACACTTCACTTCACTTCTTGAATTGCTGAAAGATATATTTTTGGAGGACCATATACTTCCTCCGATGACATATGAAATAAATATGAGTTTTTTTCTCTATTAGCTTAAACTATGAAAAAAAATTATACATGTCCCAATGATTGTATTTTGTATCACAATGAATGTGTCATTTGATTTATGTTTGAATGTCAAATGTCACAATCTAAGAAGGTTAAGGTTCTAACAAGCTATTGTGGTCATTTCTGGTGATACTAAGATTCTGACATATGTTTAGTAATGAAAATCATGAAAGGTTTTAGACGACATTTATGGTATCAAAACTCCCATCCATAAGTACACATAGACATCTATTATAGATAAAAAATCATTATCTATAGTTCACTATAGCATAGTGTTGAGACTTTGGATGATTATAGTTGCTTAAAATTGTTGTCTATGTGAGACTACATACGTTGATTTTGATATCACAATTGACGTTTATACTCTTCTATAATGTGTCATTTTTAGTTTTTATTTTGTTATAGATAAATGTGTTTTGAACTATCGTTCATAGCCTATGGTTGTAGCCTACACAATCGTTGTCTTTTGCTATCTAGCTTTATTTTCCACCATCGTTTTATGCCTCTTCTTGTAGTGGTGGTATGTTCATTCAATACTCATGAACTAACTTTTAATGTAACCCACTAGCTATCCCAACATTCAAGAATGTTTGGTATGTTCACTTGAAGCACTCATGATTATACAAACTTATTGATATATATCTCCCCAAATGGGAAAAATTTCATTGAAGTATTTTGATGTCCTACCTAATATTTGATAGGTAGATATCTTCACATCATAAATTATTATCATTTAGGTACGTTTTACTCTTACAAAAATTGATTATGTTAAGCATAATATAATTGAGGTGATTTTTGATCCTAAATAGTAACTATTAAAAAAAATCATAAATTATAACATAATTAAACAAAACAAAAATAAACACCAAAATTTTTTAAAGTCCATTTTTTTAATAAAGATTTGATTTTTTTTACATTCTAATTATTTTAATGTAAAAATAAAAAAAAAGTTAAAAAATTAAAATTTAATTATTTTCTTAAAAAATTAATATTTTTTAAAAATAAAAAAATATTTTTAAAACCTAGTTTTTTTTTGAAAAATATGATCGTTTTTGAAATGTGAATTTTCTTCCAGTAAATGTAGTTTTCTTTACAAAAATTCTTCAAATCTAATTTGTAAATCCAAATTTATATTTGGTTATTCTTCTAAAATATTTTTTCCTCTAAGATCATTAATTTAAAAAAGTGTAAAAAATCTTTGAGAGACGGATTTGAAAAAAAAAACCCTAAAAAAACGAACAAATTGTAAGCAACTTTAAAAATTATACAAAGCTAAAAAGAATATAACAATTTTAAAGATTATTTAAAGATTTTTAATTCTTTGTCGTTTTTTTCAATTCATACTTTTAGTTTTTGTACCTTTTTATTATTATTAATTTGAATTTTTTTAGGAAGTTTAAAAAATTATAGTATTTATTGTCAAAACCACCATCATTACACTAAAATTAACCTCAACTAACTTTATTAATGTAAAAGGCAGAGTCTATGTGATGATGATTTAAAATATAGACGCAGGTAAGTGAAGTTATTAAAATTATACAATATTTGCAAAATATTATGCCTAACTTTAGGGTACCAATCTAACATTTAATGCTTATTGCTTTAACCTTAGAACAACTCCTTTTATATGTATATAAATCTCAGTCATTCATCTTCTCTTCAGTTAAATGAAAATCGTGTAGAGGTCTATCATATTCAGTAAATATAAGAAAGAGCTAAATGTATAAAGGAATGGAAAATTTAGGTTGTATTTTATTAAGGAATAAATATTTTTAATTTGGTAAAATTTAGCTAATTCGGCTAGCGTCTTCCATTTTTTTAGTTAAGCAATAAAAGTTTTCATTACATATTTAGATTGGATAAATATATTATATAATAATTAAAAGATCTTGATTTTTTATTGGAAAATTTCAAAGATTCTAAAATCATATAAAATATCTAATTTCGTAAAAAAAATAAAAAATTAAAGAAAACAACTCGAATTGTGTAAACAGTTGTTCTGACACGTTTTTTTAAGCATCTGTCAGGATTTAAAATTTTGTTTAGCCAAAAATGGTGCAGTTAGTACTTATCAGAACCGAAGTTAAAATAAAACTCGAAAGCAAATAAGGATCTGACTTATTCAGGAAATCTAGAATTGTGGTGGAAAGAAAAATAAGCTAAAATTTCATATAGGTGAACCACTACATTTTTTAATAAAATAAATAAAGTTGATTTATGTCTTTGCATTTGCATTGCATTGCCTCACTGTCACGGACACAATTAAAGTCCTTGACAGAGCAGACAAGCTTGGTTTGAGCCCTGAATAAGCGAAGAAAAAGGAAAAGGGGAAAAAAAATAAAAATGCAAGTACAGCCTCGCATAAAATAAATAAATATACACCTCGCAAGAATAAATAACATGATAGTACCACACCATCAATTATAATCAATAGTAGTGAAAATAAAGTGGTAGATAATTTTCCTTCCAAAAGAGTAGTAATAATAATTGAATATATCTGTCCGTCGAAGCAGGCAGCTCATCTTTAAAGCAGATATATATTTAATTTTTCCTTGTAACTTTGGCAACCGTCCGCATCTCTATAGAAGGCCCAGCCACTCCTCCTCACTCTGTCTCCGTCTCTTATCTTTTTGCAGTGAGCTAGTAGGAGCCGAGCGCGGAGGGAGAACGGACGGAGCAAGCGGCACAAACCCTGAGGCGGCAATGTGGTAGCAGACTAGCAGCAGAGCGAGACCCAGCAAGCAACCCGACCAAAAAATTAGGATAAAAACAAATCTTTTCTTTTCCGTCGGCGGGTACAAGTTAAAAAGGCTGCAACGACACTACCCACAGCCCATTTATCTTCAATTTAAAGTTTATAAAGCCTCTCCTTTGATTCAATCATTCCTTCCATCTTCTGTTTCTTCCTTTTAACTGCTAAAACGCGGATCTCTTTCCCGAACAAAGCTCTGCTACTCCCACAAGATGAGTAAACAAGATATGCTTAAAGCTCAGGTAAATTAGTTTCTCAAATCTTTTATCCCTTTTAACTACTATGTTTCTTCAACAAGGGGGAAAAATCCATCATTTTCTTATATTTGTTTCTTGTACGCTAAACAAAAAAAAATGTATTTCTCTTGGTTTTATTGTTGATTTCATTCTGCGTTTATGTTTCAGACATGTGTTCTGAGAGTGAATATACACTGTGATGGGTGCAAAGATAAAGTCCGGAAAATCCTGAAAAATATTGATGGTATGTGATGTAGTCACTAATTAATTATTTAGCTTTGTGCCGCCCTAATTCCTATCATTCTAGTGTTATCCATCATTTAATTAGCGAACCGAACTTTGAAATGAAGGGCAAACACGTTAGTTAATTGGTTAATTCCTTATCCTTTTGACTGATTGGTCCTAATAATTTTTTTTTTCCTGCATCTCCAACAATTAGGCGTGTATAAGACCGCCATAGATTCTGAGCAAGGAAAAGTGACAGTGACCGGACCGGTTGATCCAATGCTACTAATCAAGAAGTTAGAGAAGAAAGGCAAGCACGCTGAGCTCTGGACCGGTGGTGGTCAGAAGGGGTCGAACAACCCAAATCAATTCTTCAATTTCAACAACCAGTTCAAGAATGTCCAACTTGATAACGGAGGCAAACCCGGAGGAGGAAAAGGCGGGGGCAATAATAAGAATAATCAAAAGCAAAAGGGGGGCCAGCAACAGCAGCAGCAGCAGCAGCAGCAGCATACCAAAGGCGGTGGAGGTGGTGGTAAGGAGGTTAAGTCCGTGAAGTTTAATGTGCCACCTGAGGATGAATACGATGATTTTAGTGATGATTTTGATGATGAATTCGACGACGAGCTTGATGATGAATTTTATGACGAAGAAGATGATATGATGTATGGTGGAGGTGGAGGTGGTGGTCACGGCCATGGCGGGGGTAACCAACAACGAGCCAAGTCTTTACCTGTGACGGGCAAAGGAGCTGCCGCAGGTCATGGTCATGGTCAGGTGGTGGGTAAGGATAAGAAAGGTCATGGGGGTGGAGGTGGTGGAAAGAGTGATGGAAAAAACAAGAATGGAGGTAAAAAGAAGGGGGCTGGTGGTGGTGGTTTTATGTCCATTTTGGGCAAGGCAATAGGAGGTGGTGGCGGAAAAAGTGACGGAAAACACAAGGATGGAGGTAAAAAGGGGGATGGTGGTGATAACAGGAGTGGTAAGAACAACCAAGGCGGCGGCGGCGGCGGTAATGGTAAGAATGGTGGGAAACATGGCGGAGAGGGCAAAAATGGGAAAGACAAAGGAGGGGGAGGAAATGGGAAAGGTGGGGGAAACAATGGGTTTATGGATAATAATGGGAACAAGAAAGTTGGAGGCAAGAACGATGGGTTTCACGATCACGTCAATAATGTCCCTGTTCATCCTGGCGGCGGCGGCGGCGGCAAAGGAGTTCATCATCCCGGTGGCGGCTACATGAATCCAATGGGTATGGGCAATTTCCCAATGGGCGTTCATCAGATGGGAAACTATCCGATGGCTCAAAATATGCAACCCCTACCATCGACTCCGGCTGCGATGATGAACAACAACGGCAGTGGCTTTTACGGGCCAGGAACAATGGGGGGACCCGGTCCAGTCCAAATGAACCCATACCTACAGCAGCAGCAGCAGCAGCAGCAACAATACATGGCAATGATGAACCAGCAGAGAATGCACGGGGGCGTCGGCGGCGACCCGATGATGCATCATCATCCGATGATGTACGGACGGCCACAGCCAGTTAACTATGTTCCGATGCCGCCGCCTCCCTCGCACGATCCTATGACTCATATTTTCAGTGATGAGAATACGGGGAGTTGTAGTATTATGTAAATTTTGTGGGTGGTTTTGGATTTAGGTGTGTTTTGTTTGAATGTTTAGTAAGCTAGCGGGTAATTATTAGCGTTGAATTTAAAGTAGGGTTGGTGTTGTGACCGCGTTGGGCTATCTGTGTTATATTATTGTTATTTTTCTTTTCAATGGTGGTAGTAGGGGTAGGCCGGCGTAATGGTGCGAGCAAAGTTAGGGGGTGAGGGGGGCGCGGGGTTGCAGTTGCTGTGTTTCAGTTGTTGTTTCAGATAGCTAGCTTAAAAAGGGAAGAAGTTGAAAACCATGGGTTTTCCTTCCTCTGTCGCGCGGTGTCCTTCATGTAAACAGGAGGAAATAGATGGATTTTGCTCTGCAATAGGGTGCCCGCCCCCGCCCGTCGCCCATGTAAAATAAAATTATGCCCCCTCCCCCCCTCCCCCCCACAAAAGCAAATTTTGTGCCAAAGTTGTCGTCGTTCCACATCATGTTACATGTAGTGCGGACGGACTGAGTGAGCAACGTTGGATCGGATAATATATAAAAAACAAGAGAGCCGAGTATTATTATCATTGTTGCAGGCGATAAACAAACAAATTTGTCAAAGCCATTTCGACTCGCAATCAAAATGGAAGACTATTTTGGAGCCTACCTTTGCTTCCACTTCCAAAAAGTAATTACCATTTGATTTGTTAGGGACGGCGAAATTCTTGACATGACATGACATGTCATGACTCTTTCCATATCGTGGCCGTCTAAATCTATACAAAGGTGCTGGTGAATGGGCGATACCAACAATTCAAACCAATAGACAGTGATTGAATAATGATAATAATAATAAAGACAGGGCTTTCGGCTGGTTGCTTGGACAATCACCCAATGTCTGACACTACTATAATAATGACACTACATTACTAGTGCTGCTTTGCTCCCTCCCTCCCTCCCTCCCTCCTTTATGGGCTTTTATTTACTTACTACAAGTAGCGTAAATGTTAGGTATATGACGCACTTCTCCCTCACTTACTTGTACGCAGGTAGCTAGCTGCCTAAACTGGCTTCAAACAGTAGGGATCAAAAATATCTACAGGAATCAGAGCCTGCAGACAGATTATTTTTCATATCATCTCAAAAGGCTCGTGCAGATTATTTTTCATATTCGTAGCACACGATATCCTCACTCCTCTCCTCCCCGCCGGCCCCCTCTTGCACGTTCCGACTATTTTATAGGGTTGGTTTGGTGGTAGTACTGTTTGATACTGGTACCTTTTCTTTTCTGTTGGTATAGCGTACCTGGCTCTGGCTGTGTGCCTGTGTGAGGTGAAGTACATTGTTGTTAGAGGACCGGTCAACTTTAATCATTTCATACGTTAAAGTTAGCGGCAATAGCATAGGATGGATCGGTATCCCCCTGAATAAAGCTTCAAACTCGTTCCATTTGCTCACGGTATTATTTAATCTGCTTGTCTTCCGAGTCCAATGCGGTTCCAGGATTTACCAGGGCTTTACGTACATTATAATATTACATTAATCGACGGAGCATTTCTCCGAGCAGCTGTCCGCTCTGAACTTGAAATTTTACCTCGGTGGGTCGTGCATATGGAGGAATAATTACTCTCCGGGCTCCTCATTTTTTATTCTTTCGGGGTTTTGTCAAACAGAGTACCCTCCTACTCATATTCTTCAAGCCAGAGTGCTATCGATTTCCGATATTTCAACAGAGTACCTCCTGCTCCTACTCTTAACGAATCGGAGTGCACTCATTCTGATTGTGTGTGAGTTTGAGATTCAAAGTCCTTTTTGCACTACCGAAACGATCTTTCGGGGACACAGGACGGACAGTGCCGGAATACCAAGGTGTCTCAGCTCGATCCTAACTTCGGCTTCTAGTCAATTTTAGATTGGCCGTGTACATTGGCCCTAACAACAATAATTTCCACTCCCTCTCCTTCCCTGTCTGTTCCCTTAGCTTCGTGGGGGTGGAAGAGTGAGGCTGTGTGACCGACCGTGGAAGGGGCGGGCTGGCAAAGACTATTTTTTTTTCTTTTCCTTTTTCTTTTTCTGTTGGTACTAAGGTTACATGATTGCTGCCCGTGGGCAGATAGGATCGAATCTTAGTTGTACATTAACGCGGCACGGCCATTATGCTTGCATCTTTATCAAACTTTTATCCATGAACAAAAGCATCAATTGAAACTACTCTTGAGATAGGAAATGCAAGGTTTTAGGAGGCAATATTAATATATGCAGGATGCATGCATACTAATATATTACACCAATTAAGCGCCCAGCTAGTCTTGCCACTCCAACACAAAGTCCTTAGCATTTGCTTGGTAAAACTTTTCACTATGTAACCGTCCGAATGCAACTATATCCGATTACAGAAAAAGCATGTCTAAATTATTTAATGAGCTGGGGAGTATGGTGAATATCAAGTTTGTAACGGTATTATGTTGTTGCCATATTCCGACATGTGATCAGCTGGTTAATGTGGTGTCTCAACCAATTTTTTTTTTTATAGTTAAGTTCATTATACCTTTATAATAGAGAATTTATGATATGCGGGGCTTACTTTTCTAGGATTGTTGAAAAATCAATCCGGCTTGGCTCGATTTAATTTGTTTGTTCGTGAGTTGCCATGAATTCGGTTCGTTTCTTCATAGGATGAGTTTGTATAGTTTATTTTCTACGGGAGTCGAATAATTAAATAAGCATTTTAACGTGTTGAATAATTAAATAAATAAATTTAGTTTATTTAATTTTTAAGCAAATCAAATAATTAAACGAGACGAATTAGGAATCAAATCATTAATAATGGAATCTATAACATAAGGAAAAAAATTTAAACGAGTTGGAGGTAAGAGTGTCAACAAAAGTAAGTTATCACACACGCATGACGCATTACACGACAAACGGATCAAGTCTTATATAAATATAGGTACAAAATTAATTGAGGGTCATGTCTCTTGACACAAGCTAGTAAACGCAACCGTCCATATACAGAAGTTGGATGTGCCATTATTGAATGGATGTTGGCGAGTCATGACCCTACCCTACTATTGCTGCAACAACAAGAATTCAGGAGAAGAAAGTGTATGTCAAATCTATATTTTCGTTTTGACATCCATAGAAGGTTGTTCAAATCATAGAAGAGTTTTTACGAGTGTTTCAAGCAAAAAGAAAAAAAAAAAGAAAAGAACAGGAAAGAAGAGAAAAAAAAAACAACAGGCGAGGGTTCGCCTGCTGGCTTGCCTCATTCCACCAGCCCACGTCGACCGACTAAAATTGAAGAAGGACCCGAAAGAATGAATAGATGTAAATGGAATATAGGAGGTACGAACTACCGTCTTTGGGCATTTTTTAACTGTAGGAACCCTTTTCCTTTGTTTCTCACCTTTATTCCAGCTAGCAACCACGCATACTCGTCCAGCCCCAAACAAACTCAGGGCAGGGCAGGACAGCACAAAACAGGGCCGGGCCGGGCCGGTGGTGGTCGGTACAGTTCAGTACAGCAATTAAATACGCGGGCGGGGCAATTATTTCTTCTAGTGCTGTTTCTGGTTTCCAAACATAGCTCTCCATGTTAAGAAAATAAAAGATGCCGTCGGCCATTTCTGGTCAAGTGCACTTCCCGGAAACCGCCCCCTTCCTATAGTGCTCTTCCTTTGTAATTAGTGCGAATTATTCCCTTACCACTTGTCATTGTTTACTAGCGAGTAGTACTATTTTGAATTGGGTAACATCACCGAATGGAACTTTTTCAACGCTAAGGAAAAGATTCCTTTGTAAGCTCACGATCAAGTCAAAGCCATACTGACAGCCACTCTTGAAGTTATAATGACACACGCTTACTGTTTATCATTACCGAACAATGTAAGACGCAATATAATATATGTTTTTCCTATTAGTATCGGCTCATATTAAATTTAATATCCCTTGTTCATTTAACTAAAAAAAATAACAGAAGACTATAATTTAAAATAAAATATTTTATTATTAATATTTTTCTTAAAGTAACTTATATAAAAACAAACTAATAAATTAATGTGTTTTATATTATTAAATGGATGAAATATCAATTATCGAGAGTTGAAAAAATCACGATTATTTTTTCTCTTTATATTATTAAATGGATGAAGACTGAAGTATCGATTATCAAGCACAAAATTTTTACAAACTGCATACTCTTATTTATGGATAAAAAATCTATTTGGTTCGAGGCAAATTTAGGTTTGATTAAATTAAATAGTTGAATCTAAATTAGATAAAATTAGATATATATTTTAAAATACTATTTGAATATTTATTTGATTAACCTAACTTTGTTTCTTGATATACCACTAGCACTTTACATACTCCACGCTCTTTTTTCTAGACTAAAGTCTATTTGGTTCGACGTAAATTTAGGTTAGATTAAATTGAATATCTAAATCTAAATTAGATATAACTAGATGCATATTTTAAAATACTATTTGAGTATTTGTTTGATTAACTTAAGTGGGTAAATATATTTTTATTTGGATTTACGTGAATAAAGATAAATAACCAAATATTATTAAAACATTAGTCTTTACCTACTTCATCCACTAATTTCAATGCTAATAATTTTGGAATAAATCTAAGTTAATATTTAACCAAACCTCGGCTCAAGCCTCCTCACCTTCCCCCAAACAAACAAAGTTAAGGAAAAAAAAACAGCAGTTTTACTTAACCTAAGTTAACCTCAAAACAAGCGACATAATAGTTTCATCATTTAAAATTTAGATTAGTTATTATTCAAAGAAAAATAATTGTAAAGAAAAATATTTCATATTTAATTTACTTAAAAACTAAATTAGAAAAATTATAAATATATCATTGTTAAATATTATCTACTTAATTATTTTTGGAAAGTTTGGAAGAAAACATGTTCATTTTCATTATCTTTTCTTAAAACCTTTTTAGAACTAAATGGAACCTTATCAAATAGTAGTTATTACGACTATTCACATAAGGTCCAAATAAGTCTAATTAGTCATGAATACTTAATAATAAATGTAAAATTATAAATAATATTTTTATTATAATTTTTTACCAACTCATATTTTTTCAGAGTAAGTTATATTTGTATAGTATATGAATTTATTTATGATTATTTCTCTACTTTTTTAACCAAATGGCTTATTTAACTCGTTTAGTAGATAATTCCAACTTGCTTAGACTACTGGTTCGATGGTTCTCGATTGAACCAACTAGTTTTGAAGTAATCTATGAGTTAGGTTAATTTTGAAAAAAAACTTTAAAATTATTCACCTATATCGTCCACCTTAATTCCTATTTATTTATTTATATATGTATAACTAACGATTATAATTAATAAAAGATGGTAAGCGTTTTGATATCATTGTAAATACTTCTCTATAAGGGTTTGAGAGGTTCACCATTCATTACCTAGGCTTCCATATAGTTTCCTACCATTCAAAGATATCAACTTTAGAAGCATACACTAGGTAACATCCATTCCACAAAAAATAGAGAAAAGCAAACCCCTATATCTACTATAGGATTTCCACCCATTACTTGAAGTATCATGGAGCATGATAAATCAAAATTCACCATGTGTTGAAGCATATGGAGGATTCCCATAAATTTGTGCATGAAATTGGATTTGATTAGGGGGCAATCGGAGGTGTATGGAGTTGGTAAGGTTGGTATATATGTTTTATGAAGGTTCTAGAAGAACTGACAAAGAATGGAGGTTTTATTTGTCAACACCACCCTCTATTGTTGATTAACACGATCGTGTTGATAAAAACGACCCTTCTCCTTGTGTTGATGCTCTTGGGATCTAAACAGGAGATCTGTGTTTGGGGCTGTGCAAAAAAAAAATCAAGATCTAAAAATCCAATTTGGTATTTAAAAAATCTGATTAGTCAAAATGATATCTGATATTTAGGATATATGATTTTTGACTGAATTATCTAATTAGAAAAAAAATATCCGATATTTTATTGATTATTTGAATAATACATCATAATATTATATTTTTATAGTTTTAAGTTTTTAAATTTATTATTTTATTTTAAAATTTTATAATAATATTTATATATATATTTTTTGATAAAATAAGGCACTTATATGAATATTAACTAATATACATTATTTATTTTTAAAAATATCCTTGCAAAAGAAATTAAAGTTGATAAACTAGTATTTTATATGGATATTGAATATATCCAAATCCGATCCATATCCGATCAATATTATTTTTGGATATTTGGGATTCGAATATATGGTCTAAAAAATATGGAGTAAATATCTAAAAAATATCCAAACAAATACGGATATTTAGTTTTACGTACCCCTACCTGTGGTGATCAACATGCTCATGTCAATGACGATTTTTTCATTAATTTGATGTCATATATTTTCATGCCTATATATATATATATATAATTTTTTTAAAAATATTATTTTCAGTGTCGATTGTACAAGATTTGACATGAAAGTGATAAACTCCGTATTTAATTAATTTTTGTATTACTAATTCATCAATAAAATTATTATCCAGAAGATGTGGATTATTCAATTGTCAATCAACAAAGCATGGAAACGTTTCTGGTTCCAAAAATTTTTCGGTGTTGGAATCGGTATTGAAAGTATCTGATTAATAATTTTTTTTAAAATAATTTATTGATAGTTTATATCAATTAATATAGGTAGTAGGCTTAGGATTTTTTTTAATTTTTTTCTCTTAATTTTAGTATATTTAATCTATTTTTTTAATATATATATATATATATATATATATATATATATATATATATATAATTTTTTTTATTATTTTCTTTCTTCTCCATTTTAAAAAATTTTAAAAATTAATATATTAGCATTTCTTGCGGCTCGGTCAACACTATTGTTAATCGATTTTATTATTATACTTCTTGCCTTTTTGGTTGAATATCATAACATTACACCCAAATAAACACCCAAAACCGTACAAGCAAAAGCTTCTCTAAGGACGCAACTTATATTCCTTTTATTTATGAAGTTGTATGTATCTTAGAATACTATGAATTATATGGGGAAATAATGATTCGTAAGTATTTCAATTTTTAAGAGATATAAATGAGTTGTGTCAGTTCGCTATTTATTTGACTCTACTAATTTATTCAGTTAAATAAGCCGAGTCCGATCCTTATTTTTGGGTTCGTTTATTATACGAACCAAACTCGACCTTAAAAAAGTAATGTTCGGTTCGTTTTTTTGGCTTTGGTTTGTGAGCTCAACTCATTTCAATTCGTTCATTTAGGTAAATAAGGTAAGCTCGAACTTTATTTTAAACTCGTTTAATTAAAGAAGTCGAGATGTCGGCTCAGCTCATTTACAATCCTTGGTCAATAATTTTAGGCATTTCGTTTGGTTAATCTGTCCATGTTTAGTCTAATTTCTGTGCAAGTGCCCAACTCCTCATCCAATTGTGCATTTGATTACCATACCGATCAATAAAATTTTATTATTGAAAAAAGCTTTCATGCCACATAAAAACATTTTGTTGTGTTTTTGGAAACCAATAGTTTTTGAATTTCCGTATAAATAAAAAAAAAAGTAGCGAAGGAAAGAAATACAAGAAAATCAAGAATTTTTGAGGGGAAACGTTTTAAAAGTATATCACTTCATAAATATAGCGTTTTCAAGAGTAATGAATTCATTTAGAGGTTATTAAAGATCCACCACCCTTGGTAGTTTATGGTCGTAGAATTTATGTGAAAAAATTAGATCGATAGGGTAGGAAATTTGAGAGACACCAAGATAAGCGACTAGTGAGATTAATAAAAGATATAAATCTGATGAAGTGTTATCCGATGGTGGTGATACTGATACCTGAAAAAAGATTCACAACCAACTCTTTGTAACACGGATGATGTTAAACAAAGTGTCAATTATTGTTAAGTACTTCATTTGTAAAAATGTATATGACATCATAGATGTTTAACATAAACTTTAACCATATGGATTTGTTTGACCATGAGTAGTATCCACCATATTTTCCTCAACTTAAAGACTTAAGTCCCATCCCTCTCAATGATTTGAGGATAAATCCCGTCGTTAAACCTTTCATGAAAGGATTAGCTAAGATCCTTTCGCATCTAACAAACTCCAGAGAAATCATATAGATCCTCAACCATTGTCTCACTAAATCGTGTTTGGCACGAATTTGTTTCCTCTTATCATTGTATACACTATTCTTGGCAACATTGATAGTTTCATGTGAATCATAGTGCAAACAAACCGATACACAAGGTTTTCTCTGCAAAGACACATTTTTCAATATGTTCATCAACCACTCTACCTCTCAACTAGCAAGCTCAAGTGAAATAAAGTCTAACTCCATAGTGAAGCGAGCTAGAAATCTATACCTAGCTGACTTCCATGACAAAACTTCTCCTCCCAAGGTAAACACATAGCCATTAGTGGAACTAATCTCATCATAGTCAATAATCCATTTTGCATATGTAAATCCCTCTAAACAGTAGAAAATTTATAAAAATGCAAACACTCATCCTTAGTATCCATAAGGTGTCTAAGTAAATGATGAAGTGCAATCCAATGATTAATACCTCACTAGTAAAAAAGAAAAGAAAAGAAGATATAAATGGTGGTAACCAACAATCGTGTAGGATATGGTCTATACTATAGGCGTTCATTTAAAATAAAACCGTCTATAATGGAACAAAAAAAGGGTACTTAAAAATGCACGAGGGAATAAATGACAATTTTACTTTATAATCGCCCTCTAAACTTAAGTATAGATGACCATTCTAACTTAAAATCATCATCTATTTCTTTAGTAAATTTTTTAAAAATTTATTGCTAAGGTATAAACAACAGTTACTAATTAAAATTGTTGCATATAACCCCTCTTTTTGTAACACCTTTATATTCACTAAATAAAATTTTCATTTAAACATGGTTTTTGCAGAAGGTAAATAAGAAATATAAGGTGTTATCGCCACATCCAACATAGAGAATGCACTTTTAATACCCAATCTATGTTGAATGCCAAACTCAAGAGTGGTCTTATACCTAGTGATTAGGTGTGAAAGTCACTTAATCCCAACATGATACATGATTACAAAATTATTGAGAGAAAATATAATAAAGAGAAAGGCACAATATCTAAATAAAACTAGGTCAAATACTATAACGTGTTTATGAAAGACATAGAAAAACATGCTTACAAGGAAAAGTACCAAAAATCATGCTAATACATGGAAAATGGAATATTCACTTAAAAGCCACTATTTCTATTATTCATTACTATTCATTAGAACTTATCAAAATCCTCACATGGAACACTTAAAATAACATAAACACTAAGATTATGATATTAAACATTGATATAATTATAGAATCCACATATGCATACAAGGTCCACTAGTTATTCTATTCATTTATTACATTATCAAGCAACCCACCACATATTTACTCATTTCACTTATACCAAATATCACCATTTACTTATTTCACTATATATATATATATATATATATATATATCACACCATATTCTGCAATATCATTCTTTCATTTGTAATGTAATAACACATTTTTACTTACAACATAAAACACATATGTTTCTTATGCTCTATGGGTAATAGGTAACTGATACATAGAAAATATTTATCTCTTATGTCTCATGGACATCAGGTAACTTCCACTTTAATTATTATATGAAGGAACCACCTCTCACTAGTGATACAAGGGCATATAGGGTGATCCTTTCTACAAGTGATAAGGATCCTACTAAGTTATGTCATGTTCTACAAGAACAACATTTAGCTGTAACACCTTCAATTTTTACTATAAAAAATATCATTTTTAAGACATTACAAAAAAGAAAAATGCAAAAACACATTTATGGGAAAATGTAATGTTATCGTTGCACCTAATATAGGATAGATATCCACCACCCACCCATATTAGATACAAGGCTATTAAACTAATAAGGTAAAATATGAGAAATAGAGTGTGCAAAATACATAACATAATGGTAATAAATGTTGGGGTGTACAAACAAAACTATGTTGAGTCCAAAATGAGTTGAAATACACCAAAGGGATAACATAAATATTAGGGGAAAACACTAAAGCTTATTTATCTCTAGGACCATCAAAAGTAGTCTTTGGAAATTCACGCTTGGTTTCCCTATGCCCAAACACATACTATGCCAACTATGGGCAGGCCTCGAATACTTGCACAAGGTCATCTACTTGTTGTATTGAGCAAGTGACCAAACTAACGGGCACATTAGTACGCTATGTACCGAGCAAGCCAAGTTACCTCCTTAATGGGATTCATGATGCATGCCAAGCCATGACAAGATATAGAGGTCATACTAGAATGCATTATCATGCTCACATAATACAAGTGAATTTACATGCTCTACTATATTCATAGAATACATTAATATTTCATATCATGCCAAGCTTATACAATCCATAATTCATCATGATCATCATAATAATTTAGGTATCATAGATAGAAAAATATAGTCACGTAGAGACAAGCCAATTATACAATTCACTAGATGTTTCTAAGATCCATCTACTCTAACCATTCATTAGATCCATATTCCAATATTAAATAATTCATTAGGTTATTTATTTATTGTTCCTATTTCTTTTGAGCAATGGTTTGGGGTATCCCCCACGGTCTCTCAATACCCATGGAAGTCAAACTAAATAACCAAAGGACATAAAGTCTGACCGAATCCAAGAGAACCACTAATGGACATAGAGTCCAACCAAAGCCAAATAAACCACTAAGGTGACCAGAGCTTTATTATTGATATTCTTTAGTACATCATTAGTGTCTAGAATAGGTAATGCACCAGAATCCATTCTTGCTTGAAGGTAGAGTAAGCCCCGATAACTAATAAATGATCGGATACTCTAGACTCATGTAATGCTCCATGATATTCTACTTTAAGTGACTAGTGTCTTATTCACCAAGTCGTGTACAAATGTTGCATATCACACCAAAGTAATCATGTCCACATAATCATTATAGCTTAACCATCATAACCATTCCAACATTCGATGAGAATTCGATCAACACTTAGCTAAATTTAATCCATCAAGTGAGTTAATTTATTTAGGCTAAGAACTGGATTTTGTATTATTATTCCAGAGTCGTACCATAACATATTTATTCAAAATTATCCATCAAAACCCTCCTAAGGCACTTAGTAATGGTACCATTAATTATGTACCAATTTAATCAATTCAATAGGTTAGTTAATTCATGCCAAGATGTGTTTTCTCATCATCAAAGAGTCATGTCAAACCTTAGATTTCTTTGTTCAAACTAGTCAATCAGTTTGTCAAATCTGGCAACTACTCTAAGACTAATTAATCGGTTTAAAAAAACCTATAGAAGGGTTTAAAAAAAGACCAAACAGAATTACAACCAAATAATTAGTCGACTATTCTAAAGACCATTCAATTGATTAGCACAAACCAGTTGATGGATTCACATAAAGAGTATACCAAGGTCACCACAGACAAGCTAGTCGATTGTTTGGACTAACCGTTTGATTATTATAAGGAGAAGTCGATTGGTTTGGTCAAACTAGTTGATTATTCTACATACAAACACCATACTCAGGTATTTCCAAATATGATTTAGACTCCAACTACCAACCACATCAAACCCATATCATCACTATTATAGAAAAACAAGACATTTTCAAATACTAAATCACGTTGCATTGTCAATGAATCATCAACATACTCCTATAAGTCCATATTTTCTCAAAATACTTTAATCTCATGGTATAAATCATCATAACACTACTACAACCATGTGATTATGTAAAAATCAGAATTTGCTATAAACACTAGCTCATATACTCATTCACTTCACACCTCAAAGGCACGAATGACTTACTTAGGAAAGCTTAGCAAAACCGCACTAAGTATGAAAAAATCTTAGCTGAAAAATCCCAAATCATGAACACCTTTATGAGGAAACAATATTAGAAAATACCACCTCCAAAGAAGGCTTTAATAGAAAACAAGCCGAAAACCTCAACCTTTTCCCAAATCTAACCCTATCTCACTTAAAGGTAAAATAAGAAGTAATTATAGGAAGGATTAGAAGAGGTGAAACAAGTCAGAAGTGAAGGCATGAAAAGAAAAGAGTGGGAACACAATATAGGAGGAACATGGTATTTTAGTGGTTGAAAGGAAGTGAAGAAGATTGGGGGATAGGGTTATTTATACATTAACAATCTACTAAGAATATAAGGAGAGATGTGCAACATATTGGTACCCCAATTATCCTACTTGAATTTGGACCATATAAGGTGAATTTGTCAAGAAATGGTTGACTTTCTTCTCAGGGCTCAAATGGTGAATGCTAGATAATGTAGGTCAATGTTTTTCAAAAAGTGTTAAACACAAGAAAGGGAAAGAGACTAAATGGTGTGGAAAATAAATCTCCCAGGTGTGCATTAATTATCTAGAATGGATTGCTCATCCAAACCTGCACAAAAGAAAAAGGGGTGAGGTCATCCCCTCTCTTTTTTGTCAATTCAGACCTTCAAATCCATTTGAGGTAAGGGAAAAGTTGGAATAAATGATCGAAGATTACTCAAAAATTAAATTAGAGTTGGGTTACCAAAGTTCCAAATTGTTAGAATAATTTTCCAAAAAATAAAACTAAAAAATCACACATATTGATAAATCAGTTTATCAGCTTAGTTGACTAAATGATTGTTCTAAGGAATAGTTGGTTAGTTTCCCAGACCAATCAACTGATTTTCTTAAACTAAACTATAAGATAAAGAATGACAGATCAATCGATTAGTTCATAGAACCAGTTGACTAGTGTGCCAAAAAATCATTTTCTTCCTTAATTTCCAACATTTCAAATTCCTTTTCAAATCAAAGCTAAAATACATTTCCACATCAAGATAAAGAAATCATCCAAACCTCAGCAATTATAAGAATTTTACACTTTATAGATTTCAAATCCAAGGGGTACTATAGTACTTCCCTTTGAAAGAGGTTGTGTTCCCAAAGCCTACTAATAAATTCAACCAATATCATTAGATAACATACCAAGGCACATAACATATTTAACACAGTAGGGCAAAAAGGTTAATACCCCTTAAAAGAAAAATAATGCATCAAGCAATAACATAACTACAAGAATATATTGGGATACTTCACGTGAATCTCCTCTTCGGCCTCTTAAGTGGCCTCCTCGATACTATGATATTACTAAAGTAGCTTTACTAGAAGAATGGTCTTTGTACACGTCTCTCTGATCTTCGTGTCTGAAATGCTCACTTGTCATTCCTCATAGGTCAGATACTTATTGCGCTCTACCATCTATGGTTGGATGACGTGCAAAGGGCTTGCTATGTACTTCCTTAATTGAAAAATGTGAAAGACATTATGCATACAAGATAACTCTATAGGTAGGGCTAATTGATAGGTAGCCTCACCGACTTACTCTAATATCTCGTTAATCCCAATGTACCTCCGAATAAGTTTACCCTTCTTACCAAACCTCATCACTCTCTTGGTGGGAGAGACCCTTAAAAGGTTTCTATCACCCACCATCAGTCTTTCTTTTCAAGTCTTCATAGCTCTTCTGCTGAGCCTAGGTAACTTTCATGCGATCTTAAATCAACATGATCTACTTAGTTGTCTCCTCAATTATGCCTAGTCTCAACACAATCGATTTACTAATATCATTCCAACATAAAGGAATAAAATACTTCCTTCAATACAAGGCCTCAAAAGGTGACATCCTGATACTTGCATGGTAACTAGTGTTCTAAGAGAACTTGATCATGTCTTGGACATCCTCCCAACTACCATCAAAGTTCATCATGCATGCTCGAATCATGGTCTGAAAGGTCATCTTTGTCTGCACATCATTATCTAGGTGAAAAGTAGTAACCAACTTCAGTTGAGTCCCAAAAGTGGCTTGTAATATCTACCAAAAGTGTGACAAGAGCCTAAAATCTTGATATGACACAATGTCACTCTATATAATCTCACATTGTGC
This sequence comes from Tamarix austromongolica, assembly GCA_039764185.1. NCBI lineage: Eukaryota > Viridiplantae > Streptophyta > Magnoliopsida > Caryophyllales > Tamaricaceae > Tamarix > Tamarix austromongolica. Next base: position 91,572,187 of record CM077816.1, on the reverse strand, counting down.
TTCCTATAAGCACTGGCTAACTATTCCATACCCACGCTGACCTCATTAGTATAAACAGTGTTGAATTAGTTAGACGATCAATAATAACCCAAATGGAATCGAAATCACTATGGGTCATTGGAAGACCAACCACAGAATCTATGGATATACTATCCACTTTTTACTTTGGAACTTCTAATGGTTTTACTAGCTTTTCTAAACTCTTATGCTTAATTTTGACCTTCTAGCAAGTCATTCATTTAGTAAGAAACTCTAAAACTTTTCATTTCATACAGGGTTTCCAATATTCCCTCTTCAAGTTTTTATATAACTTATCCGCTCTAGGATGGATAATGATATGAAGTATAGTGATCTTCCTCAAGGATCCTTCTCTTTAGCTCAACACATCATTGTGATACACACCTCCTACCCTGATAGATGATACTTCCATCATCATGGATCTGAAACCCCTTAGCTCTGTCCTCTACAATACCACATTTTATTCTCCTTAGATTGACGTTACCAAGTTGACTAGCTCGGATCTTGATGCATATGATATACAACTTGGGCCATGCTAGGAGGTGGTGTTCTAAATTAGCATAGAACAACCGAAAATAAAGAGAAAAATGGGGGGAGAGATTTGAGAGAATAAAATTAATTCTTGGTAATGTAACACCCCCAAAATTCACTACTGAAAAATTTTGTTAATTAAAAGGAAACTAGCGGAAGCAAATTAATAAACCGTGAATTTTGGGAGTATTACCGCCACACTTAGTACCAGACCAGTTCACTCATACCGTTCCAGTACTAAGTGCTAAGGCTAAAGGAAAATGAAATACGATTTGCAAGAATTTCAACAAACTTAAATCAGATTAGCGTACCAAACGTTTACAAGAATGAAATCCACCCATGGTGGTTACAGTATCAACATATACATTTAAAACCAGAAATTTCAGAGAGAGAGAGAGAAAAACCCTAGTAGTTCCGGATGAGACCTTAATCTCTTCCCCGTTGCCCACTTGAGTAGCACCTGAAAAGACCTGCAAGGGACACTGCCCATTGAATAGACAGGGCCCCACGAATGGAACCCTTCAGTACTACGGTACTGAGTAACCCTTTAAAGTCCCACTTAAAAGCAGACCCGCAATGCAACACATGAAACAATCTACATACATATATAATGTTCACATAATTAACATTCACATAGCATATCATTATATTGTTACGAACAATCGGTACTTACGGTCTTAAGCCGTATCATAACGCAAACTCAAAACAATTAGGCCTTAAGCCCTTGTTCCACTATAAGTGATTTGTACTTTCCCATAATTTTATTCACATACAATACTGGTTTTATTGAGCTCGGGACCTCCACTATTATTGCCGGTGGACCGAAATATATATAAATTCATCATCTAGGGCACAACGCTCCTGGCCACTATTATAACCGGTGGACCGGGATATATAAAGAATCATCATCCAGGGCACAACACTCCTGACCACTATTATAACTGGTGGACCGGTACTCAATATCTTAATCATCTGGGCCCGACTCATTAATATTCCACTTTCAATAATAGTATCTTTTCTTTCTTTAATCAGCACATCAAACATATTTATTTGCCTCGATTGGGAGATCGATAACCCGGGACACAAAGGTACACCGGTCGTACCGGTGCATATCCGCTACTCAGTACCCTTTCAACCACGAACCCAATGACACAAATGTACCCTGGTCGTACTGGTGCATAAAGCTAACTCAGTACCCTACCGACAAGGACACCTAATCCATAAGTATGAATACCCCCTAACTAGGTCCGTAGCGCTAGAAAGAGTAAGATATAGGGCCTGGTTGGGGCACAAAGGCACACTAGCAAATACCAGAATAATCGTGGACTAAACCACGTCCTTAGGGTAGCGACCCCTAAGGAGTCACCATTCTCGATCTCGAGATCTTTCACTTTAAGTAATAGTGTCTTAATTAAAGTGATCACGAAAAGCACAACAATTGGATACTTATTCACTTTCAATCGTTCTAATATCATTAATAGTTTCTTATTCAGAAGATTATCCCGGATATCACAGAGAAACCATTAAGGCCATACCAATTATCAAATACTCTTACTTGGCTAATCAGCCTTATTTAAATCACATTATAACATTCCACAATCACAACAACAAGTTAGGTACAAATTACTTATTTACCCCCTTACTCATGTAATTACTAAATCATCCCTTCCTTACTTGACAAATTACCATATTGCCCTTAAGGTGGCGTAACTACCAAATTACCCCTTTCTCGATTTACATTACTAAGTTACCTCCTACGCTCTTTAGATCGCCATTCACCCTTCATAATTATTAACCTTAACATCTTTCCCTTTTTGGTTGGTTAAATTACAAATTGCCCTTCTCCTTTGTTATAATTACTAAATTGCCCTTGAGTTGGATAAACTACCAAATCACCCTCCTTCATTATCATGATTACTATTCTGCCCCTTTAGTTGGTTAAATAATTATCACTTTACCCTTTAATCGGCTAAAGTACCAAATTGCCCCTTTAGTTGGATAAATTACCACATTGCCCTTCTCCTTTATCATAATTATCAATTTACCCCTCTTAATTATTTTAATTGCCATTTTACCCTTTTTAATTATCATAAATCCCAAATCACCCTTCTTCATAATTACCAATATTAATTTACCCTTCTTCATAATTATAATTACTAATTTACCCTTCTCAATTATTAACATTACCATTATGCCCTTTAGTTACTTAATTTACCTAATTACCCTTATCTAGTATCATACATTCACACTTATCCAATTACCCATCGATAATCATAATTTAATTACTAAATTATCTTTAGTCGTTATCATAATTACCAAGTTACCCCTTACTCCCAAATTACCATATTATCCTTTTATTTACAAAATTACCACAATACCCTTCTTACTTATAAAATTACCATAACACTCTTTTTACTTTATAAATTACTATTTTACCCTTTTTCATCCAAAATTATCCTCTTTATCCTTCCTTACATAATTACCATTTTGCCCTTCTTTCCCAAAGTTACCATAATGCCCCTAGACTTGGAAGTTACCATCTTTTCCTTCTCTCATAGAATTACAATCATACCCCTAACTTATATAATTACCATAATACCCTTAGACAATAATAATACACATGCATTAGCAACATAATACATCATAGACAAGCATTTAATATTTCCATCAATAATCAACTCCTTCCTTAATTATCATACCTACACATGGCACAAAGACTATCATGCTTTTCCCCTTTTCGCATCAAACAATATAACAATCATCTACACAACATGCTAGGCATCACATATCCCGCATAAAATCATAATAACAACTCTAATGTGCTAGCATACGTTTTCCATGCATTTAAGGGAGGTTTAATGATTACCTTAATCCCGCAAAATATCAAATCTTACCAAGCATAATTAGCAACTCAACACCTAAAAATAATATCCATCATTATTGTGTTAGAAATAACTAAATAAAAAGGATAAGACTTTATAAAAGAAATTCATTTAATAAAACACTTTCATTAATTATCAATATACCTCAAAAATTTTCCAAACAAATTCCAGCACAAGGGGAAAGCTCACGCTGCATGAGCAGCGTGAGTGTCATGCATAAATGAGAGGGGAAAAGGCTCGAAGAGGGGTGAAGGAAGAAAAATGAGCCATTTTCGGGTTGAGGTCTTTGGGCTAGAAAAGAGGGTAGTTGGGGGAGGTTTGGAGGCAAGGTAAGGATGCAGGAGTGAAGAGGGGGTGTTGGTGGTGGCTAAGGATGGTTTCGCGGCGGCAGAAGGCGGCGGAGACGGCGGCGGCAGGGCGGCGAAGATGGCTGGCGATAAGGGGAAAAATGGGGAGAAAAGAAGGAAGGGGTGGAGGAGGGAGGAAGTGTAGGGCTCAAGGGGGCGGCGTGGGGGTGCAGGGCAGTAGGGGGTGGTGGCAAGAGTCGGTGCAGGGGTTGGGAGCGGCGGACGGCTGCGGCGCAGAGAGAAAACAGGAAAAAAATGGAAAGAAGGAAGGAGAGAGGAGGGAGCTCGGGGGAGGAAGATGGCTAAAAAATGGGCAGGGAAATGGACGACGGGGAGAAGAAAAAAAGAAGAGGGAGGGTAAGGGGGTAGATGGCAGGGCATAGGGTGGTAGGGAGGCGGTAGGGTGGCAGGGAGAGGGTGGCGACGGGGAGGAGAGAATGGCAGGCATGGATAGGGTGCAGGGGTAGATTGGCTCGAAATAGGGGAGAAGAGGACGAGATAGAGAGAGGGAGTAGCAGGGGCAGGTGCGGCGGCAGGCGGTGGCAGTCGCAGGTGGTCGGGCTGCTGTCGATGCCTGGGAGAAGAAGAAAGGAGAAAGGGAGGCTGTGGCGGCCGGTCGGGGGAGAGGAAAGAAGGCAAGCCGACCGGTTCAGGGGAAAAAGAAAGGGAGTCGGCCGGGTCAAGTGTGCGCGAGAGAGAGGGGCTGAGTGTGCTGGGCGGTGCGCGAGGGAGAGAAGGGAGGGAAGCAGGCCGGTGCGGGCGGCCCAACGCGCAAGGAGGGCTGGCTTGGCGAGGCAGCCCGAGGGAAAAGGGAAAAAAAAGAAAAAGGAAAAGAAGAAAGAGGAAAAAGGGAAAAAGGTGAATGGAAAAATAGGAAAAGTAATTTAATTAAATTTATAAAATCATAAAATATAATATTCTTGGTAAATTATTTAATTTAATAATTTAATTTATTATAATCTAATATTTTAGTTTAAAAAGGATAAGGTTGGTAAAATATTAGTTTGGAAAATTATTTAAATAAAAAAATATGATAAATAGAAAAATATTTATTTTTAATTTATGAAATACTCTATCCAAATTTACATACTCTAAAATCCATAAAATAATTAAAATAATAATTTTATAAGCTAATTTTATTTCAAATAAAGTTATTTATTAAAATATAGGTTTTCAAAATTTTTGGGGGATTACAGGTAACCCCTTGAATCAATACTCACAAGAACCACCTAAGGTGTAAAATCTTAGGATAAATCTTGGAATATTTTTGCAAACTTCAAACTCTTACACTTGATCTTTGAGAGAGGGGTGGCTCTCGATTTGCTAGAGAGAACAGGTGTAGCTAATAACTTGTGTGTTTTTATTTCATTCTATCATTGAAAATTATAGATGAAGTACAGGATTAAAGATTATAACTTATCCAACTAATACATATAAATTGAGTTAAAACAAATGAAGAAATCTATCTTATATCTTAGCCATGAGTTTTGGTCATGGGTAGGGTGTATGTGTATATTTCAAATATGATGGTCTCTTTAGCACATGTCTTAATTCATATAGCAGCCACATGACTCACAAGGAAAGAGAAGAATATCATTTTAATCTTGTAAGAAACAAAAAGGAGTAAGGATTATCTTCTAGCTTTGCTTTTTCCTCCTAAAAATCTACATTGCCTTCCCAAGTGCTAAAAAGGACTTGACATCCAACTTGAGAGAGACTTGTGGCTGTTTGTGTGGGTCTTGTGGGTGTAGAATGAGCTATGTTTTTGTGGAATTTTTATGGATAAAATATTAAAGTAAAATAGGTTAAAAAGAGTGGGAAAATAAGAGGTAAAAACATGGTTAAAGGTGGCCTATTTTTGGGGGTGTTTTGTGGGTGGAAGGAAAAAAGGTTGACAAGGCTTGCATGTCTAGGTTTTAAAGAATAATTAATTTGTCCAAGTAAGGAGAGTTTTGTGGCTTTCAAACTTAGAAAAATTAATGATGAGATTGTGATCATCAAATGAGGATGCTCTCGCATTAGATTTTATCAAAGATGCAAGGTGTAATGGTGAGTGTAGCCGTCCTTGTCTCCAAACTACCATTTGCAATAAAATAAATCTCCATTTCCCTAATCTCCTTACATAAGTGATCTAATGACATAATTTTACTCAAGGAGTGTGGTATCTTCTAGCTAAGGGCATCTATCACCATATTGGCCTTACCCTCATGGTTACGGTTGTAAAGGAGTTGAACCAACTCGGTATTTTATAAAGCTTGGCTAGTTAAATGCTGAATTCAACTCATTTATTTAATTAAATAAGCCGATTTGAGCCTTAATTTTTGGCTCATTTATTAAACAAGTTAAGCCCGAACCCAAAATATAGCGACTCGGTCCATTTTATGGATCATGGGATTAGCTTGGATCATTCGTTTAGCTAAATGAGTTGAGCCTGAGTCTTATTTTAGGCTCGCTTAGTTAAATGAGTCAAGTTTAAACCCAAGGGTTCTTGTTTTGCTTGACTTTTTTATAGCCCTACTCATAATAGGTCATAAATTCAACTCTGCTTGAATGAAAATGTAACGGAGGCTCTTGTGATTAGTGTAAATTTGCACTTAACACCATAGAGGTAATGCATCTAAATCTTCAAAACGAACATCACCACAACAAGTTCTAAATCATGCATTAGATAGTTTTTTTCATGTGGATTCAATTAAAGGGAAGCTTAAGCTATTACTCTCCTATGTTATATCAACACGCAACCTAAGCCATGCTTAGAAGCTTTTCTATATACCTCAAAATTATTTGATCCACTTGGTGACATGAGCACTAGTAATGAAGTCAAATGCCTCTTCAATTCTTAAAGGGCCTCATTACACTTTTCATCCCACTAGAATCGTGTTGCTTGCTTTAGCAAATTGTTTAATGGGGGAGCCATCTTGAAAAAATATTTGACAAATATGTGTTAATATCCGGCCAATCCTATAAAACTATGCACCTCCTTAACAGTTATTGATGTTGGCCACTCTAAAACTACTTGAATCTTGAAAGAATATACCGACACACCATCTTTCGGGATCACATGTTTAAGGAAAGCTACTTGGTCTAGCTAAAACTCACACTTTAAAAGTTTTGCACACAACCGATGTGACCTAAACAATGCCAATGTCTGTATTAGATGTTTCTCATGTTCCTTGCCACTACTAGAGTAAATGAGGATGTCATTAATGAACACCATGACAAATTGATCCAAAAATTGTCTAATGATTTGGTTCATGTGAACCATGAATGCTATTGGTGAATTAGTAAGTTTAAAAGGCATTAATGAAAAAAAAGGTCTTTCAACTTTAAGTATGGCCATTATTACCATGAATCCAAAGCTCCATAATAAGGAAGATAACATCCTCCCTCAAGCATAACACTTTCTCTTGAAACCTTTGCACAAAACCACCTAAAACATGTAAAAATCAAACAAAACCATCAAGTAATAATGAAAGATAAAGAAATTAATGGAGGAAGGAGGGGTAATAGTGTCAACCACGAAATGGAAGGGTGTAATATGAGGTAAAAGATGGATAATGAAGTAAGAATATTTGTTGGTAAAACTTAGATATTTGTGCTTGATATTTAGGTAATGAAGTTCGTGAATGAATTAAATAAGGGGGTAAGAGCTAAAAAAATAAGAACGTATCATGGGTCAAATAAAGTGTTATAACTTTATTATAGATATTTTATAAATTTAATAATTTGTTTTAGATATTTAGGATAGATTTCATTTAGAGAAAATTGAGTTTCGAGGATTAATTATGCTTAAAATGAGATCATTTATCCTACAATTTCAAAAATAATTAAAACTCATTTTATTTAATATTTATATTGAATATGCCAAAATATAATTATCCCCAAATTTTCATAAGTATTTATTATCTATAAAGGCTCTTTCTGAACTTAAATCACAAATAAGGGCAAACTGAGCGATGAATAATGCTCTTTTGCCAAAGTCTCTATATAAAATTTAGAAAAATTTTAGGAGACTCATAAAAATTCATGAAGTTAAAATATAAAATAAATTCTAATGCTTTGGAAGAATTTAGATGGCTAAAAGTGGCTCAAAAGCTTCATAGAAGTCAAATCATAAGGAAAAGTAATAAGGTGTGAAGGAAATGTTTTAAAAATGTAACCACAGTTTCTAAGTTTTAAAATTGCGTAATAAATCATTCAATATAATAAAATTTTATTTATAAATAATAAAAATCATAATTAAATCAAGATTTTAAAAAAAGGATATTACACTTTTTTTATTTATTTATAAAGCATCACTTGTACCAACTCCATATACAAAAACTGCATGTGTGTGCATGTGTGTTCAAAATTGATACGCAAGCATCAATATTTTGTATCAAATTCATGTGTGCAACTTAAATTCTATCTATAAAAAAAGTGTATACATGATTATACATAAAAATCCTCTTATATTAATTAAAAATAATCAAGTTTACTCGATCATATATATAACACCGATACAAAATCATTAATGGATATAAGTATTTTATTCCTTAGATACCTATAATCTGATAAATAATCAAGTATGTATAAAAATATCTACATTAATTTAAAAAAATATACAATTAAAATTATAAGCTAACTTGTTCAAAGATAAAATCTAGCTACACTTATATGACCTCGTTGTATAGTTGTCCAAAAAGTCGAGCTCACCATTTTGATATACCTAAAAAAAGTGTTGCGGTTTTTATGGTTATAAGTGTTTAATTCAAGTAAAAATATAGATACATATATACCTCCAAATCTCTATTCCATCACTTTGCAACGACATATATCATACATTTCATGTAAAAATAGTTGCAATTATCATTATCTCTTTATTTTGGACACTTCATTAAGTGAAATGCATGTATTAATTTGTTATAACTATTATAAATAATATCATTAAATGCAATATCCTCAAATTAGTGGTGTATAATGGAGGTTTAAAATGATCGATAAGATTACTTATATCAACAAGGTGCACATTCTTTTTAGACAACCTATAATTGGAGAACTCTATAGTTAATTGTGCTTAACTTAGAGTAATTTAAGGATGACTAATATATTAGGAAGTTTTCTAGAATGTGTGTGATTCGATAAAAAAAATTCTAAACAAGACTTGTGTTGATTTGTGTGGTTAGTCATTAACCCTAAAAGCACTCCACAATAACTACCTGCAACCCTATTGAAGCTGATGTGCTATATTAAAACATATAATATATATTGCTAATTACATACCTTCATGGGATCCCATATCTATATGAATTTAGGTCCTTTTTGCTTTTAAAAATATTTTTAAATGACCTAATTGATTCATATATAGAAACATATTAATTATATAATATAATGTAAAACTCATGAATTAAATTTATTAGAAATTAATTAATTATATATCAACAACATTTAGTCGAATATCATGCCATCTTATTAATAAGGAGTTAATCCAACATGTCATCCTTTTCGATGGATGTAAAATGACCAAAACCCAACATCTTAATCTTAAGGAATCCATACTTGTGTTGTTCGTCCTTATGCATAATTTTGCCTTTTAAAAACCTATAAGAAATTATGCCTTACTTAAAAATTATAATAATATTATATAATATATCTATATGTTTAAAATTGAAATAAATTATACTAATATTATATAATATATTATATAATGTAAATCTTTATATGTTAAACTTGTAGCCAACCTCTAGCCTATAAATGAACTAAGTCATCTTCTAATATATATACATTGATTTCTTCGATTTTGAAAAACAATTAAATTGGTAAATCAACTTCTATGTGCAATAGTTCATCATAATACATCCTCATCCTATGAGTCAATGCTTAATAGTTTATAGAAGATGTGTTGTACCTTGCACATAATTCCTTTCTTGCCTCCTCTATTTCTTCTTTCGTTTCTCCTTAGGACTTAGCTTCCATAGAAAAATATTACAGTCCTAATAAAAAATGGAAGGGAAGTTAATAGAAAAATAATTAAGGAATTAATTAATTCAACTCTTTCTCATAATAATATTATCGCGCTCTTGAGGATAACTAGATGGTATGTCCATCCAACCATCTCTCCTACAAATAAAAGGAGATCACAATCGTCATCTTTTAAAAAGGGTTACTTTAAGAAATCATATTCGTCGTGGATGTATTTGAGAGTAACTCAAATTGTGTTGGGTTCCAATGATATCTCCTCAAAGCCATGAGTGGTTCCTTGGGCGATAACAACCTCTTTCTCCTATGTCTTGAGATTGCATGTATAATCACTTTATATTCAAGAGTTTCATTAATTTCATAAATCTCAACTACAGATTCACTTTAAATGAGACAAAAAAAAACTAAAATAAATGTATATAACCTCAAGTATTTCAAGGATAGTTATAATGCTATGGATCCTAGGTGTAGGCGTAGGGGTAGCACAATCATGTAAATAGTAGAGCTAGATATCCTTTCACTCATGTACTTTTACATTCTCTTCTTAATCCTTTTTTAGCTTGCAATTAACTCTGATTGACCTTATTTTTAAGTATCTATTTTGGCTCTTACATAGCTGATCTCTTCCTTAAAAGTGTGGGAACTAGGATGCCTTATAAAAGTACCTGACAATGTGATACCATATGATAGCCCTCTGACTCGACCACTACACTCCTCATTCACCAAAGCTTGAGTGAGGATGCCATTTCTACATCTTTCCATTACTTGTGTTGGCCAAACCTCCTATTTTTAGAGAAATTATTGTATTTGGGGTAAAAAAAATATGCAAATAATATTGAGAAGAATATAATGCTAAGTCTTTACAATTTTATGAAAGATTTGATGGATTTGTTCATTGGTAGCCTACCATGTTTTCTTGTCTGCCCTAACCCTCACCCAAACATCCACTCTTGTTGGAGATACATATGGAGTGCTTTTTTTTTTTTCATGAGTCTTTGCCTTCATCTCCTTTATAATAGAATTAAAAATCAAGTTAGTTATTATCATGAGAAACTAACAATAGTCAATGTGTAATGACCTAATTAATTTCCTTACCAACTCCTATCTTGCAGTATTATTATTGATGCACAAATTCTTATGAGGGTAGATATTTTTTCCACATTTTCTTTTGCTTTTCACTTTTTTCCTTTCTCTGAAAACATACAAGTTATAGAGAATATGAATGCATATGATTATAAGTATTATTTATGGCATAATATATAATATGAGTAATTACATACCTTAAATTCTTTTAACTTTTTTAACTTAGCAAACTCAACCTATTGTTGGGGTGTGTGTCAGATCGAAACTTGATTAAATATCAAAATTTTTTGCAGGTGGTACCAAATATTCGAATGAAATGTAATAACCAATCTAAGGCTGATTAGGATCATAATTTCTATATATATAATATTAAAAATATTTATTTTTGGGTAACATGATAATGAAATTATAGGTTGTATTAGAAGATTGGATCGGAGACCAAAACCAGTTAAGAACCATTTTTTTTTCACTTTAAGACCGGAGCCTAAAATAACTATTTGGTTCGGTTCAATTTTTCGTTTGGACCAAATTTTCATCAACTATGTTATGACATGCTAAATCAGACTTAAAGTCTTTTGAAGATTTAACACATTTTGAAGTATGAATCTCTTACAACATTCGGCTATATAAAAACCACTTTGGATCTCGAGAAAAATAAATATTATTAGTATATAATTTAAATGGTAATTTAATATTGGTATATAAAATCTCATTATATTTGTACATAAGCCCATAACTTGTCCTATGTCTCATTAATAGCATTCTTTAGTTAGGAATAATAATGGGAACTACTGCACATGCTCTGGCATTTGGATACCTTATACAATATGTCCTATTCTCTTTGGTTGGCACCCCTTTATTATTAAATTCATCAACTATATATCAAAGTCCTTTGTGCCTTAACTTAGATACATTATTCATCTACAATTCCCTCTCTTTCCTTTAGCACCTTTTCCCACTTCATATTTTTGATATGCCATACTAGCTACATGAAATTAACCAGCGAAGAAACATAATTTTTGGAATTTAATAAATCATTGATTTTTTTTTTCTATTTTCCCCCAAGCAAGTAAGAAAAATTCTAAAAATTTAGCTTCTCTTTCTATATTTTAAAATTCCAACACACACTAAGCTAGCATTACATAAACCATTGTTAAGTTTCACAATGTTATTCATTTTTTTACCACAATATAAGGAAAACAAAGATACTATGAAATTCTACAGCCACATGATAGAATACAACACCCAAGCAATACTCGAATGAGTAGAAATACCGTAACGCAACATATAACTAACCAACAAGTAGCAACCAATATTTTTTTCCCTATGTATGGATAAAACAGTAGCAAAAAAAAAGAGTGTGTAAATCATGTATATCACATAACAAGAAAAATGAAAACTGTAAAATTCTAAAACCATAGGACATTAAACAACACTCCAAGCAATACTTGAAACCACTAATAAAGGGTATATTATCACACAATCATGCACAAAAATTTGGAGTAAACATGGGAATGAGATGAATTTAAAACATAACCATCACTCGTTAAATTATGGTTAAACTTCTCATACCATTATTTAAGAACTTGTTTAAGGCCATATATAGATTTTGGTAGCCTACACGCTTTGTTCTCCTAATCCTGAACTATATATTTATCAAGTTTCTCTACATAAATTTTTTCTTTTAAGTCACCATTTAAAAATGTCATTTTCAAATCTATTTGATGGGTTATGAGTATGTGGATAGCGGCCAAGGCAACTGAAGAGAGAATAATGGCAATTTTAGTCACTGAAGAATAAGTATCAAATAAGTTAACAATTTTTTTAGTTTATCACCTACAACCACCAATCTTGCCTTCAAATTATCTATAGTTCCATCAGTTCAAAATTTTCTTTTGAACACCCATTTGCATCTAATGTTTTTACATTCTCTAGGAAAGTAAACTGAATCCCATATGTGATTTGTCAATATTTACTCTAATTCATCATTAATTGTTTGCTTTCAAAAAATAATATAAAGAAAATTCACTACCTCATTATAGGATTTAGGCTCATCCTCCATTAGGTAAGCAAACACAAAATCTATATCAATCTTATCAATATCATTATTCTCAATTAGAAAGACAATAACAAAATTGGACCAAGTGCTAGTTTCTACCCTACATATTTTACTTCTCCTGGGTTCATTCACATTATCATTCCCATCACTCAAAGAAAAATACAAAGATAAGGACACATAAGGTGCATTAAAAGAGCTAGGAACATCACATTCATTATATATCATAGGGAACACATTCTCAAAAAAGTATATAGTTCTAGATTCACATATAGTGTTATCACTCAAGAATAGGAATCTATATGCAATATTGTTATTGTAAAACCCCAAAATTTACTACAATTTTTTTAGTAGAAGTGTAATAAACAATTGTAATCCCCCAAAATTTTAAAAACCTATAATATAATAAATAGCTTTTATTTGGGATAAATTAGCCTTTAAATTTTATTTAATTTAATTATTTTATGGATTTTTGAGCATATAAATTTGGATAGGAATATTTAATAAATTTAAATAAATATTTTATTATTTTATCATACTCATTTTATTTGAATAAATTCCCAAACTAATATTTTTCCTAAAATTAACCTTTTTAAACCCATATATTAAATTAAATTATATTAAATTATTAAATTTATTTATCTACTAAAAATATTACATCCTATTTTTCCATAAATTATTTTATCTATTTTTCCCTATTTTTCCTTTTCCTTTTTCCCCTTTTCCTTTTCTTTCTCCTTTTTCTCATTTTCTCCTTTCTTTCTTTTTTCCTCCTCTTTGGGTTGCCAGACCAGCCTTCCCCCTCCCCCTGCACACCTGGGCCATAGGCTTGTTCTCCCCCTCCTCTCCTTCTTCTCCCGTCGACCGGCCCAACCCCCTTCTCTTTTCTTTCCTTCTTCCCTCTACCCGGGTCGACCTAATCCCTCTTTTTTTCTCGAACGGCTTGCTGCCCCTCCTCTCCATTTCTTTCTTCTTCTACCTCCAGCCCCGAACTGCCCCTCGATGCCATGCCTAGCCACCGCCCTACAACCTCTCCGTGCCACCATTGCAACCCTATCTCTCTCCCTCTCTCTTCCCCGTCCTTATCTTCCTATTTTCGGACCAAACCAGCCCCTGCAAACCCTCCCCACATGCCTTATTTTCCCCCTCTTCTCCCCTTCCCTCTCCCTGCCTCCCGACCACCCTTGCCACCCTACTATCGCCCCGACCAGCCACCTACTCCCCTGTCTCTCCCTCTCCTTTTTCTTATCTTTACTTGCCCTTCTTACCTCATTTTCTTTGAGCCTTCTCCCTTCCCCGACCTCACTCTTCTCCCTTCCTTCTCCCTCCTTTTTCTTCCCTATTTTTGCTCTATCGCCCCATTCCACTGCTGCCACCGCCTCATTAGCCACATGTACCGTCTTCTGCCACCCTTGCTACCACCCTACACCACCACATCACCCCTCGAGCCACCTACAATCCCTTCTTCCTCCCTTCTTCTTTTTCTCGTCTTTTTCCTCCCTTTTTGGCCTCCACCCTACTCCTCCGTCCATCGCCGTTCCGTGGCTTCCGCCACCTCCCAAGCCACCAACCCACTCCTTGCAACCTGCCCTACCACCTCCTACCTCCTTTGGCCGAAACCCAGCCCTAGAAACTCTCCTTTTCCTCCTCCCTTTCCCTTCCTTCTTCTCCTCCACCACTCATGTAGCCCACTTCGTAGCCTTGTAGCGGTCACCTTCGCCGCCCTTGGCCATCAATCACCCATCCCCAACCACCACCTACAGCCTTAATCCACCCCTACACCCGTCCCTTGCCCTAACTCCCCTCCATCTGTCCTCATCTTGGCCCCCAAGACCCTAATCGAATCGACCCCCCATTTTTTCTCCACCTCCCTTCCTTTGACCCTTTCCCCCTTGTAATCTACATGTGGCTCATGCTGCTCATGTAGTGTGAATTCCACATTTTTTGGAAGTCATTTTGTGTAATTATTGAGGTATATTAATGGCTAAGTAAAGTGTGTTATTAATTAAGTTTTTATAAAGTTTTATCCTTTTTAGTTTTCCTACTTCTAATATGATAATTATGGGAATTATTTTTAGGTATTGGTTTTGCTAATCAAAGCTTGAATCTTTAAGGGGGATACCGGTAAGGTTCGATTTTTGTAGGAATTAAGGTAATCATTAAACCCCACTTAAACGTATGGATAAACATATGTTAGCACATTAGGGTTTTAATATGTTATTTTGTATGATATATATATTGTCTAGTATATTATATGTTGTTTCTTATATTGATTGATAAAAAGAAAAGCATGCTATTTTATATGCCATGTATGGAAGAAATGCTTAAGGAAGGATATTTGTTACTCAAGAATATGTTAAGTACTTATTCATGCTATATTAGGTTATTGTGACCATCAATGCATGAATAATATTACTGTGAGCCCTAGGGGCATTTTGGTAATATGTCTTGTGTAAGAGTGTAGCCTAATATGTGTAGTTGTTAATGAGTATTATGTTGAAATATAATAGTTGGTGGAATTAGATGATGAGAATAGAGTATTAATATTAATATTCTATGTAGTGGTGATAATTTGATAAAGGTGGTATAATAAAGGGCAAAATGGTAATTTTATAAGAAAAAGGGTATTATGGTAATTTTGGAGGAGAAGGGAAAAATGAAAATTGTAAGTAAAAGGGTATTATGGTAATTTTAAAAGTAAAGGACAACATGGTAATTTTGTAAGTAAAAGGGTATTATGGTAATTTTTGGAGGAGGAAGGCAAAATGGTAAATTGTAAGTAAAAGGTTATTATGGTAATTTTGGAAGTAAAGGGCAAAATGGTAATTTTGTAAGAAAAAGGGTATTATGGTAATTTTGGAGGAGAAGGGCAAAATGGTAAATTATAAGTAAAAGGGTATTATGGTAATATTGTAAGTAAAAGGGGTTGTATGGTATTTTGTAAGTAAAAGGGTAAAATGGTAATTTTGGAAGTAAATGGGCAAAATGGTAATTATGATAATGGAGAAGGGTAAAATGGTAATTATGATAAGGGAGAAAAGTAAAATGGTAATTATGACAATGGAGAAAGGTAAAATGGTAATCATGATAATGGAGAAGTGTAATTTGGTAATTTAACCAACAGAAGGGTAATTTGGTAATTATGATAATGGACAAGGGCAATTTAGTAATTATGACAATGGAGAAGGGCAATTGGTAATTATGATAATGGAGAAGGGAAATATAGTAATTATGACAATGGAGAAGGGTAATTGGTAATTATGATAATGGAGAAGGGCAATATGGTAATTATGATAATGGAGAAGGGCCATTTGGTAATTTAACCAACTAAAGGGTAAATTGGTAATTATGATAATGGAGAAGGGCATTTTGGTAATTCAACCAACTAAAGGACAATTTGGTAATTATAACAAAGGAGAAGGGCAATTTGGTAATCTAACCAACCAAATGGAAATATGATAAGTGTAATAGTTATGAAGGGTAATTGGTGACCTAATAAGTGTGGGAGATAACTTGGTAACCTAAACCGAGCAAGGGGTAATTTAGTAATCATGCAACATGAGGGGTAATATGGTAAATTGGCAAGTAAGTAAGGGATGAATTCATGATTATACAAGTAAGGGGTAAATCAGTAATTTATATCTAATATGCCGTTGTGATAGCGGAGTTTGTAATAAGATTCAAGTAATAGTGAATAGTAAGACAATGGTATTTGAAAATTAGTAAGTATCACGAGAATGAATCTTAAATCGAAATAAGATGAGATTATGATGGCCTTAATAATTCCCCTATGTTATCTTAGATAACTATATAAATAAGGAATATCTAAAGATATCATAACGATTGAAAGTGAATAAGTATATGATTGTTGTGTTTTTCTTGATCACATTAATCAAGACACTAATACTTAAAGTGAAAGATCTCGAGATCGGGAATGGTGGCTCTTTAGGGGTCGCTACCCTAAAGATGTGGTTTAGCCCACGATTATTCTGATATTTGCTGGTATGCCTTAGTGCCCCAGCTAGGCTCTACATCTTACTCTATTTAGCTCTACGGACCTACTTAGGGGGTATGCATACTTATGAATTAGGTGTCCTTGTCGGTAGGGTACTGAGTTAGCTGTATGCACCAGTACGGCCAGGGTACCTTTGTGTCCCTAGGTTGATAGTTGAAGGGTACTGAGTAGCTTATATGCACTAGTACGACCGGTGTACCTTTGTGTCCCAGGATCTTGATCTCCCTATCGAGGCAAATAAATGGAATTGTTGTGATGATTAAAAAGGGAAAACACTAATCGTAAAAGTGAAAGACTGATGAGACATGCCTAGTTAATTATGATTATGAGTATCTGTCCACCGGATATAATAGTGGCCTAGGAGCGTATTGCCCTAGATGATGAGTATATGTACACCGGTCCACCATCCATAATAGTGGGGGATCCCGAGCTAAAAAAATCTAATTTGGTTGTGAATAAATCATGGAAAATACTAATCACTTACAGTGGAACACCATGTGAGTCGAGGCTAGACTGGTCCACCGGCGAATAATAGTGGTAAGAAGTATTCTGCCCTGGAGACCGATCCACCGGTAATAATAGTGGTTAGGAGCATTCTGCCATGTATGTATTCTGGTCCACCGGATATAATAGTGGGGTTCTCGTACTTACATGGATATTTATAATCCGAGATGATTGATTAATGATGGGCTAATGGCTTAAGGCCTAGAATTATTGATTATATATTATGACCTATTAATATCTGATTGATATGTTAAGTATGTGAATGTATGGATGTGAATATTATGTATGCACCTTTCATTATGTATGTATCATGTGTTACATTGCGGGTCTGCTTTTAAATGTGTTTTTAAAGGGTTACTCAGTACCATAGTACTGAAGGATTCCATTCGTGGGGCCTATGCCTATTTAATGGATAATGTCCCTTGCAGGTTCATTTTCAAGTGTTGTTCAAGTGGGCAATGGAAAATAGTGTAAGGAAATTATTCGGACTTTTAGGGTTTCATTCTTTCTCCCCTAACCCCTGGTTTAAATGTAACTTGTTCTTGTAACCACCACTGGTGGATTTTATTCTTGTAAATGGTTTATTACGCTACTCTGATTTAAATATGGTTTGTACATTATATTTTACACTTTTAGCCTTAGCACTTGGTACTAGAACGGTAGGAGTGAACCGGTCTAGTACTAAGTGTGGCGGTAATATCTCCAGAATTCACAGTTCATATTTTGCTTCTGCTATGCCTTTTAAATAAAACGAAAGTTTTCAGTAGTGAATTTTTGGGGTGTTACAACAATATAGTTGGGAGTTACCACCATACTCGACATAAATCTAGCTTATCATATCATCCTGATATCAAACACAAGGCAAAACAGTTAAGTTTAAAATATGAAAAACAAAGAATAAGAGAACTTTCATAAACTTGGATAAGAGTTTGGAGGTTGACTCTGAACACAATATTAAAAAACATCAAAGGGATACATTGGAACTTAAGAGTCTGAAAAATATCCAGACCAAAAGCGATAAAATGGAGAATATGACTCTACATCCCAAACCCCGAGGATAGCAAAGTCATCTAAGGGGTCTTCATCAGTCAACACAAAATCACTTGGGTTATATGCTCGTGGAAGTGAGCAACACCTATGAAAAGGATAATCGGTATTCTATGTAATGAGTAAGGGAACAATAGAGTCATGACAAGGTTACACGATTTCATAAGGTTACATGAAGGAATAAACATGCATATAGATTAACATAGCAAAATATGTTGCAAGATAATAACTATTTCCAAAAACCTATTATTAGATATAATCACAGTTCATATTCTTATTTATATTGAGTTCAGGAACCTTGTTATTCTTGATACGGTGGAATGGACTAAAACACCTCTTAGGACAAAACACCCTTGAGTCACTATTATTTTTTGGTAGAATGGAAACAATAACTACTAGGGTAACATGCTTCTTACTGCTATTATTAAATCGGTGGAATGGTACAAAGTGCATTTTAAGGAAAAATGCTCCTGAGTCACTGTTATCATGTAGTGAAACGGACACAACACCTCATTCTTGACTTATGTACTATTTCACTTTAAATGATTAATGTCTTATCCATTGTTGTTTTTCTCAAGATCGTCATGCGAACACACACACACACACACACACACAATACACATAAATCAAACTTAACATTATTAATCAAATCACATAAAACACAACCACATTGAGATCGGGACATCCTTAAAGAAAAATACCATATTTCCCTTAGGAAAGCCCTAGTTTCACAAGATGAACATAAATTCTCCTATAATACTCATTTAACCATAAAATTTATTACATTTTCCTAAATTATTATTGTCTAAATCATAACCAAAAATCAGGGTCCAACTCTAATTTATTACATATGCGATAATGACCCTACTACTAGGGTTACTATTCTTAATTTCTTACGAAACTCTAATTTCACAAGTTTGATATATTATTTTCCATAAAACTCATATAGCCATCCAAATTTGTTCATATCCCTAAAATTATATTATTAACAACATAGCCAAAAATGAAGGTTAAACTCAAACATTTTACATATGTGATAATGATATCGTCTCTAGGATTACTATTCCCAATTTAAGTTATTTCCTCATATTATTTAGTTTATTCCACTTATAGTTACTCCAAGCATTTCATATGATATATTAGCATATTTTAAACCAATTAATACACTAAAATACCAAAGATTATATTTTTATCCTATATTGGTCAAAATACTCTTAAGAGTGCTAAAACACTTATATTTTCATAAGAACCCTACGAGTCCCAATATAAATGATTTTTGACATCCTATCATGAAAATAATTAACCATAGGTATATATATAATAACCTAATTTAGATAGTGATTCATGCCAACTGCTCAACTTATAAACCAATTTTAACTAAATAACACTAATAAACACATGCTTTCACATATCTTATTTTTCCACAATACACCGCATCATATCATACAATGAAATTATCATCATGACATAATCCATGTAATGAAACCAAATTTGATATCCCCCCTATTCATGACATGTATCCTTACCTAAAATGTCACCGATATCTAAACACATATAAACCATAAGAATCCTCCTCAAATACTATAGGAAAATCACCTATAAATCAAGGACTACACATGATTAAAACTTAGGAAAGTAGTTATAGAAAGGTAAGGTAAATAAGGATGGAAAATAGAGTAAAACCAAAGCAAATGGGACTGGACACCAATGGAGCTAGTTGTTTTGAAAAGTAGCATAACTGAGTCTGTGGCTACGTGAAGGGTGTAACACAATTGTGGGGGTGGGCCGGGTGGCTGCATGGGTGCTGCATGGGTGTGTCAGGTAAATAGGAGAGTGGTTGCATGGGTAGTTTATGTAGCAAGGTGGAGGGTGGTTCTGGTGATGGTGAAGTAAGAATAGTGGTGTTGGTTAAAATGGAACTAGAGGAGAGGTAATTGGTTAATGTTGGGTAGTGCAAGAAGGATGTGAAGGGCACGACTATGCAAACAATGGTGCATGACTGTGCAAAGAAGGTTTTACAATTGTACGAAGGAAGGTGTACGGTTGTGCGACCAACAAAACCAGAAGAAAGGGAATTTGGGGAAGGAAAACATGATGACTCAATAGTGATAACTGTGTAACGGTGCAAATGGAACCAAAGGAGGGGTGATTGATGGGGAGGTAGATGTTTGTCGGTATATGAAGGAAATGGAGGGTGATCGGTGATTGGTGATGGTACATGGTGGTGCTAGTGATTCTCAAATGAAATAAGAATAGGGGTAGTGGAAGGAAGGAGAAGGAAAAGAAATGAGATGATCAAGGTGGGATGGAAAAATATGAATGAAATGAAAGGGAAGGAGTGAATAGAAGAAGGTATTTATAGGGGGAATTTGGTGAGGTGTGATTTGAGAAATGGTTGAGGGTGTAAGGTCAGGGAGGCATGGTTTAAGCTTTTTCCACATGACACAGAATAGGGAAGGAAAGGGACAGAACATAATGGTATTGCGTTTGGTGGTTATGGGTTAGGTTGTAGGGATAGGTGTAGGGACACATGCATGGACAGTGGCTGGGAAGGGAAAACCCTATAGGAGGGGGAGGTATGGCCTGAAGAGGAAGAAGGAGAAATGCAAATTAAGATAAGAGGAGAAGGAAAAGAAAAAAGAAAAAAAAGGAAAAAAGGAAAAAGAAAAAGGAATTTGAGGTTAAGATTAGAATTAGGTGTAGATTTATGAGTATATAATTAGGGTAATATTAATCATTTGGGATCAGGGTTACGTTAAAATATTTCTTATCCAGAATTAATGTTAGATTAAATTTGGGGTATTACATTTATGAGCATAATTAATGAATGCACAATCAAAAATTTTTGTTCCTATATTAGTCTTCTTGAAATCTAGTAAATAAACCTTAGCCAGACACCCCTACACTTTCAGAAATTTTAGATTAGACTCAAAGCCTTTCCATAATTCATAAGGTGTTTATATAACTTCTTATGAGGGTATTTATTTAAAAAATAATATGAAAACAACATAGTTTCTCCCCATATTTGGTTAGACATACTAGAACTCAATAACATATGATTTATCATTTATTTTAAAGTTATATTTTTCCTTGTAGCTATGCCTTTTGTTGAGAGGTATAAGGGGCACTGGCTTCATGAATAATACGATGACTATCGTAGATTTTCTTTAGGAAACTAGTTCCATATTCACTACCCCTATTATACCTAAGCCCTTCAATGTAAAACCCTAAAATCTAGTACTAAAAAATCACATTTTGCAAAATCTTGACATAAAATATTTAGGTGTTATTACCTTACTAAATATGAGTCTAGTTTATTATACCATTATCATATATGACGTAAGGAAAAATTACAAACATAAAATATGATAAAAAGAGAACAAGAAAGATTTAATAAAACATAGAATAATTTGGAGATAAAATCTGAGTGCAATGATAATCAAAATATAAGAAAAGGGAATCTTATGGACCTAAGAGTCTATAAGGTATATGGTTAAAAATGCTAACTATCATATAACCTAGATTTTACACCCAATACCCATATGAAAGTCACTCCTCCATCGAAATTACATTGAATTCATCAAAGTAGTTGTCATAAACCTACACATCAACTACTTGCTCATTTACTCATGGGAATGCGCATGCCCCATGGAAAGGATGGTCAAGACTTATTTATTGAGTAAGATAGCAATGCACATCAATAGTAAAAGGGCATGCACACCACATATGAATTTGAAAATTAGATACATATCTTATATGCACATGCATTCATGATACGAGATGACTCAAGAGAAAAGTAAATTAGAGTTCCACATTAGGTGATCATACATTTTCAATTACTTAGTCACTTGAGTGAGGACTCAACTATTCATAACGTATAGAATAGTATCATGATTTATTGACCCATCTAGGCTAAAGCACACTTAGGAACCACCATTAATATCTTTTGGAATGAAATACAACCCTTCCAAGGCATAACACATATAGGAATTACAAAAGTAAACATCTAATCCTTAAGTATGCATACTTTATAAGCCGATGGAATAATCAATATATAGTAAATCTAGGGTTACCCTAGATATCACAAAAACTAGGATAATAAAGGTATAATTGGTATAATGGTTCTAAATCACGTGATTGTTCACTTTAATTATTAATATATTATTACATAGGCTACCGTTTATCATCAATTATACATAATATTGTTTATCATGAATTCATACCCATAATTGTTATTGCTAAAAGTATTTTGAGTTGCATCACGATTAATCAAATTAGGAATATTATTACCCACATAAAGTAATGATGTGGAAAAGGGAAGGATAAGAAGTACAATAAGGGACATTACGTAAGTGAAAAGACCATATCAATCTCACAAAATCCTAATTCACAATTACATCACAACTCTATTAATAAAGACTCTTTAATTCACCAAATTTAACACATTGCTCGAAAACATTCATATAAACATTATATAAAAAAATTAGGGCTTAACTTCAATGTTTCACACATAAAGTACTAATGTTACTTTGGTTTCTATTCCCAAATCAAGTAATTTTTCTTATAAGATCATACTTATGCTACCCCAAATTGTCCCAAATACTTCACATACCATACTCATCATATTTCAACACACAAATACTTATACAACCACCAATTTCCAATTTTAACCTGAAATGATAAAAATACCTCTAATTCACCTAAACTTCTCAAAAACTTCTTATTATGATAACTTGATCCATACACATCTAAACCCTAACATATTATATATAAAATTTAATGTAAAAATCTCAGGAACTATAATGGCATACTTATTTCCCACGAAAACTCATAAATTAACTCAAATGCCCTTAAGGCCTGAAACACCCAAACCCATAAAAACTCAATATGTTCAAAATCTCACCAAAATCACACACATCCTCTCATATATTATGAACTTTTTAATTATTCAATTAGCCTTAATTAGAATATTCCCAAACACCACAAATGTCAAAAGGCCAAACCCACAAGCCCAATAATCCAAAACCTCCAACGCCAACATGCTTCACAAATAATGATAGTTAATCAAATTTAAATCTACTCAACTACAAACTTATCTAAAAATAAAAAAACACACCAATATTATTGATATTTTATGATAAATCGTAGTAAGTCCTAAAATATAGAAAAGCACTTGAAATTTTAAAAACACATAAAATCATGATCTTCCCAAGTAAAACATGAATAGTTAAAATAAAACCTAAAAATGATTTCTAGCAAAAATATCACTCTAACATTAAGTTGCATAAAAAGATACATATCAACAAAAGACCCTAAATTGGAGATATACATTATTGCCAATGCTACTCTAGTCTCTAAGTAAGCAAAATAGTCCTAAATGCCTCCTTCACCTTGATCACATAAATAAAGAAAATAACATAGAATTAAGATTTGAGAAATAGGAACAAGTTATAATAAAATGGAAAATAAATCCTTAAGGCTCAAAGCAAGCTTGAATATATATTCACCAATCTATGAATTTAACTCTCTTTTACTTAGAACAAACAACAAAAAGTTAGAGTTTAATATTTTACAATTTGAAGATGAAATAAAATGGAGTGGGGAAAGAGGAAGAGGGATGACATCCAAGGGATAAAGAATAAGGAAGAATAAGGTAAGAGAGAAGAGGGGAAAAAGGTAAAGAAGTTAGAAAATTTGACAAGAGAGAAGAGGGAACAAAGGTAAAGAAGTTAGAAAATTTGACCAAGTGTGAATGAGAAACCAAAGGGCATGTACCCATCTTATGGATATTGAAAATGAGAAAGAAAGAGAGAGGGAATTCATACGGAGGGTTTCTCACAAGTAAGAGAAGTGATGTGAGTGATTAGTCAGGATGAGAGAGTGTAAGAGAATTGTTGGAAAGTGATAAAGTTGAGTCTGGAATAAATTTGGGTTGATTAGGCAAGGACAAGATGTTATCTAATCATGGAGGTTTTAGGGAATTATATTTTCGAATTCAACACCCCCAAAAAAGTTAAAAATGAATAAAAATGATTTAAATTCGGCATAAAGTCTAATAAATAGCCAAAATAGAAAAAATAATCAAATAATTTCTTAAATTTATGAAAAGTTAGGGTAAGGTGTGGAATTATTCTAGGATCACAATTATATAAAAATATTTTTCATAGGAATTCATTTGGAGTAAAAATGAGTTAAAATAATAGAATTATACAAAATTATCTAGTGCTTGATTGACCAAAAGACCATGTCGGTTGACCATTGGATGCCCTAAGTGATTGGTCATTCTATCTATAGGTTGGTTAAATACCAAATATGAGAAAATAGGGTTAGGGATTTGAATGGTTTAAATTTAAAATAAAGGGTTTAGCATTTGAGATAAGTTGAGTAAAGAGTGAAAAGTGGTTAGGGAAAGATTAAAGAACTAATAACCTAAAAATTAGGTTTAGGGAAGTTTAGGGCATTACACTTAATCTTATGGTCCAATTGGTTTTCAACCACTTCCTTATATTTTAAGAAAATTCCTTCAATAACATCGTTAAATATAAGGAGGTAAATTTTATTATACCTAGAATAATCATCTATAAATGTTACACAATACTATTTTCCTCCTCTACTCATAATATTCTTAAAAACAACTAAGTCCACATGAATCAATTCTAATAATTCAGATGATTTATAAATGATAGGTTTGAAAGGATTTTTAGCATATTTGACTTCCATACAAATACAACACTTCTCATAATTATTAGTGTTCAACATATTAAACAAGTTCATAAATTTTAGTTTATCAATGAAAATCATATTCACATGTCCTTGCCTACCATGGCATAAAGAAATAAACTTGGTGATACAATCATAAGTAGAATTAATAACATTAATAGGAAAATGAATAATATTTAAAATAAACAATCCATCAACTAGGTGCCATTTACCTAAAAAGTTTCCATTTTTGTCAATACAAACTTCTCACCCTAAAAACTAGCTTTAGTCCAGCCCTATTAAGCAAACTATCTAAAATTAGGTTCTTACATAGGGAGTGAATATATAGAACATCATATTTTCCAAAAGTAATTTTTAGAACACCCTTTCTATTGCCCAAAGCTCTAGAAATGGAAGAGTTTCCCATGAAAACATGTTCTCCATCCGCAACATCCTAAAATTGATGGCTGCGATATTTGTTGGCACATAGGTTCTTGGAAGTACTAATGTCCAAAACCTTGTTTATATTATTATTAAAAATGTTTGCTTCCACCACCACAATAACTATAACCACCTCTATCTCCACAACATTAGCTTGTGATCTAGAGGTGCAATGACCTTTTGAGATTGGTTCGAGTTCTCTTATCCCTGCCTCTTGTAGAGTTGATATGCTTTGTGACACGTCTTCCCACAGACACAACAAATAACTTTTTTTCTTTTGAATCTTGTCACCATTATTGAATTTGTACTAAACCTTTTGTTGGTCTTTCTTCTAGGGCAATGTCCCTTTTCCTTTACACTTGTTCTTAGCGACAATAGACTCTACCACATTTGTGTCAATGGATTCATAAACATATGAGACGCCATTGTCCTTCAAGTGATTTACCTCTTTATTCATCATATGTTCATGTAGTCACTCTAGCACGAAAGAAATTTATCTAATATAAGATTAGCTTGAAAGGTCTCACATATGTTCATGCCTTCTCCTAGAATATTTGCAAGCATACTCTTAAGCTCTTGTATCTGCTCCATGAAGGGCTTGTCATACGCTATCTAAAACCTTAGCAAATTTCCCAACACATTTATTTTTCCTAGGCTTATCTAAACTGTAATGATTCTTCAAAGTAACCCATAAATCTTTTGAAGATGAAAAGGTGAAGAACAAATAAAATATCTTATTGCTTATGTGAGACAACAAGTGACCTCAAACCATCTTCTTATCCCTTTTATACTACTTTTTTACAACTCCATCCGCCTTCTTAGTTGTAATTGGTTTTGAAGTGATAGAAAGTGTTGCAGGATCCTTGTTAGCATGTATATTTAATAGGAGGGTATGTTGTCAAAACATAATCAACCTCCAATGCTTCAAACATCAACATCAGCTTTTGGGACCACCTATGGTAGTTAATGTCATCAAGAAACTCAATCTTTAAGAACAACATTAACAATAATCACTATAATTGAACAATACCCCAAAACACTATAGCACCTAACCTAAAAAAGCAATAAGAAAGGTAGTCGACAATAAACTCAACATCCAATTAGAACATAACCAATACTTAAAATGAAGAATTTCAAGTATAACACAGTTTGAAACCCAATACCATTTCAACAACTTACCAAAATCAACTCAACAATCAATAATATTATATTATATTGTTAGATTTAAACCAAATATTAGTCCAATGAAGACAACATCAAATTAAACAAATATCACTACGTATACCAATATCTCTTCAAAATGTTGTAAAATTTATCAATACATGTAACAATTGTAGGCTGGAAAAATCAAAGTTAAAGTATGTGAAATAAAACTTATCAATTTTCATTTTTTGTGTTGTGGATTAAATTGCTACCCTGAAATAATATTTTAGTTAGAACAAGGTGCTAATAGATTCTCATCTAGCCCCTAAAGTTAACACAATGACTCTTATTCTCATGCACTTAAGAAAAAGGGCAAGGAATTGTAAAATGATTACCCGTAAATTCTTATGCACTTGAGAGAGAGCTTGGAGATGTGAAGTAGGCGAGGAGAAAAGAATAACTCAAATTTTCTTTCTCTATAAACCTCAAGCTCTTTAAATCGAAGAAAATTGAGGTAAAATGGTAACCATTCTCCCACCTTGTAAGACTTGCGCTAAAGAAGAATAACATTTGAAAATGTTTAAAGTTATGATGCATAAATAGGATTTAAAGAATTATTAAAATGAAAATAAATTTATAATAGTATAAAGATAAGGTTTTGGATCAAAGACCATACCACACCCATGCTTGGACAAGTGGAAATAATTGCACATGTATGTGTTTAGGCCCAACCTACCAGCTAGTAAAAACAAACCATACTCGCAACTTTTAACCTCACATTGGAGAAGGGGATATAAAAAGAGGTTTTAAACCACTTATTCCACTCATGTAGGATGAGGAAAAGCAAAAGTAGAAGGAGGGAATACTCTTTCCTTTTACTATTACCTCCAACAACCCTCACACCTACATCTAACTAATAGAGTGAGCTATGTTCTTCAAATGGCTCTTTAGAATGCCAATTAAACACAATTTTTAATTACATGCATTGTAGTGTCATCCGACCCTAGAAATTTTCATTTTCTCAAAATTTATAATACCCAAGATTATGCTCCTTCCTTGTTTCTTCTTTCTCAAGAATGACTTTCCTCCCCACGTAATTAATTATAACCATCTTAATAAAAATCATGGAACAATGTAAAACCATGATAGATGACCACACAAATATAAGTTTCAAATTACGAAATACTAATGACAAACCACTTAAATTTAGGATTTGATTCCCAAAATTGCAATAAGTGATGATCTCTCCCTCTTTAAACACCATATCCTCTCTATGTTGATTGATAATGGAAATAGTCTAACCATAGAATAGGACAACAAGCTTTATTATGCATATATTGTTATTGGGACACTGTTATAATTTCATCACTTGGGGTAACATTTGATGGATTTAAAAAAAAGGGAGCTTTGTAATATGTGTTAATGGTTTGCATCATGAATAAAATAACTTGATTAGCACTAGATGTTATAATAGTGGTTTGGGAGCATGATGACGACTAAGCAAGGTTTAAACAAAGAATGAGAAAAAAAGGTGGTAGAAGTGAATTTGTATGGGCATGAAGAATTACAATTGGTTAGATTTGCTTAAATAGATATATGAAAATAGGCTAATGGAATGAGAAATTGAAGCATAAAATTTTTAAAGATTTTCTCTCTTAGAGGCTAGAGAAAATGATGTGGCTAGAAGGTAAAGAAAATCCTTATAGAAGACATTTATTAACAAATTATAGATTAGGTTTAATTAAGCTTTTGTTTTCCCAATTAGGTCAATCATTTTTTTAGTCAAATAGGTTCATTTTTAATTCAACTTTTGAATTATAACTAATATTTATATGGTTTTACTCAAATTTAAAGATAGTAATTTTCCTTAAAGTTAGGATGTGGACTTAATTAAATACGGTAAAAAGGGTATAATAGAGAAGATCAATTTAAAAATTGATTTAATTGATACAAAAATATATGATTAACCTAATTGTGAAAATAAGAGCCTAAATGAACATAATTTATAATTAGCTCAAATTTATTTGCAATATAAATGAGAGAATTTTTATGTATTTTTTCTTTTATAATTTGATACAAACTTTACACCCTTAATTGTAAATCAAAGTAGTTATCTTAAAAATAGCTAGACACTTTTGTGCAATATTTTATGAGGCAGGGACATGTCCTACAACTAGAGCTGGCAATCGGGCGGGTCGGGTCATTATCGGATCGGGTAACATGATAATCGGGTCATATCGGTTTCGGATAATTTCGGATCATTTTGTCCGGTCGGGCTGGGTCGGGTTTGATTCGGATCAACTCAGTATCGGATAATCTCGGGTCATTCTAAGCTCTCGGGTCGGGTCTGGTTGAGATCGGATAGACTCGGATTCGGGTAAATTTGGGTTGTTCTAATTTCGGATCGGGCTCGGTTGAGTTTGAATTATTATATTTTCGGGTCAAATTTAGATTGGATTTAGGTCATTTCATATTTGAGCCATGCTTGTATCATTTTCTTTCTTTCTTTTTATTCCAAGATATTATTAAAAGTTAATTATTTTGAGATCATTTATTTTAATTTATCTTATTCAATTAAAAGTGAATTATTATATTAATTGTTTGGGGCCTTAGAATTTTTTGTCATTATTTTATCTTTAGAGATGTATCTGACGTTTCAAATTTAAAAGTTTTCAAATCGTATCACTTTTCTTTTTATGTTAACTTATAATTAAACTCCATTATCAGCTTGGTCATATTGAGTTCTAGTATTATTTTAAGTTTATATTATATTTATATCTTATACGCTCCTTACATGATATTAACTTATAATAGTCATTGATAATTGATAACAAATGAAGACTTCTAAGGTTGTACTTCTCATATTATTTTTAAAAGAGATTGATCACATCATATCAACATACTTTTAATAAATATAATAATAATAATAATAATAGTAATACAAAAATAATGATAACAATAATAATAGTAATCAATGAATATCAATTATGGCAAAAATAATAATAACAACATATTAGTTTTTTTATTATATATTTTGATTAGATCATATCAAGCTAAATAAGATAAAAATTAGATAAAATAAGTAATAATGACTATTATTGACAAAATACCAACTAATATTGACTTCTTACTATTTAACACTGTTGATGTAATAAAAAATATTAATCTTCAATTTTTATAATGAATAACTAACATTTTCACTCCAAATTTTTCCTACTTTCCTATGATGTTGTAGGTGCTATATTATAAGGTATGGCCGTATAGATACTAACATATAGTGTTCAAGGCTGCACTATTATTATCTTATGGTACTAAATGGAATAATGGAAGTGAACTAATATTTAAATGGCATAGCAGTGTTTTTCTTTTTTTTTTATCTACTTTTATTTCTATTGGTATCAATGGATATTGTATTTGTATATACATAAGTGATATAAATTTTATGAAAGTATATTGTTTCTAGATTTTGATGTAAGTGCTAGTATGGATTAGTTGCACATCTACATTATTTCATGTTTTATGAAGTTTAAAAAATTTTGAGTTATGTGTTAATGTTAATTTTTGGGTAGTACCAAGTTGAATCTTTATAGGTTTATAATTTTTCAAATAATATAAGATTTCGGATAAATAATGGATCGGGTCGGGTCATTTCGGATTTATAGTTTTTCGGGTTATATCGGGTTTCGGGTGAATAGCGGGTCGGGTCGGGTTTATTTCGGGCTTATGATTTCTCGGGTTGTATCGGATATCGGATATGTATCGGATCGGGTCGGATAGGTTTCGGGCTTTTTATTACTCGGATAAAATCGGATCGGATTTCGGGCGGATCGAGTCGGTATTCGTCGGATTTTTCGGGTCGGGTCAACTTTTGCCAGCTCTACCTACAACTTGTCCTACACTTGATAGGGAAGCTAATGAATTTATTGGATCCATTATAAAAAGGTTTGGTTAAGGAATTGGATCAAAATAACACACATGAGAGGTAACATGGATCATAAAAGAACATGAAGAGAATTATTAGAAGTTTAACGAAATAATATGTCATGCACATGTGATAAACATCTACAAGCCTTCTTCAAATTGGTTGTTTAAGTCTTAATTAGTTACAATTTGATTTATTACTTAATAATTAATAAGCTCACTAGAATAATAGAGTTTGTTAGATATAGTTTTATCTTGTTAGAGTGTGTCTTATCTTTGTTTTTTCATATAAGTGTGCGTCATTATTAAAAGATTGTGTGTGCCTTTTCTTTTAGATATTAGTCTATCTTATGTGTGGATGATTCAAAATAAATCAAGAATAATAGCCTTACGTACACTTCATTGGTTTCACGGGCAAGTTGAATGAGAATCAGAAGTTGAATCTTTAATTAAATTTTGTGCAAGTTCTCCTTTACTTTTGTTAATTATGTGAGAGTGACAAATTTAGAAACTCTTTATATTTTTCTTTTGTGGGATGATATAGAGTTCTATCTCAAATTCATACAATTAAACTCATCACCATATCCATATTGATCTCATACATACACATATACATTCACAAAGATCATAACACCACCATCTTATTTAACCTTTAATTAAGCCTTAATATCATCAATTAAACCCACGTAGAACTTTTCCCAATCATCCATGCAAAACCAAACATAAAATCGCCAAAACGCTAACCTTTATTAGCGATTCTACCATTGTTTTTTTCATCTCTTTTTATTCAATTACTTAGATTTTGGTTGTGTATGCTTCTTCAATTTCTTGTATGCTCCAATAAGTTGCATAGATATGGATAGATGAATCAATAACTGTTGTCTTTTCAATTAAATTTGAGTAACATGTGGGTGAGCGACTAAAAAAAAAGGAGAGAAGTATAGGTTTAATCATGGGAGGAATTAACATTGGAGGGATGTGAGATTAGTTGTAGTTTTCGATTTGAGTTTTGTTATTATATAAAAAAGATTAATTTTTATCATAGTGGCTGTAATCATTAAAAAAATTAGACTTTCGAAACACACAATGAAGAAATATGGACAAAATAAAAAAAATAAAAATCATGAAATGAAACTAAAATTATTAGGCCATATCAAATTAATGAATTTCAATGCATATAGAGCACATAGTATAATGCATATTCAACTATAAATCAAAATATCGAAATAACTTCCATATAGTCACAAAACAAGTAAACAAAAGTAACATTAATGAATCAACAAAATAAATGCCCGAATGAAGTTAAAATAGGTGTAGATGAAGTTTTAACTTGACCTCTACTTGATTTCAACAACGAAGCATATACCAGAAGTATACTACTTTGTAACTATTTTAATTGAGATCAGTTCTCCTTTACCGTAAATCTCTTACAAATTGTCACAGACAGAAACCTCTATGTCATAAAGGAAGCCATGGAATTGCCTGCATTTCTATTTTAATTTGACACCACCTGATTTTAATGAGAGACTTGTGCGAATGATTTTGACCTGTATCACCACTATTTGTCTCGATTCTAGTAAATGGATAGGCATGCCCAATCTTAGCCCAACGGTGTAGGTCTTAGAAAAGGTGATCTGATCTTGTTTAAAATAGCTACGGAAGTCCTACACTTGGTATTCAAGAAAGCGATACAACGGGGACTATGGATAGGTGTCCTGATCGGAAGAGAGGAACAGGTTATCCCGCACTTGCATTATGCATATGACACCATGCTTTTCTGTCCGACGTTGGAGGAGAGCTTGCTTAATATTAAAAGCGTGCTGACAGTGTTTCACCTGGGTTCCATACTCAAGGTTGCTTTCCATAAAAGTTCTCTGATGGGAATTAATGTGACACATGGATGGTTAACGAACATAGTGCAACAGTTGGGATCCCCATGAACAATTCCTTTTGGAGGCCGATAATTGGAAAGCCGGAAAGGAAGTTGGCTGCTTGGAAGGGAATAACTTTGTCCTATGGGGGTATAGATTGATGCTGATGAAGGTAGCACTCAATAATCTCCCTATACACTACCTTTCTCTCTTTAAGGTCTATACAAGAGTGGCTATAAAAATTGAAAGGATTTTTAAGCCATTTTTTTTGGGAAGGTGGAAACACAGATAGGCGTATAATACATTTGGTTAACTGGGAGATGGTCGAAATGCCTAAAATAATAAGGGGTCTTGGTGTTTGGAATATCCGACATAAAAATCGGGCACTACTTTTCAAATAGCATCGGGTGATCAGCAGTAAACATACTCGACCCATTATATCGTGCCTGAATTCATGGGCTAGTCCCAAAAAGAGGGGATTGTGCGGGGTGATTTGCCGAACAATCTTAGATAAAGATGGATATTTCCTAATATTTTATAATAGGCTTAGAAAGAGAATGGTACTAGAAGAAATACACTACTGGGAGGATATTTGGGTTGGAAATCAACCGTTACGGATAGTCTTTCCAAGGTTATATGGTATCACTACTAAGAAAACAGAGTCAAAATTTTGAGATGGGGTCATGGCATGAAAGGGTGTGGACATGGTGTTTTGTATGGCGTCGCTCTTTGTTTGCTTGGGAGGTTAACCTCTCACGCCAACTGTTGAATGCACTCCAAGAGGAACGCCTTAACCCCAATAAAGAGGAAATTGTTTGTTGGAGTCACTAAAAGAAATATGTTTTTGATAAAGTCAGTTCTTTTAGCCCATGTTTGGAGTTACTAATTAAAAGTACTTATCTATAATAATTATTTATTTTAGAAACTTTTTAGACTAAAAAGTTTCTAAAATAAATAATTATTATAGAGAAGTACTTTTAATTAGTAACTCCAAACAAGCTATTAGTTGTAGCCTAATCCTTTTAGCCCTTTATAATGAAGCCATCATATGGGATATGGTTGAGTATCATTCCACATAGAATTGATTTTTCGTTGTCTAGAGATCCATGAAAAGATCCTCATCGGTGTGTTTTTAAAATCTAGAGGAATAATATTAGATGATGAAGGCATTTGTGTCTTTCACTAGGATGTTGGGGAAAGCGCACACCACCCCTTCCTCCATTGTTGGGTGGTAAGTACTATATGGTAGTGATGGTTGCATATTGGCATGGTTCTCTGGTGCCTTTTGTAGAGGATAATTCAATCCTATGATCAATGGTGTAGCCACAACCAAGTTACTTTGCGAAATAAGATATGGAATGTTGCTTTTGATGTTATATTATGGTCAATATGGAAAGAGATACATCTTAGGATTTTTGAAGGAGTGGTGAGTCCCATCTCATTCATCTAAGATAAGATTCTTCTAAGAATGAGACGGTGGATAAAATTTTGGATGCCATATTTCCCATATACAGTCCATGAGGTAGTACGTGTGATTAGCTATCTCTTGAATTTTAAAACTACTAACACTAGTCGCAATGCGATGGTTGATGTGATGGAATGGACAAGGTCGCCTAGGGGATGCACTAAATGGAATACAGATGCTTATGTACGTGTTGAGGACATGATAGCAACAGTTGGGGATGTGATAAGGACTAACATGGGCGATTTAATAGCCTTTTTTGGTACCTATTGAATTTATTATAATGGCCATAAACATGGCATGTGTAATTACCTTACATAAAGAATGGACAAGGTTAATGTGGTTGGAAATTGAATCAAATTCACATAATGTAGTGGGATGGTGTAATAACACAAAGGAGGGTCCAAGGTAGGTAATTTTTCATCTCAACTTGATATGCAATATGCATATTATGTGGGTTGATTTTTCAGATTTCTTATAGGAACCTTGCGTAAAACTGTGGCAAACTCTTTGGAAAAATTGAGCCTTTGAAGGAAACATCCTTTCACTACATGGATGTGATAGTAGGGACATTTTTTTGTACTACTTGTTTGGATTTTTAGCATGTAATCATGTATCTAGTGTCTGATAGGGTCAATCTAAGTTGGTTGTTTAGTGTTGTTGTGTTTTGCATGGGGTATTAATTTCATGGGTGCAATGATAATATGGGAGTTTTAGCAGTTGTTGTGTCTGTAACAATGGCTTTCGAGCTTAGGTGTGGTAAACAAAGGATTTATATGAGGTTCCTTACCCTTCTTAGAAGATGAGGAAATGCCACCCTCCTTTTCTATTAATAAAAGTACTTATATATATATATATATATATATATATATAAAGCAATTACCTAGAGTTAGTGTGCCTAAACAGGTTCTAGAGGTTTCAAATTATGATGGTGAGTTTTTGTTGGGGTCAAAAAATTTCAGAAAAGACTCATCCATTGGTGTAGTTGGGAAAGGCCAAAAGATCAAGGAGGAATAGGCATGGTGTATCCTAACGAATGAAAAATCCTCTATAGCTTGGATTTGGAAAAGTTGTTATTATTATCCAAGAGGAGATTTTATGAATGCAAATCTTGGACATAAGCTTAAGTAATGTTTTGACATAGTGTACATGGGAGGCAAAAAGGGTCATTCAAGCAAATTCGTCTTGGATAGTTGGAAATGGAGCTCAATTGAAGGTTTAATTAGAAATATATATGGAATCCAAACTTTTCTAATTCAAAATAATCTTCCTCCAACTAAGTATATATATATATATATATATAAGATGACTATATGACAGTCGATCAATTGATGCATTGATCAACATCAATGGGAGTGAATACAATAGACGAGTAAGAGCCTTATTGCCATTCTAGTAGAGGTGGACAAAGTTATCAAATTCCCTTTGGTTTAGAATACTAGAGATTATCATTTGACCTAGTTCCTTACTGTGGACCGTGAGTTTAGAGTAAAAAACTGCTATGCCATTTTAGAGCCAACTAGCATCCTAGAATGAATCACAAGGTTCAAACGGTTCGGGGAAAAAAAAATAATAATTATGGAGTAGGAATTAGATATTGAACACATGGCTGAAGGTTAGCTCTACTTCCTAATTAATGGTTGGAGGCTAGGCATAAAAAGAGTCAATTTACTTCCTTATTGTTGGGCATGTAGGAGGATGGAGATAGAGACACATACAATAATATGGTAATTTACAAGCAATAGCACTATAGACTTGTGAGTGTATCTTGAGAACACACTAAATTTATACTCATCTTGTCTCTAAAGTGTATCTAGGTGAAAATGAGATTTGATTATAGAACTTTTGGTACTCAAATTTTATCCTCAACATGACCTTACCTATAATTTTCAATGCTTTTTATCTCTAGTGTTTTAACAACTACAAGTTGCTAACTGCAATAACTGAAAATAATCATTTTTTTTTACTCTAGGCACATATTATTAATTTATTTTACTCATGGGGTATTAGTTTAAAAGTTAAGATTAGGTTTGGGTGATTTAAATCTTTTTCCAAGGCCTCAAATATTGTAACACCCACAACCCACAACCTAGGAGAAAAGTGTTATACGCCACCAATTATACGATTAACTCATAGAGCTAGCAAAGCTACACAAAACAAACTAAGAAAAAGAAAAGGATATTTAATTGTATTATTGCATAGAAAATAGAGACCAAAAAGATTACAAATAAAGGTTATGGTCAAAACAAAGATGACTTGACAAATGTTACATTATTATCATAAACTCTTTATTAATCCATTTGATTAGTTGAACACCAATACACTTGATTCCAGACCATTAGATCATGTCATGTACAACTAACCTAAAATATTAAAGGGGTGAGAAAACTACGGTTCAACAAGTAGCTGACTCCATTGACCAAAACAAAAATCAAATTAAATTTATAAAATACTAGAAAATAATAAAATAAATAACCATAAAAAACATAAACTACAAATGTTTATAAAATGATTATTAAAAGAATTCAAGATTAGACAATACAAACCGTAGATGAACTAATTAATCAAAAATAATGTAGCGTTAGTAGGACCAAAAATCAATTCAATAATCAATCACAAAAATAAAATAATTGATAACAAGGAATAAAATAAGTAATTGTGGCTGCTAGGAGCCCTATAGCTAGGGAACAATAATGATAACTAATCGAAGGTCCCTATTTCGTTTGGTAAGATCTAATAAGATATCCTATATAGTGCACTACTAGCAGTATTAATTAGCAATTTTACACTACTAAATGAGCCAATAAGAACTTACCTCGTCCTTTGGGGCACAATTACAAAACAAACAAATGACCTTACTAACAAGGATACAATATAAAGAACTATATGTCAAAGATGATTAAAATAATCAAATACAATCAATAACATAATTAATCCCAATATAGTTAAAAATACCAAGTAATAAATCATATTTTAGCAATACATTATTTTATCAAATATTATTTAATAAAAAATGAGTAGTAAAAGCCAATTAGGAAATAAGAGGTTTATAAACGGAATGTCTAAGGGGTAAGTTATTCATAAAATAATATTTTAAAAACTAATGAAAATAATAAGAAAATTATTACGAATAATATAATACACACACACACACACACACACACACAGATGATAAAGGCGATAGGTTTGTTACTTACCTCGATATGCCAATCCCAAAGAAAACACCGATCCTAATATGATAATCCTACAGTATCAATAATATACTCTTGATAAATTGGTATAGAAGAAATAAATACACACTTATATATGTGATACAGGTGCAAATGTGTTTATACATCTAAACATGATTCTTGTATATGTTTAGGATGTTTCTTGAGGATCTTGGAAGTATTTTCAAAGTTAAAGACACTTTCTTGAAGATATTATTCTAAATTTAAGAATCTTGCAAGTAGGAGGTTTTTGCACAACCTAAAGAAATATTAGAGAGTTTTTTGATTGGTTGACTAGTCAAAGATGACAAATTGATAGCTAGAATAAGTCAACTACAACCATCAAAAGTAGATCGTGACAACTAAGGAGGCAAATGTAATAAGCTAGGATTTTGTTGATAGTTATAATTTTATGTGTCATTTTTGTAATTCAACCCTAACCCTAATGTTTCATGTCAACCCTTAGAAGAGAGAAAATGGTATGTAGAGAGAAGATTGTAAAGAAAAGCTGAGTTGAATAATAAAAATCTCTTTGTGAGTTTTTTTTTCATTTCTCTTTGTGAGATTGCTTGATCATGGGAAAATTATTATTGAGGTTTCTCTTGATTGTCTTTAGTGAGTGATTCTTTGTGAGTTCTCATTAAAAATACTTTTCTTACTATCTTTCTGAAGTGTCAAAGTTCTATCTTGTTAGTGTTCCAAGTTTCATTCGTATGCATGAGTACTTCATACATCCATTTGAGATCCATTGTTAAAGAATAAAGAAGATTCATTCATTTACTTGAAGATCTTTCAACCCACATTCACATCAATACGTGTATAAGATAGAAATCAAATTTTTACCTTAAAAAAAGAGTAGTTTGTTGTCAAAGAACAAAATAGGCAATATAAAGGGAACTAGTCACAGGACTAGAAGAAAATCCAAAAGGATGGAAAATGAAGAATGATATGTGGTGGTAAGGTTCGATGGTCATCTTAATAAATTTAATCAAGTAACTCCTCACTCACCGAAATAATTAAAGAAGATGAACTTAATGCAGGAAAAGTGAAGAGATGGCTAGCTTATAAATCTATCTATTAAATCACTCATTTACTATACCATTTTATTTATTATTAATTTAAATTTCTATTTATCTATTTACTCATTATTATTATTCACTTTTTTTTTTGGGTTATCACACATATAGTATGCCATTGTATTGATTTATGTTGATTAATTTAATTCATTTTGTTTATAATAGGTGGAATTTATGACTATACACAAACTTAGATAGTAAGACCGCTCAGCCTAGGTGGTATATGTGCTAGAAGCGCAATATAAGTATTTGGGTCAATTCACCCCTAGAATTTGACCCTTTTATTTTTTTAAGAAAGAAGAAAAAGAAGAAGAAATGTTTTTTAAATATACCAAGAAAACACCTTTTGGAACCCAAATATACAATAATATAGTATTTTAGTTAAGATAAGCTACCAAATAATTTTATTACTTCACCCACATTCATATATAAATAACTCGTGTTTATCAAAACTATTATTACTTTAGATTAAATGAGATTTATACATGATATTGAATTACCTAAATTGGATTTGGAAAGATAAGCAATGAGATGAAAAAAAATTAAAAAGAGAGAGAATATTAACATAAATTTATAAATATAATATTGAATCAAATCATGCAAAAAAAAAACTAAAGGATTTGAAGATAAATTAGAGAGAAGTTCATGTTGTTTCCTAGTTTTGAATGACTTTTTTTAAGTAAAAAAATACAAAATATAATCAAATAAAAAGTAAAGTAAATTCACACACATTTGTAATTTGTAGTTTGTTTTTTTTTCCTTGAGTAAGATGAAGAAATTGTAAAATTTGAGAGAAGTAAGAATATGGGAAAGTAGATAGAGAAAGGAAACAATGAGGGGAGGAAGTGGGAAAAAATTAGGTATATGAATGCCAACTTAAAATTTTAGAATATTTAAAGAAAATTCACCAATAAATAATTGTTGTAATTGCTTATCAATTATCGACCCGAGGGCATGATGTCAAGCCTCTTATAGTGTAGTCATCAGCATCAGCATCAACACATTCTCAAAGCATAAATGTCTACACTATACACACCATAGGTCCACAAGCACATTTTCTAATTGTCGAAGCAAAGAATGGCCACATGGTATTTTCATCATCATCATCAACACCGATAAAAAAGTCTGGTCGAATAATCTATCTACCATGAAAATACACTCTCAATTTAATGAAGCCAATCACACTAAATAAGTATTTGATGTAGAGGAACCCGAGTGAAAAAGATATTTCATATTTTAAGTTGAGTCAAGTATTACTTGTCATTATATATTTTCAATTGTTCAAAATTGGTTATGCATTTCTTTTAACTAGTCATTAAAGTTATCCTATTTTAATTCCTAAATTTCTTATTTAACTTGTTACATAGTTGGTATGTTAATTAATAATTTTAGTTAATGCAATTAACTTTTTTAATTAATATTTTTAATCTAATTAGCCTTTTCAAATATCACTTGTAATTATATATTTTTTAGTGTCCTAACTTAGTGATTATTATTTTTAGTTTGTTGTTAAACTTTTTTTATTTTATCTTATTTTAATCCATATATTACTTGTTCAACCAACTACAAAGTTATCATTGTCAATTAATAATTTAATTACCATAACTAACTATTTCAATTGATACTTTTTTAATCTTATCAACATTTTCTTTTCAATAAGTAGACGTTTGGGTTTTTAATGAAATAAGCAAATACAATCAAATAAGATCAACACAATATGCGATCAAGCAAACTAGCCCATATAGCAAATATTGTTTTACACACATGTTGGGATAATCTCTTAGGAATAAAAAACACAATAACTCTAACAAGGGTGGAAGCATCTCTACTACAATTATGAAAATTTCTCAAGTTCCTCTCATGACACACGTTAGCCACATAAGACACAAATAGCACACCTACAACTTGTTTCTTTATGCTCTATTGTCGTGACCTAGAAACCAAAGTGGTGACCTCCTATTGTCATCCCACTAATCTATCTCTCTTGCCCGTAACAACTCAAATTCTCCTCCATGTAGCACCAATGAAGGAGTAATGGATGAATAAGTGATATCGGTCCTCAAGGTGATGCTGACAGAATACACAAGCACTAGTAACCTGGATGCCACTTCCTAGAGACCCGGCCTTTGTAAGTATCCTATCACACATATCCAACCACATAGGAAATAAGGGCCTTGGGATATTAAGTGGATGCCAAAAAAATGTTGATCCCCTCTACTTATCTATTTTATTCCCTCATAGCCTCATATACTGCTTGAATATTATATTCACAATGCCTAGGTTCTTGCCGCTTTTGTATAAAATTATGTAAAATAAGTCTGGTATGAAGAACTTTATAAAATAACCAAGAAATAATCTTATGAAAATATCTAATAAAAATAAAAGTTTTTTTTATATATTCTGATAGATCAAAACTCTATCTCCTCACCACTCATTCCCATCGCTTATAACTTCTCCCAATAATAGTATGTTTCACAAAACTAGCTTAAAGTTTATGAACTATAAGCTATTTAAAATAGCTTTTCAAGAATTAGTTATAAATTAGTAAAAAATTATAAATAAACACTTTTTTAAAAAAAAAACTAAGTAATAAGTTACTTTTACCGAACTCAATATAAATCCATTTCTTAGATCCGATTTTGATTTTAATACGATTACATAAAAATGAACCTTCACAATGAAATTAAAATTCGTTCCCCATTATCTCTATCCCTCTCTCTATCCATAAATAACAACTATATCAATGCTTTACCTCGATTAATAGTGATAGAAAATAATATGTGTGTGTACACACTCAACAACCAAAATGAAAGAAGATTAGA
Source organism: Tamarix austromongolica (assembly GCA_039764185.1). NCBI lineage: Eukaryota > Viridiplantae > Streptophyta > Magnoliopsida > Caryophyllales > Tamaricaceae > Tamarix > Tamarix austromongolica. Next base: position 91,531,102 of record CM077816.1, on the reverse strand, counting down.
GTTCAAACTTTACTATTCTTCTTATTCTCTCTTCTCATTCTTTCTCATGGTCAAAATACATAATCTTTGACGTTCTAAATGAAGTTTAAAAATAAAACTTATTTAAAAAATTCAAATGATGATTTAGAACAAGTTTCGAAGCAAATTTATTTTATCAATCTCAGATAACAATATAAGATAGGTGATGGTTGGACCCATAGAAGGTTCTTTGCCTAAATTATTTAGTGTATGTAGAAAGTTGATCTTAAATATTGTGATACACCCAAATATCTTTGTGTGTGTCTATATATACATGCATGCATATATTAATGCACTACGTTCTTTTTATTTATTTATTTATTGATAATCAAGTATTAAGAACAAAAAAACTACAAAATGAAAGAAAAATATGGCACAAAAAGTACCATAAATTTATTATTGGTATCATCATCATCATCATCATCATTGTTGTTGTTGTTATTGTAATAAATTTATTTTTCTTTTTTGCATTATAATTTTCTTTTATTTTGTATTATTTAGAGTTTTTGTTACTTAATTATTAATAAATAAAATAAATTTAATGCACTAGTATACATAATTTTAAATTAATTAGGGTTTTAGTTTAGATGCGTAGTATTTTTGGTTGAGTGAAGCTTGCTTTAGTGAAAATAGAAAGGGCACATTCTCTATTTTGAACTACTAATATGGAGAATTTAGGAGGAAATGGTCATTTTAATATCCTTTAATTTTTATTTGATGATTCTTATTAGATTATTATTTGGTAAAAAAATATTAATTAGGTTATTATATATCAAAAAGTGTTGATTTGTATATTCAATCATATTAATTAAAATTATAACTTGTAATGTCAACTATGTAAATGGTGAAATAGTAATACAAAGCCTAAAGTAGAATAAATTGAAATTTTAATGACTAACTAATTTAGAATAATTAGACATACATAATGAAAAATAATATTTGACTCATTTATAGTTCATTTGTGTATTATATTTAGGAGGAATCGTTATCTTTTTTACATCACTTGCATTAGTAAATATCTAGAAAAAAAATAATGAATCAAGTATTGATATTCATTTTATTAGGCACTAGCATTTATTCTTTTTATTTATTTATTTAAAGCATAATTATCACAAGTTATTTCAATCAAGGAATTTCACCATTTTTTGATGATTTTTGATGTCACATAAGGTCACGTGCGACTTGTAACCTCCCAATTTTTTTTTCTAATCCTAATTATCACAAGCATAATCCATCATCATTAACCTTATAAAAACGATTACTAATCACAGCTTAACCTAAAATATATTATTTTTACTCTTTAAAACCCCAATCTTGTTTTCCCTCTATTAACGGTTGACCGAGCCTTCCCCTTTGTTTGATCAACCCGTAGGCTAAACCAACATTTCTTCTAGGGTACTAATAGCCAAATGATCAACTCCTTTAGTCAACCGAACAAGGGGTGATTTGCCCTATCTTGCTCATTTTAATTTCTTATGATTCCAAATATTTTTCTATGCTTAATATTTTATAAATATGGGTTCCTCAATTTACTCTACACTCCTCCATATTTTTTGGCAATTAATTAATTTTTTCTCCAACTTATACATATTTATTGAACTTTATAGCTCTCTTAAATTATTTCAACTGGAGATGACCCTTTTATGGTTAGCATTGACCATATAATTTGCCTTATCATACCTCTATAATTATAATCAACTTTTTACTTCTTCATCCAACCACATGTTCTTTCATAATCCAATCTCCATACTTTACCCACCAACTCTCTTACACTCATACACCACCATAACCTTCTCTTTAAAACCATATCCCTCTTTAGCTTGTAAGTAGCCTCTAATTATATTTCCCTTTCCTCTCTCTCCTTTTGGTTTATCAACATAGTGTGGTTAAAGCCTTTAACCTTCATTTAACACTTAGAAAATTTTAACCCCTCCTCCTTTACTCTCTTATATTTCCTTTTGTGTCCTTTTTGTTCTTTTTTTTTCTCTTGGTTCTTGGAATTGTCGATCTATCCTCTTGATTTTCCCTCCTAGATTTTCTTCTTGTTCTTCTAGTTTTCTTTAGATTATCTTCTAAACACTTGATTTATGTGTAGAAAGTTAAGGTTTAGAAAAAGACGGAGTTAACCAAAAAGGTAGTCAAGTTAGGAGTTTCTTGACGATTGATTCTTTGGGGTAACGTTATTCACTTTTCTAGATTAGGAATTTTATGTGCTATGTGTTATCATTAATTTTTTTTATCATGATAGTATGATATTTATATGTAATGCATGATCTTGAGGTTAAAAGGTTTGTATTCATATATAATATTTTATTTAATGATTTTTTGTTAAAAATATCATATTAAGCCATGCTAGGATTTTATGTATTTTTGAGCATGATGAGTATGCCTTAAATTATTTTTAATAAACATGTTTTTATGTGTATCATCATGTGCTTAAGTATTTTGTACGCATTTCGTAAAGTGTGGTTGAAGTTGGACATTTATACCCTTGAGTAGCTCTAGGCCTTTTGTTTGGGTTATTGTTTTATTTATTTTATTTAATTATACCGTGAAGTATCTAATAGTTTGTTGAAGTATATGTGCAATTTTGGTGGTAATTGAAGTAAGTTAATTTTTTGTAAATTTTGATGGTGACTTAGGTCTTAGGGGTATTTTCATCATTTCAGGGTCTTTTTGTAAAATCCGAGTAGATCATAGTATTTTTTTACTTAAAATTTGATATGTAATGTATGTGTTATAGTTTGGAGTGTATGGATTCTGATATGATTTTTGTAAGATTTAAGTTATTTAAGGTAATTAAAGGCAATTGGGTCATTTAATGCCATTTTTGGAAACTTAGAGTTGTGTAAGTGTGAAATGGATGAAATTATGATAAGTGTAATATATGAGTTGTTTGGGTTAAAAAAAATTAACAGAAGTAAATTATTAGGCAAAAATACCTTAAATTGAACATAGAGAGGCTAAGGGTATAATCATCATTTTATGTGTAATATTGTGAGCTTAAACTCTATATTTGGGTTTATTATCTTTAATATGATAATTCTATGTATGATATTGGGTTTGGTGAGTTGTTGAGTCTTATTGGTGATTTTATGAGTTATTTGTGAGTTAGGGTTTCCTTATAATATTTTAGTCCTTTCACAAGTGTTATGTCTTCTTTGGTGTTTCTTTATTTCTTATGGCCTTGTTTTATTAATATATGTATTTGTGACATGTTTTATTGGATTGATCATAGTGTAATTATAATCAAATGATTAATAAACAATTGATGATATGAATTTATTAATTAACATTATAAGTGGTAGCAATAGTGATAACTAACATTTCAAGTGATAAGTGGTAAAACAATGAAAGTGAAGTGTGACTCTTATCTTACATTCGTAGGGGAAAGATGAGTGGAAGTGAATTATAAGTGAAGTGGTTAAATATGTAAAGTTGTGATATGTGTTAAGTGTTAATGTGGGCCCTTAGCATTAAGTGACAGACGAAGATTCTTAAATTAAATATCTATATAGTTAAATATATACTATATATTAACACAAGCATCAACATAGAGGATTCCCAACTAAACAAGCCACACAACCCACCTCCAAACAAGTATTGCAATTCATTGGATACATTTTTGTAATTAAGTTGGTGACATTAAATTATTTGTCTACATCCTCATTCACCTATTTCTCATGTTTGGCATGTATCTCTTTGAAAGTCTTGACCTCACTAGATATTTTTTTGAGTTTAAAGGTTGGCCTTTATTTATCAAAAAACCAATATTTTATGCATACCAAATAATGAATAAAACTATAAAATATGTACGTAATACCTTATTGTAGTGGAAATGAGAGTTTAATGGCAAACTATGGGAGCTAGGATACTGTTGTTAGGCCCTATTTCATGTATTTCTTTTAAACTTTGTAAGCACATAAAAAATAATGATTGCACTAAATTAGCATTAATACATTTTGAGTATATCTATATATATTTTTATATAGTTACCTTTTATTTATGATAATCCCAAAACTCTTTAAGCTTCTTCCAATTTTCATCACGTATATCTCCGAGTGATTTTGTACCAAATTTTGAGTTGGCTTGATAGATTTCATGAAACGACCTGCAAATTCCTTCCCATACCCACAATCAACCTAAAATCTCCTTCCTCTCATCCAAATTGAATTACTTATACATAGATAAAATAAAATTACATATTAATCTATATCAGAAATTGAAAGCTAACTATAATTTACTATTGCCTCAACAGTAGGGTAAATCCTATCTCTACCTACCTATGGAACATGGTCCTAGTTGTCATAATAAATTGGGATCAGCTTCCCAATCTTGTTCCCTAAGTTCCTAGTAAATAGTGTATGTGTATGACCAACATGCCTCCATGTTGTGTTAAATGTTTACCACTAGAGGTGGAGTTTGATGTAATTTTTTTTTCTTGGACTCCTCACATATATAAATGAATTTTTACTTCTTACATGTCAAAATTACGAAAAAGGGAAAATAATAATGGCACATTAATAACGGTGATTTTGAAACCATTGTCAAACGCGTAAAAATTAATGTGTAGGATAGTTTAGGAAGTTTTGATAATGGCTATAGTTAAAAAACGGTCATTAAAACCTCCACCCTAAAATTATATACAGTAGTTTTAATAACAATATATGTGAAAACCGTTATTAAAAGATATTTTAATAATGGTTCCTATATAAACTGTTATTAAAAGTACCCTAAAAAAATAGGGTTTTAATAACGGTTCCTATAATAACCGTTATTAAAAGATGTTTTAACAATGGTTCTTTGAAGAACCGTTATTAAAGAAACTTTTAATAATGGTTCCTGTAAGAGCCGTTATTAAAACCCCAATTTTCCGCCTCTTATTTCGTGCCAAAATTTTTAGACTCTCTCATTCTGCACCTTCCCTCTCTTATTCTCATTCTCTTGCAAACCCTTGCACCACTACACCATGGACCACCACTCCAACTCCTCTCAACTCAGAATAACCACCACTTGTTCTCTTTCACAGCACCAACTCCGAGCAACCACTCATTCGCTTGCACCACCACACCGCTGCCATTCTCGGTGTTGCATGTGCTTCCATTCTTGTGCACATTTCCTGCACTTGGTCCTTCTTGCTCTACTGTGTTTGTAGGTGGTTGCCGCTATCATCTTACTTGCCGCCGATTCTCTAGCTAGTCGTCGCTCCTTTTATGTATGGTTTTGTTTTTCCGAGCATAGCTTATTCTCTTCTCATATATATATATATATATGCATGCAGGTTGTATTGTTTGTTATTGAAAAATTGCAGTTTGTTGTTGAAAAATGTGTTGGTGAAAAATATTGTTGTTTGTTATTGAATTTGCTGGTGTTATATATTAACATGCATGAGTGTGTTGGCGGACCTCACACACATATATATACAACATTGTAGTGCTTAATTACCAAGAGAAATAAAATACTTAAAAATATTAGTAATGTCACTCGTAAAAACTATATATATATATATATATATATATATATATATATATATATATATATACATTTTCATTAATAAGTATAGGACACTAGGATGTTAGGAAATTTCATATAATTAAATGAAAATATGTTTCACATATGCACATCATTAAATGAAAATTTCAATTAGAGATGCATGTTAATGATTTTTATTTGATGAGGATTAAATAGACATAGAAAATAAAGAAGATATAAAAGCGAATAATTAAATAAAGATGAATAATTATGTATAATAATAATAATAATATAGGATTTATTAGGGCTTAATTATAGTTATCTAGGATTAGGGTTTATTAGGTTTAGGGTTAGTTTTTATTATAACTTATTAGGGTTAGGGTTTAGCGTTAATTATACCAAATATAATAATTAATCTGTTCTGTTATAACAAACTATTATATACATTATTCTCAACTCTACTTTTAATAATATCATATTATAATACTTAACCTATATATATATATAGTCTTATTAATATCTACTTGATTTTACTATACGAAGCTTGAACAATTTGATGATAGTTTGATGTTCAGCTAGTTAGTTAAGTATATAACTCAAGATTATGTCCTTATTTTAAACATGTAGAGTATAATAAGAGAAAGTTTGATTCAACTTAACTCATTGAAAAATCCAGTGGGAGTAAATGAAAGGATGTGTTTGGTAATTTATCTTTTCTTGATATTTAATGACACATTTTTATCAATTGAGAAATAAATAAAAATAATACAAGATTATAAATTTTATGATGAGTATCTTATATGGGAATGTTGTTAGCTTTACATATTTGGTTAAGATATGGCAGAATATATTTATGATTTGTCTAGCTAGTTGAAGAGTTTACATATTTTGTAATTTAGATCCTTTCAAGAACAATATTGATGATAAGATTTAGCGGTTCTCATATATAGGTAGTGAGATGTCCCTCATTGTTATACTATTATAATTTATTAGTGTTAGGGTTAGGGTTTAGCATTTATTATACTAAATATGATAATTAACATGCTCTCTTATAACAAACTATCATATACATTATTCTCAAGTCTACTTCTAATAATATCATATTATTATACTTAAACTATATATATTATCTTATTAATATCTACTTGATTTTACTATGCAAAGCGTGAATAATTAGATGATAGTTTGATGTCCACCCAGTTTGTTAAATATATAACTCAAGATTATATCCTTATTTTAAATATGTCAAGTATAATAAGAGGAAGTTTGATTTAACTTAACACATTGACAAATCTAGTGGGAGTAAATGAAAGGATGTGTTTGGTAATTTATCTTTCATTGATATTTAATGACACATTTATATGAATTTAAAATAAATAAAAATTAATTTTGACCTTCCTCATTGAATATTTATTGTATCGACCTTCCTTATATGATATGTGTGCTTGTTTATTAAAATGCATATTTTGACCTTCCTCATTGAATATTTATTGTATCAAAAAATAATTTAGTGGTACATTATGATCAATACATAACATTCTAACATAATTTATTTATTGATTTTTTGTAGAGATATGGCCAACAAAACAGTTGATAGGGATAATAGTGATGAGTAAAGGAAGAGATGACCTACTATTATGAGAATTATCACGGACATACAAAATAGAGGAGAACAAGTCGAGTTGGGATGGAATACTTAAAATCTTTCCATTGGCTCTTACGCAAACATGTTTTGACATACATTTTGCTCGTTATGCGTAACCATGTTCCTATCTCTTATAATAATTGGAAGCAGGTTCCAAAGGGTCACAAGGAGCATATTTGGCAAGAAGTCACGGTAATTATGATATTTTATTTAATCATTTTTGTATGTCAAATGTTATCAATTTTAATACATTAACATCGATATACATCTATATGTCTTATTTTGCACAGAGTCTTCAAAGTCCTCGAGACTAGAAAGAAATGGCTTCTTAGACATTGTAGTAAGCGTCTAAGAACATTTAGGGCATACTTGGCTAGTAGAAAAATGTATAGAAAGAGGGATGGATCTCTACAGTAGAACCCACCCGAACGATATGGTTTCATTGATCAAGAAAGTTGGAACCAATTTATTGCATATCTTCTTTTAGAGGATTTTAATGTATTTGTTAGATAACAATTAAACTTTTTGATTAAGAATATTTCATTGATATTTAAATAACCATGTGCTTATATTTTGGCTTGTAACATAGGAAAAAAGTGCCAAAAATAAAGAGATTGCTAAGCAGAGTAAATAGCATCATAATATGGCTCGCAAAGGCTATGTAGGCCTTGAATAGGAGCTGGTAGGAGATTTTGATTTATCTATTTACATGTAAAAGTCTAATGTTATAATAATATTCTTATTGTAAGATTAATTTTTGAGTTACAGCTTATAGCCCAGGACTTGGATCTATATACCTCATCCATCAATATTAGTATATTATGGAAGAAGGTTAGAGCAACAAAATATGGATATATTAATGAAGATGTAGATGTTGCTGTCAAAAAAATTATAAGTTTGTAGATATCCCAAACCCTACTTAATTTTTTTTTAGAAAACTATTATATTATACTTATTCCTATAAGCTAAATTTAAATATATTGTATACCATGACGAACTTGAAACACCAAATTCTGTGAAGGGGGTGTACCAATATAACATTGTGTCCCAGGCTACAGGAATTGTAGAACACCCTAGAAGATAGGGCTCTTGGATTAGGTGTTCTGAGAACGAGCGTGTGTGGTCGATCTCGTGGTTCTCGTAGCACTAATGAGCCAGTCTCCATCCTCATCCAAAAATTAAACATGGCATTTGAACGGATGACAATAATGGAGCAAGAGTTGTCATTTATTAAATCTCAAGGGTATAAGCCATCTGATTTAGTTTACCATGATCAGCTTCAAATACCCAATGTAAATAGCGTTAGAGACAGTTGCGAAGCTAATGCACGTATTTCGTCTCTTCCCGAGGTAAGCATTACAAACTATGAATTGTTATTAAATGTATTCGGTGGCATAAATAATTAAGAATGTGTACTATTTTATTTCAAGGTTTGGATAAATGTGACTTGTTAGCGAATGACCTTTCAACTCTTTTTGCAAAAGGAAGGGTATGCATTAGTCATAGTACCAAACGCAAAAAATCCATGGGTATAACTTGGCTCTAAATATAAGGCCAATGAGTATTGACACTCAAATCATTGGCAGTGCACCCTTACCTTGTTATAAAGAAGGAGATGAGACATCCACAGTGCTAGAAGCTCGTGGAAGCTTTGTGCCTTGGCCTGTGAATCAGATACATCTCACTACTAAAGAGGTAATGACATTCAACATCATTATTAGACCTTATTTGTTACTTACATTGTCTATACCTTTTTCATATATATATATTCTCAATACATATTTCATTTATTATTATGAATTAAGGAATAAAAAAAGAAGAATGCTCCTAAGAGTAAAACGAATAGAGGTACTAGTAGAATAAGCAACAAAAAAGAGGGTGATGCTAAAGGAAAGAGAGCTAAATTTGAAAAATCAGTTTTCCCACATAAGAGTCCATATTCAGAGAAGAGCCAACCTCCACCAACACTAGCTTTATTGTATTTCTATGCCCAAAACTACCTCAACGACAATTATCTTTTCATTGATTTTCATCCTGAGTATGTTGGGAGGGACATCGCTACTTATATGGTATCGGTGGTTGACATAAGTGACATTTATAATCAGGAATGGATGTCAACCACAAGTATTTCCGTCTATGTCACGTACGTATTATTTCTAATTTCAGATTTTAGAATTTCTTGTTGCATTGGAATTTTTATGACCTCATATATGATTTATCAGTTTTTAACAAATATGCATTGTTATTGTGGTCCATAGGTTGGTAGCTAGTCGTGCTGTGATGGAGGGAATTTTGTCCTCTATTATGTTTGTGTGCCCACACTACATAGCTGATGGTACTACAATAAGAGACAATAGGCACATAAACTATTTAGCGGATTGTATTTTGTTAGAAGGCTATAAAAAGATGTATCTCATTCCTCACCTAGAAAATGAACATTGGGTTTTGTGCACCATCCAACTTGATCTTAATAAAGTCTATGTGTTTGATTCCCTTCAAACCTATGTCGTGCCTTTTGACGTCGCTCATCATGGTGGAAAAGAATTTATCGACATATAAATATGCTTTTCACTTCTTACTTCATTAGCTTATTTATGCATTTATTCTACTTTAATTATTTTAGGTACATATACTTAAAATATTGTGTATCCAAATCTATTAATTAGGGAACTACAGACGACATATCAGAGGAGAGGTAGGAATGGTGTCCCAAACCCAAAGAGTCTTGAATACGAGCCTGTAATGGTAAGTAAGAAGAAACTATTTTGTATTTTGTTTTAATTCGAATTAATATATAATAGTTAGAGAGCTAACTGAATTCATTTGACAATGCCCACGACAACAAAATGACGATAATTGTAGATATGATGTATGTAATATAATGGATCTGATAGTCCAAAACAGATCGGTTAACATAGATCCAAGCCATGTATGTTTGTTTTTTCATTAATAAATCATGACATATATATTTGGTACTTGACCTAAGTACTAATTGAATAATCGAAACTTGTAAATTTGTAGTTTTTTGCCAGTGGTTATGCACAAGGATAGAAATACAATTTTGATGAAATTGATAAAGTTAGAGACCAATGGGCCAAGCACGTGCACTCATACAATCGGTATTAGGGATCTAAATTCTACATGCATGTTCAGGTTTGTATTTCATCTACGTCTTTTGGTCATCTAGGTTATGATCTATGAACTTTTGACTTTAGAGTGTAGAGCTACCTGTAACACCCCCAAAATTCACTACTGAAAAATTTCGTTTTATTAAATCAATTTGTGAAAGCAAAATAACAAAACTGTAAATTCTGGGGATATTAACGCCACACTTAGTACCAGACCGGTTCATTCTTACCGTTCCAGTACCAAGTGTTAAGGCTAAATGAGAAAATACAACTTACGAGAAACTCAAACCATAATTAAAACAGAGTAGCGTAAGTAAACATTTTATAAGAGTATAATCCATTAGTGGTGGTTTTTTCAAAACAACGAATACGTTGAAACTATGAGCTTAGAAGAGATAGAGTAAAACCCTAACTGTTCCGGATAGTTCCTTACGCTCCTTCCCAATGGCCCACTTGAATAGCATATGGAAATGACCTGTAAGGGACACTGCCCATTGAATAGGCAGGGACCCCACGAATGGAACCCTTCACTACTACGGTACTAATTAACCCTTTAAAAATACACTTAAAAGTAGGCACGCAATGTAACACATAATATACTACTATATCCATACATAATGATAGGTGTAAACATAATATTCAGATCCATACATTCACATATTCAACAATTCAATTAGATATTAATGGTGTATACGTAACATTCACTTTCGCACATTCGCATACTTGACAAGTTAACCAAATATTAATAGGCCATAATGAATAATCGATACTTTTAGGGCCTTAAGGCTATTAGTCCATCATTAATCAATCATCTTGGATTATAAATATCCATGCAAGTGCGGGAACCCTACTATTATAGCCGGTGGATCGGTCATTTATAGGGCAGAACGCACCTAACCACTATTATATGCCATTGGATCGGTCTCCAGGGCAAAACGCTCCTAACCACTATTATGTCGGTGGATCGGTCTGGCCCCGACTCTCATGGTGTTCCACTGTAAGTACTTAGTGTCTTTTACGTGTCTTAACAAATTAGGGTTTGGTTTATTGAGCTTGGGATCCCCCACTATTATAACCGGTGGATCGGTCACTTACAGGGAAGAATGCACCTAACCACTATTATATACCGGTGGATTGGTCTTAAAGGCACCTCGGCTCTTGGCCACTATTATGCCGGTGGATTGGTCTAGGCACGATTCAATAATCTTCCACTTTACATGATTAGTATTTTACCGTATCTTATTCAACAGATTATGCCCTAGACATGCATGGCTAAATCCAGCTATACTTATCCTCCTAAGAGGGCCCGTCCCATATCTTGAGACTCTGCACTTCCTAACTCGCCCCGACATCCTTCCCTTAATCCACTTACTCACACCGGGAGCCCCAACTCCTAAGTGTGTGGGTCAAGGCCCACTACCTTATACCCCAAAGTCCACTCACCGCCTCACCTTAGGGTTTTCTCCAGAAACCCTAATTTGGGCCTATGTGTCCCATCCTTTTCTGCCTCACACAACCCAAACTATTTTCACCCCCACACGTCACGACCCTTAGATTCAACCCTCACTTCATGCCCCACTCATTCTCATTTATTTTTATTATTTTCTTTTTCTTCTTCCACCTACTCAAATTAGGGTTTCCTCCTAAACCCTATCCTGGTCTCCTACGCACCCTTATACTCTCCTACGTATTATTTTTCACCCGAAGCCTAGAGACACCCAAACGATACTTCTATTACCTTCCTTATGCCCCGAGGAAACTTTCCATACATAAAGTTTGCCCCCATGCAGACTCTAACCTTCCCATGCAAACCCTTGATTCTCCCACTCTTTCATTTTATTTAAGTCCCCTTTTACTCATCCACTCATGGATCATGGATTATTTAGGTTATCCTTACCTACGTTAGCCAAATTACTTACCCTTGGTTATCTTTCTCTCCCATTTCTCTTTTTCATGCCTCCATCCCACATCACCACATTAATTATCCTAGCATGCATGTCCTAAAGAGCCACATCACATCACATTATAATTTACAACATATCCATATTGGCACATACTAAAAGAGGGCACATGAACATACCTCTATTCCAAGCCGCGCCACACATGAAATAGTTAAGATAATAGCATATAGAACACGACATATAATTATATAGGACACCCAAGGCATGTAGGATACACAACACACATTCGGCCTTAGCTACACCCTTACTCGATTTAGGTTACCAAGCTACCTCCCACACTTGTTAGGCCACTAATCACCCTTCGTAATTGTTACACTTAATATATTTCCCATTTGGTTGGTTAGATTATCAATTTGCTCATTTCTTTTATTATAATTAACAAATTGCCCTTTAGTTGGTCAAATTACCGAATTACCCCTGTTCAGTTGGTTAAATTACCAAATTACCCTTGTTAAGTATCCTAATTATGAAATTACTCCTTTAGTTGGTCAAATTACCAAATTACTCCCGTTCATTATCCTAATTATAAAATTACTCCTTTAGTTGGTTAAATTACCAAATTATCCCTGTTCATTATCCTAACTACCAAATTACCCCTTTAGTTGGTTAAATTACCAAATTACCCCTCACATTTATCATATTTACCATTTTACCATTCTCCATTATTAAATTATCATTTTACCCTTCTCAATTATTATAATTACCAAGTTACTCCTTTCCAATTTCCACTTTTACCCCTTTTGTCCACAAATTACCATTTTACCCTTTTACTTTTAAATTAACCATTTTACCCCTTAACTTCCAAATTTACCATAATACCCCTTCCATTCACAAAATTACCATTTTGCCCCTTTAATTACAAAATTACAATTTTACCCTTTAATTATTAAATTACCATTTTGCCCCTTAATTACAAAATTACCTTTTTACCCTTGAATTACAAGATTACCACTTTCTAATTACCATAATACCCTTTCTAATTAAAAATTACAATTTTTCCCCTTATTACACCACTTATATTAAATTATCATCACTACATAAAATATTAATATTAATAGCTCATCCATAACCATTATATTTAATATAATACTTATTAGCACCCACACATATTAGGCTACATTCTTACACAAGATATGTTACTAAAATACCCCTAGGGCTCACAAAAAATATTAACCATGCATTAAAGATTACAATAGCATAATAAAACATGGATAATAGTTAACATTTTCATTAACAACCAAACTCTTACTTTAAACAATATTTACATACATAACATATCACCTAACGTGCTTCCTTTTATCAAACATCACAAGAAACTACACATATGATATTAAACAACATATATTAAGCATAATAACATATTAAAAATCCTAATGTGCCAACATACGTTAATCCATGCGATTAAGTGGAATTTAACAATTACCTTGATTCCCACAAAAATAAACCTTATCGGTATTTTAGTTAAAGGCTCAAGCTTTGATTATCGAAACCAATACCTAAAAATAATATCAAGATTTATTATATTAGAAATAATAAAAATCAAAGTATAAGACTTTATAACACTTAATAAATCAAATACTTGAACTAAATATTATTATACCTTAAAATTATTACCCAAATAAATCAAGAAATGTAGCAGCTCATGCTGCTCATGCAGCATGAGCTGCATGCAAAGAAATGAGGAGGAGGGGCTCGAAGGTGGATGATAGGAAGAGAAATAGGCTATTTTCGGTTTGAGGTTTTGGGGCTAAGGAAAAGGGTAGATGGGGGGAGGATTTAGGGCAAGGGAAGGATGTAGAGGTGGAGAGGGGGTGTAAGTGGTGGTCGGGGATGGGTTGTTGGCGACCAAGGGTGGCAGAGGCGACGGCAGCGAGGCTGCGAAGTGGTGCTGCCGAGGTGAGTTGAGATGGAGGGCTGAGAAGGAAGGAAAAGGGAGAGGGAAAATGAAGGCCTGCAGGTGGTGGTTTTGGCCAAAGGAGGTTTGGGGGTGGTAGAGGGGGTTGCAGGGATTAGTTTGGTGGTTCACGCGGCGGTAGAGGCAGCAGAAACGCGACGGATCAAAACGGTGTAGGGTGGCTACCAAGAAGGGAGGGAAAGAAGAGAAAAAGAAGAGAGGAGGAAGAAGGAGGCTGCGGGGTGGCTCGAGGGGTGATGTGATCATTTGAGAGTGAGGTAGAGGGTGGCAGGGGTGGTGTAGGTGGTTGTTGAGGCGACGGCAGCAGTGGAATAATGACGGCGAAGCAAAATAGGGAGGATGAGGGAATGAGGATAAAGGGAGAGAAAAGAAGGTCGGGGCATGCATGGGGAGTTCGAAAAAAATGCAGAACGAGGCAGGGAATGAGGAAGAAAAAGAGGAGGAAGAGAAGGGAGGGGATAGGGATCTCAAGGGCGGTGGTAGGGTGGTAGGGAAATGGGAGTTGCAGGGAGAGGGAGAAGAGATATGGCAGGGCATGAGGGAAGGAAGAGAGGGATGGCGGGGTGGGGATGGTGCAGGAAAACGACGAGAGAGAGAGAGATAAGAGGAAGCAGTGGGGGGAGAGGGTTGCAGGTTGGATGGGGAAGATGGCGGGGTGGTCGAGATTTTCATCAGGGAAAGAGGAAGAAGAAAGAAAGAAGAAGAAGGGGAGTGGCTGGTGCGACGGGAGGCCGAAGGGAAAAAAGGAGCAGGCCGGCCCGGTCGGGGAGAAAGGAAAGAAAAGAGAAAAAAAAGGAGGTCGGCCGGGCTGACGATGCGGGAGAAGGAGGGGAAGGGGAGGAGAGACGAGCCAGTGGCCCAATGCGCAGGAGGGGAAGGGGCAGGCTAGGCCAGCCGGCGGCCCAAGGAAAGAAAAAAAAGGAGAAGAAAGAAAAGAGAAAAAGGAGAAGAAAAGGGAAAATGGAATAAAATAAAATAATTTAATTTATAAAATAATAAAATATAATATTTTTGGGTAATAAATTTTTTAATAATTTAATTTAATATAATTAAAATATAAGGGTTTAAAAAGGATACTTTTAGTAAAATAATGGTTTGGAAAATTATTTAAATAAAAAGGGTATGATAAAATAAAAAAATATTTATTTTAATTTATTAAATATTTATATCCAATTTTATATACTCAAAAATCCATAAAATATTTAAATTAAATAGATTTTTAGGCTAATTTATCCCAAATATAATTTATTTATTAAATTATAGGCTTTTAAAATTTTGGGGGATTACACTACCTAGTTGTGGTACGCCTACTAATTTTGATTTCTGGGTATGCCCAATGTATTGAGAGATACCAATTAGAGATTGATTGAAAATATATAGTATCATTTAGGAGGAAGACATGCAAGTATTTATGAATTGATGTTGTTTTACATTGTAGATTTGGTAAATATTTTAACATACAACTGTGTATGTGGGCTGGAATAAAACAACAAGAATATATTAAAAAAATCATATAAGTTTTAATAACGGTTCTTACTTACAACCGTTATTATAGATGTTTTAATAATGGTTTTAAGTAAGAACCATTATTAAAACAACAATTATTATAGTCATTTTAACAACAGTTTTTACTGAAAACCGTTATTAATACAATTTTTAATAACTGTAATCCATACAAACCATTATTAAAATTTGGCATTTAATCTCAATTAGGGTTTAATAAATGCGTAATAAATGATTAAAACCCTAAATTAATTGTGTTTTAACAACGGTTTTAACTCAAAATCATTATTAAAAGATCTATTTTATGCTTATTTAATACGTATTAGGGTTTAATAAATGCATAATCAATGATTAAAACCCTAATTGGATGATATTTTAACAATGGTTATTGTATTAACCATTATTAAAATTTTATTTTTAACAACGGTTGTGAATTACAAACTGTTATTAAATACCAAATTTATGTCCATATTTGCAGTTTTTTGTATATTTTTTATGACGGATGAACTAATATTAAAGATTAAATAATGGAAGATTTAATAACGGTTTAAAACCACCCTGTAATCCCTATAGTCCCTACAGTCCCTTCTTCCCCCTCTTATTTTTCCCTTTTTTCTCTCCCTTATCGGCAACCACCCTGTAACCCCTCCGTTCGGCCGCCTTTGCTGCCACCCAAACCACCAATCCACTCCTTTCAACCTCCTCTACCACCCCCAAACCTCCTTTTGCCAAAACTAGCCCCCACACCCTTTCATTTTCCTCCTCTCTTTTCCTTCCTTCTCAGCCCCATCCACTCCTGCAGCCCACTTCGCCGCCGCCTCCGCCATCCTTGGCCGCCAACAACCCATCCCCAACCACCACCTACACCCGCTCTTCACTCCTGCACCCTTCCCTTGCCTCCAATCCTCCCCCACCTTCCCTCTTTTCTAGCTCCAAAGCTTCAACCCAAAAATGACCATCCCTCCCTTCTACCTCCCTACCTTCGACCCTTTTTCCCCACATAACCTGTATGTGGCTCATGTTGCTCATGCAACGTGAGTTCCACATTATTTTGGGAGTTGTTTTTTTAATTATTAAGTTATATTAATGGTTAAGTAAAGTGTGTTATTAATTAAGTTTTTATAAAGTTTTATCCTTTTAATTTCCTACTTCTAATATAATAATTATTGATATTATTTTTAGGTATTGGTTTTGCTAATCAAAGCTTGAATCTTTAACCGGGATATCGGTACGATTCATTTTTGTAGGAATTAAGGTAATCATTAAACCCCACTTAAATGCATGGATAAACGTATGTTAGCACATTAGGTTTCTTAATATGCTTGTTAGATGTTTGTTAATATAATATATATATATGCTCGTATTGATTAATGAAAAGTAAAGTATGCTAGTTTATGTGCTATGTGTGGAAATATTGCTTAAGGAAGGAGTTTGGTTAGTGATGAAAATGTTAAGTACTTATCCATGTATATTATGTTATTGTGACCATTAATACATGAATAATATTATTGTGAGCCCTAAGGGCATTATAGTAATATGCCTTGTGCAAGAATGTGGCCTAATATGTGTGGGTGATGAGGAGTATTACATGAAATATAATAGTTGGTGGAATTTGGATGAGGAGAGTGGAGTATTAATATTAATATCCAGGCAGTAATGTTAATTTAATAAAAGTGGTGTAATAAGGGGGCAAGATGTTAATTATGAAAGAAAAGGGTAAAATGATAATTTTATAAGTAAAAGGATAAAATTGTAATTTGTAAATAAAAGGGGTAAAATGGTAATTTTGGAAGTAAAGGGGGTAAAATGGTAAATTTGGAAGAGAAGGGAAAATTGGTAATTTTGTAAGAAAATGGCAAAATGGTAATTTTAGAATTAAGGGGTAAAATGGTAATTTTGGAGGTAAAGGGGTAAAATGGTAATTTAATAAAGTAGAAGGGTAAAATGGTAATTTGGTATAAAGGAAGGATGAAATGGTATTTAATAAAGAAAAATGGAAATTTTGGTAATTTTGACAATGGAGAAGGTTAATTTGGTAACTTTGATAACGAAGAAGGGCAATTTGATAATTTAACCAACTGAAGGGTAATTTGGTAATTATGATACTAGAGAAGGGCACATTGATAATTTAACCAACTAAATGGTAATTTAGTAATTATGATACTAGAGAATGGCAAGTTGGTAGTATAACCAACTAAAGGGTAAATTAGTAGTTATAAAAATGGAGAAAGGGCAATTTGGTAATTTAACCAAGAAAAGGGTAATTTGGTAATTATGATGATAGAGAAGGGCAATTTGATAATTTAACCAACTAAAGGGTAATTTAGTAATTATGATAATAGAGAAGAGCAAATTGGTGATTTAACCAACTAAAGGGAAAATTGGTAATTATGATAATGTAGAAGGGTAATTTGGTCATTTATCCAACTAAATGACAATTTAGTAATTATGAAGAGTGATTGGTGACCTGATAAGTGTGGGAGATAACTTGGTAACCCAAACCGAATAGGGATGTGGCTGAGAACAACAATGTGTGTATTATATGCCTCGTGTGCCATGTGTTATGCTATATTGTGTATTTTATGCTTAATGATTAATAATTTGTAGCGCAATTTCGAGTGATGTATGCTTATGTGAATTCCTTATGGCATGTGGATGATGATTATATATGTTGTGCGTACGTTGTTATGTGATGTGACCCTCTAGGACATGCATGCTAGGATGTTTAATAATATGACATGGGGTGAAAGGATAAAAAGGAAAAAGGGGGAAGTGAGTTGACTAAGGGGACACGATATTAACCTTAATATCTCATGATCCATGAGGGGAAAAATAGAAGGATATTATGATCAAAATGAATGAGTGATGCAACTCTTGCATAGGAGGTTTCTAGGGTTTGCATGGGATAATCCTTACGTAAGAAAGGTGTTAGGGTTTGAGTGGCCAACTAGGGTTTTATGGTCACATGTATGATTGGTGACTAGAGTGATGGGATTTGGTTGAAACTAAATGAGATGAGGTGTTGGATGATAAAATAAAGGTTGGGCTACATAGGTCCGATTAGGGTTTTATGGGAAAATCCTAGAGAGTGGTAGTGAGAGAATTTGAATGTCATAAGGTGTTGAGTCTTAAACCACACCCTTAGGAGTTTGGTTTTTGTTATAGGTAAATGTAAGGGGGAATGGATGTCAGGGTGTGATAAGAGGCACAAAGGTCTCAAGATATGGGACAAGCCCTCTCGGGAGGACAGAAGTAGAGGTCAGTGACATGCATGTCAAGGGTGAAATACTTTTAAATAAGATACGAATAAGAAGCTAATCACTTAAAGAGGAATATTGTTGAGCCGGACCCAGACCTATACACCGGCGAATAATAGTGGCCAGGAGTTGGGGTTCCCTCGAGACTGGTCCACTGACAAATAATAGTGGCCAGGAGTGTTTTGCCCTGCATGATTTCTGGTCCACCGGCTATAATAATGGGGGATTCCGTGCTCAACAAACCAAACGTAATGAAGCTAAGACATGGAAAATATACTAATCACTTACAACGAAACACCATGTGAATCGAGGCCAGACCGGTCCACTGGTGAATAATAGTGGCCAGGAGCGTTCTGCCCTGGAGACCGATCCACCGACGAATAATAGTGGTTAGGAGCGTTGTGCCATGTATGTATTCCGGTCCCCCGACTATAATAGTGGGGTTCCCACACTCATATGTATATTTATAATCTGAGATGATTGATTAATGATGGACTAATGGCTTTAAGGCCCTATAAATATCGATTGTTCATTATGACTTATTAATATTTGACTAACTTGTTAGGTATGTGATTTTACAAAAGTGAATATTATGTATGCACCATTAATATTTGGTTGACTTGTTAAATATGTGAATGTATGGATCTGAATATTATGTTTACACCTGTCATTATGTATGGATATAGTGGTACATCATGTGTTACATTGCGAGCCTGCTGTTAAGTGTGTTTTAAAGGGTTACTCAGTACCGTAGTACTGAAGGATTCCTGAAATACCCCAAAACCTAATTTTAAGAATTATAGCTAATTAAGAATTTATTTAGAAATTTATTAAATAAATTATTTTTATTAAAATAAAGGGAAATTAATTAGGGCTATTCAAGAAGAAATTTATAAGTATTTTAATTAGGAGAAATTTGGGTATTTTAGCTAATTAAAGATTTTATTTTGGAAAACAACTAAATAATTTTATTTTATAAATTAATTAAATAAAATATTTTATTTAAAATAAGAAGGAGGAAGTAGTTCTAAATTAATAGGAATTTTATAAATAATTTAATTGGAGAAAATTAGAGTGATTTGCTAATTAAAATGAAACTTTTGAAAAATCTTTTAAAAGCCCTAAATTAGCCTAACGAGGAAATTAAATATTATTTTATTTAAACATTATTACTTTTAAATATTTCAAATATCCTAATTAATTTCATTAACCCAACCCATTATTTTTTCTTTTTCCCTTTTTTCCTTTTCTTTCTTCCTTTTTCCTTTCTTTTTCTTCCTTTTTCTTTCTTCTTCTTTTCTTACCTTCTTCCCCCGAATTGGGCCTGTCGCCGCCAGCCCGAATCCTTATTTCCTTCTTCCTTCTTCTCTCGGCATCCCAGCGGCCCATTCCTCTCATTTTTCTTTTCTTCTTCTTTCGGCAGCCCAACGCTGCGTTTTATGCTTTTTTCCGCCCTAAACGCCGCGTTTTGTTTAATTTTACTTCCTTCCTGCCCGATCGACCCGGTTCCTTTCTTTTTCTTTCTTTTCTTTTCTTCTAGACCGCCGGTCCACGCTATCTTCTTCTTCCTCCTTCTTTCTTCTCCCCGACACCGACCTGCACCATCGCCATCGCCCTGGTTTTTCGCCGCCGATCTCGCCCTTTTAACCGCCTCTTTTCCTACCTTTCTCTTCCCTCTGTTTCTGCAACCACTTAGACCCAACCCACCTCCCTTCCTTTTCGCACACAACATTCTCTTTCCTACGCAACCACCTCCTGCCCGATTAGAATTTTTCCAGCTTTTGTTGCCGCCGTTGACCGGATTCCTACATGCATTACCCCCTAATCGACCCACAGAACCCTAACCTCCCTTCTAAAATCTATAAATACCCCCATAATATGCCCTACATCAAACTTTTGATCCCTACCCAAAAATTCCCGACCTTGCCACCGCCGCCACTTCAGACACCATTTTTGCCGCCTCCGGCCAACAACACCACTCATTTTAGCCACCCGAGTACTCCCTGCACCACCCTTTAACTAACCAAACCACCCATCCCCTCAATTCTTCCTGCAAGAGCCCCTCCAGTCGTGCAAAGTTGCTTCCTGATCAGCCCTTTCTCCCACCTCTTCCACCCTTCACTCCGCCGTCCGCCACCACTACCGCTGCTTCCATTGCCTCATTCACCTCCCAAACTATACTGTAGACCCTCCTCTATCTTCCCCTACCTTTCTTTTTCTCTTCCTCCCTCTCCTCCTCTCTTTCTCTTCTTCTTCCCCATTCGGCCACCACCGTCGTCGCCGCCATTGGTTGCGCCACCATCTCCATTATGTTCCTCTCCTTCTAGGCAACCATAATCACCTCTACTCCCACCTTCATTCTACCTATTTTGTTCCCAACCTTCAACTTTTCCCCTTTTCTTCTCTTTTTCCGAGGACTACCGCTGCCGCCATGCACCACCACCGGTGCCACCCATCTCTGTCGACTCAAGGTGAAACCCTAGACCTTCTCAGCCCTTTTTCCCTATTTATTTAAGTTTATTGTATTTTATTTCAATTTTTTTATCATTTATTCGATTATTAATATTATTATTATCATTATTATTGTTGTTATTATTAGATGTAATATTAATGTTATATTTTCTTGGCAAGGTCGAGAGTAGTTATTAATTATTTAAGTTGTTAGTTTCGAATTATGGGTATTAATAGTATTATTATAAGTTTTATTATCATTATTAATATTAATAATAATAATAATATTATTATTATTAATTTATTATTATTATTATCTATCTATCTAAGGAGGGCCGAAGCCCTATTTTATTTTAATGGAGTGCATACTCCTATTATTATTATTATTATTATTATTATTATTATTATTATTATTATTATTATTATTATTATTATTATTATCATCATCATCATCATCATCATCATCATCATCATCATCATCATCATCATCATCTTTATTATTATTAATATTATTATAAGTAAAATTTGTTATTAATATTATTATCGTTATTATTAAATGGTACCTTTACTATTTTGAGGTAGGGTCGAAAACCCCACCTCGTATTATTTAGGCTTAAGTTATTATTATTATTATTATTATTATTATTATTATTATTATTATTATTATTATTATTATTCTTGTTATTAATATTTTTATTATTATCATTATCATTACTAGCATTGTTTTGGCGGAGGGTAGAAACCCTTATATCACCATCCGTTTTGAATTACATTAATATTATTAGTAGTATTTTATAGTAGTATTTTGTATAGTTATTATTAGTATAGTATTATTTTATTTAAAAACCTAGTCCTGGGATAAGTTAGTAAATAATAGTATTTTTAGGAGGGAACCTAATTCTGGTTTTTCCCTCATAATAGGTGAGACCAGTTAAGGCCCTAAAGAGATATAGGAGCGTGTTCCAAGACTGGTGACGCTTTAGGTAAGGGAGTACTAAGGTCGTTTGTGTATTATGTGTTTTACATGCCATGCATGCCATATGATGTGAACTATAATGTATTTCATGTGTATTTGTATAACTGTCATATATGCAGCATGATATAGAGTTAAGGCAAGATCGTGCATTAAATTGTGGCATGCGTATTATGTGTATGGGTTGTGTTATTTTTGTGGTACGGTGTGGCCAATAAGACATGCATGATAGGTTTTGTAAAATTATGATGGGAAGTGTAATAATATGGTGTTAGGGTTTGCATGGAGTTGGGGTTTACATGGTGTTAGGGTTTGCATGGAGCTAGGGTTTGCATGAAATTATGGTTTGCATGGAAGTAGGGTTTACATGGAGCTAGGGTTTGCATGGAAGTAGGACTTGTATGGAGTTAGGGTTTGCATGGGAGTTATGATTTGCATAGAGTTAGGCTTTGCATGGGTGTTAAGATATGTTATGGTTAACTTTGGTGGTGGTGGTTAACTAGGGTTGGAGTGGTTAACTAGAGTTGGAGGATAAAAATTTGTAGAAGTCAATCATGCATGTCTGGGTCAAAGCTTGTGAATAAGATACTTAAGACATTAATCACTTAAAGCGGAAGATATTGATATGGGTCTAGCCGATCCACCTGTTAGGAATAGTGGTTAGGGTTTTACCCTATGTGTGACCGATCCACCGGTTATAATAGTGGTTAGGGCTTTTACCCTATGTGTGACCGATCCATCGGTTATAATAGTGGTTAGGGCATGATGTCCTATGTGTGACCGGCCCACCGGTTATAATAGTGGGGGATCCCGAGCTCAAAAAAATAAACTAGAGTTCTTGCTAAGGCACATAAAAGATACTAATTACTTACAGTGGAATACTATGCGTGTAGGAGCCGAACTGGTCCACCGGTTAGGAATAGTGGCTAGGGTTTTACTCTATATATGACTGATCCACCGGTTATAATAGTAGTTAGGGCATGATACTCTATGTGTGACTGGACCACCGGTTATAATAGTGGGAGCTTCTTGTACTTGTATGGATTTGATAAAAGGCATAGTGTGACCGATTTCAGATAAGAGATTAATTAAATAATTAATCTGGAATTTTTGGGCCTTTATGTGTCGGCTTGATCATTTATAAGTTGTATAATATTTTGCATGAATTTTTATATTATATGTGTGGGTCTGAATGTGCGTAAGTTGAATATTATCCTGCATGATTTTATATGCTTATGTGATAGCCTTAGTGCTCAGTTACCTTACTCAGTACGTAGCAACTGATCACCCTTTTGATGGGTGCTACTCATTCCCACGAGCAGAAGGTCCGTCTGACGTGTTGCAGGTAGGTGATGCCTTCTTTGATGCCATTGATGTCTATGGGACATCAGGTATGGCCGAGTGATGATTTTAGGCTGGATCGGGTCTTGGAGTGGTGTGGCCGTTTTCCATTTATGAGATTATTATTCCTATTCTCTTTTAATTATGTTTGAAACTTCATAAACAATTTTATTATTGTAGCTATTTTTCTTCTCTTAAGAACTATCTCTAGTATTTCGAATTATGTAAAATTTATGCGTACTCTGATTATCGATTTGCGAACTTTAATTTATGTATTAATGTGTGATGATGGAAATGTTTTTCTCAGCCTTAGCACTTGGTATTGGAACAGTAAGAGTGAACCAGTTTGGTACTAAGTGTGGTGGTAGCATCTCTAGAATTTACGGGTTTTAAATTTAAAGATCTTTTTTTTAAAAAAAAAATGTGTGTAAATTTTGGGGTGTTACAATTCCATTCATGGGGCCCCTTCCTATTCAATGGGCTATGTCCCTTGTAGGTCTTTTTCAAGTGATATTCAAGTGGGCAACGGGAAAGAGCATAAGTATTGTCTGGAATTTTGATATGGCTTTATTATTCCCTTTTTAACTATTGGTTTAAATGTAATCTTCATTCTTATAACCACCATTGGTGGACTTTATTCTTGTAAATGGTTTATTGTTCTACTCTGATTTTTAATATGGTTTGGATTTCTAGCAATTGGTATTTTATTCTTTTAGCTTAGCACTTGGTACTAGAACAGTATGAGTGAACCGGTCTGGTACTAAGTGTGGCGGTAACATCTCCATAATTAATAGGTCTTGTTATTTCGCTTCCGCTAAATCTTTTAATAAAATGAAATTTTTCAGTAGTGAATTTTGGGGGTGTTACATTTGCTCTCACTGAAGGGAATTTCATGGGCCAATTCATCAAAGATGGAAAGATTGGGATGGACACAACCAAGGTCTGAGCCATTCAAGAATGGAAAGCTCTAAAGAATGGGTTAGAGCTATGAAGTTTCCTCGGAGTAGTTAACTACTACCATAGATTCATCCTAGGATATTCTGGAAGGGCCACACCCCTCACATACCTATTGAAGAAGAATATCCCATGGAGTTGGGATGAAGAGTGTGTTAAGGCCTTTAAGGATCTGAAGAAGGCGGTGATGGAAGAGTAAGTTCTACGCCTTCCTGAATACTCAAAAGAGTTTGAAGTTCACTCGAATGCCTCCAACTATGCCATTGGAGGGGTACTCATGCAAGAGGGGCATATAATTGCCTTTGAGAGTCGCAAACTGAATGAGATAGAGAGGTGGTATCCCGTTCATGATAAAGAGATGACCGCCATAATCCACTAGTTGCGAGTGTGGAGGAACTATCTTATGGGAAGTAAGTTCGTCATCAAGACAAATAATGTTGCAATGAGCTACTTCCAGAATCAGAAGAAGCTGAGCTCTAAGCAAGCCCACTGGGAATATTTCTTGGCAAAGTTCGACTATAAGATGGAGTACAAGTCTGGGAGCGCTAACATGGTGGCTGATGCCCTAAGCCACAAGATGATGCTTGCTAGCATGAGCAATCCCACAGAAGATATCCTAGATCGATTCAAGGAAGGAATGACGCACGATTCCTTTGCTCAGAGCCTAATGGAGATGGAAAAGGAAGGAAAGACTCAAAGATTCTAGGAATAGGAGGGAACCCTCTACACTGTTGGAAACTATCTCTACATACCCAGATGAGAGAACTTGCGGAGAGACATCATAAAGGAGTGCCACGATTCAAATTGGGCTGGATACCCAGGTATGAGATGCACACTAGCTCTTATTGAAGATGCTTATTATTGGCCACAAATGTGGGACAATGTTGAAGGGTATGTGAGGACTTGTCTTGTTTACCAGCAAGACAAGAATGAGCAAAGATGCCCCGTGGGGTTTATGGAGCCCTTACCCATTCTTGAAATACCTTGGGAGAGTATCTCTATGGATTTTATTTTATCACTCCCAAAATCTGAAGGGTATGGGTCGTCATGGTGGTAGTTGATAGGTTAAGCAAATATGGGACATTCATTCTAGCACCAAGGGATTATACAACATATTTGTGTGCCCAGTTATTCTTCAAGAGTGTGGTGAAGTATTGGGGGTTGCCAAAGTCCATCATCAATGATAGGGATCCCCTCTTCACTACCAAGTTCTAGAGGGAGATATTTAAGATGATGGGGTACGAGCTTCATTTTTCTACAAGTTTTCACCCTTAGATGGTTGGATAGACTGAAAGGGTGAATGCTTTGGTAGAGATGTACTTAAGGCACTTTGTGAGTGCCAACTAAAGGGATTAGGCCAAGTTGATTGATGTGGCTCAAATCTCTTATAATCTTTAGAGGAGTGTGTCTACTAGGCATAATCCGTTCGAATTAGTCATTGGGCACCAACCCCTCACTCCACACACAGTGGCTAAGGGATATAGGGGGAGTAGTCCCGCAGCACAATCTTTTACGCATGGATGGCAGGAACAGCTTGACCTTACCAAGACACATCTAGAGAAGGCTTCGAGAAAGATGAAAAAGTGGGTAGACAAGGATCGAAGGCCTTTGGAGTTCAAGGAAGGAGACTTGGTAATGGTGAATTTGTCCCCACAGGTGTTAAAGGCTTACCGCCAAGTTTACAAAGGCTTGGTGAGAAGATATGAGGGGCCTTACCCAGTGTTGAAGAAAGTGGGGAAGGTGTCCTACCGTGTAGATCTACCATTAAAATTAAAGATTCATTTGGTATTCCATGTGAGCTTTCTCAATCCTTACCAAGAATACTTGACTAGAGGAGAAAGCAAGTGTGCACCGCCGGCAAATGTGACATCCTTCGATCATGAAGTTGAGAAGATTCTGACCGATGAAGTAATCAAGAAATGAGGGATGCCGAATTACAAAGAGTACCACATCAGATGGATGGGGCTACCTAAGAGCTAGAATAGTTGGGATAAAGTAGAAGACTTGTGGCATTTCGAGAAGGCCCTCCAGAGTTATCTGTCTTCTATCATCGTCGAGGATAATGATAGCTTCGGTGGGGGGAGAATGTTACTGGTCGCATCGAAAGGCCTGTATTTAGGTTCCATGGCCCCCAAATAATCTATAATATCATCGTATAATCTAGATAAGTACGGAGATATGTATAGGGTTCTACACTGCAATACCCTAAAATTTTTAAATCTATAATTTAATAAATAACCCTCATTTGAGATAATTTAATTTTAAATTTATTTAATTTAGTCATTTTGGGGATATTTTGAGTATATAAAAATGGATATGAATATTTAATAAACTAAAATAAATATTTTGTTATTTTATCATACTCATTTTATTTAAATAATTTTCCAAACTAATGTTTTACTAAAATTAACCTTTTTAAACCAATATATTAAATTATAATAAATTAAATTATCTGTCAAAAATATTAAATGCCATTATTTTAAAAATTATTTTATTTTATTTTTCCCATTTTCTTTTTTCCTTTTTATTATAATAAATTAAATTATCTATCAAATATTAAATGCCATTATTTCAAAAATTATTTTATTTTATTTTTTTCCCATTTTCTTTCTCTTTTTTCTTCTTTTTCTTCTTTTCCTCCTTTTTCCTTTTTCTTTCCCCTTTGGGCCACTGAGTTGTGGCCTTTCTCACCCTCATGTTGGGCCGCTGGCCCATCTTCCTTCTTTTCTCCTCCCTCTCCCACGTTGCCGCCCAATCCATCTCCTCCTTTTGTTTTCTTTTCCTTTCTTCCCCCCGCTTAGGCCAGCCCAACCTCCCCTCCTTTCTTTCCCTCTCCCTCGCACACACTGCCTGGCTTGCTGCCTTTTCTTTCTCCCCACCTGGCTAGCCTACCTATCCTTTCTTTCTCTCCTCTTCTTCTTCCTTTCCTCTTCTTCTTTGACCGTTGAATCCTACACGCCATGGCAGTCTGCATGCCACCTGAAACCACCACCTACCTCTCCCTACAACCCTGCTCTCTCTCTCCCCTCTCTCCCCCATCCCTTTCCTTCCATTTTCAGACCAAACACAACCTGCAACCCTTCCCCTACATGCCTTCCTTTTCCCCTTCCTTTCCTCTTCTCCTTGTCATTGCAGGCCATGCGCCTGCTGCCCCTACATCTCCAACTAACCCACCCACACCAACATCCTCTCCCTCTCATTTTCACCTTCTCTTATGCTTCAT
Source organism: Tamarix austromongolica (assembly GCA_039764185.1). Taxonomy (NCBI): domain Eukaryota; kingdom Viridiplantae; phylum Streptophyta; class Magnoliopsida; order Caryophyllales; family Tamaricaceae; genus Tamarix; species Tamarix austromongolica. The sequence continues at coordinate 91,503,261 of CM077816.1, read as the reverse complement.
TTCTACCCTGCTCAAGCCACACTTCCCCTGCAGACCTCCCCTTTTTCTCCCTTCTTCTCCTCTTCTCCTGTTTTCACTTTGTCGCCTCCAACCACCTCTATTGCCGCCCAACAAACTACCACATCCACCTCCTACCACCCCCACTACCTCCTTGCACCACCAAGCCATCACCACATGCCCCTGCAACCACCCTCCTTATCCTTTCTTTTTCTTTCCCCCTTCTCTGCCTCCACCTTGCACCACCATCGCACGCCGTCGTTCCGCCTCTTTTGGCGCCTCCAAAGCCACCAATCTACTCCCTAACACCTCCTCTAACACCCCACATCCTCCCTTTGGCCGAAAATCCCCCAGCAGCCCTTGCCTTCGCCGCCCTAAGCCACCGACCACCACCTACACCTCGACTCCATCCCTGCACCCAACCACTATCCAAAATCCCCTCTATAAGCTCTCAACCAAGCCCTAAAACCCTTAACCAAACCAACCACCCTTTTATCCCCATTTCTCCTCTTCTACCCTCTTCTCCCTTAACACCCTTGCATGCAGCTCATGTTGTATAAGCAACATGAGTCTGCCGCCCCCTTTGATAATTTTTGGGCCAATTATCTTGAGGTATAATGATGGTTAATAATAGTATGTATTTGATTAAGTTTTGATAAAGTTTATTCTTTTGACTTTCTAATTTTAAAATGCTAAGCGTTGACATTATTTTTAGGTATTGATTTTGCTAATCAAAACTTAAACCTTTAACCGTGGAACTAGTGAGGTTTGATTATTATTAGAAATAAAGTTATTATTATACGCTACTAAAATGTGTGGAAATACTTATGCTAGCACATTAGGGTTTTTAATATGTTTATATGCATGATATATGTTGTTAAGTATAATGTATTTAGTGGCATATGTTGGTTGATGAAAAGAAAAGCATGATAATTAATGTGGCATGTGTGGAGATAATGCTTAAAGGAAGGAGCCTTGTTATTGATGACAATGTTAAATACATATGTATGGTATGATATTCTAATGTGGCCATTTGTTGCATAGATAATATTAATGTAAGCCCTAGGGGCATTTTAGTATAATCTCATGTATGAAAGTATGGCCTAAATATGTATGTGTGGTAGGTGTTATTATGTATTAATAATAAATAATAATAGTTGGTCGTGTTGGATGAGGTGTATGGAGCATGTATATCAATATTTTATGTAATGAGGGTATTTTAGTAAAAGTAGTATAATAAGGGTAAAACGGTAAATTATAGGAGTAAATGAGGTAAATGGTAAATGGATAAGTAAGGAGGGCATTTTAGTAATTTTATAGGGAAAAGGGGACAACTTGGTAATTTTTGAGAGTAAGAAAGTATTTTGGTAAATTAAATAAAAGGAAAGGCATTTTGGTAATTTTATAAATTAAAAGGGTAAAAAGGTAATTTAATAAAGGAGAAGGGTAATTTGGTAATTTGGCATAAAAGAAAGGGCATTTTGGTAATTTTGTAAAGTAAAGGGATAAAGTGGTAATTTAATAAAGGAGAAGGGTTATTTGGTAATTTGGCATAAAGGAAAGGGTATGTTGGTAATTTTATAAAGTAAAAGAGTAAAATGGTAATTTAATAAAGGAGAAGGGTAATTTGGTAATTTGGCATAAAGGAAATGGTATGTTAGTAATTTTGTAAAGTAAAGTGGTAAAATGGTAATTTAATAAAGGAAAAGGGTATTTTGGTAAATTTGTAAGTAAAAGGAGTAAAATGGTAATTGTAACAATTAAGAAGGGCAATTTGATAATTTAATCCACAAAAGGGTAAATTGATAATTTTGATAACTAGGAAGGAGAATTTGTCAATTTGACTAACCAAATGGGTAATTTGGTAAATGTAACAAGTATTAAGGGTGATTTGATAACTTAATAAGCCTAAGGGGCAATTTGGTAATTTAAATGAGTACAAAGGGGTAATAAGGTAATTTAACTAACTAGAAGGGTAAATTGGTAACTTAATAAGTATGAGGGGTAAAGTTGGTGATTTAATAAGTATGGAGGAAAATTTGGTAATCTAGGCAATACAAGGGGTATTTTGGTAGTTATGCACACGTGAAGGGTGATATGGTAATTTGACAAATAAAAAGGGGGTGACTTAGTAATTTTACAAAAAAGAGGTATTTCAGTAATTTTGTAAGTGTGATGGGGGTAAATCGATAACTTACATATATCTTGTCAATGGATTAAATAAGTCTCCATAATTAGATATAAGTAACATTGAATAATAAAAGGGGATTGGATGAGCCAGTGAGTATCACAAGATCATGGCATAACCTAGGGTTGGATGGATAACTAAGGGTGTGGTATGGTGTTTATCTCATATTTGTGAAAGAGGCATTGTAATCATTAATCATGCATGGTATTGTATGTTAGGTGTGAAATAAGGACATGTTGGGGTTAAGTGTGCTATGATCATTTGATGTGAACTAACCAAACTCTAAGACCATATTGTGATCATGATGTGATAGATCCCTTATAGCATAAGAATAATTGGAGATGAATCCTGAATTGGAATTAGATGATATGAGGATGGCCTTAGTGATTTCTTTAGGTTAACCTGGATAATTGTATGAATAAGGATTACTTAATGATAATAGAAACAAATGGAAGTGAATGAGTATGTGGTTGTTGTGTTTCTCATGGTCACCTTAATTAAGACACTAATCATTAAAGTGGAATACCTCGAGATTAGGAGTGGTGGCTCTTTAGGGGCCACTACTCTAAAGACGTGGTTTAGCCCACGATTATCCTAGTATTTGTTAGCGTGCCTTAGTGCCACAGCCAGGCCCTATATCTTACTCTATCTAGCTCTACGAACCTATTTGGGGGTATGCATACTTATGAATTATGTGTCCTTGTCTGTAGGGTATTGTGTAGCTTGTATACACCAGTGCGACCAGAGTACCTTTGCGTCCCTGGGTTGATGGTTGAAGGGTACTGTGTAGCTTGTATGCACCAGTATAACCGGTGTACCCTTGCGTCTTCGGGATCTTGATCTCCCCATCAAGTTAAATAAATGGATTTGTTGTGCTAATTCAATGAAAATCACTGATCATGTAAAGTGTTAGACTATATGAGTCGGGGCCAGACTGGTCCACTGGCGAATAATAGTGGCCAGGAGCCTTTTTGCCCTGGAGACCGGTCCACTAGCGAATAATAGTGGCTAGGTTCAATCTGCCCTGATTAATATTCTGGTCCACCAGTTATAATAGTGGATTTTCCGCACTCACATGGATATAATTTGAAAGATGATGATTGAATATTGGTAGTCATTAATGGCTTGAGACCAAAAGAGTTACTATCATCCTCATGATATATTGTTTTGATAAAAATTTAAGCTTTGGTTCATGTCTCTCTCGGCATATGATGGAATTTCTAAGTACATGGATGTTGTGTTATACATTCTTTATTATATGTGATTTTGCCTCATGTATTAGTCTGTATGTTATCATTTTATACTTTTTATGCATGATTTATTGCATGTGGGCCTACCTTTCAATTTGATATAAAGGGGTTACTCAGTATCATAGTACTGAAGGGTTTCATTTATGGGCCCCTGCCTATTCAACGGGTAGTGTCCCTTGTAGGTCCATTACAGGTGCTATTCAAGTGGGCATCGGGTGCGCGCATAAGGATCATCCGAAAAACTCCTAGGGTTTTACTATCCACTTCTTTCTTCCTTGTTTAAGATTATTTTACTCTTGTAACCACTAATTGTGGGTTTATATCTTTTGTAATGAATCCAGTGCGCTACTCTATTTTAAATTGACTTTGTATAAATTGTATTATGTTTCTTTTAGCCTTAGCACTTGGTACTGGAACGATAGGAGGAAACCGGTGCAGTACTAAGTGTGGCGGTAGCATCCTCAAAATCTACGAGTTTTGCTTCCTCTAATTTTTAAATAAAACAAATTTTTTCGATAGTAAATTTTGGGGTGTTACATACATTCTCCTAGATTATTCTAGAAGGTTCTAGAGGGGAATGTTCTAAATCCTTCTCCATTTGTATAGATGAGCATGGATCATTTTAGAAACCCTAAGAGAGCACTCTAGAAACCCTAATGGACTATTCTAGAAATCATAATGGACTTATTGGACCATTCTAGAGAAATTCATTAGACCCGTCTCTAGAATCTTCCTAGAGATGGGGAAGGGGTGGATCTTTTCTTATAAAAAGAGGAGGTAGAGGCATTTTAAAATCATCCAACAAGATTTCTACCATCTCTAATATTCCAAGGGTTGTCACCGATAACTTCATCACCGTCAATATAGTCAACATAGGGATCACTACCTAATAAATCCCCCTCCACTAAATGTACCATCTTATCTCCAACCTCTTCCTCCATATGCATAAGTTTAGGTTCACCATGATACTTTCACGTATCATAAACATTCATAAACCCAAATTGTAAAATGTGGGATTCGACTATATCTATCATATCCCATTTAATATGACAAGCCTCTTATAAGGATAAGGTGCCAACCCATCTGACCTCAAGTTATCTTTTACTAATCCTATAAACGTCTAAAGGTCATCCTAAAACTCATTAAATTTTTGAATACATAACCTCATCCATATCTTATCAATTTGCATAATATATCTATTGAGTCAATTAAAAGATATATCAATTTTTTATATCTAAACTTAATTATAACAAGTTATATATACTATGAATATGAAACTTTTCAATTTGTCATTTTAGGTATGGCCATATTTCCCCATATTTTTTTAGGGAATTAACTTTATAGAATTATTTCAATAGCCATATAGTTTGATATATAAGAAAACACACACACACACACACACACAGATGAAGTATAATATAAAATTTATATATACAAATTACACATATTGAAAGAAAGCTACCACAACCCAAAATGTATCATTAAGATCAACTTCTAATTCCACCATAGATGCAATAGATCACCCATGGATAATTCTCATAGGAACATCTGCTCTCTCACATCTTCAAAATACTTATAAGCATCATTTGGGTATATACTTAACAATATTCCTTGCCAAGGCCTCCGCTCATGATCAACAACTATTAAATCCTTTGTAGAATGATTATAGTCTCTCTTAAAATATCCGCCCTCAACAAACCTAGGGTGTGGAAAATCATTAACAAGTAAATTTATAAATCTAACCTTTATACTTAACCATGGCTTACTCTATAGCAATGTATGCAAAATATAATATGACATGAAATTACATGGTCTCACACACAAACCCCTCTTCAATATGTGGTGTAACTCATCATGTATCCATCTCATGTGGTGCCTAATATGTTTATTTTGAGACATAAAAAAGTAAGTTGGAAAGCATATGTCAGGTAAGAGAGACATTTTATCACTTATAAAAGAGGAAAAGATATAATGAATTAGAGTTATTATTACCATGAGAGTTTAGGGTTATGGGTTTAGGGCTTACAAATGTATTATATTATTTAATGTGAATTATTTCGAAAGGTAACAATATTTTATTTCTTAAAATAATATTTCCAATTCTATATAAAATAATAAAATATCCAAAACTACCATACAAATATAATACTAAAAATAATTAATAACATTCATATCATAACCATAATCACATATATATTTACTCACAACATTATATATTCAATATAACATATCAATAAAGTTGAATATTTATTACCAAGTTTTCACAAATACACAAATTCAAACAAATAACATATCATTTAACTATACAATTAAATAACTTATTATTTTTACTCCTCTAATAAAATGTATTGGGTTAACTTTGATCGTTTATATTAATTCATACTTATATTAATCCTAGAAATATTTCTTCAAACAAAAAAATAATTGTCACAACTTCATACTAGTTAGTATCTTTATTAATTGCTACTATTTTAAGTTATTTTTCAAAATCAAAACTTTTTAATATATTATTACTCATTTAACTACTATTTTTATAATTCTATTAACTTACTATCAACACACTTATCTAACTTTTTAATTATGAATTATTACTAACATACTTGTTAATTTTTTTAATTAAAAACGTGTTACTAACATACTTATCTAAATATAATAATAACTTATAATTAACTTATATAAATATATATTATACTATTTACACTAACATAATAACGATATCAAAACCCATATCTTATACTAAAATAATTAGCTAATAGATAGATAACTTTTCCTAACATACTTATCTATATTTTTTAACTCCTAAATACATAAGAAAAACCAAAATTAACAATAGCATATTTACATAGGAAAAATCTATCAACAATACCATATTTACTAACATATTTATCTAAATCTAGCAAATGTGCTTATAAAAACATCATCCACACAAAAATTAACAGATTTAACAAACGTATCCATACTTATACATCCTATAACCAATAAATGTCCATATTAATAATCAATAATTCAAACCAAATAATTAAAAACTCACAATAAATGTCTCAATTATATATGTTTAGTTAATTAAAATAAATTAATACACAAGTATCAAATTAGGTAAATATACTAACTTAGATCCAATTAATAAGCAAGTAGCAATGGCAATCGGCAACAATGGCAGCGAATAATGGCAATGATGGTGTGTGTTAGACCGTTGATGAGGGCTCCCAAACATTTCTAGCAATACACAAATATAAATATCATAAATAAGTTTTTTGTCCATCAATAAACCTAAAAATTGAAAATTCAGCAACAATGTTTTTCATTACTTTCAATTAAGTTCACAAATATGCTAAAACTAAACTCAAACAGCCAACAAAAAATTGAAGAAATGTTAGAAAATAGAAAAAAAATACAATAAAAAATTGACAACAAATATAACCTAAAACACAAATATAAGATAAGAGAAAAATGAATTTTTGACAAAAAAAGATGGGAAAGGAGCAACAATGGTGGAAAGCAGATAGGGAGAAGTATCATTGCAAAGAGAAGAAGAAAGATAGAGGATGAAATGAATCAAGTCATAGGGGTTTTCTTTTTATAACACAAGGCTATTACGATAATGGGGTCATTGCAGTGGGGTTCGAAGCAATCATAGTTTCCTCTCATCAATGGAACAACATCGTTTTCAAATTGTGTAGTACGATCGCCATAATGCATATAATGACGACACATCATTACTAATTCCCATTCCAATACTTTTATAAATAAATAAAAATGGCAAGGAGGGAAAATTAGTATCCATAGATATTATGATGACCTCCTCCAATGTAATGATACATCATCGTAGTACCCATAAAAAATGTCATTTTGTGGTGTTATATTATGACAACTCCAAGGCATAGTAACACGACACATCATTGCACATTCCCATTCAACTAATATTAGAAGCAGAATTTTGGTAAGGAAGGAAAATTAGGCACCTATAGATATTATGGCGACTCCCCCCTTATACTCTAATGACATGTTGTAGTATCCATAAAAAATGACAACATTTCTTGGGTGCTATATTACAATGACCTGTTGTTGTAGATTCCTTATCCCATAATATTTTGAGTAAATTTTTCCATGGTGAGAATATATGCTACCAAGGTGTTTACGATGATGTATTATATTTTATGATGACACACCATAATAAATTTTTTATTTTAAAAATAAATTAAAATATGTGTATCATTTTTATAATAAAATTATATATATATATATATATATATATATATATATAAAACTATAGGAGTACTCAATCAATGTTAATTTAAAATTCAAATAATTGTTGTAACTCTCCTATGCAAATAAGAGATATATATTCGAGATAATGTAAAGCTCATTTCTAGGAGCATTATGTTAGTTAACTATTCTATAAATACTTACCAATGTAAATACACTATGAGTTGTTTTGAAGATCAATAAGTTACATACTTTTCCTTCTCTACATGATATCAAATCTCAGTTTCTTAACTACCCTTACCTTCGATCCTACTAGTCATCATGTATTCTACCTCTACGCTCTAATAATTTGTCTCTAGCACCACAAAATACCTTATTTAATTTAACACCACCGCCCAAATTTTGATCAAATTCAACTTCTCAACCTACCCCATGTATCTTAAAACTCATTCCCTCTTTACTACTTGAGATCTTGTTGGCTATGTCACTGGCACCATCTATTATCCTCATAAAACAATCACCACTGACATTGGTGAGTCTCCTAATCTAGAATTAGCTTTTGGATTCATTAGGAGAAATACTTTTACATTGCATTAATTTTATCTTATGATGTCAAAGCTCGTGTAGTCATGTTCACTAAACCCACTTATAGTGATGCATGGCTAGCCTTGGAGCATGCTTTTGTGCCTCATTCTCATTCTCATGTTATGTCTCTAAAATAATGATTGAACTCCATCACAAAAGGATATGCTACTATTGGCAGTTAACTATAGAGAAATTGTTCCATCTCTAAATAATTATCTTTGATGGGGAATCCTATTGATGATATTAACCTTGTCATTTATGATCTCAATGGCTTGGATCAATCATTTAGAGAATTTACAGCATTTGTTCACACTTTTGACAATCCAATTTATTTTGATGACCTCTTCATAAAACTAATAGATTATGAATTGCACCTTAAGAGGGATGAACTCATGCACCATCATACTCTAGCAACAACCAATTATACCAACCACATATAGTCCCATCATCACACTAGAGGCCACAATCACTCTAGAAGACATAATCAATCCCATATTACTTGCCAAATTTGTTCATAGAAAGGGAACAATGATCAAACTTACTATAAGTTCACCAAAAATAACACGCAAACCTTCCAGCTAGCAACCTATGCAACGCGTGTGACAACTCCCCCACTAAAATGGCTATTTCACTCGGGTGCCTTGCACCACATTACTAATGATTTGAAAAACCTCTTGTTAAAGAGTGATTACAATGTTAATGATAAACTCCATGCTGCTAATGATATGCCTCACCTCATTACACATGTTGGTTCAACAAGCCTAATTTCTTCTCACCGCCCTCATGCTCTTAACCTTCATAGTGTGTTGTATGGATTTGAAGCCACCTAATACCTTATTTATCTCTCTCAAATATGCAATAATAGAAATATTTCCATTGAATTTCCCCCTCTTTCTTCAAGTTAAAGGGTTTTACCATGGGGTGAGCCTTTTTCAAGGATCAAATGATGGCAATGTATACAAACTACAATCTTCTTCTCATCCTCATGTTTACTCATGTGTCTTCACTTCATCATCTCATTGATGTAATAATAGGCTTGGTCTCTCATCATATTACATCCTTAATTATGTTTTCAAGATCAAAAACATCCTTGTTAAAGGCACTTTCTATAATTATACTCATTGCTTAGCAAATAAAAGTCGCACATATTCATTTAATAAATCTTCCATTTATAGTTCTAGGCACTTAGAATTTTTATATTTTGATGTTTAGGGTCCCTCCCATACCAATTTAGTAGATAATTTTAGGTACTATATCATCTTCCTTGATCAATTTTCAAATTATGTGTGGTTGTTTCCATTAAAATTCAAATATGATTTGTATGTTATTTTTCTAATTTTTAAAAACATTATAGAAATCAATTCAATTGCAAAATCAAAACTTTCTGTTTTGATAATGGTGGAGAATTCATAAAACTCAAGTATTTCTTCCAAAATCATGGCATTCAATATTTAACCACCCCACCACATACACGTCAGTTTAATGGTCTTTGTGGACGAAAACATCATAAGTTACTTCAAATGACAAGGTATATATTCCACTAAGTTTCCCTTCCCTCAATGTTTTGGTATTATGCTGCTCAAACTACTGTATATATCATCAACCATCTTCCCACCCTATCCTTAAACATGAACTCACCATTTTCACACTATTCCACTATAAACCTAATTAAAACAAGCTCAAGTCTTTTGATTGTCCTTGTTTCCCTTGGGTAAAACCATACCCTTTAAAAAACCTTCAACCATATTGTAAACCTTGTGTGTTTCTTGGGTATAACCTCACCTAAATTGCCTACATATGTTGAAACCTTCAAACCAATAAAATTAACCATTCCCAACATGTTCAATTTGATGAAACCGTACTCCTTTTTTCTAATCCTATTTCCCATGACTCTCCATTATTTCAGTTTCCAAATTCAAATGCCTCTTATCCCCAAAATTCCTCATCCTTAATAACTTGTCACCCATTCAAAATTGTATCTACATACCTTCCTCCATCTCAAAAAACCACATTTTTAAATTCAAATCCTCTCTTCTCTCCACCGACCCAATAGGTCCCTCCACGAGACACTCTTAACCATGATTTAAATAACAACATTGTTGCTACCTCAAAAGAAGCCCCTCGCTTCTCTTGGCACCCTAAAACTTTCCTTCTTCTTCGCATCCAACATTTCCCTCACCCAATCCAGTACCTATCCACTTACCTACCTCATCTCACCATCCCATGCAAATTTAAACACAGAGTGGTATACACAAACTTAAACATCTTTACATTGTCAACAAATTTCCTTTACCCAATGTTATTAAACAACATGTGTATCCCATGATCTTAAGTCATGAGGGATAAGATCATGGCCCTTATGTGCAATGGAATAAGAGCACTAGTTCCCCCAATATCACACTATATTGTCATCAGCAACAAATGGGTGTTAGATTCAAAAGGAATCCTAATGGTTCCATATTTTTCTATAAAGCGAGGCTTGCAGCAAAGGGATTCCATCAAAGGCATAATCTTGACTATAAGGACACCTTTATCCTTTTCATTAAGCCCTAAACCATCAAACTAGTGCTATGCATTGCTCTCTTATATGGTTCACCTCTCTCACAAATGGATGTCAATAATGTATTCCTCCATGGAAGCATTATTGAAGTTGTCTGCATGAACCAACCAACTAGCTTTATTTATTCATCTTATCCCAATTATGTTTTCAAATTCAGGAAGGCTCTATATGACATTAAACAAGAAAAACATGCTTGGTTATGTGCCTTGAGCACCTTTATACTAAAATATGGATTTGTTAATGCCAAAAGTGATGCATCACTATTCATATACAACTTTGGTCCCATGGTTACATATTTTCTAATTTATATTAATGATTACTACTAAATGTTAAAAACGTTCAAGTTTTTAGACAAGTTGGAGGCAACACTTGTAGAACAATTATCCCTCAAAGATTTGAGTCAACCACTCATTTCCTTAGTGTTGAAATTGTACCAACAAAATCATGCCTATTTCTAACTCGGCATCACTACATTAGTGACATTCTTCATCGAGCAAATATGACCGATTCCAAGCTAGTGTGCACTCCATGGGCACTAAATTTTCCTTGAAACCTACACTCGATGCTACAACATGTGATAGAAATGAATTTCATGGTATCCTTGGCACCTTGCACTATCTTGCAACCACAATACCGCATATTACCTTTGATGTCGACAAACTAGCTCAATAAATGCAAGCTCCCATGACCAATCATATGGATGACTTGAAAAGAATCTCGTGCTAAATCAATTCCTTTATATCATATGACCTTCATCTCGCCAAGTATTCAAATAAAAATCTTATTGGCTTCTATGGTGCACACTAAACTAGCAACATAGTAGATATAAAATATACTCATATTTTATTATTTTTGTAGTGCTTCATCATAAAATATATTGTATCGTTCATGAGAGTGAATATGTTTTGTACAGTTGTTGCCACCAGTGTTTCTGCAATACCCTAAAACCTTAATCTAGGAACTAATAAAAAAAAGGGATTAATAGGTGAGATCAATTAAATATAACATTTTTAAATAAAATAATGCTATTATAATAAAAGTAATTAATAAAAAAAAGAGAAAAATAATGTAGGAATTAAAGTAGTGGAGGTTAGGATATATTGATAAACTAAAATAGGGTTTAAGAAAATTTAACCATAAATTCTAAATTAATATAAAAATAAAGTCTACTTATATATTTTTAATAATTTTATTATTCTCAAAAAAATTCCAAAAATCCTAAATACCCCAGCCACCTCATTGTTTTTCTTTTTCCCTTTTCCCTTTTTTCTTCCTTCCCTTTTTCTTTCTTCCTTTTTTCTTCTTTTTATTTCTTTTTTTCCTTCCCTGTCGGTTTAGGCCATGCTCAGTCAGCCCAACCCTCTCCCCCTCCCTCCTCCCCTTCCTTCTCCCACGACCTAGCCCATCCTTTCTTTTTTTTCCTTGCGCAGCCCGGCACCCCACCCAATTCTTCCTTTTTTTCTCCTTTCCTTTTTCCTATCCTTCCCTTTCTACCCTCATCTCCTACCTCGCCCCCTCACCAGCTGACATGTATGCCTTCTTCGCCACAACCACCACCCCCATTACCTCCCTTTCTGCCTAGTAGTCCTTTCCCTACCTTTCCACACCCTCCCTTTCCTTTTTCTCCCCCTCCTTCCTCATCCTTTCCTCTCCTCCACCCTCAACCGCCGTCGTTGCCTACACAACCACCTTGGCAAGCCACCACCACCTTTATAACCCCCCTCTAGTTTAGGAACCCTACCACCTCACAACCATCACTTCCCTTCCCCTTTTCCAACCCCCAAATTTGGATCTTTCTAAATCACCACCACCTCCACCGCCGTGCGCCGCCTCCACCCCTAGTTGTGTCCTAACCCTTGTTTTTACTTAAGTGAAATTTATTTTGTATAATTGTCATTATTAGTCTTATTATTATTATTACTATTATTATTATTACTATTATTATTATTATTATTATTATTATTATGTCATTATTATTATTATTGCCATTATTATTATTATTATTATTATTATTATCATTACTGCTATTAATCTTATTATTATTAAGACTATTATTATTATCATTACTATTATTAGTCTTTTACTAATAATTAGTTAAGGGATAATAAAAGAAAAAGGAATAAGAGGAAAGTTAACATTAGTATTCCACTCTTATAGGTGAACCAAATCCTTCCTTTAAGGAGGCATATGATTCGTGCTCCAAGCCCCGTGTCTATCTAGGTAAGGATGTGGTTGAGGTCAAATGGTGTGTTTATGTGTTCATGTGTGTTTGGTTATGTGCTTGTATCATATGTGAGTATGGATTAAATGATTGAAGTGCAGCTTGCTATGCATGGAGTTAAGGTAAGTTGTTTATATGTTATAATATGTGTAATATGGGTGATATGACTTGTATTTTGTGATATGCCCTTATATATTGTTGCTCTAATATGACATGTATGGCAGGAGGCCTTAGGTGGTATGATGAGATTGTGGGGAGCTAAAAGAAATAAAAAGAGTGCAGTGATTAGGGAGAAGTAAGAAAAACCTAAGTACCTTATGTTTTGTGGGTGACCAAATAAAAGAATAATAAGATTAAAATGAAAGGTTGGAGTAAATCTTATATGGGAAGTGTAAGGATTGCATGGGGTGGTTAGTCTTTGTATGGGGGTAACGTTTACATGGAAAAATGTGATTTAAGGGTTAAGCAAAGTGAGAGAAGAGTATTTTGGGTGATTGGAGTTCATGGGTGAAAAATAGTACTTGGGTTGGTAGAAGTGTGCATAGGGGACTGAACTACGGTTTGTGGGAAAACCCTAAGTGGTTGAAGTGTGGGTTGAGACTAGGAGGGTGTCTTATGAAGGGAGATGAGTTAAGTGGAAAGGAGGGTGGAGTGTGTGTGGATGAGGGGATGACATAAAATAAAGGAGAAGTACTAGGGTTTGAGGTGGTTAACTAGGGTTTTTATGATCACATGTGAAGGATGGGAAGTAAGGTTGGGATGTTGGGTGTGGATTGAGTGGAGTGATGGTGTTGGAAGAAAATGTAGCATGTGCCATATGTGATAGGGAGAGGTTAGGGCCACATAGGCCAAATTAGGGTTTATGAGAGAAACCTTAGAGGGCAATGTTGAGTTAAAGTGAAGATATGGAGAAGTGGGTCTTGATCCACGTGCGTAGGAGTTTGTGTTTTTCATGGTGAGTAAGGGAAATGTGAGGAAGAAGTGTTGGAGTTCTAGGGTGCATAGAGTGAAATGTCCCAAAAATTTTTAATTTTAAAAATAAATTTTAAATGAGGTTTTATTATGAAAATTAATTAAATAAATTATTTTTTTATAAAAGGGAATTAATTAGGGCAAATTAAGAAGAAATCTATAAGTATTTTAATTAAGAGGAATTTGGGTATTTTAGCTAATTAGGGATTTTATTTTGGAGATTAATTAAATAAATTATTTTATTTAAAATAAGAAGGAGAAAATAGTTTTAAATTAATAGTGATATTATAAATAATTTAATTGAATAAAATTAGGGTGTTTTGCTAATTAAAATAGAATTTATGGAAAATCTTTTAAAATCCTAATTTAGCCTAAAAAGGGATTTAAATATTATTAATTTTTAAATATCCCAAATATTCCTAATTAATTTAATTAACCTAATTCACTATTTTTCTCTTTTCCTTTTTCCTTTTTCCTTTTCTTTCTTTTTCTTTCTTTTTCTTTCTTCTTCTTTTCTTTTTTCTTTTTCCCCTCCCCCAAACTAGGCCTGGCCCGTAGCCCATTCTTCCTCTTTTTCTTCCTTTCCTTTGGCCAGCCCAGCCCGCGCGGCTCCTTCTTTCTCCCTCACTGCATCGTGTTTTCCCTCTTTTACCGTTGTAACGTAGCATTTTATTTAAAACATACCCTCCTCGCACCCGGCCGGTTTTCCTTCCTTTCTTTTCCTTTTTCTCGGCTGCCCGGTCCAACCCCCCTTTCTTCCTCCTTTCTTCTTCCTCCCTTCCCCGACGTCGATCAGCCTGTAACTGCACCCCTGCCCAGCCCAGATTTTTGCCACCGGTTATGGCCGTTTTTCTTCCTCTCTCTTCCCCCTAAATCGCTGGCCCTTTTGACCCAACCAAATCCCCCATTCCTCGCACGATCTCCCTCTCCCCTGGCCACTTGCAGACCACGACCAGGAAAGTGCGCCGGCTGTCCTCGTCGGCCGGTGCCCACTCCTACCTACCACTCCCCCACTTTGCCTTCGACCATAACTTCCTTTCAAGCCTATAAATACACCCCATAGCAACGTTGAGTCGAATTTTTGGTTGAAGTTCATAAAATACCTCCCTTGGCGCCACCGCCCCTTTAGACGCCATTTCCGCCGCCTTTGGCCAACACCACCGCCGGTTCTGGCCACCCGTGCAATCCTTGCACCACCCCCTAACTAACTATGCCTTCCACCTCTCTCGATTCTCACTTCATGAGCCACCCCAGCTGTGCAAAGTTCTCTCCTCAACTAAACCATTTTATGCCACCGCCGCCCTTCGAACCACCATTAGCCACCTCTTTCGCCGCTTCTTTTACCTCTCAAATTATTCTATAGACCACCCTCTACCTTCCCCTACCCTTATTTTCCTCTTCCTCCCTCTCCTCCTCTCTTTCTCTCCTTCTTCTCCATTCAGCCACCGCCTCCGCCGCCGTGCACCGCCACCTTTGGATGCGCCGCCACCTCCATTCTGCTCCTCTCCCTCTAGGCATTCTTAAACAGCCCAACTGACACCTCCATTATCCCTATCTTTTTCCCAGCATTCAAATTTCCCCTTTTTCTTCTCTTTTTCCAGCCGCCGCTGCCGCCGCCGTCGTGCACCACCGCTGGTGCCGCCTATCCCCGCCAACCTAAGGTTGAACCCTAGACCCTCTCAACCCTTTTCCCTAATTTTACAAGCCTTAAATGATTTTATTTCATTTATTCTAATATAAATCCTATTATTCTTATTATTATTTCCATTTTTAATATGTATTATTATTGTTATCAATATTAATGTTTTTATTATTATTCTGTTAAGGGCTGAAGCCCTATTGTAATTTTTAATTCTATTATTACTATTATTAATATTAATATGTTATAAGTATAATTATTATTATTATTATTTCCTATTTCGAATTTCTATTATTCTTATTCCATTATTATTAATACAACTATTTTACCATTAGTGTTGTTAATAATGTTATTATTGTTATTGTTGTTGTTATTGTTATTTTTATTATTATTATTATTATTATTATTATTATTATTATTATTATTATTATTATTATTACTATCATCATTATTAATATTTTCAAGTGTCAGTATTATTATTTTATATAGGGCTGAAACCCTATTATGCTTATTTTAAATTTTAGTAGTAGTATTATAAATATCATGTCTTATTATTATTAGGGTTATTAGTATTTTTATTATTATTAGTATTTATTCTTATTAAAGTTGTTATTATTATTTATTAAGTTATTATTACTCAATATAGGGTGGAAACCCTAATTCTTTTTATCTTCAAATATTATCCTTACTATTATTGCCATTATGGTTATTATTATTATTATTATTATTTCATCGCTGTTATTATTACTAAATTTGGTTATTTATTTTACTAATATTATCATTATTAGTATTATTTTAGTAAAGGGGCTAAAGCCCTTATTTCACTATGTTTTTGAGTAATGCCTTTTTATTATTATTGTTACTATTTTTATTATTCTTGTTAATATTAATATTGATATTATTTTTGGTATTTTTGCTATTATTATTTTAGTATTTTATCAAAAGCCTAGTCTTGGAATAAGTTAGTAATTAATAGTATTTTTAGTAAGAGGGAGTCTAATTTCTAGTTTTTCCCTCGTAATAGGTGAGACCAGTAAAAACCCTAAGGAGGCGTAAGAGGGTGCTCCAAGACCAGTGTCATTTTAGGTAAGGGGTGCTAAGGCCTTTTGTATGTTTATATGCATTATGTGCTTCGCATGCTATGTATTCTATGTTTATCATTATTAATTATGCCGTATGTGGTATGATGTGGAGTTGAAGTATGTTTTCATGTATTTACATGGCATGAGTATTGTATATGTGATGATATGTGTTGTGACCCTATAAGACATGCATGTGAGGGTGTTGATGTGGTTTGTGTGGGAGAAAGGATGAAAGAGGAGGATGGGGAAAGAAGTTGACCAAGGGATGTGAGTTGACCTAAGTATTCTAATGATTCATGAGTGGAAGAATAAAATGAGAAATTTAGGGTTTCGTGTGAGAGAATATAATTTATGGTTTGTATGGGAGAGTCTAATTTATGGTGTTATGTGGGAGAATCTAATTTATGATGTTGTATGGGAGAATGTAAGTTATGATGCTGTATGGGAGAATCTAATTTATGGTTTTATATGGGAGAATCTAATTTATGATTTTATACGGGAGAATCTAAATTATGGTTTTACATGGTTTTCTGTGAGAGGAATTAATTTATGGTGTTATATGAGAGAATCTAATTTATGGTTTTGTATAGGAGGATTTAATGTAGGGTTTTGTATGGATGAATCTTTGGCTTTATATGGTTTGAATTTAGGGTTTGGTATGGATGAACTTGGGCTTTGTGTGGATTGAATTTAGGGTTTTGTATGAAGGAACCTTAGGTTTTGCATGAAAGAATTTAGGGTTTTGTATGGATGGATGTACGGTTTTGCATGGCGGATTTTATGATGTTGCATGGAAGAATCTAATCTAGAGTTTTGTATGGATAGATATGGGGTTTACATGGGTGAGACTAAGGTTGTATGGGAGCTTAAGGCTTTGCATGAGAAAGTTTGAAGGTTTGCATGGGAAGGTTAGCGTATGCATGGGAGTAAAGTTTACGTGTGAAAAGTTGTCTTGGGATGTAAGGAATGTAATAGAAGAGTTATTTGGATGTTTGGAAGTTTTGGGTGAAAAATAGTACGTAGGACATTGTAAGGGTATGGAGGAGACTGAATTAGGGTTTGGAGTAATTAACTATAGGTTGTTGTGATTAACTAGGGTTGGAGTGGCTAATTGTGGTTTGTTGTGGTTAACTAAGGTTTGGAATGGCTAATTATGGTTGTTGTGGTTAAATAGGGTTTGGAGTGGTTAATTATGGTTTGTTGTGGTTAATTAGGGTTTGGTGTGGCTGCTTAGGGTTTTTGTTGTATCATGTGTATTAAAGTGTAATTATGATGGTAGAATTTATGATTTGTGATGTGTGATGATTCATGCATGTCCAGGGCGAAAAGCTTTTGAATAAGATACTTAAGACACTAATCATTTAAAGTGGAAGATTATTGAGTCGGGTTCAAACCGATCCACCGGTCAGAAATAGTGGTTAGGGTTTTTACCCTATAAGTGACCGGTCCACCAGCGAATAATAGTGGTGTGGACTGTGGACATTGTCCCGCAAGTGACCGACCCACCCGCAATAATAGTGGGTGACTCGAGCTCAATAAACACAAACCAGAGTTTGCTAAAGTACTTAAAAGACACTAATTACTTACAGTGGAACACTATGTGAGTAAGAACCAGACCGATCCACTGGTCAGGAATAGTGGTATGGACTATTGTCCCACAAGTGACCGATCCACCGGCGAAAAATAGTGGTGTGAACTACTGTCCCGCAAGTGACCGGCCCACCAGCAATAATAGTGGGGTGTTCCTGTACTTACATGGATTTGATAAAAGACATGATGTGTATCGACTTCTAATAAAAGATTAATTAAATAATTAATTTGGACTATAATTGGGCCTTTATGTATGTACCCGAATGATTGTTCGATATTATGTCATCATAATGATATTTATGTTCTTTTATTCTTATGCATGGTTTATGTGATTTTATGTGTTGGCCTTAGTGTTCGGTTACCTTGCTCAGTACGTAGCGTACTGATCACCCGTTTCATGGGTGCTGCTCATTCCCACGAGTAGTATGCCCTTCTGACTTTGTGCAGACGGGCAAGACATCAGTCGGAGCTGAGTATTGAGCTTGTGGTTGGCTCAAAGTTCGAGAGTGTCATGGCCATATTTTCTCTTCATGATATCTTATTTCATTATGTTATTTCCTTTGTATCGCATTTATTCTCTTGGATTTATTACCTTCTCTTGAGCACTTCAAATAAACCTTTTATCGGTTGTAAGATTATTTCCTTCGAGGAAAGTTTGAATTCGCACTCTGATTTCTACGTTATTATCTCTTTAATTCATTTTATGAAATCTTAGTTTAAGTTTTATGTTAATCTTTTTATCCTTAGCACTTGGTATTGAAACGGTCGGAGAGAACCGGTTTTGTACTAAGTGTGGCGGTAACATCCCCAGAATTCACAAATTTTAATCTGAAATTCTTCCGCTTAAAAAAAAGTAGTGAATTTTGGGGTGTTACATAGAGGTACCAAGATATAGGATGGGGCTATTTAGGGGAGCTGGAGTGAAAGGGTGAGAATGGGGAGTCTAGTGGGGCATGGATGGCTAGTAAGAAGGTACTTGTTGAATAAGATATGAATAATAAATTATCCGTTTAAAGTGAAAGATTATTTAGTCTGGCCCAGACCGATCCACAGGTAAAAATAGTGGCTAGGTGCCTTATGCCTTGGAGATCTATTCACTGGCGAATAAAAGTGGCCAGTTGTGTTCTGCCTTAGGTGTTTTCGATCCACCAGCTATAATAGTGGGGGATATCAAGCTCAAAAAACTAAACCTTAAATGATAATAAGTCATGGGAAAAATACTAATAACTTATAGTAGAACACCATGAGAGTCGGAGCCAGACTGATCCATCGACATAATAGTGGCCAGGAGCACTTTACCTTGGAGACCAATCCACTGTCAAATAATAGTGGCCAGAAGCGTCTTACCCTGGGTGTTTCCAATCCATCAGCTATAATAGTGGGGTTCTCGTACTCACATAGACCTAAATTGAGAGTTGTGTGAAAGTGGAATTAAAGGCATGAATTATCATGCTTATGATTAATCAAACTGATTCACGACATGCATTATCTACCATTTATGTTGTATGGTCTTAGCCGCATAGTTACCTTACTTAGTATGTAGCGTACTGATCACCCCTTTCATAGGTGCTGCTCATTCCCATGAGCAGTGGCCCCTCCTGAGTTTGTGTAGGCAGAAGATGATTTTTGTGATAACTTTGATACCTATGATGTGTTGGGCAAGATTGAGTGATGGCTTATTGGGCTTGCCATGGGGTCCAAGAGGGTATTGTCCAGATTAAACTATTTCTGTTGTTTTATTTCCCCTATAGGGACATTGTCATTGTACTTAATTTCTATTTCTGTATTGACTCTGATATTTGCGTACTCTGTTTCATTTTTATAATGTTAGAAACATTATGGTCTTATTTTCTACTCGAATTAATGCCTTTTAAATTTTCAAGCCTTGTGGTTGGCATGAGATTGGCCGGGGTTTAGTCTTATGCTGATCACGGAGGTAGCACCCCCTATTTTAGTGTATGGTTTTCTATATAAATGAAATTTTTAACTGTGAAATTTAGGGATGTTACAATTTTCTAGAGAAGGAGGCTGAGAAGTAGCACTGGATAGAAGGACAAAAAAGGATAAAGGATCTAACAAAAGTAACTCTGATGTGGAGAAGATGGAAAGGAAAATAAGTCAAGAAAATGGGTGCAAACGGGAAGGTGACAAAACTTTTAAAAATAAAAATTGTGATCGATCGTCGTGAACCTCACTAAATAGTGCTAACATAGCATAAAAGCCAATATGTTGAAATAGGTCACGATGTTAAAGGACATTCTATGAGCAACGTTAGTCAAGGGAATAATGACTTGGATTATCTTAATCTCCTTACTACACTTACTACATCAGACCTAGGTACAGTTTCAATGTTCTTCATTCTAATACCTATATTGCTTATGAGACAATTCCTCTATAGGGAATATATCATTAAGTCTATTAACTTTACCATCATATCAACCATGCAACCTAACTGGAAAAAAAAATATGATAGTACACCAAAAAACCTATAGCACTTGTACACAATTTGGATTAAATGGTGACCAGTATAAGACCATTTCAAAATAAGTCATCGTCTAATCCATTATCCAGTAAGAAAAAACACGGAGGGAGAATTTTGACAATTTAAGCAGGATGTCTACACAACTTTTTAACTTATAATGGCATTGTATATCCTTAACAAGAGAGGTAAATAATGTTTAAGGGTATAAATGAAGATTAAAAGTAAAAATCTCCATGTATACCCTAATAGTGCATAAGATAGTACACGATGGTTATAAAGTAAAACCACCATATATTCCTTTAACTGATATTTACCTCTCTCATTGAGGGAATACACAACAATTATAAGGTAAGCCATCGTACATTCTATTTTTCACTATTAGGGTATATATGGTGGTTTTAACTTATAACCGTTGTGTATACCTTTTTCCCCCCAAATTTTTTTTTGTCATTTTTAACCTAGAAATTCTAGCACTTTTTTACTTTACCTCTTGATATTTAGAAGGTGTCCTTCTAAGTAACGAATCTCTACAACTTTCGTTGGCTTTCTCTCTTCTCTTTCTCGGAGTTCTTGCCAATTTTTGTTCCTATACAGTTCACCACCATCGCCTCTCTCTTCACATTATGTTCATTATTCTTTTTTTCCTTTTCTTTGAAATTTAAGTATTATGTGTAAGTTTCTCTTTATTTATGAATTTTTCTTATGATATTTCTTATTCAAACCTCTATGTTGTGTATTTCATTAGTCTTTGTTCATTGTACTATATATGATGTTGTGGTGTATATATGTATACCCTATGTTGTTAGCTTTTGTGTTGATATATTTTGTGAAGATATATTATCAAAATATAAATTTTGAAAAACAAAGTATATAAATGAAATCAATAGTACTCTATAGGAATCGTGGTATTATTACTAGTGTAAATGTTGTTGTGATGTATATGTATTCTGGGTATGTTGTTGGTTTTTTTTGCTTTATTTGGATAATATTGTCAGATTCTCCTTTTTTTTAATATAGAGGTTGAGCTATACTTATTTCTCGTTATAGATTGTAAGTGGATATATGTAAGCAAGTTGTCTAGGGAATATATAGACAATGTTCAAGACTTTATCAAGTTAGTTGTTGAACATACAAAAGATCCTTTATGGATATCTTGCCCATGTGTAAATTGTAGAAATACGATAAGAAGAGGGGTAAATAAGATACAATATCATCTCATTATCCATGGAATTGATAAGAGTTATACTAGGTGGATATGACATGGAGAACCACTTCTTAATGAACCTAGTGTGGTTGACCACAATGATGTTGAAGTTGTAGATGGTATTGCTTACATGGAGGACCTAATCAACAATGTTGAAGAATATTTTAGAGACCATCCAAAATTATTTTAAAATTCAGTTAATGATTCAGAGATTCCTTTGTACAATGGTTGTACTAAATTTACAAAACTAATTGTTGTGTTACGACTTTACAATTTGAAGGCAGGTAATGGATGGAGCAATAAAAGCTTCACTTCTATTCTTATGTTCTTGAAAGAGATGCTTCTATAGGACAATGTGCTTCCTCCCCATACTTATGAAGATAAGAAGATTATGTGATCTATGGGTTTGAATTATGAAAAAATTTATGCTTATCCTAATGATTACATTTTGTATCATAATGAATATACATCGTTAGATAGTTGTCCTCAGTGTTGAATTTCATGATTCAAGAGGGATAAGGTTCCTAATAAGGTGTAATGCCCCATTCTTTCAAATCCTAATTACCATATATGATTGGCCTAATATCTATTATATTATCAAGTCTCATTCCGTTCGTGTAAATTTTTAGACATTTCATCGATTATTTCTCTTGTGTGCGTAAAACACATTTATTGCAGTTCTTCCGATTTTTGCGTTTACACTCTTTTTGACCCCTTCAAAATTCTTGGATTGATCTAAAAATATTTTTTAGTTCATCCATCCATTCTATTCATTCATGTTTCTCCCTTTCCTTCCGAATCGCTAAATTACAGGAAAAAAAATTTACGCGATTAGACAATTTTAGCCGTTTTTGCTATTTTTAATCCGTTGGTCATCAAATAAGTTCCGAGATCAAATATTTTTATATATTTGATTTTATAAAAACATTCCACATCAATACGTGATAATTTGAACCCCTATTATTCGTTTTGTGAATTTGCGAAAAAATGTGTTTCCGCAACTTACCCGTTTTTACCGTTTTTGATCGTTTTCCATCCGTCAAGGATCAAACCTACTCCGATACTTAATATTTTGATATATTTGAGTTTCTAATATTATTCCAAACATTTTTATAAATTTTTATAATTATTAGAATTCAAGTGATATTTTTCCCAATGAGTACCCATTATTAGACTTTCTTGCAATTTAATTAATCAAAATAAATTGTAACCAATCCTCTAACTAATATTATAATCCTAAATAGTCTCCTAAGCAAACCAAATCATATTTGTAACTTGGTTACATTTCTCCCAACCAAATAGTACGACTAGTACCATAATCATGATTTTATGACATTTCTCTTACACAATCAACCATAGCCTATCATCTCTCTTACACCCCTAATCCTCGCACTCAAGTGAGGCCAAGGTAAAAACCAAAAATTCAATCCACACTCCACCATATCATATCCCACTCAATCTTTGCCAAATCGTGCGTTCCTATCTCAAAACACACATAAAATCATGGATTGTAGCAAAGTGCAAAGTTGATTACTTTTTAACTTGCAAAAACTCGTTCTCTCTCTCTATGGTGATCCATTTCCTTTGTTTTTTGTTTCTATGGAAAGATTACATTGCATACTACGAATCTATATAATTTAAATTCCTAAAGTCGAACTCCTTCAAGCTTATTTATAACCAAACTTTTGCTTCCCGACCAGCTTCACAAAATCAGCAAAGCTGATTTTTTTGGTGACTTTCAGCATCTTTTATGAATCGACCTTGCTTCCTCTACCCTATATTCTTGTTTTTTATTTTTCCTTGCATGTTATACCTCATCTAGAGACCTTTCTTACCAAGGAAATCGTTCCCCTACCCTCTCTTTTTTCTTCTCCTATCTACCTTGCCGAGCAACCTTGGAGTTTTTGTTGTAGTGGTTAAGTGGGTTGCAGTAGAGATTTCATGCCTCTCATTCCTTCTTTTCTCCTTGGTTTCCTCCCCTTTAACCCTCCAAAACCTTAATCCATCATTCCTTTGTGGTTATTGGTTATTTTGTGGTGGTTTTCAAGCCTCCCTATTTAAGAGTAATATTTTATACTTCACTTCTTCCATTCCAATTCCTTTCTTTCCCGTTTTTATTTTTTTATTAAAATTGGTTTATCTAACCCTTTTATTTTTTATTATTGAAGGTGACCATGTGGGTTTAGAGAAGGAATTACTAGATTCCTTATTTAGCTTTGCTAAGGAGCTTAGGAGTTTTGGTAACAAAACTAACCTTTAGAAATAGGATTTTGTGCTAGGTGTATTATATGTTCTCTTATGTGTGGATAGCTTTATTTTAATTATAAGCATGAAATAATATCTTGAAAAATATTGTAAGACATGTGTGTGTTTCTATCTTATGTGATTAAGTATGAATATCTAATGAGAAGATGGTTTGTGTGATTCTTTTTATATGTTTATACTTGCTGGAAAGGTGATGAATATTTAGTAAAGAAGTGATGAATGTTCAGTAGAGTCGTGCTGAACTTACAGCATAGTCGTGATTAATATGCCTGGATCCGAGTAGTTTAGCTCTCGTCCTTGATATTTTATGTGAGCTTTGGTTGTTTTAAATTTATCTAAGTATTTCCCTGTATGTATAATAGTGTATAGAAGCTAGGTTATGAGTTCTGGATCATTTAGAGTTGGAATGAAATTTTTATAAAACTTAGACATATTCAACCATGGGTACATCGAGCAATACAGATTGTTTTTGAAAGTTTTAAGTGCACCATTATCTTCATTGGGTATTTTACATAAAATTTGGTATATGATATGTTAAGATTTGATGTTGTTTAGAGTAAGTTATGAATTTTAGAAGCTTAAGGTAATTTTTGGTGAATAAAGACATTTTGGCCATTACATGTAAAATTCTGAAAATTTTGAGACCTAATTGAATATTATGCTAATACAAGAATTTAGAATGTATAATTCTAATACTTGGGTGAGATTGATGAGTAGACTTAGAGACCTTAATCAAAATAATTCATTAAGTAAGAAAAAGAAAAAGAGAAAGAGACATTGTGGGTGCATTGAGGAATATTAATATTTTATCTAATTGTCCTATTGATATCTCATCCTAAGAAAATAATTGGTTAAGTGTAATATCTTTTAGTATGAAATACACCTCTCTTGACCTTAAGTTAAATTAGCTGACCTTATTGACATTTTAGTCGTTTATTATGTCTTTAGACTAGTTATTTAATTTAGCATTATAAGTGACCCCTTGGTTGACTTAAATATTGGCTATTGATCTTTCTCTCGAATAATTGGATTTAATGTACATTGAGAACTAATTATATTGGGCCTTTCATGGCATGAAACTTAGGCTTTAACGCCTTAACGATCTTCCTTAGGCTTTCATGCCTTAATGATATCCCTCGGGCTTTAATGCCTCATATATTCAATTGGACTTTAATGGCATGATAACAGGCCTTTGTGCTCTATATGGATCAAACCTTGATTCATCTATGGATTAAGTGTGTAGGTAATATTGGAATTTGATAAACTAATTGGTTTATGTTCAAAGAGGTGATTAAGCGATGTTTTGTGGCCTTGTTCTTGTTCAACCTAAATCTTTGATAAGATATTAATCACTTAAAGTGAAAGATCTTGAGTCGGGACTTGTACCACTCGGGGTAGCTATTCGAGTTAGGTTTAGTATTCACTTGGTACCATTTCGGTTTTTTTATTCTGTGATCCCGGGTGCCTTACGAGGTCCGGAGAGGCCCTTTTCTACTCTATAGGTGTCTTGATATATTTCAGTCCTATAGGGGGTATGCATACTTAAGTGACTAGGTGTCCTATTATTTGGTGGTCTGGTTACGTTTCTGGGTGGGCCAGCTAGGGCTAGTACCATTCGAGTACTAGATTAGTTGTTATAGTTTCTTTGAGTCTCCGTCCTCAAGTTAATATAGTAAATTGGTTGTGATCATGATGATAAAATATCATAACCAATAAATCCCATCTACCCATACATTCATATTACATTATATTATGCTTGAAGGTTGAGTTTTGTGTTCTCTATTAAAATATATACATAAGCATGATATTATTTTGTTATTATATGCTCTATTACTTTCTTCGCATGGACCTCGCGCTCAATGATATCTCTTTAGGATAGTTGTGTTACTCAGTACAAGATGCGTACTAATACTACACTTTTGTAGACGTTGTGTCACAGGTATATGATGATGATCCTACTGACTTTGAAGAGGTTCCTTAGGTGGAGTGATGCGGGTTTATACCCCCGGGGTTAAGGAGTAGAGTTATTTCTATCCGAGGTCGCACATGTTATGTGCTCTAGGTTTTGGATATCACTTTTGGACACTTCATCTCTTTTAACCCCTATCTCTTTTTATATATTGTATTATCTGGAGCATGTACTCCATACTCTATTATTATGTCCAAATTATTCAAGTCTTTTGCTACTTATACCTATTTCTGTAAGTTTTGATTTACTCGATGTAAAGTTTTAGCCTTGCATGTAGTACGAGACAGATATGGACTAGACTTATGCTATGTGTGGCGGTAGCACCTACTATATTATGTTAATGATTCCGCTTAAAAATGAAAATTTTTAGTAGTAAATTTTGGGGTGTTACATAAGGTGTTGTGGTAATTTCCAATTATACTACAATTTTGATGTTTATTTAATATTGAGAAAAATGTGGAGAACCTTATATGGCAATTGAAAAGAAGGAATTCTTATGACAAGCTCAAACATCCAACAGATTCTCCTAAATGGATAATGATTAATTCTATATGCCCTAATTTTGGTAGTGAGGCTATAAACTTGCTGGTGGCACTCTGTTTGGATGAAATGAAACATTTTTAATGGAAACACCAACTATAGTTTATGGCATGTTATTATAGTGATCTACAATATTCCCCCATCATCATATATGAAGAGAAAATGGATGATGTTATCCTTATATCTAGCCCAAATCAGCTAGGTAATGATATTTATGTTTATTTGGCTCCCCTTATTCAGGATTTAAAGTACATGTGAATTCATAGTGTTAAAGTAGCTAATGCATAAAGCAAAAAGTCTTTTGACTTGAGAGCGATGTTATTTTGCACTATTAATGATTTTCCTACTTGTGGTAATCTTTCTAGTTATAGTGTACATAGATAATATGCATGTCCTATATGTGAAGATAATACAAACTTTATCCAGCTATCGAAGAGTAGGAAGACTGTTTGTCTTAGACATCATAGATTCTTTCCTATGAATCACCATTATCGTAGGCAAAGAAAAGCTTTTATTGGAAAATTTGAAGAAGAAAAATCTCCAAATCCTCTCATGGGATTTCTTAACAAAGTAAAAGATTTAAATGTGTCTTTAGGAACAAAAAATTATAAAATAGTCCCTTCAAGCGGGTGGAAGAAGAGGTTAATCTTCTTTGACCTTCCATATTGGCAGAAGTTGCACGTATGATATTTTCTTGTTGTGATGCATATCGAAAAAATTGTATTTGATTGTCTAATTAGCACACTTCTAAATGTGCCAAAAAAGACAAATGATAGAATCAATGCTTAGTTGCACTTGGTCATCATGGGTATAAGAACATAATTACATCTGTAGAAGATGGCAAATTTAACTTTTTTACCTCCTGCATGTTATAATCTTTCCAAAAAAGAGAATACATCTTTTTGTGAATGTTTTCACTAAGTGAAGATTCCTGAAGGATATTCATCAAACATCAAGAAACTTATTTCAATGAAAGATTTGAAGTTAGTGAGCATGGAATCTTATGATCATCATATTTTCATTCAAGACTTGTTACCGATTGCTATACAATCTATCTTACCAAATCAGGTTTGAAGTATCCTCACTAGATTTTGTTTCTTTTTCAAGAAACTATATTATAATGTTATTGACCCTGGTTGGAAAAAGTGTAGAGTGAGATTGTGACTATACAATGACAACTTAAGATGTATTTTTCTGCATTCTTTGTAATCATGATTTATTTAATGGCTCATTTAGTTAGAGAGGTTAGATTATGTGGGTTAGTTCATTTGCATTGGATGTATCCATTTGAAAGCTATATGAAATTATTAAAAGGATACATGAGGAATCCGAACAAGTCTAAAGGTTGCATTACTGAGAGTTATCTAGTGGAGGAGGTGATAGAATTTTGTTGTGAGTTCTTACCCAATGTTAATATGATAGGCCATCCTAAACCATGAAATTCAGGTATAGAAGAATAAGGGAAAGGGTGCGAAGGATTTTACATGGTCATCATTGATGATGATCAAATGTTTTTTGCAAGCTCACCTCCATCTCCTTCACAATAAAGATGATGTTCAACCATATGTGGATCAACAAATGGATAATTTGAGGGCTTCAAATCCATCTAGGAGCAAGAAATGGATATTAGATAGACACAACAGTTCCTTTTTGAACTATTTTTCAACTTAACCATTTGAATCTGATGCTAATTTGTATTGGTTGTCACACCCTCCTTATAGGGAAGTGATATCATACAACTTATAAATGATCAATGGTTGTACTTTCTACGTAAAGGAGTAAGATGAAAAGAGTAGTATGCAAAATAACCGTTTAAGTGTAATATCATAAGCTTTGCATACATCAAATGCAAGAGAAAAAACCCTATTTATGCATCAATGATATACTATAGGGTGATAGAGGGAATATGGTTATTAGATTACATTGCTTTTAGAGTTCCTTTATTTGGGTGTAAATGGGTTGCCAACCAAAATGGAGTTGGTACTAAGAAAGCTGGATTTACAAGGGTGGATCTTTCAAGGCTTGGTCATAAGCAAGACCCATTTATATTATCCTCACAAGAAAAACATGTATTCTATGTTATTGATTTAGCTAATAAATTATTATCCATTGTGTTTAATGCAAAAAAAAAATCAGAAGATGACATATAAGGGGAGAATGTTTTGACTACTAACTTACATTTCTCTTCCAACCATAATGACATTACTAATGACCTCTATGCATGAGATGATCACAAAGAAGAGCTCTATGTACTTTAATAAGAGTTTGTGCATAAATAGGGCATACACCACAAATTAAAGCATTATAGATGAAATGTATAATTACTTCCTATATGTTGTTTTGTTTTATTTTGAGCATAAGGTTTATTTTTTATATATTGACTATATCGAATCACATATTAATTGCTTCCTAATACACAATTTTTGTTTTTTTTTTCTAGGTATGGATCCCCTTGAAGATGACACGCATGCTCAGGAGGTTGGAAAAACACAAAGAAGGGGGAGAATCAGATTGAAACAAATTGCTAGAAATAGAGAAAGGGACATTGTGCTTAATGTTGATATTGATGATTTAGTGTATCCAATGGGCAAGAGTAGGGATTTTTTTATTGATATTTTAACTTTAGAGCTTGTGTGCACACTCCCATCACTTATTGGACTTACAGGGATGTCCCAAGAGAGATAAAGGATAGGGTGTGGGATAGGAATGGCAATGGGTCTCGAACCTGACCCAGACCCGCCTCATTTTAGTGGGTTTGGGTCCATGATTTTTAGACATGATAGGTCTAAATCCATATATATCTTAATGAGTTTAGGTATAGATCCATTCGTTCTAGACCCATACTCGACCCGACTCGCTAGACCTGTTTAGTATATATATATATGAGTATATGCATATATACATATATAAATACATACTAATATTACATTTTTTCATTATTGTCGTAATTTTATTTGAACTCCTTATTCATTTTTTTTAATTTTATTTTTATATATTTACTTTATAAGCAATATTTACAATATTTTATTCTAAAAGTATTAAAACACCATTTGAAAACTTAACGTAACTATTTTAACATATTTATTTTTTCACTTGGAGGATTTTTTTAACCAAAAGTACATATTAAGTTATATAAAACGAAAATGTATTTGTATTTACATAGATTATTAATTTTTTTCAAAAATAGCCGAACCCATTTAGGACCTGTTTACTCACTAAACCCTATGGATCTGAGTTTGGATCTAAACTTTTGAGACCCGACGGGTCTGGGTCTAGGTAATATAATAGGTCCAAGTATGGGTCTGGGTCTAGCTGGACCTGACTCATTGCCATCCCTCGTGTGGAATGACACTATGGCATTTTATAGATATGACTTTTTTTGTTATTACCATATGATAAATTAATTATATGAATACTAACTATTTGATTTTTTTTATGATTGTAGCAAGGATTTAATGTTGGACAACAACATAAAAAACTTGTTATAATTCAAGCTGTAAATTCCTTGATAGATTCAAAGTCATGGATGGCCAAAAACCATATGTATGTAGCTGATTGTACTATCATGTCCACGTCCCCAAATATCTATAGGGATATAATCACCCTTGACCAATGGAGGTAGTTTTCTTTATGGAGGACTTCAAGGGAATATGAATTATGTATGAATATATCATTATTAAAATTTAAAAATAACAATTCAAACTAACATCATATGTCTATTTTGTTTATGAAATACCCCAAAACTCTAATTCTGGAAATTATGGCTAAATAAGGATTTATTAGAAAAGTTAATTAAACAAATTATTTTATTAAAATATAGGGGAGTTATTTATGGACAATCAAGAGGAAAATGATAGATAATTTAATTAGGAAAAAAAATTAGGGAGTGTTGCTAATTAAAATGGGATTTAAAAAATAAAATAATTTTTTAAAAATAGTCCAAATTAATCTAAAAAGGAATTAATTATTATTTTCTAAATACTATTACTTTAAGTAACCCAAAAATACCAAACCCCTCCCCCCCCCCCCCGACCTGGGCCAACCCGCCCCGCACGGCCCAGTTTCTCTCCCTCCTGCACGGCCCAAGCCCACGCCGCACCTCCTCTTCCTTTTGTTTTCTTTCTTTCTTGGCCAATCCGGTTTCTTTTTTTCTTTTCTTCTTTCTTCCTCCCTGGACCAACCTATCCCGACCCTTCTTCTTCCCCGAGGCATGGGCGGCGACCGAGGAGCTACAACCCTGCCCTTCACCGGCCACCACCACTGTTTACTATCCTTCCCTCTCTCTCCCATTGCTTTATTTCATTCTTCCAACCCCAACCGACCCCTTCCCGTCTCCCGAGCACCCTGCCCCTTTCCCTTTTCCTCTTCCTCAACCTTGCTGCCCTCCTCTGGCAAAACCGCCTCAACTGCCACCACCGGTCGGCATGCCTGGTATCTGCACCTCCCTTGTCTTCTTCCCCTTGTCATTTCCCACCCAATTGGCCTATAAATACCCCATAGGCTACCTTAATTAGGTTTTTGATTTCAAAACCCAAAAATTGCCCTTTCTCACCGCCACCCCATCCGATGAGCACTCCACCGTCGGCCAAAACACCCATATAACTGCTCCTTGCGCCACCCTCTACCTAACTAAACCCTCCTTGTCCCTCAATTTTTCCCTACACGAGCCACCCCGGCCGTGCAAAGTTGCCCTCCCAATCAACCCCTCCTCAACTCCTATCGCCCTTCGCACTGCCGTCTGCCGCCAATTCCACCACCACTAACGCCACCTCTACCCTCCAAAACAACCAGGGGAGCCTCCTCTACCTCCCCACACCTCCCTTTCTCCCTACCTCACTCTCCTTCTCCCTCCTTTCTCCTCCTTCTACCACCTCCAATCCCCACATCCACTGCCGCCACCGCCGTGCACCGCCGCTGGTGCCACCACAGTCCCTAGGTGGTGCTCTAACCTTCCCAACCCTTAAACCCATTTTATACAAGTAGTAGTTATTTTTAATAATATTAATGGTATTATCTATAATATTATTATTATTATTATTATTAATGCCATTATTACTATTATTATTAGTAGTAGTAGTAGTAGTAGTAGTAGTAGTAGTAAATATTTTTAATAATAACTTCATAAATATTTCTAACTAATGCTGCTATTAATGGAGATCTACAATTTTAGTATTATTATGATTATCCTTGTTTTTTTTCTTCTTCTTCTTATTATTATTATTATTATTATTATTATTATTATTATTATTATTATTATTATTATTATTATTATTATTATTATTATTATTATTATTATTATTATTACCATTATCATTATCATTATTTTCTTGCTAATATTTTTAATAATAACTTTGTCCATTTTCACTTATTATTATTAATATAAATATTTGGACCCTTATATTACTATACCATTTTGATTATTATTACTATTAGTATTATTCTTAACATTATTGTTATTATGATAGTTATTGTTGTTGTTGTTGTTGTTAGTAGTAGTAGTAGTACTGTTATTGAAACCGAAGTTGTCATATTATCATTTTGTTATTATAGAAGAAGAATACTTAAGCCTTAATATTATTATTACTTAATATTCGAATATTTCTAATATTATTCCTAATGCCTTTATTATCAACATTATTACTATAGTATTATTATTGGTTATTATTGTTATTATTGTTATTATTTTTGCTACTATTATTGTGGTAAAAATATTCAAACCCTTATATTATAATTATTTCAAATATGACTATCATCACTATTACCTTTAGTAATATTAGTAATTTTTTAGTATTACTAATATTATATTATTATTTTATCCCTAAATCCGTTATTAGCCTTAGCCTTAAAAATACTAAGGATTATATTACTAGGGGCATTAGTATTACTATTATTATTATTATTATCACTATTTTGCTATAACTAGTATTAGTACTATTATTAGAAGAAATAAAGTTATTAGGTTTAATAATGTAAATATAGCTATAGATATTAACATAAACATATTTTGACTAGTAATATCTAGTAGGCTAACTTGAGGATAAAAACCCTAGTTTTCACTTGTAAATCTCCCTTTAATAATAGCAACCTTAATCTTAGACTAAAATAAGAAATAATAGTATTTTTGGTAGGAGGAAAACTAATCCTTAGTTTTCCCCTCTTATAGGTGAATAAAGCCAAAACCCTAAGGAAGTGTAAGAGTGTGCTCCAAGCCCAGTGTCATTAGGGTTGTAAATGAGCTTAGCCGGTTCGGTATTCGGCTCAGCTTGGCTCGTTAAAAGCTCAGTTCGGCTCATTCGTTTAGTTAAACGAGCCTAAAAGTGAGGCTCGGACTCGGCTCGTTTAGCTCGAAAAAGCGAGGCTCAGTTCATTTTTTGGCTTTGGCTCATGATCTCGGCTCAGCTCGGCTCGTTCGTTTAGTTAAATGAGCCGAGCCCAAACATCATTTTAGGCTCGTTTAGTTAAATGAACCGAACCCAAGCCTAGGGGTATTCAGCTCGTCTCGGCTCGCTTACAGCCCTAAGCGTCGTTTTAGGTATGGGTGTAGCTAAGGCCTTATGTGTGCTATATGTTTTTATGTGCCTTGGATACCATGTATAATGATATGTTGTGTATCTTGTGCTATTGTTATAACTAGTTTATGTGTAGCGTAGCTTGGAGTTGAGGTATGATCCTGTATTTGTTTATGGCATGTGTACAATATGTGTGTGCTATGAATGGTGATATGATATGATATGGCCCTTTTAGGACATGCATGCTAGGATAATTAATGTATTGATATAGGGTGGAAGGATGAAAAAGAAAAAAGGGGATGTGAGTGGACCAAGGGGAAGTGAGTTGGCCAGAGGGAAATAAATTAACTAAAGAATGTGGGATGGACCTAAACATCCTATGATTCACGAGAGGAAGAATAAAAGGGAACTTTAAGAAAAATAAAGGGGATGACCCTTGAATGGGAGGATTTAGGGTTACATGGAAGAATCTAGGGTTTGTATGGGAGAATCTAGGGTTTTGCATGAGAGTTTTAGGGTTTCGCATGAAAAACTTCAAGGGTTTGCATGGGGATAGAGTCTGCATGGAGGTGAACTTTACGTATGGAAAGTTGCCTTGGGTTGTGAGGAAGGTAATGGAAGAGTTGTTTGGGTGATTGAAGGCTTTGGGTGAAAAATAGTACGTAAGATAGTATAAGGGTGCATAGGAGACCGAACTAGGGTTAGGGAGGAAACCCTAATTTGAGAAGGTGGAAAAAGGAAAATAAATGAGGATAAGTGGAGTATGAGGTGAGAATGGGGGATTGTCATGAGTAGGGAAAGCATAAGTATCATGGGAAGAAAGAGTAGAAGGTGAGAAATGGAAGGGTGAGTTGTGGAAAGGAGGATACTAGGGTTGGCATGGAAAGCTAGGGTTTGGTGTGGCCACATTAGGGTTCATGGTCACACGTGTATTTGGGGGAGTGACATGAAATGATAAGGGTTGAACCCAAGGGTTGTGATGTGTGGAGGTGTTAAAATAGTTGGGTTGCGTGAGGTAGAGGATGATGGGCCACATAGGCCTAAATTAGGGTTTTCTGGAGAAAACCTTAGGGATGATTGTGAATGGGCTTAATGGTGTCGGTAGTGGGCCTTGACCCACACACCTAGGAGTTGGGTCTCTGGTGTAATTAGTGGAATAAAGAGAGGATGTTGGGCTAGTTGAGAGGTGCAGAAGTCTCAAGATATAGGACGAGCCCTCCTAGAAGGATAAGCGTAGATGGAGTTAGTCATGCATGTCTAGGGTGGAACTTTTGAATAAGACACGATAAAACATTAATCATGTAAAGAGGAATATTATTGAGTCGTGCCCAGACCGATCCACTGGCATAATAGTGGCCAGGTGTCTGGATGCCCTAGAGACCGATCCACCGGCATATAATAGTGGTTAGGTGTGTTATACCCTATAAGTGACCGATCCACCAGCTATAATAGTGGGGGATCCCGAGCTCAATAAACCAAGCCCTAAGTTTGATAAGACACACAAAAGATACTAAGTACTTATAATGGAACACCATGAGAGTCGAGGCCAAACTAATCCACCAACATAATAGTGGCCAGGAGCATTTTGCCTTGGAGACCGACCCACCAACATATAATAGTGGTCAGGTGCGTTATGCCCTGTAAATGACCGATCTACCAGCTATAATAGTGGGGTTCCTGTACTCACATGGATCGATAAAAGTATGTTGTGGAATGAGTACTAATTAAAGATTAAATAATCGATTTATCTGGACTATAGCTTGGCATTTATGTATCTAAGAGAATTTATGATGCCATGCTATCATGATTGTTTTATGTACTCTTATGTGTTGGCCTTAGTGCACGGTTACCTTACTCAATACGTAGGGTATTGACCACCTGTTTCATGGGTGCTGCTCATTCCCACGAGCAGAAGACCCAACTGAGTTTGTGCAGGTAGGAGATGACGTCTTTGATGCCTATGACACTTATGAGGTATCGAGTAGGACTGAGAGTTGAGCCTAGACTTGCCCTAGAGATCGAGAGCGATTGGTCGGAATCTATCTTTCCTTTGATTTTACCATGTATCGTTATTATTCTAGTTATGTCATGTCGTACGGTATTTTATGTTTTTTTATAAAACTAGCTACTTACTCTTTGGGTTGTAATTCTTAAATCACACTCTGATTTCTGTATGACTATGACAGAGTCATCTCATGGATCCTCATTGTTTTATTAATGACTTGTATTCGATGTTAATCCTGTTTAACCTTAGCACTTAGTACTGAGACGGTAGGAGTGAACCGATCTGGTACTAAGTGTGGCGGTAATATCCCCAAAACATACAGTTTTGTTATTTCACTTATGTTAAACATTTTTATGAAAACAAATTTTTTTAGTAGTAAATTTTGGGGGTATTATAGTTTGTGACAGGAAAAAAGCACTAAAAACATAACCACTGCATGAAATACCCCAAAATCTTAATTTAGAGAATTATTAAAAATAAGAACTTATTAGGAAAATTAATTAAATTATTTTATTAAAATAAGAAGAAGTAATTAAGGTAAAATAAAAAGGAAAGTAATAAATAATTTACTTGGGAAAAATTAGGGTGTTTTGTTAATTAAAATGGAATAAAGGAAAATCCTTCAAAAATCCTAAATTAACCTAAAAAGGAAATTTATTTTATTAAAATATTATTATTTTAAATATCTAAAAATACTAAAATATTCTAAATACCCCAACCCATCTATTTTTCCTTTTTCTCTTTTTTTCTTTTTTTCCCTCTCTTCTTTTCTTTTCTTCCTCTCCTTTCACCTTTTCTCTTTTTCCTTCCTCCCCATTCTGGGCCAACCCTCAACCCTCCCCTTGCAGCCCAAACTTCTTCCTTCCTCCCGCAAGGCCCAGGCCTGCCGCCCTCTTCTTCTCCCTCGCCAGCCGCCCGACCCAGCTTTCTTTTTCTTTCTTTCTTTTCCCCTGGATCGACCGGTCTGCACTCTTCTTCTTCCTTCCCCTTGACCTTCCCTCTTTCCCAAAGCCTCTACTTCCCCACTTCCTAGTACACCCCTCACCAAATAACTCCCTGCACCACGCTCCATCGAGCTACACCCCTCACCACCCTCAATCCTCCCTACACGAGTTGACTTGGCTATGCAAAGTTGGCCATTTGACCAAATTCAACTCACCCACTGCCACCCTTCACGCAGTAGTCCTCCGCCATTTCCGCCACAATCACCATTCCCTCTACCCCAAAACCACCAGCAGAACCTCATCTACCTTCCCTACCTTCCTTTTCCCCTACCTCTCTCACCTTCTCCCTTCCTCCCTCTCCACAACCTTCAGCCACCACACCGTCGTCGCTGACGCCGCCCCCTTTGACTGCTCCACCACCACCATTCCAGCCCTCTCAACCTAGGTCATCCTCCCACCACCTCAAATCCCCCTCTCATTCTCCCTCTCTTATCCTAAACAACCTACTTTCCGCCCCTCTTCTCTCTTTTCCGTCTCCGCCGCCGCCGGTGCCCCCTGGTCATCATCAACCCTTAAAACCCTAGTTATGCTAATATTATCTCTTTTACTTGAATTAATGTTGTTTTTATTATTATTATTATTATTATTATTATTATTATTATTATTATTATTATTATTATTATTACTATTATTATTATTATTATTATTATCATTATTGTTAAATATAACTTCAGAATATTAATATTATTATTATTATTATTAAGGGGCCGAAACCTTATTTTATTTATTATTTTGATTATCATTATTTTTATTATCATTATTTTTATTATCATTAATATCATTATTATTTTTATTATCATTATTATTATTATTAATGCTAACTTTGGCATATTATTACTATTATTATTATTGTAAATATTTGAACCCTTATATTATCATTAATTTGATTATTATTATTAGTATTAGTATTATTCTTAACACTTTTATTATTATTGTTACTATATTTGTTATTATTATTACTATTATTATTATCACTATAACTATTTTTATACTTGACCATATTATCACTTAAGTTACTATTGTTATGATTATTGGAACCCTTACTTGTATTGTTCTTAAGATTAAAGCTATTATTAATATCACTACTACTACTAATACTATTATTACTTTGTCTTTATTGTTAATATTACCTATACCACTAATATTACTATCACTAGAGCCCTTTTATTATGTTTAGTATCATTATTGTCACTATTTTAGTATTACTAATATTATTATTATTGTAATAAGATTTGGGTTGTTATAAGTATTATCACTACAACTATTATTATTATTATTATTATTATTATTATTACTAATTTTAAGCTATTATCTTTAATAATATAAATATGGCTATAAATACTTTAACATGAACCTATGTACCTCCTAAGACCTATTTTGACTAGTAATAATATAGTTAGCTACCTTAAGAATCGTAACCCTACTTTTACTTATAAAATTACTATTAATATTAGTAACCCTAATATTAGGCTATGATAAGGGTAATATAGGAAATAATGGTAATTTTGGTAAGAGGTAAATTAACAGTTAGTTTTTCCCTCTTATAGGTGAATCAAGTCAAAACCCTAAGGAAACGTAGGAGCGTGCTCCAAGACTGGTGTCGTGTTAGGTAAGGATGTGCCTTGTATGCCATATGTTATGTCATGTTGTGTACTTTTTTTATTATTATGATTGTTTATTTGTAGCGCAGCTTGGAGTTGAGGTATGCATATGTGACTCCCCTATGGCATGTGTATGTTGATATATATATATATATATATATATATATATATATATATATATATATATATATATATATATATGTTATGCTAATGATGTAATATGATGTGACCCTCTAGGACATGCATGCTAGGATATTTAATATATTGATGTGGGGTGAAAGGATGAAGAGGGAAAAAAGGGGAAGTGAGTTGATAAAAGAGATGTGAGATTGACCTAATTATCTCATGGTCTATGAGGAGGCAAATAAAGGAGAATATGGATAAAATAAATGAGTGGAATGAAAGGAGTTGCATGGAAATTTCTAGGGTTTGCATGAAATGAAAGGAGTTGCATAGGAATTTCCAGGGTTTGTATGGAATGAAAGGAGTTACATGGGAATTTATAGGGTTTACATGGGAATTCTAGGATTTGCATGGAAACTTTGAGGGTTTGTATGGGGTGGATGGAGTCCGCATGGGGATGACCTTTATGTGTGAAAAGTTGTCTTGGGGTGTAAGTAAAGTAAGGGAAGAGTTGTTTAGGTGATTGGAGGCTTTGAGTGAAAAATAGTACGGGGGTTGGTATAAGGATGCATAAGGGACTTGAATAGGGTTTGAGAGGAAAACCCTAATTTGAGGTGGTTGTGAAAGTAAAAATAATTGAGGGTGGGTAGAGTACGAGATGAGGGTGGAAGAATGTAGTGTATAGGGTGAGTATGGGTGTCATGGGGAAAGCAAGGATGGCAGGTGATAAATGGATGGGTGGCATATGGGAAAGAAGGGTGCTAGGGTTTGGTGTGGCCAACTAGGGTTTCGTGGTCACACGTGTATTTGGGGGGGTAAAGTGAAATAATGGGTGTTGAATCTAAGTGAGGTGATGTGTAGGTGGCAAAGTAGCCTCATTTGCATGAGGTAGAGAAGGTTGGGCCACATAGGCCAAAACTAGGGTTTCAGGAGAAAACCCTAAGTTAAGGTAGTGAGTGAACTTGGATGGCATAAGGTAGTGGGCCTTGACCCACACAGTTAGGAGTTTGACCTCGAGTGTGAGTAAGTGGAAGAAGGAAAGGATGTTAGGGCATGATAGGAAGTGTAGAAGTCTCAAAATATGGGACGAACCCTCTTGGGAGAATAAGAGTAGACGGTTGGTCACATGCATGTCTAGGGTGAAAACTTATCGAATAAGACCGGTCCACCGGCAAATAATAGTGGTCAGGTGCCAGGGTGCCCTAGAGACCAACCCACCGACAATAATAGTGGTCAGGAGCATTCTGCCCTATATGTTTCCGGTCCACCGGCTATAATAATGGGGGATTCCGTGCTCAACAAACCGAACATAATTGTGATAAGGCATGGAAAATACACTAAGTATTTACAGTAAAACACCATGAGAGTCGGGGCCAGACCGGTCCATCAGCAAATAATAGTGGCCAGGAGCACTTTGCCCTAGAGACCGATCCACCGGTAATAATATTGGTTAGGAGCGTATGCCCTGTATGTTTCTGATCCACCGGCTTTAATAGTGGGGTTCCCACACTCGCATGGATTGATAATAAGTATGGTGTGAAATGAGTATTGATCAGAGATTTAAAGAGTCAGTTGATCCAGCCTATAGCTCAACCTTTATTATCTGTATTTTTTTTATATTATCTATATAGTCATAATTGTGTTATATGCCTTTGTATGTTGGCCTTAGATGCATGGTTACCTTACTCAGTATGTAGCATGCTAACTACCCGTTTCATGGGTGCTACTCATTCCCACGAGTAGAAGGCCCTTTTGAATTTGTTTAGGTAGGAGATGTCATCTTTGATGCTTATGAGGCATCGGGTGAGGCCAAGAGTTGAGCTTAGACTTAGCCCAGGGACTGAGAGTGATTTGGACAGATCTCCTTTCTCTGTTCACTTATCTTGTATTGGTTTATTTCGGGCTTGTTTTATCATATTGTACCTTTTACCCCTTTGGGGACTTTAATTATGCACTTGTGGCTTGTAAACTCTTTTACACATAATTTGATTTCCGTATTACGAACATTTCAGTGCTGTTGTGAATTCTTGCTTAAGTTGGACCAATGTTTGTCGGTAATTTTTCTTTAGCCTTGTGGTTAGTGCGAGACCGGCAGGGGGCCGGGTTTGTGCTGATCACGGCAGTAATATCCCCAAAATTCATAATTTTATTTTCATTGCTTTCTTGGTATCTTTTAAAATAAATAAAAATTTTCAGTAGTGAATTTTGGGGGTGTTATACTGCAGAGAAAAATATTTATGCTCACACGATAGGGATAGAAGCAACCAGGTAGCTAGATAAGCCTTGGTATGAAATTAAGTATTTTTATGATCTAATAGTGTTAATCGGTATTTTTACTTGATGCCATTCTTTTAAGATTTAATATTGTTACTAAATACTTTTCCTTGATGCAATAGGAGAAACAAATGATGGAGGAAACAGAGATAACCCAGACCCCATATATACCCTCGGAGTGAGCTAATGTTTGGATATACACTAGGATAAATAATAGAAATCTACTAACAAACCAACTCAACAAATGGTTGAGAAAATTGTAAGGCACACAACATTTGTCTTTACATGGTTTAACATGATTACTTATCCTTAACTATTTTTTTACTTTAAATAGTCAGGTTTAAGAAATGACTATCTGATTTGTTCTTTTGATAAAGAAAGTCCAAATGACCTTTTGACACATGATTTGGGTACTCAAGAGCATGGTGGCTGATGTAGGACATATAAGTATGGGTTCAAACTATCTAAGGTATTTCAACGTCTCCCTAGTTCTCGCCCTTCAATGGAAAAATGTGAATAGAAGGAGAAAGAAATTGTGGCATTAAGGGAATCATAAGAGGCAATCCTGAGAAGGTTGGATAGTATGTCCTGAGATTCATAATTTCCAGTTCAACCCTCCACGTCTAGTGTC
Source organism: Tamarix austromongolica (assembly GCA_039764185.1). Taxonomy (NCBI): domain Eukaryota; kingdom Viridiplantae; phylum Streptophyta; class Magnoliopsida; order Caryophyllales; family Tamaricaceae; genus Tamarix; species Tamarix austromongolica. The sequence continues at coordinate 91,462,364 of CM077816.1, read as the reverse complement.
CCTAGACTCTTTTTAGAAATTAATGATGTAATATACTAAAATACACTCTATTTACTTAAATATATTTAATTTTTTTTTACCACAACCTGAATATTTTGACTATTAATTACAAAGTCAGCATCCTTATCACTTGCAAGTTATATAGGATGGGCCTATTGTAGCAAATGCTACTGCATTTATTGATTCCAACTCAACCCTTCATACTCTGCAATTGGAGGTTGATAAATTTTGAGTCTCAATTCATTATATCTTCAATGAATATTTAATGGAGCCAATACCACTTGATGTGGCATATAATCACGAAGAAGATGATATGCCTATATTGTGCTTACTAGCCGGTCAATTCATTGAATGGCCGAATAATCTTGTAATTATCAAGGATGAAGTGATCCAAACTTTTTCAATTTTATATTACATTCTTGTTACTTAAATGATAATATATGCGCTAATAATTATGTTATCCACTTTTTCTTACTTAAGGAGGTCATATTATCCCAAAAATTATTAGTAAGAGGGAAAACAAGATATGGAGTACGTGAAAGCCCAAAAAGCCTTGGGAATGAACATAATAATCAAGTGTTGTGACCTATCACCTCAATTTAGATTTTATTTGGACATGGAAATTTTGTTAGATGGTAATTCTATTAGTATTCATCTTCCAATTGATTTACACATGAAATCAAAAAAATGTGAATATCTGGATTGGGGCAAAGGGAATCCTACATTTGTTACAAGGTTAAATGTTACAATGTCAATATATAATTTCATATACCAGGTAATTTAAATAATTTCACATTTGACCTTATTTTAATTATTAGTAGGAAGGTGGTGTTGGTACTAAAAAATTATTCTTTCATGGTCATATGTTCTTGAAAGATAATTTGTTATCTGATATCTTGGACGGGTCTCATGTATATAGATTTTTTTATGCTAAGACACGATCTTCAATGAAAATGATATTATTGAAAGTGTTCCATATATGGTTAACTCGATGAAGATAACTCCACAGTCCCTCTTGTTTGCATCATTTTCCTTTGACAAGCATTGGGTACTAGTGATATTAAAGCCACCTTCAAGGACCGCATATTAGATGGATTCAATTAAAATGGAAATCCTCATTCTAATCCAAAATTACTTGTGGAAAGGTATATATTTATCCATATAATGATATTAATTAGAATCACACGCACACGCACACATACACATAGTTTTTTTTTTAACATTTGGCTACTACATCAATTAGGTTTTTCAAGACTTATTTTGGTATATAAAAGAAGGGAAAGGCACCACCACCCTATATGTCTTGAAAAAAAATAATAAGGTTTGTAGTTTTATGTCATTTAAGAATCATTATCATTTAATATTAAGTATTTAGTATGAGAAACTAATAAGATAAAGTGATAAGTATATTTTTTTAAGTGTCCACAACAACAAGATAATGTAAGTTGTGGATACTACATCATGATATGCATGAAGGAAATCATTTGCAAGCATTGAATGATAAATATGTGTTTATTTTGTTTAGTTCATATTAATTATGTTTATCTATATACATTAATACTATCATAGTCTTTTCCATCCTTTGTAGGTCTATCAACATCATGGCCTTCTTATTTATCAAAATAACAAGATTAATGAAGTTAGGAATGAATGGTTATATTTTATTACAAGTTTTTATAATGATTATGTGTAGAATCATGTGCAACTTTAATTTTTTGTACATAGAGTGTAAATATGAATGAAAAAGAATTTTGTATAAGGCTTTGTATGGAAAATTTATACTGAAAGTATATAATCATTTACTTTGGTTGTTTGCTGTTTTGGATGAGGCAAATACTTATGATGTAGATGAGAACATCATGGAAACATATGTAGGCTTTTTGAGGGGAAAATGTGATAGAGAAATGATCAAAATATTCCTTAAAGAAAATAAGGAATACACAACGGCTGGGATGCATAACCGTCGTGTATTCTCTATCTCGCTGGCTAAGAAAAAGTTATGGGTACACACGATGAGTTTTATGTATAAATGCCATATATTTCCCCTCTCAATAGATTAACTAGGAGTTGTTGAGAGTATACATAATGTGTTTGATTTACAACAATCATGTATATTTAATATACACGGCTGTGTTTTTAATTAAACTACCATATAAAATATGAAACCAATAATTTTTGGGCTAATTTAAAATAATTATATGGCGATTTTTACCACCACCGTATGTAGTATATACGATGACTGATTAGGAAGCAGTTATAAACTACTGCGTATACCACTTTTTTAACTATCATGTATGATTTTTTTCTATAGCGGTGTGTACTAAACATATACAAGCAATTATTATCAAATATCCCACTCCTAGCCAACAACAAAACATGTTTAAAGGCTAAAAATTTAATAATGCTAGTTATTTGATCTATCCATTAACGAACAATACTTACATGTTGCTATTTATGGTATATGATATTGACCGCATGAGGGGTTCATTTTCTATCTTCTTCCAAGGCATTTACTAGTGGCATTTTCTCTGTAAAAGTTGTTTGCAATCCTACTCCATGTTTCAAAAGAGATCAAGTATAATAATTCTAAAAATTATTTTCAAGCTTTAGCCAACATACCACTTAAGTCATAATTTCTTCGAAAGTTATTTAGTTAACCCACTAGAAGTATTGTCTGAATATGAAACATAAAGAATGTGATGTCCCCATTATTTATATTCTAATGGTTATGATCGAGTAAGGTTAGTTGATTCTCTCTTTGATATTTTTCCTCATCATTAATGGTATTAGAATGCTCCCATTAATAGTATTATCATCATATGTTGATGTATGGCGTATAGTCTTTGCTTATTTAATAATTAATCATGTATTTATTTGAGTCTGCAGTAATATATTTTTTTGGATTGATATGTTAGTAATAATACTCAGAAAACTAGCTTCTAGAGGAGAGATTTCTCTATGTTGTGTTTTACTGTAACAAGGTTCTATTGTTTAATTTACAAAGAACATAAATATGGAAAGCCTTTTTCTCAACACAAATGATTTAAGTAGTAGTAATAGTTGGAGAGAAAAATGATGATATATATGATTTTTCCTATAAATTGTATGGAGTAGAATGAACATGATTCAAATCTAATAAATAGGAATGGTTAAGTCAAGTTATGTACTTATTATCCATTGAGAAAGCGTACAGATTTAGAACAACTATTTAATAACTTAATAGGCATTGTAATAATTAAAAAATAGTACTCCCTCTATATATATATAAAGAAAGCATCATGTCAATTTGCAAACTTTTTTTAAAAAAGTAGCAAAAGTAGTCTTAAAATTATACCTACATCCTTCATTGAAAAGTAACAAACCATTTAATGTATATATAATTTTTTTTATCTAAAAATTGAGGGTAAAAATAAAAAATAAGCTTCGACTTTTCTAAAATAACTTTTTTTATACAAAAATTTAATGATATAATGATTTTCTTTTTGATATGGAAGGAGTAGTTTGTATCCATACTGTGTTTTTGTATTATTCACTATGGTTTTAAAGTTGCATTTACAAAAAAAGTGTAGCTATGCTTAGTTAAATATATCACGAATTATATATTAGGAGTGTTGGTGTTTGATCTCTTTTTTATTAATCATGTGTCAAGATATTCTACTTGGTAGTATTTCTGTTGGTAACTAGTTAACGAGAAACCGATAAATTTTCTACTGTAGTGAAGTTTTTTCCAAATAAGTTAGATTAGTTTTCACTTTACTTTTGATATGTTATTCTCTGGAATATTAGTTAGTTTTTATGTTTCCTTCTTTCATGTAACTGATCTCTGTAGTAATACTATTTACTGGAGATATCTCTGTAACCATTTATATATATATATATAATCAGTAGCACCTGCTGGGTGTGTAGGTTAAGAAATATTCACACCTTTAGCTATATCTTTTTATATGGTATTAGAGCCCGAGAACCAAAATTAAGTAGCAAATTCATTATGATTACCTCATCCTCAAAACTCACCTTGTCTCCTATAAACCTTATCTTCTAATTAGTATGTGCTCTGTCAAGCTTTAACCTAACACACACCACATATGGAGAAACCAAATGATGAATTTATTGAAACATTAAAAATAACACACCTTATTGAAATACCCCCACCTGGGAAGACTACCACCAACAATGATGGTAAGGAATTCCCAACCGCAAATATGAAGAATGGCGTGAGGAGGATGTCACCCTAAAGTGTTGGATCATAGGAACACTAAGGGAAGAATGCATGTCTCTAATAGTTGGATGTGCAACTACCCGATACATTTGGGAGGCACTTGAAGAAAACTTCTTTAAGTGCCACAAAAGATAAAGAATTCCAGCTTAAAGATAAAATCTAAAATCTAAAGATGGAAACATTGTCACTTCAAGAGTACCTTAAGGAATTCAAGATGCTATGTGATAGTCTAGCTACTGTTCATAAACTAGTTGTTGAAGAGGACAAAGTCATCATGTTCTCTAAAGTCTTGGAATCCAAGTACCGCATCATCCGAACATTAATTTTGAGTAAGCCTCCTTACCCCACCTTTTTCTCAATTTGTTAATTCTATTGAAGGGTATGACATTTAAGAAGGAGAAGATCATCATATGTCCAAGGAGGTAGATCATCATGCAACCTTTACAATTCAATGTGGTGGGAGCAATAATTACTGCAATCATGGACGTGGTGGAGGCTGAAACAGCTTCACCTCGCAAGGTAGAGGATTTAAGTAGGATGGGATAAATTAGCCAACACACCATCACAACCAAAACACAAATTCCACAGTACATACAAATGTAAACAATGGCCAGAAACGCTGCACATTGATTTCAACAAAGGAGCCATGTCAGATATGTGGAAGGAATAATCATAAAGCTCTTGAATGTTTTTATAAATATCAAGCTCAAAAAGGCCTTCTACAAGCACTAGTTGTTGTCAATCTAAATGACACGTGTGATGAACAACAATTTTATGTTAATACTAGTGTAGCAACACATATGACAAATGCTTTAGGTAATTTAAATAATATTACATGATATAATGGATCTGAAAAAGTTATTGCTACTAATGGGGCTCACATGGATATAACTCATATAGGTAACATAGCAATGAACACAAAAGGTAGGAAATTGATGTTAAGGAATGTGCTAGTTGTGCCTGATCTTAAACAAAATCTGCTCTTAGTCAGCATATTAACAAAAGATAACTCATTATTGTGGAATTTACTGACTTAGATTTTGTTTTTAAGGACAAGGCGATAGGCATAATACTAGCCAGGGGGAGTAAGTAAGGGAACCTATATACACTTCATGGGAAAAAATCCTATTTCCAAGTTTTTTGTGATAAGATCTGGAAGAGCTCCTATAGAAGTTTGGCATGAGCATCTTGGGAATCCAAGCTCTAAGACTCTACATTTTTTTAAGTTATGATAAAAGTATTAATGTTAGTAGATGGATCCAAACAAGTTTGATTTATGTTAATCATCAATTAGGAAAGAGTTGCAAACTTCCTTTTAATTCCCATGATCAAGTTGCTAATTTTTCTTTAGAAAAGGTTCATTGTGATCTTTGGGGCCTTGCACCCACCATGTCTTCACAACTCATGCACTATTATGTGATATTTGTTGATGATTGCACTCAGTTTACATGGTTATATCCTTTACAGTAAAAATCAAATTTTCTAAAATTTCAAAAACTAGTGGAAAATAAATTTTATCATAAAATTAAATGTTTTCAATGTGATGGAGGTGGTGAGTTTGGAAAGTCGTAACTTTAGGAGCACCTTGCCAATTGTGGGATTGTTCAGCATATTTCTTGTCCTGATACTCCTAAACAAAACGGCATTGTTGAGCAGAAGCATAGACATATTGTTGAGAATAGGTTAACACTACTCTTCCGGTCAGGACTTCCTTTTAATTTTTGGGTTGAAGCATTCCAAAAAACCATATTTCTTATAAATAGGATGCCTTCCAGTGTTATGAAAATGGGTTGTCCTTTTACTAAATTACATGGAAAGTATCCTAACTATTCATCATTGAGTATCTTTGGTTGCAGATGTTTTCCATATCTTCAGAAAAGGTATAATCACAAATTTATTCCCAAGACATATCATTGCGTATTTGTTGGATATAGTTCACTTCATAAAGGTTACAAGTGCTATAATTCCGCTACTAAAAGAGTTTATATTTCTTGGCATGTTATTTTTGTTGAAAGTGTATTTCCTTAATGTAGCAGTGATTCATCTCAATCACACATAACAAAAGGTGTTGCAATCACTACATTTTCTCAATTTTTTTATGATGAAGATGTTCAAGAAGAAATGCGGGATTCACACATGCCAATGGATTCTCCTCTTCTTGGCAAGGTAGTCCACGACAACAATCTAGAAGAATTTCCATTGGTATCCACCTCCAGCATTCCTCTTCAATTAAATATGCCACATCCTGCTACTACTACACCATTTGACTCTATGTTGGACACATTTAAATCATCTAATTCTAACTCAGCTTTAGCTTTAGAAGCTTCAACCTCACCATGTCACCCCCTCATTTAACTCTACTCTTATCGCAACACCCAGCACTATGCTGCTAGAATTAGAATCAATCTCTAGCCCCAATAATAATACAATTATTACCTCACCTTTAATGCCAAAAATTCACATCTAAAGTGTATACTTGCATCCTCCCTTATATGCTAATATACATCCTATGGCTACTCGCACAAAATCATCCAGCTCCAAACCAGCAGCCCTTATTGCCGCTCACACTAACCCATATGCAAAACCAAACTCCTTTAAACTTGCTCAATCAATTCCTCATTGGTTCGATGCTATGAAGGAATAAATGAGAGTACTTGAGGGTAATGTAACTTGGAGCCTTATTCCATATGAACTGCACATGAATCTTGTGGGTTGTAAATGGGTCTTTAAGACCAAGCTCAAAAGCAAAGGAACTATTGAGCGACATAAGGCTCAACTCGTTGCCCAAGGATTTTATCAGGTAGCAGGCATTAACTTTGATGAAACTTATAGTCTGGTAATCAATCCAACAACAATTTGAACTATTTTAGCAATAACCATGACTCTTGGGTGGAAGACTCAACAACTTGATTTGAAAAATGCTTTTTTTGCATGGGGAACTTCAAGAAAATGTTTACATGACTCAACCACCGGGTTTCACAAATCTAGATCTCCCTCATCATGTTTGCATGTTGAAAAATGTTGTTTATGGGCTTAAACAAGCTACACGTGCATGGTCTAATTGATTTAGCATTTTTCTGCTTGATCTTAGCTTCTTATGTATTCACACAGATTCTTCACTTCTTCAAAGGAACCATTAGTCTTCTCGTTTATGTTGATGACATCATAGTCACAAGCATTGATGACCACCTTCTACAATGTCTATTATATTGTCTTCGATAAGAGTTTGCTATAAAGGATCTCAGACCACTTCATTTCTTCTTAGGTTTCGAAGTAACTCATTTCAGCAATGGCATATTTCTTTCCCAATGAAAATATGCACATGATATATTGAAAAAGTCCCAACTACTTAAAGTAAATGCTATAAGCACCCCTTTAGCACATAAACATGAGTTGTACACTAAGAGTGATTCTAGTTGCGACACCTCCACTTACAGATCCTTAGTTGGGGCATTACAATATCTTACACTTACACGACTTGACATTTCTCATGCATTCAATTTTGTGTGTCAATTCATGCATAACCCTTTTGTAATACATTTTCAAGCCGTGAAATGTATATTGAGGTATGTAAAGGCCACTTTAGATCACGGAATCTAGTTTCTCTCTTGCTCAACATTAAATTTGGTGGGTTATTTTGAAGCCAATTGGGTGGTTTGTTCCTTCACTCGTCGGTTAACTTCTTATTTTTTTATGCTCCTTAGAGCTAACTCAATCTCTTAGGGCTCCAAGAAATATCCTACAGTTGCTAAATCCAATGCTGAAGCTAAGTATCGTGCCTTAGCCTCAACAACTGCTAAGCTTACTTGGATAACATATATCCTCTGTGGCATTTGTGTGGGTTTACACAACCCTCCTATTTTATATTGCGATAATATTAGTGTGTTGTATTTAATAGTTCTCACTATTCTTAAAGCTTTCACTAAACACATTGAGGTGGGTTATCATTATGTTTATGAACGTGTTGCAATTGGTGCTCTTGTGACACGATTTGTTCGCTCTCAATTCCAGCTAGCAAAGATTTTTACCAAGTCATTAGCTCACATGCAGTTTGAATTCTTGAGACACAAGCTTGGTGTTTCACTTGCTCCTCTGCCAAGCTTGAGGGGGAGTGATAAGGGGTGTTCCACTAATGGCAATTCTATCGGTAACTAAGTCAATGAGAAACCGGCAAATTTTCTACTATAGTGAAGTTTTTACTAGATAAGTTAGATTAGTTTTCACTTTACTTTTGATTTATTATTCTCTAGAATATTAGTTAGTTTTTCTATTCCTTCTTTTATGTAACTGATCTCCACAGTAATACTATTTATCGGATATATCTCTATATAACCATTTTTTGTTATAAATATAAAATTAGTAGCACCTGCTGGGTGTACAGGTTGAGAAATATTCACACCCTTAGCTATATCTTTCTATAAGAAATACTCATTAATAATTTGTTATACGATACTCCTTTGAAATTGAAATTTCTTAGGGTGTATATATATGACCATTTAACTTGATTATTTTTATGAAGTACCACATCATTTAAGTTTAGAGAAGAAACATAATACCTAGATATACAACATAAATGATAATTGTCAAATGAGACATTCATATCTTATAAATAAACATAAGTTGAACATGATAGTTATGCGCTATGATTTCAAAATTTAGGTATCATAATGGGTTGAAAATGTTAAAATTTGTTGATATTGGTGATTAAAGTAATTTCACATTGAATGTAATATATCGACAATGTATCATGTTATAACATTAAGGCATTATATAAATCAAATGTAATGTAATTGTGTTATGCTTTTGGCCTTTATCTTTGTTAAACAATATAATCATTCACATAGCTATTTTTGCCCCTTATAATTAATAATTTCAATTTATTTCCAAAAAGTAAATTATAATTTACAAAATCTAAAATGTGTGCATCACATAGGAGATACGATAGTTAATAATAACGTGAAAGATCACATGAGTCAAGACAAAAAAAGTTTACTAGTGTTTTGCAAACCTAGTTTTGTAGGAACTAGAGTGACCCTAGATCCTCCTTATGCTAATTTGAACCACGAGAATGTAAAAGATACATGCACTTAAGGATCATATGTCTAGTGGGTTAAAGAGGGTTTTCTCTTAACAGTGTGTTGAATCTTTCCATGGGATTATAGTAAAACCATTAAATGAGCTATGAATAATGGGGTTTATGTTCTCAAAGTGACTAAGCAAATGGAATATTTAATCACCTAAGCATAAAATTCTAATACAACATTTCCTTTATGTATCTCGTATTATGATTAGTATTCACATGTAAAATATTTATTATTATCGCATGTTGTATTATGTGCATGATCTTATGTGTTATGCATACTTTATCTTTTGAAGGGACTTTTTGTTACTCATTAAATTTCATATTGACTACCATTGTGTGATCATTGCTCATTCCCACAAATAGGTATCATTTTTTTTGTTTCACAAGTATTTGCCGATTCAATGCTTTTGATGTGATGCATGCGGTGACTGTTTTTTTTTTTAAGTAGGTAATAGCACATGGTTACCCGAATCCCTCTTCTGGACTTTTAGTTTTTTGTTTTCTTGTGTATCTATCTTTTCTTTCCTATTTTATATTCTTGAAGCATCTGAGATATAAGTTAATTTTTATCATTGCACTTGAAATAAATTGGGTACAATAAATACATTTTCTATGTTAGATATGGTGTTAGCACCATGTATTTTTTTATTGTGCCTACAAATTTTCAATTTGTAAAAATAGGGTTGTTACGGAACATAAACCATTTTTAAAATTCTTATTTTTATTTTAATAAATATTATGAGATTAAAATCTTATATATTTTTAAAATTAATTAATAAATGACTATTATTAAAATAAATAGCTTCAATTTTTTGTTAAATCATTAAAATAAAAAATTATTAACCTATTTAACTAATAAGCAACACATGATCCTCTATAACACTTTTTTGGAGTGTGGGCAACAAACAACAAAGAGTGAAGGTGGTGTATAAGGTTGTGTTGTGAACTTACCTCTTTCTTGAAAGCAAATCTCGACTTGGCTCATGTGCACTCGATAAAATATCACCCTTTTTCAAGGATAACATAACAATCTCTCAAACTCTTATACTCAAGGTCAAAAGATATGATTGCTTTATCATGAACTCGACAGTATGTATTAGGTGGTTCTAGAGTGCAAAATAGAAAGTTGAACATAATCGCCATGCATATTTGACATAATTACCATGGGAATAGGGCATAATCACCATGTAAATAAGACATAATCACTATTTACTATATGTTGTTTACTTTTTCTATTTTCTATATTGTATTTTTCTAACATAATATTCACATGAAGAAATATAATCACCATAAAAATAAGATATAATCACCATTGAAATAGGACATATGCCATATTAATAAGACATAATCACCATATTCCAACTTCATACGTCAAGTTGACTATAATAATATTGATAAGTTTTTGTACTTGATTACATGACAAAACCTATAAATTAAAAATATAATTAACCATTATTTTTCATGATTTATAATTATTATATGGTACAAATTTTTAACTAATAAACATGTATTTAATATATAAATTGTGTCTTTATATAGCCAAAAAAATCATATAGTAGAGTTGTATATGATTATTATGTCTAGCTTGGTGGTTATCATATAATGGCTTAGCAATTATCATATCAGGGAGTAGTGATGATGATTTACTATTAATGATAGTGATAAAGTTGGTAATTGTCATAGAACAACTTGGTGATCATCATTAATAGAATGGTGGTTATATCCAATGGTGACGGTGATTATGTTATTACTAGCATGTTAATTATCTCAAGTGAAGTTGGTGATTATATTATTCAAGAGAAGTGATTATCTCTACTAACAACGATGATCATCTTAAGCTATATTTTTGTTCAATTATTTATTTGATTATTATAATCGTTATTATACAAGTATAATAACAATAATTATATTAATTACTTTCATATAAAAGCACAGTGATGATTATCTTTTGTTTGGTGTCACTTGAACCATTGATTAATAGCACCATTTTACAAATTCTCATTTGATTAAGTAGCTACAATATACTCCATTACCAATGTTTAATTCCATTCTTCATACAAAAAGTTTATCAGACTATTTGTATACTCTTTCTATTAAAATAGTTAGTACATATAAAAGTATTGTCTTTATTGGGATTCACTATCAACTCATTTTTATTTATAACGAAGTTCAATTTGAATTTTAATAGTTTTTTATTGATTATAGAATTTTTTTTATTTTTAGGTAAAAGAATACATTTCAAATTTGGATAAAAATCATCATCTTTTAACAAATGAATATTGAGGAAAGTTGGTGGAAAGATAAGATGGATGCTAGGATGAAGAAAAATAAGATATTAATATTAAATAGAAAAGGAAAGATGGATTTTGCGGTAAATGATAATAAAAATATATATATTACTATTATATATATCAATTATATCTAGTTAGGTGTCATTGAATATATCATATAATTTACCAAAAAGATATAAAGTTTTACACTATACAATTTGTCCAATTTATCCAAGATTCGGAAAAGGAGAAATAAAACTCTCATGTTTATTGTTGCTTATTTAAATACCGAACACTCAACAAGTATAAATAGATTATCTTAAAAATAAAAATGATTTTTAGTTGAACAATGAAGGGGGAAGAGTACTGTGTAATTTGAAAAATATAAGTTGTATACACTAAGATTGTGTGTTTATGTGAAAAGAGGGAGATAGAATAGTAAAATTGTTAAGATAATTCGATTCTTTTATAGAAAAGGGTCTAAACAATTCAAGCTATTAATTGTGAGACAGAATGTAAAATGTCACAAACTGATTTTTTTCTAACCAAGGTGGAATAATGTTAATTTCTAGTTACCCAACAAGAACTGTCAAAATCCTGTAATAATACCTTAATCGAAGTAATTGATAAAACTAATGTCGATGTCATATTAAGTTTGTTAACAGAGTTTTCTTTAAAGTAATTAATTAAAGGGATTCTGTTGAGAAAAATTGTATGAATTAAATCCTTTTTTTTTCCCCCTTTTTCGAGAGGTGATCGAATCTATTTTAATACTGCTCCTACTAGATCAGAATCATCCTTGCTGACGGCACAGGCGCACAGCCAATATCCACCGTTGCCTTTCTATCTCCCTCTACCATGGTAGAGCCAGCGATCTATCCAGCTCAATTCTGAAGCATATCGTACTCCGCGTGAGCCAGTTAGAGTCAAAGTTCGGTAAATATATTCTTTCGCGTGCAGTGCGGTGAACACTGAAGTTGTTGCTTCTGGGATGGCATGGCCTTCTCCATTCTCTTCATACGACCTGCTGCAGCGGCCATCTCACTGATCATTCTCTCCATTTGCATCTTCTTCTTCATCTCCCCACCTACACCCCAAAATTACTCCTCCCTAAATCAACAATTCCCTCGCAGGTCTCTCGTCAATTCGACCACCTCCGCTGCGCATCAATCTTGCTCTTCAATTCTCCAAACGCCACCTCAAAATCGCTGCTCTTTCTCCCTCAATCATTGCAAATCCGATTCTAGTGGCCTAACTAACTACTACTCCCTCCATTATTGCATCTTCTATGAAAACTCTTTTCTCTCGCTACCCTTTCTCGCTCTTGCCCTTCTCCTCCAATTTTACGTCCTTGTCAAGACCGCCCAAGATCGATTCTCGGTTGTGGTCACAAAATTATGTACCCGTCTCTCGCTTTCTCCTTCAATGGGTGCTGTCACCCTCTTAGCTTTAGGTAATGGTGCCCCTGATGTTTTCGCCTCCCTTGCAGCTGTCCGCGGCGGCCATCCCCGAACTGGATTCGGCGCGATTCTTTCGGCAGGGACGTTTGTTTCTGCATTGGTGGTGGGGTTTGTGGGCATTTATGCGGCGCCTTTTAGTGTCAATCCGGCGCCGTTTATTAGAGATGTGCTCTTTTACTTGATTGCTGCATTGTTCTTGTTTTATGTGTACCTCAGCGGGGAATTATATTTTTGGCAGGCAATTGGGTTTGTTGGGTATTATTTGTTTTTCGTTGGGATAGTATTTTGGATGGATTTGGGTTATGAGAAAGGTAAAGATAAAAGTGCAGGTGGGAAATATGTTGGTGAGGTGAGTGGAGATGAAGAAGCTCGAGAGAATTTGACAATATTGGATTGCGAAAATGGAAATGCTGAGGTGTTTACGAACTCGGAAGAAACAAGGTTTGGGTTAGGACGAACATTTGAAAAGGTATGTATGAAACTCCAACTATAGACTAAATTTAATTACTGTTTTTGGTATCAGATAAAGATCGTGCTTTTATCTATTTATGCTGATATAAGATCCCAATTCTTTGATTTAGCTACTGTAACGGTTGTAGGTATCACAGGCTTGAGCATGTTTGTTATAGGTCCTGTGCATTATCTAAACAAGTACTTGAAAATATAAGTTGAATGTAAAAGGTTGGATGAGCTATACGTTCTCTGTATGGCAAGGGCAGAGCTGGTTAGCTTGCCTCTCATAGTCTCCCTTAATCTCTGGCATGCACGGGGGCTTAGAAGGTACACCTTGGAGGCTTGGACTCCCACATGCTACCCTACGAGTTCACGTGGAGGTGTAGATAAACTATTTATTGTTCTAGAGACATAATAGGTTTCACTCGCGGAACTTTTGAAAGGATATTAGTCCAAGCTGGTGCATATGTCAAGCTTTTCAACATCATCTATGATGTTGAATATTTTCCAAGCTAAGGTTGTGAAACAAGTATTTGGTTGAGCGTTGGTATTTGGCAGTTTTTAGGGTTGGGAGCATGAATCAAGACTCAAGAGCAGCGAGGCTGCCATGAACTTCACTGGAATGAGGGCTTTTAAGGCCAATTTCGTCTTTTAACCAATCTCTCACCACAATGCAAAAGGTTGTTGTGAGTAATCAACATGGACGTTGTCAAAAATATTGTATTTTCATGGCCAGTGGTTCACAATTTCTAATGTGACGCAAATTTTGGGATTTTCTTTGATAACTTGTGTTTAATCCTGTATGTACCGAAGCAAGCTATGCATTTGTGTTGTTGCATGTAAAAGTGCCAAGAGCTTATGTTGTCTGTTGTTGTAATGTCTTGAATCTTGCTTTACCAATTAGCTCTACCCCAGATAATTATAACCCACATATTATTGCAATAAATTTGGGGTAGGCCAAGGGGGATTCCGGCTTTTAGATGGGCCTATTCTCATATATTATCTGTAATAGGGATATGGACCTACGGTGATTTGTTATCGATATTGAGCATCCTTGTGGTCTGTTATACATTATCTGTCTAAGGAGTGCTGTATAAACTCTGAAACCTTAGGCATATACTAGTACTCTGAACCTGGTACTCTGACTCTCTGAGGCCTTGTAAAATGGTTGATCTTCAAATTAGGTTAGTCTTATCTCCAGTATGCTCCATCAGCAAAAAGTTAATCACACCATCGCTCTTTGGTAGTTGTCACTCTGACAGGGGGATCTTAACATTTATAATAGGCCACATCAACAATATGGGCAATGGGGTAGATTCCAGTTCTTTTATTCTCATTGCATGAGGATTCATTTCACGGCGATAACTTATCGTAGTCCCTTGAATTCTGATTTATCATTCAGGCTGGATTCACTACAAGGTGTATTATGTTGCAACAAAACCTGGTTTATCAGTTAGCCCTTGCATCAGACAATTATAATCCGCATATTGGATTTAGGAAGATGAGCTTATTGCGGTCATTTGTTCTAGGTACATAAGCTCCTTATTAAAATCCTAAGAATATCCTAGTACCCTAAATCTGGTACTCTGAATATGAGAGCTTTGAAATTTGGTTCTCACTGTGCTGTGCAATCCGTTTTCATTCACATAGTAAAATTCATCCTTCTTTCCATGGATGTAGCTTGTCACAATTCTCCTTCAACTGTGAAGCAGTGAACACCATTTACCCTGATTTTTTCTGTGTTTATTCAATTTCCTCGCTCAATTCCTAAACACTTGTTACCATGGACATGGAATCAAGGCCTTTCTTTCTTTGAACCAATATTTAAGTACAAAATGCTTCAGGTATTAACAGTTGAGAAGAAAAAGAACCTACACGTGTGATTTGGAATTAAATTTCGCTCTAAATTGCAACGTTTGTGGAGGAATTCTCAAGTTGTGCCTTTCAATATGGGTAATGATTAGTGAAATGGTCATTTGACTTAATGATTCTTGTTGTAGGGACAGCCTCTTATATCAATTTTCCTTTGTGAAGCTATAGTCTGTATGATAATTTAGCTTGCAACTTGGGGATTAAAAAGGATCTTGAATCTTAGGGATGAATTGTTTCAACAAGGTGCAACATTTTTCTCTATTTTTTGTTTGTGACTATAAAAAGAGAGGAAATAGATATCACCATATCACAGTTGGAAATAGTAGTCATGGATGGAATGAATATATGACCATAGATTTAACCAAACCTAACTTTAACTTTTTGGTTCCTTCACATGGTATTGGTATAATTATGACCAATCAGTCCAGTGTTCGGACCTCATGGTAAGGAATGCAAGATGTAGAGTGTTAGAAGATAATACAAACTGTAGATTGTGCCTGACCTAAGAGATCAGTGATAAAAGTTCATGATGTTTTTTCCTTGCATATCATGTTTGAGATTATGGAAGGGAGGGAACCATGAGCTTATGTCTCACTCCTTCAAGGACCATCTTCTCCAAATCTTGCACTCTTAACTCCTCAGTTTACTCATCAGAACTTTCATGTGTGAGGGGACTTTTAATGTAATAAATGAAGGGAATTGGCTATATTTTTGTTTACCCATTCCCTCCCTTTTTTTCCGATGTCTTGTTCCTCATGAAAAATTCTCCTTCGTTCATCAAAGCTAGCACCTATTGTTTTACATCATGTTATTGGCTGCATCACAAGTTAATTATACCATGGAGACTCTTTGGTGAAACTTGGTATGAAACAAGTGGAGCAAAGACCCCCCTTCAATAATGTAGCCAACAGTCAAGACATTGCACCTTAGTTTGAGGAGGAGCAACACAAAGCAAGCTGTTTGTTTGTGTGGTACAGAGTATGCACACTTTGAGAACTGGGATTGGATTCTATTTGGACAACCATCATCACATCATGGAATGTATGATTAGCTCTACTTACGATACTTCAGGTATTTATTTAGCTCATTAGGAGACTATACTTCTTGCCATATTGGTGATAATGAATGTGTAGAATTACCTATTGTAACCTTTTCTTTTAGCTCACACCAGGTCCCTTTTCGTTGGTTTCATTCCATCATGTAAGGGCAGTGATTGCAGTCCAATTTTTTATGGATGATGTGGCATTAGACCAGAAAAGGAATATTGGCCTGGAGATTATTGTCCTGATTGTGTATGAAAAGGGTTGCTTCCCCCCTCTTCCCAATCTGAATGGCTGGCAGCCGTAGGAGCTTTTATTTTCATTCATGATTTAGAAAAGTTCATCAATTATGATAGTTTCTATTCCCATTAACACCACGATTTTAGTCTTGTAGTCAAGAGTATGGGGATTGGTAATCCAAAGGTCCCAGGTTCAACCCCAAGTAGTTTCTTTTCGGGTCTCTTGGGGACAGTCCCTCTTCTAGTGGTCCATCATACATATCGTCACTTCCCCAGGCTCCATCAAGTAGTGGACTCACACGGGATGTTACCTTTGCCAGTTTCTATTTCCTTGTATATGGAAATTTTCCAATGCTGGGTGCTTCTTTGTTTAGTTTCTAGGGCTGAGAAGAAGAAAGGACTTCTCGGTACTGTCTAAAATGTATTTCACATTTATTCTTATGCATTGTTTTCTGACCAGATTTAAAGCCGTTACTGACCTGATTTTCCATTTTAATAAAGTGAGAGTTTCTGGTACTTTTATGTCGTGGTGCACTACTGTCATCCTGAATATTGTCTTCACCCATGCCCTGAACCCACATAAGTTCAACCTATGTTTGATTGTGATTTCAATACGTGATATTTGGTTTGAGTTGTCATTTCTATTTCGTAAGATGAGCTGGATTCCAGAACCAACCTGAGAAAAATATGCTTCATAACGATTTGGATTTAATTATTAATGTTTTGGTATTGGGTCTGAGTTTGTTATTTTTATTCAATAAAATGAGCTGGTTTTCTTGTGGACAGATCGCAATGGTGTGGGAGCTTCCGGTTGCTGTACTTCTGAAGCTGACTATTCCTGAGACTGCACCTTCCAAATGGAGCCGATTTTATCTGTCTGCTAATATCGTATTCTGCCCACTTGTTCTTTTGTACGCTTGTAAATCCATTGTCGAGATGAATCATCCAGTCATTTTTCTTATCCCAGCCGTTCACTTCCCACTATGGGTGGTAGTGACGCTTTCAAGCTGTTCTCTGGCAATCCTACATTATGTAGTAGAAAGAGAGCCTCCTAAAACTGAGCAGTTGCCTGTTGTGCTTGTAGCATTTGTTATGAGTGTTTTCTGGATATCCACGGCGGCAGGAGAACTACTTAATTGCCTTGCTGCTCTTGGGGCAATTCTGAAGCTGCCTCCTTCCCTTCTTGGGCTGACTGTGCTTGCATGGGGAAATTCTGTGGGCGATCTTGTTGCAGATGTTGCAGTAGCAAAAGCAGGACAGCCTGCAATGGCCATGGCTGGATGCTTTGCTGGTCCAATGTTTAATATGCTGGTTGGGCTTGGAACAGCTTTAGTGATTCAGACAGCAGAAGTATTCCCTGATGCTTATCAGCTCCATTTCCATACGAGTATTATGGTCGCATTTGTTTTCTTGTTTCTCAGCTTGATGGGTTCGCTTCTGGTCATTACATGGTGTCGATTCCGGGTGCCTAGGTTCTGGGGTTTCTGCCTGGTTGGACTCTACATTTCATTCATTCTAGTGAGCTTATTGATTGCTGGATTTTCCACGTGATCCTCAACAAACCATTTATTTTATGGTTCATCCGAAAATGCTGTACAAGGTTAGCTTGCGATTTAGATTTTAGGGCACCTACATTTTCTACTGGTCTATGCAGATAGTAGCAAAGGTTGCTGCAATGTTCTGTTTGGATGCCATTGGGCATCTTTGATTGAATGCCAAACTGATGCGGTCACCTCGTCTGGAAGCTGAAGCTATATGTGTCAGGATTCGGGTGAATATAGTCTCATATTTCTCTCTTCCATGCTGCTGGTCACCGGTAGAGATGGCAATCGGGTCGGGCATGTTGGGTCAATTGCGGGGTTAATTATGGGTTGGATCAGATTATTTTGGGTTTGAGTCATTTAGATTATTTTATTACTCGAGTTCGAGTTGTTATGGATCTAGATTGTATTAGGTTAATTTGTCATGTGGTGTTGGGTTTAGATTGTTTTGGTTTTAGTTATTTTGGGTGAGCTTAACGGGTTGGATCGGGTTTGGGTCGCTTTGGGTTAACTTAATAGATTAGAGTTTTAGGTTTTGATAAGTCAAGTTAGATTCGAACATAGTTAATTCTATATTAGATGATTTTAGGTCTGGATTAAACTAGATATTGATTATCAAAATTAATCAAACTCATTAATCTCGTAAGCAAATATTATACTTGATTTCGTGTGAACATGTAATTAAAAATATGTTATTAATTGCTATTTGTTTATATAATATTATAACTTTTTAATGCTGTATTTTTGTGCGAAAAAATATGTGAAATCAGAATATTGTTGGTGAATAAGGATATCAACGGTAAGAGTAAGAAAAATAAGTAAATTTTATAAAATAATATAATTTTAAAAGATTTAAATGAATAATAAAATATGTGTAATTATTATTATTATAATTAGATAATATTGAATTTAGTCTTATTGATGTTAGATTTTGAATTAACTCAAGTCACGAGTTGGGACAAATTAATTATATTTGGGTTAACACTGACTTAAGTCCAGCCAATTTTGGATTAGAATGGATTCATAGATATTTCATGTTACATCGAATTTGGTCAATTGTTATCGGTTATAGTTATCAAGAGAATGAAGATCAATTATAGGTAAGGTTAGCTTTTATTTAAATTAGAAATTGTAGAATAGAAATATCATAAGATTATAATTAAGTGAGAGGTTGTCTATTGCTAACTACATAGTGTGGCGGTGTTTTACTTACAGCGTTTGTTTGGATTAAAGTGAATTAAAATGAAAATAAATATTAAAAATTAACTTTGATAAATAAAATAAAGATAAATCAGATGAATGTATTAAAATATCTTTTGGAGAATATTAATTTAATTTAGATGAATCAAAGTAAGTGTTGTTTAAATTTCATTTATATTAAGGTAAACGAATGTTTAAAAAATAAAACAAATAATACTTACACAAAGTTTCTTCTATAACAACTTAGCTAGCCCTACCACGACGACTAATTTCTCTGTTACTATTAGCCCCACAATCACCACCACTACAACCAACTCCTCTAACACTGCCCCACCATCAACACCACCTCCGCCGCCAACTCTTCCTGCTCTTTCTCTACCACCACATCCATTACAACTCCACCAACTCACATTCCACAACCACCCTGATCCCCACCATAACCATCACTGCCTCCTCCTTCTTATCCTCCAACATTACCACAAGCTTCTTCATTGTCGCCGCCCCCACCTCCTCCCCCTCCATCACAATGACTACCAAAACATTTACTAGTTGAGCAATTTCTAGTTACAACATCCATTTATCTAACTAGTTGAAAGACACATTCTTTGTGAAAAAAAAAATTAAATACCACAAATATGAAACTACACATGAGGTGAAAGTTCTTATTTGTCAATGATTTGTGTTTGTACCGGTATAAGTCATAATACAAGTAATAAGTTTGTGTTTGTACTAGTATAAGTCATAATGCAAACCAATGTTGTTCCAATAGACACTCATTTATTATATCATAGTTTCCATAATTATTTGATAGATGGAAATAAGCTTACTTCTTGTACCTCTTGAATCAAAGTCAAACTCCCCACCAAACTTTATTGCCTCATTGGGGTTAGCACCTGAATGTTTGTCCAAAATAGTGACAAACTTCCCCATTTTTGTACTTACCATGTTAGAACATGTTGTAAAAATGCATCCATTTTTTTGTTACCCCTACAAAAATTTCCATGACTCCCACCTCCATGTTATGCACTTGAATTACTAGCATCTGAACCATATTCTTGATTACAATTAGGTGGAGTCATTTAATAAACCCCTCAATGTGAACGTGTGAGACTGTTATAAATATCTTGAATCATGCTACCAGATCTTCCATGTTATTAAACATTAAACATTCTTCTTGAAATTACTTTAGTAAAAATTACAGAGTTATCCCTAGTTTCCCTATCCTGAAAAAGAGCTTTTCTAATTATTTATAGAAGGAAATTGTCTTCCACTCTATGACAAACAAACAAATAAAGTAACTAAACCACAACACTTAACAAATATAGAAGATGAAAATCATGTAGAAAAGAAGAAAACCTTGCTTAAAAAATAAATAAAAATTCCACGAAATTGATAATATATACGTCTCAATTAGTTGATTCCACACTTTGTCTTTGAGACCCCACATTTGAGTGGTAAGAGTAAAATCCTACCCATTTTGGTAGACGTTCTGAATATGTCATAACATTAAAAAAAAATCCTTCAAATACTTTAATGTATTGTGAACTTAGTATTTGTTCCATGGGAGTTAGAAAATTTATCTTCAAGTTCTTTTACCGCGAAATTGTAAGTTATTGTATTAAATGTACCAATAAGATTGTAAAAAATGTGGGTTTTACTTGAAACCCGGCAGATATTTAAACTAATATGAATACACTATTTTGGAGATGAATATGGAAGGAGAAAACAATTATTCATCGGATTCAGGTATGAATACTAGTAACGGGTCTCCATATTTGTACCCGTCTTTATATTTGTATCCGTACTCACGTCCATTTACCCAATATAAAAAATACTTTTTTAACCCTTTATTTATATAACGTATTTATATGTTTCTTGAGGTTATAAGTATAACAACCCCATTTTTAGTGCTAAAAATTTTCCATTTTAAAGAGTTAATTGTGGGAGTTAAAATAGCAACAACACATAGTGTTACTACCGCACATAGTATAATTCTAATTTTCCTACCATTCTTATATCAAGCGCTAAAGTTAAAATATTACTCCACTTAAATTAATAACACAATTATAAGAAATAGAATAGTCATTACAAAGCATATTTACAACATTCTGAAAATACAAAATCATTAAACGTAACAAAATTCAAATAAAGGGAAATATAGAAGGACATAAGAATCCGGAAATATCTAGATCAAAGATATCAAATAGGACATTAGATAGTTCTAACTCTCAACCCAAAAATACTACCCTTCAAGCTGATCTCATACGCTAACCTTCACAACTTCCCATTGAATAGGCAGGGGACTATAAAATGAAACACATTAGCATAGCAATACAAATAACCTACTATACAAAACTTAACATGAAAACATTACATGAAACACATAGAAGGTATTATAGAAGAATATGGTATAAAATATTGAAATACACATGCGATGACTACAATACGATAACTATGTCATATAAACAAATATCACCAATAACAAATAAATTGTGTACTGACATTATTAGGTAAATAATTAAAACGTAACAAACATGCTTAATAAAATTTATACATTAAAAATTCTAATATGTTATCATACGACATTTAACATTATAGCAAGGCATGTGGGTTTCCTGATTTCCAACAAAAAAGTATAAAATATAAGCAACCTACTAAGAATTATTAGGCTCCACTAATCAACCTCTTTACCTAAAAATAAATCCAACAATAATTATATTAATATATAACCTAAAAATAGCAAATAATATTAAAATATCATTGTTAACATCAAAATTGTAATATATATATATATATATATGGTTTTCACATGGATGATTGGTTAAAATTTGAGTCAACTCAATAATGATTCTAAAATTATTTGGGATATGCAAATTAAAATAAAATATTTTAATTTGTTAAATTTAGTTTTTTTTTATTAGATTTAGCCAAATGACTAAATTATTTTAAAGTTAATTAAATATAGGCTAACATAATTTTATAATGGTCAACAAGTCCAAAATTAAAATTAATAGAGTATGACTCCCAAGTCTATAAGTTAGCCCAATAAGTCGAATCCCACTAGCCGAGATCACTTCTCCTCTATACATAGAGAACTTCCATCCTCATTTGAGGAGGGTTGAAGGTAGAGATCAAGAGCCCCAAAGAAAACACTCTCAAGCACTCTAAGGCCAAATATTAGATTTCAAAGAATGAAGATTGAAGAACTAAAGATCAAAGAATTGAAGATTGAAGAGTTCAATATCAATGTGTTCAACAATGAAGATCGGAGAATTAAAGGTCAAAGCATTAAAGAACATTGAAGTTGAGGAATTTGAAGCATTCTTCATTATTAAGCCTGCTAGAGGAAATCAAGCATCATCAAAATGTCTCCTCTTTGCTAGAATTTTGTCATTAACAAATTTGGTGCACCCAATGGGACCATCTTTGCCTCTCATCTCATTCTCCAACAACAAATTTTGATGGTTTCAAATAAGGACAATAATATCTCCAACAACCCTACAATTTTTTATTTTTTTTTGCATTGATAACATTCATAGCAGGCTACTAACATGAAGCAAAGGAAAGGCTATCCGTGCAAGCAGCAAATATATGTTTTTTACGATCCTGTTGTCGGAAAATATATGTTGTTTGCTAAGGAGGTTGCTCCAAAGTATACTTTACCAAGTCAAGATAAGGAGTCAGATAATTTTGCATATTCAATTGTTGTGATAATGAAAACTAGAGTCATTAATGAACAACTTTTTGAACTAAAACAGGTAGTTGACATCCTTTCTAAGGATGTAAAAGAAAAGGATGAACATATTGTTGGTTCATTTACACCAAAATTCTCTACCAAGAAAACATAAATCCTGGCTGTGACATATTAATTTTTTAAGTGATTTGAAGCTTTAACACTAAACAAAGTGAAGAAGGAGAATGTGGTTGACTTCATCCAAACTCACATCATCTATCGGTTTAGAGTTCCCATGTACATATTAACACATAAAAAAATTAAATTATTAATCAGTTGGTAACCAAGTTGTGCCTCAAATTTGAATTCGCCTAAAGAACATCCTTTATGCACTATTCTTAGACAAACAATCAAGAAAAAGCATTCAACAAGATACTATGCACCCTCCTGAAAAATGTAGTGTTGAAAAACAAGTGATACTAGCATAATCAAGTAGGAGAAACACTTTTGGAATATCAAACAACACATCGTAATTCCACTTAGGACACACCATACTTATTGGTGTATGGAGTTGAAAGTGTGTTGTCAATTGAAATACTGATTCCATCACTTTGGGTTTCTTTACAAGAAGGGATCAAAGGGGATTAGAATGCTCAACTTTTTCTAGCTGAATTAGAAACACTTAATGAAAGAAGGTTATAAGCTCAAAAAAGTCTTAAATTTCATCAAGCTTGCATGACTAGAGCTTTTGATAGGAAGATGCCTGAAATATTCTTTAAAGTGGGTGACATGGTGCTTGCATTTCAAAGACCTATCATTATTATTCATAGCATAGGTGGGAAATTTGTCACAAAATGGGGTGGCCCTTTTGTCATATGAGAAGTCTACACCAATGGAGCTTACAAGATTATGGCAAATGATGGACTATGAGTTAGTCCCATTAAAGAAAAGTTCCTCAAACATTATTATCCATTAAAAAAAATAAACAAAAACTATAGTACTCTTGGTCCGCATGAGTATAAAATATGAGCATAAACTATGAATGAGAAAAATAAATAAAAATTTCTAATGCTAGTGGCCCAAATGAGTATAAACTATGAACAGTTAAAATAAATAAATAAAAAGACTCATTCTTAGTTCTTCTACAAAAGACGCTAACAATCCTTCCATGGCGATCAAATTATTAGCTTCTTGTAAAATCAAGTCTTTCTTCTAGTACAACTATATGGGAGGATAAATCCTGCAGGATTTTTTTTCTTATTCTCAATATGTTAATGCTCATAAGCAAAGAAGGATGCAACATGTGCCTCATCTTGGGCCCTCAACTCTTGTAATTCTGCCTCTAAATCCTTAATCCTTACCCAACATTGGGCATGCTTGGCTCTTAAATGCTCAAATTTGTATATCATTTACATGGAGAACATCTTGCACTTTAGCAACTCCTAAGTTAAGGTCTGCACGTTGGAGTTCAAGATTAGTGGTCAACATCCACTCAACATACCTATGTTTCACACATGTAATAGAAATGACTTGTGGAAGATAATATTTGACTTGGTTGTTTAAAGGTAAAACATCAACCCTATTCTCAAAAATGAAGGAATGTAGCTTTTCAAACTCTACCTTCAACTGAGGAATCTTCTCTACATCAGTTTTAATTGCTTTGTTGATGATGACATTAATGAAATATTACTCTTGTGATTGCTTGAATCAAACTATCCCCTTCGTGGGGCTAATGGTTAGTATCTAAGTCATCAAAGGTTGATTTTATGTTTCCATCATCGCCTATAAGGTTATCATAACCAATAGGTAATGAGGACACCTCAGCATCAGAGCAAATGCCACCATCGCCCTAAATAATGTATGGAAAAGTTTAGCATAAATAAGTTAACTTTTCATAACAAATACAACCACAAAAAGGGAGAAAAATTACCACATTGGCTTAATAAACTCAATAGAGCTATAAAATTCTTCAAACAGAAAGGCACTGGTATGCCATCCCCTACGCTCGTAATAGAGTTAGTCAAAACTAACACTTCTTGGCCATGCATTCCAAAATCAGAAGCGCGACCCTCATTAATTGTAACATAAAAGCATTACACATATTAAAATCTATGAATTAAAGAGAAGCAATGGAATCGAGTGATAAAGAAATCAAACTCAAAACACTATTCAAATGGAGGAACAACCAAAGAAGAGAAGCATTAGGTTGATTCATGGAGAGGGACCACAACATATGGGAGCTAATTTTGGCTCAGTAGCTTAATCAGAGGGCATGTTCTTTTTATATTTTTCACACTGCTTAGTTGCATGAAGATCATCCCTAACCATTGTAAGTTCGAGAGGGGAGGATTCTTGAAACTTGAACATAGAGGACCACCATTCTAAGTAGTTGAGGCAAACAGGATTAGCAAAATTAAAAGCTCTTCTAGGGATCATACGCATAGCCCTTGTCCCAAACTGAAGGATTGCACGAAATAAGTTAACGGTTAGCTCACCTTCACTAATTTGGTAATTCTGAGACAAATCTTGAGGCAATGTTTGATGAAATCTAAATTTTCTACTAAAGTGATAAGAATTGTATGGCTCTATAATAATTTGACCATCCTAACGAAGGGTCGAAAAGCAAGAAAAAAGAAAAAAAAAATCCATTCTTCCCCACTGAGATGTAAGTGAGAATCATCCTTTATAATTCAAGCTATGTCCCTGGTTGAAGGAAAAATGCTCCAACTAATGTACTTTCTGCCCTCTACAACATCTCAACAATATGCTTATCCCTGGGAATAAGTCACATCACCTTCAAATAGGATCATATAAAGACCAAGAATCCTTTCACGAGACATACAATGTGTACGTAGGTAATATGTCATCTAGTTATAGAGATAGTGTGCTCTAAAAGGTGTGGCTTGAGCACTCAATAGAGATATGCCATTAATCCCTTTATCAATGCTACTGAGAGTTGGAATAACAAGTGAAAATGTGTGCCTAAATACCATCAAGGTAGACACTTTAAATGTATGAGGCCTGATAGAATCATTGGAAATACAAAGACGCACAACCTACAGGATAGGAAAGTAACAAGATAAGTAACATCTCTATTCTCTAAACTTATTTTAAGTTCATCAATTGGCATGTTGTCTTCATTAGGCCATGTAATGTTACACTTTGGAGGATAAGACTTGATGTATTGGGGAATATGGGGCTTGTATCCATATTTTTTTTGGCAACATGGTATAATTATAGGATTTCTTACATAAAAATTGTACCTAGTAAGCAATCTTAATGTAAGAATTATTCTTCATAGAAGAACAAATAGTAAAGTAAGTTGAAAAAAGGTGTTGACAGTAGAGGGGAAGGATAGGACTATTAGACACATATGACCTCATGAGCTCTCACTAAGAAGGAATCACTTCCCCATAAAAATCTCTAATAAGTGGTATTCCACTTAAATTCACCAAATCTCAAAGAGAAATAGAGATCTCTCCAATAGAAGTATGCAATTTATTCATTTTGAGACACCATAACATGCTAAAATCTCGAATATATGTGGCATTGCACTTGTACAAGAAGCATGAGGTATACACAACAACAAGAAGCCCTACCTCTTCAATCATGCTTTGATAATGAAGAATTACATCATCCACCCACTCTCAATATTTCATTGATGAAGGAAAAATCAACCCCAATGTTGATGCATGAACCCTCACCTATTTCACCATAAAAAAAATATTTATACTATATATCTGGTAAGTGGTTGTCCACAAAAGGGACTCATGTTGGTAAAAACACAAATAAGGAAACAAGTAGCTAGATTCTATGGATAATTCACTCCATCATTTAGCAACACCATTTGTTTTTGGTTCATCAAGAGGTAGATATGATGTCAGCCTCCCGACAAGTGGGGATAATGCCTTCAGTTCAAAAACAAACCTTGGATCATCTTCTTCATCTCCTAGTATGACAAGATAAGTACCATGAGAAGTGTCCTTTTTACAAATGATAGTGATCCTCATAAATAAATAAATAAATAACAAACAACAAGACCTAATAGCAATTATGTTAAGATATTGTTTGTGTAACACCCCAAATTCTTAAAACCATAAATTTAAATATTTACCCTTTTATTCGGAATAATTTAATCTTTAAATAATTAATTTAATTATTTTGTGGACCTTTGACTTAAAAAAGTAAATAACATTATTTAAGAAATTAATGTGATTATTTTTATCATTTATCTTACTCTTTTTATTTAAATAAATCCCAAACCCATAATTTTACCAAAATTAGCTTCTTAAATTAATACCTTGATTTTCGGATAAATTAATTTAATATTTTTCCCAAAAGAAAATTTTAGCCTAATTTATAATCCCAAATCTAAAACTATTTTCCTTTTTCTTTTTATCCTTTTCTTTCTTTCTTTTCTTCTTCCTTCTTCCTTGGGCCAACCCTAATCTTTCTCTCCTTTATTTCTCTTCTTTTCCCCCAAGCTAGCACAACCTTTCCTTTTCCTTCTCTTCTTATTTTGCTCAGGCTAGCCCAAGCCTTTCTTTCTTTTTTTCTTTTCTCTTCTTTTCTGCTTAGGCCAACCCATTTTCCTCCTTCCCTTTTTTTCCTCCCGACTAGGTCGGCCCGTCTCCCCTTCTTTTTTTCCTTTCCCCACACGGCCCGTTCCCCTATCCTTCTTCCCCTACACCCTCGTGCCAAACAACCCCTCCCCTCTCATATACCTTCTTCTTCCCCTACACCCCTATACCTATGTTAGCCTGCACCTCCGCCCCTCTGCCAACCAAACCACTTGCATCACCCTCCTCCCTCTGCTTGTCCCTTTCTTTACCATTTTTAACCCTACCACCCCTAACCTTCCCTTCCCCACATGTCTTTTCCCTTCCATTTTTTCCTCATCCATGTCGCACACCCTACAACCTCCTAACCTGCATTCACCTAACCCTACACGACCGATCCTCTCCTCCTTTTCTTTTTCTTCTTCTTCTTCTTCTCTACCTCATTCTCCCTCTTGATCTTCCTTCTCTTACCTAATACTCTCTTCTATTTTTTCTCTCTTATTTCCTTCGATGCCCCCTTGCAGCCTTCTATGCCATCTCCACCACTACCCAGCAACCACATCGCCATCTCCTTCACCCTACATCCTCTCTACACTACCTTGGGCAGCCAGTTCCAACCACCCCTTTAGCCTAACCCCTCCCTTTTCTCCTTCTCCCCTTCAATACCCCTACACCCGACACCATTAGCTACCCCCTCCCTTTCCGAAACCACTGCATCCACCCCTCAGTTGCCTGCCACCACCTCGACCTCCCCCTGCACTACCTTACCTGAGCCACCTTGCCTTCCACCCTCCTCTTTCTCTTCTTCTCCTTTATTTCTCTTATCCCTCCATTCTCTGCACCTTTCTCCTGCAGCCCACACCACCATCTTCCCCATCTCTGAGCCACCACAACACGACCTCCAACCATCACCCACCTCCTGCCTCACCTCTGCGCCTAACAACCAGCAGCAAACATCTCTCCACCACCTCCCTCAAACCTTTTACCCGAGCCACCACAGTCTTCCCCCATTTCCATTCTTTCATCCAAATCTTATATGGCTCACACTGCACATGCAACATAAGTTATGCTGTGATTTTTTTATATTTTGTTTTGATAATATTAAGGTATAAGGTACTTTGGTAATGTTATATTTAATAATTTTTTAAAAAAATCAAAATTTTATTTATTTAATATCAATATTACATTTGTGATATTATTTTTAGGTACAAAATTTTGTTAAATGGAACCTAAGCAGTTTAACCAAATACTGGTAAAGTTTGATTTTTGTTGGAAATAAGGTAATTGTTATACCCCACTAAAAATATTTAGATTATCATATGATATCACATTAGGGTTTTTGGTATGTGTTTTGTGTAGATATGATGTTTTACATATGATCCCATGATTAATAATGGTATCTTGGAAAAATAAAAAAAAATGCATGTATCTTGTGTATAACGTGATAGGTGTGAAAGAGTGATTGAGAAGTGGTCTAATGCTTGATGATGGATGTATATAAAATGCTAGATAGAGTATGTATGGATACTTGTGGTAAAAAATATTATTATTATAAGCCCTAGGGGCAATTTTGTCATTTGGACATATCATGATATTTAACCCTAAACGGGATATCTATATGTCATATATGTTGCTAAAAATGGATATAGGAGTTTGGTGTATCATAAACACATGATTTAGCATAAATATCAATAATTTAAGGTCTAGGGGTATTTTGGTAATTTTTATATATGATGATGATCATTCCAATAAATGTGATGGATAAGTGTTGTGTGGGGTTGAGAGTGATAATAGGATTTGGTGGCATTAGTAATACATATTTGGGCATAAATTATGATATTATATGGTCTAGGGACATTTTAGTAATTTTAAAGGTGAAAGGGTTATTATCCTAATAAATGTGTTTGCTAAGTAATAATTGGTACTAAGTATAAAAATAGCGTTTAGGGGCATTAGTAATACATGTTTGAGCATTAATGGCTAATTTATATGGCATAGGGGTATTTTGGTAATTTTGAAGGTGCAATGGTGGTTATTCTAATAAATATGCATGATAAGTATTAATTGGTGTTGGATGTGAGAATATGGTTTTATGGTATTAGTATCATCTATTTCAGCATGGATATCAATCTTACATGGCATAAGGGCGTTTTAATAATTTGGCATGTATTAGGATGATTATTCTGATAAGCACGCATAGGGAAGTCAAACCAAGGGAACTATGACCATCGTTGAGGAAGGTAGGGGTTTGGTTGCATTGAGTAGATATGGGGGCGGCTATGACTCATGAGAAAAAGGGTGCTAATAGCATGTTTGGGTTGTTTGATAATTTGGGGACTCAAAGGATCATTAGGGGGTGAGGATACTTTAGGCTTAGGAAATTAGGGTTTCCATGGGGCCAGGGGTGGTAATAGACCAGGAGCGATACATGGGTCGTGCATGGCTATGTGTGATATCAGAAAAAATAAGAAACAAATAAGGCAATAATCACTTAAAGTGAAAGATCATTTGAGTCGGGCCCAGTTGTACCTTATATATATATACCAGTCTACCAGTGAGAATAATGACTAGGAGCATGTTGCCTTAGGTTGTATCATATATATATATATCGATCCACTGATGAGAATAGTTGCTAGGATCGTGATGCCCTGTAAAATGCCCCAAAAATATTAGTTTTCAGAATTGTAGTTAAAAGGATTTATTAGAGAAATTAATTAAATTAATTATTTTTATTGGAATAGGAAGAAATTATTTAAGGCAAATTAAGAGAAAATTTACAAATATTTTTATAAGGGAAAATTTGGGTATTTTGCTAATTAAAAAGGAATTTAGAAATTTTCTTTTTAAAATCCTAAATTAGCCTAAAAAGGGTAATTTAATATTATTTTATTTAAAATATTTTTAGTTTAAATACCCAAAATATTCTAATTAATTTAATTAACCCTAACCTACCTATTTTTCTTTTTCCTTTTTTCCTCTTTCTTTTTCTTTCTTCCTTTTTCTTTTTTTTTTCTTTCTTTTCCTTCTTTTCTTCCTTTTTCTCTCCTTTCTTCTTCCAATTGGGCTTGTCGTGGCCCGTTTCCAACGCCCTCGTCCCTTCAACGCGGCCCTGGAGCAAAATGGCGCTCCTTCTTCCCTCTTTCCCTGGAACATCGCGTTCCATTTAAAAATTTTATAACCAACCCCAGCCCGGTTCGCCCTCTTCTTTTCTTTTCTTTCTTTTTTCCCCCAGCCGATCGGTCCACCCCCTTCTTCTTCCTTCCTCCTCCTCCCTGTCGACCTATAACTCAGTCAGCCTGAAAATGGCACCGTCGGCTACGCTTGTTGTGACCGGTCGTGTCTTCCCTCTTTATCCTCCCCTCGAATTGCCAGTCAACATGATCTAACCCACCTTCCTTTTCTTCCACACAAAATCCTCCTTTTCCTGCACGAAGAAGCTGCCACGATTTGAATTGGTACCGGCCAATTGGCGCCGCCGGCTACCCAAACTCTAACTACATTACCCTCCTACCTACCCTTAGAGCCCTACCCTCTCCCCCAAACTCTATAAATACCCCTTATTTGGTTGATCTCAAAAAATTTTCCCAAAACCCTAAGAATTTATCCCTACGCACCACCGCAATTTTAGACACCCTTTCCTCCGTCGTCAGCCAACTACGTTGCCTGCTCTACTTACCTAAATCTTCCTTGCACCGCCCTTTAACTAACTATGCTGCCCTTTCTCCTCGATTCTTCTTGCATGAGCCACCACAGCCGTGTAAAGTTCCTTGTACAACCAGCCAAATTTTTACATCTGCCACCCTTCGTGCCGCCATCCACCACCACATACGTCGCTATTAGTGCCTCCTACACCACCCAAAAATAGCTACCAACCCTCCTCCACCTCGCCCTACCCTTCTTTTCCTCTTTCTCCTTCTCCTCCTCTCTTTTTCTTCTTCTCTTTATTTCGGCTTCCACCACTACCACCGTGTGCCGCCGCCATTTGATGCGCCACCCTTCTCGCTTTACTCCCCTTAGTCTATACTACCACCATCACCACAACTACCACCCTTATTCCCCACCTCTTATTCTCAAATCTCAACTCTTTCCTTTTCTTTCCCTTTTTCAGGCCACCGCCGTCGCCGCCATGCACCATCACCGGCGCCGCCCATCTCCACCAGCCTAAGGTGGAACCCTATGCCCTCTCAGCCCTTCTCCCTCTATTTATTTAAGCTTGTTTTATTTTATTTCAATTTTTAACTAATGTTCAATTATTATTATTATTATTACTACTACTACTACTACTACTAATGGTACTTTTACTATTTTAGGGCAGGATCGAAAACCCTACCTTATATTACTTTCGTTTTAAGTCATTTCATCATCATCATCATCATCATCATCATCATCATCATCATCATCATCATCATCATCATCATCATCATCATCATCATCATCATCATTATTATTATTATTATTATTATTATTATTATTATTATTATTATTATTATTATTATTTCATTAATATTAGTATTAATATTTTTATTAATAATGTCCTAATTATATTATTAGCATTATTTTGGTGAAAGGTTGAAACCCTTATCTCACCATCTGTTTTGAATTATATTAATATTTTCATTAGTATTTTTAGTGTTATTTATTATCATTATTATTACTATAGTATTATTTTATTTAAAAACCTAGTCTTAGAATAAGTTAGTAACTAATAGTATTTTTGGTAGGAGTGAACCGGTCTGGTTTCTAAATTTAGAGGTTTTGTTTTAAAAAAATATATATAGTAAATTTTGGGGTATTACAAGTTGGTATTATAGCGGTTGGTCTTGTTGACCACGCTCGTGTTTGAAAATAAATTTGAATTCTGAAGTCTTTATTGGATTTTGAAATGTATTTCCTCCTCTAACTAAAAACCTTTCTATTTTAAATTTCGGAGCCCGGCCACGGTGAGGAGTACAAGGGTAGATTAGGGTTTTCCCAAAAGGGGGGAAATCTTGCTAATATAATTTCGAACTAGTAGGTTCATTTCTAAAATTTTCTTTTTGTGCAGCTAAATGGCGGCTAATGGAAGAATTAACCGATTGGAAGAGGCCGTCACAGCCTTCTTGGAGTTCACCCAACGCTCTCAGAACGCTAGAGAAGACTGGCTTCGGAGGGTTACCGGACACCACCCTCTGACATATTCTAGTAAGGAGAACCCAGTGGTCCTTGAGGGGTGGATCCGAGATCTGGATCGTACCTTCGAGTCTCTGGATTGTCCACCAGACCGATAACCCAGTATCGTAGCTTCTTCCTCTGAGGCGTAGCAGACGCCTGGTGGGAGGAGTATCGTGCCCGAGATAATCCTCCGGCTACATGGGAGGCATTCAAGGCTACCTTTGCACCAGATTCTATCCTGAGAGCCTAATGAGGGAAAAGCTCTAGGAGTTTATGTAGCTCACACAGGGAGTGATGACTGTCTGTCGGTATCACGCCCGCTTCACTAAGCTGCTTCAGTTTTTCCCAGGGATCGCAGCCAACGAATCCACGGTGGTCTTTCAGTTTGAGCAGGGGCTTACTTTCAGCATCCGTCGTATGATGGGTGCAGTGCCTTTTACAGATCTCGTATCCCTATACGAGTGTGCTTGCATAGTAGATACGCTGGTCCATGAGCAAGCCACCATTCTAGGGAAAATGAATCCCGAGGGTTAGAGTTCCGAAAAACAGGACCCAGCCCAGGTTTGGAGAAGCAAGGAGCCCCCCACCAAAGGATCACAATATGAGCCAAGGGCCCCCGAGAGGCTCAGTTTGTAGGAGGTGTGGTCGGAACCACACAGGCAGGAACTGTGTAGGCAAGTGGGTCACATGCCTAAATTGTGGAAAGATGGGTCACAGAGCGGTGGAGTGTTGAAGGCCACCTCAATTTCAACAAAATCAAACCTGACCATCTCAGCAGGGAGGAGCCATGATATCCCAACAACAGGCATACCAGCAACACCGCCAGAATTCATCCCAGCAGTACTATTAAAGAGCACCTGCTCCATCTGGTGCCCCAATTCGAGAGACAGGGGAAGACCTCAGGGATCCAGGCCTTATCCTCAGAAGGGAGGCCAGTTAAGAGGATGCCTGAATGTTATCAGTCAGGCAGAGGCAGATCGTCAGCTGGATGTCGTTACGAGTATGTTCACCGTTTATTCTTTACCAGTGTATGTTCTGTTTGACTCGGGTGCCACGTTGTCTTTCCTTTCATCTGCATTTGCTGCTAAGGCTAGTTTGTCACCCTCCACTAGAGTAGAGTTATATGTGATGCTTCCGTCGGGTGACAGAATGGAGTGTAGTCGGATATTTTCCGACGTGGCCTTAGACATAGACAGGGTAGACTTTCTAGTAGATCTGGTTGGGATGGACTTGAAAGATTTTGACGTGATTCTGGGTATAGATATGCTGGGGAGATACAAGGCAGTTATTGATTGTGCCCAAGAATGGGTGATCTTGCGAGGCTCGAAGGGGACTAAGGTCTCATACAGGAAGACTCAACCTAAGCCAACCACTAAAGTAGTATCGATGGTTACTTTGCACACTTTGATCCAAAAAGGGTATCCCCTATATTTATGCAGTGTACATGAGTTGAAAAAGTATTTGACTGCACTAGACAGTACTCCAATGGTTAAGGAGTTTTCGGACGTGTTTTTAGAGGAAATACCAGGTATGCCTCCAGTTCAAGAGATTGATTTTAAGATCGAATTAATGCTGGGAGCTGAGCGTGTCTCCAAGGCATCCTACATAATGACGCATGTTGAGTTGAAAGAATTAAAGGCCTAGGTAGAATAATTATTGGAGCATAGGTATATCTGGCCGAGTGTATCGCCGTGGGGAGCACCGATATGGTTCATGAAAAAGAAGCATGGTAGTCTCCGTCTCTACATTAACTACCGGGGGTTGAACCAGCTAACGGTAAAGAACCGATATCCACTTCCAAGAATTGACAATTTATTTGATCAGTTGAAGGGTGCTACAGTATTTTCTAAGATCGATCTGAGATCCGGGTACCACCAATTGAGGATTGCCAATGCCGATATTATGAAGACTGCATTCCGGACCTGGTATGGACATTATGAGTTTACAGTGATGCCCTTCGGACTTACAAATGCTCCCATAGTTTTCAGGGATTTGATGACAAGGATATTCAGAACTTTCCTTGATCAATTTGCAGTGGTATTCATTGATGATATTTTGGTGTGTTCCCGAGGAAACGAGGAGCATGAGCAGCATTTACGCACCATTTTGAGTGTGTTGAGGGAGCATCACTTATATGCAAAGTTGTCGAAGTGTGGATTTTGGCTCCAGGAGGTCGCTTTTCTTGGCTGTGGACCCAGCTAAGGTCGTGGCGATCACGGAGTGGAAGCCCCCTATGAGTATAATGGAGATTCAGAGTTTTCTGGGTTTGGCTGGATATTACAGACATTTTGTGCAAAACTTTACCAAGATTTCTAGACCGTTGACTAATCTCCTCAAGAAGTCCACAAGATTCCAATGGGATGAGGATTGCGAAAAGGCTTTCCAGTAGCTAAAGAGATGGTTAACCTCTACACCGGTGTTGACCTTACCAGAGGGACAAAAGAGTTTGAAGTTTACAATGATGCATCCAAGTATGGGTTGGGATGCGTGTTGATGCAGAGGGGTAAAGTGGTAGCTTATGCCTCACGACAGCTGAAGAAGCATGAGCACAATTATCCCACGCATGACTTGGAGTTGGATGCTGTTGTTTTTGCTTTGAAGATTTGGAGACACTATCTATATGGGGCAAAGTGTAAATTATTTACCGACCACAAGAGTCTCAAGTATATTTTCACGTAGAGAGAACTCAACTTAAGGCAGAGGAGGTGGTTGGAGCTTGTGAAGGACTATGATATTGAGTTGACCTACCATGAGGGTAAGGCCAATATGGTTGCAGATGCTCTGAGTAGGAAGAATTTACATTCTATGTTGTGTTATGTGGTTGCTAACCAAACGATAAGGGAATTGTCAGACCTGGAAATCGAAATGATTCAGTAGGGAGACCTTGAAGCCCGTATGAATGCCCTGACACTCACTCCTACTATATTTGAGGAGATCCGAGCAGGCCAGGTTGGAGATGTTAAGCTGGAAAGAATCCGACAAAAGATAAAAGAAAGACAAGCAAAGGGATTTAGAATCCACGAGGATGGAAGCATTCGATTCAAGGGTCGTTGGTGTGTGCCCCAGAGTTGTTCAAAGCTTAAGCATCGTATTATGGGAGAAGGATACCAGACTCCTTACTCGGTTCACCTAGGGGGATCTAAGTTATATAAGGACCTCAAAAAAGTGTATCGGTGGCCACATATAAAGTTGGAGGTGGCAGAGTTTGTATCATGGTGTCTTGTGTGTCAGAAGGTCAAGATTGAACATCGGAGACCAGCTGGGTTACTTTAATCTTTAGAGGTGCCAAGGTGGAAATGGGACTCCATTTTTATGGACTTTGTTAGTGGCTTACCGAGGACCCGAAGCGGCTGTAATACTATTTGGGTTATTGTTGAAAGATTAACCAAGTCAGCCATGTTTATTCCTATGAGATCCACGTGGAGTATGGATCAGTTGGCGAACGCTTATATGAAGTTTGTGGTTAATCATCATGGGGTTCCAAAGGACATCATTTCAGACAGAGATTCAAGGTTCCTCTCTCACTTTTGGGGAAATCTGCAGGAAGTTTTGGAAACTAAGTTGAAGATGAGCACAGCTTTCCACCCTACCACGGACAGACAGACAGAACAGACTATACAGAATTTGGAGGATATGTTGAGGCCTGCTTGCTAGATTTCCAAGGATATTGGGAGGAGCGTTTACATCTGATAGAGTTCTCATACAATAACAGCTACCATGCCAGTATTAGAATGGCTCCCTTTGAAGCATTGTATGGACCGAAGTGCAAGACTCCTTTGTGTTGGAGAGACATTAGCGAGACAATAGTGTTGGGACCAGAAATGATCAAAGATATGACCTGGTAGGTCCGACAGATCCATGATCAAATGAAAGTAGCTCAGAGCAGACAAAAGATTTATGTTGATCAGAGATGTAGGGATGGAAGTTTTGAGCCAGGAGATAAGGTATTACTGAGGGCTTCGCCTACTAAAGGGGTGCAAAGGTTTGGTAGAAAGGGCAAGTTGAGCTCCAGGTATATTGGTTCCTATAAGATACTAGAATGAGTGGGTGAAGTTGCTTACAAATTAACTCTTCCTTTAGAGTTGGCACGAGTGCATAACATGTTCCACATTTCCCAACTGCGGAAGTATGTTGTTGATCCATCACATGAGATCCAACCAGATGAGATTGCATTGGACGATTCATTCACCTATGAGGAACGACCTATGCAGATCCTCGACACTAAACTACTAAAGACTCGTACGAGTGCAGTTCCTCTTGTCAAGATCTTATGGAGTCGACACGGAACCAAGGAAGATACCTGGGAGACCGAGAAAGATATATGAGAAGCATATCCGGAACTTTTTGTTGCAGGTTAGATCCTTCTTATCAATTTTGTCCTTAAGAGGGTAGTTGATATAAGTATGGGTATTAATGTGTTTTTCCTAGTTTCTTAGAATGTTCAAGTCGTAAACCTAGGAAGCTTTAGCAGACTTCGGGGACGAAGTCTGTTTTTAAGGGGTTAGTAATGAAATGCTCCAAAAATATTAGTTTTGAGAATTGTAGTTAAAAAGATTTATTAGGGAAATTAATTAAATTAATTATTTTTATTGGAATAGGAATAAATTATTTAGGGCAAATTAAGAGGAAATTTACAAATATTTTTATAAGGGAAAATTTGGGTATTTTACTAATTAAAAAGGAATTTAGAAAAAATATTTTAAAAATCCTAAATTAGCTTAAAAGGGGTAATTTAATATTATTTTATTTAAAATATTTTTAGTTGAAATACCCAAAATATTCTAATTAATTTAATTAACCCCAACCTACCTATTTTTCTTTTTCCATTTTTCCTCTTTCTTTTTCTTTCTTCCTTCTTCTTTTCTTTTTCTTTCTTTTCTTTCTTTTCTTCCTTTTTCTCTCCTTTCTTCTTCCGGTTGGGCCTATCGCGGCCCGTTTCCATCGCCCCCGTCCCTTCGACGCGGCCCAAGAGCAAAACGACGCTCCTTCTTCCCTCTTTCCCTGGAACGCCACGTTCCATTTAAAAAGTTTATAACCAACGCCAGCCCGCTTCGCCCTCTTCTTTTCTTAATTCTTATTATTATTATTATTATTATGTAATTCCAATTATTATTTCATTAATATTATTATTACTATATTTATTAATAATGTCCTAATGGTATTATTAGCATTATTTTGGTGAAAGGTTGAAACCCTTATCTCACCATCCATTTTGAATTATATTAATATTTTCATTAGTATTTTTAGTATTATTTCTTATCATTATTATTAGTATAGTATTATTTTATTTAAAAAACCTAGTCTTATAATAAGTTAGTAAATAATTATATTTTTGGTAGGAGTGAATCAGTCTGGTACTAAGTGTGGCGGTAGCATCCCTAGAATTTATGATTTCTAAATTTAGTGGTTTTGTTATATATATATATATATATATATATATATATATATATATATATATATATATATATATAGTAAATTTCGGGGTGTTACACCCTGGGTTTGTCCCATATTTATAGGTCCACTAGTAAAAATAGTGGGGGTCCCAAGCTCAAGTAATAAAACCCTAAGATAATAATAATTGATAGAAAGATATTAATTACTTACAGCAAAACACTACATAGGTCGGGACCAGTTGTACCTTATATTTATATACCATTCCACAGGTGAGAATTGAAATACCCCAAAACTCCAATTTAAAGAATTATGGCAAAATAAGGATTTATTAGAAAAATTAATTAAATAAATTATTTTATTAAAATAAGAGGAAGTAATTAAGACAAAATCAAGGGTAAATTAATAAATATTTTAATTAGAAAAAATTAGGGTTTTTTGCTAATTAAAATGGAATTAAGGAAAAATGTTTGAAAAAATCATCAATTAAACTAAAAGGGAAATTTAATTATTATTTTATTAAAATATTATTATTTTAAATATCCCAAAATACGAAAATATTCTATATACCCCAACCTACCTATTTTTCCTTTTTCCCTCTTTTCTTTTTTTCTTTTTTCCCCTTTTTTCTTTTCTTTTCTTTCCTTGCTCTCCTTTCTCTTTTTCTTTCTTCCCTTCCTTTTCTGATCTGGGCTAGCCCACCACCGTGGCCCAAACCCTCTCCCTTCTTCCTTCCTCTCGCGCAACCCAAGCATACTACCCTCTTCTCTTCTCCCTCGCCAGCCGCCCGGTCCGACTTTCTTATTTATTTCTTTTTTTTTCCCCTGGACCAACCGGTGTGCACCATTATTCTTCCTTTCTTCTTCCCCAACCTTCCCTCTTCCCCAACTCCTCAACTTCCCCACTTCCTAGTGCAAGCATGCAGCCTTTGCACCGCAGCACGCCAGCCTGACACCCCTACCCTCTTCCCCATTGATCCCTCTCCCCTCTCCACCCAATCGCACCCTCTCTCCCTACTCACATGTGCCTCCCCCCCTCCCTTCATTTCCCCCTTCCCGAGCTGACAGGCCCTGCAAATTCGCAAGCCTACACCGACCATGCACCGCAGCCAGTGACCTACACGCGTGTCATCCTCTTTCTCCCTTCCCCCTCTGTCGTTTCCCCACCCCATCAATGGCTTATAAATACCCTTCAACCGCTCCCATTCAACCATTTTTCTCCGCCTATAAATTTGCTCCATTTTGTGCGTCGCCACCTATTTATTCACCCATTATTCTGCCGCCCAAACCACCTCCAAATTACTCCATGCACCACCCTCCATCGAGCTACACCCCTCACCACTCTCAATCCTCCTTGCACGAGTCGCCTTGGCCGTGAAAAAATGACCATTCAACCAACTTCAACTCACCCACCGCCGCCCTTCGTGCTGTCGTCCGCCGCCATTCTCGCCATAACCACCACTCCCTCTAACCCCCAAAACCACCATCATACCCTCCTCTACCTCCCCCTACCCTCCTTTTCCCCTACCTCCCCCTCCTTCTCCCTTCCTCCCTCTCCACCACCTTCGGCCACCACATCGTTGCCGCCTGTGCAGCCTCCTTTGGCTGCGCCACCACCACCATTCCAGCCATCTCAACCTAGGGTATCCTCCACCACCATAAATCCCCCTCTCCTACCCTAAACACCCAACCTTCCACCCTTCTTCTCTCTTCCCCGCCGTCGCCGCTAGTGCCGCCTGGTCACCACCAACCCTAGGTGGTATCCCAACCCTTAAAACCCTAGTTATGATATCATTATCGCTTTTAATTGTATTTATGTTGTTATCCTCAATAATAATAATAATAATAATAATAATAATATTATTATTATTATTATTATTATTATTATTATTATTATTATATCATTATTGTTACTAAATATAGCCTCGGGATATTTATCCCATTATTATTTAAAGAAGTCAAACCCCTATTTTATTTATTACTATGATTATCCTTATTTTTATTACCATTAATATCATTATTACTTTTATTATTATTATTATTATTATTATTATTATTATTATTATTAGTGCTAACCTTAGTATATTATTACTATTATTAATATAAATATTTGAACCCTTGCATTATCATTATTTCAATTCTCATTATTATTAGTATAATCCTTAGCAATATTATCATTATTGTTATTATTACTATTATTATATTACTATTTTTATTACTAACACTATTATTAACCTTAAGCTTATTATCACTAAGGTTTCTATTATTATGATTATTAGGACCCCTTTTAAGTATTATTCTTAGGATTAGAACTATTATTATTATTATTATTATTATTATTATTATTATTATTATTATTATTATTATTGCTAAAACTATCATTATTACTATTATTAGTAGTATTAAAGCAATTATCTTAATAATATAAATATGGCTATAAATACATTAACATGAACCTATTTTGACTGGTAATAACCTAGTTGGATAACTTGAGAATAAAAACCCTATTTTTATTTATAAAGATTCTTTTAATAATAATGACCTTAATATTAGGGTAAAGTAGGAAATAATAGTAAATTTGGTAGGAGGAAAATTAATCCTTAGTTTTTTCCTCTTATAGATAAACCCAATCAAAGCTCTAAGGAGGCATAGGAGCATGCTCCAAGACCAGTGTCGTATTAGGTAAGGATGTAGTCAAAACCCTTATGTGTGTGTTATGTGTCTCGCATGCCATGTGCTATGTTATGTTGTGTATCTTATGATTATTATAACTATTTTACGTTTAGCGCAGCTTGGAGTTGAGGTACGCTTATATGGCTTTCATATGGCATGAGTATAATATATATATATATATATTATGTTTATGATATTATGTGATGTGGCCCTTTAGGACATGCATGCTAGGATATTTAATATATTGATATGGGGTGAAAGGATGAAAAAGGAAAAAAGGGAAGTGAGTTGACCAAGGGGAGGTGAGTTGACCAAGGGGATATGGGATTGACCTAATTATCTCGTGATTCATGAAGAGGCAAATAAAAGGGGATTATGAACAACATAAAAGAGTGGGGTAAACTTTGCATGGAGAATTCTAGGGTTTGCATGGAGACTTATAGGGTTTGCATGGGGTACATGGAGTCTGCATGGGGATGATCTTTATGTGCAAAAAGTTGTCTTGGGGTATAAGTAAGGTAAAGGAAGAGTTGTTTGGGTGATTAGAAGCTTGGGATGAAAAATAGTATGTGGGTTGGTATAAGGGTGCACAGGAGACTAGCTAGGGTTTGGGAGGAAAACCCTAATTTGATGTTGTTGTGAAAGCAAGAATAAATGAGAGTGAGTGGAATATAAGATGAAAATGGAAGAATATTATGTGTAGGGATATTATGGGTATCATGGGAAAGCAAGGATGACAGGTGAGACATGGAGGGGCAACATGTGGGAAAGAAGGGTGCTAGGGTTTGGCGTAGCCAACTAGGGTTCATGGTCCCATGTGTATTTGGAGAGTAAAGTAAAATGATTGGGGTTGAATCTAAGTGAGATGATGTGTTGGGTGATAAAAGGGACTTTGGTTGGGTGTGATAGAGGAAGGATGGGCCACATATGCCCAAATTAGGGTTTTAGGAGAAAACCCTAGGGTAAGACAGTGAGTGGACATGGATGTCATAAAATAGTGGGCCTTGACCCACATAAATAGGATTTGGGCTCCTAGTGTAAGTAAGTGGAAGAAGGAAATGACATTGGGGTGCGTTAGGAGGTACGAAAGTCTTAAGATATAGGACAGACCCTCTTGGGAGGATAAGAGTAGAAGGAGTGTGACATGCATGTCTAAGGTGAAAACTTGCTGAATAAGACATAGTAAGACACTAATAATTTAAAGTGAAATATTATTGAGCCAGGCCTAGACCGATCCACCAG
Organism: Tamarix austromongolica; assembly: GCA_039764185.1. Taxonomy (NCBI): domain Eukaryota; kingdom Viridiplantae; phylum Streptophyta; class Magnoliopsida; order Caryophyllales; family Tamaricaceae; genus Tamarix; species Tamarix austromongolica. Next base: position 91,420,299 of record CM077816.1, on the reverse strand, counting down.
TATAATAGTGGTTAGGTGCCGAGGTGCTCTGGAGACCGATCCACCAGTATAATAGTAGTCAGGTGCATTATGTCCTGTACGTTTCCGATCCACCAGCTATAATAGTGGGGGATCCCGAGCTCAATAAACCAAACTCTAAGTGTGATAATACCTGGAAAAACACTAACAGTGAAACACTATGAGAGTCGGGGCCGGACCGATCCACCGACATAATAGTGGTTAGGAGCATTTTGCCTTGGAGACCGATCCACCGGCAATAATAGTGGTCAGAAGCGTTATGTCCTATACGTTTCCGATCCACTAGCTATAATAGTGGGTTTTCCGCACTTGCATGGATTGATAATAAGCATGGTGCAAAATGAGTATTGATCAAAGATTAAAGAATATGATTATCCGGACTATCACTTGGCCTTTACTTATCTATATTGGTTGTACGTTGTTTATGTGATCATGCTTGAGTTATATGTTTTTGTATGCTTGGTCTTAGATGCATGATTACCTTACTTAGTACATAGCGTACTGACCACCCGTTTTATGGGTGCTACTCATTCCCACAAGCAGATGTCCCTACTGAGTTTGTGCAAGTAGGTGATGTTGTTTTCTATGCCTTCGATGCTTACGAGGCATCGAGCGAGGCTAAGGGTTGAGCTTGGACTTGGCCTAGAGATCAAGAGCAATATGGACGAATTTTCTTTTTTATGTTCCTTTATTTTATATCAGTTTATTCAAATTTATTTTATTGTACTGTAGCTTTTATCCTTTTGAGGAATTTTAATTATGTGCTTTTGGATTGTAAACTCTTTTCCACGTACTCTGATTTTCGTCTTATGAACGTTTCAATGCTTGTATGAAATCATGATCTAAGTTTGATTAATGATGGATGGTAATCTTTCTTTAGCCTTGTGGTTAGTATGAGACCGATCGGGTGCTGGGCTTGTACTGATCAAGGCAGTAATGTCCCAAAAATTCACAAGTTTTGATTTACTTGCTTCCGTTGAATCTTCTAATAAAATAAATTTTTTTAGTAGTGAATTTTGGGGGTGTTACAAGAACAATGGCTAGGAGCGTGCTGCCCTAGGTTGTATCATATATACCGATCCATCGGTGAGAATAATGGCTAAAAGCGTGTTGCCTTGGGTTGTATTGTATTTACCGGTCCACCGGTGAGAATAATCGCCAGGAGCATGCTGCCCTATGTTGTATTATATTTACTGGTATAGCGGTGAGAATAGTAGGATCCCCGAACCCACGTGGATATAATTCGAGAGATGACTAATTATGACACTAATGGATTGAGTCTAGATAATAATAAATGAACTAATATGATATACTGATGTGTATGGCATTCTTGTTGTGATGTTGTTGAAAAGTTTGTGGGTTGATTATGAAAGTTGCACTTCTTGCAGAGGATGACGTGACTTTCTAATTATACTACAAAGAGCATTTCTTGGATGTTCCATTGGCAAGTTCTGTTATTTCTAAGTGAATGAGAATTTGTGGCATATGATCTTCATGCATGTAGCTATCCGAATGATTATTGTATTTCAGTAAATATATGTATCACTCCACATTCATGTGTTTGATGTGTTGCATGCGGGCCTTACATATTAATTTCATATAAAGGATTACTTAGTACCATAGTACTGAAGGGTTCTTTCTTGGGCCCCTGCTTATTCAATGGGCAGTGGCCTTTGCAGGTTAGCTCACAAGTGCTATTCAAGATTTACTCCTCGAGTTAAGAGTGTAGGACTATCCAGAAAAAAATCTATGTATTTTCCTTATAATCTCTTGTGTCCTCTTTTCGCTAACTTTAATTTTTAACCACAATTAGTAGGTTGTATTTCTTATATTCTAACCATTGCAGTACTCTATTTTATAGTTATATCTTAGAACTTGGTATCGAAATGGTGGAGGAAATCCAGTATGGTACTAAGTGTGACAATAACACCCCAAAATTACTGTATTTGCTTCCGCATATAACTTTTAAAAACAAAATTTTTTTAGTAGTGAATTTTGAAGGTGTTATAGTTTGGGGGTTCCTAAACAACATTTGGGATAAACTGTCAAAGAAAAGATACAACCAAACTAGATTCAACAATCGTTGACTATCGAAGAAGACAGGTAATTGAATCTTATTCAAAGGATATGGGAAGTTGGTGTAACATGTTGCAAAATTTCTTCACAATAGAGGATTGTCACTATTAGTGATGTTCGAGGGTGCGATCACTATTCAAAACCGTTATCTAGGAGAGTCATCATTGTTTGACATCACTATATAGGGGCACGATGCCATTGCAGTCTGGCACCACCATATGGGGCCATCGTTTTTGTCTGGCACCACCATTTGAGGATGTCACCAGTGTATGACATCGGTGCCATCATTATCCAGCACCGTTGTTTGGGAGCATTGTTGAGTCTAAAAGTGTTATTTGGGGGTGCCACAGACCATCAAAATTGTCATTCAGGGCACCATCATTGTTTAACACTGCAATATGGGGGCACTAATACTGCCTAAGAGCGTCGTCTAGAGACATCGTCGTCATCCGACACCATCATTAGATTGGATGTTGTAATTCTAGTCCATCATCACTATTAAAGCCAAAACAACACCTACAAGGCAGGGGAAAAAAGAAACAAAATAAAAACTACGTATACTAAGATACATTCCTCAAGAGAAAGAAGAGAAGTCCCAAGGTTTGAGAAGAAGCTAATAATATTCTTAGAAGTAGCTAGTGGCCTACAAAATAGAAAGGAAGTAGGTTATGATTATAAAAATGCTCAGAGCAGGCAATCCATGATTGGATGACTTCAAAATAATTAATTCCATATAGTTGGAATTCATTTTCAATAGATAATGTGTAAGAGCTCAAAATTTACTATTAAAAAAATATTTCTAGAGGAAGTATAATACTAAAATATTTGGATGTTGCCGATATAATTGATGTAAGTTTGGTTTACCATACCATCATTACATCAAATACAATACAACATAATTAAGACTTAAAACATGATAAATAAATAATAGGATAATCTTTCATAAATATAGACAAGAGTTTAGATATTTACTTCGTGTATAATATCAAAAAAAATAAAAGGGATAAATTGAGAATTAAGAGTCCCAAAAGACATATGGAAAAAAAATTGATAATCAAATAACATAACTCTATGCCCAGCCCCAATACATAAAAATTACTCCTCCATAAATAAAGCATCATATGAAGCAAGATCATCCAAAGGGTCCTCATCTACCATCACAAAGATATCTGGGTCATCTACTCGTGGGAATGAGCAATACCTTTATAAAGGATGATCAGTTTGTTGTGTACTGATTAAGGTAGTCATACAATTGAAGAAAGGTTACATAGAAGTACATAATTTCACTTTAGAGAATAAACATACATGGGTGTTAACATAAAGTGATGCAAGGTAAATACTGATTCCAGAGCTCATTATTAAATATAAACAACATCCATTATTTTATTAAGTTGATTTTAGGGACCCCACTATTTTTAATCCGATGGAATGGGCTGAAGGATCTCGTAGGGTAGGACACACCTAATTTACTTTTATCATTTAGTATAATAGACCCAACATATATTAGTAAAATACGCTCTTGGCCACTATTCTTGAACTAATAAAACAGTTTGTTGCACCTCTTAGGGAAAAATACTTCTGAGTGACTATTATCGTCCAATGGAATAGACCCAACATATTGGTCCTGAATCACATAATCTTCCACTTTAAATAATTAATGTCTTATTCATAAGTACTTATCTTCGATTTATATTCTCATTCACGTTGAGTTTAAGGGCCCTACTATTCTTAATCTGATGGAATGAACTGATACACCTCTTAAGATGGAAAGTTCTTGAGCCACTATTATCGTCTCATAAAAGGGATATATAATATACCTCAGTCTAACTCACGTGATCTTTCATTTTAAATGATTAATAGTTTTTTCATAGTGTTTTATATCAAATCATCTAGCATGACTCATGTAGATCTATACAACTTATATTTGAACAACGTAAAGCACAATAACATGGTTATCTGGGCATTTTCCCAAGGAAATTGTCCATAATTCCCCTAAGAAATTTAAGTTTCACAAGGTGAGAATAGCTTCTTATTTTATTATACTTATGCTACTCATTATTGTCCCAAATAATCCAAGTATCCTAGTTAACATATTTAAAATCTATTCTCCTTTTAAAATCACCACAATTCCATATTTGACCCATATTGACTAAAATATCATTCTCTTACCGAAAGCCTCAAAATCTCATATTAGGTAACTTATGTCTTACTCAACCATACTTTGATCACATTACTTATGAAATAAATTATAAAACCCTCAAAATTATCATGACATGATTATTTTTCATATTGTGATCAAATGACCACAATGCCCTTATAAATCTCAAAATACTCTTAGTTTCACAAAGACCTTATGAGCCCCAGTATTAATGAATTTCAACCTCCAATATATATATCATCACGAAATACATAAACCCAATTATACATAAATACCCCATATATAGATTCATGTCAACCAACAATATACACAAATACATACTTTCATATTTTTCTCAATTTTTCATTTTACATCACAAGATATCATAAAATGGCATTATCATAAGAAAATCCTCCATATAATCATTCTCAACATAATATTACATACAAAAATACACATTGCACATAAAATCCCAAACTATGACATGTATCCTTACTAAAAAGGATACAAGCCTCTAAGCACGTAAGCTTAACTCGCCTCCTCTATAATCATAAAAAAAAATCACCTATAAAAAATGAGAATAAAACATAATTGAGAAAGGTTAAGGTAAAGGAGGGTGAAAATGGGAATAACCAAAACAAATGGAGAAGCTCAAGTTGTGGGGGAGTATAGTGCTACTAGAGTGGAGCATGGGGCATGCTAGAAGGGAAGCACGATTGTGCCAAGGGAAGCATTAAAGGGGCACGGGTGTGCATGCAGCGCATGCATGGGTCAAGAGGGTGACATGCACATGGGCAGGGGGTGAAGGTTGTGCACAATTGTGCTTGAAATGCATGAGCGAGAATAAAAGGCATGCACGGGCTATGTGTGAAGCTATGTGTGGGTCATACAAGAGAGACACAGTTGGGGTGTGCGAGGGTTACAAACCCTAACATGCATACATAAATCATTTAATATATTACTCATGCATCTAGCTTAACTTAATAACAAGCGTACATACCATTTATTTAACATGTTATCATCTTATCTTGCATGTCATAATACTTGAAAAATATATAACCCTAACATGATTCTAAATTTAAACAGTCTTAACATGCTCGCACATAATTTCTACCATATTATGAGTGATTGGATTTACCTAAATCTAAGCTACACAAAAAAATATAAAAGAACGTCTCCAATATCCTCAAGGGTTACCTAAGAAATTAACACCCAATAACACACATATTAGCATTTGATATATCACAACAATAACTCAAAATTAATTAAAATCCACTCAAGGAAAAAGTTAGCAACTAACTGGCTAAGGAAAGTAAACAAGGCAGCAAGGAGTAACAACACAACTCACGAAACAATGAAGAAGGGCAACGGTGGAAGGTGTCAAAGAAGGGAGGTGAGCAACAACACCTTTGGCCATTTCTAGGGGTCTTTAGTGGTTTTGACCAAAGCCAAGCAGGGGGAAACAGTGGTTTTGGGTGCAGCAAGGTGGAGGGGTACGGGAGCTTTGAACGAAGGAAATGGGGGGAGGTGTTTGGTGGTTTTGTGCGTTGGTTGGAGGGTTGCTACAATGGGGATGGTTGTTGGTTGGGGGTGGCTTCGATGCTTTTGGCCGAAGCTAGGTGATGAAGACCGGTGGTGGTGGACATTGCTAGGGGAGAAAAATCGATGGTGGCGTGCATTGCTAGATAAAAATGGTGAAGATGAAGGCAAACGATGTAGAGAAAAATGGAGAAATGAAGAGGGTTTTCCTTGCTTAAGGGAGCTTCAGAGGAAGCAAGAAGAACACAGACCAATGCTTCGTTTGAGGGGTAATGCGCGACACAAAATTTAGAGGAGGAGTAGCTTAAATGGACAATTGCATAGAGGAGAGAGTCGAATAATACATGCCTGAAAACATAGTGGAGAGGGAGACGTGCAAGGAGGTATGGCATAGAGAATATTATGCCTGGGTAGAGGGAGTAGTGTTAATTACCAAATCTAGTATAGGGTAGGGTTAATCATATAGGAAGATAAACGGGAATAAAACATCCGGTGACCGAAATTAATATTATTTGATATCAGTTAGAATCTAAGTTAGAATTAAAGTTAATAATCCAAATTAATTCTATAAAACTTTAATCTAATTAAATTTATATCTAATAGACCATAATAATACACATATTAATAATATATTTAATACAAAATACCCTACAATCATTATTATAACTTATCATAAAAAATTACCAATTTATAATTAGAGTTTCAAAAAATAGAATATTATAGAAATCATAAAAGGTTTAGGATGTACACATCAATGGTAATGTACGATGAGGTGGTGCATTAGCTAAGAAGAGGCGGTAAGGGGTCTGCATATCGTGCGCAATTTCCCCGTTACATATTCGCAGGATTTGTGTACCATAATCAAAAGAACTGCCACATCTTTCAACCAAAAATGAGGTACTCCATGCAGCTATTGCGAGCCATAATTTTGGAGATGGGTAGTAGAGTTGAAGGATTACGTCATTATAAATCATAAAACAAGGTAGTGATGCATGTTAATGATCAATGTCACGCTAGTTAAGTGTTGTTTGAACTTTGGAATAGGTGCACGCACCACGATACATTGTTAAGAGTCATAAAACATTAACTTATCCAGACAAAAAAAAAAATACACATTGCTAAGGTGGTGATTATCACCCGCTAGAATTACAGTGATGCACGGGTATCATCCATTTTTATCAAGAATTGGATCTCCTCAATGTCGCTAAATCTAATGAAATGCATGAGCATGATGCCCGCGTAATCACTTTTCCCAAATTGCGTTACATTGAAATATGACCATACAAACACTTCATAATCAGAGAAGCAATACAAGTTACACAACACCACCACGGGATGGGGGCACGAGTAAGGGGAGTTGGATCGAGCAGAGGAAAAACGCTGAATGTGGTTGGACACCTGATTGGAAAAATAACATATTAGGGTGAGAATATTTTTATTTAATTAGATTTTTTTACTTCTGTTGTCTCTAAATAAAGTTAACAAAAAATAAGAAAATTTGGGATAAATAGATGAAGAAAATTTATAAACTTTTTATAAATATTTTCAAATAAAATGAATAGAAATAAATTCATCTAAATATGACAACTTCCTATATTAAAATTTAAATAGGTCCGAGAACCATTAATCTACGAAAATTTTAATTGATTTGACATTTTTATCCTAAAAATAATTTTTTATTTATTTTGTAGAAGTATTATTATTTTTTGTTGCCTCATTTCTGTACCCGTACAATACTGCTGCGGATTACCATATGAGTTTATTGCTTAAATGGCAGTAGGGATCGCTGAGGTTAATGATGTCTGTGACTGTCAGTAATGAACTTTCCCAGGGAAAAAAATTGCAGATCAAGCTTGCCTTGCTTGCCGCTATCATTGTCGGCTTGCTAGCTCTGATTCATCTGAAAAAGCTGTTCGTTTCATGCTTTGTCAATTGTCAGGCATGCTTTATTTCAGTCGATGCGTTTTCAGAAAATATAAATGTCCCTAGAAAAGTTAATTCTAATTCTAAATTCGCAGTGTAGGCTATTATGGATCGAATATAAAATATCTAATAATAAATTATTGTTTAAATTAAAATGGATACTTTTTAAAAATAATATTATTATTTTTAAATATATTATTTAAGAGTTGAATAATTTAGAGATAATATTTTTCACCCATATTATATCTTTGTATAAAATGAACAATTAATTTAAATAGTTTTTCCTATAAAAAATTAAACAAATTATTTTAGAACTAAATTTTTATCATTATTTATGTATTAATAGTTATGTTATTTTTTTTACATGACATCAATAAAATAAAATATATTTTTTATTAATTTTTTAAAAAAATATGTAAATAGCTAATATATATATATATATTGGAATAATAAGTACTCTAGAGATTTTAATTTAGCTATGTACTATTAATGAGAATTGTTCTAGTGGCTCATTAAAAATAGGTTACGTTAAGATTTGGAAGAGTTTTGGATGCTGATACTAACAACCAATCTAGTAGATTCGTTGTTAATAACTATTTGTGAAAATTTGCTTTCGGTAATGATGTGACAAAAAGGAGTGGCTTATAAAATCTAACTAATTAATCACCCTATTAGTAAAGTTAAATAACTCGTTCGTTTGCTTTATAACTGTAGTCCGTAGATGCTAAAAACCCATTGTAATTATTAATCATCATTTGATTGAATGAATGGTAATAGTTTTTTTTTAAGTACATTTTGGTAGGCATGGGAGGAGTGGGGGAACTAAGCGGCCGGCAGGGATTGAACTAGCAACCGACTATTTAGGGATAATGGCTATTGGCTACAGTAACATCTTTACTACTATTCTATTCATTGTGCTGCGGTTGGATGGCAATCGTTAACGTTGTAGCGAAAAAGAAAATATAAGTGAGGAGGCATATTTGAAAAATATTTCGCCCATATTATTTCGACGTTGATGATACATGTTCTATTTAATCCGATTAATAAAAAAAATTAAATAAAAAATATTATTAGCTCAGCATATAGATCGAAGTAAATTCACTTAACCAAACTATGAAAAAATCACTGATTAACTTATCTAATAGAAATATATTCCGATTAACCACTCATTCAATTACTTTATCATTGTTTTGCCATCCATTATATTTCAGGTAAACAAAAATACTCCATCCATTTTAAAAGGTTAGCATTTTATATATTATAGTAGGAGCTCATAAATTAACCTTTATCAGTCATAGTGTACTCTTAATTTGAAAACAACATAAATATAAATGTATAGAAGAAGAAAGAAAAAACATTAGGACGAAAAAAAAATTGACCTTTAGCTTTTCTGAAAAATATTTTTATTTAAAAAAAAAATTACTCATAAAAGGCTAAGTATCTTTCTAGGTGTAACAAAATATGTGGTGTTTAACTAATTGGACCAAAAAAAATACATCAACTAAACGAACAATGTGACATGAAATTATCTATCAGCGTTGAACAAAAACCTCTTATTATTTCCTAATATTTTAAATTCTTAGCATCATATATTTTAAAAATAAATTTTAATTATTAATATCTTTTAATATATATTGATAAAAATTATATAAATAATAATATTATAAAATCATTTATGAATAAAAATATAATAATTATATTTTGTATTATAATATAGTATAATTTAAGAAAATAATTATTAAAATGTATCCCTAAAATATATAACCACATCTATTTAAAAATGAACTTCTTACTATTTAATCATCTGGTGAGTCTTTAGTGTCTTATGCCTAAATGCAAGGCACTGTGTAACAGGAAGATTTAGGCCTTTGCTTAATGGTTTTAAAGCTTGGCCTTCAAATATTAAATATTTTGAACACCTTTATTTTTTTTAAATAATTAAGTTATATATTAATATGTATCAAAAAATATTTTTACATCATTTAATTATGAAGGAAATTAAAATTACAAAGTCCTTACTTTTTTGGTACATAAAAACACAATCATTGACCTTGTCGTTTCTTTTTAACCCTTAGTTTTTTCTCCGGCCTAAAGATTCAATATGGCATCGTACATTTGCTTATTGTCATGGAAAAGATGTAGAATAATAATCAGGCTAGTTTAGTTTTGATTAGTATAAGTCGTGTGCATACAAATTGATTAATACTCGATTTAATAATTTTTGGTTAAAATAAACCAATGTTATCAAATTATTTATCTATGCTAATTTGATTTACAATTCAAATGCTATCATTGTTCAAGGTGTTGATTAATTATACTAGTTAATTTCATCCGTCGTTGGAATCATAGATGGAGATGTGTATTGCTAATTACTAGGCATCTATTACTAATCAACAGACGTCTCTTTTCATTTTTAAGCATAAAATTAGATGTCTTATTTTTTTTTCACATGCATCTATTAAAAAATCTAAAGCGCTTGTAGGGTGTAAGAGCATCTATTTTCACCAAAGATGTATGGTTTTCCAAGCAAACGCTTGTTTTTGTGCATGGTTGTTGCATACAAAGTTACTTTTGATAAATGCAAAACTAATAATGAGTTAGGATTGTAATGAATAGGGGTGAATCAATGGTTTACCTTGATTCACTTTGTTTGGGTACTTAATTTGTTATATCACCTAGGTTAAACTTTCACCTTGAATCATCTTGATTCACTCTACTTTCACTATCCCTAAAATTGGGGGTAATCGAGGTGAAAGGTAAAAATTAAGTAATTTTTTGCTAAAGGTTACAACATTGCCCCTAAAAATGGGGGTAACAGGGGCAAAGGATAAAAGTTAAGTGTAATACCCCAAAAAAAATTAGCTTAATCTCGCATCATTAACACCCTAATTTGATTCTAATCTCAATAAATCTTATTTTTAGCCTTAACCTAATTTCTTAATCCCGAAACTTTAATTGAAACCAAAACCTTGACTCGGATAAACCATAATCTGTAAACCAAAATTAAAATCCACTCAAATTTCCACTAATCCTAATTACTTATGGCTAATCCAAAATAACCTAATCTAATCCTAACCCCTAACCTCATCTTCCTTTTTCTTTTATTTTCTTTTCCTTATTCTCCTGTGTCGATTTTGTGCTGCAAAGGATTTGGGTTCTACTGCATCATGACACCATCACCCTACCACCCTCGTGCCTCTATTGCACCATGACACCATCTCCCTCATGCACCATGACAACCATCCCCATCACCCTCTGCTTCTTCCCATGTTGCCTTCCTCACCCCCACGCACCACCATCATCTCCATCATCCTCTATAAAAAAAAAAAGTCCCCACTCACACGCCACCACTCCCTTACCTTTTTTCTCCTCCATGACACGCCAACTTACTAGTATAATTATACCCCTCCACCCTTCCATTTTTGGTCGCCCATAACCTAGCCCTGACCTTCTTCTCTTCTTCCTTCTTCCTTCTTCTTTCTTCTTCTTTCTCCTTGTTGTTGCCCTATTTTAGCTTACACACCATCCATTCCACCACTGTGCACCACTTGCCACCCATTAGCCGGTGGACCGACCACCAAGGTCACTCTAATCTTCTCCCTTGTCGTCGCCGGCCATCGCTGCTGACCTCCACCTCTTTTCCCTTCTTCTTTATCTCATCTGTCACACTTTTCCAAAGTGCACGCCCTCTGCATGGCCATGCAACACTAAGAATTTCGTATCGCACAATCGTGCAACCTTTGCACCGCCTGGCTGTGCGTTACTTTTTCTCTCGACCAGGATTCAAAATCAAATCGAAACCAAACTTGTCAAAATAAAGATATCTGAAAACCAAATTGAAATAGAAATCTATGCTAACCTTCCAAATGCCTTTTGGACAAGAAAACAACATATGGTTGACCTACCATATGAGGAAAATTTTCAGGAAAGGAATATTCCTACAAAAGCCCTTCCAATCCAAATGAATTCAGAATTAGTTGAACTTTGCAGAAAAGAAATCCAAGACTTAGAAAACAAAAACCTAATTTCAAAATCTAGGTCACCTTGGTCCTACGCTACATTCTATGTCAATAAAAATTCAGAAATTGAACGAGGAACACCTCAACTGGTTATAAACTACAAACCCCTGAATGATGCATTAAAATGGTTTAAGTATCCTATTCCAAACAAAAAAAATACCTACTCCAAAGACTTCATTCAGCATTAATATTTTTAAATTTTGATCTCAAATCAGGATTTTGGCAAATCTAAATAACACCAAAGGATAGATAAAAAACTACTTCATTGTCCCATTGGGACAATATCAATGGAATATAATGCCCTTTGGATTAAAAAAAATACTCCGTCAGAATTCCAAAGGATAATGAATGATATATTTAATCCATGCTCAAATTTTTGCATCGTTTATATCAATGATGTCCTTATATTTTCACACTCCATAGATCAACATATCAAACACCTTAGAACATTCATCAGTATCGTAAGGAGAAGTTGCCTAGTAGTGTCTAAATCTAAGGTCTCCTTGTTCCAAACTAGGATTAGGTTCTTAGGTCATCATATATCCTTAGGAACTATAACTCCTATAAAACGATCCTTAGAATTTGCATTCAAATTCCATGTCTAAACTGAATCCATAGTCCAATATACTTCTGGACATTGGAATGAGACCCAACGAAACTACTCCACGTTAAAAAAGGAAATCCTTTCCATAGTATTGTGCATCCAAAAGTTTAAATCCGATCTACTAAACAAAAGATTCCTTATGCGCATTAACTGTAGGTCAGCAAATGAAATATTACAAAAAGGACGTTCAAAATATCGCATACAAACAGATCTTTGCCAGATGGCAGGCAATCCTTTCCGCCTTTGATTTTGACATAGAATATATCAAAGGAGAATCAAATTCTATCCCAGACTTTCTCGCTCGGGAGTTCCTTCAAAACAAAACACACCATGGCTCCAAAGAAGAAAGGGAAGAAAAATGTGCAAGAAATTATTGCATCTAAACCAATCAAATCATAATATGAAGCCACAATTGAAGATGAAGTAACTACCTCATCAACACAAAACCCATATTCAAAACAAGATGTACAAAAGTGGGTGGAATCACTCACTAAATCTCCAGAAGTGCTCGAAGCACTTCAAAAAATGGTACAAAAAGTCCAGAGTCCTCAACCTGGACACTCAAGTATGACTCCTCATCTTGTTTTAAAAATCGAGAAGGGTTCTTCTCCTCTAAAACCCCTTCTCAAAGGATAATTTCAAAAATCCCTTCTAAATCTTTATCTGCTTTATCAAAACCAATTTCGAAGGAAATTGTTTCAAAACAAAAGGGGTTTCAAAAACATTTTGAGTATTCAACAAAACCACATTTTCAAACGATTTCAAACTGTGAAGATGCATTTTATCATCCTGATCCCTTCACTGCTTTAAGAAAATTATTTTCAGGACAGTATTTCAAACCTTAGGATGTCACCAAACCTCAAACCTATTACCTAGCCATCATCAATTACACAGGTTCAGCTACATTTAAACATTTTACCCTTCCTCAAAGTCCAAATGAGCTAGCATATTCCACTTGCAAAATCCACAAAATAATTCTTCCCATGGATTGGGGTCAAAGACGGGTTCCTAATTCATACAAAACTTCCCTAAGCTCAACCCTTGCTTTCAATTATTGGAATTACCAGTAAGCCTGGTATAATACATTTTATACCCAGAACAACTGCAAATCCCATTCCTGACTCATATTCTCCCAAAAAATTTCACAAGATGATACGCCTTTATGGTTAATCAAATGGTGGAAGGATTTTGGTTCTATGCCAGAAATCTTACCTACCCAAGTATCTGAATCCTTAGATATCTTCAAAATCCCTTATTACCCTTCAAATAAAGATAGGAAATTACCACCTATCTTCCATTTTTGTTCCAAATTTTTCTGCCCCCTGGATTTTCTCATGGAATGTTGAGAACCATGAGATAGACAATATTCCAACCCTAATCCGCAGATTCAAAGTCAAATGGTGGAATAAATTCCAAGTATTTAACAAAATATCAAAATCATCCGTCCAAAACTGGATAAAAATCTAGTATTCGCCAAGACCATCACCAAAGCAAATCCAAGCCAGCCCTTCAGAAACCAAGTTCCTGGCAAAAAAATCTGTGATTGCAGCAAAGTTAGAAGCTACAAAATCAGAAGAAGAATACTTGGTCATACTTAGTCAAGTATTATCACAAAACAAGAAAACATCATCATCATCATCATCGTCATCTTCGGTAGCAACACCAGACTACGAAGATGAGAATAAAGATGGCTATTATGGAATACTTCCTAGTGTTTCTTAACAGTTACATATGTATTCTAACATTAAATGGCAATACGCACCAAATAGACAGAGGAACAGGCAAAAAACAAAAGAAGCAGTCAACAACAGCAAAAGATGAATAACATCTTCTATCACGAAGATACTGTTCAAAAAGCAGACAACATCTTTTGACCAAAAAGTAGAAAAGGCAAAAGTAGAAGCGGTCGAAAGTAGAAAAAAAAAGAAGAAAAAAAAGACAAGAGAATCTTCGGCAAAAGGAAAACGCGTGAAGACCTTTTGACTTTCCTAGGCAACTTTTACTGTACGCCTTTTACTATTTACTTTCGGTGGATTCTTTTCGAACCACTTTTTAAATAGTTGTATTATGTATCCTTTTCAAAATTGTAATTATTAGGAGTCCCTTTCGTCTATAAAAGGGGACTTAGACATTCAGTTCAAGGGATCATAAAACTTTGGAGAGAAATTCTTTAATTGTAAAATCCCGATCAACTTATCTTGTATACCACCATTCAAAATTCAAATAAAACTTCAAACTATTACCTAAGTTTTCCTTTTCACTACTTTGTTTCTTATATCTTTCTTTCTGATTATTTAATTATCCCTACAATTCTTTGTATTCTTATTTCTCAGGTCTTTTCAGTTCCCTCAGGTCCCGGGACGTCCTTGGTATATATATATATATATATATTAAAAAATTAGATTAAATCTATTAAAATTAAAATAAAAATTTATTAAATTACTACCTATATTAGTTAATTTTAATTATTAATATTTTTTAATAAAAAATTAATTAAATAATTTTAACATCAATTCCAACCAAAAAAAAACTTTTTGAAAGAAAAAACATTTTCGTACATCACTGCTATTCCTTTGTCGTTTCCTTTTAAATTTCCAACCATCTTTTTACTATACATGAATAGTGAAGTGGTAATAAAATGGATGACAGGGTGTTAAGATTATGCGATTATATATATTTTAAAGGGGATGATGTGATAGTGTATATATTTTAAGGGGGGTGATTATATATATTTTAAATGGACGACAGAGTGGTTAAGTGGATGAATGTGTTCGAGGAGGATAAGGTTTTGGTGGACGTGCCAGGTCAAAAAGTCAAAATGACGTAAGTCTCTGCAAAAAGGTCAATGGACTCCTTCCGCAAAGGTCGTGGCACGGTGGCAGTGCTCTGAGCAACCGATTTTCGTCCCACTCAGCTCTCACATAACCAAACTTCAAATACCTGCACGATTCGTTGTCTGGAAGGGTAACAGGGAAAACAGTAGCATCAAGAAGCACAAGGGCAAGGTACTCGTTCGGACTTGGGCAAAGCAGTTACGCCGTAAATAACTCGAACCGGATCTCAAGTATTTTAAGCACAGTTTTTTTATTTAATTAAATAAATTTAAAATAATTTTTATTTCTATATAATAAATAAGTAAAATTTAAGTATTATAAATTTAGATTCAAACTTATTTATGATATAAAAATTTATAAATTTAATTTATTTACTGTAAAAATTAATAAATTAGTTCAACTCGAATCATTAAAAAATTAATTCATTTATAAATAAATCGAATTTGAACTTTATTTTTAAATTCATTCATTAAATAAGTCGAATTCGAATTTAATCCAACTCGCATACGCTCAATTCATTTACATTTTTATAGACATGACACATATGGAGGTGTGTTATTCATCATCATCATCATCATCATCATCATCATTATTATTATTATTATTTCAATTTTTTTTGTCTTTAACTTCTATTTTACAAATTTTTCCAATAGTAATTCATTAATTTATAATGATTTTTTTGTGTGGAGGAATATTTATACTATTATTATTCTTTATTTTATTTATTTTTTTATTTAATCCTTCATACTTATTTATTAAAGAAGTTTGACTCTAGACTCCACTAGTCATAATTAATCCTATATCAAATCTTTAAATCAACTCACTCTCTCCCCTATTCATAGTCCTTAACTTAATGCTATTTTAGTTTCTCTAGAATACTTTTCCCCCATTTTGGATTCTAAATTATATATATATGTATGAATGTATGCATGCATGCATTTTAGCTCCTCTGAATTTTATTTTTATTTAAATTAGTCCATCTAGAATACAACCTTTTCAATTTTAGTTCATAAACAAATAACTAATTTGAATAAAAAAATCTAAAATTACTAATATATATATATATATAGGAATCAAAAAAGTAAAACGTTGCATTCTAGAGGGCTGAAAAAATATTTAAGTCGATAAGTTTCCAAGTCTATTCATAGTTAGGACATTTTTAGTGTTTGACACAACCTAAGCATGAAATAAAACCTAAAAGAAAAGCATTCATTTTTTTTTTGTCATTTCCCATTTCAATAAGGGTAAAGTGGTTATCATAAAAAATGTGGATATTTAGTGATTAACACGTCTATTTTAAATTTAAATTATGGATAGGAGTAGAAGATAGAAGTTGCTCATGGTATTAGCAGTAATTAGGTATATTTATGACATCTAGAGATCATATATACTCCATTGTTTCTTAATAAAAATCCTTTCATATTTTAGAATAAACTTTAACTATTGATTTCTATGAAAGTATAATATATTATAACATTAAAATATAATTATAATATTCATTCAAAAAATGAATTTTATAGTATTGTTTTTAATCATTTCTATTAATATATATTATAAGATATTAATTATAAAAATTTATTCTTGAAATTTGTGAGACTTATATTGTAAAACGGAGGGAGTAATAAATAATCCATGCTAGTAATTAATGAGAACTATAATTATTTGTTCACAGTTCTGTATAGTTATTTGTGATATCTACTATATTAAATGTCAATAATGTTATTACTCCCTCATTTAAAAAAAATTATTTTAGTAATTAATACATTTTCAAATAACTGATAATACTAGCCTTAATGTTGCGTACGTTCATTGACAAACAACAAATTAATTAATTTATATATAATAAAAGATAAAATGAGATCTTAGATATTAACTTTTTCATAATAACAATTTTTAAAACAAAATTTGAATCCAAGTATTAATCACTATTGCCCACTAAAGAGTTACAAAGCACCTGAGAGATACAAAAGATTGCAAGTTTATGTATCATTGAGTTAAGCATTTAAAGGTAGCTGTCTATTTGGACGCATATATACTTTGTTGGCTACATAGATTCATGTACTCTACATCTTATTTCATTATTTTATGTTGGCTAACAAAGCTAAGGATCACATACCTATTTCTTCCATGGAGGCTAAACTCATTTATTTATTTAAAGTTTCAAAACTAGGCTCGTGCTTAAAATTTTTGGTTCATGTGCTAGAGAGGTCGAATCTAATGTTAGGCCTTAGAGGTCAATGTGTGATTTTCAATTGTCTTGTTTATTTAAAAGAATAATAAAATAGTGGGAGTCATGCCATTGAGAATTATTATTGAGTACTTGAAGATAAATGAATGTGTTATTTAAGGATGAATTGGTCATTGGACACGTAGACATTAATTCTATAGCAATCGACCCTTTAACTAAGGACATGCCACTATTTAAGTTTAAGGATCACATTTAATTATGGGCATTGGGCTCATATATGATAGGTATTGTGTAATACATCATGGTTAGATGTTATAAAGATTGTGTTGTGATAATTTTTCATTTAGTATGCGCAGATATGGTTTGTTAAGAAATGACACATTAAATTGTTGGATCTTGAATAAAAATTGGGTTTATTCATAAAGTTAAAGTTGGGGGTGGAGCTATGCATTGTAATGCACGGAAGATAATTTTCAAAATGCTTGATGATAAAATTAGAATTAAGTATATTTGGATGCAGGCATGTGTCTGTCATGTGAGGAGGAAATAAAGGAGATAATTAAACTAATTGTTTAATTAGTTAAGTAATTGAAATTATAATTTTGAAATAAAGAGGAGGGAAAGTAAATAGTTGGTTAAATAACTAACTCGTTACATTATGCATGTTCAAAAAATGGAGCATATATAGTGGCGTGTTGTTTTCATAAAATACATAAGATACACATGCATACACATAATTGAATGAGAGAAATAGTTTTCACTTCTTCTTCAAATTTCTTGTATGATTTTAGTATGAAATCAAAGTGTGAAGAAGAGGAATAAGGTAAGGTCCCTATTATTGTTTCTCTTAAAGAACACACACACCATTGGAGTTGAGAAAGAGGGAGTAGAATAGGCAAATCTCCGTTCGTTCATTGTTCCTGCAAATTTTGGTAATGGAAATCAATTTCGTCAATGGCCGAAGCTTGGAGGCACGCGAACTGGCCAATCCTGTTCCGTTTGTCATTTCTGCAAATTTCGGTAATGGTAATCAATTATGTAAATGGCTGAAGTCACAAGGTACGCTATATATATAATTTATATATAGTATTCAATGATCTCAATTCCACATGAAGTTTGTTATTTCATGCTTTTAGGTTTTCACATGAATTATGTATAATTGTGCATGAATGCATATTAATAATTAGTTTATTATATGATTCATGCCATCATTTTTATCTAACAAAATAATGATGTTTAGAATATATATATATACAATTTATCGGATCAGATAATATTTGTATTTGTCAGACTAGTTTTATAATGTAAATTGCGCTAAATCTCATAGACACACGAATAGAGAGAAGCTTTTTACCGTGAACTCAATTACAGGTTAGAATAATTTGTAATCTCATGTAAATGTCGGTATAATAAGTAATTCTTATCGATTATGACTTCCTTGCACATAATCCAAACACTTGTAGTTGATTTTGTTATTTTTTGCTTTCCCAACAAAAGTAAAAGTATGTTTTATGGCTTATAAATAATTTTCTATGATTTTGCAACACTCGGATCTATGACTAAATCAAGCTCAAAGAGATTAAGTTCAAATTATTCCACTCGACTTCATCCTAACTCAATCATAATTAAAATGTTAAGCTATACTCATGGGCGCTCCACAAATATGTATTGAATGTTTCATAAAAATAGCCTAAACATTCACATATGTATCATTAAGGCCGAACAAAAGAGATTGTTGCTAAGTTTTAAAAGGGAAGAGAATGGTGAAGGAGGTTATTGATGCACAAAAATTCATCTATTGTATGCTTATTTTTTCTTTCCTTAAAATGTATATAGAAATGTTGTATGATTCTAGGCATTGTCATTTTAAGTTATCTCCATGCATTGTGAGATTCCCTCTCTCATATTTGTGTTTAATGAAGATATATAATTTGCTTATGATTAAGGGTCATGGTCCATGGTTGGCTGGATTTTGGATGTAACGCTCCTGCATGATTTGAATACTAATTTATTTATTATTTTTATTTATCTAATCTTTGTCATCAATAAATATTGTGATTTTCCTTAAACTATGTAATCTCATTATTCGCTTGATGCAAATGGCCGAGTTTGAATTAAGATATTACACATGATATATAAACTTGAGAAGAAACAACAACCAGGGCCATTAACTTACCTATACTAAAATATAAGGAGTCATGAGACATGGGGATTATGGCTTGAACAGTTTCAAAAAAATTGAATTGAAGGAAAATTTATGAAAATATATTGTATTTAGTTATTTGTTTCTACTAATCTATACTTATTTTGAAAGGGAGAAAAAAAAATCGTCTAACAGATATAAATGATGTGGTTATCGACTTGAAGGCACCATATCTCAGATAGTTTCTGGCATGCACATTAATTAGCTTATAAGCTAACTTCTACCTTATTTGATTAGGTTAATAAGCTTCTAAAAAAATAATTCAACCTGGCAACAAATTTCATCATGACTAAATACAATATATTGAGGCAGCTGTAGCTTATAATAAGTTTTAAGCTAACTAATAAACTAGTTTTTGCCGAATAGACTCACGAATTTTTATTTTATTTTATTTTTCTCTGTCATGCACGTATTAGAGAGCATTTACTATTTTGCTCATTATATAAAAACCTTATCATCCGTACTTCCTCCGTCTGTATACTATGCACCAACTCAATTGACCAACCAACTTCCGCCCCGGC
Source organism: Tamarix austromongolica (assembly GCA_039764185.1). Taxonomy (NCBI): domain Eukaryota; kingdom Viridiplantae; phylum Streptophyta; class Magnoliopsida; order Caryophyllales; family Tamaricaceae; genus Tamarix; species Tamarix austromongolica. The sequence continues at coordinate 91,400,237 of CM077816.1, read as the reverse complement.
CCCACGCCCCCCCCCCAAACACCAAAAACGAAGAAGAAAAAGTAATCGATCACGAACCACCATAAACCTGCTGTCGGCCACAAACCGCCACCCCTCTTCTGGGAAAGCAAGTCGCGAACATTGGAGGACAAAAAAGAAAGCAAAAAAAAAAAAAAAAACTATTATTGGTTATAAATTTAACATAATACACACACGAATGATCTCATCTAACTTAACTAAAAAAGGAGGTATGTTCGATCTTGAGAACGTTTGCTCGAGCACACATTACCCAAATTGTCATCCAATGAAGACGACTATAGAGAGAGGCCTGGTTTTTCATATCGATTCAGTCAAGTGTTTTGTGGCCAAAAAAAGGCGAAGAAGCAGCAAAGAGATGGAGGGATGGGCGAAAGACACATTCGGGCTGTAGCTGGATCGACAGGCAACATAAGTAGAGAATGACGAGTTGGTGATGGGCAGACATAGAGAAGGATGGCCGTAGAAGTGAACAAAAAAAAGAAAAAGGGATTTATTGATCTATCTTATTATTTTTCATTCCTTTCAATAGGATAGGACCGCAGACTTGACTAATTTGATAAATTATCACAATAAAATTTGATATTATTTTATATGATCTATTACATTTTAAAAAATGTCAAATAATACATCGTTAGATATATATATTTTTTTGTTTATTGTGTATTGTAAAACGTTTTTAACATAATTTTATAGTAATTATGATTAGTTAATACTCCATCTATTGAAGAAAGGTTACTATATATTTTAAAAACAAACTTTATAAAAATAATATCTTTTAATATGTATCGATAAAAAATATAAAATAATAATATTTTTTTAATATAATTATAATATTTAGTTATATTTTTATATTATAATATATTCAATTTTAAATATAAAATTAAAAGTTAAAATTTATTATTAAAGTATGGATGGCTTTTTTTTTTCTTTTATAAAGGAAGAAGTGATATTATTAAACATATAATTCTATTGTTATATTAATTTAATTTAGTCTGATACGAAAATGAAGTTACAGGTGGGAAATGCAGCCTTCTCTCACTTTACACTTGTCACGACCTCGAATCAAGCTGATTCATTATTTGTCCCATCCCATGAGTGACTCCCAGTCCCAGGTCCCAACTAACTGAATTATCAACTTTCCTTTGTATTTATACTGTGATCTGTGATATTACTAACTCTAACCCTGTTCCTTGGGCGGAAAAGGAAGCACGCCACGCACCCATTTTATTTTACCAAAGGCAATATAGACGCCGAAAGGGAAAGGAAAAACTTTTAAAATTTAATGGTATTATTGAGTTATTTATTACTACTTTCTTCTCCAGGGACTGGGACTGTATTTTTTATTTTTTATTTCCTTTGAATACCCGAAGAGAAGTGTATTTTTCTAACTGACTGACCTCGGTCCGGATCGAAGTCTCTCTGCCTTCCTGTTTCCCTTTCGATCAGCCTCAGAAAACACAAACCGAATCATTGCCCCCGCTTCAAGCTTTTCTATGTACCGCTCTCCCTGCTCCTCTCCTCTCTCCTGTTTTTTGTCCTTCACTCTTCTGTGAATGTAATTTCCATCGGATCAAATCAAAACCCTAAAAAAACTGCAACGGAAGAAAAGTGTCGTCTATTCTTCTCTCTGTCGCGTACGGCATGTTTCCTTGTTTGTGGATACAATTCTCCGAAAAAGAGAAACAAAATGGAAAATTTCCCTTGCTGTTTTCGAAATGGATTTATGTTTCCTCTTTTGGGGCTCCCCTTTTCCGGTCGTTGTAAAAACTAATGATTCTTTTGCAGGAGCTTCCTTGATTTTTCGTTGATTGATTTTCATTTCCTGTTTTAGGTGAGAGGAGCTGCAATTGAAGCTCGACTTGCTGCGAAGTTTTAGGTATCTCCATTCAGCCTCCATCTCTTCTGCATGCCTCAGGACTGAGGGCCCCATCTCTTGCTTGAATGATCCTATGTTCTCGTCTTAATTGTACCATGAGTTTTTGTGAGTTTATGACTTGTCTATTTTCAGCCTTCAGAATCCTAAGCTCGCTGTTTTTTTTTTTTTTTTTTTTTTTTGGCGATTTCCTTCTTACCTTGATATGATTGCTGTGGCGGTAATCACATGATTTTGTCTCCTTAGGAATCTGAGAGGCCCGTTCATTGAAGTCCTGTATTTTATGGGATGTGTGATTTTATACGCGGACCACGTATATCTGATTTTCATTTTCAACATTTTTGGTCGAAATCAAATCTCTTTCTGGGTTGACATAAAAATTGTTAATTTTGGATTTCCTGAGACAGGAGGTCCGTTAAGAATTCTTGCTAACAATATAAGGTCCTGATCCTTTCTTGCCATCCACTGCTAAGATGTTTATTTCCATTCGTTTCCTGGGTAGTAGCGAAGATTCTAATCTTTGCTGAGATTATGGTTTTTTTTCTTATCTGATTTAAAGTGGTTTTTTTGAAACTTGGGTGGATCGAGCTGACCGTTTGGAAGGGCATGCTATGACAAAAAGTCAAGAACTTGACAAAAAAACTCACAAATTCATTTTTCCCCCATCTATCTCAGTTTCCATCGTTGGATATCTTAGCTCATAATATTATTCAATACAAAGCCAATGTCAGATGTATATAGAAAGGAAGATTGCTGATACTGCCTGTAATATTGCAATTAGAAGACTCATTGTTGCAGCCGGTCCACCGGCATGTGCAGAAGTTACATACGAGCCTTTTCAAAATGAGATAGATTGCGTTTTTGTTCAAAGCATTTTTGTGAGAAATCCGTTTCAAAGAGGTCTAGAATAGTTCATTCTTTACCGGCTGAAAGTTGAGTACACGTTTGTGGTGTGTGAATTTGGAGGTAGCTTGTGTGTGCATCTCTATTGGCTTTCCTATAGAGCTGAAGAGAATCAAGAGGCAATTTGTTTAGTATAGAATAACCCTATCAATTTTATGGTAGGAATAAACTTGTCTGTTCATAATTTTGCTTCATTTCTCTTTCTCCCCAACCTCCTGGCCCCCTCCTGGCTCTTGCTACCACTTTCCCACACCCCCTTGAAATAAAAATAAAAATGGGGTTATATGACGCAGTGGCAAAGGGTAAGCTTCTGAAATGCGTGAGAACCAGGTATTTCCAAAGGTCGCGTGTTCAATTCTTGGCTGCCTCATTGCACATCCTGCAATTCACCTCCCTCACAAGACCTGGGTTAGGGGTTGTGGGGGCGCTCATCATGATGGAGCTTTATCCAAATAAGGAAAAAAGGGGGGGGGGGAGTTTATGAATTACAACCAAGCATCACCAATTGGTTTTATAATTAAAATCTATGAATTTGGTTTATGAAATAAAGCATTCTCCTTAGGTGATCATCTAAATTAATTAGGCCGGATTGTGGCAATTAAAGAGGGTGATTACTCAGAAGCATAAATTAGGGATAGATGTGAATTTCTGGAGGCCAGGTGTATATCACACACTTCTAAGGCAAGAGTGTGAGAGTATGTTTCATTTCTAGCTTATGATCTTTGGGGCTGAATCTATGAATTGAAAAAACCAATCGAAGAAATAAAAGGCAATTAGCGGTCAACATAATGGAAATTGTACTTGCTTACCTGATTGATCCAAATCGATAGAGATGCCATAATCCATTTGCATGCATAACGAACTTGATTACAATCAATAACATGCGCTTGCTGGTGGTCGAGGTTGATTTCTCATGAATCTGCTGTGATTATGCTCCATCTTCTTATGGAGATTATCTGTACTTTTAGGGCGGAGAGATGGAGTGATGTAGGCAATTGAAGAAAGTTTAGACAACATGAAGATGGGAGGAGGGAGAATGATTTTACCTGATTAATCTAGATGGTGATGCTGGAGGTGCTATTACTGGTCGGTGAAGACTTAGCGATGATCTTTGAGAGGGTGCATAAGCTGTTACTGAAAGAGGAAAGTTGAGAACTATTTAGGTTTTATGGTCTTCTGTGTATTTCATGAGTGAGGCTTTATTGAGTAGTAACGGCGATAATATGTTGCATTTGGCTCTGCTGTTTTCAATTAGGTGGCTGTGTGTTGAGGTGGGGGTGCTGCCAATTTGAACTGCATTAAATGAACAAGTTTTGCCACTTCTACACAATACATGAGTTTCATGTTTTGAGGCTTTATTGTGGAATTAATGGCAATGGTACATGGCACGTGCCCCTGCCATAATCAATCAGGTGGCTTTGTTGTGGCAGTGATGATTCAACTTTGAGCTGCATTATGTGATTACATTCTAAACTCTGCTGCTCTTAATCAGGCAGCTGGGTTGAGTCATTGATGGTACCATTCGCATTAGATGAACCAGTTTTGTCACTTCTACATGACTCATGAGTATCATGATATAGGGCTTTCTCAGTTTCTTGAGGGAATAATGGTGATAATACTTGGCAAGTGCTCTGCTGTTTTAAATTGGCTGTGTCAAGGAATTAATGGTGAGGCTACAAGGCACATTTGTCATTATCAATCATGTGGCTATGTTTGAACAGCATTAGGCAAACAGGTTTTGTCTCTTTGTTGATATTTTGACCAGAGTGGAATTCATTTCAACTGAATTAAATTCTCAACGAAGGTCCTTTTTTGGGGTTTTCCTTTGGCGGATGTGTTTCTGATTAATAGACCATAGTGCAAGAAATTAATATTAGGATAAATATTATTTACCATTTGGCCTAATGTTTTTTGGATGCCCTGTGTTTTGTATAATCCCGCGAATTTATTTTCGCCGAATACCTAAATGGTGAAAATAATCACATTCTTAATTCTATGTAGGTATTTATTTAGATATTCAAGTGAAAATAAATTCAAATATGGAGGTAATTAGAATTATGAACACCACAGAGTACCCAAAAAATATTAAATCAAATGTCAAGGAACCTAAATAAAATTTATCCTTAATATTATAAGTTGTCTGATAGGTATTTTTGTAGCATGTGATCATATAAATTGCCAATGCAAAACAGTGTAACAAACATCTGACTTTTGTTTTAAGTCCAATATTTGTTTGAATTTATATATAGGCTTTCTATCAATTTATTTTATACTTGGTTAAGACAGGTGCTGTGCTGTGTACATGATACATTTATGAAATACTTATAATTAAACACGTATATGGCTTGATGTTACTTATGATTACAACAATTTACAACTCAAGTACTTCTCAACAACTGGGTGTGTTGTGGCATGAAGCTTATGTTTTTTGGCCTTTTTACCTCATTGATCTCGGAAGGTTTGTCGGTATTGTTGTTTTACATGATTTCATTCCTTAATGATAAAACATCTCTTGTTCTTTATAGTTGATACCTGATTTTGAATTTTGGATGACTTCATGATTGACGCTGGATACAGATGTTGGTTTTATGTGAATATTTCTGTGACACACTCTCTGTGGCACGTTAAGGCTTCTCTCTCTATCTCTCTGAAAGAATGACTACATATTACTTGCATCATGATTATACCAACCAGTTGAATTTTGTTTGGGATTAAGATGTGTCGAATATAGTGTTTTTGGAACTCTGTACCAAGAGGATATTTCTTAATATAATTGCAGTATATGTGCCAATGTGGGCAGCACTAGCATTCAAGCTGTGAGGATACTGTTCAGAGAAATTCTTAACTTCTTGCATTTTCCTATCTACAGGTCTAGAATAAAATGGACCAGCAAGGGCACGGACAGCCCCCAGTAATGGGAGGAGTTGGCGCTGCTCAGATGCCATATGGTGGTGCATATCAAGCTAATCAAGTCGCTGCTGTCCCTGTGCCAACGTCTGGAGTTCCATCTGTGGGGGCAGTCCCCACACAGCCAGCGGGATCACAGCTTGCCCAACACCAGCTGGCGTACCAGCAAATTCACCATCAGCAACAGCAGCAGCTCCAGCAACAGCTGCAGGCATTTTGGGCAAATCAGTACCAGGAAATTGAGAAGGTTGCTGATTTCAAGAATCACAGTCTTCCTTTGGCAAGGATCAAGAAGATCATGAAGGCAGATGAGGATGTCAGGATGATATCAGCTGAGGCACCTGTTGTCTTTGCTCGGGCATGTGAGATGTTCATATTGGAGCTAACTCTGCGCTCATGGAACCACACTGAGGAGAACAAGCGAAGAACACTTCAGAAGAACGATATTGCAGCAGCCATCACAAGGACTGATATCTTTGACTTTTTGGTGGACATTGTGCCTAGGGAGGATCTGAAGGATGACGTGCTTGCTTCCATTCCTAGGGGAACTGTTCCTGTTGCTGGCCCTGCTGATGGCCTCTCCTACTACTATATGCCTCCACAGAACTCTCCTCAGGCTGGAACTTCTGGGATGATGATGGGCAGGCCTGTTATGGACCCAAATGCTTATGCCCAGCAGCCTCAGCAGCCGTATATGGGTCAATCTATGTGGCCACAGGTGCCACCGCAGCGTCAGCAATCCTCCTCAGATGCCTAGTTTCTGTAGTGTACAAGTAAGTGCTATCTGATCCTTTTTATACTCGATAGAAATTAAATAAGCGACATCCTTCCTGGGCCAAAAGAAAATGGAGGTAAATATATACTAAAATGGAGAGATTATGTCTGCTGGATTGGAGACCTTCATATGCATTGCGTGAAAGAATACGTTAAGGCGAAAGAAATGAGAAATTATATATCTTTCTTCTACGTATGATCAAGCAATGCATTTCATGAGATCATTTCTATTCTTTATGCATACATACTATATTCAATTTTCTTTTACGCGATCAAGCATTACATTTCATCAGCAAAAGAAAAGGAACAAATCATAGATCTTTCTGTTTCATGTGATCAATAAGTGCATCTCATGAGATTGTTTCTTACAATCTTTTCTTTGTGCATGTTCTATTCAGTCTAATGACTATGTTCTATAACCAGCAACCAATCGACCTCGAGTGCATGCATCTTTCTCTCTGACATTTCTTTTTATCTTCAAATTTCTAACCTGCCTGCCGTCTCTTGGCAGATAGATTGACAGGACAGTAATATAGCGTGGCTGGAAGCTGGGAGATTATCGAGGATGTGGAGACAATCTGATGGGATGGAGTATAGTTTGTCTGATAGGGACCTATGTGAGGCTCATGTCACCTGGTGTAGTTGAGTCTTTCTAGTAGCTAAGTAGTACTTACCAAAACTCTTTATAGAGATGGTTTACTGTTTGTGTTTAATTTCCTTCGTTAGTAACATACATTACTTTTCGTTTCTTTTTGCATCGCCTTTTCGATTCTGCTTCTTGTATTCATGCTTGTTGCGAAGGTCTCATGGTGCCATACTTTTGCCTTTTGAATGCCTGTGCTTGATGGACACTCCACGAGACAGAATGTGGGGAGTGTGATTTTGGATGATGTGGCCTCTAAAATGGGCTGAGTTTTGAATGCCTTTACCAATACGACAATCCTTTTTCCTGAAATTAGAAAATTGTTCATGAATGAATGCTGCGATAGAAATTGTCAGGCCTGCCGTATAAGTTGTTAGCTATAGCAGATGCATGGATATCTTTGACCAATAGGCATCGACATTGTTTTGGAATGAAGCGTGTATTAGGTGCATCTGCATAAAAATCAGTTGGCAGCTTTGAGAACATTTATTTGCAGGGGTCGAGGGGCCTAGGAACTTAAAGATCCCAATTTTGATCTCCAAATGTGTCGGGTGTTTTAGAACAATATACTACTATAGTTTATAAGCTACTAATGGCTTGTTTATTTTGGGGTGTAATGAGGTTAATGGGGTGAATCAATTAATTCACCTCGTTTGGTATCCAATTTTATTAACGTCGATGAGTTGAATCGAAATTAAAGTTGCATCTCTGTTTACCTCTATCAATCTCATTTTTGTTAATTTTCAATTTTGATAGTAACGGAGGTAAATGTTAATATATAAGTAAATTTTTTACTTGATAAAAAAATTTACTTCTAATTTATATTAAATTGAATCAACATTCTCTTTTCTACTTAATAGAAGGGTATAACTGTAATAAATTTTTTTCATTTATTCATCTCAATCCAAATAAAAATTTTAAAACATTCGTTATAATTTACCCAAGTTAGATTAATATTATTCAAATAATATTTTAAAATATTTATCCTTATTCACCTTTACTCCCTTCACGTAAGTTAATTTTTAATATTTACATTCACCTTAATTCAAACAGATCATAATAATAAGTTATTAGAGTACTTTTTATCTCACATTTGAAAGATGAAGTGTTTTGGAATCATTAGAATATGAACATTTATGGTCCGTTTGATTGGGGTGAATTGAGGTGAGGATAAACATTAAAAATTAACCTAAGTGAAGGGAATAGAGGTGAATCGGGGTGAATATTTTAAAATGTTGTTTGGATGATATTAACCTAACTTAAGTGAATCGGGGTGAATGTTTTAAAATTTTCGTTTAGATTGAGGTGAATGAAGATTAAAATAATAAAACAAATGATATTTATACTCTTATATTAAATAAATAAGTCATATTGAGGGGTATTTTGGTCCTATCAAGTCAAAAATTTACTTATTCTTTCACCTTGACCTCGATTACCCCTGAAATCGGAGGTTAATAAAAACGAGGTGAATGGAGGTGAAACATTAACCTTGATTCACCCAGGTAAAATTATTAACTTGGTATCCAAACGGGATGAATCAATTAATTCACCTCCATTAACCTCCTTCCACCCCAATCCAAACATAGCATTAGGACTCTTATCAGGGCCCATACATTTTTACTATATTCATGAAGAGGGGGACCTTCAAAATCAAGAGAAGAGGGGAACCACGTATCCAAAGTAGGCCTCAAATCCGAAATTTTCAACTTGTAACAACCATTGATCCATGGGTCTCGACCTAGGATCTTATTGTGGCCCTATACTAACTAATGAGGAATGTATGCTATGTTATTACACCAATATCCTTTATGTAAATGCCTTTCCTTTCTTTATAATTTTTTAAATACAAAAATTGACCCAAATAACTAAGTCAAAATCATGTTACTTATCCATTACCCACTTTCTCTCTCCTTGCCTTTTTGTTTTTAAAAGTTTTTTTGATTTCTTTTTCATCTAGATTTGCATGAAAGAGAGCCTGTTAGACAAATAATCTAATTTTCAATTGTTATGTTGGTGGTCCAGGAATCGAGTCCCATCTTGTACACCAAGTTTCCCCTCCCCTTGGTTTCTAGGCTCCTCTTTCCCCTTGGTGTACCTAAAAAAAATGAAGGAGAAGAATCAAACAACTAAGCGACATGAAACTATCCTAGAGTCTATACACCTATACTAGAGCCTACAGGAAGTTTGAATACTCTATCTATGTTTTAGTTTTGGTTACAACGAGTTTGTAGTGCCTTGGTCTTAAAAGCAAGGAACTATAACAAGAAGATAAGGACCTTTGATTTATGGATTTTAATATTAGCCTTTAAATATTAAATTATTTGAAATAAATTAATTTATTAAAAAAGTTACATTATGTGATTATTAAAAAAAAACTAAAATTACAAAACCCTTACTCTTGCGGTACATCCATACGCACTCGTCAACCTCGTTGTTTCTTCTTAATCCTAGGTTTTTTCTCCAACCCAAAGAAGCAATCCAATGTCCGGGATTTGCTTGTCACCATGGAAAAGATGAAGAATGATAATTCCGTAAAATTAGTTTTGATTAGTATAATTATTGTGTATACAGAATAATTAATATTTTATTTAATAATTTTTTTAGCTAAAATAAACCAATATTATCAAATTATATATGTATGATAATTTGATTTACAATTCAAATACTATCGGTGTTTAAGGTTTTGATTAATTCTATATAATACTAGTTAATTTCATCGGTTGTTTGAATAGTTTTTTTGTATAAGTAATGATCATATATTAATATCAAAATCATGAAATACAACCACCAAGAGACTCAGACACACAATTAAATACTACCTCCTATGCGGTTAACTAACGTGACTAGGGAATCAAACGTTTTACATGGAAACAAACTTTCTACCGTATTAGTCATTCCTCTTACTATAATTTGAATCAAAGCACTAGGCAAACGTCTCATTTGACGGAATATACGTTGGTTGCTTTCTTCCCAAATACAGTAAACCACTTTGGCCAACATAAAACGAAGGAAATCAGTTTGTCATCTAGGGCCCCTCACACCTCTACGCATCCAATTCATCACCTAGGCTAAAATTATTAAGTGATGAGAAAACCCATCCCCTTCAACAACTTGTGCCAAACTATTCATACGTAAGGGCATTCAAAATGCAAATGAAGCACTATCTCTTGTTGTTCTTCACTTAAAATGCAGGTAGGGTCATGGTTCAACCCCATTTTCCCCATTCTATCCTTAATAAAAAGCTTACCTTGGACCACTAGCCATAAGTGAAACTATAGTCGTGGCGAGGAGACCGGGCTCCAATCAACGTGCCACCAATTCACCTCATCCCCTTCAGACTATAAAGCGCGTATGCTTAAGATATGCTATAAGAGTTAGCACTTGTAAGGCCATGCAAGCTGCTAGTACTCATACTATCAACATATATAGCCCGCAAACGAAGAATTCTCCTTAGGCACCACAACGCTATCCCTTTTTCTTCAATCTCCCACAGATTCCTAGACTTCACCGAGTGGTTGTTTTAATAGTTGATGTGCACAACTAATTACTCTACATGTCTCTTTTTTTTTTTCCACTAACATTTGTTAAATATTTCAAGGTGCTCACTAGTCAATAATTCACTAGCAACGTTTGTGTTTTCCTAGCAGATGTTTGTTCTTGTGCACAACTTTTATATACAACTTTATGCACATAGAGTTACTTTTAATAAATGCATAACTAAGCATTTGTTTGAATCTCCTTACAAAAAGTAATTATCATAGATCAAACTTTTATTTTATATATTTTGAAACATAATTGTTTAATTTTATATTTGAACTAATTAATTAAATGAAAATTATAATTTTAATAATTTTTTTAAATGATGGGATATACTATAAAGTTAATTAGTCTCTTCTTTTCATAGGTTAGAAAGCATAATTATTTGCTATCTTGTTGGCATGTAGAGATTTTTTTAAAAAGGGTGTATACAACAAGTTTTCATGTATGCTATTATTATGTTGTTTCTTATATTTTATATGAATTCATGCCATATTTTATAATTTATATGCCTTTTATTGGAGTTATAGTTTTTTGGCCAAGTGTCACAGATTTTCTTATTTTGAGGCCAAATAGAGTAAAAACCCAAGCAAAAAGAGGATTGTGGATGTCATTGGAATAAAGAAGTTAAGATGGATGATAAGCACTCAATTGAGATTAATCATACAAAAGAAGCTAAAATGAGTCTCTTAGGAGATAAATATAAGCAACAATGGGTTGATAATGCATGGTTAATCTAGAACAATAATTTATAGCTAAGAAGATAAAAAATGTAAGCATGATTTACTCATAATCTGGAAAGTTTTCAAAGATAAAAGTTGTTGATCTCTTCATCAAATTTCTAACACATTTTGAATCATCTCATATTGATCTCAAATGAAGAAGTTAAGGCCAAAATACCAAAATTTGTTATAATGGACAATAAATGCTTAAACATAGTCAAACACAGCTAGGTCATGTTATTTGAACACGGTCGTGTTGACCCCAAATCTTCTCGACGAGTAAAATATTTGGTTTGAATCTTTCTAACTAAATATCTAATATTATAATCGACCTATTACACCAATTTTGTGCCAAAAAAACCATCTACTCCATCTATAAATACATTATAAACTCAAGATACACACATATTTAACCTCCATATCTCAAGCTTAGGGTTATTTACATTTAAGACTTCAAGATTTTGATTTAATAGTATTAATCTATGCAATATTCAAGCTTTCTATTCAAATTGATCATGGTTTCTTTCATTATTAATATGTTCTAATTCTCTTTTACCAAGGATATGGTGAAACCCTACTCTTTATTATATTTGATCAATTGAATGCTTGATTATTCACTTGATCTATGTGTTTTGTGCTATTATGATTACTAGTGCTTAATTAATAGATGGGTCATCTATAATTAGTGTTTAACAAGTTGAGTTGAGTTAATAGACCGATAATCTATAATTAGTGTTTAACAAGTCAAGCTAAGAGCAAAAACTAACTCTCAACTTTAGGTTGAATAATATAAATAAAATTACACGGGTTATAAGAGTAATTACATGATTTTCTATGACAATAGAGGATGATAATTAATTAATTAATTAAACTTAAAGCATCTTTCATTATTTAAATTATTTGACTAGATATAACGAAATTGATAATTAGTTATTGGGATGCATAACTTGAGAGAGTGTGTAAATTATATATTTCCATTGACACATAATTGATAAGTAAAAAAGTTAAGTAATTGGTTGATTGAACTTTATAATTGGATAGTGGCGAATCCAAACCCATTGGTAACTTTTACTAATTGAATTGGACTTCATTAGATTTTACTTATTGTTGGTGTAAAGATTTTTATATGAAATTCTTACTTTAGAATATTAGTTGTTTTTATTTGATTGCAATAACTAAGGCTTGATTATAGTGATTTGAGTCTTTGAGTTATTAGCTTGTCTCTGTGAGATGACAATTCAGCATTTTTAGTGCCATGTATTACTTACGACGAATATACTTGTCGATAAGTATAATTGACCGATATAAAAAAATTCCTTTATATTGTGTGTATGCCAAATTCGTATGATAATTAGAAGCCACCCTTAATTTATTAAACAATATGATTGTTTTAGTTAAAAATACTTTCATTTCATTTAAGGAGATCCTATATTCTTATAAAAGTTCTAGTGATTGAATCAAATATATAGAAAAAGGGGTAATTTCAATACGTTGAACTTTAAAAATTCTGTGACCAAACCTAGTGATGAGAAGTTTGGTGTATCACTAAAGATAGATGGTAATGGTAACAAAAAATAATAGAAAATTGATAATTAAGAATTTATTGGATTGATGCAAAAAAAAAGATGTAATTCACCATATACATATTATTTTCTCGATGTGTCATTGTTCACAAAGCATTCTAATACAAAGATAAACTTAGATATAGAAATTGTTGAGACTAACATTTTATATTCAAGTGTACCTCCCAAAATTCCTACTATATTAGAGTATATTCACTTTGATTAAACTTTATTTCATAGTGCTTTACTAACCCTTAGAAACACCTTACAGAGCAAAATTCTAAAAATTCATTGACTAGGGGGTAGAATGTTATGAAAACTAAAGCAACCTTGCTAAAGATAGAGTCTAAGTTTCCAAATGTAAAAAATAAAATAAAATCCAATTCAACAAGTTAATAAAAAGGCGGCATTAAGAAAAAGAGGTGTAATAAGGAAGAAGGACACCTTAGTGCATTAATAGAAATATATTGTTTTCTCAGTTATTTGCTTTATATTAGTAAAATTTCCATTTATACTATCAATTATGTTATGTAGGTTGGCAATTGTATTTTTAATGAAAATGTGCCTAGTACCAACTATATTTTACCTGAAAATATGCCTACTATCGACTATATTTTACCTAAAAACGTGCTTGTATCAATTATGATATGTAGGCTAGCAACTATATGGAAAAAATAAGTATGTTATGTAGGCTAGCAATTGTATTTTGCCTAAAAATGTGTCTAGTATCAATTGGAAGTATAGACAAAAGGTGTGTCATAAATTTATCTAAGAGCCTGCCATTTTTCCTTTGCATTATTCTCATAGCTTTTTAATACTTTATGTGAATAATGGTAAAAAAAATATCATAAATTTAATGATATGTTTCCCAAAAAGAAGGTATACACTGTTATCAACCATTTTAAGCTTCCACTATCCACCAATAATTTGGGAGTATTACATACACGCCCTCTTGAGAACGTAACGTCATCATTGTACCTCGACCATTGTTTGTCTCATTATAGTCTATCCTAAGAAAAGTCTCATCCAAGTTTACACTGTTATCAATCATTTTAAGCTTCCACTATCCACCACTAATTTAGGAGTATTACATACACGGCCTCTCCAGAATGTAACGTCATCATTGTACCTCGACCATTGTCTGTCTCATTGTAGTCTATCCTAAGAATCATCCTATTCAATTTTAGTTTGCAGTCACAGTTTCATTCTTATACCATTTGTAACACTTTGTCCTTATGAAGGCCTCTTACAGATCAACAAAAGTCTTTTTGAACATTTTTTTTATCCACTCACATATATCAAAAAAACTTTCTAGGAGGTCACATTCAAAGTCACGCACACTTAATTATAGAGTTCTTTAATGATATGTTTCTTAAAAAGAATATATACGTTATTGATATAGATAGTTTTATCAATTATTTTAAATCTTCATAATCCACTAATAATTTGGAGTATTACCCCTCAAATATTGGAACTTTTTATATACTCTATATAAAACTTGAGATTTTAATGATATTTTTAAGACTTCTCTATATTTTTTGACTTTTTAATATTTTTATAAATTTTAAGGAAATATTTTAATTTTCAAAATTTTAATGAATTATAACAAAAATCTAGATTTTAAAAAATAAGTATGTAAACTATAATTTTGTAAAAGAATTTTGGAATCAAATGTTTACAGAACATTAGAACTAGTAAGTTTCTAGTTTTTTAACTTTTGCAAGTTAGAATTTTTCTAATTTTTTAAAATATCTTGAATTTGTTATATTTCATGTTTTTTGATATATATATATATATATATATATATATATATATATATATATATATGAAAATTTAAAGTCTAATATTGTTTATTAATTAAATGTGTTGTATAGTCTTTTAAGTTTATTAAAGTGCATTTTATATAGTATAAATAATTTTTTGATGAAGATATTTGTTAAATTCAAAGGATTGAAAACAATTATTCGTTACTAATGAATTGAATAATATGAATAAATCACTAAAAATAACCTCGAATTTTCATTATTTATGTGTTCTTAACTTGGTAAATAAAGAAATAAACATATTTTGTATTTTCTTAAAACTAATTTTGAACTCTTTTTATTTATTAAACTTTTATAATGCATTTATAATATAAATTAACAATTTCTTATTACTTTAACTTTCAAGTAAAATGATATTTTAAAAAAATAAAATATTAAATTTTTATTTAAACAATTCTATGTTAGAGAATGAATTGAGTTTATGAGGCATAAATAGAAAAGTTGTATGCAATAAAAATACGATGTGGATAGTGATAAAATCTATACTCTATCTAATGAGTTTCACATTTCAAGAGTTTGAACATTTTTTACACGACTCTCTATTAAACTCAGTGGTTAGTAGAAATTTGAAAGTAAAAAAGCCTTAAAGCTTTGTTTAAATGTTACCTTCTCAATAAAGAGAATAAAAATAGTTTAAATTAAAAAAAAGTGATCAAACAACATTAGGAGGTTTTACTTTAATAAATCTATCATCGAGATTTGAGACACTCACTAGTAGAAATTTTAATTTTAGTGACAAGTTTTAGCAACGATTAAGAATTATTACAATTAAATATATTTTTGGTGATGAATATTTTGCCACCATTTTTTTAATTAATATTGGGTATAATAACTTTTTGCTTATTTCATAACTATTCAATTATTGCTAAAAATTGACTTTAGTTTTAAGAACAACTAAATGTGGTTGCTAAAAAGTGTTATACTTTTGGAAGTATAATCTATCATTGCAAACAAGTGTTCAGTATAATTCAATTTTAGTATTATCCACAACAATTATGGTTACCCAACACACACCAATTATTAGGTACATGATAAAGGGAAATAAACCTGATCTTTCAAAATGAAGGGACATAACAAAGTATCATCTTACTCACAGCGGAGCCCTTACTGGTTTATGTCTCTCTTATCATTTCTCTTATGATCTTTTTCCATTTTTCATCTCAGTGATAGACATATTTGTTAATCAACATCTCCTCCTTTTCTATATCTATTTATCTCCTATCTCAACATTTTTTATTTCTTACGATCAACATAAGAAAATTTTTAATAGATGGATATGGTGTTCAAGTTATTCGATGATTTTGGTATGCAGTTTTTCTTTCTTCTTCTTTGCAGCTTTATGAAGTTGAAGGAAATCAAGAGAAATATCTAACATATTAGCAAGCTCATTTGAATTAGAGAAACTCTAGAATAGTTAGCGATGAGTGAGTTTTTTCTTATTGTTCTAAGTTTATTAATCACCTTGTTTCTTTGTTTCTCAACTTTTAGGGTTCAATTATGCTATTATGGAACAAATTTGTTTAATTTCTACTTCTTCCTCTGACCTACATGCTAATTATAGGTTTTTATATGGGAAAAATCACTTTCATATAATTTAATTGGTTTGCATACTTTAAATCTGCCGACTGGTTTAAGAAAAAAAATCATGTCTGTTTAGTTTGTTGTTAGTGGTGTAATTTTATAGACTTTGCAACTAAAATTTATGAGCTAAGTTATCTTTTCTATGGTAATGAGTTTGATCTTTGTCTAAACAATGCTGTTAAGCTAATTACTTAAACAAGCTGTGATTTAGTTTATGTTTTAGATTCAATTTAATAATATTTGTTACCAAGTTTGATTCAACTTATTCTAATATGATGCATTTACTTTTTGATTCAAAACTACTTATGATCTCCCATATGAAATTTGGGGTGTTTAGTGTTCTTTCCTAAACTTTTAGCTAGAAAGTCTTGATTTGATGGCATCATTGTTTATCAATAGATATTATCTTAACCATCTCTTCTATGGTAGTGATTAACAAGTTCAATGTACATTAAACTAGATCTAGTAAGTTAGATTATCAATATTATAATCATGATTCAAAAAATTTTATTTGCTTAATTTTTATATTACACATGTGATAATGACCCTATCTCAAGAAATACTATTTCTGAGGCTTATACAACCCAAATTTCTCAAGTACACCATAAATTTTCCTATAGGACTCATGCGGATACCAAATTTAATATAAGTTTCCATAACACTAATATTAACAATATATCCAAATTTTGTGGTCTAACTATATCATTTCACATATATGATAATAACCTTCTTATTTTACGGTTACTATTCCCAAATCAAGTCATTTCCTCACTTTATCAAGTTTAGTCCATTCATGAATACTCTAAAGACTTTATATAATTTATTGGAATATTTTAAATAATATAATACATTAGAATACCATGATTCCCATATTAACCAAATGCCCTTACTGATAACCAAAGCTCTTATTTCATGCAAATCTTATATATTTTTGTAACATTATTTTCAAATCCTCCATTTATCTTCATATACCTTATTATAATAATTTTCCACTTATCATGCCTCATTAACTCATATTACAACCGTATACCACATCGAGGGTTTCCATATAGAATATTATTGTAATGATATCACCTAATTCTTAACTTACTTATTTTCCCATCATATAGTATCACAATCTCATATTTTAGCATTAACAATCATAAATTTAACCACATAATAACAATAAAATGGTATTGCACACAATCACACATAACACTTGCACAAAAATCCTAGACTATGACAAGTATCCTTACTAAGTAAGGCTCCGGTCTCTAAGGACACTTATCCTATCCTACCTCCTCCAGAACTTCTGATAAATCACCTAAGAAATAATTTGAAAATACACATTATCATGTAATTATATATTTAAGAATAATATAATGTAAATGAAATTGAAATAAATGGGAAAAAACCAAGGCTTGAAGGAATCTTGGACAAACTTATGCAATAAAGTAGAGGTTCAGTTGGGATTTTCTAAGAGGAAAGGCTAGAAATGGCACAACCTTCCATCGCTAGGGGTAGTGTAATGACAAGGGAGGCTGAAGCAAGGAAGGTAGTACCATTATGAATGATCAAAAAGGTGGAGTGTGGTTCAGTGCCGAAGGAAGGGGGTGGTGTTTGTTTTCTTTTGGCTAAAAGTGGAGGGCGGAGTTTAGTTGTTTGGCTACAACAAGGTTGTAGGCTTCATTGCTTATGAAAAAAGGTGGTGGGCGTGGTGCTCTTGGCCTAATGGTGGATGTGGGATGCATTTGGTTTTGCTCCAGTTAAGAGTGGAAAGAAAATAGGGGAGTTGTGGTGGTTTGTGCCAAATGGAGAGGGTGAGTTTTGGCCGATTTGGCTAGTGGTTGTGGGGGAGATTCGGTGAATCTTATTGGTGGTGGGTGTGGTGCTTCGATGAAGGATGCTGAAGGTGGTTTTGGGGGATGTCTTTGTGGCATTGAGGAGGGGGGAAAAGAATGAAGAAATGTTGCGTTTGGTGGTAGTTGGTTTCAACAGAAAAATGAAGGGAGGAAGAGGTGGTAGCTTTGATGCATTTAATGTGTGCCATTTATATATATATATATATATATATATATATATATGTATGTATGTATGTATGTATGTATGTATTTATGTATATAAGACATATAGAGGGAGTGAGAGAGTAGGGGAAAATTTTCAACAAAGACCCTGATGTGCAAAAGGTGGAGGTGGGAGATGATGGGGGTGGGTAGTAGCTTAGCAGGTGATGGGGTGTGGCAGGCATTATTAGAGGACAACGTTTCACATAGGAAGAGGGGAAAAGAAAATAAAGAGGTGAGTCGACCAAAAGGAGAAAAAGAAAGAAAAAGATAAAGGAAAAGAGGAAAAAGGGAGCAATATTAGGTTTGGTTTTAGAATTAGAATTAAGTTAAAATATTTTAGGTTAGGGTATTAGGATAGTTTAATTATCAATTAACTAGGATTAGGCCAAGATTTAGGGTTAGGGAGTTAGGCTAAGGTGGATATGTTAATTTTCTGATATTAGAATTAGGTTAAGATGTTAATCACTTGGCATTAGGTTTAACTAAAATTCAGGGTATTACAATAGGGATTACCTGACTTTCAGCAAAAGCACAAAATATGGGTAACCTACTAAAATTTATTAGGATCCGCTAATTCAACTTCTATACCTAAAAATAATACTACATTAACCATATTAATATTTAACAAATAAAATATTATTTTTTTATTAAAATAATTATTAAATAGTAAATTACCAAAATGCCTTACTATTTGAAAAGGGGGTAATATATATATCATGATGCATGAGTAGCGTAAGTTTATGGAAAATAAGGAGCTTCAAGGGGAGATTGGTTGGATGGTGGGGTGGAGGTTGATGGGTGCTTGATGATGTGCTAGATGAGGAAGGGTGGTGAGATGGTGGAGCTAGGACGAGGGTTGTAGAGGAGGTGGTGGTGAGGTTGCTGGCTTGACGTAAGGAAAGGCGACGAGGATGTTGGCGGTGTTGGGAAGAGAAAGGCAGAGAATGGAGAAGGGAAGGAAGGGGGAGATGGGGAAGAGAAGGGAAGAAATCGAGGGGTGGGGTAAAACAGAAAAAAGGGTAAGGGTGTGTGTGTGTATGCATACACACATGGTTTGGGGTGAAGGGAAAGGGAAAATGATGAGGATGGGTTGGTTTAGGAGAGTAAGGTAGGAAGGTGAGAGTAGGTGGTGGCAAGGTTGTAAGGCTTGCATTGGTGGGTGATGTAGGATGAGCAGAGAAGGACGGTGCAGGAGCTAGAAAAAGGAAGGGAAGAGGGGTATGTGAAGGTGAAGCAAGGGTTTGGTTTGGCTCGAAAGGGAAATGGAGGTTGGCGGGGTGCAGAACGTAAGCATAGGAAATGCAAGAGGGTTGTTGTAATACCCCAGTTTAAGTGGAGTGTAATAAAGATTGATATGGCTAATTATATCAACATGGTATACCATCCTTTTGGTGATCACAGTTAAGTGTGCTAGCTATGGAGCAATTGTTAGGATGGGTGAACCTTCTGGAAAGTTTTAAAAATTTCCTAAAAATTTCTTAGGAAGTGTCTGAGTGAGGACAAGGCGTACGGAAATGACTCATGTTGATTTTTGGGGCCAGCCGAGCAATCCAAAAGTAATCTAATGTAGCCCTCACATGGTCATATTGACTCGGGGTGTTACAAATGGTATCAGAGCGAAACCATGACAGTGTGCTGAACTTGGATGAGCTAGTCAGCCACCTAGTGGGACGATTCTTGGGATAAACTATATTGCGATAGTTAGTAGTTGAGGTGCAACGAGGACGGTGCGCTCTTTGAGTGGAGGTGAATGTAATACCTCAATTTGAGTGAAGTGTAATAAGGATCGATCTAACTACTTATATTAATATGGTATACCATCCTTTTGGTGATTCCATCCTAAGAACTCCACAGTTAAGCGTGCTGGTTGTGGAGCAATTTTTAGGATAGGTGACTCTTTTAGGAAGTTTTAAAAATTTTCTAAGAATTTCTTAGGAAGTACGTGAGTGAGGAAAAAGCGCGCTGAAAGGACTCATGTTGATTTGTGGGGCCATACAATCAATCCGAAAGTAATCAAAAGTAGCCCCCGCATGGTCATATCGACTTGGGGTGTTACAGTTGTTGGGATGAGGTAGAAGGAGTAGAAAAGGGAGAGATGGGATGGGTTGGGTTTAGACAGTGGTAAGAAAAGAAAGGAATGGGATGGGATAGGCGTAGGCGAGAGGAGAGGAAAAGAGTGGGCTAGGTGTAAAGAGAAAGACAAAGAGAAAAGGAAGAAAAATGGAAAACAAGGAAAAAGAAAATAAATTTACGGCTAGAAATAGAATTAGGTTTATATTTATAATTAATATAAAGATAATTAATCCATATTTAGGGTACTTGATTAGAAAAAGTAAACCAGAGTAAAGTATATAGAGTTAGGGTGGATTAAATAAAATAAAAGATAAATTGACTATGATAGATTAATTTAAGAATTTATTTGGGTTTAATGGTCAAATGTTAACAAAATAATTAATCTAAGATGTTTATGGTTAAGTTAAAATATAAATTAATTGGGATTAATATTAAATAATATTTTGAAATATTATAGAGATATCAAGAATGTAGGACACATAATATGTGTAACATGAGATAGATATAACTCTACGTCCTAACCTCGGGGTATAAACTCACATCACTCTGCCTGAGGAACCTCCTCAAAGTCAGCATGATCATCCTCAAATACATGTGATACAACGTCTACAAATGTGTAGTATTAGTATGCACCTTTTACTGAGTAACACAACTATCCTAAAGAGAAAACATTATGCATGAGACTCATGCAAAGAAAGAAATATAACATGCAATAACAAGATGGTTTCATGCTTACAAATATATGTAAATTGAGAAGAAGAAAACTCAACCATTAAGCATAAAATAATGTAATATGAATGTATGAATAGATGAGATTCATTGAGTATTATATTTTATTATTGTGATCACAACTAATAGATTATATCAACTTAAGGACGAAGACTCAAAGAAACCATACCAACAAATCTAGTACACAAAGGGTACTACCCCTAGCTAGCCCACCCAAAAATGTAATCAGACCACCAAATATATAGGATACTTAATCACTTACGTATGCATACCCCCTATAGGGCCGAAATATATCAAGACACCTATAGAGTAGAATAGGGGATCCCAAATATTGTAAGGCACCTGGGATTACATAATAGAAAACAATAGGGATGATACCAAATGAATACCAAACCTGACTCAGATAACTAATCTGAGTAGTACGAGTCCTGACTCAAGATCTTTCACCGTAAGTAATTAATATTTTATCAAAAATTTAGGCCAAACAAGAACAAAGACCCATAGAGTATCACTTAATCACTTTTATAAACATAAACTAATTATTTTATTAAATTATGATATTATCCATGTACTTGATCTATAAAGGAATAATGGCCAAAACCATTTAGATCACAGAGACCCGTTGACATACCATGATGGTCCAATTGAATATATGAGTATTTAAATCCCAATGAAAATTATTGAGGCATTAAAGCCCAAGTTCTATGCTATAAAAGTTCCAATAGAGTTAGATATCAATGTACATTAACTCCAATTATTCAAGCAAGGTTCTATAGCCAACATCTAAGCCAATCAAGGGTTCACATATAAGGCTAAATCAAATAACTAGTCTAAAGGCAAATAAAATGACTAAAATATCTTTAACGTCAACTAACTCATCTTAATATTAAGAGAGGCGTATTTGATGCTAAGTGATTTATAACTAAAAAAATTATTTTCTTATGATGAAATATAAATATAGACACCTAGTATTAAATACTAAAATTACTCAATGTACCCCAAAGTGTCTCTTTCTCTTTTATTTTCCTTGATTAATTAAGTATTTTAATTAGCATCTCTAGGTCTACCCATCAAATGTCGCCTAAGTATCAAAAGTATCCGTTATAACTTTTTTTATAACATGATATTCACTTAGGTCTTGAATTTTTTTTTAATTTACACACAATGGCCAAAATTCCCTCATTCACCTAAAATTACCTTTTAAAATCTAAACATATCATATACCAAATTTTAAGAAAAGACCCAATGAAGATAAAGGTATACTTAAAATTTTCAAAAAAAAATCTTTAATTCCCAATATAAATATGTCCAAATATGTCTAAAACCTAAAAAAAATCATTTCAACTCTAAATACTCCAAAATTCATAATATAGCTTCTATATCGTATTATACATACAATAACTTACTTAGATAAATTGAAAATAGCCAAAATCACATAAAATAAAGACGAGAGCTAAACTACTCAAATATACAAATATTCATCACAACTCTATTGAAAATTTAGCACAAATCTACTATACATTCACCACGACTCCACTAAATATTTATCACATTTACAATAGCCATATGAACATGCGAAAATCACACAAATTATTCTCTCATCAAATTTTCATGCTTATACACATAAGATAGAAACATACACATGTCATACAAGATTTTTCAAGATATTATTTCATGATTATAATTAAAATAAATCTAATCATTCATAAAATAACATATAATACACCTAGCACAAAATCCTATTTCTAAAGGTTAGTTTAGTTACCAAAATTTCTAAGCTCCTTAGCAAAGCTAAAATAAGGAATCTATCATCCCCTTCTCTAAACCACCAAGCCACCTTCAAGAATATAATATAAAATAGTTAGATAAACTAATATTAATAAATAGGTAAAAGGAAAAAGGAAGAAACAAAATGGAAGAAATAAAATGACAAGATTACTCTTGAATATGGAGGCCTAGAAGCCACCACCAAAAACTACTAACAACCACCAAGGAATGATAGGTCAAGGTTCTAAAGGGTTAATGGGAAGGAAACCAAGGAGAAAATAAGAGAGGAAAGGCATAAAATCTATGATGTAACACACTCTACATTGGCAACAAAAACTCCAAGGTTGCTCAGCAAGGCAAGTAGGAGAGGAAAAAGAAGAAGGGAGGGGCATGATTTCCTAGTTAAAAATGGTTCTTATATGAAATGTAACATTCAAAGAAAAATAACAAACAAGAACATAAGGTAGATAAAGTAAGGTCGAGGTGTGGTAGTTGCTAGAAGTCACAAAAAAATAGCCTTGATGCAGTTGTGAAGATCATCGAGAAGCAAACCTTTGGTTAAGAATAAGCTTGAAGGGGCTCAATTTTAGGGATGTACATGGTATGGAGTTGTAGTATTCAATGAAATATTTTAAACAAAATAAAAACCAAATAAATAGAACAACAAAATAGAGAGAATGAGTTGATGTAAGTTGAAAAAAATCAACTTTGAACTATGCTGTAATTTTGTGATTTTATGTGTGTTTTGTAATGGAATGTAAGATTTGGAAAAATTAGAGTGAGACATGTTAGGGTGTAATATGGAGTGAGTTTTTGGTTTGACTTTAACATCACTTGAGTACTAGGATTAGGGTGTAAGAGAGAGGTTAAGCTATGGTTGAGTGTGTAAGAGATATATAATAAAATCATGATTATAGTACTTGGTGCACTTTTTGGTTGGGTAAAAGGTAAACAGGTCACAAATATGATTTTTTTTTTGTTAGGAAACTAGTTAGGAGTAAAATAATGGTTAGAGGATTTGTTACAATTTTTTTGAATAATTAAATTTTAAGAAAATCTAATAATGAGTACTTATTGGGAAAAATATCAATTAAATTAAAAAAAATAATAATAAAAACTTATGGAATGGTGTGGAATAATTTTAGAAAATCAAATAAATAAAAATATTGGGTATTGAAGTTGTTTTGAATCTTGATGAAATAAAAATGGCAAAATGGATAAATTTGTCTAATCGCGTAAATGGATTTTTCTACGATTTAATGATTTAGAAAGAATAGGTGATATATCAATAAAGAGAATGGATGGAATTCGATAATAGAATATTTAAATATAAGCATGTATGGTAATTAGTGTTTGAGAGAATGGGGTATTACAATAAGCACGTCATGTATTGTAATATCCCCATTTTTTACCAACCAAAAATTTTCATTTTGAAAGAATGATGTGGAAGCTAAAAAAAATGAAGAATATTATTGCCACATCTATCATGAGAAAATGTGTATACATTCACCTAACCCGTGATAGATGTAAGGATGCATACGAAACACAAACAATAAGAAGAGAATCATAGTGCAAAATAAAATTCTTTATAGTTTACAAAATTACTTTAGCCAAAATAAATGGACAAGGACCAAACTAAAAGTCTTAGTACAGGATAAAATTTTGAAATTTGTACTCTATGACTTAAGCCCAAGATTGCAAAAGTAATCCAAATACCCACATCAAGTCCATGAAAAAATAATATGCTTGGTATATAAATACTGAGTAAACATACCCCACTCATAGCAAATAACATTCTCACATAACCATATCATACCAAACATAAGATCATACATACCTCAAGAATAAGACGTGTTAGAACATATAATGCGACCAAACATCTCAAACGACTACTTATCAACCAACTAGTAGACCACGTAACAAAGGTAGTATACAATGGTAACTACTGAAACCTCATAACAAGGTTAGTATAAAACAGTATGTTCTAATGATGGCACACAACAGTGATCATCCCAAACTAATAGTAGTAAATGGAGGTAACTACCAATGATGAGATATAATGACAACCATCCCAAATTTATTTTCAATTATTAAGCCATATTCATCCAATCACATCAAACCATTGCATTTGACTTTGAGAGGGGTTATCATCTCAACCATGTAAACCATCATAGTCATCACTAAATGGAATTCACTCACTTATAATATAGCTAGTCAAAGAAGCACATGATTGCTCATTTCAAACACAAAAACTAGAGCTCTAAATTATAAAGTACGTGTACCCCTATAAGGTTTGTGATTTAACCTATAAAGTATAAATTAGCCCTTCGACCCGAAGGTCTTTTACACTTGGGGGCCTAACCCGAGGCATAAGAGGCTTGCCCAATCAAGTCATCTTTCACTTTAAGTTATTAGTATTTTGATTTAACAAAGGATCCCAAGATCTAACATAACATCCAAATCAAGCTAACAAGACTTTGACCACTCAAGGTCATAACAATCAATTAGACCTAAAAGGGTGAGGTTAGGTAACAAACCATAGTCTTGCAACACATAAATAATGTATTTCCAACTTTGTCCTTTAATTCTAATTATTCGAAACTCACCATAAAGTCAATTACCAACGATGTGGTCATTGGTCAAACCTAAAGCCAACTACAAGTAAACTAAGGTCAACCTACTCTAATTTATTTAACACTTAAACAAATTAATTGTAATACCCTAACATTCTGCTAAACCTAATCCCATATGATTAATACCTTAATCCAATTCTAACCTCAAGAAAATTTTATTCTAGCCTTACCCTAATTTATTGATCCTAAAATCTTAACTTAATCCTAATCTTTGACCTGAGTAATTAATATTTCTTAACTCAACCTTAATCCCGGTAGATTTATATCTTTAATCTTGCTTAATTTTAGCTAATCAAAAATTAATCTAAATCTAACTTAAGCCTTTTTTTCCTTTTTCCTTTTCGTTCTTATTTTTCCTCCTTCGCCAATTTCTTCTCCTCCTCCTCCTGCATTGCGTGTATTTCTCTTAACTCCTGCAACACACAACTCTCACCTCAACCATCGCCTCTCACCATCTCTCCCCCATGCCTCTTCTGCCCTTCCATCCTTCCCCTACCATGTTTTTCTTCTTTCCCTCTACTCACCCTCATGTCATGCATTGTTGTTCACCATCACCATCAGCCTTCCCCTGCCATTCCCCGTCGCACACCACACCCACACACATATAACACCCCATCTCTCTTCCTCCCTCATTTTTTTACCTCGTTTTTCCATTTTCTGTCAAGCTGACAGCCCTGCCTAGGCCATCATCATCATCATAATCTTCTTCTTCTTCTTCTTTGAATTTAGGTATTTTAACTTGTTAGGTTGATTAAGGTATGATAATAATATCATGAGAAGTGTTTGGAGTAATTATCTAATGTATTTGATTTCTCAAAATAAGATAATGTCCTGATTAGGGAATAATAATCTTAAAATGATAATGTTATTATTACATGTGTAAACGTTAGAGTTATACCACTAATTTTGGATATGTTGTTAATATTGATATTTTAAGGATGTATATTAAATTTGGGTAATTATATGAGTCTTATGATAAGAGTTATGACTTATCTATGAAATTAAGGTTTTGGGAGCTCGATAAATAGTAACTTTTGAAGATGGTCTTAATATCTGTATATCGATGTCTTTCTTGCCTTAATTATGTTTTGTACTCATAAAACCGGTTATGAATAAGATACTAATTATTTAAAGTGAAAGATTACATGAGTTAGGACCAGTTATACATGTCGATTTCACCGCATGAGAATATTGGCCAGGAGCATTCTACCTTAGGGTTGTATAATTTTGATAACTGTTCCACTAGTAGAGAATAATAGCCAAGAGCATTATGCCCTGGGGTTGTATAATTTTGATAACTGTTCCACTGATTGAGAATAGTGGGGTGAACTCAATCTAAAATAAATTCCTTGAATGATCACAATCATGGATAATATACTAATCATTTAAAATGAAAGGCTACGTGAGTCAGGGCCAACTGTATTTGTCTATTCCACCGAACGAGAATAGTGGTCGGGAGCATTCTCCTCCAGGGTTTTTGATGAGTTCATATTTTGACACATTTTATACCCTTATAATCTTAGTTTTTGGTAGTTTATTTAACTAATATAGGGAAATAATTATTGTTTTATGCTTAAGTGGTAAAAATTGTAAAAATTTATTATTTGAGCTAAAATGATATAAATTAAGTAAATTTAGAGTAAAATATTATTTATTAATATTTATTGAATTTTATTTTGCAGGTATTATTATTTTTAAATAATAATAAATAAATAAAAAGAAGTCGACGTTTGGACCAACGGCCAAAGGTCGAAGGCCCAAACGCCACAAAATGCAAATCAAACGAGCTGATGAGCGCACAGGTCGAAGGAGCAAAATGTGGGCCACGAGACAAGTCAGTGAGGGCTGACGTGTAACGGAAGAGGAGCGTCAGCCGTCGACAGAAAATTATAAAAAGGAAGAAAGGTGCGCGGCAGAGCGGGAGAGCAGCAGAGCAGAGAGAAGGAGAGCCTTCTCAAGCTCGGGCGACAGAGCCTGACGAGAAAGAAAGGAGGCTCGGGAGGGGGGAGCGCGAGAGCCTTCTTAGGCTCGAGCGACGCAGCGAAGGACGAACAACAGTGTGCGGCAGAGAAGGGCACGGGGTCCGAGGCAGCACAGCTCTGTCAGCTATCAGCCGCCAGCCGGAAAAAGAAAAAAGAAAAGAATTTTTACACAGAAATTGAGGTGCCGAGAGGAAGAAAAATTAGAGGAAGCATTTATACCGGTAGAATTTATTTCAGATAAAATTAATTTTTATCTGAATAAATTCTTAATCTTTTATCCAAAATTAATTCCGGTTATTTCTTTCTCTTATTTTTAATTTATATTTTAGATTTACATTTCTGTGTAATTAATTCTTTAATTATGACTGGCTGATTATTTATTGTTAGGGAATGAATTGGAACCCTAGACTATGGTTTGACTTATAATTTTATTTTCTTTGTTTCGTGAGATTGTTTCTTGACTCTATATTAATTGCTATCGTTTACATGTATAATTCTATCAAGTATAGTTTATTTGGTGCATGCCTTGTTCTGGTACCTCATAAGTGACAGTATGTAGGATTATTTGCCTGCGAGGTGGCCATCTAAATATACTAGAATTTATATGTATAAATTGCAACTAGGTTAGATAAAAATTCACCTAATCGTTTTGTGATTCTAACCGAAGTGGTAAAACGTTTCGATACGTGTGGGTCAAGGATAGGAAATACAACTAGACATACGTTTGTACTAGTCTGGGTACTTAGATTGACAACCTTCCACTTACACTTAATGCATTAAATCTAGTTAAATATAGGAGCCACTTGTTGCTGCTATACTGCTAGTATTTAATAGGGTTAATATAGGCACGTGGTCGTATTAATTAATTAAGGGAAGTAATATAAGGTGTATGGACCTGCGTTTGGTGTGCAACTTGGTCGATCTCATTCTCACGATTAAAAGATGACTTAGAAATAAATATTATATTTTGACCTAATCTAGTGGTGGATTTTTATTTCCCTAACATATTTCTCATATCTGCGGTTTCCCATCATTTCCATTATTTTCATTATTAGTTTATTTTATTTATTCATTTTATTATTTTATTATTATTTTTATAACCCCCATTAGTATTTTCTCTTGTTTATTTATTTTGTGTGTTATTTAGTGTTTTTAGTTTTATTTCCAAGCTAGTTAATTAGAGGTGAGCCCTCTCAATCCCCGGCCTAGAACGATACCCTATTTACCAGTGCTACAATTGACAACAAGAGGGTTTAAATTGCGTGCCGGCTACAGTCGTACCAGTTTTATATATTGATAACCATTCCACCGGTAGAGAATAGTGGTCAGGAGTGTTCTGCCCTAGGTTTGTATAATTTTAATAACTGTTCCACTAATAGAGAATAGTGGATTCCCTAAACTCGACGTAAATAAAAGAATGGATCATGCTATATTCTAATGGTACAAATCTGAAATTAATCATTACCCTGTATCAATTGCGGTATCTCGCATGTCTACTACTTTTCGCTATGAATGCATGTAATTATGTATTTTTTATTTTTCGGCTATATTGTTACCTTATTTGGTACATAGCATACTGATTATACCTTTTTATGGGTATTGTTTACTCCCACAAACAGGTGACTCGAATGTTTATATGCATGTTGATGAGGACCAAATAGATGATATTGTAGCTTATGATGCTTTGTATGGGGTGGAGTGATTTTATGCATTAAAGCTTTTGGGAGTAGATTCATGTTTATTCGGATGTTGGCTTTACTCGAATACCCTATTAGGACTCTTAGACCCATAGTATCCCTTCTATATGTATTTTAGATTATTGTACTTAGAGTTACTCTCTAAACTTGTATTTAAGTTTATAAAACTCCTCTTTTTTCTTTTTGTCCGATTTAGCATTTTAAATTGTTTTGTCTTGTGATTGACATAAGGATGGGCTAATAAGCTAGGCTTTCGTCAATTATGGCAGTAACACCCGGTTATTTGATTTTACACTTCCATTGTAAAACAAATTTTTTAGTAGTAAATTTTGGGATGTTACATTAATCATCCAAGATCATGCAACAATGCTAGAGCATACTAGCCAAACAAACCAAAGTTAATGCAATAAAGCTAAAATAAGATTGATCACATATAACAAATAATTGTAAAATAGTTATCATGTAAACTTGAGACCTAGCCACTCCCTCCACTCTCCTATAGCTCGTACTCGGAGAGTAGTGACTATTGCATGGAAGAAGATGGCTAAGGATGATCCACTCTCTCCTATTTAATGTGAATTGAGTAATAATTGCGAACCTATAAAGATTAATACTAAATTTCCAATAGCTATTTTGTTGAACAACACTGATGTGGTATAAGAAAGCTCTATTGAACCCATAAAATGTGAATTACAAGGAGAATCACAAGGTTTCCCAACATGACATCATATGGACCCTAATTCATTAATAGGAGATGACCTTGTTGACAATAATAATTCTATTATGTCCTCTCCTACCCCTACATAGGTTCTGATAACATTTGATGGACTTGATATGAATGTGAAATCTAGTAATCATAGCCC
Source organism: Tamarix austromongolica (assembly GCA_039764185.1). Lineage (NCBI taxonomy): Eukaryota > Viridiplantae > Streptophyta > Magnoliopsida > Caryophyllales > Tamaricaceae > Tamarix > Tamarix austromongolica. The sequence goes on along the minus strand of CM077816.1, from coordinate 91,370,105 downwards.
TAGAAGGACACTGTTATGGGCAATTGTATACCTACTTCAACCATTTCTCTACAATATATTCCTCCCATTTTTGTTGGTAACAAAGTTAGAGAAGTACTGTAAAAAAAAAGTGGAGAATAAATATTTGGATTGGCAATGAGATATTATTGGATATATCATTAGGTATCAACCTACTTCAAATCAAATGCTCACTTTTTCCAGGATTCATTGGACAAGTGTTAAAGAACCAAAGATTTTAATACATGATAATGGCTTTGTTATTTTTAAATTTGATTCCAAAGAAGATTGTGATTCAATACTAAGTAAAGCTTGTTCAACTTTTCTTAATTAACCTTTTATCTTGAAGACATGGCTCGAAAAATTTTAGTTCAAAAAAGAAAAGTTTCAATTCTTTCCATTATGGATAAAGTTACTTAATTTGCCTCTTGATTACTTGGATGTTGAGTCCCTAAGTAAAATAGCAAGTGACAAAGGTAGACCTCTGTGTATGGATGGAATCACATCTAAAGGAGAAAATATATCATTTGCACATTTAATGGTGAAAATTAATGTCACCAAAAAACCTCCTAAAACCCTATAAATTCTTGATCTAGATGGTGATATAAGCAATCAAACAATTCTTTATGAATGAAGACTAGCTTTTACTCCAGATGCAGCATGTCAAGTCATTATACATCTTCTAGTAAAAAAAAACCAACCTCCAAAACCTATGAATCAACACTATCAATAAAGGAATATGCCTAATTACATAAACAAGATACAACAAAAATGGAGAGTCATAAAACCACATCAAGTTGTTCAAACCATTGACCTATGGAAAGAATCATAGATTAGGGAACATGGGAACATGAATGATTAGGGAAAACCATTGATCCTATAGATGATCTATCTTGTTCCCTGCTAATGGAGACTAATAATATTACACAAATAGGAACCAAAGTTTCTACTTTAATACTAGTGAGGGAAAATTTAATTGTGGAGAAAAAAAAGAAGGGGAAAGGTTTGCTAGATGAAAAGTATCTTCATCCAATCCATAATCAATAAACTAAATCATAGGGATGTGGAATGTCATAGGCTTGAATAAGCCTTATGAACAAAGTGATTTAAAGGAATGGATTCATATGAATAAAATTTTAATTAACTTGTAGAAATAAGAATAAGGCAAGCTAAAGCTAGTAAAGTAATGGTAAAACTAGGATCTCAAAGACAAGCTCTGTATAACTATAATAATTATAACAATGGGAGAATATGGTGTGTATGGGACATGAACAGATGGGAGATCAGCCTAATTGCTTATTGTGCTCAAGATTTGTTAGTTAAGGTTAAAAACCTAGCTATTGGGTCTGCATTTTTACAACTTTTTTTATGGTTTTAATATTTGCAATAAAAGATCTTTAGAACTGGTTAGATATTCATAAAGTAACTGACATACCATGGATGTTACTGGGGTACTTTAATGTGGTGCTCCATGATGAGGAAAAATATTAGGGTTCCCCTATTAATGTTCATGATGTCACATAGTTTAGATATTATTTAAATCTCATTATGGATTATGACCTACATTATAATAGCCTTAAATATACTTGGAACAACAAATGTCTAGGTGTTGAGAGGATTTTATCCAAATTGAATAGGGTTTTGGTGAATTTTTTATGGCTAAATACCTTTCCTAATTCTCATGTTGAGTTTTTACCAACAATAGTCTATGATCACAGCCCTAGCATTATTTATTTCAATCAAATAGATATTAAAGGTAGAAAACCATTTAGTTTTTTTTGATATGTGGACTTTTGATCTTGATTTTTTACCTCTAGTTGCATCTATTTAGACACATTATTCTCAATATTTGGTGCTAAGAAGAGTTAAAACCAGTTTATGGGAGTTAAAAGTTAAGCTCAAAGAATTTAAATGGCAGAAGTATGGTGGAATATATAATAGATTTCAATAACAAAGAGAAAAACTTGATAGTATTTAATTGGCTTTGAATGAAAACCCTAGTTTTGCTAGCCTAAAAGAAGAATAAAGAAGTTGCTTAAAACTCTATGATCAAAAGCTTAATTGTGAAGAGACTTTCATTAATAAAAGCTCAAGTATAAAATGGCAAAACATTGGTGATGACAACACTCACTTTTTTTTATCAACACAAAGGCTAGACAACATAGATGACTAATACATAAAATTCAAGATGTTGATGGCTATATTCATTCTTTCTCTGAAGGTGTAATTAAGGCTTTTTTGGAATATTATACCTATTTCTTAGGGACTACAATTGAAGCAAAAGTATAATTCTTGGAAAAAATTATACATGAAGGACCAACTCTATCAATTGAGGCTTAACATCAGCTTATGTCACCAATAACACAACAAGAAGTTAAGGATGCACTCTTCTCCATTATAAATTCCAAAGCTCTAGGCCCCAAGGGTTTCACAGTCAGATTTTTCAAAGCATCTTGGAGTATCATAGGTAATGACATATGGAAATTAATAGCTGGGATGTTCCATTGTGATTCTATGCCGCCTTTTATGAGCTAAAACCTTCCTGTCCTTCTTCCGAAGATGGAAAATGCTAAAAAGGCATATCCTTTAGGCCTATTGCTTGTTGGTCTCCCTTATAAAAATTTCTAACAAAGGTCCTTACTATAAGACTGTAGATAGTTGTCTCCTTTATTATTCATTCCTCTCAAGCTGGTTTTATCAAGGGAATATCTATATATGATAACATCCTCTTAGCACATGAGCATATCCACATGTACAAGAAGATAAATATTTCCCCAAGGTGTATGTTGAAAGTAGACCTTAAAAGGCCTATAACTCTGTGTGATGGGAATTTTCAGAGAAAATGTTACTACATCTTCACTTTCCCCATTCATATCATAAAGGTTATTATGTCCTATGTTTCACAAGTGATATATTTCTTATACCTAAAAAACTACATTTTAGACCCACTCAATGGTAAAAGAGGTCTGAGATAAGGAGACTCGTTATCTCCTTATCTCTTTGTGATTGTTCTGGAATACTTCAGCGGCATGCTACAATCTCTATTGAAAACCCCAACTTTTCAAGAGCTGCCTTAATGTAAAAGGCATAAGATTGTGAACCTATCTTTTTTCTATGATGTTATTATATTCTAAAAATGCGATATACATTCTATCCATCTAATCAAGCATCAATTTCAATTGTTTAGTGAGTTATCATGCCTTAGAATTAGCCCCAACAAAGGAAAGCATACTTTGGAGGAGTGAACATGACAAATAAAGCCTAAATTCTTACTTGTTTGGATATTAAGGAGGGAAGCATGTTGGTCAAATACCTTGGAGTCCCTTTAGGCTCATATAATTTGAGCATTGCTAACCTCATGCCTTTGGTTGATAAAATCACAGGTAGGTTACAATATTGGTCAACTACGATTTTAACTTATGCTGGTAGATTCTAACTCCTTAAGTCGGTTATCTTTGGCATTACAATATATTGGAGACAAGTTTTTTTACTGCCAAAAATGATAATCTTGTAAATCATTTCATTAGTAGAAGTTTCTTATGGATAGGCAAGACTACACCTAGTAAAATATGTCTTATTACTTAGAAATTTTTTTGCCTACCTCGCTGAGAAGGTGGTATGGGAATAATTGAACCATAAACCTGGAATGTTGCTACACTAGGAAAGAAACTATGGAATATGAATAAAAAGGCATATTCTTTGTGGATCAAAGGGGTACACAATTATTATATTAAATGCCAAACTTTCACAAAATAACAACTACCTTCCATTACCTCAAGCTTGGTAAAAAGAATATTTGCATTAAGGGACACCTTGTTGTCATGGATATAGATGCAACCAACAACATACAACTTTAGAATTGGTGATATTTATGAGTACTTAAGACATAAATATATAGTTACAACTTGGTGAGAATATATTTGGATTAATCCTGCAACTCTTAGACACAAGACTACCTTTGAATTGTTGCACATGATCAACTTACCATAAAAGAAGTGTTGTCTAGATTCATACCTCTACCATCTACTCAATGCTACTTCTATCCTTAGAATGAAAGCATCCAACACCTCATGATGCAATGTCCCATAACTATTTGAGTTTGGAAACTAATCAAGAAGGTTCTTAGTGCTCATAGACCATACAACAACTGGTCTAGGGAACTTATCTCATCTGCAAGATCAATAAGAACCTCCCCAATAAAAAATCAAATGCTAAGGCCTTTCCTTGTTGTGGGTTTATATGAAGTATGGAATACTAGGAATAAAATCCTATTTTCTAATGTTGATCTTAACTGATCCAATCTTATTAAGAAAATTGCTTATACTTTATCCATTATCGGCCTCCATTAATATAGATTTGTCATGTTTGGTGTTTAATGTAGTCTCGTAGATAAATTCTATTCCATTGGATGTAATCTTCCTTGGTTTTAATAATATAAAATATTTTTGAAAATAATAATAAATAATAATAATTACTTTAAACCATATCAAATGCCTTAAAAGACTAAAGATTATTCTTCGATACCATAAAAGACTAAGCGAATGCAAAAAAAAAAAAACAACTTAGAACACCAAAATGAATTAATTAGGAGATTTTCTAGAAAATTTTATTTACCAAGATAAGTCAAATTCAAGTATTAGCCAAAATTTCTCAAAATAACCACTTTGAATCCCAAAAGACCATATACAGGCAAAACAAACAAACATATGAGACATATTTGAGTTAGGAATCTCAAAATAAGATTGTATACCCCTTTTAAAAAGTCACTATTCATTAATAGAAAGATGAAAAGTCAAAGTCCGATTTAAAGTCAAAGTCAATGTTAAGGTTTGACTTTTACAATTCACATATTCAATATTTTTACCATTTTAATGCTAATTTGATCATTTTAATTATATCATATCATGATTAATCCACCATTATGCCTAATTTAACTTGTTAATATTTAATTAATCCTAATAAACATGAGTAGTACTCAACTAAACCCTACTTATAGTAAGTAGTAAGTAGTAGGTAATTAGTGAATAACACTTTGGATATTCTAAAGAACATTCAAACTAAATTTCTCTAAACTTAATGAAACTTTCATCAATCATAACTTAAGGTATATCAATCTAAAGGAAAACATATTATATATAAAACTTCACCTAAAAATGCCAATAAACATTATGGAATCATTATATTAACCAAAAACCAACTCTAACATTAAAAAAAGAAGAAGCCAAAACTAGTTGTTAAAGCAAACATAGTGAAATTAAACATATTTGCATACTCATGAGAAAATGATCATAACTTTTTACATACTAAACCAAATCATGAACCTAAAGTGGTGTTAGAAAGAAGGTATATTAATATTTAATTTGGAATATTAAATATTTAAATTAAATATTAAAAAAACACACACACACACCTACATCTTCCATGAAATAGAGGTGAAAATCTAGAAATCTAAACTATCTTGATAATCCATTTCCAATGAGTTTAGGAGCTTTATCAACAAGAATAAAAGATTAGGAACCAAATCATAACTTTATTAATGACCTTATCAAATCCTATATAGCTAATAATACACATAATATTGAAATACATAAGGCAACATAGAAAGGAAGTAAATAAAGAAGTTTATATTTAACTAACCTTTGATGCTTTGAGGGTATTGATTTGCTTGTATGAAGCTTCAATGGAAGGATTCTATGGAGGGAGTTGTTTGCGTGAGAAGGGAGAGAGAGAGAGAGAGAGAGAGAGAGAGAAGGTGATGAATAAAGTGTAGGGAGAATGAATGTATGAAGTTGTGTAGGAGAAGTCTTAGGTCATAATATATAAGGTTAGCTTAATCATGTAACTTATAATCTTTGGTTTCACTTATTATGTGGGCTCCATGGGGCTAAGGTGGTGATGCAATTTAGTGGAAATTTGGGGGGTGATGATTGAAATGGGTGAAGAAGCAAGGTGAAGGGGAATACATTGGGGATAAGAAGGAAGGAGTTAGAAGATATCATGTGCTTGTTTTTTTTTTTAATAAAAACTCATGATTTGCAAAGGAATTCTAATATCACAAGCAACATAAGGGGGAAGGTGACATTGGTGCCACTTGTGGCATATATTGAAGGGATAGGATTCCATATTAGATAGGTTTGAATGGATAAGATTGAATCTCAAGAAATAAGATGAGATTGGAGTACATAAAACTAAGTTTTTATGGCATATTTCGCTTGAAAATGACAAACTTTATATGAAAATGATAAACATAAAGGCAATATACTTTTAATTCATTTTTATCCCAAAACACCAAAAAACAATAAATCCTCAAGGTTTTATAATTTTTTGATAATTAAAGAGATTGTTTCAAGGTGCAAAACACAAGAAAAACTAAATGAGACAAAATGAATTTTTGGTGAAAGCATATGTTTACTATTTTTGAATATAGCTAGGAGATTCAAAAAAAATTCGAGGAATCCCAACAAAATTGATTCAAAATGATCTATAAAAAACATATGTTTTTGAATATAGCTAGGATATTCAAAAAAAATTCAAGGAATCCAAACAAAATTGATTCAAAATGATCTATAAAAAACTAGATAATCAAAAGAGGCTCGGAAAGTCTTAATGAGCAAAGTTATGAGCAAAGATATAAATAACGGAGCGAACTCTTTTTGAAACGTAACTAGGGTTTTTAATCCTTCAAAATATGTAATAAATATTTTAATAATATATATATATATATATTAAAAATTTGGGATATTATAGGTATATGTAGCAAGCGGAGTTCGAATCTTGCAATAAGCATTTTTTTCACAGAGCCTTAGACTTCACTCGTTCGGCTGGCCATAGCTCTGAGCAACCATACCTTGTGTACAACTTTGGAGTTATGGTGGAAAACAAATGGCTTATTCCCCCACTATTTGTCGTTAAGTTTCATTATTTTTCCTCTTTTTTCCGCACTTTTTCCCACTTTTTCCCAACTCTATGTTATTTTTCGTCTATTAGTATCATTTTTAATGTATATTTATTACATATTATGCATATAACTTCTATTAATTTCACCAAATATCTATTGTGAAGAATATAAATTAATTAAAACTCTTCAATAATAATTTTAGAGTACATTTATTTTTAGGCATATTATATTCATCACATATATAAATCATGTGAAAATCACATTAGCATACGAAATGAAGACGCAAAAGAATATAAAAAAAAAAAACTGTATCCAAATGCTAAAATAAGGAAAGCGTCCAAAAATATACATTATGCTTCAAGAATTGTATAAATTTGACAAAGAGAATAATATTTTTGAAAATTTTTGCAATGTAATAATTTTACATAATTGATAAAATTTTATATCTAAATTCATATATATAATAATTATCAAATTCATGATATAGCATCCTAGTTTCTATAAGTTTCTAACAATGACAAATTTTTATACAAAGATATAATTGCCAATATATTTAAATATTTCATTAAAAGTTCCAATAGTATATTTAAGCACAAAAAGAAAAATTATTTTTTAAAAGTCTAAAAAGTTATAAATTAATATGAGTTAATAATTTTATAATTCTAAAAAAATTATTATAAAAAATATATATTTTTCAAAAAATCAATAATTATGAGATAACATTTGACACAAGCACAGGTTCAACAAATTAATTATTATTTAATTTATACCATTTAAATGATAAAATTCATTATATTACCAACTTTTAAGGGAAATTGATTTTTTAAAATCATTTGATAATTTCTTATATATTTAAAATCTTCAGTAACTTTTTTCAAAAAAGGATACGAGATTAAATTTTACAAAGTTTAAAATAAATTATAAAAAATTAAATATTAAAAAAATTATTTATATGACTTAATTTCTTTTGTAATATTATAAATTTTATTATTTAGTGGTTTAAAACCAAACAAAATCGTTTGTAATACACCCCCAGATGTCGAAAATGAGCGAGAACCCGAACTTCTTGTCTTCCATTAGCGGTTAGCGACTTGAGTGCTCAACTGGGAGCTATCAACATCAGTAACCGGCGTGGAGCAGATGCTGGACGTCTCACTATAACAACAGGAGAGAAATCTAGCCAGCGTAAACTTCTTGCTCGTCTTCTTTCGCAGTATAGTCCTTGATTGACTGAATGAACTTTGGACTTCAGTTGTCAAAGCTTACGATTTCTGCAACTTCTATTGGATTCTGATACTATATGGTACTCCTACTTATTTGTTTTTTAGCTCTTGAATTAAAATCCTGTTAATGTGGTTCTTCTTGTTGATCTCAAATTTATGTTGATTAGTTTTACGAGCGCTTTGGTGACTGATTCATTGCCGAACTTAATCACTACTTCGTTTGACACTGATAGATATGCGCGAAATGTACGCCTGCTACGGTGATTTAGTTTGTTCATGGTGAATTATAGGTAGCATCGTAATTAAGCTCTCGGGGTCACGTTATTATTATTCATCTTTCATGCATATACTGCCATTTGAATGTGGGAGTTGAGAACACTAAAATACGACACGTTTGCAGTAATTATAATTGTATTCCAAGGAAAGAGGTCGCAATAGAAGCATTTGAGGTGGCCGAACTGGGAGGGAGGGAACTATTAGTGTCGGCAGAATGCTATTTGGCATAGATGGATTATATTAGTGGCAACAATAGTAGCGTTGCCTTGGTCTTTCCGTTCTAGTAGACTTTGATGAAGTTCCTCCTGTGCTTCTGCCTTTGGCTGTTCAACCTTGTGTCAGAAAGGGATTCTTTTTGGTGGGATTAGGTACAGTGATAGGTAGGGTTGTAAATGAGCTGAGTCGAAGTGTCCTCGGGCTATAAAAGAGGCTTGGGCTCGCGTGCTTTTGCACTATAAATGAGCTCAAGCCTAAAATTTTCATGCTCAAGTACGACTCTTTTATTAAACGAGACAAAAAATAAGGCCTAAGTTTGGCTCGCTTAGTTAAATAAACAAGTCAAGCAGAGTCCTTAACGAGCTAGGCCCAGAAAGTTTGCGAACTAGCTCTATTCACTTACAACCCTAATGATAGGCTTACACCGCATACTTGGGCATCCATGGGTGGACAAGTCTGTAACAATATTAGTAGATTATACAGAGGAGCTGGGATGAGCTTTTTGCTGCGATCTGAGGCGTCCTATGTCCTAACCATTTCCTTATAAAATCTTACTCCCTCAGTTTGATAAATAAAGTTTTTGTTAGCAATTTATATATTACTTTAGGAGGCAATAAATATACTATAATATAACAATTACACCACTAATTGAGAAATAATATAACAGTTACTGGATGAAAGAAGAAAGAGAAAAAATAATACTAAAAATGTAAAATAAACAGTAACTAATATAAGAGAACTTTCTTTTTGAAACAAAATGTTCTATCTAAAAAGATTTTCTTATAAAACGGAGGGGGTATTATCTATCATATTTGATTGTTTTTCTTAAAGAAAACACTTAACACACACACACACACAAAAAAAAACATAGAAAGTAGACAAGAGGCCCATGCCTATCTTGTATGGTTGAGATCTTACTGTTTATATAAGACTTAAATATATGTATGTATGTATGTATGTATATAAACAAGGAGTCAATAGCATCTTGCTTTCCAATACAATGTTTTAGTTTCACATATACACAGAATCGTTTGGAATCATTAAAAGCTTATGGGATTCCACACTATAAATAGTTATTCATTGGTAATCCAACAATCAAAATCAAAATTAGTTCACAACCATTCATTACTTGATTTGAATTTCGCCGTGGTTTTTTCATTTAAGTGCCAGGAGAGAACTATGTAAGAAGGGATGTGCTTGAAAACCTGTTGGAGGTCCAAGATAAATTGATACTCAATGTAAATAAAAATCCAACTAGAATTACACTCGTAAGTATTCAAGCTTCAATTTCCTAAGAAATATTCAATTGGATGCCAAAAGAGAATTAGGGATAGAGAGGTGTGCCTGAGTAAGCCTAAGGCTTGGGAAATATTTCTCTTAGTGTGTTCAACAAGGATAAAAGTAGCTTATAAGCTAGTTTGTAGCGTATCTAATCTAGCTTATTTTTAAAAAGTTTGGTTCAATAAGTAATTTTTAGTAGCTTATAAGTTATTTTTTGAAAAGCTACTTCGAGTAGCTTATAGGCTTTTAGTTAGCTCAGTTTTGTCAAAAATACTATTAATCTGCATGTTATTGGGACCAAGACTGTAAATGGCATGTTATTCATGTTCACACATGTCGGGCTTTAAAACTGATTTTTCTTCATTTGATTTGAGGATGCCAAGGGGCATATTATGTTAAGATGGTGAATGTTGGAAACATCAATACTACGCATGCTATTATACTATCGTTTTATTTTCTCTATAATTGAGTCATAATCTAGGTGTTAGGGTGTTTAGTTGCCTTATGCTCTCTTAAGTTTCTAACATGTTGATGTCTGATGTTTGGATCATTCTTTCATGGTCGTTGTGATGATCTGACCTTTTGATGTTGTCATTGTAGCAAACTTCACTTTTAATGTGACTCCCAATGGTCATATACTGATAAAGGGAGTTACAACCATGGGTGAGAAAATAGTGTATAAAAATTCTATGAAGTTTGAGATGCTGACCTAGAATATGTGCTTGTTATGCCATTTTCTTTCTCATTCAACCTCCCTGGTGAAATTGATTCACAAGAGTTAGCTGCAAACTTTGGAATTGATGGAGTTTTATAAGGGATTGTGAAGAAGAAATAATCAGAGTTAATCTAATAATAACTCTGTATGACCTATGTGTATAATCTAGTGAACTCATTTTTTTGTTGCTGGTAAGTTTGACAATTTGTCCATACTGGAATGGAAACCAATTCCCTCCCTTGAATTTTTCACCAGCAAAACCCTCTGAGGAAAAAATGTGAAAGTTATGTCTTCCTTGTCCTTTACTATGTAACAATCGGAACAAGTTTATGGAGCTCTACCAAAGTCGATTGATTCCTGTTCAATTAGGGGCATATCATTTTTTTTCTATGGCTGAATAGGCACTTGGCTTGTTAGGTGTCGTTGTTTGTGCGAATTGGTTCTATAGATGGGGTTTACACCTTCTGGAAGTTGATTTCTTTATTAGGAACCGGGGTTTGGAATTTGTAATGGATTGACAAATAGATTGAACATGCGTGAAGTGTGTTGTGGCGGATGATATTGGCAACCAACCTATTTCGGATGCAACCATTAACCTTTTGCCCTAGGCAACCAACCTAGGGCTCTAGATATTGATCATATCTCTTGCCAAAATTTTGGGGAGATAGAGGCAAAGTAGTTTGCATTATGCTGAAGGCTGGTCATGTCGATGTAAAAGATTTTCCTTCTGAAATTTGGGGGGGGGGGGGGAGGTGCTATACTACATGGACTGTGTTTATTAATACGGTTTGTGCTTTTCCCCATTTTCTGTCGCTGCCTCTATTTCACTTATGTCAGTTTTGTACTATTATAAATAGATGTGTATGGAAATCCTAGCTGTCGCAGAACCTGTCAAGACTCCTCTTCTCTAATTCTCATGTTGCTTAGAGTTCTAAAAGAGAGAATTTTTTATTGTGAGCGATTTCATTAAATTGTTTGATTCTTCTTGTAATCACAAATACTATATGTAATAGTTTTCAGGGCTTTCTAGATATTAATCATCTCAACAGTCCCAAGAGCTCGTAGTGACCTAGAAATGCCAGAGTACTTAATTTCCTCTTCCAGTCCGCCCCATGTTCTTATTCCAATCCGATGTCACTACCTAACTGGCCTCCCTGTTCACCTACACTTTCTACCTATATATATATAAATACCTTGCACCGACTCTGGCAGACACTTAAATCCTCACTCTTGCTTTCATGCACAGCCAGTTGATTGCATTTTCTGTGATTGAGAAGAGTAAATTTTCTACAACAATCGATGGATTCTGATCCGACAAGGTACATCTATCAATTCCTTTTTTTTTTCTCTTTTTTTTGTTCTTGATCTGAAATTGGGCTTCATTTTGAGACTGTCAGGGAAGATTGAAGGTCACTCGATGCCTGAATTTGTGTAACCTGAATTATAATAATTTTTTATTTGACGATCAGGATACTAGTTAACAACAACATTACCATTATTTTTAAAAAATATGCAAGCTGTGTCTAAAACTATTGGTATAATTTTGGTATTGAAGGTTTTGATTTTTCCTACTCTTTATTTGCTAATATATAAATTAGAGTCAATGTGGTGATCTTGCATCCTTAATGCTGATATTTCTTCCTTTGGCATGCATATTTATTCTGTTCCATGGTATTATAGTCTTATGTATCTATCCTTTTAATTAAAGTGCGTTGGTTTAGTTGATTTTAAAGCAATTCATGCTTTTATTTGGCTTGAGGTTTGCTTGGTGTTGAATTTGTTAATCTGAAAGTGGTAAGATGGTCCTGAGATATAACCAATAAGTGTTCCATTCATTGAATACTGTAGATTGATTTGGGAGGGGGGGATGTTGTGATGATGTTTCAATTGTTTCAAGCAGGTGGGTGAAGGCTCTTAGAGGACTAAAATCAGTCATTATGTGCTGGTAAATAATATAGACTGATCTGGTCGTTCACTTCCTGCATGGTGAAACTGTTTTCAGCAGACACAGCCCCAAAGGCTCATGTTGGACTTAATTTTGGTTATTCTTCACTAAGTGAAAATGCACCATTCATGACAATAAATTATTATTAATTTATTAGAGTGCTATCCCCATGTGCTGTTGAGGTCAGAATGCAGACACTAAATAGATGTGTGCATTTCGGAATCTTTGCTATTTTAATGGGCTATGGCATTGATCTGTTGTTGCTAATTAACATCAAATGAATCAGACAGCTATTGAGCATATGTCCAAAAAGGACCTTCTTTTATTTTCCTTCCTAAGTTATTATTTGATGCCGAGTTTAGTGCAAGGGTGAAGAGTGCTAGGATTACCTTGACTACATTAGAATCCTTCAGAAGCTGCAGATATTTTACTCATTTCAAATTGAAGAGAAAACCATGTGTAATTAATCACAGAAGGTTTAATCATATGGCCATGGACAAAGGAGTGAGAGAGGTTAGTGTTGTTGAAGTTGGAGAGGTAACTATAGGAGTTAAAGAGGAGGGGCAAGAGGGAGGATACTATCAAGATGCAGTGTCGGCAATGTGAGGGAATATGGAACATAGTGTGCATTTTAATTTGAGGTTTGAACATCTCAGTGGCAATTGTGCTAGTTTTGGCTGTCTAATTAATTGATTCTTTTTTCTGGTAAAATAATCAATAGTGGCGTTATTTAGTGGAGTTTGAACAAGTTCCCTTCTTCCCTTAGTCTATGCTAATCAAAAACCCAAGGTAGAGTGTGTTAGAAGAGGGTTACTAGCATTTTGATGTCACTGATGTCTCATCTGTCTATCCAATGTGTAATATCCCTCAAAACCAAGCTTCTATGTATGAAATGATACTACTTCAATGTTGAAAAAGTGGTTGATCTAGGAATTTCATTTGCAAGTGTCTCATGTAATTTATGACGAGTTCTAGATAAGTATCCAGTGGCAACTCTAATTTCCAATTAGATGAGGCTTTTTCAAGTTCAAGCTTTGAAACCAACTTGCATATCAATGACAAAATTGTGAAACGAATTTATATAGATATTAGAATCTCCCCAAAGAGTACTCATATTTGAAATTTCAGCATGTATATGCAAGTAGATGCCAATAAAAGAGAGAATAGATAGTAGAGGACCAGAAAATAAGATTTAGATGCCAATTGGACAGATGGCTGGAGGTGCTGACATGCATATTGGCCCAATCAACTTCTTTGCTCATCAATGATGGTCTATTAGAGCGATGGCAGGTGGATGTGGCCAGAGAAAATTGGAATGTTCAGTGGGAGAGCAAAGTCGGATAACACAATTTAGGATTTCGGCTAGGGATTGAGGGAGTTGGTGGTAGAAAAATGAGAAATGAATAATTTGCATCTGCATCCTTGTCAGCTATATTTTTCCTTTTCTGTTTTTCAGTAAAAGAGAAAGGAAATTTAACGTGTATTAGCATGGAATGATCATTTTGTTGAGCTCTTAATTGTCTTCGAATATATTTGCCAAGTGTCTATTTTGTGCTGCGTAGTACTTACTCTCCATTTTGTTTACTTACTGTTCCTTAATTAGATTCCCTTAAAAGTTTGCAAGGTATACATTAGAATTATCAAAACCATGCAATAAAATACCGGATACCGCCATGATTAATGTTTGTCATCAAGGTGTTCATGTAGCTGTTATTGTGGCACGATTATTATTTACACCAATGTAAGGCCTTTTGTGCTTATGCTATTGCCTAGAAGTTGACACAAAGTCTATAATGCAAATTTTGAACAATTATTTGATAACAGTACACAAGCTAAGGACTAACTAATGTTCTACTTAAAGGATTATTAGGTCAGACATATTGGAACTTTGAGAAGAGTAAGTCCATGGGTGATCCTTCACTTTTCGCTTTGATCCCCAACAAGATGGAAAAAATGAAGAATATTTTGATGAATTATCAACTGATATGATCTCTATAATGGAGATTATCAGTTACTCCAGATGTTATGGATGGTTTTTTCTTTCTTCTAGGGTGTTCCTTAAATATTGTATCAGCAATCTTAAATTCTGATATGTCCCAACTGCTATGGATTAAATTTGAGATGTTGCAGCAGACAAAAACATGTTGACGGAGTGAGTATAGAACTTGTCTATGCTTGGGGTTGTCCTTGCATATCAGTGAATCTGCTCTATGGTCGAAAGAGTTCATGGTGGACCTAAACTTCCAAAGACTATATATGATAATTCAACCTACCTCTATGCCCTCGATCAACTCCACTGTCTAATCTAAACTACTATTCCTACCTCTAGAATTTATTATGCCAACCTCTCATCTATCTTCCCTGTGCTCTGACCATTTGATTACATTTTCGGGATAAATTCATATTGATACTACATCTGTTTCAAACTTCTATTAATTGCTATTCTTATAAACATGCTGCATATAATTAGTTTCTTTTTAGGTATGGTGCTATTTAAACATGGCATTATTATTTTTTTTACCTTTTTTTGCTGATTGGTCCTGAGGGACTATGATGTGTGTAAATGCTGTTTGAATTGCATTTCATGTCCTAAATATTATTATGGGCATGAAATGTCTCAGAGATGTTTTGGAAACATATCAACGGCAAAAAAAGGTAAATAAAAGAGAGGATTTCCCCCCCCCCCCCTTCCTTGTCGCACTTTTGGGATGATATGATGATGTCTTAAATGCTTATGGTGAGAGTTCTCATCCATCAGTCCCAGTCAATTTCATCCTTTCTCACTTCAACAACTCTCCCTTTCTCCCCATTTCATCCCTGCATTTGCTGCCAGAGACTTTTCTACAATGGGATAATTTTACCTAGTGATGGATGGTTAACAATGCGGTCATCCCATTGCCTTCTATAGTCGTAAGTTTGTTGATAGACATACTCAATTGCCAGATTATGAACATGAACTCTTTGGCATGGCGAAGGTTATGCAATGTTGGTGTCCATATTTATGGGGTAGATCCATAGTTTTTATAACCGGACCGATCATCAAACCGGTCTTGCTATTAGTTTAGTGGTTTATTGGTCAGACCAAATATCTGATCCTCAATTTACCTATTATAAACCTCAAAATAGCATATTATAACATCATAAATATAATCCACTCAAGACATTCATACAAAACACAAAATAACAAAAGTTGACATCAAGTCCATACATATTCTATAAATACATAATAGAACATAGTAAAAGCCAATTAATACACAATCGAAATTGAAAGTACTTAATTTACTAACTACTCATCCATACTATATAGATTACACATACTTTCATCCACATTAGAAAATATAGGAGTGACATTTTCATGAGTACGATTATCTTCATCCTCTTGATATTCTCTTTCATATTTGCTATCATCAAAAACTTTCAATACATCTACAAAAAATACCATTAATATTATGTTAATTAAAAGGATAAAAATGTCATGTGATCTTATACAAACAATAAAAAGTTATAAGCTTCATAGTTCATACCCTCATTTGCATTGCTTTGATTATAGGTAATCCATTGATTAACAATTCTATCTCCTCATTATTTAAGCTAGAAGACTCATCCATAAGAATACAGGTGCCATTTGTATCAAAATCTTTAAAATTAATTGAATCATAACTCGTTTTAAATTGGGTTCTACGCATAAGACAATACATCTATACCGGTTAGCAATATGGTCATGTGAAACAATAAATTTAAAAATTAGACATGAAGATAATAAATAAATTGTGAAAGATGTGTTGATAATATACCATTATTTCAACTTCAAGTTAGAATGAACAAAGACCAGATCATTGAGCCTTTGATGCTCTAGTCTATTTATTTTCTTCAAATAAATATGCTCCGATTTCGTACACAACCCGAAGCACTAGTAGTTTGGCTCAAAATACAAATGTCAAGTTTGTGTAGATCTGGAGTACCACATCCATATAATATCCACCACTCATCTACAAGATGTCAAGATTAATATATTAATATACAAAACAATCAAACAACAATTGCAATAGGAAGAAAGTATTGAAGATTAAAAATTATTCAAAAGTCATACCAGGAATAAAAATACAACGATCTCGCACAATTGACCATCTTCCTAAATCACCCTTTGCTTTTCTAAAAGAAATCATTTGAATTGTAAATTTTGATCTCAATTGAAAATTTCCATTAGCATACCTCCCAATGTCATCAATAACAACATACATAATGTTTTGATGGTTTGTAATATCAGATGAATACTGAAAGTAAGGATTAAACCAGAAACTAGCTGCATGTAAATTCATTGGTTGTTGAGTATCCCAACTAGAAGTAATGATTTGAAGGTAAGAATCCACCCTTTTCTTTCTCCTTTAAAATCTGGCAACCATATCATGTCTAGCCTTATGAAAGGCTTGATAGAAATAACCTATAGAAGGTTTCTCTTCTGTAACCCCATCTGTAGAACACGCTCAAGAGGTTTTGTAAGTTGTGCAATAACAACACACTCCTTCCAAAAGATAGAACTTAACACATTCTCTACAAATTTCTTCCATTCCCTTTCTTTAGCATAAGCACAAGAGGTTCATTCTCTGGGAACAACCATTACCCTAAGAGCATTCTTTTTTAACAATATACTTTGCAAGGCAATGAAATTAGTTTCAAATCTAGTTGGAGTTGGACGAATGATTTTCCTTCCTTGTGTATGCTTCCTCATCAAATGCAAAGCATAACAATGATTATAAATGTACTTGGTGATTTTAGAAGCATGTTTTATAATATATTCAACCTTATCTGGCTTACCCATATCCTTAAGTATCAAATGTATGCAATGTGCATCACAAGGTGACCAATAAAGTGTCTTAAACTCACGTTCTAACAATCTACCAGCAACAACATAATTAGCAGCATTATCAATCACCATATGCACAATATTTTCAGCACAACATTTTCAGCACCAACATACAAAACAATATATGTAAATAGCTTATGCAACAACTCAACGGATTTAGAAGCTTCAGAGGCATCATAAACTTTAAAAACAACATTCTGTATTGGAAAATGCACTAAGAAATTAATCAAAGTTCGATTATCTTGAGCAGTCTACCCATCTACCATAATGGTATAACCCGTTTGTTCCTATATTGAACAAAAACCTTCAACATAATTCTTTAACTCTTCAACATTTTTCATTAACAAATAACCTTGAAGAGCATGAGCATTTGGACCCTTATAGCCAAAGCCTAGGTGAGCAATACCATCAATATAATGAACAGAATTCGGGGCATTAAATGGAATACAAGCATCAATCATCCACTTAGACATATAATATCTACCCTTTCCATAGCTTCTTTGCTTTGTAAAATGATTTTAATTGTCAGCTGTGCACTGGAAGTTGTTCTTGATATAAAGTGATGCCCTAATATGGTTTGCATTACTTTTCCTTTATCTAGATCCTTTTGCTTAACTCCTAAACCTAAACCACTAGCAACCTTAGGAGGAAGCATGGAAGATGGTAGTTGTTCAATTAAATGTTGAGAAAGTGTGTCTATTCCTATTGATCCATATGAATTTTCTTCAACTAACATCTCGTGTCTTTTTTTTATCAGTGAAATCTTCAATTATATTATTCATCTCATAACCAGAGTAACGTTTTTGCATTTTTCTATTTGACTTTTGACACTGGCTAAATATTGTTTGAAACGTTGAATACCACCTCTCAAAAGCAGTTTAGAACAATACAAGCATTGTAACTTTTTTCTATTACTACCATCCACAACCTCCCTATAATGACCCCAAGCAAGATTTTTCTTTCCTCTAGTAGCTCTTTTTGGGGAAGAGTTTTATTTAGATGCAGAACCAGTATTATTAGACAATTTTTATATCAAATTTCCAACTTCTATAAATATAAAAATATATTACATACTCATAGAATCATAGTAAAAACAATCAACAATACAATTGAGAATCATAGATTTGAGATATCACTTAATAAGATATTATAGCAAAAGCTAACAATCAAGCTAACAATTGACGAAAAATAAAGCTAATACTTATATCAAATGAAGCTAATACTAGACAGGGTCATGGAGTTTAGGGAGTGAAGGGATGAAGGTTGCAAACATTGTTGCCTATGGAAACAATTTATTTCTTGCAACATCTGAACACATCACACAAGTTAAATCTCTGCACCAAGCTCCAGGTAATTGATTGGCAATGCTTCAACATTGCATCTCATGAGGCAGGCATGACTTACCTGTCGTCACTAACCTCCGAGATCCAGCTCTAGCAAGGGATGAGTAGAAGTTGCGCTAGGACAAGCAAATTTGACGACTCCAAGCTCCAGATCTAGCGATAATAGTGTCTAAGCTCCAGTTCCTGCAATGGCGATAGGTTGGAATCAAAAATAGCGAACAAAGTTGAAGATAGAAGGATGAAATGAACGAACTTGTGTGCGAGGGATGAACAGATGTGAGTCAGCAAGCAAACCTCCAAGCTCTAGCAATGGCGGCGGTCGAGGCTCCAGCTTTAGTGATGGTAGACGAACTAATGAAGACGAAGCTGCAAGAGAAACGAAGAGGAAGACCGATGACGAAAGAAAAAAGTTAGATAGGAACAAAGTTAACAAACACAGACAAACCCCAAACCTAACCAGTGTCAAAATTACAGTAATACCCTTTAGTATTAGGTGGTACAGTTTTTAAATTAAGGGTAGAAATAGAAGTTCAAAAATTTTTACAAAACCAATCTGGTTCTTACATTAACCGGCTAGTTCCCTGTTTTTGATAAAATTAGCCAGTCGGATCCAATTCCTGCCAGTTCTTTTGCTTAATTGGTCCTATTTATTAATCCAACCATTACGACCACCAATTCACCAACCAATCGGTCCGGTTTTTAATATTATGGGTAGATCCTTTCTTATTCGCACCAATCATATTAGCCTCAAATATTTGCTCGAACAGAGAATTACTACACCTCCGCAACAACATTGGTTCAGTAAGCTTATAGGCTTTAATTTTCAAATGGATTATAGTGCAAAAAAATTAAATCAATCTACTAATGCATTATCGCATTGCTCAGAAAATACTAGTTGGTTGTATGCTTTTACCCAACCACACCTTACCTTATTGGATGACACACATGTGGAGGCCAGCTCATCTAGCTTGTTGCCAAATTTAGTCCATTAAATCACCAGAGATGATGCAAGGGATTCTTGGTCAGTTAGGGATAGTCTAATCCTTTACAAAAACAAGATTTATTTGCCTGCTACATCCCCCCTAATTTCTGCAATTTTATCACACATGACCAAGGTGTCCAGAAAACACTTCACCGAGTCTACAACAACTTTTACAGGAAGGACATGAAGCACAACATCAACGACGATGTTAATCATTGTCAACTTTGTCAATGTAATAAAGTTGAGCATTTGAGCCTAGCAAGACTCCTCAGTCCTCTTCAATTACCTAATCAGGTATGGACAAATATTTCCATGGACTTCATTGATGGGTTGCCCAAAGCATGGGACAAAACTGTTTTGGTCATCGTTGTTGACATATTTTCAAAATATGCCCACTTCCTTCCTATGACACATCCATACACGGCTTTTAGTGTTAAGGTTGTTGACAAACCGAACCGGCTCGCTAGTCGAATCGGTTAGACTCATCAAGGGCTCGGCTCGGCTCGGCTTGTTTCGTCTGTTTAGCAAAACGAATAAAATCCAAGCCTTATATTTAAGTTCGTTTATTAAACGAGCTGAGCTCAAGCCAAGGAAGGTTCGGCTTATTTATTTGCGAGCTGGCTCAAATTCGGCTTGAACTTGGTACGACTCGTTTATAAGTTTAGCTTGTTCGTTAATGGATCGAGTTTGTATAGAATTTACAAAATAAACGAGTTAAATAGTTAAATGAGCCTTTAAACAAGCCGAATAACTGAACGAGTTGATTTGGTGTGTTTAACTTTCAAACAAGTCGAATAATTAATTGAGAGTCATGAATCAAATCATGATAAACGAACTGGTTTGGTTCACTAATTTAAAAAAAAAAACAGTTAAATGAGTCAAGCCGAGCTGAGCTTGAGTTGGGCTTGTTGGCTCATTACAAACTCCAGTTGAATTCGAGCCTAAAAAAAATTAAACAAGCCGAGCTCAAGTCAGAGGGTATTCAGCTTGATTCGGCTCGTTAACAGCCCTAGTTAGCGTTACTCGTATCTTCTTTAACCAAATTACTCGTTTGCATGGGATTCCAGAATCGATTGTTTGTGATAGGGATGTGGTTTTTACTACCAATTTTTGGAAGGAACTATTCAACTCCATGGCACCTAATTGGCCTTTTCTTAGCCTACCATCCTCAAAGTGGCGGTCAAATTGAAGTGGTCAATTATACAATTGTGATGTATTTATGTTGCTTTGTTGGAGACCATCCCACTCAATGAGTCACTAGGATTCCTTGGGCTGATTATTTTTATAATACTTTGTTCCACACAGCTTTCAACACCACTCCCTTTAAGGTGGTCTATGTTCGTGATTCTCGTGACCCCCATGCTTATTGTCCTATCAGGCTGGCCTTCCTGGGTTGATGCAGTGGATCAAGCCTTGTTGGATAGAGATGTTATTATGGCCCAGGTTCACTCTAAACTACAGCAGGCTCAAGATCATATGAAAACCCAGTATGATAAGGGTCATAAGGATGTGGAATACGCTGCAGGTGATCTTGTTTGGCTGCATTTACATCCCCATTGACAAAAGAGTGTGGCTGCTTGACTTTGTTCTAAGCTTACTTCTAAGTTTTATGGTCCATATTCTATTTTACGTCGGATAGGAGCAGTGACTTATCAATTGTAGCTTCTGGCAGAGTCTAAAATTCATAATGTTTTTCATGATTCCTTACTCAAGCCTTACCGTGGCCCACTACTGACTACTACTCCTTCTCTAATCTCTGCCACCCCTATATGATGATCACTCAGCTCCTATTCCTTCTTCTGTTGTGTGGGCATGACTCAACTGCAGTACTTGGGAAATCCTGGTGGAATGGTCCAACACTCATCTTGCTGATGCCACACAGGAATCCCTCACTTACTTTCGTGACACTTATATCCATTTTGAGCTTGAGGACAAGCTCTTTGGCCAGGAGGGAAGTAATGTTACGGATGCATTGACTGGAAGGTATTCTATGAGACAAGGAAAACAGAGAAGGGTTGCGACAGCAGTAACAAATGCCGATTTTACTGGTGGATAATTTGGAAAGAATATTCAAAGATTGTGACAAATTCTGTTATCAAGAGAATAAAAGGGGAAATAATATTAAATCGTTAATTATAGGATGTACTTTAGTAAAAGAATAATAGGATATTGATTGTTATTTTGTTACCTTAGTTACACGATTTGTTAACTTTAGTAAAAGAATGGATTTAGTTTAGTAAAAAATAAAAGAAAATTGATTGTCATTTTGTTACCTTATTTACAGGATTTATTTTAGTAAACTATGTATCAGCTAGTCCTTTCCTATTGCAGCATTCTATAATCTCTATTTAAGAGACCATTCTAGTAGCGAATAGACACGTCTAATTTCTAAGGTTTGAGGCTCCCTCTTAATGAGTCTAAGGTCAGGAGCTCCATTTGATGAGTTTCACTAAAGTCTGTCACCATAGGATCCTCTAGGGGTAAGAAACACAGCAGGTGCAAGAATAAGCAGATACAGGTGGGAGAAGAATTGGCCGTTCACCCAATCCTGGAGGAAGACTCCTAACACTAGGTTTCCAATTGAAATTGGATTTTTCACTCTTGGTTAAACTCTGACTCAATTCAATGTGTTGGTTTGAAATTTGATCGGTTATTACTTATTGGATGCCTCTAGTATTATTAGTGCTGAATTTCAATTTCATTTAAGTGACAGTAAAAATCATTTAATTACGTATGTATATACCGACATACAAACATATTCATTCCCTTAGGTCTTTTGAAAATTTGTGTTTCCTTTTTTTATTTCATCCTCATTCCAATCCCATCAAAGTAGGTTTATTTTATTTTTATTTTTTTCTTGATGAAACTGCTTCTCTATGCTTTTTGAAATGGAACTTAGCTTTTGAAGTTGATGTGGGAAAGATGTAAATCCCATGTGCATCATAAAGAGACACAAGGAGGGGAGGGAGGGGCTATTAGAGTTGCATGAATTACTAGTTTATTGAATAGCCATTGAACTTGATATGGATATAATTGAATGCAATAAATTTATTGAAGTGTTCTTGTTAGTTATAATGTCTTGTTCAATATTATCCAATGTGCCATATTGGTCGATTTTACTTGTATATGTGAAGTTCTTTCAATATTGACAGTTTTATAGAATTGAGAATTTCATGGTTGCTAGCTCACTTCACTGTAGTTTACTGGAAGTTTAGTTTTGCTCTTCTTGCAGCTCGCCACCAAGCAGTTTATGGAGTGAATATACATTTTTTCCATGTGTGTTTGTGTGTTTTGAAATTCGAAGATTATGTAATATATATGAAAGACTTGTTACTTGGCCAAACCACAAGGATTATATTCTTTTGTCATTTCATCTGCACTGAAAAGTCAATATATAAGTGTCATGGGGGTGTATGGATTCAGAACCTGTTAGACTTGAAACGGAGTTGTAACTCCATTCTTGGTCAATGGATGCTAGGCATTTGACGAGGCCAGGCACTTTGGCAGGGAAGAACATAGGTTGGTATTGCTTTCCGTAAAGGGCCAACTATGACACCTCTCAATCTACGCTGGAGAAAGCACTCATGGTCCACCCTTCCTGTGGTGGGACTGAAGGTCATCTTGATATTCTGAACTATCAACTTATTAGGGACTGATGCATCACTCACTAATCTAATATCATTATCAGAGTAGGAACTGACAAGCATTATGAAGGCTAGTTGTTATGGAACACTGCGTTATCAGACACTGCTAAATATGTGCATTTATGAATTGTCCGTTATGGTACATTCCTATTACCAGCTGATGACTGTATCGGTGAAAGAGCTCATGTCTAGATAGTAAGTGAACGTTTGAATGACTTCCCCAGGATGTGATTTGATCATTATTCATGTGTGAGTGCAAATGTATTTCCTACCCAACGCATATTTTGATATCCCTGCTGAGTTTTGTATTTGTATGTAACTGGAACTAGGCCAGGTCATCAAGCTATCAGCGTTACTCCACTCAGAAGTATGCCACTCCCTGGAAATTCTCATGCCAGTTCAAACAAGCGACAAGATGGATCTGTGGAAAATTCTCAGCCTTCTTTATTGTTCTTCCAGTCTGAACCCTCGGAGGAACAGTGGACTACCCTTCAATCTGCCGCTTCTGGTGCAGTTCGATTAAGCGGCTCTGCAGCAGTTGGAATGGTTGGCCCATTTTTGGGAAAGATGGATATGGGTGAAAACAACGATTCTTATATCTTTCGTGTTTCCCTTCCTGGCGTTGCTAGAGGTGATGTGTTTCAAATGCCCTTTGTCATTGCTATGTATCATTACTTCTATTTAATCCATAACATCAAGCATAATGCGTTCTCAGTATTCCATAAATGCTCTTTGGCGTTAACGAGACAAATATGAATGCTAGCACTCTCATTGAGTTTTTACGTTGTTGTTTGTTTGTTTTTCCGGTAAGGGTTATTTGAAAAATGTGGACCATGAGCTCCCATGTAGATTCTTACGTAAAAGCAAGGGTTCATACTTCCCCTTTGCTCTACATAGTAGAAATCTAACAAGAATAACCTGTATTAAATGTGTGAGAGTCCAGAAACGTTAGGTGATATACCATGAAACACTACCAATTTTTTTTTTTTTTTTTAAGGGAATTAAGTCACAGCCAGGCCATGTAACGCTACTTGTTACCATGCTAGCCAAATAGAATTACATACATCAGCAAGAACCATACCAGGCCACTTACCTTTGGTTTTCTTTCTCCTAGTGAGCCTAATCATCTGTCAAATCCATTCCAGTTAGTGAACCTGGGATGAACTTGCATCCAATTCTGAGCACACCTCCTATTACCCTACACAAAAAAGCATGGAAGCATCACCTGATCTTGAGTTTCAGTTGGTGCACAAATCATACTCTGAAGCAGGCACAGCCCCCCAGCTGTGCAATTTCTCTGTGGCATTCATGGATTTATGGCACAATAATCACATGATCATTATACGTCTAGCCCGTTGATCATGTTGCCAAACAAGGCATGCCCCATTTTTCTTTTCTCCTGTCCCTAATCAGAGAGTATTTCTTGCCTATAGAAAGTAGAAACCTTCCCATTCCTATAGCTAGTGGAAGGAAATTGTAGCACATCAAGTGATATGGTTTTTAAGCGCATAATCCATCAAAAGATACAAAGACATGGGGCTAGTACACTGGTACCAAGGTTGCACGGCAATGGGGATGAGGATAGCGAAATGGGAATGTCACAAAAAGAAAAGTGGCAATTTTCTAAAATATAATATACGTTTATGTAGATTTCAGAGAAATTAGGACAGGAAACGGGAAAACGGCAGGTCAATGGAGTTTTCATGCAACATAGACTGGTACCACCATCAATTAGCACCCCTTAAGTAGGCTTCATGTGTCTATTTAACCCATAGAGACTCCTTGCCTTGATCGTGATGCCAATTATGTTTTCCAAACCCAGCCCAGCCTCAAGTTTTGGCCGGTTGACAATGTCCCAAATATGCAAGGTACCCTTTGAACACTGCCCAGAAGTTTTATCTAAAACTGCAATTTACCAGAGTAAGCAGCCTCTTGGCCATCAGCCATTGACTGTTTATGGTGAAAAGGCATTGTCTGAAGGAACTAAATATGATTTTTTACCTTAGCAGAGACACCTCCCAAAGTAGATGCTACTTTTAGTAGCATTGGCCTGGAGCCCATATGCTACTGAGAAAAGTTGTAACTTCTCTCTAGGCAATAAGGCAGGTTAATGTCACCCTTGCAAGACATCAATAGGTCATAACAAAGGCAAGATTTATTATTCTCTGTCTTCTACAAAAGGGTGATCATTAAACGCATCTCATTCCACAGTAACTCCAGTGATCTAGAGAATAGTCGATGGCCAATGCAAACAAATATGGCAACATTGGTCACCCTCTGAAAGTGTAAACTTTTATGCTCCGTTTTTTGACACAGAACCCCAAACCATAGTTTACATTATGTTCAATAATGAAAACACCTAGGCTTATTTATAGGCATACAATCTAGAAATGATGATATACATAAATCAACCAAAAGGTAGCTAAAATCCTAACAAATAAGGCTAAATAACTAAAGATAAGTAAAATCTAAAAGTCTAGGTCTACTAAGACTAATTTACTAAGCTTGGGCCTATGGAAATAAAGCATATGCATTTGGATTTCGACCTCTTTCTAGCAGTTAAGAAGCACACTAGAGGTACAACTATGGCCTACAGTTAGGTGGCATGCAAAGTGTAGACTGAGTCATTCTCCTCTGCGAGAGAGAAGTTCCAGTTCAAACTTATAGAGTGGGGAGTGCCTTGTGTCAAACACTACCTTGGAATATAACAAGCTCGGTGGTACTGAAATTACTTAGACTGAGAGATGTTAGGTTTGGTAGAAGAATTCAGCTTCTTGGATCGACCATGAGGCTGTTAGAATGACTTCAGCCCGAAGGTAAGCCTCTGCTTAGACTCACACCTACAAGTAGCATATTAGACAATATGTGAATTCAGAGCAACAACTTTCTCACCAAACATAGAAATAGGCAGAGGAGGTGGAGACTTATCAAGCACCCTATTTACTTGTACAACAACTATTGTAGCAGAGATAGGCTCTTGGACCTCACAGCCTTCTTGTTTAGACAACTTCTAACAGCATTAGCAAGCTCCTTAATCACATCCTCATTGAATCAAATGTGGCAATTCTTTGAGATTATCAACCATCAGTTGTAAGCTTTTAAATACTTAATTGCTAGCAGATTTATTTTTTGTACTCTCTTTGTAACTACTCTTTTAGTTTATTTCAAGGGAAACTATTGATGGTCTCCTAAATCTTTTTGTTATTCTTTTCATTCGAGGAATCCAAAAGTCTATTTTATTCATATACCGAGACTTGGGAAAAGTTAGTTTTAGGCCTTGTTTTCTTAACCTAATTATTGTTATTGTTGTTGTTGTTACTATATAATATTTATAATAATAATTTTTTATTATTTAAATTAATATTAATATTAATAAAAATAGTAATAATATTGTTAATACAAATTGATTTATATTATTAATGTTGTTGTTATTATTGTTTGTAATAATAATACTATCATTATAATTTATAATAAATATATAACAATAATAGAAATATTTATAAAGATTATAATAATAATATTCGTAACAGTTATATTATTATTACTTAAATGATAATATTAAGAAAAATAAAATTATGCTATTGTTATTGTTGTTGTTATAAATACTATTATTATAGATATTATTATTATGGTTATTATTATAATTATAATAATATTAATTATTATTTTATATTTATAATTAATTATTATAATAATAGTATTAACATAATAATATAATAATAATGTTATTATTATATTAATTATAATAATAAATCTTATTATTATACATTTATTTATAATAATATTAGTTAGAATCATTATTATTATTGTTATAACAACAACAACAATATATTACTTCAATTCTCACCGAATCACATATAAATTAGATAAGATAAGATCATATTAGATGGGAAATATTTAAGCGAGGAAAACAAGGGCCTTAGAAATAAAAAGAATGATAATTAGTTTTCTAGTCTATTAAGTAAGCAATTGCTACTATCTCCGGACGCTGATAAGTGGTTGCATGTATATAACGCCTTCTGCTATTCTACTCTCTTACTTGGATGAATAATTTGTTCATACTCAGTATATTGGTCTGATCATTCACTGTTGTAATTGCAGAATCATTTGCATGTGATGTGGCTCCCAATGGGCGTGTATTGATAGAGGGAATTACGACGACAGGTGAGGCAACTGTGTTTAGAGATGGCATGAGGTTTGAGATGTTGACCCAGAATTTGTGCCCTCCTGGTCATTTTTCTATTTCATTCAAGCTCCCTGGTCCTGTTAAATCACAGCAGTTAACAGCTTGCTTTGGCATTGATGGAGTTTTCGAAGGGGTCGTGAAGAAGAAGTGAATCATTGGACATATCTATAATTTTGAATCAGCTCACTCAAATTTAAATTGTTGTTCCCTGTTGACTTGTTATACTTTTGACTTGTGAAACTTGACAATCTCATCTGTATTTGATCGTCTCTTCTCATCTTTGAAATCCAAAGATGATACAAGAGGTGAAAGCATGTTTCCTTATCCTTTTTTTTTTCTTTTGTTATGATTTTATCTAGGGATACTGGCTCCATTATGGCATGTTTTGATGATGAATTTTAGAACTAAGGAAATAATGGTTTGGTTGTCTGAGTGCGTGCTTGCTCTGCAATTGTGATGGATTAGCGAGGTTGCTTGAATGCACAATAGGCTGATAATACGGTGATTTAGTTTTTTTGTGTCCTAAAGTGGAGTCTTATGTTATTTTAAATAATAAAATTAATATCTTAAAATTTTAATATATACTCATTTAATATAATTTTAGGTTACTAATTTAAATGATTATACTAAGGATATAATTAAAAATGGATGTAGTTCATTCGTTTTATAGTATAAGTTATTTTTTTTATAAGTTATATTACGAAAACTAATACACATCAAATTATACATTTTTAATTGTATCTTCTATTCTTTCCTTCATTAATTAATACTTAAATTGTCAAAAATATATTTATATGAGGAGATATTAGTCATCTTAGACATTTTATTTTCTTAAATTTATTATTTTTCAATTAGTATATTTAGTACAAGTAGCAATTGGGTCGGGTTTGGATTAAATTATAATGGGTTGGGTTGTTTTTTTATCGGATTATTTTTCTTTGCGGGTAGGTTGTAGGTCGGGTCATGTTATTTTAATTTTGGGTTGGGTTCAAGTTTGAGTCATTGCAGATCTGGGATTTATCGAGTTAATTTACCTGATCGGGTCGGGTTTGAGTTAAAATAATTTCGGTTCAATTCAGGTCGGATTCATATTATTTCGTGTTAGCTTGTCAGGTCGGGTGTAGATACGTAAACAGAGCAAATTTTATTCGAAATATATAATGAATTTTATCCATCAGATACTTAAACGGGCATAGATAAATAGATATGGAGGATATAAAAAAATACTCGTCAGACTCAAGTATGAGATATCCGTACCCATACCCATATTCGTATTCGTATCCATTTATTAAATATATAATAATCTTTTTATCGTTAATTTTAAAATAAATATAGTATAAATAGCTCTAAATAAATTTATTCGTCAGGTAATAAATTAATTTGTTGGATAATGTCCGTTAATGGGTAAACGGATTATCTATTGTGTAACAGATACAAATATAAATGTGTTAGTGGATACTCGTTCGGAGTACGGAAATGAATTTGGGTATATATTTTCTTATCGGGTAAGAATATGAGTATGGGTATACCCCTCCTAAAATCACATCGTTTACATCCCTATTGGGTCAGGTTTGGGTCGAGCAAGCTCTTATTCGGACAATTTCTCATTCGAGTTAATTTGACAGATAAGGTTTAGGTTAACTTGAAAAATCAGATCTTTTTAGGTTTTGATGGGTCAGATTGGGTTCGGGTTGAGTTAGTCCTTGATCGTATCAATTTAGATTTGGGTCAAATTGGTCATTGACCACCAAAATTAATCTAACTCATTAACCTCGTAGGTAATCATTTAATTTAACTTTATGTAATAATGTGATTAATTATGTGTTATTAATTATTATTTATTTATTATTATGACTTTTTAATATTGTGCTTATATGAAAAAATAGGTAAAATTAGAATATCTATGGTAACTAAATAAGTTCATAATAAAAATAAAAATAAAAAGTAAAATTTAAATAATAATATAAATTTAAAATCTTTAAATACATAATATGAAACGTGTATTTATTTATTTTATTTTATTGTTATTATTATAACTGGTTAATATTGAATTTAGTTTTGTCGTATCAGGTCGGATTGATAACGGGTCAGCTTGATAGCCGATTACGGGTTGGTGTCAGGCCGGGTTGAGTTAGGTCACTTATATTTGGGTCAGCATCAAATTAATTTTAGATCAAGTTGAGTTGATGAATTTATCAAATTATATCAAATTAAGTTGAGTTAATTTTTACCACCTCTAATATTTAGTGACATATTTATGAAATCTAATCATCTTAGATATTTTATTTTCTTAAATTTAATATTTATTAATTAGTATATTCACTGACATATATTATGAAATCTAGGGCCATATTCTTAAGATAGATGGTGTATTATTTTAAGGAGTAAAGCATCGAGACCTGGTTATCAATTTTAATTTACCACGCCTCACTTTTAGGAACCGTCTAATGGGTGATATGTTATATGAATGATGCTTCCAAGTGACAAAAGCGTTAAATGAACGATCATATTTCCAATTAGATTGTTATGACTTTAAATTTACTTCGATCATCAAATTCATGGTGGCAAAATCAAAATAAAAGATAATATACACCCTCATTTACAACAGAATTCACCAAACCTTGTCACTCTCCTCAATTTTACAAAATTAAGATCGCATCCTAGTTCGTTTGCTATTAGAAGAATTGGCTCTAATTTTTTTAACCTCCACTCTAATTATTAATGTTCACCCCCCCCCCCTATTTTTCTTTTTCAAGGAGAGAGCTTAAGAAATGTCAAACTTTGCGTCTGAGGGTTAAGTGAGATCTTATTCCATAAAACATGCTGTTTCAATGTTCTTTTCAAAGACACTGAAAACGTAAGAAACTTGACTCAGGTTTTGGTTCATGCTGTCTATTTGTTCAATATTGCTATCAGCTGCTTGTGCCATTTAAGGAGTTCGTTCCCCGTCATTATATATGAACAAATAGCTAACCAGGCAAATGTCATCAATTTCAGTACTGTCTTTGCCATGATCATCATCTACAGGGTGTGAACTTGCCTTCGACATATACGTAGAATTCATAATTTGTTGAATCTTCATTTCTACTAACCTGTCAAGATCAGCGAAAATCGCACAAATACCAAATGCCAGCCCTTGATGAGCCCTTGATGTAACATAGACGGAACATTCTCTCTACTTCCGTGAACGTAAGGAGACCACACATCTTTCTTCTAATTTTCCATCCTTTATTTAACTCCTCTTGCCACTCTAGCTGCCGCTTCACATCATATTTCCGGCTTTCATTCTTTGTTCCAGTTAAAGGAGGAAAATGAGAACGCGTAGATTTGTTTTTCCTCGGCAAGGTAAATTAGCAACAATGCCGATAAAAAAGTTTTGTTATAAAGACCCCAAGTAACGCATCAGTACACGGCGAAAAGCACAGCAGATGTGTGGTTGTTCCATCTAGAGTGAACATGATTGCGGAAACTATAGATAGAAAGGGCAATACATGGTAAAATCCTGCTTAAATAGTTTCCCAGTCTCATGTGTGTACGAGTTTTCTATTCCCTTAGACTCGCTTAATCAATTGCCCACCTGTCTCTCTTCTCCATGCGTTTTGATTTGTCTCTGCAACTATGTATTATTTGGACATTGATGACTTCATCAAGTCTGTGGCGTGTGCAGGTATGTTCGAGCTAAAAATGTTCAGAACGATCTGATCATACATATTGGAAAGAACAGCTTTCACCTGCACATGGTAAGTTACATTGCATCATCTAGTATTAGTAGCTTGAATCAGAATAGTACTAGCTCATATGTAATATTTCTGTAGTAGTAAGTTTCATAGTATAAATGTACATGATGTATCTCTGTGGTCATTGCATGGGTGGTGGAAACTTATGTATCCAATAAGTTACCCATCCACTAGCAAGGGATAAGAACCTCCCAGCTCAAGATTTCCAACTAATTGCAGAAGCTTTGCCAAAAATTTCTCGCTACTCTGGCAACAATCTCTATAAAGCCATTGATATGTACCTCAAGGTACGTATACCATGTCTATTAACATGCCTAGCTACTTGGCGCTTGCATCGAACTTCATAATATATACTGATTTACACAAACAGATGAACTAGCAGTCCTGACTAGCCAAAACATCATTTTTATCCATTTCTTCAGACAAATCCTGACTTAACAGATGAAGAAAGAGAAGGTGTATGCGGGGGCTTAGAGTATCATAAGCTATCCCAATATGCACGGCAGCATGCAACGAGGAATTACAGGCTGCCACTGTGTATCAGGAACCAGTTTTCCCTACTTGAACAGGTGAGTATGGCTAAAGCAATGATTGGCAACGGGACAAAGTATAAAGAACAAGAACACAGATGATAGTTAGAATAGAAGATGTTGGCAATAATTAAAGGATGGATTGGATCAAGTGTCGGAAGGAAATAATGATGATAAAACAAGAAGTTGAAGGTATGAATATGCAGCTGAGTAAAGTGCAGTCATGTAAGATGGAGGTTGAGAGGCTAGTTTATAAGTCTGGTATTAGTTCATTAGAATGAACTTTCTTTTCTAGCTAGAAGAGCTTGAAATTGTATTCCATTACAACTCAAGCTGCTCATTATACTCTCTTGCTATGTTGAAATGACTTCTATGTGATGGTTTGGCTGAGTGTCCTGCTCACCAAAAGCTGCTTCCAGCAATTGTGTTTGAGGGAAAAAAAAAACTTTTTGAAGCCTAACATATATTCATGAATAGTAGCATTCAACAATAACTATTACTACGGCTCTCCCAGACCATCCATGTGTATAAAAAGCATAGCATAACTTCTTATGCTCTATCTATTGTCTTGACTCTTGAGCTTTGATGCCTAGCTCCGGTCGTTTGTACAGGAAGAGATGGCAAATTATAATGTGTTGATGCATACATATGTACGCTTAACTACATAGAAGGCTAACCTACTTTCCAAGTAGGATCAGGAGATCAACTTTCTCAATTGGAAAGAACCGATCATCATATTGCTCTATTTTTCTGTATTTTGTACCGAGTGAGATAATGCTATAAGAAGTGAGATTTTGCACCAAAAGCCTGAAAAGACTATATTTTGCTCAGAGTACTTAGAGAGCCTGAAGAGGTTGCATCTTTCTCCGAGTAAGACTTTGCTACAACACTTCCATGTGTGCAAGGGGGAAAAAAGGAACACCTCTCCAGTCTGTATCAATACAATGAACAAATGGCTAGCGAGACAAAAACTATGGCACGAGCAATATTGCAATTTTGCAATGCAACATTATCCAGTTATTTCTTCTTACAAATAAAAAGAGAACAGGCACTCAAACACTCCAGTATCAAAAGAACCAATTAATGAATGAATCGTCATTCTAAAAGGTTCCGACTTACTGAGGCTCATTTATGATCACTGCAGTCAGACTCAGGACTCAGGAGCACATTCATGAGTCAACAAGGCCCTGCCGGCTTCACAACACCATTTCGGATGTCAAATTGTCCGGGAATAGTCAGCAGCCGCACCAACTGTAGAAACTAGAGCAGCCATACCAACAATTTGTCTCAAGTTACGAGTTCTTACAGCAACAGCTGCTCCTGCTACAGCACCAGCAACAGACGCATTAACCCAATCATTCATCCCTCGATATCTTCGAACTCCACAACGAGTTAAAGAGAAAATTCCCGCAAAAAACCCACATTGAGTACCGAATCTACCCACAGATTTTGCCACGAAAGAAGCTCGAGCAAAACCAGTAAAGCCTAGTTTGCTAGCTTCATAAGGACCGCTGCATAAACCCCAGATTGCCCCGGCCGTTCCGACACGGATGGTTGAATCGACAGCGAGAGACGAGCAGGGAATATCACCCTCGATTTCCTCCTCCATCCCTCTTCTACGGGGAGGGTCTCTTTTACTTTTCTTCCTTTTATAACTTATTTTGGGATAAAAGGAGGTTAACATGGATAAATCAATTGTTTCATCTTGTTTGAAAAAAAAAGTTGTTAATTTTGAAGGAATCAATTAGAGTTAATGTTTTACCTTTGGCTTAATTTTTATTAATCATTGATTTCGGAACTAATGGGGATAAAAATTAATATGTAAATAATTTTTTTATATAATAAGATAAAAATATCCCTAACAATTATAAATCTGCATAAATGCTATCTTTTTCTCTCCTTGTCATCCCATTGGATATTGCACCCAATCTCGTCACCTACTCCCTCTTGCCTTCACCTCCTCTTGCTTTGTCAACATCCTAGCATCGGTGGCTCCAAGCTCAACAATAAGAGGTGTAGTGTCAACAACCAATCTCCTCCCTTCTCCCGGCGTCTGTTCTCCTCGTATGTTCCCGTTTCAAACTTTTTTCCTTTTCAGCATTCGATGATCAGGTATGATTTCAGTTGATTTTTTTCCTATTCTTCTTATGGTCGAAATTGTCATGCATAGATCTGGTAGAATATTGGCATGTTGATTTGTGTTGTTCTTGGGATCTAGTTGAAACTATTATGGCCGAAACTCCTTTGTTTTGTTTATTTTGCTCGATTGATGTTGCCTGGTTTGATTGAATTTTTTCTACGTTTTGTTGGGATGTTGTTTGTTTTGCTCAATTGATGCTGAGAGAAATGAATTTTCTCTGGTCAAAATCCTATTGTTGCCCTATACTGTAATGGAGTTCGACATCCTCCATTTATGCAACCAATTTGCATTTTTTTTGCTTGAATTGTAGTCTGAGTGCAATTGAAGACCAAGGCCAATTTGGTCGAACGAATGCAATTGCCTTAATGGCAGATCCATTCCCTTCTACATGCCTTATTTTGTTTATTTTGCCTCCTGCAATTTTTTTTTCTCTTGAAAATTTTTAGCTCCCTTATTTTGTTTGTTTTGCTCAAATATTGTTGCCTTGTTTTGTTTGAAATTTTGGTTGGAATGTTGTTACCTTGTTTGATTGCATTTAGCATATCATGATTCGAATAATGTTGCAAACCAAGGATGTAAATTTTTTGCATTAATGTGTGCATATTCTTATTTTTTGGACCGGTTAATATATATATAAGCACATGGAGTTTTCCTTGATGTTGATTTTAAACCTATTTGATTGTTCAAGCGCCCATTAGTTAATCTTCGTATAGGATTATTCTAAATCTACAGTTAACTTGTAGTTGTTTTGGCTTCATTTTCTATGCTCGGAGGGTTGGTTTTTTGTTTAAGTGAGTTTTTGGTCTTTAAAAATAGATCTTCAATGCATATTCAAAGCTGTTAATATACAAATTTATTTTTTCTCTTGTTCCAATTGATTTTGTGCAATTTAGTGGAGTAAGGATGCTATTATTTGTTTATTAATCAAGTCAAAGTTTTCTGGTGGATAGATTGTTTTCTAGCCATAAGTAGGGGTTTGTATTTAGGGTAGGAAGATATCTTCAAAGTTTATGATGTGTGATGTTTATAGTTTTTTGAATTGTATACTAGAAGTCCAAACGTTGTTGTAGTAATTTTGGATGTTATGCACTTGTAATACCCCATCTTTTTGTAAATATGTTGAATGAGAAATCATGTCATTGTTTGTGTTTGATTTTGATTTGGAGCTATGATTGGGTCTGAGATAAAATTGGAATTTAAAATGAGGTTGGAAAACTAAATTAAGCAAGTTTTTAAGCAAACCGATCAATTGGTTCGTCATTTCAACAAAATATTTTTTACTTGGTCGATTGATCTGTAGAATAGTTTATTGGTAGAATAAATCAATTGACTGATTTGTTGAGCTAAATATATTTTTTAAACTCAATTTTTTGGGAAAATTTCTTATACTAAAATGGAACCTTATTAACCCATTCTAAATTGTTCCTAAAAGATTCTTAATCTCATGAATGCATTTGGCCCAAAAATACTACATCAGATCGATCTGAGGAGTCGATTGGGACAATTGAGGGGGGAGATGACCTCACTTTGTCTTCTTCCACCTCTCTCATCTGCACATTTTTGGAATCATTACTTCGATTTCAGACTCGATTATTCTTATCTGAGATATTCCTTCTATGCTGATCTTTCAATTTTTCTCTTATGTTTTGCATTTCTGGACCAATCAACCTACACTCCTCCAGAATCACCATTTGAGCTTTGGAGGATAGATCAGCATATCTTAGACGAAATATGTCCATTCAACTCAAATTCAAATGGCATGAATTAGAATTTTTAATCTGTTCCTAACCACACTTGTGATTTTTGTCGATTGGTTGACTATAAATAACCCTAATCACCCCTTCTATTCACCTTTCTTTGAGCTACTAAAATACTCTAACTCTCTAACATTCACCTTATCCCTCTTCACTTTGAGCTTTGTATTTGAATTCCTTTTGCTCTTCTGATCCTTTTTCTAGTTCCCTCTTGTTTTAATTGTTAAGAAAGAAATGGTTAGATTTAGGAAAAGGTTGAGTGTTATAATTATCCTCTACTCTCCTTTGGGTGTGGTATGTTCATTTTTTCCTTCTATTTCAAGTTTAGATTTGTAAAAGGTATTCACGAATTTCTGAGTAGAACTTGTTGTTTTTAAGGTTTTGAAAGTTAAGGATTTCACAAGTTGAGTTTTCTTATTGAAGGAAAGTTTTGCTTGCATTAGGTAAGTCGTTCTTACTTCTAAAATAGGTTATGAATAAACTTGCATATTATGGAACTCTTTAAGTTTGATGTTACATGTTGTCATGAGTATATAGCTTCACAAAAACTATATTGAATGGCTAGATTGGGCATTTTGAGTGAAAAGAATGAATCTTGAGGAAATATTAGGTGGTGGTGATTTATGGTCAAATATGCAACTATTGTAAGCTAGAAATGTGTTATGTGATGTTAGACCATGATCCAATGTGGTATGATAAAGAATTATAAGCATGATTTGCATAAAAAATGATTGTTTGGTACTGTTGGAGGACAAACCGATCGATTGGTTAGGTTAAACCAATTGATTGGTTCCTAGAATAGTCCACTAGTTAACCCAACTCATCGACCGGTAGGCCTGTAGAGACCTTGTTATTGCTCTCTACTTAAATCCATCAACTGGTTGGCCAGAACCAACCAAATGGTCTATGAACAATCGACTAGTTTGCCCAAATTAATCGACCGGTTTGAGGGAAGTCTAGTCTGGTTGAGCCAAACCAATTTATTGGTTGTGTAATCTCCTAAAATTTTAAAAGCCTATAATTTAATAAATAACTTTTATTTGAGATAAATCAGCTTTTAAATATATTTAATTTAATTATTTTATGGATTTTTTAGTATATAAAATTGGATATAAATATTTAATAAATTAAAATAAATATTTTTTTATTTTATCATACTCTTTTTATTTAAATAAATTTTCAAACCATTATTTTACTAAAATTATCCTTTTTAAACCCATATATTTAATTATATTAAATTAAATTATTAAATAAATTTATTACCTAAAAATATTGTATTTTATTATTTTATAAATTAAATTATTTTATTTTGTCCCATTTTTCCTTTCCTTTTTCCTTTTTTTCCTTTTCCTTCTCCTTTTTCTCCTTTCTTTCTTTTTCCTTTTTTTCTTCCTTCGGGTCGCCAGGCCTTGGCCTGCCCTCCTCCCCCTGGGCGTTGGGCCGCTGGCCCATCTTTCCCTCCTCCCCTCCTTCCCTTTTCTTTCCCTTGGCCCGACTCCCTTTTCTTTTCTTCCTTCCTTCCCCGCGCGAGCCCGACCCGTCCTCCCATCTTTCTTTTCTCTCCTTTCTCCCCCGACCGGGCCAGCCCACTCCCCTCTTCCCTTCGCCAGGCCTACACACAGCCTCCCCCTCCATTTTTTCTTCTTCTTCCTTCTTCGACGTTGCACCCAACCACCTCCGCCATCTCTGGCCACCCTACCTACAACCCTCCTCCCCTTACTGCTCTCCCTATCTCTCTTTCTCTCTCTCTCGCCATTTTTCCTACCCTATCTCGGCCCCACCACCTCTCTCTCTCCTTGCCCATGCCCTGCCATTCCCCTCATTTCCCTTCCCTCTCCCTGCAACTCCAATGCTCCTACCACCCTGCCGCCATCCTACCGAGCCCCTTATCCCTTCCTTTTCTCTCCCTCTTCTTTTTCTTCTTCCCTCCCTACCTCATCCTGCCATTTTTGAGCCTCCCATGCCCTTCCCCGACCTTCTTTCTCTCCTTTCTTCTCCTTCCATCGCCCTCCCTATTTTTGCACCGCCACCTCATTCCACCGCTTCCACCGCCACACTAGCCACCTACACCACCCCCTGCCACCCTCTACCTCAACCCTACACCACCACACCACCCCTCGAGCCACCCTACAGCCCCCTTCTTCATCCCCTCTTCCTTATCTCTTTTTCCCTCCCTTCTGAGCAACCACCCTGCACCTTCTCCTTCCGTCGCCTTTGCTGCCACCTGAGCCACCAAACTAATCACTGCAACCTCCTCTACCATCCCCACACCTCATTTGGCTGAAACCACCACCTGCAAGCCTTCATTTTCTCCCTCCCTTTTCCTTCCTTCTCAGCCCCATCAACCTTAGCAGCCACCTTCGCAGCCTCGCTACTGCCGCTGCCACCCTTGGCTGCCGTCAACCTATCCCCGAGCACCACCTACACCCCCTCTCCACCTCTGCACCCTTCATTTGCCTTAAATCCTCCCCCACCTACCTTTTTTCCTAGCCCCAAAACCCTAACCCAAAATTGGCTCTCCCTCCTCCATTTCTTGCCATTTCGAGTCCCTACCCCTCTTGTTTTACATGTAGCTCATGCTGCATAAGTAGTATGAGCTGCTGCATGTCTTGGTATATTTTGTTAAAAAAATTTAAGGTATAGTCATATTTTAAGTTAAGTATTTCATTAATTAAGTATATAAAATCCGATGCTTTGGTTTTTCTTATTTCTAATATGATAAATATTGATATTATTTTTAGGCATTGGTTTTGCTAATCAAAGCTTGAATCTTTAACTGGAATACCGGTAAGGTTAGTTTTTGCGGGAATTAAGGTAATCATTAAACCCCACTTAAACGTATGGATAAACGTATGTTAGCACATTAGGCTTTTTAAAATGTTATTATGCTTGGTATATGTTGTTTAATATAATATATGTAGTTTCTTGTGTTGATTGATAAAAAGGAAAGTATGCTAGTTTATATGCCATGTATGGAAGAAATACTTAAAGAAGGAGAATTGTTATTCAAAAATATGTTGAGCACTTGTTCATGCTATATTATGTTGCTGTGACCATTAATGCATGGTTAATATTATTGTGAGTCCTAGGGGTATTTTAGTAATATGCCTTGTGCAAGAATGTGGCCTAATATGTGTGGGTGTTAATGAGTATTATATTAAATATAATAGTTTTGGAGTTGGATAATGAGAATGGGGTATTAATATTAATATTTCATGTAGTGACGATATTTAATATAAGTGGTGTAACAAGGGGAAAAATGGTAATTTGTAAGTGGAAAGGGTAAAATAGTAATTTTGGAGGTAAGGGTATAATGGTAATTTGCAAGTAAAAGGGTATTATGGTAATTTTGGAAGTAAAGGGGTAAAATGGTAATTTTGTGAGTAAAAGGATAAAATGGTAATTTATAAGTAAAAGGGTAAAATGGTAATTTTGTATGTGAAGGGTAAAATGGCAATTTGGGAAGCGAAGGGTAAAATGGTAACTTTGTGAGTAAGGGGTATAATGGTAATTTTGTAATTAAAGGAAAAAATGGTAATTTCATAATTAAAGGGCAAAATGATAATTTTATATGTAAAGGGTAAAATAGTAATTTTGGGAAGTGAAGGGTAAAATGGTAACTTTGTGAGTAAGGGGTAAAATGGTAATTTTGTAATTAAAGGACAAAATGGTAATTTCATAATTAAAGGGCAATATGGTAATTTGTAAGTGAAAAGGGTAAAATGGTAACTTTGGAAGTGAAGGGTAAAATGGCGATTTTGGAAGTAAATGGGCAAAATGGTAATTTGTAAGTGAAGGGGGTAAAATGGTAATATTGTATGCAAAGGGTAAAATGGTAATTTTGTAAGTAAAAGGAAAAATTGTAATTTGTAAATAGAAGGGGAAAATGATAATTATGGAAAAGGGTAGTTTGGTAATTATGATAATAAAGAAAGACAATTTGGTAATCTAACCAACTAAAGGGTAATTTTTAATTTTGATAATAGAGAAGGGTAGTTTGGTAATTATAATAGTGGAGAATGGTACTT
Organism: Tamarix austromongolica; assembly: GCA_039764185.1. Lineage (NCBI taxonomy): Eukaryota > Viridiplantae > Streptophyta > Magnoliopsida > Caryophyllales > Tamaricaceae > Tamarix > Tamarix austromongolica. Next base: position 91,330,346 of record CM077816.1, on the reverse strand, counting down.
TGGTAATTTAACCAACTAAAGGGTAATTTAGTAATTATGATAATGAAGAAGGGTAATTTGGTAATTTAACCGACTAAAGGGTAATTTGGTAATTATGATAATAGAGAGGGACAAATTGGTAATCTAACCAACTAAAGGGTAATTTGGTAATTTTGATAATGGAGAAGGGTAGTTTGGTAATTATAATTGTAGAATGGTACTTTGGTAATTTAACCAACTAAAGGGTAATTTAGTAATTATGATAATGAAGAAGGGTAATTTGGTAATTTAACCAACTAAAGGGTAATTTGGTAATTATGATAATAGAGAGGGACAAATTGGTAATGTAACTAACCAAATGGAAAATATGTTAAGTGTAACAATTATAAAGAGTAGTTGGTGACTTAATAAGTATGGGAGATAACTTGGTGACCTAAATCGAGTAAGGGGTAATTTGGTAATTATGCAACAAGGAGGGGTAATATAGTAATTTGTTAAGTAAGGAAGGGATGGCTTAGCAATTATATAAGTAAGGGGTGAATGAGTAATTGGTATCTAACATGTTGTTGTGATAGCGGAATTTCGTAATATGACTCAAATAACACTGAATAGAAAGATAAGGGTATTTGACAATTAGTAAGTATCACGAGAACGAATCCTAAATCAGAATTGGATGAGATTATGATGGCCTTAATGATTCCACTGTGTTACCTTGGATAACCGTTTGAATAAGAAATATCTAATGATATCAGAACGATTAAAAGTGAATAAGTATCTGATTGTGGTGCTTTTTGTGATCACCTTAATTAAGACACTAATACTTAAAGTGAAAGACTTTGAGATCGAGAATGGTGTCTCTTTAGGGATCGCTACCCTAAAGACATGCTTTAGCCCACAGTTATTCTAGTATTTGCTGGTGTGCCTTTGTGCCCTAGCCAGGCCTTATATATTACTTTATCTAGCTCTACGGACCTATTTAGGGGGTATGCATACTTATGGATTAGGTGTCATTGTCGATAGGGTATTGAGTTAGCTTTATGCACTAGTACGACCAAGGTACATTTGCATCCCTAGGTTGATAGTTGAAGGGTACTGAGTAGCTCATATGCACTAGTGCGACCGGTGTACCTTTGTGTCCTGGGATCTTGATCTTCCTATTGAGGCAAATAAATGGAATTGTTGTGCTGATTAAAAAGGGAAGACACTAATCGTGAAAGTGAAAGATTAATGAGCCAGGCCCAGTTGAATTATATTATGAGTACCAATCCACCAGATATAATAGTGGCCTAGGAGGTTTTGCTCTGGATGATGTTTATGAATACCGATCCATCGGATATAATAGTGGCCCAGGAGTGTTACCCTGGATGATGTATATCAGTATTCCGATCCGCCGGCTATAATAGTGGGGGTCCCAAGCTCAATAAATTTGATTTGGTTGTGAATAAATTATGGAAAAATACTAATCACTTATAGGGGAACACCATGTGAGTCAGGGCTAGACCGGTCCACCAGCGAATAATAGTGGCCAGGAGCGTTCTTCCCTAGAGACTGATCCACCTACAATAATAGTGGTCAGGAGCGTTCTGCCCTGTATGTATTTCGGTCCACCGGCTATAATAGTGGGGTTCTCGCACTCACACGAATATTTATAATCCGATATGATTGATAATGATGGACTAATGGGTTAAGGCCCAGAAGTATCGATTGTTCATTATGACCTATTAATATCTAGTTTATTTGTTAAGTATGTGAATGCACTAATGTGAATATTAAATATTTACCTTTCATTATGTATGTATGTAACATTGTATCATGTGTTACATTGAGGGGTTACTATTAAGTGTGTTTTAAAGGGTTACTCAGTAACATAGTATTGAAGCGTTCCATTTGTGGGGCCTCTGCCTATCAATGGGCAGTGTCCCTTGCAAATCGTTTTCAGGTGCTATTCAAGTGGGCTTTTGAGAAAGAGCGTAAGGAACTATCCGAAAATTCCTAAGGATATACTCTTTCTCTTTTAAATTATTGGTTTCAATGTAATCATTGTTTTGTAGCCACCATTGGTGGATTCTATTCTTATAAATTATTCAACACGCTACTATGATTTAATTATGTTTAAGTTTCTTGTAAGTTGTATTTTTCTCTTTTAGCCTTAGCATTTGGTATTGGAACGGTAGGAGTGAACTGGTCTGGTACTAAGGATGACGCTAATATCCCCAGAATTCACAGTTTTGTTATTTTTCTTTCACTAATTATTTTAATAAAACGAAATTTTTCAATAGTAAATTTTGGGAGTGTCACAGGTTGGCCCAAACCAATCAATTGGTTGGTGCAACCGATCAGTTGGTTGGGCCAAACCGATTGACTATTTTGGTTGGTTTGTGTGATTTTGTACTTCTCGGTTTGTATATGATTTAAGATTTACCATGGGATTTTTATATGACTATTTAATAGATAAACTACATATATTACCATGGATCAACGATCTAATGAATGGATTAAATGGACCATGATTCATGACAAACTAAATGGGTGTTGTAAAGGCTTAATGAGTGAACCACAAATGAAATGTGATGGTTTTTGAAAAAAAAAAAGGGTGATGAAACACGAAATGTGTATTGGATGGATCAATATAATGAGTATGGTTAATATTGAATAAGCATAAATGGAAATCCCGCACATGGTTATGGATGGAAAGGATTAATATTGAAAAAAAAGTATGTGAATGTCTTGATTACTCTTTATATGAGCCTTGTGTGATTACGTAACCTCATGAATATTGTAATAATCACGTAAATCAAAAGACAATTGTATGGATCTAGGTTACTCGATCCTGAATTAGCTACTTGGGGTTAGTCTATCTTTGTGCGTTTATTGGTGCCTTCAGGCTTTGCCTTTAGACGACATCCTAGTAGATCCCGATGCCTTACATACTCTAGACATTGATGATGTACTAGGGGGTATCGATACTAAAGGATCTAGTTACCTAAGTGGTTGTCTTCGACTTGGACTTATATCCATATTAGTTGAGTTCATCCTGGACTTATGTCCATTGTCGTTGGCTCTAGCCTAAACTTATGTCCAATGTTGTTATTGGCTTTAACCTAGACTTTTTATGTTTCTTGGTTTGGATAAGCTTCCATGGTATGTGAGACCATGGGGTGGTGCATAGTCCACCGCTCGATGATGAATAATTGGATAATGAATGGAATGAGTGGTCGAATGATGATAATAATGATAAAAAATTTGGAACGAATACTTGGATAATGGTTTGAATAAATAATTGGATAATGGTTGGATGATGACCGGTATAAGTATATGGAAAAGAAATGGAGTAAGTAATTGGAATGAGAATAAAATAAGGACGTGGTAAAATTAGAAGATAAAGAAAAGGATTGAAAAAGAGGTATAACGAAATACGAGGGAATAACATGATTGATTGAGTAATTTAGAAAATAAACCCTAGTGTTCATTTGGATAACTTGTTCAGTACGTATGTGTGACTACCTATGATATTGTACTATGAAAATGAGCATGATACATTTTGAGTTACCTAAGTTTTGAATAAGAGTAAGTCTTGATGTATTACTTGATCATGATATAGTAGGTGCACTTACTTATATGGCTTTGGCATGATGCATGTTAGATATAATTTCCATGACATGATAGAACCTAATATGCTTGTGACTTGGCTTACTCAATATGTAGTATACTGACATGCCTATTTGCTCGGTCACCTGGTCATTCCTACGAATAGAGGGCAATGTGCAGATATTTGGGGATGCCTAATAGTGGGCCTACCTCATCTTGGGTTTAGGGCTTCAGAACATGAACATCCAGAGGTTTTTGAGCAATTTGTGACATACCATGGTTTTGGGGCCACACCCTAACTTGTTTCCTACTGTAATAGCCTTGTACTATTAGTTAATCATTCTCCTTGTATTTGACTATGTTGGGGACTGCCAAGGCCCTATGCTGTAAACATTTCTTTTCAATATTTATGTAACTTGATCATGCGCACTCTACTTTGAATTGGTCAGTTTGGTTTTTTAGCCTTGTATCTAATATGGGACGGGTGGTGATTGTCTATCATTTCTTAGGTACTATGGTAACACCTCCTTTTTTTAAGTATGTTTAGTATTTTCCGCTTCTGTACCATTTTAAAACGAATTTTTTCAGTAGTAAAAAATGGGGGTGTTATAGTAGTAACCATATTATTTAATAATAATGATATTCTTGTTTTGATATCATAATAATGACAATGATATTTATATTTTGATGGATGGTTAATGGTGATGATATTCTTATCGTGTTTTACTTTACAATCCTTAATTGGTTTGTCGTTGTGGTGGCAGTTTATTAGTATTTGGATAAAAGTAACATGTTAGATGATGATGACGATGATGATATTCATAAAGAATCTAGAGAAGTGAGATTTTTGGTAAGAGAGGTGATGACAAATAGAGTCATATATCGAGATATGATTCGTATGGGTATTGAGGCATTTTACGAATTTTGTGGATTATTAGTAAATCATGGTGGCTTACAATCAATGAAATGGGTTAATGTCGAATAGTAAGTAACTTTATTTTTGTACATTTTGGGGCATGATGCAACAAATAGAGAGGTGCAAAGAGTGTTTGGTAGGTCTAGAGAAGTTATTAGTCATAATTTCCATAATGTCTTAAGAGTTATTATAGAATTAGAGATATATATTAGACAACCAGATGGATCATTAACATTGTTACACCAACAGGTATTTAGGACAATCCCAAGTTCTATCCTTATTTTTTATGTGCCCATTATGAAATTTTCTTTCTTTTTAGTTAATAAATAATTTAGTTAGATTCTTATTAATATAGTAGGTAATTGTAGGATTGTGTAGGAGCAATTGATGGAACTCATGTTTGAGTAAAAGTTTCTACAAAGATGCTCCTAAATACCGAGGAAGAAAATATTACACCACACAAAATGTACTAAGAACTTGTACATTTGACCTAAAATTTACCTATATTCTATTTGGTTAGGAAGGAACGTCATCTGATGCTTGAATATTAAAAGATGTATTAAGATGACAATATGGCCTCGAAATTCCACATGATAACTACATTGCCATACTTGAAAAATACCTTTTACTTAGTTTATTAAAATTTGTCTAATCTTTTAGCTTTTTCATATGTAAATGTTATCTTAGTGATGGTAGGTTTCCTATGATGAGTAACTTGATTCTATCCTATAGAGGAGAGCGGTATCATCTGAAAGAGTACTCGCATAATCCACCAAGGACTCCTTGGGAGTTATTTAAATTGCGCCATTATTCGTTAAGAAATGCAACTAAAAGAATTTTTGGTGTTATAAAAAAATGTTTTCCAATTATGGCAAGTGCAAATGAACCTCATTATGATTTATATACACATACAAGGATTATATTAGCATGTTGTATTATGTAAAGTTTTCTAATGGGTGTTGATCCGGATGAAGCTATAATTAGAGCGGTAGATCAAGAACTTGCAAATGACGATGATGGAGAGTGGGATAATAGGATTGATGATCTTACAGAAGAAGGAGATATCGATAGAGGAGAGTTTATAAGGAATTCAATAGCGGTGGCGATGTGGAGAGATTATAATAAATAAGCATTTCTTCTGGGCCATGTAATTTGAACTCACGTATTGTTTTGTGTAAATGTTGGTCAATTAGCTATAATATATTGTACTTTACATTGAACATGTGTACTAAATTATGAGAACATGTGTACTAAGTTGTGAGAACATGTATTTTGAACACGCCTTGAAATATGTCATTTTTCTTTTTTGTTTTTTACATATCTATTGTATATGCCATCATTTTTCTTTATAGATTCAACCATGTCTCCTCATCAAGTTGAGAGAAATATTTGGACATGCGAGATGGATGGAATTCTTCTTGATGCTTTACTACTTCATATGCACATAGGTAATTGTCTTGGTGGTGCGTTTACTATGGTAGCTTACAATTCCATGGTAAAAGAACTTGAAGAAAAGCTTCCTAACTCCTCATGGAACAAGGACCGATTTCTCAATAGAATAAAATATCTAAAGGGAAAGTTTTTTGAATGTTATGACATATTTATGAATGTTTCATAAAGTGGCTAGAGTTTTAATTTTACTACTCAAATGTGGAATTTCAAAGATGAAATATGAAATCAACTAATGGAGGTGTGTGTAGTGTCAATTTTACAAAATAGTATTTTGTTTGGTTTCATTTAATTTTTTTTGGTTTGTCATAGAGCAATCCAAATGCTATAGAATGGAGGAGTAAAATAATTTCCTTCTATGGAAAATTAGAGTAGCTCTTTTCTAAAGATAGGGCAATTAGGGATGATATTGTAACTGTTGTTGAAGTAAGAGAAAGGAGAAGATCGATTGCAAGACAATATGGAGAATTTGGTAGCATGATCGACTACTAGACAACATGAAAATTTTGGTAGCATGATTCATGACATTTATAATATGGTCTCACAAGACAAAATTCACATTGAGGGGTTTAGTTCATTTGGTATTGATTCTAGGACTCCACCTCATTCTCAATAAGACTATGTTTTAGATGCTAGTAATATAAGTATGCCACAAGCAGGTGTGAGTCACGGAAAATGCATCAATGGCAAGAGGAAAATGGATGTATTTATCACATCATGTTCTAATATGCTAAGTGATCAGGTAGAGAAGTTTATTATAATTATTGACAAATGCTCTTGTGTTGATCCGGAGGTTATAAAGTATGTTGAGGAGCTTGACTTTGATTCAAGGTACAAGATGCAGGCTGCTTTCTATCTTTTAAAGAATCATGCAAACTATGATATGCTAAGTGTGTATCAATTGGAACAACGTCGGTTTGCATTATGACTTATACTGGTGCAAGCACATATTGGTGAATCAGAATTTTCTCCTTATGTGTAGTTTTAAGTTTTGTTGATCGTGAAGCATTTGTACACTTTTGAGTCTATTTTGTAGATGATGATGAACACATTTTTTATTATCTTTGAACTAGTTATATAAATGGATATTGTAGTGAAAAAATTGCTCGACTTGTAAATTTTTTTATAGTGGTTATGATAGAGGATGATGAGATCGGGGAGGAAGTGGTTATGGATGATAAGGTGATAGAGATACGATGGAGTTGGTGGTGGCGGAGGTGGAGGAGTTGGTAGTTTTTGTGATGGTGGTGACGAGGTTGTTGTAGTTGGGGAGGTTGTGATTGTTGTGATGGTGGTGGTAGGTAGTGGTGGAGGTTGAGTTGTTGTGTTGGTGGTGGAGTTAATTGATGGTGGAGGCGGTGGTAGTGTTGGTATTGGTACTAGCTAAGTTGTTTAGAAAAAACTTATCAACTTACTATAAGAATATAAATATTATTTAAAACAAAAATTTAACCTTAATTTATCTTAATTCAAACAATATTTCTAAAATATTTATCCAAATTAAATTAATATTATTTAATAAATATTTAAAAATATTCACTCCAATTTATCTATATTATCTTCTAATATAATTTTTACTATCCGTTCCCTCCGAATCATAATAGTCGTTAACCTCGATCCTTACGGCAAAAAAATCTGTCTTTTCAACCGACAACTTATAGTAATACTAATAGCCCTGCGGCCCTGTCCGCGCTGTGCTGGTGCGGTGAGAGGGGGCCTAAATGGAGAAGAAGGAAGGAGGAGGTAGCTCGAGATCATCATCTGACTTCCGGAATCAATGTCCCATCTGCCTGGGAGTAATTACCCAGGATTCCTATTTAGATGGTTGCTACCGTATGTGCTATTTTCCCATTCTTCTCTCTACGCTTTATGTTTGATTTCGAACTTTATCATTCGTCGCCGATAATTGGAATGTTTGATTAGGGTTTACTAATGCCTAGATTTTGATTCCCGTTTTTTCTCCCCTTTTGTTGGTTTATTGCTAATTGCTGTCAAAACTTCGGAATTCTTGGTACTGATTGCAGATAGATTTTGCTACAACTGCATATTGCGTTGGATAAAGGTGGTTCAATCTAAGGGAACATCGGAGGAATCCTTTGTCAAGTGTCCTTTATGCAAGGTTCTTTCAATGCCACTCACATCCCGTCTATTTTTAAGAAATTTACTTTGGAATGGAGCTGCGTTAATTTTCATATAAGCTTTTCCTATTCGGTGACAATGATCACGATGTTATTTCGAGCTATCTTGTTACAGTGAAGTTCGATATTTTATGATTTAGATATTGATCTTAGTCAAGAGTCAATACCTCTGCCCTTCACTTGCCAGTATGAGATGAACTTCTAGGATTTGGCTGTAGTTTATAGTTTGGTCTTCTAACATTATTTAAAGAACATGTCTAAAATCTATATGCATGCAGTCCCAAACTTCCAACTTCTGAGTCTTTAAGTGGCATTATGCCAGATGGAGAAATGATTGAAGTGTGGGCAGCGCAACTGCTTGGAGGCTATTCAGAACTTCAGGGATTAATAAACTCTGTGTGTGTGTGTGTGTTTTTATTTTTTTATTTTAATATCAAAAGGTCTAGTTTGACTTTGGGCTTCTGATTTGAGTTTTCAGTGAATGCTTGCCATATCTATTGCGAGTGGTGCTTCAAATAAGATTGGGAATAATAGTGCAATGTTGTTAAGGGTTAGTTATGATTTCCTCAATCAATTTCTTGAATTCAATGGAGGAATGCTCACCCAATTTCATTATTCTCTATTCACGCATGTATATGTCTTATGAGTTCTGTAGAGGAGAGGAAAGGAGAAGAAAGAAAAGAATGCTCCCTCCAAATGTCGGTTACCAACAAGGGCCTGACTCTTTTACCACCATTTACATGTTCAAAATTCAAAACAAGAATAACAATTCCCTCCATGTCCTCATACATGTGTGCTGTACATGATATACATATATCCTTATATATATATACATACCCAACTACTATTTCTATCATCAAAAAATAAGGAAAGGGTTAATTAGGCTACATTACTAACGTTAGACCATGCTGAATGAAACTTTATGACCAACCTTTATATTTAATTTCATATGGACCACACCTTAGGATTAATATATTTATAAAATATAAAACACTTTATATTTCTAAAATGATAATTGTAATATTATAAAACTGAAAATATATTAACAACTTCATTTTCTTATTGAGGCAGGTAAGTTATGTTCCTCATGTCGCAATAATACTTTGGCTTGTTTAGTGGGCTATTAGTAGGGATTTTGTATGTGTATCTTATAACCGCTATAGGACTAGGAAGTGGGACACAACCTAGCAATTGGTTATGATCTAGCTAGTATAGATCAAGACCCTAATTATCTTTAATAGGAATGTAATATTTGCTTACTTTTCTTGACATTGATAAACATTAGACCTGGCTATTGGGCGAACTTGGATCAGGTGGGGAGTGTGTCTAATTCAGGTTGGGATTGGGGAGTCATAGCCTATCCCGGTCATTGTTAGTGGGCATTGATTGGGCTTGGGCCAACACTAGGCTGGGTTGGCCCATGGGTATTGACAATTTTTATATATACTTTTAATTATTTAGTTGACTATTTATAATATCTTTTACAAGTAAAAAAAATAAAATTATAACAACTATATATACTAATTTTAATACTACCTTAGTTAATGTTCATTAAACAAATTCATATAATATCTTCCCTTATCAAATTTTCACTTGTATAAACTACATTAAGATGGGACTAATTTTTATAGGATAGATAATATTTATCAAGTCATTATTGCCATTTAACATCATTTTTTTTTTCTTTTGTAAGTATTTTAACTTTAGTTTAAAATTGATGTTATTTTACTTTTTCAACACTTCGGTTTTACTTTAAGGAAAAAAGGAAAGGAAAAAGTGAAAGTCTTTATTTAGTACTATTATTTATTAGAACATCATTGGTTGTTTAGGAGGTTGAATTAGAGGATATTTTTATAGGGATTGTATTTGCAACTAGATCTAAAAATTAATAAAATATTATTTTATCCTTTATATTTCCATTAGCAGAAATTTGTTGTTAACATATTTGGTACACTCGGTGGGGCCATCTCTGTTTCTCATCTTAACCTCTAACGATGCATCCTAATGGTTTCAAACAAGAAAAAAAGTGTCTCTAGTAACTCTCCAACTCTCAATAGTGGCATCAGTCATAGTGGGTCACTAACTCGAAGCAAGACTAAGCCCACGATGGTAAGTGGCAAAGACATTCTGCTTGAAGTTCTCAGTGCTAGAGAACCACTGTAGAGGCTACTTCAAAGTTTACTAAGTTGAGAGATGAGTCAGATAAGGAGCACGATTAAGACCTAAATCTAAACAGAACTTGAGCTAAGAAGCAACAAGCTCTTTGGTCTTGAGATATGTCCCGTAATCTAAAAAGGAGGAGGGACAATCCCCATTAACAAGTTGTCATGGTCCTTGTGGTGCTACCATTTCCACGAGTGAGTATTTGAAGATCCCTATAACAAAAAATGGGCCAAAGAAAGGTAACTAGACCTCCATTGTTTGATTTTGAGAAAGCATCCAATATATTGGTAGAGGAAGTCACTCTCTCAGGCAAAGAACAAATGAGTTTTTTGATTCGAATGTATATAAGCTAATGGTGCATTGTGGTTTTGACATGATTGCTTTTAAGCTATCAAGCAAAGGTGAAGTAAAGCTAATTGTGCGACCACTATATGGCATGAAAACACCTAGTAGAAGTTGTTTAAATAAGGCCATAAAATGGATGCGTCAAGGAGGGACTTAAGATACTCAAACCCAAAGCCTGTAATAATTTTCACTTAGGGAAAGAATAAAGGGGCAGACATATGCTATATTACAATTTAGCAGTTGGAAGAATCGAAGGGAGAAGTGTTAAATGATCGATAGAGGGTCTTTGTGTTTGATTGGTTGGACCATCCTGCCAACACCAAGCATTCTGTGTTCTCTCGGTTGGTGAAAGAGATGTTGCAAAGAAGAAACACGTCTCAGATAATGTCCTTTGTATTTTCATGCATGGGGTTACCTATAATGATAACGAGAATGGGAAGAGGAAGAAGAAACAAGCTTCATTGACCCTAGATGATATAAGACACTATGTAAAGCAGTAATTCAGCGTAGATGGAGCCCTTAGAACTAAGAAGCACGCCATCATCCTCAAGCATTCATACACCACATAACTATTGTTGATAAATCAAGGCAAGAGATGGTAGAAGAGGAATCACCTCTAGAACTTGAAGAAGGGAGGCATGCAATCATGGATGAACTAAAGGAAGTCAACTTGGGTACTAAAGAGGACCCTAGGTTAACCTTTATTAGTGCTTTGCTAAGCTTGACGAGGAAGTTATTGAGGGATTACAAAGATTTCTTTGCATGGACACATAACTCGACCCATAGGTGGCCGTACATGAACTTGCCATCAAGGATGAATAGAAACATAGGCCCCTAAAACAATCATTGTGCTGCTTTTGCATAGAGCTCATCCTCGAGATAGAGATAGAGGTGAGCTGCCAACTTAGATCAGGGTTCATTCGGGAAGTCAAGTATCCCTTATGGATCGTGAAGGTAGCCTTAGTAAGGAAGAAAAATAGGAAGCTTCGCCTTTGTGTAGACTTTAGGGATTTGAACAATATGTGGCCAAAGGATGATTTTCCTCTCCAATTGATGGCATACGTCACAATAGGACATGAAGCTTTGTCATTCATGGATGAGTATAGTAGTTATCGTCATATCTGTATGGCTCCTAATGATGAAGAATGTACCGGCTTTCACATTCTGAAAGGGATATTTTGTTATTGTGTCATGTCTTTCGGGTCAAAGAATGTAGGGGCTACTTATCAAAAGAGATAGAGGTGAGCTGTAAAATTAAATTAGAAGTCAAGTATCCCTCATGAATCGTGAAGGTAGCCCTAGTAAGGAAGAAAAATAGGAAGCTTCGCCTTTGTGTAGACTTTAGGGATTGGAACAATATATGGCCAAAGGATGATTTTCCTCTCCAATTGACGGCGGACATCACAATAGGACATGAAGCATTGTCATTCATGGATGAGTATAGTAGTGATCATCATATCTGTATGGCTCCTAATGATGGAGAATGTACCAGCTTTCACATTCTGAAAGGGATATTTTGTTATTGTGTCATGTCTTTCGGGCCGAAGAATGTAGGGGCCACTTATCAAAAGAGATAGAGGTGAGCTGAAAAATTAAGTTAGAAGTCAAGTATCCCTCATGAATCGCGAAGGTAGCCCTAGTAAGGAAGAAAAATAGGAAGCTTCGTCTTTGTGTAAACTTTAGGGATTTGAACAATATATGGCCAAAGGATGATTTTCCTCTCCAATTGATGGTGGATGTCACAATAGGACATGAAGCATTGTCATTCATAGATGGGTATAATAATTACCATCATATCTGTATGGCTGCTAATGATGAAGAATGTACTAGCTTTCGTATTCTGAAAGGGATATTTTGTTATTGAGTCATGTCGTTCGGGCCGAAGAGTGTAGGGGATACTTATCATAAGAGCCATGTAGAAGGTCTTTGATGACATGTTGCACAAGGTGGTGGAATGCTATGTGGACGATTTGGTAGTCAAGTCCAGATGAAGAGACAACCAAATTTAAGACCTAAAGATGGTGTTTAATAATCTAAGGAAGTATCAGCTCAAGATGAACCTATTAAAATGTGCATTTGGCATTATATCTAGAAAGTTTTGAAGTTTTGTTGTTCGATATAGAGGTATCAAAATTGATCAGTTAAAAATTGATGTAATCTAGAAGATGCCAAGATCAACAAAACTCAATGAGATTCAAAGCTTATAGGGACGACCAGTTTATATTTGAAGGTTTTTCTCGAATTTGGCACAACCTTATTAATTGTTCAACCATGTCATGATAAGAGGATAATCGTTCACATGGAATAGAGCTTGTGATAATGCTTTTAAAGGTATCAAAAAGTATCCCCTCAATCCATTTATTCTAGTAGTATCCTTACTAGGCAAACCACTTCAGGAACGTTCACCGCACATTGTGTGCCCTGGAAAATGAAAAAGGGAAAGAACAAGCACTTTATTACTTGAGTCATGCTCTTATCGAGTAGATATCAACTGTGCACTGATTGAAAAGACATGTCTAGTTTTCTCCCTACAAAAATTGAAGCATTATATGCAAGCACATACGGTGCACTTAATATCATGCATGGATCCAATCAAATATGTCATGTTCAGTGACTGCACGACTTGCAAAATGGGTGCTAGTGATAAACCAATGCAACATTGTCTTCATTCCTTAAAAGGTATTCAAGGGACAAGCATTTGTAGAGTTCCTAGCACATCATCCAATCCTTGTGCTGAGTGGGAACTATCAAATGATCTACTTGAGGAGTTGCTTGTTGCTGAGATTTTCCCTCTATGGGAAATGTATTTTGATGGCGTTGTGCATAGAGATGGCGTTGGAGTTGAGGTGGTGTTTATTTCCCCTCAAAGGCATATGCTTACATATTCATCTGTATTCATGGATTTATGATGTAACAACATGGCAATGTATTAAACACTTATCATGGGGCTCGAGATGGTGCTAGAGATGGAAATCAAGGATTTAAATGTTTATATAGACTCATACTTGATAATAAGGTAGCTCTGAGAAGAGTATGAGGTAAAGAAAGAGGATTTGATCCTTTATGACAAGTGTGCTATGTGCCTACTTGAGAAATTCCATGAAGTGCAGCCAGAATATATAGGAAGGGGATTAAATAGAATTGTTGATGCACTTGTAAACTTAGTTGTGATGATAGCATTGGAAGTTTACGAAATAATAACGGTGCCAATATAGAGTCAATAGGTTGCACCACCTATCAAGGACAATGAAGATGATGCAGCAAAATTAGTATCTATCTATGAAGTATACTTTGAAGGTTGTCGACAACCACTTATAGATAACTTAGAGATTCTTTGGAGTACAAGAGACTGCCAAATGATCCTTAATCCTCAGATGGAAGTTTGATGAAGAGTGGTACGCTTCTACTTCGGTGTTTGGGAGGAAGAGAGGCGAAATAATTTATGGGATAAACTCATTTAGGAGTTTGTAGAGCTCATCATTCAGGGCTGAAGATGCATAATAAATCAAGCAACTTGGTTACTATTGGCCAATGATGGTGCATGACCGTATGGTATAAGCCATGTCAGTTTCATGCAAACTTTAGCCACCAAAGCCCTTACATCCTACTATAGCATCATGGCCATTCGAAGCCCGGAGTCTTGATGTCATTGGTCCGTTCACACCAAACTCTTCAATTGGGAGTGCATATATCTTAGCTACAACGTATTATTTTTCCTAGTGGGCCAAGGCTGCGACACTAAAATAAGTGAGGAAAGAGAATATGGTTGACTTTTTCCTAACTCACATTGTTTATGGGTATAGAGGTTTTTGGGTACATTTTAACTGATTATGTACTATGGCTGACCTTTCGTCAATCAACAGATAACAACTTTTCCACAAATTTGAATTTACCCAGAGAACATCTTCAATGTACTATGCTTAAGCAAATGGTCAGGGATAAGCCTTCAACAGGACATTGTGCACATATATTGTGCACCTTCCTCAAGAAGGTAGTGTCAAAGAACAAGCGAGATCAACATGATTGAGTAGGAGAAGCACTATAGGCATATCAGACTACCCGGCATAATTCCTCTCAAGTCACGCCATAGTCTATGGAGTTGAACCAGTGTTGCCAATGGAGATTCAAATTCCCTCGCTTTGAATTGCTATCCAAGAGGGGAGGATCAAGGCGCTCAACTTTGTCTTGCTAAATTAGAGGCACTTGATGAAAGAAGATTATAGGTTTAACATAGCTTGAAATGTCATCAAGCCTGTATGACTATAGATTTCAATAAGATGCTACGTCTGAAATCATTTCAAGTGTGTGTTATGGTATTTGCAGTCCTATGATCCATCATTCTCAGTCATCGCATAGACGAAAAGTTTGTTGCAAAATAGGATGGTCCATATGTTGTTCAAGAAGTCTACACCAACGGTCACAGAGCTTGCAAGATAGTTTAGGTAATGGATTACAAGTTAGCCCCATTAACAATAGGTTCGTCAAATGCTACCATCCAAAATTGTGACTTGTATGAATATAAATTGTGAACAACTAAAATAAAATAAAAAATATAATACTCTAGTCCATACGAGTATAAATTGAAAAAAAAAACCAATAATGTCATACTCCTAGCCTGTATGAGTATAAATTGAACAACTAAATAAAAAAAGAGAGGTGCTTCATCTCATTTATTGTACCAATAATTAACACATTGTACAAAAAATGAGAAAGAAATAAATTGAGAATGTAAAGGAGATATATAGGTCTTATAATTAAATAAAGCAAAAAGCAGTCACCTTCAGCGACAAGATGAAAAGAAGAGAGGAGAAGGGGGGCTAACTCTAGCTACTGTCTACTAAAATGCCTAAAACCACTGAATCTTCAGCAGGAGATCTCATCAATCCTTCCATGGTGGTTAAATTCTTGGCTTCTTTCAAACTCAAGTGCTTAAACTCTTTCCACATGCTTTCTGTGTGGGTTTTATAGATGATTCTTGAGATGTTGAAGTGCACAAGCAGAGGTAGATGCCGTTGATGCCTAATCTTGGGTTTGATTCTATTTTGCCTCCGATGCCTCAATCCTTACCTGATATTGAACACGTCTTGCCCTTAGATGCTCGAGTTTCTCATTCTCTCCATGCAGAATATGATGTGTGGTGGCAAGTCAATAGGCATACTGATGCTCATAATTAGTAATGAACATCTGCTTATCATAGTTATATTTCACTTGGGCAAGATGCACGACTTGTTGAAGATAATCTTCAACTTGGGTCTTCAAAGGTGAAACATTAACCCCATAATTAAACATGGATGAATAAATCTTCTCAAACTCAATTCATAATTAAGTAATTGTTGCATTAGTTTGAGTTGCCTTGCTAACGATGGCATAGCTAAAATGTTATGCAACCATGCTTTGACCCTCGCTATATATACCGATGCTTGCGTTGGAGCAAGATCATAAGGAGCATCTAGAGGATCATCTAGAAGGAGGAGAAGTTGTAATTGGATCATTCATACCATGGGTATATTCAATTGCTTAAATTGAATCATCATATGCCGATTTTAGGTTCCCATTGAATGCATCACCAATGGGTAATGATGAAGCCTCATCTTTAACGCCAATCTCACAATTACATCCCAAAAAAGATAAAGAGAACTTTAGGGCAAATGATTTAATACATACATAACAAGTACAAGCATACAAAGGGAAGAAACATACAATATTCTCTTGAATAAGCTCAAAAAAGCTAAGAACATCTTCAAAGGTTAGACACTAATGTGTCACCCTCTTGTTATATTTAAGATAGATGCAACAAACACTTCAAAGGTCAGACAGAGAATGCTTCAAAGGTTAAAAACTAATGTGCAGTGAATGCTTCTCAACTGTGCGGCTTTAAGCTAGAAGGCTGATCTTTTTATTATAACATAGTAAAGGTAAACAATTGAGGCAAAAGTTAAAAGTGGAAACTCATTTGGTTGTTAGCATGGGTGAACTTCTTAATGAGAGGAACATTGGTTCGACACATTGGGAGGGACTAGGATAGATGAGAGCTTGATCCTAAATCTTGGCCTAAAAACTTTATCAATGGGGCATGCTCTTTTTGTGTTTTAAGTGTGGCTCAGTCACACGTGGGTCATCCCTATTTGTTACAAGTTCAGGATTGGAAGATTTTTAAAACTCGAATATAGAAGACCACCAATCAGTGTAAGTATGATCAGCAAAATTGAAGGGTCTTCTAGGTATCATAAACATATCCTTTGTCCCAAACTGAAGGTTTGCACGGAATAACTTGAAGGCGAGTTCTCCATTAGAGACAAATGTGGGGGTAAAGTTTGATAAAAACTAAATTGTCTACTAAAGCGATGAGATCATACAAATCTATAGTTATCCGATCATCTTGACAGTAAAAAAACAAGACAAATGAGTCATTTCTGTCTTCCAGGGTATAAGTGAGAATCATTAAGATAAGTCATATCCCAAACCTCTAAACTTCATAATCATCAAATTGCGTGTTGCCTTCATCAGACCAATGAACGACACACTTTGGAGGGTATGACTTGACCTGTGGAAGAAGATAGGGCTTATAGTATCCTTGATTTGGTGGCATGGTATATTGATATGCCTTTTTGCACAAAAAATGTGTCTAGTCAACAATATTGATACAAGGCTTTTTTCTTCATAGAAGAATGGACAACAATGTAGAAGGGAATGATAGGTTTATTGGATGTGTCCGGCCTTGTAAACTCGAATTTAGAAGGAATCACTTTCTCGTAAGAATCTCCAATGAGTGGCAATCCACTTAACATCCCCAAATCTCAAAGAGAAATAGTGATATCTCCGATAGAAGTATCAACGTATATGTTTCAGGACACCATAACTCATTGAAAGCTTGAACATATGTAACATTGCACTTATACAAAAAATGTGAAACATACATAATATCAAGAAGCCCTACTTCTTTAAGCATGCTCTGACAATGGAGAATTACATCATCTCCCCATTTCCAATATCCTTTGATGAATGAGAAATCAATTTCAATGTTGAAGTGAGAACCCTGACTTACTTGGCCATAAAAAATGTTTCTATGATGAGTTTGGTAAGTGGTTGTCCTTAAAGGGACTTTACGTTGATAAGAGTATAAAGTTGGTATCGAGGAGCTAGAATCCATGGATAGTTAACTCCACCATTTATTTCACTTCATCAAGAAGCGGATAAGTACTTAGCCTCCTAGCGAGTGGGGCTGAACCTTTATTTCCAAGCTAGATCTTGGGTCATAATCTTCATCTCCGAGGATGATAAGATAAGTACCACGAGAAGTGTCAATGTTGTTAAAAACAGTCATCCTCCTTAAAGGGGTTGTTGATGAAGAAAGTCAATATTTTTTAGGAGGATGACTGTTTTTGATAGGAATGGCACTTCTCATGGTATTTATTTTATTATCCTGAGAGATGAAGATGATGATCCAAGATCTAGTTTGTAACTGAAGGTGTTAGCCCCACTCATTGGGAGGCTGAGTATGTATCTGCCTATTGGTGAATCTGAAATAAAAGATGTTGCTAACTGGTGGAGTGGCCTATCCACAATTTATAGCCACTCGATGCCTACTTTATGCTCCTATCAATGCGAATGCTCTTTAAGGTCAGTCACTTACTAAACTCGTTATAGAAACTTTCTTGATGGCTAAGTAGGCTATGATTCTTGCTTCAACATTAGGATTGATTTCTCAATCATCAAAGGTTATTGGGATGTAATTCTCCATTGTTGAAGCATGCTTGAAGGAGGGTTTGATGTTGTGTATGCTTCACGTTTCTTATATAAACGCAATGTTGCACATGCTTGAGATTACAAAGACTTTAGGTGTCTTGAAATGAATATGCTGCATACTTTTATCGGAGAGGTCTCTATTTCTCTTTGAGATTTGGGGAAGTTTTTACAAGGAAGTGTTTCATTCTTATTCCGAGCTTATGAGGTTGGACACATCTAATAAACCTAACCTTCCCTTTTGCCACAAGCAACATATTTTTGTTGTTTGTTCTTCTGTGAAGAAGCCGCCTTGTATCAAGATTGTTGGCTAGGTATATTTTTGGTACAAAAAGTCCTAGTGGTATACCATGCCATAAAAAAAGTTAGGGTACAAGCCCCGTCTTCCTCAACATGTCAAGTCTTACCCTCCAAAGTGTATCGTTTCTTATTTTGATGAAAACATCATGCCATTTGAGGTATGTAACTTATGTCACTGCTTTCTTGTCTTGTTGGTTTTGTGTCTCGTATTTTCAACAAAGGATGACTTTATCGGGTTTCATACTTTCAAAGTGGCAGCGTTGATGGAAACCCGACACACATGTACTTGTTATTCCAACTCTTGTTTGCATTTAAAGAGGGCTTAGCGATAAATCTCACGCTCAACTCACACCCTTTGGAGCACATTATCTTTATACTTGGATGACAACTTATCTGTGTATATATTATATGTCTTGCAAGAGGCTCATTAGTCCTTTCGTAATCCTATTTAAAGAGAAGGTGATTCATTCCAATGGTGAGACTTTTTTTGGGAAAACAGTTGAGATTTGAAAGCACGTCAATTGGGGTCAGGAATGGCTTGTTTGTCTTTGTTCTTGCTTTTTAACTCTCTGTTAGGATGTTTGGATAATTATAGTCATACAATCCTAATCACTAGATTATTTGGTTTTTAATCTAACTTTGTCCTAGGATTTGTCTTTGAATTATCAAACCTATAATAGGGAGCTTGTCTTCAAGTTATTTTGTGCAAGCCTTTGGTTTGGGATGAAGGTTATGTTTATGATACTTGGAAGAGCCTTTGACTTTGATGATAGTGTCTGCCTTGATTACATAGAGTGGCGGTTTTCTATATTTGAGTATCAACAATTTTTCAATCCTGAACTTATAGCAGTTAGGGATGCGCCATGCATAAAGCGCAAAAAGGATACGCCCTTTGATAAAGCTTCCAAGCTAAGATTTAAAATCAAGCTCTCATCTATCATAGTTCCTCCTAACGTGTTGAATCAACACTCCTATCTTTTGGATGTTCACCCATGCTAATAGCCAAACAAGTTTCTAGGTTTGAGCACTTTAACTTGTGCCAAAATTGTTGTGCTTTGATTTGTGGCTTCTTCTATTTTAGCTTTACTATGTCACAAGCTTTTAGCTCAAAGCTGTAGGGTTGAGAAGTGTTCACTACACCCATATCCAATATAGCAACAAAGGGTGACACATTAGGCCTAACCTTTGAATATGTTTTTAGCTCTTCTAAACTATTCAAGGGAATGTTGTATGTTTGTGCTTGTTTTGTATGTAACAACTCATTTGCGTTAAAGTTCTCTTTATCTTTTCAGGCATGTAATTGTGGAATTGACGCTGATGATGAGGCTTTTTCATTATCCATTGATGATGCACTATTTTTGGCTGATAATGGGAACTTGAAATCAATATTTGACCCTATGAAAGATATGATTGAATTCATGTGATCGTAGATACCCATAGTATGAATGATCTAGTTACGAATTCTTCTCTTCGAGATCCTCTAGATGCTCCTCATGCTCTTGCGTTGGTGTAAGCATCAATATTTCTGGCGGAGCAACTTTATAGGGACGGTCAACGCATGATTGTGCAACATTTTGGTAATACCATCATTAGTAAGACAACTCAAACTGATGCAGTGATTCCTCATTTAAAGGTGGAGTTTGAAAAACTTTATTCATCCATCCCTGATTATGGGGTTGATGTTTTGCCTTTGAAGACCCGAGTCGAACATTATCTTTTGGCAAGTCATCCATCTTGTTTGTGTGAAATGCAGCTATGCTAAGCGGATGTCCATCGCTTAGTTTGAGACTTGTTGAAGCGCATGATATTTTGCATGTAGAGGATAAGCAGCTTGAGCATCTAGGGACTAGGCGTGCTCAACTTCGAGCAAGGATTGAGGCATTGAAATTACAGGAGTTGAAGGCCCAAGATAAGGCCTTTGTGGCATCTACTTATGAGCTTCAACATCTCGAAGATTAGAAATCCCACAAGAGGTATCGTCCCTAATAGCTATGCTAGAAGAGATTAAGCCCTTGAATTTGCAGGAAGTCAGACCACCATTGAATTATTGTTGGGATCTATTGTAGAAGAATTATGCAGCCTTAAGTCATTTTAGCACATAGCAACTAGAGTTGGCCCCTTTTTCACTCTTTCTTGTTTTTTTGAATCTTGTAGCTAGATGGGACTGCTTTTTGCTTTATTTAATAAGACCAATATATCTTCCTTTGCATTCTTGATTTATTTTGTTGTTCTTTTCTTTTGGTATTATTTGTCTTCCATTGGGAGGATAAATGAGATGAAACAACTTTTATTTTATTTTATTTGGCTATTCATAGTTTATACTCATGTGGGTTAGGAGTATTATATCATTTTTTTTTGTTTTGTAGTTTGTATTTGTGCGGACCGAGAGTATATATATATATATATATATTTTATTTTAGTCTTTCACAGTTTGTACTCGTGTGGGTCATGAGTATTATACAAGCAATAAAACCGCGGTTACGGTCGCGATTGCGGTTGCGATCGCGGCATTGCGGTAGCGGGGTGTCGCGAATGATATTTTATATGTCGCGGTTGTCGCGGCGTGATTTTTTTAATTGTTTTCACAACAAATACTGGCAAATATTGGTAAACATCGGCCAATATCAGTAAATATCGGCAAAATATCGGTCGATATCCGAAATTTCGCCGATATTGCGGCGATAAATATGTGATTTTCTAAAACGGCCGCAATTTCGGAATTTCGTGTCGCGGATGACCCAAAAACCGCAAAATTGCGGCTGATACGCAATTGCGGTACCGATATTTCATTGTATGGTATTATAACAAAGATTTTATGGATAATAGCATTGGAGAAACTATCCATCTCTTATAAGCTTTGTGCAGGTTATAATCTTATAAGCTTTGTTGGTGTAGACTTCTTATATAACATATGGACTATCTCATTTCGCCACAAACTACCCATATGCGCGATGACTAAGAGTGATGGGTCTTCGGATTGCAAGCACCATATTGCCCACTTGAAATGTGTTAAGACCCTGCAACTTCAAGTGGATTCACAGTAGAGTAATTTAGATTGTTGAGAGGAAAAAAAATAGAGAGCGAGTGTATAAATGGTGAAAACAATAGAGACGAAATACCCAAGTATTCGAGGTCCTGGCCCCTCCCCTCTTGGTCTAATTCCCTGCCTCTTCTCTCTCTTCCCTTCTCCTTGTAACATAGTGTACATCCGACTACCTAATAGAATTAGCTGATTCCCACTATACCATAACAGTAAAGAGAATGACTGATGTGGTTTTATCAAAGTAAACGGAAGGTTGGATCGAAGATTGTGTGAGAAACTATCACCCACGAATTAATGCAAAAGAAACGAGGTGTTAAGGATGATTATTGTTGAAGAAATTGAAGGACAAAGATGAAGGTTCTCGGCAGATTTGAAATGTGTTCAATTCTGTCGAGTTGAGTGTTGATGTTGAAGGAGATTGCCCCAGGCTTCCTTGCTCCAAAAATACTCGAAAGATAGGAATAGACTTTAGCTAACTTTGCTTAAAGTTTGATAAAAAAAATTATGATTCATTCTGCATACAAATGATGCGCACAAAGGCTTTATATAGGGAAGGAAGCAGTCAGTGGTTAGCTAGCCTAGACCAGCCGAGTATTTCCTCTTAATCCAGCCCATTTATCATGGTTGAATTAAGCCCATATTAACCTTAATCCAAAGCATAATATCATTGATTAAATGATACTAAGGATTAATATTACAAAGCTATACAATTGACTAAGATACATACATAAAATTATATCAATACCCTAACTTACATAAAATACACTTAGGGTTAGGGTTTACAACAAGTTAATACAAATAATGAATATCATCAATGACTCCAAATAGTACCAACCAAGTCCTACCAGCTTACTACTGAACTCAACCTAGCTCAATCATAGCAGCCCAAACCCATCCAGTATAACATGCCGTAAGCCTTGCCTCACCCTTTTCCCTTCCTCACGTAAGTGTATCGAACAATGGGTGAATCATTACCCCCTTCTCGGTCTTCCACCTTGTTCTCAAGGTGGAACTTTGGAAATTGCTCATTGATTAGCTCAAATTCCTCCCAAGAAGCTTCAAATTCGGGTAGCACCTTCCACTTGATTAGGACCTCCTACACACTTGTAGAGTTATACTTGAGATCTAGTATGGCCTTTGGTTCCACCTTCCATTCCAAATCCGTTGTCAATATCGGAGTGAGTGGTAGCCCTTGTAGACTTGCTCCCACAGCTGACTTGAGCATGGAGACATGGAAGATTGGGTGTATAGCCACTGAATTAGGGAGTTGTAGGCGGTATGCCACTAATCCTATTTTGTCCACAACTTGATACGACCCAAAAAACTGCGGGGACAAATTTTCATTTAAACGATGAGCCAAAGACTTGTGACGATAGGGCTTGAGCTTCACATAAACCCAACTACCCACTTCTAGTTCGACTTCCCTTTGCCTTCTATTAGTTTGTGCTTTCATTCTGCCCTGGGCATGTATAAGATGTTTTAATTTGTCCAAAATGGCATCTCGGAGCTGTAAATCTTGATCCAGCGCTGCCAAGGGTGTACAACCCTTAGTATAGCGTAGTAGTGGTGGTAGAGGTCTTCCATAAGTGCAGTAAAAGGGGTTTTATGGGTGGCAGAATGGTCAAAGGTATTAAACCAATACTCTGCCTATAGAATCCATTTTACTCACTGTTTAGGTTTGTCACAAATGAAACAACGAAGATAAGTCTCAAGGCTTCAATTGACCACCTCTGTTTGCCCGTCTGTTTGGGGGTGGTACGTAGAATTGAACTTGAGGACAATGCCCTGATGTTTGAAAGGTTCCTTCTAGAAATTGCTCACTAATAATTTGTCACGATCGGGGACAATCGTGTTGGGTATTCCATGCAAGTGCACAATTTCCTTCATAAACATAGCCACAACCACCTTAGCCGTGAATGGATGTTTTAGGGGAATAAAATGGGCATATTTTGTCAAGCAATCCACCATCATTAACACAATTATACCCCTTCGACAGCGATAACCCTTTAATAGGGAAATATCCTCCCAAACACGCTGAGGTATTGGAAAGGGTTGCAACAACCCAGCTGAGCACAAGGTAGAATGCTTGTTTTGTTGACAGGTTACACACTCTGTCACATATTTCTGAACATCCCTCTTCATACCCACCCAATAGACCTCCCTCGTTAAGCGCTGATATGTTTATAGCACCCCAGAATGGTTCCCTACTGCCCCTCCATGGAACACAACTAGTAGTTGTGACTTAAAGGTGGATTGGGAAAGTATCACTAGACGATTTTGGTAAAAAAAAATTGCCCTTCTGCAAGTTATTTTCTAGAACTCTAGATCTCCCTTGCTACAGTTGGTGCTTAATTAGGCTCAGATCCGGATAAACGTTTATTTCGGATTAAAGGGTGCTCCAGTTTGTTAACCAAGCAGTTGTGAGGATGGACAAAGTTGCTGCTTCTCCCAACCTGGATAGCACATCTACTTCTCGATTCTCACTCCCCGGCTTGCACTCGATGGAAAATTATAACTCCACAATTTATTGACCCATTTTTATGTTCTTAAGGAATAATATGCTGTTCCAGCAAGCATTTCAAACTTTTTTGATCAGTTCTTATAGTGAACCGCTGCCCCAACAAGTAGTGGCCCTAACGTTGGATTGCTAGCACCACCGCCATTGGTTCCCGTTCATATATAGACTTAAGACGTGCTCGTTGGCCTATGGCTAGGCTGAAAAAAGCAATTGGTCATTGGTTCTGTATCAGCATCGCATCAGTCCCAATACCTAACACATTGGTTTCAATCACAAAAGGAGCTTTGAAATCTAGTAAGGCCAATATTGGAACTGTAATCATTGCCTACTTGAGCTGATCAAAGGCATCCTGGGCCGCCTCATTCCATCCAAAACAATCTTTCTTTAATTGTGCTGTTAGCGGGGTAGCTATATGACCATAGTGCTGTACAAATCTTCGGTAATACCTAACACATTGGTTTCAATCACAAAAGGAGCTTTGAAATCTAGTGAGGCCAATATTGGAACTGTAATCATTGTCTACTTGAGCTGAGGCATCCTAGGCCGCCTCATTCCATCCAAAACAATCTTTCTTTAATTGTGCTGTAAGTGGGGTAGCTATATGACCATAGTGCTGTGCAAATCTTCAGTAATACCCTGTCAGTCCTAAAAGTAAAAACCCCTTCAACTCCTTTAGTTTTTTAGCTACCGGCCACTCCTCCATACATCTTAAATTTTTTGGGTTTGCAGCCACCCTAGCAGCTGACACAATGTGCCCTTGATACTCCAATCTTGGTTGCCCAAATAAGCATTTTTTTCATTCATATATAAAGAATGAGTCTGTAGCACCTAAAACACTTGACTAAAGTGTTTTGCATGCACTTCCATGGATGGGTTATATACTAAAATATCGTCAAAGAACACTAACATGAACTTACGCAGATATGGTTTGAATGCCTCATTCATGAGTGCCTAAAAAGTGGTTGGAGCGATGGTTAACCCAAACGGCATCACTAAGAACTTTTAGTGCCCCTCATGTGTACGAAAAACGGTCTTGGGTACATCCTCCGGATAAACTCTAATTTGGTGGTATCCTAGTCGCAAATCCAATTTTGAAAACGCCCGTGTGCCATTTAGTTCATCCAGCAACTCATCTATTACTGGATTCTCAGAAGTTTGTCAAGCATAGTGACCTTATTAAGAGCCCTATAATCCATACAAAATCTCCAGCTACCATCCTTTTTTTTTTACCACCAAAACTAGACTTGAAAAATGGCCGCGACTTGGTTGAATCACCCTTGCGGCTAGCGTATCTCTTACCATTCTTCCTATCTCCTCCTTATGAGTTTGGGGATATCTATAGGGTCTCACATTGACTAGCATAGCTCCAAGTTGCAAGGTTATTCTGTGGTCCAAGGATCATTGGGGTTGTAGCTCCATGGATGATTAGAATAAACCAGAAAATTGTTGGATTATCTTCAGGACCTCTACGGGCATCTCCCTCTGCCCTGCAGAGTTTTGGTTCCAGCCTGTAGCTCATTTAACTGGCAACCCTCGAGCAGTATGCCCTAACCCTCTCAAGCAAGGATGCACACCATTGACTTCAAGGAAACTTGCTCATGACACAGTTTCGGTTCTCCCCTCAAGGTTACCGATGTCCTCCCCAACATAAATTTCATAGACAACATCCTCCAATCTACCTGGCATAAGCCCAATCTTTTCCAGCCATTGCATTCCTAGTCTCAAATCTTTACTTCCCAATTCCAAAGGTAAGAAGCACTCCACAATTTCGTGTTGTTGTAAGCTCAGTCAAAGTCCTTTGCACATGCTTGTGGTTTGTACCCCATTACCCATGCTCATAAAAACCCCATAGGCTGCCGTATGTGTTACTGGAAGTTCGAGTTTGGTAACCAAATTGATGGCCACAAAATTTTGGGTTGCCCCATAGTCGACTAGCACCAACACTGGTTCTTCCTTTACAGTGCCTCTCATTTTCATAGTCCGTGGAGATGTAAAACCCACCATCCAGTTCATTGCTAACTCCACCGACCCCTCCACATGCTCGGCTTCCTCCATTAGGTCCACCCCTACCTCATCTGTTCCTTCTTCCAACCCTTGTGACTCGTCCAAAAGTAGAACCTGTAGCATTTGGTTCTTACATACATAAGTCGGGGAAAATTTTTCATCGCACCTATAGTAGAGCCCTCTCTACCGCCAGTGTTGGAGTTCATATTCGGTCAGCTGCCGATACCCTGGTGGTCGTCGCCCTCCAGGCGTCTTTTTTGGGGTGGAACCTAGTGGCGTCACGAAATATTTGGGCACCGGGTTCCTCATGATTGTCTTGGTCGTGGCTAGAGCAGACGAAGAGTGGCTGAAACTTTTGCTACTTGTTTGATATGTCAAATTAGATATGTACCTAGATTCGCTTGACCCAAACCGACCCATTTGAAGTATCCGATTCTTATCCTCCACCATTTGGGCAGCTTTCCTTATTTCCCTCAGCCCACTAGGCCTCATCATTCGCACCTCAGCTCATAGTGTCGGTTTCAAGCCATTCAAGAAGGTGATCTCCAGAACCTCCTTTGATAACCTCGCCTGCAGTGGCATTGCTAATAGTTTGAATTCCTCCAAAAATTCTTCCATCATTCCGGTTTATTTGATCGACAAAAATTTTCATTGAGGGATCGTTCATGGTTTGACCGAAACTGAGATAGCTCCAGCAGGAGATCCTGGCTCTCACCAATATGCAGAGAGGAAGCTTCCCCTTCAGATACTTAGGGGTTCCATTAAACCCCTGCAAGCTGAGATCTATTGATTATGAGAACCTCAATAATTCCCTGTGTGAGCAGTTGAAATTGTGGAAAGCAAACTCACTCTCTTTTGCAGGAAGACTGGAAACCTTGAATTCAGTGGTTCAAGGCCTTCTAAGTTTCTAGCTCTCCATTTTTGCCATACCAAAATTAGTTTTACAGAGGATCATTACCCTCTGCAGAAACTTTCTGTGGCAGGGTAAACCTCCCCCAGTTGCATGGTCTAAGCTATGCCACCCAAAATATGAAGGAGGGCTGGGTATAAGAGATCTTTCTGCATGGAACTCTGCCTTCCTCTGCAAATATATCTGGTTCTTACAAGATGAAAAGGTATCACTGTGGACCAAGTGGATACACCCACATTACCTGCAAAATGGGAATGTGGCTTCCTTCCACCCAAGTCATGAAACCTCCCATTTTATGAGGAAAATTAGCAATCTGTTTGCCCTGTTGGTTCTGAAACAGGGATCAAATGAACAAGCAACAGCTCTGTTGAAATCATGGGTTACTCTGAATGGTTTTTCCACAACACTGGCTTACAACTATTTTCGAGACAGAGCCCCTAAGGGGAAACCTCACAGGGTGGTTTAGTTGCAGAACAGGACCAAAAGATATGCCTTCCTTCTCTGGTTAACCCTCCTTAAAAGATTGTATACCAGAGATAGGCTCAAGTTCTTGGATGGGCCTAAGGACTGCTTACTATGTCAGCAGAAGACAGAGACACATGAACACTTATTTTTTGAATGTGAAGTTTCCAACAGAGTATGGAAACCCCTAAGATCATGGCTGGGCATCTCAAGAGGGTCAACCACCTTATTCAGTGCCATGAGAATCATTCAGAGGAATTCCCATAGGCACCACATAATCTGGAAGGCTCGAGCTCTCACTGTGGCTGCAGCTGTGTACTTCATTTGGAGGAGCAGAAATGACATCTTGTTTGAATCAAAAACTTTTGTCCCTAGTAGTATTATTGTACAAGTCCAGAAATATGTGTATAGTGCCCTTTTTTTTTGAAAGAAACCTTAGGGATGGACTAAAGGAAAATTTGTATGCTTAGTACCCTAGGGTGTAATGGAGCCAGGGGCCATGCTTTTGTATTGTGATCATTTTTGTTAAAAATGATCAAAATTTTTGACCAGGGTATGCCCTGTGTACTTGTACAGAATGTTCATATGATATATATTTACCTCATTTACCAGGGAATGGAATTGCTATCTTCTGTGTACTAGATCTTGGTGAGAGCCTTGCCTTCCATAGCAATGGCCATTGTCTCCGTTTTCTCTCGCTCAACCATTAGAATTAGGAGGAAGTACCTTTTTGCTCGAAAAACCTAGCCATCTGGATCACTTCTGCTAAATATTGGTAACTCCAGTTATCGCCCCACCCGATTCTCCAACCCACGATTGTCACTTCCCTTCATCAATGGATGAATCTCTCTAGTTGGAGCTTCCTGTTCCATCCCTCTTGCGGTCAAGCTTCCTCTCTCCTTCCCCACAAGTTGGTGCAGCCTTCCTAGTATTTCACCGATCGCATTCTCTATGGTTCCTAGCTTCCCTTCTACTGCCAATAGTGTCCTTTCTCACCTCGTCTAACTCCTATTACCATTCCTCCTGGATTACAACTAATCTTTCCTCCAAGTCCTCGGTCCTCTTTGGTGCCATGGCCCTTGATTGAAGGCTCTGATACCAAAATGTCAAGATCTAACAACTTCAAGTGGATTCACAGTAGAGTAATTTCGATTGTTGAGAGGAAAAAATAGAGAGCAAGTGTATTGATGGTGAAAACTATAGAGGCAAAACAACTAGGTATTTGAGATCTTGGCCCCTCCCCTCCCTGTCTAATTCCCACTTGCCTATTCTCTCTCTTCCCTTCCCCTTTTAACATAGTGTACGTCCGACTCCCTAATAGAATTAGCCGACTCCCACTATACTATAATAGAAAAGAGAATGACTCCAAATAGTTCCAACTGACTCCTACTAACTTACTACTGGACTCAACCTAATTGGACTCAACCCTACTCAATCCTAGCAGCCCAAACCCATCAAGTACAGCATATCGTAAGCCTCGCCTTTCCCTTTTTCCTTCCTGACATAAGTGTATTGGACAATGGTCCTATCAAAATGATTTTGAACGCACCTTATCGAAAGCTCTATTCATACAAGCTTAACAAAATTCTAGACTTTGTTGCACTCATAATCATCTTTCATATCGCATCTAAGTTGAGTGTTTTGATCCTTTCTGAGCCCCTCCTAGATATCAATTAGATCTGAGGGAATTCGAATATCAATTGGCAACATCACTTAGACTATGTAGACTAAGATGTATGGCGTGGCTTGATAGTTATTTCGCCGGGTAGTCTAATATGCCTATAGTAATTTTCCTACTTGTTCATGTAGGTCTTATTTGTTCCTTGACACTACCTTCATGAGGAGGGTGAACAATATCTTGTTGACCATTTGGTTGAGCATAATACATGGAAGATATCCTTTATGTAAATTCAAACTTTTTGGAAAAACTTATTTAATAGTTGATTGGCGAAAGGTTTTTCATTATTAGGGAACATTGAACTGATAGATGATGCGAGTTTGAATGAAGTCAACCACATTCTCCTTCTTCACTTCTTTTTATGCCACTACCTTGGCCTACTTGAAAAAGTAATTGCGGTAGTTAGGAATGCCAATGAGTCGGATTCGGCCAAACCAGATCCATACATGTTTGCAGTACCTAGACCCTGACCTGATTTAGATCCGGTCTTAAAAGTTTAGATCCAGACTCAGTAGCGAGTAAATAGATTCTAAGTGGACTCACTTATTTTTTTAAAAATAAATAAATAATTTAATATGCCAATATATTTATATTTTATATGACCTAATATGTAATTTTTGTTTAAAAAAATTTCTCTGGTGAAAAGTTAAATATTCTAAAGTAGTTATTTAACTTTTTAAATAGTGCTATAATATTTTCGGAGTAAAATGTCTTACAAATTACTTATGAAGTGAATACACGGAAAAAAAAAGGGAACTAAGAGTCCAAACACAAAAAGATGACAAATGTGAAATTAATGTGTACGTGTGTGTATATATACACTAAATGGGTTCGACGGATCAAAACTGGGCCTAGAACTATTGGACCAGGACTTGTTTAGTAATATATAGAAGGCCCAGACCTGTTGGGTCTAAAATTCCTAGATTCAGAGCTGCTAAATTTTTAACGCGTATGGGTCAAATTTGGGATCTATTGTCATCCCCTATCACAACTAAGATATGTGCTTTCCTATTTGGTGATATTGGTGAATGGATTAACGACATCAAGACTCTAGACTTCGAATGACCATGATGCTATAGTAAAATGCAAGGCCTTTGGTGGTTGGTAGGAAGTTTGCATGAAACTGATATGGCCTACACCTCTTTGCATAATCCATTCAGTCCTAAATCATTGTCGGCTAGTAGTAACTGAGCCACATGATTCTATCATGCAGCTTTGGCCCAAACTGATGAGCTCTACAAACTCCTGAATGAGTTTCTTTATTGATTTCCTTCACCTCTCTTTTTCCCAAACACCAAAGTAGAAGGCTATTAGCTTTTTGGTAGTACATTGTGTTATTGTAAAAGTAGAAGCGTACCGCTCTTCGTTGCACTTTTATCCGATATCATGGATCATTTAGTAGTCTATTGTAGTCATAATCTATAAGTGGTTGTTGCTAGTCCTCAAAGTCTATTGCATTGCATACAATTAAATATCAGTTTCGATATGCAATATCAATAAGTGAAATGGGCAATACATGATGATTTTATAATTTCATGTATTTTTCGGCGATATATCGATTATCGATCAAAATCTGTCAATATTTTGCTTATATTTGTTGTGAAAAAAGAAAAAAAAAGCCGCGGCAGCCATAATATATAAAATATTTTTCGCAACACCCTAATACTGTTACTGTTACCACAACCGCAGTCATGACTGTGACCATGGTTTTATTGTGTGCTTCATTGATGTATTCTAATTTTGATGCATCCTCTTCTTTGTCCTCGCTAGGTGGTACAACCCATTGACTACTTATTGATGCCTTTTTTGTTTCGTCGACTCCTAATGCTATTGTTGCCATTATGTTTGCAAGTGCATGAGCGATTCTATTTGTTCTCCTTCTTATGTGTTTCAGCTTTAGTTCATAGAAGTTTTCAATCAGGTGTGTGTAGTGTACTTGTGATGGTGAATAAATCCTCTTTCTTTACCTCATATTCTTCCTAGAGCTACCTTATTATCAAGTTTGAGTGTCCACAATCATTTAGATCCTTATTTCCATCTCTAGTGTCTTCTCGAGCCTCATGATTAATGTTTGATGCTCTGTCATATTGTTGGAGCATAACTTCTTGAGTACAAACGAATATATAAGTCAGAGGTGACTGCTTTTTTGCTTTATTTAATAATAAGATCAGTATATCTTCCTTTGTGTTCTCGATTTATTTCTTTTTCCATTTTGTATCTCATGTGTCGATCATTGATAGGAGTAGTGAAATGCAGCACCTCTTCTTTTTTTATTTGGTCGTTCGCAGTTTATACTTACGTGGGTGAGCTAGGAGTATTATATATATATATATTTAGCCGTTCACAATTTGTACTCTTGTTGGTAAGAAATATTATATTTTTCTGTTTTATTTTAGCTGTTTACTGTTTATAATCGTGCATGATAGGAGTATTACATTTATTTTATTTTATCTTAGGCATTCATAGTTTATACTTGTGCGGACTAGGAGTATTACAATGAAGATTTTACAAATAGTAGCGTATGAGGAACTTCCCTTTGATGGGGGCTGACTCATAATCGATCACCTATCGCTCTGTGTAAGCTCAATTGGTTTAGA
Source organism: Tamarix austromongolica (assembly GCA_039764185.1). Taxonomy (NCBI): domain Eukaryota; kingdom Viridiplantae; phylum Streptophyta; class Magnoliopsida; order Caryophyllales; family Tamaricaceae; genus Tamarix; species Tamarix austromongolica. The sequence continues at coordinate 91,298,513 of CM077816.1, read as the reverse complement.
CTTTTTGGATGACATATGGACCATCCCATTTTTGCAGCAAACTTCTTGCTAGTGTGATGACTAAGAATGAAAGATCTTTGGGCTGCAAGCACCATATCATCCTTAAAATGATCTTAGATGAACCTTTTTATTGAAAGCTCGAGACATACGAGTTTGATGACATTCCAGACTTTGTTGTGCTTGTACTCTTCTTTCATCAAGTGCCTAAGTTGTGCGTTCTGATCCTCTGTGTGCCCCTCCTGGATAGTGAGGGAATTTGAATCTCCGTATTTATTAAACCTGTTGTGGACCCTCTCCCAAACTACATCAACGTAGTCCAAAGCTCCCAGACTGCAACGATCAAGCTCCCAATCTGAAAACAATGATCAGGTCTGTAATGATCAAAATTTTCAAGCTGCAACCACAGCTAAAGTTCCCAAGACTGCAACGACATCAACAACTATATTAGGTTCAAAAAGATTTTTGAATTTCTGTATCTGGTTTGAGCTATTCTGCAATGTGATCTGGCATGTTGCTATTAGTTTCACTACGCTGTACTTATTGGTTCTGCGCTTTAGTTCCTGAATTCACGCCAGAGTCAGGAACTTTCTCATTTGCGTCTAAGAGTCCAAATCAATTGAACAAATAGATGTTGAATTCAGTAAATGTTGCCCAATACCAGTTCATAACAGCAAAATGTGATAAACTATGAGAACTTCTCTCTCTTCCATGGTTCGTTTTGTTATTACTTGTTTATTTTCTTCAAATTCTTTCACTACTTCAGTGCTGCAGTTTACTGGCTGAACTAAAAGATGAGTTCCAATTGTCATGTATCCTTGCTGAATTTGAATTATTTTTCCAGAAAGATTTTTCCATCATATATCTATATGATGGAAATATGATTCAGCCGCATAACATTAAACAGGGTTCTGAAAATAAGTAAGTGCAGTTATTCCCTGCTGCAATGGCCTTAAATGATAGTATTGTGCATTCTCAATGACGATTGCGCAGTACTTTCTTTTCAGAGTCACACAAGTACAGACTTCAGTGCTACCAGAACGAACCAGGTTTTATGCTTCGTGTCATTTTGAAGTATTGGTCCTGTCCTCTTTTCTATGATTTTGTCAGGTTCATGGTACTTTACTGTAATGCAATTTATCTAATGTTTTCACTTGGTCCTTGTAGAATCAGGGGTTCTGGATGAGACATTTAAGGTTTCACAATTTTGGAAATCTTGCAAGTATCGTCAGCCTAATGGATGGCTCCAGTGTTGGTTAAGAAGGGAGATACAAGCTCTACGACAGGTGTGTTGCCTTGCTTCTATAATTTGTATGCTGTATCCTGCTAGGGTATCTTTTTTTTTTGGTTTATCTTGTGCTCTTTTCTTTATTTTCTCATGTTATAGGATAAATTTTCCTTATCCTGTGTTTCGAGGGGTTTTGTGCTGGGACATGGTGTTAGACTAAGTCATATACGGTGGCTTTTGGTCTGTTGTTTCTTTCTTCTGGCTAATAGACCCATCTTTCTGCCTAATATCTGTCTGCGACCTGTCACAGGGGTCTGTTAAATTGCTGAGTCTTATTGAGCTTGAATGAAGCTACAAAGATTTTAGCATATTGTTAGCTACATCTTTTATACTGGTGGACCATGACAGGAAGACAGGGATTGACGTTAATTCACCAGTTCCATCCATTTTTTGCAGGAGGAAGATGTTGATATCATTGTTTATCACATACTTGGGGTCATCGAGTTATTTTCTAATAAAGGGTAATGTATATTATATGTTTATAACCCACTCTCTAGATAACGTAAAATTCACGTTTGCCTGGTGTTTCATTCTTACTGTCCTTGGGTCTTGCCGAGATGAGTTTATGATGCGCAAAGTAACTGCCTCAACTTAGAAAAGTTATGACGTATTTTTTGGTTGTTTGTCATTGTTTTCAGACTGCTTGTCTTATTTTACACAAATATCGAGTTAAATGCTATTTTGATTTATGTGGTTTGTAACTTTATGTATTTTGGTCCTTATAAAATTGTTTGTTTTAATCCTTATAGTTTGTAACTTTAGCTGTTTTGGTACTTGTAAAAATAAAATATTCGTTTTGGTCCCTTGGAAATCATTTTGCATTCAAATCATTGTTTGAACCCTAGTTAATCTTCATACTATATCTTTGTGTAAGTAAATTATAACCTAATCACCTAATTATTAAGTAATATGATTATTAACCTATTACTAATTTCGGAACTAATTACATGTTAGTTAGAAAATTACATCTTTGAGTTGGAGAACTAGAGGTTTACTTTTTCTGATTGTCGATATAATATTTTTTAATTAGATTTGAAATTAGTAATAGATTAATAATTATGGTATTAAGTAGGTAATTAAATGTAATTTATTTATTTAGAGAGAGAGGCTATAAAGATTAAAATGTAATAGCAGGTTAATATAATATTCAGGACTAATTTAAATATAAAATGATTTTACAGGGACTAAAGCTAGTATTTTATTTTTACAGGAATCAAAATAAATAAAGGTACAAATTATATTAAAATTAATATTTTATTTTAATAAGAATTAAAATAGAAAAAGTTTGAAACCGCATTGACAGAAATTTTATTTAACTCCCCAAATATCTTATATTTTCATTTATCATTGGATATGCTTGTAGTGAAGAGGGACAAGTGCATAAACACTCACCCAATCATAAACAGGAAGAGTTCAAAAGATTAGTGTCTGAAGCTGCAAGGCCTTTCTTAATGGAAAGGACAGAACGATTCGTACAGGAGGTGGAACTATTTCTTGCATCTGGTTTGACCATTACTTCCTATGATGATGCTTATAAAAGGCAATTAGGTCTGGTGACACTTGAGGATGCCTCCGATTCCGCTGAAAGACCAGTTAGTGGTGAGCAGACAGCTGCTGCGATCTACCCATATATCTTTGAGGACTTTGATGATGAATCTTATGAGATATAGATGAGTTTTAGCACGCAATCATTGGAATCAACGATCTTCATGAGCAGTACATATTTTGTAAATTTCAATGACTTGTTTTCTTGTATTTTTTCTCATAATTTCTTCACATGATTCTCTAAAAATAACGATAAAGCATACTTTTTTATTTGGTAATTAATCGTAATTGCATTATCAAAATTGGAATTATGTACAATCTACTAAGTGTTTGATGGGGTTATGCTATGCTTAGGTATAACTTCCCTAATTAGGCTGTACCCATCGGTCGGTAGTTTGTATGTATCCCTGGACGACAAGCATATGGAAATCAATAAAATTAAGAGAAGCCCCTCCAATTATCTTTAATGCTATGGGCAATGGGTGATGTTGTAGCTGATGGAATTGCTGCTAGATGTGGTACATCACTGTAGTGAACACAGTTCTCCAAACATTTCCCTTACCTTTACATCGATCATCCATACAGGCCACTCATCCCATGTATCAAACCTCCCTTGCAATTACAGCCAGTCGAGTATGTGTTTCCATATCCTTCGAGCCATAATGCAATGAACAAACGAGCGACTATCATCCTCGGAAGGACCAATACATAGCTTCACGGATATCATTCACAGTAATGTTCCATTGATACAATTTAGTTTTTACAGCCAAAGCCCTGTGGCAGTCTATCCATGTTATGTACTTATGTTGCTCTTAACCTCTATGCTTCCAAACCAGCATGTGCCGGGGAACTCTGTCGCTTCTGATTCGCAGTAGTTGGTATAGTTTACTAGTTGAGACTTGTCTGTCTTGAATGCATTGATGATAACCTGGTTCGATGTCCTCTCTGACTCTGACCCTGACTATCTGCTTGGACATTCACGAGCTATCAACTTTAGCTTGAACAATTTTTTATGGGAGACAGATTTTCATTTTCGTGAATCATAATAACGTCCACCAAACAATTTTTTACATAATGTAGTAGATTTTGAATATTATTATTATTATAGAATATATGTTTCAGTTATGTTCGTCTATCATAGACAAGTATGAGTTTGAATAAATGATAATAGTCCATTAAGAGTTAAATAAAGTATTAAAAAGTGTTTTAGTAGTGGACTATTGTAAACAAATATAAAAGTATAAACTTTAAAAAATAAAGATAGTAGAAATTAGATTAATAAAGTGTTATTAGTGGTGGATCCTAAACATTATTCATTTTAGTGAATTAAATAAAAAAGAAAAGAAAAAAAATTGAGATGAATATTTTAAAAAGGTTATATCCTAAGAATATTCTAGCTAAAATCATAATATAGAAGAGGTTCTAGTTAATATTATCTAAATTTCATATTATTTGCAAGTTATCCCAATTAAGTGCCTCAAAAATGTTTGTAGGATTCTATATGTAAGATATTCATTTTTTTTACTTTATTTATGTGTCCTTATTTATTAAATATTAACTTGTGATTGATTCTTATGAAAATTGTATTTATAATGTGGATAGATAAAGACTACGACTACTTCATTTATCTCATATACTTGCAATTATTCTATTATAAGTTTTCCAAATTTATTGCAAGCGGTATTTTTGTTACTAATTATTTTTGCTACTAATTATTTTTGCTTTCCACATATAACATTACTTATTAAGATTCCAGTTGTATTTATTTTTAAAGTTAATAGGATCATTAATGGTGATAATAAATAAGGAGAATAAAAATAATGATAATTGTGTGATAGTGTAATTAATGCTGTTTTGATATATTTTTCTTTTCAAGATTGATAATACAATATGTTACCTATAAGAATGAATATAATTCACCATATATGTGGAATAATAACCGTAAAGGTATCAACTTTGGGAGTCTTGGTATCCAAGATCTCAGCCTTAATCACTAGGTTGAGATATCCTAATGCTATCAACCATACCCTAATTACCAAACAAGGCATTGTTTTATATATATATATACCCGCAACTCATAACATTAGTTTTGAACTATAAAGTGCATGATATTCTAGATGATTTCTTAAAATTTGATTATTATCATTGTTATTACTATTATTGTAAAACATAGTTACAACTTATATATTATTATCACGAATATATATATATATATATATATATATATATATATATATATATATATATATATATATATGAATTTTTAAGAAATAAAGATAGTAAGAAATAGAGTTGAATAATGTGCTATTAATGGTGGACCTTAAGCATTATTAATTATGGAGAATCAAATAAAATATAAAAAGGATAAATGAGATAAATAGGTAATAAACGGAAATCGTAATAATATTCTACAATTATAATATATGAGATAGGTTACATAATCCTCTTTTTATCTCATATTGTTTGTAAGTTATTTTATTTTAAATTGTAAAAAATATGTGTAGGGTTTTTATATGATAGATTTTACATATTTTTTACTTTATTCACATGTTCTTATTTATTAAAAAAATTATTGCATGATTAGTTTTGATGAAACATTCATTTATAATGTGGACCAATAAAGAATAATTACTCCATTTAACTCATATTCTTGCCATTATTTAGTTTTAAGTTATCTAAATTTTTTTTGAGCTATAATTTTCTAAGGCATTAAATATTTTTACTTTCCTCACAAATAATTATTTATTATGGTTTAGCTAATTAATGGTGAGGATAAATAAGAAAAATAACCATAAATATAACTATATGATATCATCAATAATGTTAGTCCAGTAACAGAGGATCTTTATAACCAATAACACTAACACAATTTTAGCATTAATTGACTACAAATACAATATGTCATTCATAAAAGTAGTTACAATTCACTATATATATATATATAACAATCATCATGAAGGAATATAAATACCGATAACTGGGGAATTGAAATCCAAAACTTTAGATGCACATGACTCCACCATTAAGCTATGACATCTCTAGTGCTATTAATTCTACACTAATTTCCAAGTAAGACATCTTTATAAAAAAATGAAAAACAAACATCTAAATTTAAATAATTATTACCTATAAATTGTAATATAAAATTTGAATAATAAAACAGAACATTTGAGATGATTTATTATAAATTAATTATTATCACTATTATTATTCATATTATAAAAGACATGTCAATCTTACTAATATATTATTATGATGGAATTATAAATGTAGAAGAATGGATTTCAAATAAATAACGTTAGTAAAAAAAAGGGAATTGAATAGAGCGTTATTAGCAATATTTTAACCTTAATTCCCGATAATTAATATTTTAACCTAAACTTAATTTTTGATGATGAATATTTTAATCTTGTCCTAATTCTTTAATCCTAAATTTAAATCAACTTCTAATTATAACCCTAATTTTTTTCCTTTTTCCTTTTTCCCTTTTCTTTCTTCTTTTCTTTTTCTCTTTTCTTCTACTTCCTCGGTCTTTTTCTTCTCCTTCCTTGCATGATTTTCTCCTTCCTCCAACCAAATCCCTCCCTGTTAAGTCTCCGCCCTCCAGGCCTACTTAGTATAAATTCATCATCACCATCACCACCATCACCTCCCTCATCTCTTAGGATGTGTCACGTATAAATTTTGCCCCAATCCCTACCTTGCCATACTTGACCCTCTGGCCATCTCACACCATTCGTACACCACCTCAAATATATATATATATATATATATATATATATATACATACATACATACATACATACATACATACATACATACATACATACATACATACATACATGCATACATATACCCTTTCATTATCTCTCTTTACCTCATTTAATGCCTCACCAAACCTTCTCTAAACTCCATCTCTCTTTCCCTAATGATGAGTTCATATTTTGACACATTTTATACCCTTATAATCTTAGTTTTTGGTAGTTTATTTAACTAATATAAGGGAATAATTATTGTTTTATGCTTAAGTGGTAAAAATTGCATAAATTTTATTATTTGAGCTAAAATGATATAAATTAAGTAAATTTAGAATAAAATATTATTTATTAATATTTATTGAATTTTATTTTGCAGGTATTGTTTTTAAATAAAAGAAAATTAAAAAAAAAAGAGATTGGACCTTTGGACCAACGGCCAAAGGCCGAAGGCCCAAAGGCCCGCAAAAAGCAAACCAAACGAAGCCAAACAGCCGTCAGCCGGCAGAAGAAAAAGAATCGAGGAAGAAAAGTCAGCATAGGGCTGACGTGGAGGCACAAAAGAAAAGAAGAACGGAAGCTGAGGCGCCGCACGAAACGAGAAACGAAAGTTTGATGAGGGCTGACGTGGCACGGACAACAATAAATAAGTGCGGCAGAGCCGCAAGACAGAGGGGGGTACTGTTGAGCCTTTAAAAGGCTCGGTCAAACGGGAAAGGGAGAGAGGTGCGCGGTAGAAGGCAGAGCCTTCCGAGGCTCTGTGGAACGAGAGTCGGCAGAGCCTTCACACAGGCTCGGGCGAGCGGCAGAGAGGAGAGACAACGCAGAGAAGAGAAAGGAAACCGAAGTTCGAAGTAGCCAAGGACGCCACACGGAAGGAGAGGAGCGCAGCTGTCAGTGACGTCAGCCGAAGGAAAAGAAAAAGAAAAAGAAATTGTTGCACGGAAATCAAAGCAAACAAGGAAGAAAATTTTGAGGAAGAATTTAATACCGGTAGAATTTATTTCAGATAAAATTAATTTTTATCTGAATAAATTCTTGATCTTTTATCCAAAATTTATTCCGGTTATTTCTTTCTCTTATTTTTAATATTTATTGTTAGGGAATGAATTGAAACCCTAGATTATGATTTGAATTATAATTTTATTTTCTTTGTTTCGTGAGATTGTTTCTTGACTCTATATTAATTGCTATCGTTTATATGTATAATTCTGTCAAGTATAGTTTATTTGGTGCATGCCTTGTTCTGGTACCTCATAAGTGACAATATGTAGGATTTATTGCCTGCTAGGTGGCCATCTAAATATACTAGAATTTATATATATAAATTGCAGCTAGGTTAGATAACAATTCACCTAATCATTTTGTGATTCTAACCGAAGTGGTAAAACGTTTCGATACGTGTGGGTCAAGGATAGGAAATACAGCTAGACATACGTTTTGTACTAGTCTGGGTACTTAGATTGACAGCCTTCCACTTACACTTAATGCATTAAATCTAGTTAAATATAGGAGCCGCTTGTTGCTGCTATACTGCTAGTATTTAATAGGGTTAATATAGGCACGTGGTCGTATTAATTAATTAAGGGAAGTAATATAAGGTGTATGGACCTGCGTTTGGTGTGCAACTTGGTCGATCTCATTCTCACGATTAAAGGATGACTTAGAGATAAATATTATATTACAAACTAGTCTAGTGGTGGATTTTTATTTCCCTAACATATCTCTCATATCTGTGGTTTCCCATTTTTTTCATTATCTTCATTATTAGTTTATTTTATTTATTCCTTTTATTATTTTATTATTTTGATAAACCCCCATTAGTATTTTTCTTATTTATTTATTTTGTGTTATTTAGTGTTTTTATTTTTAATTATTTTTAAGCTGGTTAGATAGAGGTGAGCCCTCTCAATCCCCGGCCTAGAACGATACCCTTATTTACCAGTACTACAAGTGACAACAAGAGGGTTTAAATTGCGTGCCGGCTACGGTCGCACCACCTAACTCCTCTATGCTTCGTTCAGTCAGTTTTTGCTATTATCATGCAACAAAGCTCTATGTAATTTTGTTAACCTCATGCTACACTACCCTTGCAGTGTCAACTCCTCACGCAATTAAACTTTACCTACGTGAGTAACTAATGCCATCCATACCCTACTTGCATCACTCCCTCATGTAAACCTCCCTTGGTTGTTTCATTCCTTCATGCAACACCCTCCATTTCTGTGCCACAACCACATGCAAGTCGCCCTATATTTATGCCATCACCTTATGCAAACTACCTCCATGTTCAGCCAAAACTCATGCCAAACCACCTTTATCACATGAAAGCCTCATGTTGGCAGCCCTATAGTTGCGTGAGAGGCTAACACAAATACCCCAATAGCTGCACCACCTTCTCATGCATCTAGTTTCATTTGTGCCACATTTTTTTGCATCTTAGAGCATATTTGTTTGCTTTGGTTTTGCTCATTTTCTATCCTCCTTCGTTTTATATTTTCCTTGCTTTTTACCCTTAAGTTCTAACTGTATATTATTATTCGTTTTTAGGTAATCTTAAGGTGGTATCAGAGTAGGCGTCTTAGGGTTTTACTTGCTTAGAGACCGGTGTCAATTAGGTAGGGATATATGTCATAGTTAGGGTTTTTGAATGCTATGTGTAATTTGAGTGTGATATCATGGTTGGTATTATTATATTGATAATTTCATGCTGTTAATGTCATTATATGATAATGTGGTATTATATTATGGAAATTGAGTATTTTGAGAAAGTATGAGTTTATGTGGTATTTCTCGAGATAAGTTTTATCTTGAAACCCTAAGTGGGGTAGTATAATCTATGCTATTGATAAAGTATGAAAAGTGGGAAATGAATATGAACAAGCTGTATGGTGATGTAATCAATTGAAAGTCAGAAATCAATGATGTTAGACTTGCAGGGTTTTGTGGAAATTTGGGGTATAGTGGCTATCGTAAGGGTATTTTGGACATTTTATGATAACGTGAAAAATAATTATGGCATGATATTATTTGATGATTTTATGAATTATTTCTTAAGTAATATGATCAAGTGATGGTTAAGTAGGAAACAAGTTATCTAAAATGAGACTTTGAGGCTTACGGTAAGATAAGGGTATTTTGGTCAATATGGGTTAAATATATGATCTTGGCTTCCTAAAGTGGTAAAGAATTTAAAATATTCTAATTATATTACATTAAATATTCAGGATAATTATGAGAAGCATAAGTGAAATAAAATAATAAAATGGCTTGAATGGTGAATAGTAACACTAAAGGCGGGCTCGTTATCGCATGTGTAAGACATTGGATTTAGACTTTAATTTTTGGATATGTTATAAATAATATTATTTTAGGATGGTGTACTAATTTTGGTTATTATATGAGTATTTTGGAATAAATTATTCTTATCTTGTGAAATTAGGATTTTATAGAGGAAGTAATACCTTTTCCTATAGGGAATGTCTTAATTATGATGTGATTGTGTTTTATATGCTCTTCATATTTATGTTGAGTCTATTTAATGAGCCTTGAATATTCATATTTATGTATTAATGATGACATCGAGATAAATAATAGTTTAATAAGACATTACTACTTATAGTGAAAGATAATGTGAGTCAAAAAGGAAGTGTTGAGTCTATTCCACCGGTTTTATATTAGTGGTCAGACAATATTAGTAAAAATAAATTCTAGAGAATAAACCCTTCATCACTTTAATAAGGTTAGTAAGTATAAGGCAAATTAGGGAAAATAAAATATTAGATAAAACATGTTAAAAATCATGTATACTATAACAAAAATAATTTTCAAAACATAACTAAATATGAAATGGATGGAGTATTTAATGATGGCATAATTAATTAGGGATCTGTGGATGGGTATAGAGGGATTATTTACTAATTAAAAAAGGTCGAATCATGAAAATTAAGACAAATAATTTATAAAAATATAAAATTTAGAATATTAAAAATTATTATTATAATATACTAGTTGTAGTAAAACTATTTCTTAATCTTGATAATATTTACAATCTTATAAACGAACATTGTGAAGTAGAACAATCGTTTTGGGGAAAAAATGTCAAAGTTAGAATAAGTAGTCAGGTAAAAAATAATAAACTGATGTATCATTATTCCGAACTCAAACGACTTGTATTTTAAACCCATTTTTTCATTTTATTCATCCCCCTTTCTTCTCACATACTAAGTCATGAATTGCACACAAGTCATTCACACCTTAAGCATAAGTGTGTCTTTGACAAAAATACTTTAAAAGATAACTTAAAACTTAAAATTTAGTTAAAAATATGCAAGTTATAAATTATGTTCGATAAGCTAAAAGCTATAAACTAGTTTCAATATGTGTCTAAGTAAGATTGATCCTAAGTATTTAGTGGCCCCGTGCAAATGCCAAAATTTGTGGCCCTATTACAATAATACTAAAATTATTAATAATTAACCAAAAAAATAATAGTCATAATAATTGTTATTATAATAATAGTAGTAATGATAATTAAAAAAAAATAGATTAGTTCATTTTTATAAGTTCCGCAACAAATCAAGATTGTGATATTTTCTTAAACATATTATATTAGGTCATTTTACTTATATAAGAAACATTAAAAGTTATTATATTTACACTAATTGTCATGCATTAAATAAGGCTATCATATATGCTATACACTAAATGAGGAGAAATACAGTCTTTTTACAATGAATATTTTATACGTAAATTACCAAAATTAAAATATTTCAAGTAGGGAAAGAATTAAAAAAAAATCGGAAAGAAATTGACAAATATACTAAAAATATTATATTATATTCAATTATTTTTAAATAAGAAACATCAAAATATTGTAATATTAACAATGGATGAAAACGTATACTTATCTAATATGATAAGTATTTTAGATAAGTTATAATAGCATCATTATTTATATCAAGGGTATATTATCTTTGCTAAATAGTATCAGTATCTTAATATTTAAATATAGGTATAAAAGGTAAATATCTTTGATATTCTATAGTAGTACCCTCATTTAACATCAATAGTATATTAGTAATCAAAATTACGTACTTTTAAATATATAGTATCATCATGTCATTTCAATAATATAATTCTGTGAATTAAGAATGTATTAATTACTTATCACCTATTTTATGTCCAAATAATAATATTTTCTAATTATATAAGCTACAAAAATTATGGTAGAAATAATTTTCTTTTATAATATTTGTAATCCTTCAAATAATATGAAGTTATTATAACTAATGAATTAATGTAAAATTTGATAAATTATAATTAAAATGATATAATAGGTAATACATGTTTGACCTAAGAAGAATAAAAAGGGAATTAAATCTTAATGGTAAAATGAAACCAAAAACTAACCTAATTTATAGTTTTCTGTAATAATTATGATCAACGACAAACATAATTTTAATGATAATATAAATCGTAAGAATTATAATCATAAGTGTGGTGGTGGTAATAACGATAACTATACTTATAATAATTATCCATTAATTTCTTTTTATTAAAAAACAAGTCACTTTATATTGTGATGACGAATTTAAATATTTAAATTTTAAAATATTATATATTATAGTAAAAAAAATATAACTATTTTATTTATATTAAATATGTTTTATATTATTAATTTTTATATTATATTTATCAATATATATATATTAATAACATTGATAATTTTATTTTATTTTTAAATTATGAGATGATTTTTTTAATGGATGAAGTATAGTGTGCGAGACTCGAAGCATATAATGGGCTCTATGTAGCATGACTATTAGATATGGCAAAAGTTGACCCGACCCACCCGACCCGATTCGATCAGCACAAAATCCGACTTAACACAATTCGATAAATTCATCAACCCAATTCAACCCAAACCCGACCTGATCCGACGCTGATCCGAATATAAGTGACTAGAGGTGGGAATCGGGTCAGGTGGGTCGGGTTCGGGTCGGATCATTTCGGGTCATTTGACTTTCGAGGATCGGTTGTGGGTCGGGTCGGGTCATTTCAGATTATTGCTTTGCTTGGGTTGGGTCGGTTCCAAGTCGGGTCATTTCCGTTGCAGGTTATTTCGGATTAATTTGTCGGGTCGGGTTTGGGTTAAGCAAACTCGAGTTCGGGTCATTTAGGGTTAACTTGACTGATAGGGTCGGGTTGGTTTCAGGTCATTTTCTAATTCACATGACTAGGTGGCTTCGGCCCGTTCGTGTTATTTTGTGCAATATGATCAGTTGGTCCCGTTGGGTCTAAGTTGTTTTGAGTTAACTTGATGGGTCGGGTCGTTTCATGTAATTTGACGAGTTGGATTTGAGTAGTTACAGATTAACTTGATGGGTCGGGTCGAGTCGAGTTTTGATGGGTTGAGTCAAATTCGGGTCCAGGTAATTATCATTTATTATATTATAAATATTAGAGACAATCATAAGATTACTATTGCAGATAAATGAATTAAGAATATTAGATGAGCTTTATTTTCACAAGTAAATAGTAAAGATATTTATAAATTTTAATAATAAAAAACATTGCTTGATTGAATCTAACAAAGATATTTCTCATTTATTCTAATTTATTTGATTACTTAAAATATTTAATTACATAAAAAAAAAGATAATTTTATAAAGTAAAGGTGATCATAACATGACTATACAATGTATAATTATCATTTATTACACTGTAAATATTATAGACAATCATAAGATTACTAGTACAGATAAATGAAATAAGAATATTATTTGTGCTTTATTTTTACAAGTAAATAATAAAGATATTTATAAGTTTTAACAATATTATATTTGATTACTTAAAATATTTATAAATTTTACGAGTAAAAATATTATATATTTATCATATATTATATTTATTAGATTACTTAAAATATTTGGTAACTTAGAAAAGATAATTTTATAAAATAAAGATGATCATAAACATGACTATACAATGTATAATTATCATTTATTACATTGTAAATATTAGAGATAGTCATAAGATTACTAGTACAGATAAATGAAATAAGAATATTATATGTGCTTTATTTTTACAGGTAAATAATGAAGATATTTATAAGTTTTAACAATATTATATTTGATTAATTAAAATATTTATAAATTTTACAAGTAAAAATATTAGATATTTATTATATATTATATTTATTTGAGTACTTAAAATATTTGATTACTTAAAAAAATATAATCTTATAAAATAAATGTGATCATAACATGACTATACAATGTATAATTATCATTCATTACATTGTAAATATTAGAGATAATCATAAGATTACGAGTACAGATAAATGAAATAAAAATATTATACGTGCTTTATTTTTACAAGTAAATAATAAAGATACTTATAAGTTTTAACGATATTATATTTATAAATTTTATAAGTGAAAATATTAGATATTTATCATATATTATATTTATTTGAGTATTTAAAATATTTGATTACTTAAGAAAAGATAAATTTATAAAATAAACGTGATCATAAATATGACTATACACTGTATAATTATCATGTATTACATTGTAAATATTAGAGACAATCATAAGATTACTAGTATAGATAAATAAAATAAGAATATTATAGATGCTTTATTTTTACAAGTAAATAATAAAGATTTTTTACCCGATTATGTTCAGATTTATCGGATTTGTCAGATTAAGCTATTTTGGATAAATTGATTATGCAATATACTTTGAAATGTACTTAATTTCATGTTGGTATTGTTAAATTGGAAAAATAGTATTGAAATATATCGGAATTGGATTGTTAGGTTAAAACTCTTGTGGATTTAAATTGGATTGTATAATTGAGTTATTTTATTAAATTGATTATACAATATGTTTTAGAAAATGTCTAATTTTAATTTTGAACCGTCAATTTAAATATTTGAATATGATTTGACCCGATTTGCAATTCGGGTTCAAAACCCTAATTATGTTAAATTGGGTAATTCCTTCATAGTTTAAAATCAATTGAGTATACAATATGTTTTAGAATATGTCTAATTTTAATTTTAAACCATCAATTTTAATATTTGAATGAAATTTGACCAGATTTGCAGTTCGGGCTCAGAAACCCTAATTATATTTAATTGGGTAATTCCTTAATAGTTTTTAATCAATTGAGTATAAAATATGTTTTAGAATATGTCTAATTTCAATTTTGAACCATCAATTTAAATGTTTGAATAAGATTTAACCAGATTTGCAGTTCGAACTCAAAACCCTAACTATATTAAATTGGATAATTCCTTAAAAGTTTTTAATCAATTGAGTATATGACATGTTTTAGAATATGTCTAATTTCAATTTTAAAACATCAATTTAAATATTTGAATAAGATTTGACCGGATTTATAGTTTGGGCTAAAAAACCCTAATTATATTAAATTGGGTAATTCCTTAATAGTTTTTAATCAATTGAGTATACAATATATTTTAGAATATGTCTAATTTCAATTTTAAAACGCCAATTTAAATATTTGAATAAGATTTGACCAGATTTACAGTTCGGGCTCAAAAACCTTAATTATGTTAAATTGGGTAATTCCTTAATAGTTTTTAATCAATCGAGTATACAATATGTTTTAGAATATGTCAAATTTCAATTTTAAACCATCAATTTAAATATTTGAATAATATTTGACCAAATTTGTAGTTTGGGCTCAAACCCTAATTATGTTAAATTGGGTAATTCCTTAATAGTTTTTAATCAATTGAGTATACATTATATTTTAGAATATGTCTAATTTCAATTTTGAAACGTCACTTTAAATATTTGAATAAGATTTGACCGGATTTGCAATTCGGGCTCAAAAACCTTAATTATGTTAAATTAGGTAATTTCTTAATGGGTTTCAATCATTTGAGTATATGATATGTTTTAGAATATGTCTAATTTCAATTTTGAATTGTCAATTTAAATATTTGAATAAGATTTGACCGGATTTATAGTTCAGATTGAAAAACACTAATTATGTTAAATTAGGTAATTCTGTAATAGTTTTTAATTAATTGAGTATACAATATATTTTAGAATATGTCTAATTTTAATTTTGAACCATTAATTTAAATATTCGAATAATATTTGACCGGATTTACAATTCAGGCTCAAAAACCCTAATTATATTAAAGTGGATAATTCCTTAATAGTTTTTAATCAATTGAGTATACAATATGTTTTAGAGTATATCTAATTTCAATTTTGAACCGTCAATTTAAATATTTGAATAATATTTGAGCGGATTTGTTGTTCGGACTTAAAAATCCTAATTATGTTAAATTGGGTAATTCCTTAATAGTTTTTAATCAATTGAGTATACAACATGTTATAAAATAGACCGGATTTATAGCATGATGGTGTTAAGAGTTAGTAATTTTCAGTTGGTAACAATTGTAATTTTAATTTTATTAGGTAACCAATAACCACTATAATTACATTTTCAGAATCTGAGTTTGATTTTCTATTTGTTATAAACTTATAATCTTTGTACTATGTGTAAATTAATACAATATTTGTTGTTTTAAAAATTTACATCAAAAGTTGGAGCTATGAGATTTTTTTTTTATTCTAAATGATATTGTATAGAATGTATAGGACAAAAGTATGAAAAATAAGTACAATGTATACAATACTATATTTTTAAAATCTTTAAATGAATAATAAAATATGTGTAATTTATTATTATTATAATAGATTTTGATGTTTGATTGGGTCAATGTCTAGTCGAATCAGGTGAATGTTGGGTCAGGTCACTGTCGGGTCGGGTTGAAGGCGGGTCTGGTCGCTATCGAGTCATGGATTGGCATCGGGCAGGGTTAGGTCCGGATCGGGTTAATTTTTATTGGGTCGGTGTCTGGTCGGGTTAATGTCGGATCGGGTTTGGGTCGGGTCGGGTCGGATTAACTTTTGGCAGCTCTATAAGTGACCCAATCCGACCCAAACCCGATCCAACTCCAACCCGTAACTTGACATCAACCCGATCCGACTCGAGAAAACTAAATTTGATATTCAATAATTATGATAATAAAAAAATAAACATATCTTATTATTTATTTAAAGCTTTTAAAAATATATTATTATTTAAATTGTATTTATTTTTCTTACTTTTATTGTGAATTTGCTTATTCACCAATGATATTTTAATTTTTACCCATTTTTTATGTAAAAACATAACATTATAAAGCCATAATAATAAATGAATAACAATTAATAACACATTATTAATTACATATTTACACAAATTTAAACTTAATGCTTGCATACGAGGTTAATGATTTAAATTAATTTTGGCGATCAATGTTTAATTTGACCCAAATCTAAAGTGATTCAATCTAGGATTAGCTCGGTCCGTCCCAATCCAATCCATTTAAACTTAAAAAAATCCGATTCGTCAAGTTAATCCAAAACTAACCCGTTAAATTAATTCAAACACGAAATCACTCGAATACGAGCTTGCTTGGCCCAATTATGACTCGATAGAGATGTAAACGGGGTAGGTTCAGGGCGGATACACCTATACCCGTACCCGAATTCGTACCTATATCCGAACAGATATCCACTTACAGTTACACATCCATATCTGTATATGTTAGATATATGTTATCCAATAAATAGTCCATTTATCCTAGGGATGTAAACGGGACGGGTTCGGGTCGGGTATACTATACCCGTATCTGTACCCGATAAGAAAATCCGTACCCGAATCCGTACCTGAACCCGAACGGGTATCCGCTAGCACATCCATATCCGTATCCGTTGGATATCCATTACCCGACGGATTATCCGTTTACCCGTTAATGGATATTATCCAACGGATAAATCCATTATCCGATAGATAAATTCATTTATAGTTAAGTCAAATGACAATTTTAACCTTAATTTATACTATATTTATTTTAAAATTAAGGGTAAAAGAGTAATTATATATCGGGTAAACGGATACGGATATAGATACGGGTATAGTTACGGGTACGGGTATGGGATATCCATACCCGTATCCGTACCCGAACCCGATGGATATTTTAATCCATCATCCATATCCGTATCCATACCCATTTATCCGTACCCGTTTAAGTATCCGTCGGATAAAATCCGTCTGGTTTCGGATAAAACCCGCCCCGTTTACATCCCTAATTTATCCGTTAAAACATATTATCTAGCGGATAAATTAATTATCCAACGGATAAACCCATTTAGAGTTAAGCCAAATGATAATTTTAACATTAATTTATACTATATTTATTTTAAAATTAAGGGTAAATGGGTAATTATATATCCAATAAATGAGTATGGATATGGATACGAATATGAATATGGGTATGGATATGGATATCCCATACTTATATCCGAATGAGTATTTTTTCAATCCTCCATATCCGTTTAGGTATTTGATGAATAAGACTCAGCGTGTTTCGGATAAATCCACCCATTTATATCCATAGATCCGACCCAACCTAATAAGCTAACCCGAAATGATCTAAAACTGACCCGACTTGAATTCAAACTATTTCAACCCAAACCCAACCCAACCCGATAAATTAATCCGATACAACCTGTATTTACAACGACCCAAACAATTAGGTGACCTGAAACGACACAAATCAACCCACAACCGACCTAACAAAAAAAAAATGACCCGCTATAATCTGATCCAATAATGATCCGATTACCGCGACCATGAACATTGTTCCATGACCATCTATATATATATATGTAAGTTATAAACAAATTTTGATAAGTTAATAATTAATTTATAAGTTATTTTTGGCTTTATCAAACACATTCTAGATGGTGGGCAACTCAAATTTTTTTTTTTCTATTAAACTCGGTCAGATTTAGATTTGGCTAAATGGACAAATAATGACGGGTAAAATATGCAAATCACATTAAAATATGCGTCGAATAGATTATTTATTGTTCTAAATAGCTACTCGAAAGAAAGAAGTGAAGTAAACGACACCATACTTCTGTCGCCGGGTGCAAGCTGCAACTATGATCGACACACTTGGTGCTGAACAGATTATTGCAATCCGGAGATTGGAATTCACTGTCCCAGAGGAGCAAATTGAGGGACGTTCTTCTCAGCAAACTCCATAATTCAGAGGAAGTAAAAGGAATATAATATGGATAAGGAATCGGGAGCAGAGTACGGCGCTTTCATGGAGAAATTCATATTAGGTCCCCTCCTTCCTCATCCAATTTCTTCTTCATACCATCAACTACCTTTGAATGGCCTCACTTTCGCGGTTAAAGACATGTCAGTTCATTTTTTTTTTCCTGTCAAATTAGCACTGTCTTCATTTATTCGTATTCCAAGCTGATGTTTGTCTGGGCAGTAGATACGGAAAACGGATAAATTTTATGCTATAGTTGCTTTTCTTCTGTAATTATGAGTTCTGAAGGAAACTAACAATGGTTGCTTATCGTTGATTTTGTTTTCCCTGATTGACATTGGAATTTCTTTTCCTTTTTTGATTCATTCATGTGTGTATGGGGGGGGGGGTTTGGCGGAACCAGATTTGATGTGGAAGGACGTGTTTCCGGGTTTGGGAACCCTGATTGGGTAAGGACTCGTCCAGTTGCGAACTCAACAGCTTCAACTGTTTTGGCTCTCTTAAAGGCTGGTGCTACTTGTGTGGGCAAAACTGTTATGGACGAAATGGCATACAGGTTATAATTTCTTAATCCTTCGTTATATTGACAACAGTTTACTTTCAATTGTTACTTTGTTTTTCTTCAAGTTTCCGTTTGTGCGGATTTGAGAGAACACGTCCAGTTAATATGCTGATGCTGGTGTCGCTGGATGCTGTAGTTATCACATAACACAGAATAATTGGCAATCAAGCTGACAGATCATCGAATCTGTTTAGGCTTGAAGCTTTACAGAAACGAAAACATGCAGAAAAACTAAGGAGCGGCAAATCAAGCTGAGAAGGGGAGGCTAGCAGTTTCAGCCTTCAAATCCATACAGCGTTTTTCCTTGCATCTTCGGAGCATAGCAAAAATTATTATGAATTTATGATACATCCGCCACCCGGGTGTAAGAAAAAGTATTATTATTATTATTATTATTATATTAGTGATAAAAGTTTGTGACTATTATCATAGAGTAGCTTGGTGCTTTTTGAACTAATGAATAAGTATTCAATTAATAAATCATTTCCTTCTATACTGAAAGGAAATCATATAGTAGATTTGTAATTAATATGCTTAACTTGTAATTATGATAGTTATAATTATACATATAATTATATTTTGAGATAATAATTATAATTAATACAATTAATTAAATAGTAATTATCTTGTTTGAAAAAGTAATTATATACTACATGCACCATCGGTGATTATCCTATATAAAGTAGTGATTATGTATTTTGTGTTTTGGTCTCCTAAGTTACAAATAACTTTTATGTTTACCAAATTTCCGTGCCACAATCTCAATAATTATCCTATCTAGAAAAGTTATTATGTACTAAGCTGCAGCAATAATGGTTATCATGTCGACACCAGTGATTATCTTGTCTACTTTAGGTATTATGTTTATTTTCAAACTTTCATTTGTGCGAAGAGGCTATTTTTTGTTTTATTTTAATATAGTTTTTTAACGCACCGGGGTGCGTTTTGCTATGTACTCTGTATCGAATATGTTCATGGCTGCCACGTCTTGTGCCGTGCATGTCCAGCATAATTCATAGCTTCCGTGATCATGTTCACGAGGAAGATCTTGAAAACACTTCGTACTGTTAGAAAATATGACAATATACGCGGCACAAAACTGAAATATTGAAAACAAAAATGGAAGAACTTATCGAAATTGTCGTTTTACCGTGACTGGAATCACTGCCGTGAAGCGAAATTCGGCTAGTCCTCAGTGCAAACTTGAATGTCGACTCGCTCCCAAGATTAACACAACTGCCTTTGATCCTGTACACTCAAAATGAAGAGCTGGAACTGCAGTTTTAATTTGTCCAGTATTTCAAATCTGAAAAATAAGCAGAGAAAGCTCGGGTGTAAAAGATACCATGTTTTGAAGTTTGGAAGAGTGATAGTTCAGTTGGGTGAGTGGGTGACTAAACCTGTAAAAATGAGTGTTCTATTTTACATGAGAGAGGCACTAAGCTTCTGCTTTGCATTTATTGTCTTGTAACAACATTGATTATACTGTTCTTTTTATTTTCCTGGCATTTTCCTCCCTAATGATTACTTGTGAGTAGTGATAAGAATTTGTCCCTGCAGCATAAATGGAGAGAACATACATTATGGAACGCCTAGAAATCCTTATGCACCCGACCGAGTACCTGGAGGATCTTCAAGTGGATCTGCCGTTGCTGTTGGAGCAAAAGTTGTAAATTTTTCCCTGGGTACTGCTCTTTTCCACTGCAGTAGTTATTTAAGCTTGCTGCGTAATTAGTAGTATCTGAATCTCGCAGCTTTGTTATCTCAGGTACTGATACTGGAGGAAGTGTGAGAGTCCCGGCATCCTTTTGTGGAATATTTGGCTTCCGACCTTCACATGGTATTGTGTCTGTCGATGGAGTAATTCCTATGGCGCAGAGTTTCGATACAGTTGGTAAGGACGCAACCATATGAGATAATCTTTAACATGTTTTGTTTAGGCTCCATTTGGCAACTAAATTATTTTCTAGTTATTACTTCATTTTAATTGACGCAAGCATCTTTTTGGGTATGAGTTCCAGTTAGCTACCTTGATATTTGGTCTAATATTTTTCAGGTATCTTATGTTTTTAATAATTTTATTTAGGTACTTCCACAATTCAATTTAATTTCACACAAATACCTAAATGTTAAAAATAAATCACTTTTTTGTTCCATTTCAGTACTTTTAATTTTAGGTACTTAATAGAAACTAACTAAAAATGTGAAGGTATATGAACACAATCAGGATACTTGAAAAATATTCGACCAAATGTCAAGGTACCTAAATGACGTTTACTCTTGTTCCATTTTGGATAAATTCAAAACTATCATTCTTCTATTACAATATACTATATTGTTTTCTATAGCAAATAAAAAATCTAAAGTACTAGTCCGAAAATGCTACGCAGTCATTTTCCCAGACAGAGCCTTATGAGCTCTTTTCTCAATGAGTTCCGTCATGCATAACCAGTTTCTTACAAGACAGTATGTTTTCCGCTTCTCATAGTTACCTTAATGATAGAGTTGTCAGAATTGCAGCAGTTGAATTTTAGTTATGGGAACTAAACGCTGGCTGCTTGATATCTGGATGTTTGCTATTCAAAGATCATCTTATTGCAATCGTTGCGTTCTTGTTTGGGAAAGTTACCACTGCATTGACGCAAAGTTCTATTTCAGGATGGTTTGCTAGGGATCCAAAGATCTTGAATAAAGTCGGACGTGTGTTACTTCCATTACCTGATATAGAGCCTGCAAACCCTCGTCAGATAATTATGGCAGATGATTGTTTTGAGCTTCTAAGCGTTCCAATTAATCGGGTGAAAGGAGTTCTTTTCCAAGCGGTGGAGAAGCTATATGGAGGTAATTAAGTGATTTGTTTAACAATACAGCATTTGTTCAATTCAGCCTTTCAAGTATTGTTGGGCCAAGAAGGATGAGAGCGGATTTCACTAGAGTAAGGCGCTACTTCCTTCTACCCATCTAGATCATTTTTCGTGAAGTATAGTTCATCTTATGCAGATGTCTTCATTTACTTTCGTCTAACCCCCAGCTGAGATCCGCTGTATCAGTATTAACTATATATCTCAGGTAATGTGATTGAAAATTTGAACCTTGGGGAGCATATCAAGCAAAATGTCCCAAGTCTAATGCATTTCATGAACCAAGGAGATGATAATAAAGGCTATAGTATACCATCTTTGGTAGCCCTCTCAAGTGCCATGCGGTTGCTACAAAGGTGAAGCTTAATATCCATTTATGTCATGATTTTCATCCTGCTTTTACTGTTTAATGGAATCCATCGTAGGGCACCAATTGTTATTGTTGTTTCGTCTGGGTACATGACATGTAGGTATGAATTCAAGAAGAACCACGGTGAGTGGCTTTGTTCAGTCAAACCAGATTTAGGTCCAGGAATAGCAGATCGAGTACGGGAAGCTGTCGGGGTATCTGGTGAAAATATCAGGGTCTGTCATTCTGTGAAGACTGAACTCCGTGATGTTCTCACTTCTCTTATCGGGGTACACCCTATATACAATTTGCATATAGTCTCATTTCTTTTTACCTTGTAATAAAATTGCTAAACATTAGCTGACACATCGGAAGTTTAACAATTTCGCAGGAGGATTTTGGTGTTCTTGTGATTCCTACAGTTCCTGGACCCCCACCAAAAATGGGAACTGAGGTGACAGATTTGGAAGCTTTTCGTGTGAGGGCTTTTAGCTTACTTTCCATTGCTGGACTATCTGGATTTTGCCAGGTCCGTTTGTAGGCCTTTTTTTTTCGAGGGGTAACAGACCCGTTTATTGCTTTGTCCTTGTGTTTCCTTGAAAATAAAAAATAAAAATAAAAATAAAAATACTGGAGTCCAAGGGGCGCCGTCATTCTTTTCTCTTTTGCTTTACCTTTTTTTTTTTCAGGTAAGCATTCCGCTGGGGCTGCACGACAATCTCCCTGTGTCAGTGTCACTGTTAGCTAAGCATGGATCGGATAAGTACCTACTGAATCTTGTCGAGAGTCTATATGGAACCCTGGAGGAACAGATTAGTGTTGCTCAAACATTGAGCTGCCGATAACGTTGGCAGCTGATGGCGGGCATAAAAAACTTGCTTATCTTCTACCCTTGGAGCCTGTATGCATAAACTTAATTATGTTTAGCTACCATACCTACCAACATGTCGATAAGCATGTCAATTGTACTCTTCAGAAAAA
Organism: Tamarix austromongolica; assembly: GCA_039764185.1. Classification (NCBI taxonomy): domain Eukaryota; kingdom Viridiplantae; phylum Streptophyta; class Magnoliopsida; order Caryophyllales; family Tamaricaceae; genus Tamarix; species Tamarix austromongolica. Next base: position 91,275,006 of record CM077816.1, on the reverse strand, counting down.
TTTCGTTGGGGTTTTTTCCTTCTTTTTGTGCTGATTTCTGGATGCTTGGTTCCTGATTCTTGTGACTAAGAGCCGGCCATTTAGGCAAATTATAAATGCACCCGGAAGTATGCAATGTCCGATTGATGCCAGTTTTCTTCTTCTTCTTCTTCTTTTTATATATATATTTTTGAATTAGTTTATTTGTAATTTAGATTATCATATAAATAAAAATATATATATTATAATGATCCTGATAGTTTTCTCTATTTATGGAGACCTATATTAAGATACTTTTGACATAAAAAATATTTTTTTATTTTAATATTTTTATGCTAAAATTTTATCATTTTTAAGGGGATTATATGGATTAATATAGTGATTATACATATTTAAATGGTAATTATTTTTATCAGTATGTGACATCCATTTTATAGGAATTATGTATGCTAATAAAAAAATTATATCATAATGGTTGTGATTTATTTATTTATAAATAATATTTATATTGATATACTTAGGACGTAAAAAAATATATTTTATTTTACTATTTTTGTTCTAAAATTTTACTATTTTTTGAGTGATTATTTTGACTTATATGATTATTATGTCGACTTATGTGACAATTATGTATATGTATATAGTGATTATTTCTATCGGTATATGACATTTTTTTCTATAGAGATTATGAATGTTAGCATTGTTCATATGTATTGTTTTATATTCATTATATAATGTATTTATTATGTATATTTCTATGATGATTCATCTACTACAATAATAATTTTGTAGGATGATTATATAATATACATATACTATAGTAATTATGTCGATTTATGTGTTAATCATATCAATTTATATGGTAAATGTCTAAATGATGTATATCTATATAGTTATTATTTCTACCACTATAAAAAATCAATTTCTATAGATAATATATATGTTACTGCAGTATTTATGTATTTTTTATATTAATTATATCAGCTGTCGTGGTTATTATATATATATATATATATGATTAAGAGGGTTGCTTATTAAATATTCATTAACTACTAAGTACTATTTAGGCCGAAAAATAGTGTCCCCTTTTTTCCGACGTATCCGATGAAAATATTGGGCCATCAAGGCTGACCTGACCTGTCCTCCTCTGTCTGGGTCCCCATTGTTTGCATTGTTTAAGCACGTGAAGATGGTGGCGAATAAATTAAGTTTCGGAGCCTGGACTTCGGACCAGTGAACGGGACCTCTTTTCACGTTGTCCCAACCCTCCCGTCAAAGATTGTTTTGGACGGGGATCCGCCCTTCGTCGCGTGTGGCATACGGCCAGAAGTCAAAAACCTTTATGATCAAGGGTCGTGTTACTAGTTACTACTCGTCTCGTTTATTGACCCTTGGTGCAACCGTTCAAGTTTGGTAAGTATAGCCTATATCGCATACTATTCGTACAGATTTGAAAAATAGTAGGATAAGAGAAGAAAAGTTAAACTAGCATGAATTATGATGGCACATCATAATTTTATGGTAATCTTTCTTATTTGTTCATTGTTAATCAGATTGTTTATGTAATTTTGTAAAAATATTTAATAAATATTAATACATAAAGAAAGTAAAAATATTTGAATTCTCATAAATAGAAACTTTATGAATACTATAAACAACTTAAAATAAATAATCTATGCAATATTTGTGGGCCGAGCAGCGGTGGAAGGTCGGAGATGATAACGAAAATAACATTTTGTGTGTGTTTTTTTATATCAGCATCGATATTTAATGAAAAATAAGAAAAAAAAATTTGGTCCTAAAATTTTGTTAAAAAAATAGTGATTATAACTAAAATTACTTTTCATAAATAATTTCAAATGAACACTAGGTCGATTAGAATAATAACCCATTGCTTATGGTTGAGTGGAGTGGTTCACTTCAAAAACTTTGGATTTCATCACGTCTCCATCCCCACAATGCTTCTTCCTCCATCGACCATATATCTCTACTAGCTATCTACTTGATGTTGGAAACTTGGGGCATGACGAAATTGCTCCATCTCCGATTCCAAATTTTGTTACCCTACCTCAAATGCTCATCTTATCATTTTCTTTGGCAGAATATAAATTGTCACATCATGTGAGATGCCCACTCATCTCTGCGTTAACCAAGTTTACTAGAGCTTGTGAAATGACCACTTGGCAGACTTCCCTAATATCTTTGTTAAGTTAAATGTTGATGAGAGATTATTTAAAAACCTTATTGCGATCATTGATCAACCGGTTCCTCCGAAAATATAGATCATATATGCCACCATTACATAGATGGAGTTCTGAGTAATTTTTCACAACCTTATCTATTGCAAGTGACATAGGGCAGCCACCGTGACTCCTAACCAAGTGGTCATAGGCATACTATCCAGTTAACTACTCCCCACCACTCTTATAGTTTGGTGTTGATATTGTTGCACATGCCAGCATCTAATGAACTCTCATTCATCTCCATTCTCCAGCACTATCTTACAGAGAGTATAATGATATTCTAGGCATCCTAACACCTAGAAAGGGGTCATAATTATACTTATCACCACCCAAGAAAAGGTTTTTTGCTAATGGTTTTTAAATAGTTTTAATAATGATTATCAACCGTTATTGAATCGTGCATTATTAAAACTTTGGTAACGGTTCAAAAATCGACATCAAAAAAACAAAAAATGCGCCAAATTTAATCATGTGAGAGAAGGTGTTTCAGTTTGTTCCATACGATTAAGAATAGTGGCCCCCTACTCATCGTGAAATGAAAATATAACAGTATAACTTATGGAAAAGACACTAATGATTTAAAGTGAAAGTAAGTGAGATAGGACCAATTTGTTGTTTTTATATCTATTCCATTAGAGAGAATAGTGGCTCGGGAGCATTACACCCCAAGAACGTACTATTTTCATATCCATTCCACCAGTTTAAGAATAGTTGGATTCATGCACTCAACGTATATAAAAGAATGAAAATAGTTATATCTAAAAAAAAGAGAGGTATGGATCTATATTTATCTTACGAGATGTTTCATTTAGTTGACTGCATACTTACCACCTATTGTGAATGCATGTGTTATTTGTAACCCTGATTCAATATTATTGCTCCCTTACTCCGTACATATCATACTGACCACCCGTTTTTATGGGTGCTACTCATTTTTAGGAGTAGGAGACTCTGATTCTTGTGTGCAGGTCTCGAAAGATCCCCTAGATGACTATGTTGCTTATGATGCACTATGTGGAGATGAGTGATCTTATCTATACTAGGTGTTTGGGTTAAGAGTCATGTTATCAAGTAGAAGTATTTAATCGGATACATTTTTGGACACTTGATCCATGGTATCCCTTATTTTGTATTTTGTTATTGTAACTCGGAGTTAATCTCCAAACTCATATTGTATTATAAATGTTTCTTTCATTTCTCATTTTCTTGTGTTACTATAAATAATTTTAGCCTGGTGATTACTGTAAGGATGGTTGCATAAACTATACTTATGTCAATTATAGTGGTAACCCCCAATATTTTACTTATATACTTTTGCTGTAAAATAAAATTTTTTAATAGTAAAAGTCGGGGTGTTACACGTTCATCTAGAATTAACTAAACTTATCAACAAAACATCCAAGAGATGCTCTTTAAAGTATATTTAGAAACAACATCGACCAAAAACTAAGATAATAACAACATATCGCATACCTCATTATCAATACCGATAAATCTCATAACACAGGTATGCTCACTAGCACATATCAATAACAACTCATTGCATCACAAGCAGCACAAAGACTGCTACCGAACCATAAGTAGGCAAAAAGATTACTATCGAACTATAGGTAGGCACAAAGGCTGCTATCAGACCATAGGTAGGCACAAAGGTTGCTATCGGACCATAGATAAGTACAAAGACTGCTACCGGGCCACAAATAGGCACAGATGTTGTTACCAACCAATCCAATAATCCATCAATTATTTTCTTTTTATTTACTCAAGTGGATATCAATAAACCTGGAGACACCAAGGTACTCTAGTCATACCGACACACCAAGGCAGCATAATATCCTACCGAATATCAACTCAACGACACAAATGTATCTTGGTCATACTGGTACATGAAGGTAACATAGTAGTATACTGACAAGGGCACCTAATCCATAAGTATGCATACCTCCGATCAGTCCGCAGAACAAAATAAAGTAAGATATATGGTCTTTTGGGGCATTAAAGCACGCTAGAAAAATCTAGAATATATTGTGGGCTAATCCACATCCCTAGGGTATGACTCCTAAATAGTTACCATTCTCGATCTCAAGATATTTCACTTTAAATATTAGTATTTTATTTAGGTGATCACAAAATCGCATACAAATCACATATATTTAATTTTCATATTTAACTGTTTTACTCACTTCCTATTATTCTGAGACAATTATAATCAAGATCATTAACAAGGTAAATCATAAAATATACTAAAGGCCATCTTAGTCTCAGTTATTCACGTTTTGGCGCATTTGGCTAAAAATGACCAAAAAGGCCCTAAGATTAAAATTACCGCACTAACATCCTCTTTAATTACTAAATCCGTTTCATTTATCAAATTGTCATGAAAAGGCCAAAATAAAATAATTAAATTAATTTATCATGCAGTTAAATTATTATATAAGTCAAATGACCATCTTGCCCTTATTCATGATTTTACATGTAAAACCCTAGCATGTTTATCTAATACATTTTGAAACACATAATCTCATGCTCTACAATAGATAATACACATTGGACATGCCTGATAGGATAAATGTCATAATACACGCAAAATGACCAAGTTACTCCTATGGCACACATCCATAATTATTATGACTTATACATATCTAAGCATATTCATTATATCATTTTCCATGTACTTGTCATACATTATCATAAAAATCATTTTGACATACTTTTGTAACTAAAATATTTACAAATGATAACATGCTCTTTTTAATAATTTTAGGATATAATAGATAACACATAATTATAATTTAACAAATCATGCTTAACATATTTCAAACACAAAACCCTAATGTTCTATTATGTGATATCTAGCATTTTAGGAGAGTATTAAAGTTACTTGAATTCCAACAAAAATGCATAAATAGCGATATCCTACTAAATACTACAATGTCCCAATAATCAAACTTCATACCTAAAAATAATACCAAAATTACAAAATTAATATTTAACAAATAAAATAATAATTATAATAATTAAATATTTATTTTTTTAAAATTACTAAAATACCCTTAAATTTAAAAATTAGGAAATAAAAATTTTAGTTGAAAACTCACTCACATTGCATGCGCGACGTGAGTCATGCACATGAAGAATGGGGGTGTTGGGTGTGGGGCTATTTGGTGTTGGCTGATAAGTGTGACTTTTGCATCTTATTCCTAAGGTTTATAATAGTTTTTACCTCAATTTTCTATTGGAATTCTCCCTTTTTGTTTTTGCTACTACTTATGTGTTGTGAAAATTTGCAGGATCTCAAAGAACAAATAAGCATGAAGGATGGAAGAAAGAATAAGTTTAAAGGGAGAAAAAAGGAGCAAAGAGGAGAAAAAGTTAAAGCAGAAAGAGATTTAGAGTTAAAATGCAAATTATGGAATAAAATGAAAGTAAGAATGCATATTCAAAGTATGTGGGTATGAAAGAAGTGGATTTTCAACCAGGATACAATCTGAATTTAGAGAATCTTTCAACATAAAATTCGTATATCTTTTTAATAGCTTTCTAACGCATCTAATATCAACTCAATCGAAGTCTTGATAAAAGATTTATGATTGAAATACCTAGTATTGTTAAAGCCGACATGGGAAGCCAGTGTTTATCAACACGGTTGTGTCATTCCAGAATCAATGAAATAATAATAATAATAATGCACACATGTGTTTCAGAAGAGAAAACCTAGGAATTCAAGAGGCCATAACATTCAACTATCATTCTATTTTTTCATCCTAGCATCCTCCACTCCCTCTCTCTTCTCTCTCCTCAATCCTCTTCCCTAATTCCTCTAGAATTTTCTTGTAAACTAGAGATCTAGGGTGCAAAAAGTTAAACACTTGTAAGAATAATTGGATTTCAAGGGTATTTTCTTTTCTCTCTTATCTATCTATGGAATCTCTTGTTATTCTTAATGTTCTTACTATAAGTTTGATTGGCTAGATTTTTGTGCTAAGGTGAAGGGGAGTTTCCTCCAATATGAATGTGTCAGATATTTGCATTCTTTTGTATTCAATTCATGATCCTTGTATTGTGTTGTTGATTGATTGATGGAATGACGAACTCTGGTAGAGTTCCAATTTTTGGTGTGGGAAATACTGGTGCGATTGAGAGATAATCCAATATTAGACCTAATAAAACAACTACAGATTAAATTATAGGTCAAGAGACGGCTGATTTATCCTCTACAATAATAAAGGAGGAAACTTTGTGGAATTTAAGGAATTACACTCTATTAGAACCTAAGCTAGAGATAGTTAGGGCCATAGAGATGTAATAGGGTGTTTGTGGCTTGAGAAAGCACAACACTTTCTATCCTTGTTGGCATGATTGATTATGATTGTTGAATCAATTTGTGATGTGGTATTCAATTACATGGAGGATCAAGGGTGATGAACAGGAACCTTAGATTTTCTATTTACTTGAGTCACTTGAGTGCTAGTTTCCTTTGTTTTTAGCTTAGTTAGTTATTTTAGCTTACAACTTCTCACTTCTTATCATTTCATAGTCTAGACATAGCTAAGTTCCATCATTGTCTTAGTGGTCATTTACCAATCCTTATGCAATTGACCTTGACTACTACTCTGGCCCCATGCGTTTGCAGGTGGGAATGTGTCAAGTTTTTGGTGTCATTGCCGAGGATTGGCAACGAGTGACATTAGAACCCAAGGAATTTATTGTGACCTAGACATTTTAATTTTTGTATTTTTGTATTGTGGTTGACTAATCTTAGGTGTGGGAGTTTTTGATTTAGTGCAGGTACACTAATGCATGACTCACGCTAGTGGGGTGAGTTAGTTCCACTTGATCTCAAGATCGAGAAGACCATCTCACATTTATGCAGGTCACACACCACAAGCATTGAAATGGAAAAAAAAAACCTCCACCCCATGATGGACAAATTCCACCACAAGGGCACATCCCACTCCAAGAACAAGCTCCTATCTAAGAGCAAGCTCCCATTCCTAGGTTGCTTCAGAACTATGCTACACCGAGCCTTGATGGCTCAACCTCAAGCATATGAAGATCAGCCATTCAAGCTAATAATTTTAAGATCAAGCCTACCATCATCCAGATGCTACAAACATTGGTTCAATTTGGAGGTAACCTTAATGAAGATTCCCACTCCCACATTGCCAACTTTGTAGAAATCTATGGCACTTTTAAGATAAATGGTGTTTCTAATGATGTAATTAGGCTTAGATTGTTCCCTTTTTGTTTTTATGATAAGGCTAAGAGTTGGTTTCACTCATTAGCCCCAAGGTCTATTACTACTTGGGACAATTTGATGAAGTCTTTCCTTTCTAGATATTTTCCGCCATAAAAAACTGTAAAAGTAAGGAATGACATCACTACTTTTATGCAAAATGACCTTGAATCACTCTATGATGCTTAGGAAAAATTTAAATATTTGCTTAGAAAATGCCCACACCATGGCCTACCCATGTGGCTTCAGATGCAAACTTTTTACATTGGTATTTCTGCTACTAACTGGTCTATGGTAGATGCAGCTGTAAGGGGGTACCATTATGAATAAAACTTCACAGTAAGTCTATGAGTTCATTCAAGAGCTAGCCTCAAATTCCCACCAATGGCACTCCAAACGTGCCCCGACACAAAAAACTCCGAGAATTCATTCTTTAGATGCCATCACGGTATTAGAGGCTAAAATTGATTTGCTTGCTAAGAAATTTGACAATATGGGTAGTGCCTCTTATATGAAGGTATATGATAATGCACCAATGTGTGAGTTATGTGGTGGATCACACTTGAGCACAGAATGTCAAGTTGGGAATCCCTTCCAACTATCTTATGACTAAGTGAACTATATGGGCAATAGTTATAGGGGACCGAACAATCCCTACTCCAATGTGTATAATCCTAGATGGAGAAACCATCCAAAATTTAGTTAGAGAAATGAAGTTCCTACAAAGCCTCTAGGATTCACACAACAACGATCAGAATCTCCAGCTCCTCCACCGCCCCCAACAACCTCAATTTTCTTCCCTTGAAGAGATGATGTCCAAGTTCATCACTCACACCGAGAGAACCCATCAAAAATATGATGCTCAAATTTAAGCGCATATTTAGAAACATGATTCCTACCTTCAAAATCAGGATGCATCCATTAAGAACCTTGAGGCATATATTGGATAACTCGCTAATGCCATTTTAGGGAAACCACTACCTGAACCATACCCTCAAGAGCCCAATAAAGATAATAAAAAAGCTCCTGAAGCACAACCTAAGGTAATCCACAATTCACCTCAAGAGGTAAAAGTATATGCCCCCCTCCTCTATTTCTAGGTAGAATTGTATAATGCAAGTTAGATACTCAATTTGCAAAATTCCTTGATATGCTTAAGAAAGTGCGCATTAACTTGCCTTTGCTTAAGATTGTGAGATAGATGCCCAATTATGGGAAGTTTCTCAAGGACATAACCACTCACAAGAGGAAACTGGATGAGTTTGAAACAATAAGCTTGAATGAGGAATGTTCTACTATCTTGTAGAACAAACTTCCTCCTAAGCTCAAGGATCTAGGGAGTTTCACTATCCCTTGTGTAATGGGGGATCTAAAATTTAAAAATGTATTGTGTGATCTTGGTGCTAGCATTAATTTGATGCATTTCTCTATTTTCAAGCGTCTAGGCCTAGGGGAACCAAAATAAAGGAATATGCTCTTACAGTTGGTTGATCGATCTATCAAATATCCTAGGGGTATAATTGAATATGTTTTAGTTAAAGTGGACAATTTTATCTTTCGTGTTGACTTTGTTGTGCTAGATATAAAGGAGGACCACAAGGTCACCCTGATTCTTGGTAAGCATTTCTTAGCAATAGGACACACTCTCATAGATGTCCAAGAGGGTAAGCTCATTCTTTATTTCCAAGGCGAAGAAGTCACTTTTAATGTTTTTAAGAGCATGAAATACCCCTTCGATGATAATACTTGCTATCGCATTGATATCTTGGATAATGTAATTGATGATTGTTTTCAAGCAAGTGTTGTGCAGGACCCCCTAGAAAGGTATTTGGATCAACAAGAAGGATATGAGAAAGAAGAGGAAACAAAAGAAGTTGTTCAGTATTTTACTACACATCCACCATATGGGCACCACACCGTGGTCCCCTTGCATAGACTAGAGAGAGCCCAGATCCCAAAGTTGAAGCCATATGTTGAAGAAGCTCCCGCTTTGGAGCTCAAGCTGCTACCTCAACATTTAAAGTATGAATTTATTGGTCACAATGATACACTTCCTGTCATTATTTATTCGTTTTTAACTTAGTTGTAGGAAATAAAATTAATGAGAGTGCTCAAGAAAAGAAAGACAACTTTTGGGTGGACCATTGCTGGCATTAAAGAGATTAATCCTTCCATTTGCATGCACAAAATCCTTATGGAATATAACCATAAGAAAGTGATCCAACCTCAAAGGTGATTGAACTCAATCATGCAAGAGATAGGGAAAAAGGAGGTAATTAAGATATTGGATGTAGGTATGATCTATCTAATTTCTGATAGCTCTTGGGTTAGCCCTATCCAGGTGGTTCCCAAGAAAGGGGGATCACAATGGTCAAGAATGAAAATAATGAATTGGTTCCTACTAAAATTATGACCAGTTGGCATGTCTATATTGATTTTAGAAAGCTGAATGATGCCACTAGAAATTACCACTTTCCCCTTCCCTTCATTGACCAAATGCTTGAATGTTTGGCGCGGCATCACTTAATGGGTATTCCGGTTATATGAAAATTCCTATTTCCCTTGAGGACCAAGAGAAGACTACCTTCACTTGTCCTTATGGCAACTTCACATATAGACAGATGTCGTTCGGTCTTTGTAATGCCCCGGCCACGTTTCAAAGATGTGTGATGGCTCTGTTTCATGATATGGTTGAAAAATTCATGGAAATTTTTATAGATGAGTTTTTAGTCTTTGGGTTATCGTTCAATGCATGCTTAAATAATCTTGATCTTGTTCTTAAGCATTGTAAGGATACAAATTTAGTTCTGAATTGGGAAAAGTGTCATTTGATGGTCCAAGAAGGAATAGTTTTAGGGCATAAGATTTCGTGCAAAAAGATAGAGGTAGACAATGCCAAAATTGAAGTCATTGAGAAATTGCCGCCCCTCCATGTGTTAGAGATGTACATAGTTTCCTTGGCCATGTAGGTTTCTATAGACGTTTCATCAAAGATTTTTCAAAAATTTAAAAACCTCTTTGTGATCTGTTGGCTAAGGATGTGCCCTTTCACTTTTCTGATGCATGTTTGGTTGCTTTTAACACTTTGAAGGCAATACTTGTGGATGCCTCGATTATTGTTTCTCCTGAATGGAATTTGTCTTTTGAGATAATGTGTGATGCTAGTGATGTGGCTATAGGAGCAGTGTTGGGGCAACGTAAGGACAAACTTTTTCATACTATCTATTATTCTAGCAAGACTTTGAACTCAACACAATTGAATTATGCACCCACCGAAAAAGAATTGTTAGCTATGGTTTTCTCCTTTAACAAGTTGTGTCCCTACTTATTTCTTAATAAGGCCATTGTCTATACTAACCACACTGCCTTAAAGTATCTTTTTATTAAGCAGGACACGATGCCCAAAATCATTTGGTGGATTTTATTGTTGTAAGAATTCAACTTGGAAATCAGAGATAGGAAGGGAAACGACAACCAAGTAGCTGATCATCTTTCTCATCTGATATCCACCTATGAGGTCAATCGAGGGTCCGAGCCTATTCATGACACATTCCTCAATGAGACACTCTATGCAGTTACAAATCGCCCTTGATATGCTGATATTGCCAACTTTCTTGTAAGTGGAATCATATTTGATGATCTACCCTTTCATCAAAGAAAGAAGTTCTTACATGATTTGAGATACTATTTGTGGGATGATTCTTATCTCTACAGGATTTGTGTTGATCAAGTCATTAGAAGATGCATCCTTGAGCATGAAATGCATTCGATGTTATCTTATTGTCATAGTAAAGAGTGTGATGACCATTTCAGCCCCACTAAAACTATTTCCAAGGTTTTATAATGTGTGTTCTATTGGCCAAATATGTTTCCTAATGCATACTATTTTACTAAGACTTGTGATAGGTGCCATAGAGTTGGAAATATTTCTATAAAACAAGAGGTGCCTCTCACAAGCATTCTTATAGTGGAGTTATTCGATGTTTGGGGCATCAATTTATAGGACCGTTCTCTAAATCCATGCATAATGAATACATCATTGTGGTAGTCGACCATGTATCTAAGTGGGTAGAGGCTATAACCACTCCCACAAATGAAGCAAAAGTCGTTACTAAAATCTTGAAAAATAATATATTTTCAAGGTTTAGGACACCACGGACTATCATTAGTGATGTGTGTTCTCATTTTTGCAATAGAGCATTTAACTCTCTTTTGAGTACGTACGAATTCAACCATAAGGTTGCTACCCCGTATCATCCTCAAACCAACGGTCAAGTGGAGATATCAAACCATAAGCTTAAAAGAATTCTTGTGAAAGCAATTAACTTCTCTAGAAAGGATTGGTCCTTAAAACTTGATGATGATCTATGGGCATACCAAACTACTTTTAAAACCCCCATTGGAATGTCCCTTTACACTCTTGTTTTCAAAAAACTTGTCACCTTCCTATAGAACTTGAGCATAAATCATTTTGGGCTACTCGTCTCCTTAACTTTGATGTGCAAGCTGCAAGTGAGAAAAGGCTCCTTCAGTTGAAATAGCTCGATGAATTTTGGATTAAGGCATATGAGAACACATGGCTATATAAGGAGCGCAAAAAAAGGATTCATGATCAACATATCGCCAAATGGGAATTTGAAGTGGGGCAGCAAATGCTCCTATTTAATTCTCGTTTGTGATTACTCCCTGGAAAGCTTAGATCCATATAGTCAGGACTATTTACAATCACGCAGGTTTTTACATCCATAGTAGTCGAAATCACTAGCCCCAATAAAGAACCATTTAAAGTGAATGGGAAAAGGTTGAAGGTGTATGAAGGTGGTGAGGTTGCAACCCTCAAAACCACCATTCTTTTGGATGATCCTAAGTGAAGAGGTAAATTTAAGCTAATGACTATAAACAAACGCTTCTTGGGAGGCAACCCAAGTTTTTTCTTTTTTTTTTCTTTTTTTTTTTCTTATTTTGGTTCTCATGGTTTTTTTGCTCTTCGATTTCCTTATGGATTTTGTTTGATGGATTTGTATGTGGTAACGTGGAAATTATAATTTGAGTGGCGACCACGGTTAATTTGTTTGAGTTTGAAGGCATGAAATTGACCAGGCAAATTCTTGCCAAGTGATTGGGTGCGAGAGAACATTTAAAGCTTGGAAATTTGGCTAAGTATTGAGATGAAACATTTTGAGGTAGAAAAGTTGGCTAAGTGTTAGGGAGGAGTGCATTCTGGAATTGAAACATGGTTAGGTCGTGTTTTGTAACACAGCCGTGTCATTAGAGGCAAAAAGAAGTCAAATATGGAAGTATAACACGGGCATGCCATGTTCTGTAACACGACCATATCGTAGGAAAGAACTCAATCTGGAAAGCTAACACGGTTATGGCATGTTCTGTAACACGGTTGTATCGTCAGTAAGGGTTCAATCTGGAAAGATAACACGACCGTGTCTTCAGGATGACTATAATCTGAAAGTGAAACATGAGAAGGCTGTGTTCTACAATACAGTCGTATCCTGTGCAACAAGGGCAGCTCGTGTTGTTCAACACAGCCATGTCGACCCTTCATGTGCAGCCTAACAATTTTTTTTCTCTCCTTCATATGACCAACTTTTCCCATTCTTCTTCAACCTAAACCCATGACCCCCTACTCCTCCATAACCTCTCTTCAACCTTTCACACCATCCACCATTAACACCTCCTTATACCTCCAATCCCCCACAATTTTCCATTTATCCTCTCCATTTTACCCGATCTCCAACCTCCACACCACAATTTCTTTCCTTTCCCTTTCTTTGCACCTCCACCAAATTCTCCACTACCATAACTACATCACGTTGCCGCCATCCTACCACTACCACAACCACCATCACATTTGGTGTTGGCTAAGGAAGAAAGGTGAGGCAGGGGTGGTGATGGTTGTTGTTGTCATTGGTCAACGGTGGAAGGTGGTAGTGGTGGGTCGAGGCATGGTGGTAAGTGAAAGAAGAAGGAAGGGTTGCGATGGGAAAAGAGATTATGGTGGGTGATGGTGATGGCTCGAGGTGGAGATGATGGTGTGATGAGGTTGCGGGATAGGGCGGTGTAGGCTGGGAGGAGGATGGCTTGGTTGGGAGGGGATGCGAAGGAGGTGGTGCAAGGATGGGTTGTTATGGAGGGAGAGGTTGAAGATGAATGGTTGGCTGCGATGGGAGGCGTGGAAGGGATAGGGATGAAACGACAAAACATATCGTTGCCCAAGGGGTCACTGTAAGAGAAGTGCCAAACTGATGGGGTAGGGATCGGCAAAAAAATAACTACAGGGAAGGATAAGAAGAAGAATAGGGGTGGTAGGGGAGAAAGAAGAAGGAGGAGGAGGGGAGGGGAGGCCACTAGCTGCGAGGTTGGCCTGCTGGATGATGGAGGTGGTGGTGCAGGGTGGTGACACAAGGTAGAAAGGAGCTAGGTAGGGAAGTGGATGGCGGCCGATAGTGGTGATGGTGCAAGGGTGAAGCACATGCATTGGTGATGGTGTGCGAAGGTGTCAAGGGAGAGAGTGCAGGGGGTTGTGCATGTAAGGGAGGGGTGGTGGTGAGTGTCGAGCAAACCAAGTATAGTTAAGAGAGAGGGGGCTGGGTGTGGTGGTGATCAATTTATATGGAACCAATGAAGTCGAGAAGGGCAGGGCTGGGTCAAATTAAGGAAAAGAGAATGGGAATGAGGTGTTGTGTAGAATGTTTGGTTGAGGTAATGTAGAGGGATGGTGGTGGTTAGTGAGGAGAGGAGAAGGGAATAGGTTGGGGTAACGGTTTCTACGAAACCAAATGAAGTTGAGAGAAGGGAGAATAGGAGAGGGTTGTGATCAAAGAAAAGAGAGGGGGAAGGGTAGTGTTGTGTGTATGTATATATGCATGTAGAGAGGGGTGAGGTAATGGAATATGTGTTGGCAGAGAAAGGTAGGGTGATAGGGATGATATAGGTGAGGGGTATGGGGAATATAAGGGGAGGGGTTGAGGTAGAAGAAAAAGAACGGGACACACAAGGGGTAATTAGGGGGTAAAAATGGTACAGTAGGATGCGATATATATAGGATGAAGGTCCATACAAACCATTTCTAAGATACATATATAGAAACTAATCTTAACCATTAGATTAGTATTTAATCAATGGTCAAGATTTAGTAAATACTTAACCTAAATTTATTTTAATCTCGACCCTTAAATATTCTAGATCTAACAGTAATTAATAGTTTCTACGTTTGTATTTTAAATTGTAGTTTGTACGTAAGCCTAAATCTATATATTTTATTTTAGTTTTAGGTTTAGTTTAGATAAATTAGGGTATTGGGTAGAAAATATGTCAGTTAAAAATAATTATGTTTAGGATATATTTAATAAGAAGGAAAAAGGTAAAATAATCAGAAAAAATATTTAATAATTTTTTAGGTTATGGTTCAAATGTTATTAATAAAATAATTAGACTAAGGTTTTAAAGATTAGTTTTTAAATAAATAGCTAAGCACTCGAAAACAAAGGATATTTTTTTTTGAAATGTTACAATCTTCATAGTTAATAATTGAACTCAATTTATTGCTAGAGTTTCAATTAATTTAGTTATTCTT
Organism: Tamarix austromongolica; assembly: GCA_039764185.1. NCBI lineage: Eukaryota > Viridiplantae > Streptophyta > Magnoliopsida > Caryophyllales > Tamaricaceae > Tamarix > Tamarix austromongolica. Next base: position 91,259,957 of record CM077816.1, on the reverse strand, counting down.
GTACCCCCTATCAGAAAAGAATCCATTCTATCAATCCACATACTTTCTAAAAGCTAATAAACATAGTCTTAGCATTACCCTTACACAATTTATTATAAAATCACAATAGCTAATGGGGGGAGTGAGGGTAAAAATAAAAAAAATATATTTTGAATTTTTTAAAATGTCTTTTTTTTTATATAAAAATTTAGTAATATAATAACCTTTTTTTATATATATATACGGAGGGAGTAAGTTTTAAATCTCAATAAATTATTACTTATAATTATTAGTGCGTAATAAAAATTGTATATCAAATTCCATGATTAAGGGAACTGGGCGACATAAAATATTGTTGAATATTTTCTTGAAACATTATTATTACACACTCTTTTCATTTTCCAAAATAAAAAAAGTTAATGTATTTTAGAGTTGATTTTTTGTTCTAACGGAAAGTTATTTAAAAAAGATATACTAATATATATGGATCTCACATGTGAATTCTACTTGCTGTGAGAAAGTTGTAAATAAGTATTAAAAGATGTGGTTATAAATTTAATATTTGTAAAGGATATAAGTAAATTACTAAGTTTAAAACTATTAATTTTTGTAAAAGTAGATAAAATTTCAATTTTTTTTATGGGTGGATTAGATTCATAGATAAAAGAGTATTTTAAAAAATAAACATCTTAATTATGTTATTATAAAGATATAAACATTTTTTATTTTTTCATAAAGACACTAACGTTTATACATTGTTCTCATTAATATATAAATATTTAAAAAAAATAAGATATAAAATTTTAAAATTTATTTATATTAAACTATAAAAATTTTAAAAATGAAAAGTTTCAACTATAAACATTTAATCTTTTTTTTAAAATATAAATACAGATAATCAAAATTACCTGAAATTTAAAATTGTTATAGTATCGACTTCGTGGGGACAAATTTTAAAGGAATATATTTTTATAAAAAAATTAAATTGATTTATACTCTATAAAATAAATTTAAAATGCTTATTTTTTAGGAACACTTTTGCTATATATATATATATACAAATATTCATTATTATTTTCCTCCTTTTCTCGTATCACGCTTCAAATTTCAATCATTTTTAACTTGTTCCACATGTCACGCTCCGCCAGAAGCGACTGTGACTTCGTGCTGCTGATCAAAATTGACAAGAAAGGATGTAATTTGGTCTTATTCTCTGCTTCTCGCTTTCCTCATAGATTGGCAGTAGCTATTCATCGCTTTTCGATTGGGTCGAGGAAGAGAGAGTCGGAGAAAACATCAATATATTCCAATTCAATCGATTACCGTAGTAATCGTGTAGTATTTCTATAGGGAGACCGAGCGGCCGTTGGCAATGGAAGTCAGAGCAAGAGCTCCCGGAAAAATTATACTCGCCGGCGAACATGCCGTCGTCCATGGATCGACCGCCGTTGCCGCATCGATCAATCTCTATACTTACGTCACCCTGCGTTTTCCGCCCGCTGCCGGTACCCGCCATATCTCTTCTCTCTCTCTCTCTCTCTCCAATTCAATGCTTTGAAAGTAAAATCACAATTTAAAATATCTTTATTGGAAAGATGTATTCAAATTATTTAGTTTATAGCTGTGTGCTTCAATTTTCGCTAAGTTGTTGGCTTCTAGCGATTTTTATTTTCCTGTGGATCTTGGCTGTAGTAACCGGAACGGAAGAACCGATTACTGTTTTCAATTTCGAGAAACTTGTAGTCGGCCGAAATGTTTTGAATATTGAGAAGAGAAAACAGATTTTCCTTCCCAGCAAGTGATATTATGACTTCATTTGGTAAAGTAATTGGCCGAACCTAAATGAATTGAACTGGATTGAAGTAATCATTACTTATTATCACCAAACAAGCTGATTAATGATTCTCGGACGATTAAACAGAATTTGATTGATTTCGCGTGCAACATGATACAACTATAAGAAGTGGAACTCTAATAGGAGTACAATCTGCTGGCCACTGTCGTAGGCAGCACTTTAAAGCATACATTACTTGTTTGATGAACACTTTTTAGAGGCTTTTGTGTTGTTAATATCTAGATATATGTGCGATTTCTTCATACGGAGAAAACTAGTAACCAAATTGCCGACAACCTTTTCATTGCATGTATGATTGGTCGACATGATCCTAAGTTGATTTGCGTGAGATTTCATATGGAGATACAGAAGATACCCTGTTTACTGGCTTGAACTCTATCTAATGACCTTGCTCATTTCCTCTCTCCGTGACTAACAGACGATGACAACACACTCAAACTCCAGCTTAAGGATATGGCGCTAGAATTTTCGTGGCCAATTTCGAGAATCAAAACAGCACTTCCGGATTTTGACAGTCCAGCTCCTTTGGCGCCCAAGTCTTGTCCACTAGAATCCCTTACATCCTTAGCCGCTCTACTTGATGAACAAAACTTTCCAGAGGCAAAAATTGCTCTTGCTTCGGGTGTCACTGCCTTTCTTTGGTTGTATACTTCCATTCATGGGTATGATGCAATTTGTTGAGGAGAAACTTCAGCCCATTGCCTCTCTCATTTTTTTGACTTGTATTATTCGTTTTATTTTATTTATAATTTAGCTTATATGTTTAATCAGGTATAAATCTGCTATGGTGTCTATAACGTCTGAGCTACCGCTTGGTTCAGGCTTGGGTTCATCTGCTGCACTTTGTGTCTCACTATCAGGTGCCCTACTTGCTTCGTCTGGATGTGTAAGCCTGGACTGTAGCCGCCAAGATTGGTTGATGTTTGGAGAAACTGAGCTTGATTTGGTGAACAAGTGGGCTTTTGAAGGGGAAAAGATCATCCATGGGAAGCCTTCTGGATTGGACAATACAGTGAGCACCTATGGTATGACATTGCTGGCTGTTGATCTTTTGTGAGTCATTTTTAGTGCTGAATTACAATTGGTGTTATTTGAAATGAGATGTGCAGGCCAAAACCAGGTTGAATTCTAATACCATTACCTTTTCTTTTCTCTTTTTCTCCTTTGTTTACCAAGAATCATCTGGTGCCTGTCCAGTGTTTGTATCTGTCATAGGTTTGGGCTAGATCTGAAAGTCTTATACATCGGAGTTTTGTTTTAAATGAACAAACTGCAGCATTAGTGAGAACTGAGAGAAGTCAATGGAAACCTATTTATCAATCAAAACCTTCCAGTTGAGGGGAACTTTCACTAGTGAAGACGAGCCACCATGTTTATTATTACTTTCAACTTCAAAATATTCTGTTATAGTGCTCTAGTAAATTCTTTTGGATTTATAATTAAGTTTCCTTAGATCTATAGAAAGGCATTTGCCCTATTTGTGGGATGGTGTCATCTGACTTATAAGGGATTAGTGATGTGATTTTGTCTTTATAAGCTTATTTCTTATTTGCTCCTAGAACTAGATAAGTTCAACCTATTATCTCCTATACTGTTCTTTTCAAATTCCCTTCCCTTCTTTCCTTTGCCTGAATTCTTCCTTCCTCTCTGGCATCGTCTTTGGTACCACTTACCATGTCATAATCATTGGATTGTATAATGCTATAGAATTTATGAATGATGAGAATTTTGTAGGTATTAGCTCCAGATATTTGTATATGCTTGTATTCAACCAAAATTTTTGTATGGCATGGACTTGTGTTCCATAGTTAATGATCATGATTACTATTGATGTTTTGTTGCATTAATCTAACATAGTAATTTTATTCATAGAACTGCAAGCAACATAGCCTATTACGGTGTTTGTGGATTGTCTTACTTTGGTCATATTTTCCTCGTATGAATTTTCTGATTTGATCTGATCATGAGAATTAAAGTAACTTCTTGTTATTGTTATTATTATAATATAATAACAATGATAATAGTCATTCTAATTAATATTATTATATGTGTTATTTTAATTTATGTTAATATTTGTATTATTATTATGCTAATTGTACTATTCATGTAAATTTTTTATTATATTTATTATAAATATAATTATAATAATAACAAAAAGTTTATTTACGATTATATTATTATCTATAATATAGTTTTGTTTTTCTTAATATTATTGTTATAATTAATAATGTTAATAGAATTAGTAATGTTATTATTATATATAATTAATATAAACAATAATGACAATAATATTATTATGAATAAAAATACACTAATAATATTATTTTATTTTTATTAAAATTATTATTGTTATTATTATTATCAGCATAAATAATCATCTTGTTATAATTATTGATTTTACTAATATTAGTATTATTATTATAACTATTAATAATATTATTAAATATAATATAATATAATTATTATAATTAATAATATTATTATAAATAATGTAATAATATTAATAATATAATTTTATTTAGAAATAATCCTATTATTATTATTATAAATAAAGATGATGATGATAATAATAATAATACATATTTATAGTAATTATGATAATTATAAGTATAATAATATTATTATTATTACAATTATAATAATTATGATAATAGTTATTATAATAAGAATAATTGTGATAATTATAGTTATAATAAAGATAATAATATTTATTAATAAGTATTATGAATAATAATAATAGTAATAATAATAATAACAACACTAATAATAATTACTATTATCTAATCTGATAAGTTTGGTACGTATCAAATCTTATCTGAAAATAGGGTGAGGTAACAAGGCCTTTGTCTGGTTGTTTGATTACACAATAAAAAAAGAACTTGATGTGTGACAGACAAGTTTCATGCTACAGGCAATATGATTCGGTTCAAATCCGGTGATCTGACACGAATGAAATCCAACATGTCCATAAAAATGCTAATCACAAATACTAATGTTGGAAGAAACACAAAAGCACTGGTTACTGGTGTTTCAGAAAGGGCCACCCGTCACCCAGATGCGATGGCTGCTGTGTTCAGTGCTGTTGACTCTATCAGCCACGAGCTGTCAACAATCATCCAGTCACCTACCAACAATGATATTACAACAACAGAGAAAGAACAGAAGTTGGAAGAGCTGATGGAAATGAACCAAGGCTTGCTTCAATGCATGGGAGTCAGCCATGCTTCCATAGAAAGCGTTCTACGTACAACATTGAAGTACAAGCTGTCTTCCAAGCTGACAGGAGCAGGGGGCGGAGGCTGTGTATTGACCTTGTTGCCAACCCGTATCCTTTTTGTTTTGACTCTTCATTCTGTTGATTTCCATAATTATTTATTTACTAGTGTTTGTTGGGAGGAAGTTTTTCCAAGCTTAGAATAATGAGGTTGGAAAGAAAGTGTTGCAAAAATCAATGATATTGAGCATAACCTAAACTTCAGGACTGGCTGCTTTACGAACTGTCTGATTAGTGGATCATTTCAGCAGGGCTCTTATTTTGTTGAATCTGTGTACTCTGTCAATAATTTTAGGACAGCTTCAGAACAAAATGTTTGCATGTACCATGTACACAGCATGATTTAGACATGATTTAACAAAAGCAGGTGCAAGTTTATGGACTCTAGTGTCAGTAAACAAATGGGAAAACTGTTATGAATCTTATCTCAAGTCTTTCCGTTTTGTGCCTGCCTATTGTATTTGGTTGGATGTGTATAATGTCATTAGAATAATCAAAAGCAGGTGCTTATTAGTCAGCTAAAAGGTGCTAGTTATTATGAGGCCAGTGCTGTAGCCTATCATTCGATTATAATTAGTGGAGAACAAATTATATATAATCTGGACATACTTCATTACATGTACTATGCTAAATTTTCTGATGGCAACTTGTACAAAAGTATTTTTTGTATGATCCATGAGATCGCTGTAAGACAAAATTCGCAGGAAGTAGGATATATCTAGATGGTTGCAGGCAACACTTGCTTGCAATTCTGAGAAGGAAAAGTTTTGATTTGTGCTTAAGTATTGAAATGTTTCCATAACCACACAAATCAGTGCTTTCAGGTTCTGTCGTTGAAAAAGTAAAGGCAGAGCTAGAATCATGTGGTTTTCAATGCTTTAGTGCTGGAATCGGCGGGAATGGCCTTGAAATTTGTTTCAGCAGCCAGTAATCAATGGATCTGAAGAGATCAATTATTCATTGCTGCAAGTCCAGATCATAATGTTACTGTGCAATATGACAGCTGCTCTTGTTTTCTGTATTGTACATTAGCTCATTGTTTTTCCTTAGTTTTCAGAAAACGGTCTTTTTACCCTGATGTTCTGTACAATTTGTTTTCAAGGTTTGAATATTTGTAGAACTGGCTGCGACTTGGAGGAAGTTGTATTTGGTAACTGTAGCAAAGAGGGAAAAGATGTACGCATATTGATTCTAATAAATTGCTTAAATTCTTGCCTTTTCTCCTTTAAATAGAGCGGGTTCATCTACATTTGTGTAAATTGCTTACATGTTGGAGCGGGTTGCCTCACCCAAAAGCCCCTCCCTTCCAAATTTCCATGCTTTATTTTCCCTGCTGCAGTGTGCCCCCATTATATGATCTGTCATCTGCATAAGCATAACATTGTTCGTTTGATTCGGCTTGGCTCTGGCCAAATGTGCGTCTGTATCCCTGTTTATTCGTCTTAAACCCAATTTTCTGGTGCTGGAGAGGGATCCCTACCCCTTCTCTTATGTGACATAACACACCACAAATAGCCTCAATTCCAGGTTTTAAACGGTTCCTATCTTGAAAACTCTGAGAACAAACAGATCTCTCTTGTCCACACCAGGCATACGGACACATGCCTCACAATTTTGAAGCATGCTCCATCACCGAGCAATAATAATTGCTTGCATAATTGTTAAACTTCCGATCAACAATTTTATATAGAATTTTAAAATAGTATAATCATATTAAAATCTTACAATTTTATATATTTTAAACCTGTAAACTCGAGTAATCTTACTATATATAAAAAAGAAGTTTTCGGCATAAAGTATTTTTCCATCCAAATAACTCCCACATCAACAGAATGCAAACATGTCACTGATTTTTTACTATTCTATTATATCATTTCTCCAATCAATGGTTGGTAAAATAAAAAACTATATAAAGTCAAATATCTACTACATCAGATATATGACTTTTCAATAATTTTCTACAATTTATACTATAAATACAGACATCTGTTTTAGTACATAACCACAGTCTTTTACTTCCTCTCTTCACACTTCTACGTACAGCTACAACAACAACAAAGATAAATTAGTATTAACTTCCTGCAACATTTTTTTAAACACTTAAATTACTTATTGAGTACATTACTAACTTTATATTCTTATCCTTTCGGATTTCATAATCAACATAACATGCCTCTATTTTCTCTACTGAATGACATCAACCCTTCTTCAAAAACATAGGCAGCTCAACTGAGAATGATAATAATTCATAAAAGAAAATCCTATGAGAGCAAATCTCAAGCATACTCTATAGAATGTATAATGCATGACAACCAAGTAATTATTTCTAATTAAAAGTACAGTTTTTATGTTAAAACATATACGTAATATCCATATGACCATGTTTTCTGTTACATTGCAAGGAGTTAGAGTGCATGCATTAATTAGAAGGTCACTCATTCAAAAATTCAAACAGATTTTATCTGAAGAAAACCTATACCACTTGAAAATTTGTATCGTTGCTGACAACAAAATGGGCACGAAAACAACCAAATTTTTATATGTCATTTATTTCATGACAAACACTGAAATTTATCAAAGGATGGACATATTCCCAAAACATCTATATCAGCTTGTCCCATATAAAGCTTGACCCACAACAGATACTTCCATACTTATGGGTAAGGTTATTTGTTTGCTACATATTTTTTTAGCATCATTAACATCATTAAAACTTTGACAGATGTGATTGGCAAGGTGGTAAGCATTCACAACATGCAAACAAAGGAAATTTATGGATAAATGACAATTCAGCTAGACTTCAACATTGAAGACTCAAAGTATATACAAGATAAATAAGAGAAATATTGTTACAAATGAGTCTTACTTAACAGCAATTATATTTTGTAGACAGAACACCATTGATTGTACACTATGGGGTGAACTTGCTACTGAGCTAAACACATATATAAAAGAGTCTAGTCCTAAGGCAGTTTACATCATATTACAGCTCATCAAAGTCATAGTATTTAGAGGTAAAAATAATGTTTATATGTTAATTCTAGTTATAAGTGCATGAATTATATTCTCCATCTTTCATTTATGCAGATTAAGTAAGACTTGTCAACACTTGGAATGTCACTAAAATCACCATGGACAAGGATGAAAAAGAAATTCAAGACTTTACAAATGAGTAGTGATTTCTAAAACAATTGAAACACCATTTAATATTATTTTATATACAACTTATTAATAACTCTAACCATATTCTAATGTTTCAGATTTCTAGCTGACAGAACACTACTGCAACCATTAGGGTCACATAAGTATTACCATCGTATTCTACTGATGGTGAGTTAGCAAATGGAAGACGGTCATTCAAATCTCTTGAGGAGCTAAAAAAATGAGGAGGTATGTTAAGTATCATATTTTATAATAATAAATTGCAAATTAGTTAAACATATATAATTACCTTTAATTAAGATAAAAATATGTAGACAGGAAAGTTCTGGATCAGAGTAACAATAATAGTAGTGGAGACAGAGGGAGATTGGTATTGCATTACATGCAGAAGATGCTACAAGAAGCTAAAACCAAGTGGCGACAAATTTAAGTGTGAGAAATGCAATAAATTCAAAATAAGTGGTAATAGATACAAGTTAGAGTAGTTGATGATACAAACAATGCCCCATTACTAATGTGGGACAGAGAGTGCAAGGAACTGATAGGAAAATTAACAAAGGAAATGAAAGAGGATAATGTTAATGTATAATATAAACTATAGATTAATTATTATTACCTAAATCCAGGTTTCATTCTTAGTTCAAGTAAACATATTTTATTTGGTATAGATTTCAAATGATGGTCTACCATGTGAACTTGAAACCATGTTCAATAAGGTAGTACTATTTTTTGTGCAAATTAAGGATGACAACTTGGGAGCATACACATCCATTAAACTTACAACACACCATGATATAGTTAACAAGTACGATGGACCAAGCATGTTTGACAGCCAGGTTAGTTCCCTTTGCAATATTATGATCAATTAAGACTTAATCATGTTTAGTTTAAAAAAATTGAATTAATTTTTCAAATAAGGAATCTAACTTACTATCAAAGGAAAGCAAAAGTGATATTCAAGGGCAGGTAACCAAAGGAAAAAAAATAAACATATATGGATTATTGAATTCATTGTAAACTAGGTTTTAATAAATTTTGTTTTGAAGGTTATTTCACAAATTGATGAGATCACAACACTAAACAAGGAAAATGACACCACTCCAATGAAACCAATAGATGTGGAGTTAGAGAAGAGATAGAATAGAAACATATATGGGGATTTCTCATCAATTGTTCCTATGAAGAAAACAAGAGTGGTGATCAAGAAAGAAAAACTATGAAATTAGTTTAGATATCTATTTAGTTTTCCCATATCAGTTTATCTATCTTTTGAAAGATAACATAGTCATATTAAGACTAATTTGTCAGTATTAAGTATGCTATTATCCCTCATTAGACCGATCATTTTGTTATCGCTACCTACCGTTATCCTAATTGTTATGTAATGCTATCTTATGTTATCTTATTTGGTATTATGTGATGAAGGCTACTTTTCTCTATGAACCTAAAATTTATGCAACTAAATTTAGTGCCAAATATTTTAATTATAAATAGATAACGTAGATTACATAAAATGGAATTTATAATAGGATATTAATGATATATAAACACAAATTAGCACATTGTAGAGAACATTATTGCTCAATAAGGGATCCATAAACAAGCAGACATTAAATTAAATTAAATGAACAGGATGAAGAAGCAATAATTTAATAAAAGCTATCAATTGAAATAACAATTATATTCATAGGGAATAGGAAAATAAAAAATATAACAGCTGACACAGTCATGGACTATCATGCAACTCCAATTACAACTATACCCTCCTACATTAATTACCCTTTTTTAATAGCCTATTTCCTTATGTTATCTATTTAAATGAAACAAAAAGAAACCTCACATCTCCTACATTCTCCCTTTCTTCCACACTTTGAATTTACTTTTAAGCTAGCAAATAATCTCAAAAAGAGCTACCAATAATTACAAACTAAGACAAAATTATTACTCAAAGAAAACTTTACTCTTGTGTTCACTCCTCTATATTTATATTAACTAGGAGATATATGAGCTCTTTTTATTTACTTGTTTGATTTGTATGCATCAGGAAAATACCTAATGAAGAAATTAACAAAGTCCATAACCTTATGTCTAAAAAGGATAACAAAATAAGGCTTAACGTTAGGTTCAATTATCCATTATTATCAATTACAGTTTTCATACATGTTTAGCTTTCTCCACATATAATTTATACATTTTAACATATTATTCATTAGTCATAGGTTATGAATTTTTATTTAGGATTAGGTTTATGACTATATGGTATATGTTATTCCAAATGCATATGCTTCTATTAATTAATCATAAAAATAACACAAAAATCTGGTAATAATGGATGATCCTACCCATGATATTAGCAAGTACTAATAGGTAATAATGTTTGCATAATTCCATTCAAAAGAGATAACACATCCATATGATGATGTACACTATATTATGTAACAATAATGTTTGCAAGAGTAAGAGTATAATATCTTTCATAATAGCAAATAATCCAGGAATACTATAAATGATAGGCAAGCAAACACCTCTAAAATGCATAAATAAGAAAAAATTGAGGACTAAAACCAACTAATTAATAGTAAATTATACAAATGTAAGTATTTTTTTTCAAATTTAAATATTTGAACTAATAATAAATTATGTATACACTGTTAACCAAAAAGCAGTTCCAACATCAACATGATTTCTAAATTGAAAGTATAATTATTACTAAAAATAAGAGTCTATTAACTTTTGAAGAAAACTTTAAAGCTTATTATCTCATACTTATTAAAACATTCTAAACATATGTAACAATAATTATAAATAAATATATTAGACAAAGAATAGTTAAAAATATTTTTTTGTGTGTCTAAGTTTACTACAATAATTATGTATCTACCATTAACTGAAAATCTATTCCAATTAAAACTATGTTTCTAAAAATCAAGTATAATTATTCTTAAAAATCGAGTATATTAACTTTTGAAGATAACTTTTTAGCTTATCGGCCCTTACTTTTGCAACCTACAAGGAAAATTTAAACCCAATTAGTGACCTAACTTGAAAGATAGAAACAATATGAAACTTACAAAGTTAACCAAAAAAAAATTAGGAGAAACACCTTACCTTAATATTGAGTCCATTTCGATTCTTTAGAGTTAGGAATGAAGATTTCACTCACCAGAAAACTAAACAAATGACAGGTTGATGTTAGCATACTATATTTATAAAACAATTATTTAGAAAAAAACAATTAATTTTACATAAGTATAGCATAAATCTCACTAAAAAGTTTTATATATTCCTGACACTATAAATCATACCTATAACATAACTGTGTCTAAGTAAGTAATTTGTTTTTTGATTCAAATTTAAATATTTCTTAAAACATTTTAAACATATGAAACAATTGTTATAAATAAATATAGTAGACGAGGAAAGTTTAGATATAATTTTTTGTGTCTAAGTTTACTACAATAGTTATGTATCTCCCATTAAGTAAAAATCAGGTCAAACATCAACATTATTTCTACAATTCAAATTTAATTATTCTTAAAAATATGACTATAAAAAAAAGAATGCAATATATTATAATAATCTAAGTAAATATTACAACAGTGGTCATGTTTGAGTGTTTTAATTGTAAATCCACAAATAAATATTACACTTGCAAAGAAATTATTTTTGATGTAAAAATATAGAAACAACTATGGAAGAAAATTCCAAAAGTAGACTTACAATTTAATAATGATACTTAGCGCCCTCAAAATTTCCTGCCAAATATCTCGAAATCTGAGGTTATCTCATAGTGAGATAAGAACTCAAATATTGGAAAAAATAAAGACAAAAAAACATTAGTTAAACATAATTTGACTTATACTATTTTGATACACAGAAGAAGTAATTTTTGGAAAAATATACCTACATAAGTAGAATGTTGTCAGATCTATAAACCTTACTTCACATAGAACGACCTGATAAGAAGGTCATGAAACACCTTCAACGCGGGTTCTTTTAGAAGAGATTTACACAAATATTCTAGCTAGCATTGTTACTTATTTGTGTTAGTCTATTGATATTTGGCATGGTAGACCAGGGTATGTGAATATATTTTTCTTGAACAAACTTAAAATGTTAATATTAATTAATGTGACAAACACTAATTATGAAAAATTTCTTATTTGTTTGGAACCTAAGTTTATTAGAAAGTGATTTAAACATGTAACAAAAAAAATAAATGAGCTACTTGAATTAGTCCATACAGACTTAGTGGATTTTAAGAACACCAAGATTGGATGAGTTAAACGGTATTATATGAATTTTATTGATGATTACTCGAGATATACTAAGGTTTACCTTCTTAGGTATAAATATGAGACCGAATGTGTGTTTTTAAAATAAAAGGCAGAAGTCAAGAATCAGTTAGACTATAAGATAAAGAGGCTTAGGCCTGACAAGGGGTGGTGAATATGGAACTAGCTTTCTAAAGAAATTATGTGATAGTCATGGTATTATTCATGAGACTAGTGCACCTTATATCATACAAAAAAAATGGTGTAGCTAAAATATAAAATAGGACTCTTAAAGAAATAATGAATGCTATGCTTTTGAGTGCTAGTATATCTGACCATATGTGGGGAGGGGGGAGCTATTTTATCTACTTGTTATATTTTGAACTGTGTTCCTCACAAAAAAAAACTAGATAAAGCCCCCTATGATTTATTTAAACGTCTTGCAACTAACTTTAGAATTTAAAAGCGGGTGGGAGGGTCTAGCTAAAGTTAGCTTATTTGATTTTAGAAGAATTAATGTGGGAACTAAAACGTTTGAATATGATTTTATTGGTTATGCTCAAAGTAGTGATGCTTATAGATTCTTATGCTTAAGTGATCATTCTACTTGTGAATCTAGAAATGCAAAATTCTTTGAAAATGTGTTTCCCTTGAGAAATAATGCATGTGATATTGCTAGTTCTTCGAATGATGCTACTACACGTTTAACCGTAACTTCTCCATCTATTAGTATAAATGATGATGCTATTAGTGAACCTAGGAGAAGTAAAATACGAAGAATAGAAAATAGTTTTGGACTTGATTTTGTGACTACTTTTCTTATTGAGAATGATGATATAAATAGGATCAATGAGGATTTTATGCCTACATTTTTTTTTATTGTTAAAGAATATCCCAAATTATATACTAAATTATAACTTTAGTTAATGTTAGTTTTTGGAAAGAAGCAATTAAAAATTAGTTAGATTTAATAATGTATAACCACACATAAGATTTAGTTGACATACCTAGAGGGAATAAACCTATTAAATATATATGGGACTTTAAAAAGAAATTGAGAATGGGTGGAACCATAGATAAGTTTAAGGCTCATTTGGTAGCTATAGTCTATAAAAAAAAAAGAGGTTGACTTTTTTTATACTTATTCTCTTGTAACTAAGATTTCCACTATATGTTCTTTATTCGTGTTGGTTGCTATCCATGGACTTGTAGGTCATCAAATGGATATTAAAACTGCTTTTTTGAATAGTGACCTTAAAGAAGAAATTTATGTGGATCATCTCGAGGTTTGTGTGGTTAAGGGTTAAGAGAACAAAGTGTGTAGATTGAAAAAGTTATTGTATAACCTTAAACAAACTCCTAAACAATAGTATAAAAATTTTGATCAAACTTTAGTGAGCGATGATTATGCGGTAAATAGATTTTATTCTTGTGTTTACTCCAAGATGTTTGGACATGATTGTGTGATTATATGTTTATATGTTGATGAAGTGCCAATTCTTGGTTCTAATATAACTGTGGTCAATGAGACCAAATAATTTTTATCCTCTCACTTCAATATGAAAGAAATAATGAAAGATGATATAATTATTAATACTAAAATTAAAAAAATTGAGAATGGCTTGTTCTTGAGTTAGACAAAATTAGAAAATTTTGATTGTCATGATAAATTGCATGTGAAAACCCCCTATGATCCTAACTTTCATTTAAAAAAGAACCAAGGGTTTAGTGTTTCTCATGAACAATATGCTAAAATCATAGGTAATGTAATATTCCTTATGAATTGTTTGTGAGTCGGATAAGTTAGTATACTCACATCACACATAGATATCATTGGAATGTACTTCATCATTTACTTAGATACCTTAAGGGCACTAAGGATTGGTGTTTGTGTTTTTGTAAATTTTCTATTGTATTAGAAGGATTTACTGATGCTAATTGAAGTTTAGATAATGATGAGGTCAGTTTCACCGGTGGATGTATTTTCACACTAGGAGGAGGAGTCGTGTTGTGGAAGTCTGCTAATTAGACTTGTATTTCTCGGTCTATAATTGTGTTTGATTTTATTGCCCTTGAGTTAGCTGGTCAAGAGGAAAAATTGTTGAGGAACCTATTGTAACATCCCCAAAATTCACAACTAAAATTTTTTATTTTTAAACTTATAGCAAAAGCAAAAAATGATAAATTTCGAGGATGATACCGCAACATTTAGTACCAGACCGGTTTCCCTCCACCACTCCAGTACCAAGTGCTAAGGCTTAAATTGAAAAGAATAAATTTCACACAAAACCAAGGTTACAAAATTATATCAGAGTAGCACGTTAAATACATTATAAGAAATAAATCCACTATTAGTGGCTACAGAAATATAATCATTAAACACGGAAACATGAAAGTTAAAAGATAAACCCCATAAGATTCCCAAATCATCCTTCACTCTTAACCCGAAAAGAATCTTGAATTGCATATGTTGGCTAACCTACACAAGACACTGCCCATTGAATAGGCAGGGGTCCATAAAAGGAATCTTTCAGTACTATGGTATTGAGTAACTCTTTATACAGAACTAAAAGGTAAGGCACATGTGCAACACATCAATCGAAACATAAGTGGTGTGGTCATAGCCGACATGCAATTTAAACTCTCTTGTTGACAATTGTAGTACTAGTAAATAATGATATCGTTCTATACTGGGGATTGAGAGGGATCACCTCTATTTAACTAGCTCAAAAATAATAATAATAAAATAAAAACTCAAAATCATAAAAAAAATAAAAAAAATAAGAAAAATACTAATGGAGGTTTTTAAATTAGAAAATAATAAACGTAGTAAATAAAATATAATAATAAAAATCAAAATAATGGATAACCGCAAATATGATAAATTTGCTAGGGAAATCGAAATCCACCACTAGAATAGGTCAAAATATAATAATAATAATAATAATAATAATAATAATAATAATAATAATAATAATAATAATAATTTCTAAGTCTATATTTAATCTTGAGAAAGAGATTGACCAAGTTGTAAGCCAAAAGCAGCTATATACACCTTATATTACTTCACTAAATTAATCAATACAACAAAGCACCAATATTAATCCTATTAAATACTAGCAGTATAGTAGCAATAAATAGCTCATATATTTAACTAGATTTAATACATTAAGTATAATTGGAGGGATGTCAATCTAAGTACCCAGACTAGTAAAATAAGCATGTCTAGTTGTATTTTTCTTCTTTGACCCATACGTATCTAAATATTTTACTACTCCAGTTAGAATCACAAAACAATTAGATAAATTGTTATCTAACGTAGATGCAATTTATACATATAAATTCTAACATATTTATATAGCCACCTAGGAGGCAAATAATCCTACATACTATCAATGTGAGGAAATTAGAACAAGACATGTATCATATAAATTATACTTGATAGAATTATGTATATAAACAATAGCAATTAAAATAGAGTCAAAGAAAAATATCATGAAACAAAGAAAAATAATATCATATCTCAAACCATAATCTAGAGTTTTAGTCTATTCCCCAGCAATAAATAATCAATCGGTCATAATGATCAAATGAATTACACAAAAATATATATCAAATATATAAATGAAAATAGAGAAAGAAATAACCGGAGTTAATTATGGATGAAAGATCAAAATTTTATTTAGATGAAAATTTGTTAAATTTCATCTGAAATAACTTTTTTGGTATACTTTTCTCTATCCTTCTCCCTCAGCAGCTTTTATCTCCGTGCCTTCTTTTTTTCTTTTTTTCTTTTCTTTCCTAGCGGCTGATGTCGCTTTCTCGCTGGCTTTCTCCTCTATGCTTTTGCATGGCTTCATTTTCTACTACTGCAACCCTTTCTATGATGCCGCTCACTTTTCTTTTTCTTCTGCAACCCCTACGCCGTTTTTTCTAATGTTCTCCTCTTCTCCGAATCTCTTCCGCCTTAGTCTTCTATGTCTCCTTTGCCGCCTCCCTTCTTTATTTTTGTTCCCTCCTCTCTCTCTTTTTGTTTTTCATGCAACATTGTCCTTCACACGTCAACCCTCTTCCGTTTCTTGTACCATTCTCTTTGTTTTATACTCGAGCCACCAGCTGCCTTCCATGTCGATGGATTCTTTCTCTTTTTTTCTTTCTTTTTTTGTTTGTTGCGGCTACTTCTATGTTGCCTTTTCTTTGACTTTTTTCTGTGCTTTTTCTCCTTGCTCGCCGATTCCTTCATTAATCGTCTCTTTTTGGTCCAAAGGCCAAATAATAGTTTTTTATTTATACTTTTTTTTTATACTTTAACCGACAAAATAAAATTAAAAATAATTGATAAATAATATTATATTCTAAATTTATTTAATTTATGTCATTTTAGCTCAAATAATAAAATTTATACAATTATTACTACTTAAACATAAAATTATAATTATTCACATATATTACTCAAATAAAATACTAAAAACTAAGATTAAAGGGTATAAAATATGTCAAAATATATACTCATCAATAAGAACAATAATATACACATGGGAAGAATTAGAATAAATATTAGGATGGACTCACACTTCAAGAATCATATGTCATAAGATTCATTCACTTAGCATTACCAACACTTACCAAGAGAGCATCCAAGTGAAGCTCTTTGTAGTATAGTTAAAAGTGTCCAATCACACACTCCATCAACACATACCACCACTCAATCCAAAGTTGGCACCAAGGCCACAATCATACCATAACAATAGGTCATAAGTTTAATCATTATTATCTAGACTTAAGCCATTAATTAAATATTATTTATAATTATCTCTCGAATTATATCCACGTGAGTACGTAAACCCTACTATTATGGCCGGTGGAACAAAAATACTACTCTAGGGTAGAACGTACTTGGCCACTATTATTTATCAGTGGAACGGTCTCCAGGACAAAAATGTTCATAGCCACTATTATTGTATGTGGAACGGTATGGCCCAAACCCATGTGGTGTTCTATTATAAGTGATTAGTGTCTTTTCCATGATATATTATCATCTAAGGTTTTTTTTTGAGCTCAAAACCCCCACTATTATAGCTGGTAGAACGAAAATACTACTCCGGGACAGAATGCTCTTGACCACTATTATTTGCCTGTGGAATGGTCTCCGGAATAAAAATGCTCTTGGCCACTATTATTGTCGGTGGAACGGTTTAAGCCCGGCTCAATAATCTTCCATTTTAAGTGATTAGTATTTTATTCGTATTTTATTCAACAATTAACCCCCTATCTAGACATGCACGCCCCAATGGGCTTCCCCGACTCATTATCACTCTTCCACCTCAGAATTCTTGAATAACCTTATCGCTTAATCTAGGATCTCTACACTCCACAAGACTTCAGGAGCCTTTTTCACCTTCCACCATACTCACCATGAATTCAAAAACACCCACACGTATGGGTCAATACCCACTTTCCCATTTCTCCACCTAGGCTCACCATTGCCTACTAAGGTTTCTCCTTAAAACCCTAATCTAGCCTATATGGCCCTAACCTCTCCTTTTCTTATACAACCCACATTCTCCCTTGATTCCAACACCATTACTCTACTCAACCCACTCCAAACCACACAAATCGACTCCTCAACTCCCACATGTGATAATGATTCCCTAGTTCGTCACCCCCGAAAACCCTAATACACCCTCTTCTTATACACAACTCTACCATCCCTTTATCTTGACTCACACCCTTCATGTGATACACTACTAATCACAACCCAAAGTCCCACCAACCTCCTTATCTTCTCCCACAATACCCCTATACTTAGTGTTTCCCCCCAAAAACCCTAGGTATACTCCCATGCATACTTCCATTAACCCACATATTAACTATTCCCCAAGTACACCAATCACCCAAAATACACTTTTCTCCACATGATTAACCCTAAAACTAAATTTTCCCATGTAATATTTTCCCCCATGCAAGGACCATACACCCTATGCAAGGATCACACTTCCCATGCAAGATTTTTCCCTAACCCTTCATTTTATTATTTTCTTCTTTATTTTCTCATCTATACTTCATAATACACTTAGGGCCTTTTCCCACTTCTCCTTACTCACTTCACCCTATTTATTTCTTTTAGCCCCCCCCCCACAATCACTCAAACCCACCTAAGGCCTCTAAGCATACAAGTCATAACAACTCAACCATACATAAGAACATGTCATTCATACATGTATATCCCACATATTACATATAATACCAATCATGCTCAACATACCTTAGCTCCTTGCAAGCCAAGCCGCATCCATACATGCAAGATTTATACAAACCCAAGCATTAGCCATATCCTTACAATATACATTATTATACTTAAACAAGTGATACTAATGCCATAACCCTTATTCTATTATTTAACATCACTGATGATTTATTATGAAGGTTTATTAGATCAATTGCCATGTTATATGTAAATTACCGACTTATCCCTTATCACTTATAAAATTACTAAAATACCCCTATTGCTTAAAAATTTACTAGAATACCCTTTTACTTTCCAAATTACCAAAATATCCCTTTCTCATGCAAAATTACCAAATTACCCTTCTTACTTATTGAATTACCAAACTACCCCTCCTACTTATAAAATTACCAAAATACTCTTTTTAGTTGTTAAATTAACAAATTACCCTTCCAAGTTGTTAAATTACCAAAATACCCCTTATCATGCAAAATTACTAAAATACCCCATAACACATAAAATATTAGTACCCATGGCCCACATACATCATTTACACCATAAAACCCTTATTATTATTCTTAACACCCATTATCAACTCCCATGTAAATTTATTTAGATCACTCCCTATGTACAAGAAAAATTATTAAAATGCCCCTAGGGTTCATGTTAGCATTATTTCTACTACGTGTGGTCTTATTTACTTAAATTGACATGTATATGCACCTAATATCATTATTAAAAACAAAACCCATTATTTCCACACATGTCACCTCCCATAGAATATAGCATGCTTTTCATTCTATCTTCCACATAATATGAAAAATCATGAGATGCTTAGCAACACATAATATACACACAAAGCATATTCCAAAACCCTAATGTGCTAACATACGTAAATCCACACATTTTAGTAGGGTATAATGCTTACCTTATTTCCAGCAATAACGAAACTTTACTGATACCCTGGTTAAAAGCTTAAGCTTTGATTAGTAAAAATTATACCTAAAAATAATATCACCATTAGCATATAAGTAGTAGATGATTAAAGAATAAATTTTTATCACAGAAAAGCTTATTAAATACATACAATTACTAACTACATTATACGTCAAAAAAAATTCAAATAACTTTAAAATGTGCAACAACACTCATGCTACATGGGTAGCGTGAGTTTGCATGGCACAAAGGGGTGAAAATGGGGTGGGAGAAGTTTAGATGAAGGGAAAAAGGGGTCTTGGGTAAGGTATTTGAGGGAATGGTGGAGGGGAGTTGGGTAGTGGTTGGGTGCCAGAGGAGTGGTAGAGTGTAGGTGGTGGTTGGGGATCGAAGAGTGGCGGCTCAGGGAGGCAGAGATGGTGGCTAGAAATAGGGTTCAAGGAAGGGAGAAGTAGAGGAAGAAATGAAATGAAGGAGGAGGAAAGGAGGGCTACAAGGGGATCTCGGGTAGGTTAAGGTAGGTGGGTGTAGCGGTGGCTTCAACAGCGGCGGAAAAGGGGAGACGGTGGCGGTGCAGGGTGTGGGTCAAGAGGAGAAGAAGAGAAAAGGAAGGGGGAAAGTTGGCTACAAGAGTGTGTGGTGGCTTCTTGGGTAGTGTAGGGAGGAAGTAGGGGAGGCAGGGGAGTCAATGTGGTGGTTGGTTTGGCAGTGGAGACAGTGGTTAAGGGTGGAGAAGCAAAACAGAGGAGAAGAGAAGGAGGGAAATAAGGAGGGATCAAGGCGGAGAGATGGGGTAGAGGGAAAGAAGAGAAGGAGACGAAAAAGAAGAGGGACAGGAGGAAGCAAGCCGGGTCGTGCAGGGCAAGTGGGTGCAGGGGGTGTTGTAGGTCAGCTCGCAAGTGGTAGGGAGTAGAAAGAAGAAAAGGGAAAGGGAAGGCATGCAGGAAGGGGCTCTAGGGTTGTGCATGGTCAAAAAATAGAAAGGAAAAGGACGAGAGAGAGAGGCAGGTGCGGGGCTGTAATGGCAGGTGGAGGTTGTGGTTGTAGGAGGGAGGTACAGGCATGAAGGAGGGGCATTTGATTTGGCATGTAGGGAAGCTAGAAGAAGAAGAGTGGGAAGGAAAGATGGGTGTGGAGAAAATAAAGGGGCATGCTAGCCCGCGCAAGGGAGACGAGAGAAAAAAAAGGAGAGTTGGACTGGCCCAATAAGGGAAAAAGAGAGAAGAAAAAGAAAGAAGGAGGGGCAATTGGACGGGTGAGGAGGAAGGTTGGCGGCCTAGTTAGGAAAAGGAGAAATGAAAGAAGAGGGTCGGTCGGCCCAAGAAAAGGAAGGAAGAGAAAGAAAAGGAAAAAGGAAGGAAAAAAGAGAAAAAAAAAGGAAAAGGAAAAGGAAAAGAGGGAAAAGAAAAATAAAATAATTTTTAGAATTAGGATTGGAAATTAGGTAAATGGGAAAAATTATTTATTAAATTAATTTATTCAAAATTTAAAGTATATTAAAAGGATAATTTTAGTAAAATTTTGGTTTGGAAATTTATTTAAATAAAAGAGTATGATAAAATAATAAAATATTTATTTTAATTTATTAAATAATCATATCCATTTTTATAAATAAAAGTTTAACAAAAT
Source organism: Tamarix austromongolica (assembly GCA_039764185.1). Taxonomy (NCBI): domain Eukaryota; kingdom Viridiplantae; phylum Streptophyta; class Magnoliopsida; order Caryophyllales; family Tamaricaceae; genus Tamarix; species Tamarix austromongolica. Next base: position 91,238,622 of record CM077816.1, on the reverse strand, counting down.
AATTAAATTAATAATTTAAGATTAAATTATTCCAAATAATGGTTAATTTTTAAATTCTAGGTTTTAAAATTTTGGGGTATTACACCTATTGGTTGATGTGTCATTGTGGAGGAAACCAAATATGTTAGTTTTCTTGCATTGTGATTTATAGGCAACTATTTGTGTTGTCAAGAACAGTGTGTATAATGATAAAAGGAGATGCATTCGTATGAAACACACATTTGTAAGAAAATTATTGAGGAATGGTGTGATCTCCTTAGAATTTGTCAAACTAGAGAGAAATCTAGCATAACCTCTTACGATGGATCTAATGAGGAGAGTTATCATTGAATCATCAAGAGGGGTGGGGCTTAAGCCTTTGAGTTGAGAAAAGTGTGGAAGATACCACTCGTGGTCAAACAAAGCCATATGATTACTCTATTGCGCTACATTCTCATCCCTACAGTAAGTGGTAGTGTTTTATTAGGCAGAGCTTAGTCCCTAAATGAGTTCATAGCCCTATTTTGAGTGGTCCTAGTGAGACGAACTTAATGTACTCACTACTAGAAGAATTAAGGTTGAGCCTAATTATGCTCTTAATGAATTAGTAACCTTGAGTGCTTGTGAGATGTATTTTATGGATTCATTTAGATGAGTGTGAAGGTGGAACCACCTTCTATAAAAGGTTAAGGTTATCTTTTTTAGAGCAATCATGAGTACATGAGGTGTGCAAATGACCATTAAAAGTGCTTCTTTATTTTTGCAGAATATGTAGATTTTTAAGGTAAGATATGTGTTATGGAGGTCTTAGTAGTTGTCAAGGTAGTTCAAGATTCGTTCATTCATTAGACATGATTTTTGCTTCAATTCAACTATCGTGACATTGATACTTAAGTATTATTGTTTCTCTACCCAGATATCTTATCTTTTTCTTTCTATTTTGCCATTATTAGGGGGTTGTTGGAGCAATGATCACTACAAAATAATTCATTTATACCAACAGGGCATTATCTGTTGGCAAAAGCCATTTTTCTATTGACAAAAGTTTTACCAACAGATATTTTTCTGTGACAAAATTGTGGGTAAAAACTCTGTGCTTAAAAGTTTTTCCCACAAATAAATATGATCAGTTAGGAATAATGGATAATACCCACAGATATTTATCTGTTGGTAAAACTTTTACCCACAATTATATCTGTAAGTAAAAGTATTAACCACAAAACGATATATGTGACTAAAACTATTGTCCACAAAAAGATATCTGTGACTAAAAATATTAACCACAAAACGATATCTGTGACTAAAACTATTGTCCACAAAAAGATATCTGTAACTAAAAATATTAACCACAAAACGATATCTGTGACTAAAACTATTGTCCACAAAATGATATATGTAACTAAAAGTATTATCCACACAATCATATATATTGCTAAAACTATTACCAACAAATATATATTATTAGTTATACATATTTTAACCTATATATATATATATATATATATATATATATATATATATATATATATATATATATATATATATTCGTAAAATGATAATGATGTCCATAATACCTGTTGTTGTAATATTTACCTGTAATAACACCTTATCCTTATATACAATTAAGTACACCATACATAATCATTAGCATTTAGTTTATTTGTCAAAGTGATAACATAATCTTGTAGGTACAATACTATAAATATTTGTCAAAGTGATAATATAATCTTGTAGGTACAATACTATAAATATAACTTGTAACATATGTTGACATACAATACATCTCATTAAAACATCAAACACCATCCTCTTCATTCTCATCCTGTTCAGCACCTCCAATGACTTCAACGCCTTCAACATTCTCCTTGATAATCATCAAGATGTATTCCCTAAGAAAATAATGCACATAATTTATCCGTTGACAATAACATAATGCACAAGTAATCTTCATGAAAATTTTCAGTTGGTACAGATTTGATTCAACAGTACCATTAACGAAAGCAATATCAGTCAAATAATCAAGTTCAAAAAGAATATCACTTTATATAGATATTTACAAAATTATATTCATAATGCAATCCATTTAAGACAAAGCCTAAGCTATAAAGATTGGATGCATGGACATGGAGACCAAAGCAAACATGGAAAGGCCATTTCACAGGAGATGGAAAACTGAAATATTAGGGAGAAGGTAAATAAAAGAATATATATCATGGTAAAAAAAGGTCAAATGATTCAAAACACTTCCCATCCATTAAACAGAGAGCCATACAATAAAACCGTGGTTACGGTAGTGATTGCAGTTGTAGTCATGGTGTCGCGGTATCAGGGTGTCACGAATGATATTTTATATGTCGCGGTTATCACAACGTGGTTTTTTAATTATTTTACACAACAAATATCGGCAAATATCGGTAAATATTGGCTAATATCGGCTAATATCGGCCAATAAGTAAAATATCGACCAATATCGGGGTGATATATATTTGATTTTCTAAAACGGCCGTATTTTCATAATTTCATGTCGCGGATAACTCGAAAATCGTAAAATTGCAACCAATACGCAATTGCGGTACCTATATTTCATTGTATGGAGAGAGAAGTTGGTAAAAAAAACAAAAAAACAAAAACTAAATGAGATATAAATCATGCTATCATGTATCATACCAAATGTCATAGTTTAATTTAATACACGTGGCAATGAAAGAAAGATTGATAGGAAAAAAATTGATTGGGTGGTGCATATATCAAAGCACCCCCCTCCAAAAAACATATCACACACACATATGCAGACACATTTCAGACCTTTACTATAAACATTATGTAACTCACCTTTCCAACAAGAATCATCTTCTGAGAGTTCTTTTTAGTAACAATTTCAATTTGTATGAAGTCTTTTGCTTGTGGCCTACATTTGAAGTTTACTACATTTACCTGTAAATTCAAAAATTCATGAAAATCATTTATGTAACACTGCTCCTGAATATAAAAACTAGAGAAAGGGAGTGACAACAAAAGAAATAAGTTATAGTCATGTAGAAGTGTGATTTCCCAAAGTTATTTATTCAAAACAAAATAATGGAAGACCTTACTGCTTCTGTAGAAACAGTATCATCTTCCATCTCGCAGAAGAGCAGCAAATGGCTATTTACAGAGTATACATCCATGGATCAAGCATGACCTTACTGACAGAAATGGAAGATGCGTAACAATCACCTCTACTCCTGAGAGATAACCATGCCAAGCCTACCTTCCAACACAATGCAAGAGTACCTAAAATATCCCCAGTTCCATCTTATCGTAGCTCACACATAAAGATGGCGTACACAGTATGAAATTTCAATCACACGCCCGGATCATATTTATCCCACGCCTGCACAAATTCCAATTAGATATAGCTTATGTCGATACAAAATTAGTAGACCATTAAAGGAACGGGTTAAAGAAACGGGGCAAACGCAATGGCATAGCAGTTTGCATCAGGTGTTCTGTTTTAAGATGTAAGAGCGGCAAGAATATCACTTTATGGATGAGAAAAGGGTCTGGGTTTCCAATGTTATACACCCAACACATATTCAATATTATCTACAACCCTTTTGTCCCAAGAAAAGGTAAACAGATTAGAAGCCATACGTTAATCATTGCAAAATGATTCGCCAAAGCTAGTATTGCTATAAACTCAACTAACATGTTCAAAAGCACATAAATTCAAATTGCAAACTAGAATATAGAAGCAAATTTTGCTAAGAATGAATTCAACTATCGAAAAAGGCAGGTCAGAAGTAATCAAGAGATCAGCAAACCTACATGATGGAATGGAGTATCCAGTTAGCCAGCCAAGCAAATACAACAGCTTGGCACATCTTCAGCAACAACTTGGCATGATTAAAAAAAGAAAAACTACTTTTGCCTTGCAGTGCCAATGTATTGTCCCGTTGATATACATGAAAGGTATGCAGTAACATAATGATTTATATACCTGCACACATTCAACGAGCTATGTAGAAATTTGGTGCACATAACATGACATAATAATATACTTTCAGAGTCCTTTCACTAGGGGGAACACAAGATCTTACCTTCTCTATTGTCTAAACCATGAAGATTGTGCCAATTAGGGATTGACGGAGAACCATAGAATTGCGATCAAGCCCGTGAGAAGCCACCTAAAATGTAGAAAGCATATCATAGATGCCATGAATGCTTATAAATATGAAAAAAGAAATAAAATATCTATTATTTATTTTGCTCCATAAAGTTACTACAAAAAATAAAGGATAGACTAAAGAACTAATCTATCTTTCCTCACCATGTAAGTTAAAGCTGCATAGCATTCCTCATTCAAATACAAAGGTCTTCCCCTATGCATGTCAACATCCTGCAATGCCATGATGAGATACCGAAGGATAAAAAACCAAAGCAACTGTTTATTTGGTTATCCAAGAATATAAGGGATGTGCACCAAAATTTTCAAGACCCCAGTTTATTAACAAACCAGACATTGTGGAAATTTTCATACATGCAATTGATAATCATTGATCAATAAACCCACATGGCACATGAATTGGCATTGTAATTCAGCATCAGCATCAATGTTTGGACACTAAAGAGTCATAACCAATGCACAAGCCCAAAAGGCATGCATCTCATATAATAAAATATTAACATACGCAGAAGTTCTGCTGAAAGTAAATAATAGTTGAAATTTAAAAGGCATCACTCAGGTGAATTTATTATTACTAATTTGTGTACGGGCGCAATGCATGAATACTAATAATTAAATACACATGGAGAGTATAATTGATAATTATTTTGAGCTAATATCATAACATTAATAACTTTTAATTATAACAAAAATAACTGATACAAGCTTATACAAAAGGAAGAAAGTAATAACAGGAATAAATTAGAGATCTAAATGACTATAGAGGGGGTAGAGAGAGTGCAGTAATGAGAGCAGAAATTAAAATAAAAAATATCAATTCTAATAATAAATAAATTTAACAATGAAAAATGGATAAAAAAAGTTTTGTTTGGATGATTTACACTCTTGATATGTGCATGTTTTTATGCATATAGTTAGATTTTATATTAGCGTCATGAGAACTCTATATTTTGTTATTTGTTTTGTAGGTACTCTTTAGATGCAAAATTAGGCTGAAATGGAGCAAGAGCAAAGTGAACTCGAGCCTTATAGCAAGTTGGGACAAGAAGCACAATCTTGAAGCACATCCATGTTTAATTTAGAGGAAAGAAGAATTGGCAGTACATGAAACAATAACCAGCACAGCCCAGCAACACAATCGTGTTGGTTGTATTCACTTATCTCCATTCATGTTCATAGCAGCAATCCTCATACAAACTTCCTGTAAGAAGCATGAATTTTTAACACGGCCATGTTAGATGGAGCACACATGTACTGGATCTACTTTGACACATGTTCAATACTAGATTACAATAAGAAACACTACAAATTCTAGCAACCATTGATTCTTTCTGCTCTTAACTGGGAATATTTAAGAGTCATAATAGGGACATTTCTTTTGGACTTTGAGGGACTATCTAGATTCTAGAACTAAAAGATGGGGTTAATGATTTTTTCCTAAAATTTATAGGGTGCATTTAGTTTGGAAAAAACCATATTGTTTTTATAAAACATTTTCTAGTTTTTAAAAATTTCAGAAAACATGATTATAACTTGTTTTCTGTTTTTCAGATAGGGAAATTGACAGATACAATTTTCTAACTTTGGGAAGAAAACTGAAAAATAACCTAATCTATAGATTTCTTTTGAATAAATTAATTTGAATAATATTAAACAAAACTAACTAAATGAACCAAAATTGATAAATAGATTTGAAGCAATGTAATCATTATAGTAGACAAATTCTAATACACACCTTGATAAACTTATCCCATACTCCATCCTCAACTACTCATTTATATTAAATTCCATTCTACACAAAATCACTATTCGATACATTTTCAATAACAACATAGATCAGTGTAACCAAAATAAATTATTTCTAAGAATCCAATTCCAATTAATTCCGCACAAAGTTTTCAAATTGATACTTCTAACATGAAATTAGATACATTTTAAAGTATAATGTAAATTCAATTTATCTAAAATAGCTTAATCGGATAAAATCGACAAATCCGGATATAGCCGGATTACAAATTCAATTTTCACAAATCAACCATAACCAATACAATTAACCATTCCAAATCACTCATACAACACATATATATATAATTAAACAACTAAATTATCTTATCATAAGCTAATTCATTTAAAATTAATCAAAACTTAAGTTAGGGTATTTATACCAAACGAATTACTGCGAAATTGGAGGGAGTGAGGGGTGTTGGAGCGTCGCCGGTGGTCAAGGACCACTCGCCGGTGACGAGCGGCGCTAGAGGCGGACGGGCGGTGGCACGCCGCGGCTGCCCTCGTGCGTTGCTGATGGCTGCTGTTGCTGCTCGCTGCTGCTCCACTGGAGGAGGAAGACGACGAGCTACAACAGGTGTGGTGGTGTGCTCGAGCGGGGGTGGCTGGTATGGCGGTGCGGCCTGGGTTCAAGTTCAAGGTGCAGAGCAGGAGGAGTCCAGGGTCGGGGGTCAGGGGACGGGGGTCGGGGGCCGAAAATTAGAAACATATAAAGGCGGGGGTAGCAGCGCGCGGGAGTGAATTTTTTTTTTTGAAATTTTAAGAAATTGAGGGGTTTAAGTATTTTTTTATTATATTTTATTTTTGGGGATTTTAGATATTTGAAAAAAATTTATTATAAAACATATATATATATATATATATATATATATATATATATATATATATATATATATATATATATATATATGTATATATAGAATTTGAACATTTTTAGCAACCAATAAATTAATGATTAGCGATTAAAAATTATATTAGTCGCAATAAATGATTTTACTAATTTAAAGAGATTTTATAATAAAAAAATAATTCATTTTTGCTAATGAAATATAACTTTATAACAAAGTCGTAATCACACAGCGAAATTATAATAGGAAACAAATTTAAAATATTAAAATAAAAACACGCAATGAAAATGAAAATATATTTTAAATAAAAATCATATAGCTTGTGGAAAAAGAAATAAAATATCAAAATAATAATTAAAAGAAATTGAAAAAATATATAAATCAAATTCTAAGGAATTGTAAAAAAATTAAATAATTTTCTAAATGAAAATATATTTTTCAATAGAAAAGAAGATCATATGAATTTCATAAAAGTTATATTGTAAATGAATTTTTCTAGAATAATCCACAACGTTACTAATACCAACAGATATATGAGTGGGTATTAGTTTTGTTGGTACAATGTTACTAATACCCACAGATATAAAAGTAGGCAAAAGATTTGTTGGCATAACATACTATTACCAACAGATAAAAATTTTCTGTAGGGAAAACTTTCTTCATTGCCCATGAAAAAATATCTGTTGGTATTAATAACTTTTGCCAACAGAAAAAAAATCTGTGACTAAATTTCTGTTGGCACAAGTCATAAATTTTGTAGTGGATAGATCATCAAACTACTATTTGCTTATTTTTCTTATCCCACATTGGTGGGAAAGTTGTGTTTCTCTCACCATTTATTCTCCCTTACAAAATAGGCTTTTGGAATTAGTAGTTTGAATTGTTTTGTGTGGTTAGTAGGGTGGACTATTTACCACACACGTGTGTATATGCAATCGCTCGCCTGTTCGGTCTAGGCCAAACCGACCTAGGTGTGGGTGTGGCATGTCATAGATATAGATAGGTCCTACTTTATTTTTGCTGAAATTCTGAACTGGTTTTAACAATTTACTCGGTCTTCTTTAGTTGTGTTTTTGGTGTTATTGTTGATTTTATACTCCGATTTTTTTTTGTCTTGTGTGGATTAGAAGATGTTCCACGATTTTTATATTTTTTAACTATTATTTTGTATTTATTCGGCACATTGAAAAACCCTAGTACTCTTTTGAGTTTTCAGGCTAGCTCTCTCTCTCTCTCTCTTTGATCTACATAAATTACTAGGCATCAAATCTACATTTTTCGGTTCCTTTTATCACAAGTGTATAGGATTAGAGGTATTGTGCTAATCTTAGAAGTGAACCGACTAAGAATAAAATTGCACTAAAGTTTGGTCATATTTCACTTCAGGACGGCGCAGCACAACATTGAAGGATAAGTATTTATTTATTTTTTCCTATTTATTTCCGTCATATATTGTTGCGTGTGCTCACTAATTTACCAACAAGTGAAATGGCATGAAGTGAATCGATGGTGCAAATGACGCCGGTTGATGAACAAGGGCCGCTGAATTACAGTTAGCGATTATACTGCATTATTTTATTTCCATTCTCGGGTTTATTGTTGTTGATTTGCAAAAGACAATATTAAGGTATGTAATTTTTATTATTTTAATTTCACATTTAGTATTATTTTTATATAATTATTCTGTTATTTTAGTAACTAGAATTAAAGATAATTTAATTCTTCATTGGCCTTAAGGGTCGCATAATAAATCACATCCGACACCTGATTCCTTTATATTTGTCGTAATCATTCAAGAAATTTGATATATTTACTAAAGTATCACCGATCGTACCATAAGCGCGGTTATAATTACCGGTCATGGTCGTCATCCATATCTTCTTTTTCTTTCTTCTTCTGTTTTTTATTTATTTTTGACATAACAATGACACTTAGGCAGAAGGATATCATCTTACATTACGCACCTGAATATAATGCAAGGGAAATAATAGTTAATTGTCATTATAAGTAGTGAAAATCAGCAGATAATAAGGTGGAATACCATAAAAGTGTATTTGTATTCAAACTTGGGACATTGATAATGAAAACATCAACGTCGACGAAAAAACCCCGATCTCATTAATAAATTATAAATATTATTCATGAATCAACCTCAACTAATATTACCTGAAATTAAAGAGGTTTCTTGGCCTAGTCTACAGATTTACCTAAATTGTTTCTGAATCATTTAGAGTGTTGAATCATGTAAAAATAATTTGAATTATCAAAAACCTTAGTAGCTCAACGGTGTCCTATTTAAAACATTTGATTAGTTTCTGTTTTGAAAATTTAAATATATATATTTATATTCTTATGCTGTAGCCTCCATCGATGCAACATCTAAAATGATAAGGGGACATTTTTCTAGCCAAACCATATTACCTTCTATGTTTGAAGCCTCCCTTCAAAGAATGTGTGCTGCTACACTGGCATATATCTCTAATGCAAGTGAAAAATTGATTGTGAATGCAAAGAAGACGATGACTTTTGAAAATCCCTAATAACCTTTGCCAAACACCGAATAGTCTCTGAGTATATTTGGCTTAGCGTTTCAAGCTTCAACAATCACTTTTTATTCATAATTTTTTATAAAATTTATATTATTTTTAATAAATTTATTTATTAAATATAATAAAAACAATGATGAACCACTATCGCTCCAACAAATATAAATATTATATTGACCTAGGTGTCCTATGCCACATAAACCTCTGTGACATTTAGATAACTGTTAGTCTGTGAAGCAATACCCCAGCATTATCTCAACATGTTAAGGCTGCGTCAAACAATCAAATTATTTAGATTATTTTTCTGTTTTCATGAGTGTGATTCTTTATATTTTGAAAATAAAAACACGATTGTTCCCTTACATTTTATCATATTTACTGAAATGTTTTTAAATAAAAGCATTTACTAAAATAAATACCCAACGATTTTAATATATACGTATTTATCAAATGAATGAGATTAATTAGTTAAGAATTAGACATGGTTGGCACATTGTCGTGCTTATTATTATTTATTTCTTTGGGGAGAGAGAAGTTATTCGTTTGTGAGAGCATATCGTAGTTTGTCTAACGAGTTCTCTAAAACACTTGTTAAGACTTAAATTATTTGTCTAAAATGATAGTAAAAACTAGTGTATTAATCACTAATACGCAAGCTTGTTTGTGATAGTAAATATTGATTTTCTTTCTACTTTTAAGTTTTAACAGGATTTTTACCCGTGTTTTTTGTTGTTATTTAGTGTTCGTTTGGTACGGAGGTAATAAGAATAAAAAAATTATCCCCATATTTTATATATTTTAAATAATATATTTATAATTAAATATTTTTATTCTAATGAATACTTATTTTAGATTTTAGTTTAATCTAAAATAAATATTTTATCAAAAATCTTTTTATTATTATTAATATTTAATATAAAAGATACAAAATAGGGGCGAATTTTTTTCAATCCTATTACCCCGTATCAAACAAGCCTAAGGATATTTTTAAGCAAAAAAAATAAAATGTTACTTAAACTCTGTTTTTTATATATATAGTAAGATTGGGTATCGACGACATGTGCGCCATTTTTGAGATTAAGAGACCTGGTTTACAGATTTTCGCCAAATCGTGCATGACCGCCAAGTGTAGGTTAACCCGAAACATTAAACTATGAAACTTTATCTTCTCGAAGCCTTACGGATAAAAATCAAGTTTTGATTTCAAATATTTGAATGAGCAACGTACACATACCTCTTCCCTTTATGCATGTCGGCGACGTGTTATATTACCCTCCCTCGTTCTTCGATTTCAAACCGCTCCTATTTCGACCACTACAGAGTACCAACTGATTTAAAATTCGTAGGATCTGCTTTTTCTTTTCTGTTTTCCCCCATGTTTTTAGCGGCGATTTCAAAACAGAGGTAATTTAAAGAGGAGAAGACTTTTACTTTACTGCCCTATAAATATTATCGTTGAAGAAGATCATTTAACTCGAAACAATCAAAAAACCCAGCCCCTCTAAAATTTGCACGGTCCGACGCCCATTCACATTACAGATTTTTATATTTTTATATAGTTAATAATTATTGTGAGATCTGAAGAATTATTAATCCATGGAGTCCCGTCGAATGTCGTTGCTGTCACCGGCGGCCCTTCTTCTTGCTCTTCTGTTGCTTCCCGCTATCGTTACGTGCGACAATGGTAAATCATCACTTTTCTCAATTATATGTGGAGTATATACTTTCCTAGCTTTGATTGACTGCAGCCACTAATCTCACAAAAAAAAAAAAAAATCTGACAGATGAAGAAGACAACCTTCTCCTAGGCCTAAACAGTCACAGAACAGCCGCAAAGCTCTCACCATTTACGAAAAACAAGAAAGCAGCCTGTCTGGCGGACGAACTAGCGGATGAGATAGAAGATAAGAGCTGCGTGCCTACATCAGCCTCTACTGCCGTACCAGGCACCGGTTCGCAGTACGTGAACTATGCGAAACTGTTGAAGAAATGCGATTTAGATCCGAACACGACGAGAGACGGGATTATACTGCCTGTCTGTGTGCCTAAACTTGTTCCGACTTTAGTCCTTACTAATTATACCCACACGCCTTACGCCAAGTATATTAATGATTCGAGGTTTACTGGTGCTGGTGTTGGGTCCGAGAAGGATTGGATGGTTGTCGTTTTGACTACTAATTCTACCGCCGGTAGCTTTACGCCTGCTGCCGCTGCTGGTGGTTGTAGGTGGATGGTGGGGTGGTGGGCACTGTGGATTGTTGGCTGTATTGGCTTTGTTTAGTTAGGGATTTGTAATTTCGGTTTCGATCGTGGGGATTTGATCGGAGTGATCCACGCATTCTCTTTTGGGTTTCTGGGTTTTTGTCTCTTGACTCTCTATGGTGTTTGTGTTATGTATCTCTGGTTTTGACTTGGGGAGATTTTATTCTTTCTTATTACTATCAATTTCTCAACATTGCGCAAATATAATATTTACGCTTAGTTTGGATCGGAGCTACAGTTAATATTAAAAGGTAGAGCAGTACTAAAATTAACGTATCATGCACAAAGGAGTAAAGGTTAATTAGAGTGAATGTTTTAAAAAAATTATTCTAATAATATTAATATAATTTAAATAAATTAGGGTGAATAATATTTTAATTATATTTAGATTGAAGTAAATGAATGCTAAAAAAAAAATGAAATGAAATAGCACTTATATATTTTTTTTATAAAGGGAAAGTTGAAAGATATTTTGGTCTTATAGGTATAAGTTTTATTTAAACTTTTTCTTTTCCTTCTATAAACTTCTAAAAATAGATGTAACACAAATAAGGTGAATGAAGAAAAATTTAGAGAAATAGTTAACTACGGGTAAAAGTTTAACAAAAAATGTTTCCAAATTGGATGAATGAAGGTACCTGACTTTATTGTTTATTCACTCCATATCCAATAGACCATTAGCAACTAGGATATTGACGGTAATCAAATGCTAAGTTGATGCCTCAGTGTACATCCTTAGGCTTCTATTAATAATTAAATGGTGGAAGAATTTGAAGCACTTCTCTATAAGTAGTAAAATTTGGCGAATATATTATCTTGATCATTATAATTAGATATAGTCCTTGCTTGGCAATTAATGCATACATACTAACAAATATCAAAGGTCAAACGTTTGTCGATGGCAACACCAGAATGCCTCGCCTTATATACTTGAATAAGCGCGATTGAACTATCCATAGTCATTCGAGGTATGGGGTCAATCAATTTGTTTCTCGTTGATGATTTGTATCCAACACTTCTTATATTTACTTATATAGTTAGAATATAAAGGTTTCTATGAATTAGTTCCAAAAAAGCGATCTTTCATGTCAAGAATAAAGGTTGTTGATGTAGTTGCATTTACTTTTCTTTTCAATTGTGAAACATCCAAAATTAAAGAACGACGCCAATGACTAAATAAGTGTTGGGAGAATTCATCTCGAATCCATTAGCTTCTTTAAAAAGTGGATAATATTAGTTTTTGGTATTGAGATATTTTTTTATATTTGTTGATACTAATATGTGGCAATTATCAATAATGCCATGACCTAATTAATAACTGAGACTCAATCTTAGAGGTCATGTGCTCAAATTCATTTCTTCCGGTACCTATTGTCACGTACTCTAATGATAAAAGATTATAAATCTAAAAAAATTAAAATAAATAATTATCTTAGATAATTATTACTTTTAGGATAAAAAAAATATAGATCTAAAAAATTTTCAAAATAAGTAATTATCTTGAATAATTTTTTTTTTACAAATAGTTCCAAATAAGCTAATAAGCATTTGAATTAAAAATAGTACTACTAATGATTCAATCCCAAGTAGTGGTTTTTGAAATTAAGGATATTTATCGAGTCACTTTACGGATTAACATATAATATATTTGATTGAGTGTTTCATATTCCAACAATTTTTTTAAATTTTATACTATTTTTAGTAAATTTAATTTTTAAGTATAGTAAAACAACTAACATTAATAGCCAATAGCTATTACCCTTCCAAACATACACTTAATGTGCTCATCATGATTATTGTCAAAGTGTAGGCAACCCTTTAACAAAAATTTGATCAATTGTTATGGATAATATCAAATTTTGATTTTCAATATTTGAACCATATACACATTCCTTCCCACTATGCATGTTTGTAACTATTGTACCACTATTAATTGCTTGTTAAAAGACAAAATGTGCTCCATGTTTCTAGGGGTGCATTGATTTCAAACAAAGGCCCAAAAAATGTGGAACAACTATACTATATTGTTCTATAAATATATAAGCATAGTGTTGTGATGTTAAGAAAGTCAAATAGAAATAATAAGATAAGATAGAAAGAAAGAGAAAATGAGATTTATAATTATCATTGATAAGTATGAGTACTTTTTTTTCTCTCTCTCAATACACCCTCATGCTTATATATATATATATATATATATATATATATATATATAGAGGGGAGGGGTCACATACAAACTATAATTAATATACAAACATAGGAACTAATATCATCCATTGGATCAAAATTTAATCACATTCAAGATTTTACTAATACCAAACCAAAAAACTAATCCAAACCTATATCCTAACCAAATATCCAAACCTCTAAACCCTAAACCCTAAACCCTAAACCATCTAAACCCTAAACCCTCTAAACCCTAAACCCTAAACCCTCTAAACCCTAAACCCTAAACCCCCTAAACCCTACACCCTCTAAACCCTAAACCCTAAACCCTAAACCCTCTAAACCCTAAACCCTAAACCTTAAGCCCTAAACCCTAACCCTCTAAACCCTAAACCCTAAACCATAAACCCTAAACCCTCTAAACCCTAAACCCTAAACCCTCTAAACCCTAAACCATAAACCCTAAACCCTATAAACCCTAAACCCTAAACCCTAAACCCTCTAAACCCTAAACCCTAAACCCTAAACCCTAAACCCTCTAAACCCTAAACCCTAAGCCCTAAACCCTCTAAACCCTAAACCCTAAACCCTCTAAACCCTAAACCCTAAACCCTAAACCCTAAACCCTAAACCCTCTAAACCCTCTAAACCCTAAACCCTAAACCCTAAACCCTAAACCCTACCCTCTAAACCCTAAACCCTAACCCTCTAAACCCTAAACCCTAAACCCTAAACCCTAAACCATAAACCATATACCCTAAACCTTAAACCCTCTAAAACCTAAACCGTAAACCCTCTAAACCCTAAACCCTAAACCATCTAAACCCTACACCTCAAACCCCAAACCCTCTAAACACTACACCATGTAAACCATAAACATACTAATCAAATATACATTCATTTAGTTTTACAATATGAGAACGAAAACAATCTTCCATGATTCAAAATTTGACAATTTCTAAAATTAAACCTTATACAAGTTTGGAAAGAAACCTTACACTATCATCTAAACTACAATGAAAAGCATAAATGACCAATACCTTCATGAAGTTGAATTTAAATTTACATCCAGACAAACGGACACTAAAACCACAAGTGTACGCATAGTTCTTATAGAACTTAATCCCAACATCTAATGATTCAAATTTTATTCCTACAAAAGGGGCTATTTCTGGTGAGCAACAAGGTATCCATTCTTTTGTTGTTCCACCAGGAGATGTGTGCGGTATTGACTTCGAAGTTATCAACCTGCCATCAACATCTTTTAAGTTTGAGGGAGGAGAACAACCATGTTTGTCATTCATAATGCCTATACAAGTAAAAAAAAATCTATCACAAACAAGAAAATCAAAATTAAAAAAAGTGCATGCATATTAAACAAATGACAAAATAGCAAATATACATTTTCAAACTCATGGCCATTATCTAATCCATTTAAATTATCAAACTAACAAACAACAATTATAATACAATAATCAATTTCGTAGAATACAAACGCATAATATCATGGCTGGAAATTTCGGTTAAATTCAATAAAAATATCACATAACTCAATATTTCGGTTAAATTTGATTAAGATCCTACCAGTAAAAATAAATTAAGAAGCCCGAGGTAAGATCTTCACAAAAGTTAAAAAGGAAAGGTCGTCGGAAGGAAGGAGTATCAAATATTCACTCGACATTCAACACCACAGCTGACGAGGGAGACGATCGAGAGCACGAAATAGGCTACTTCTTCTAATATCCACCAAAATCAACGCGTACATATGGGACCATACAAATACAGTCCATCTACATAATCTAACGATCTACATATGGACGAATTATCCAACTCTTGGACTATACTTCTTATAATTTACTGTATTTTTCCAACTCTCTAATCTGCTAGTGTTAACTTCATATCCTATATAGTTATTATCATTTAATTGAAAGTAGATGAGAGAGAGAGAGAGAAGGAGCTTACCTTCCCGTGGAGCAGTGGAAGCTTTAATGGTAGCAGAGGAATTTTGAGCTTCTGCTAATCCAACAATGCCAAACACCAATAGTGAGTAACCAATTCCATAGACAGCAGTAGCCGCCGCCGGTTTTGAATCAAATAATAAATCAAATTACTTACCGTGGATGGAAATCGATGCTGAGTAAAGGAAACCAAAATGAAATGGAACAGAGTACAGACGAGCAGTGGAGATAGATCAATTACATCTCTGGTGTTTATTAACAAAACTAAGGTCGGCAACGATGGCGACAAAGCTAGCGAGAGAGTGAAGGGGATGAATACATCGAAGAGAGCGTTCAGGATTTGCCTCTTTAATTCGTCCAAAGTCTGGACCAAGATGGCCGGACACTATTAAATTACACTATGAAAGATGGCCGGACACTATGGAGAGAGAGGGAGACGGGAGGTGCAGAGAGAGGGAGACGGGAGGTGCAGAGGGAGGGAGACGGGAGAGAGGGAACGCAAAGGGGGGCTGGGTCGGGAGAGAGGGAACGCTACGGGGGGCTGGGTCGGGAGAGAAAAGACGACAGGGAGAGAGGCGGGGCGGGATAGAGGGACGGGGAATAGGGAAAAAAATATAGGGAATAGTTTTCAACCGTCAGATATTTCAGATCCAACGGTTGAAAACTATTTCTACGTTTGTACCAAAAGAATGGTTCGCATATGAACCAATTTCTATATATATATATATTTAACTCCATCTCCATGTCATAATGGGAGAAGGATATAAAATATGAGGAGAGAAGGAATTACAACTATAATGGGGAGTGGGGTTACAAATTGGTGGGAATAATGATGAGTACTAAATCTATGACTTAATACTAAACTAATAATGTACACCCACCTAATAGGATATTTACAAAACTCCCTCTTTGATGTACATATCCTCACATTTACAACATTTATTATATATGTACATATCATGATATTTACAACACCCTCCATACCTACTAAGTATTTTATAATTATACATGAAGGTGTAGAAGAACCTCAAAAGCATATCCTCATATACAAAGGTGTCTCATTCTCCAATATTTGATACCCCCCCTCTAAGAGTGCACCTTCGAGATAATGCCTCATTAAAATTTTTTCAGGAAAATATGATTGGATAAAATAATGGAAAATAGTATAATTTTCTCTCCCTCAATATAGTATGTCTCCTTCATACGACATATTACGTATGATTTTGTTACAAGCATGATAGTACTCATATTTAAAACTTCACTAGTAAAAATCCTCTTGGGGATAAAACCTAGCTTTTGTAAAGGACACTTGTCATCAAATTGACATTTAAACCAACTATTTACAAATACTCACTACTAGTCAGTTGGCCTAACACATTCAAATGTTGGAATTTTTTCCATATAAATTACACTTATTAAATAGATACATTTAACTTTCATATGTCTATTTTAATTTTCCACTCATTCAATCATTTATCCAATGACATAGTAAAATGAAAATAATTATCACTTTTATCTATTATTAGTTGTAGATGTTTGAATAAATGCATCACCAATGTCTACCTCATACCACCTTATAACAATATATGGATAGTTAATGAGTAATTCATTCGCCAAAGGAATATATTCTCATATTCTATCAATATGGACATGTTGGCTCATTGTGGTAAGTTTTCTATCTTTTTTAAGGATTATAACTTCTATTTTGAGGATTTTGTCATTTGGATCCATATTATACATTTCTAGCATGTTTGCATTATACTTGCAAGTAATTTATTAGAAGTCGCTACAAGGACTTCTATGAGTTGAAACTTTAGTCAAGACGTATATAACTTTCATAATTTATTGACCGTAATAAATATAAGTTGTATCTAAGCTATATCTAGCAAGCATAAAAATCATCAAGTACACTTTATTTTTTTATTTTAGGCCTATATCTCATAGAAGTTGTCTTATAAGTGTTTGCTTGTTTTATAATCTCAATATACTTTTCTCTCCCTTAAGGTTGAGGAAACTAACATTCACAACTTTCTTTGTGTCTTAATTTCATATCCATGTAGGAATGCAAGCACATATAAGGCATATTCAATTTATTTATTTTTTAAGATAACCATCATGTTCATTCCTATGGATCTTACTTAAAGGATAATGTGATATGCAATTGGTATGTAAAAAAAATATTGAAATGCATACTGACATATCACTTCTAGATCTCACTAACAAGGTGTATGAATCAAATGTATAATCAACTACTCTAACAAGTTGTACTTCTAACTTGAATCAATGATATTACATTATCCCAATTGGATGATCAATCACTTTTGTGCTAGAGCAACAATATTAGTTGTAAAATATAATCTAATATATGACCTTACAGCGATGTATTATTATATGCCATGGTATATTTACTTGGTCCATATGTGTCTCCTTGAAATATATCAATGGTATATGAGATTTTGTAATTACTTGCATTATAATGGATTAATTTTAAATTTTCCAAGAATTATATGTAATTTATAAGATATCATTGGTTAAAAGAATCTTCAGGATTCTAAGTGTGTGCTCATGTAAGTTTGAATGATATTTTTTATCATTAAGGAACTAATGTGAGATCATTTCTCATGCCACAAATATAATATTTTATGGTCTATTAAATTCTATTTAGTGATACCTTTTAGCTTTTCACATATACCAAATGCACACATTGTGCATTTATCTCAAGCTTACTTTTAGTCGATCTTAATGGTAGAATTACCATCGAATACTCATAAACTATAGTAAGCTCTCCAGAAACTTAGCTACAATATCATGTACAATTTTACTATCTGAGTGTTTCTTCAGTAGACTCTGTAATAGATTTATCATGCCAAATACACGTGTACATTATTGTCAAGTACAAGCTCATAAAATATTTCATCCTTAAAATATAATGTGCAATGGCATTTCAACCATATGGATCAATCTTTAAATTATATTTAGATCTATGATACGGGACACATTTAGCCTCTATCATTAAATTACTTATATCAAATGAAAATTTTCACATTTTAATTATTAAACTAATAACTGAATGGAAAGCTTAAATCTTCAACCATCAAACTACATATTGGATAGGAAGCTTTAGGCTTCAACTATCAAATACCTCTACCCACCAAAACTATGATATAATGATGAGGCTAATGTAAATACTCCATCTACTACAGTGGTGGAGGAGACTTGACTATGGTATGTTTTAGCCACTACAAATGATAAAGTATGTACATAGTCTCATAAATAAGTTGCTAGCAAATTATGCATAAATCCATCATCACCACTTTGTGATTAGAGCAAATATTTTAAATATTGAAAAAAATAAATTGTAAGAACTAAAATTACATGAATATAAAGTGCAAAAATAAAATTAGTGATTAGTTTTACAAATCACCAAATAGTTTGATCTTCTAGATCAAAATGCATTTGAGGTATTTAATACTATCTAATCTTCTTGATTGGTATTACAAAATTATTGAAATACTTTCAACTATTTAATATCTTTGATCAAATTACACATAAGGTATTTGTCAAATTTTAATCATTCGATCATCGAGATCGAACTGTGCATAAGGTTTTTAGGACTATTAAATCATTGAGTGAAGCTTTTGGATTCCACCTCAAATTGTGTTAATATCCTTCTATACCCCAGGTATCTACTTGTAAATAATATAGTTGGTTGGGTGATTCTCTCTTCTATTGACACTTGTGCAATCATTCATTTGCAATTTAGGTACATAGGAAAATTTTTGCCACTTCTAGTATCCCTCCATTAACTTCAATAAATAGAGTTTTTTTCCTGTATTCTCCAATCAACTTTAGATGATGAGATATGTATGTAATTATGGACAATGAGACTAATGGTCCATCCTTTTTATGTACACGGTGATGGGTAATGAGGTTGTCAATCCATCACTTTTAAATTTATGAAATTTTCTTAATGTTGCCACTTTAGGTGGCTTTCCATCATCTTCAGGTGATAGAGATCTACATATGGTGATGGGTTATGTGGTAGTCAATCAATCACATTGATATTTGAATAGATCATATTAGATCCAATTTGAGCATATTTATAGGAGATTTTTATCCTTCTACCATAATTTACCTTTACCCTCAATCTCACAATTAGAAGGGAGAACATCAATCACTACATATTTATAATATATAAAATTAGAGTTGATAAATATATTAATTAGCATAAGAACATAATAATAGGGGAGAGAAAAGTAAGATTCTCTTATTCTAAGTCAACTATATATCATACTATATCCTCATTAAAATTTTTAACCAATCCATATTAAGTGGGGGTCAATGTCCTTGATTTTTTGCTTGATTGTAAGATATATCACATATTTGACCTTTCGTATACCTAAAGAAATTGAGATCTCACACAAGAAAAAAAAAGAATATGTTAGTCTTATGTGACATATAATAATCATATCCATATAAAATGATAATCGATGAAGATATGTCACTTCCTCTTATTAAGATCACATGGAATAACTCAAAATCAATGTCTAATATCCATAATGATTGAACTCTACATCAAATCCTTGCCATTTTTTTATAAACACCCTTATGTCCCCAAATAAGATCAACATACAAGTAGAAACTCTTTATCTAGAGCATAATCATTCTAATAACATGTTATGATATTAAGAAACTCAAATAGAGATAATAAGATAAGATATAGATGAAGAGAAAATGAGATTTTTTATTCTCATTGATACATATGAGTACTGTTAGTTTTCAATACACCTCCTACTTATATATATACAACTCCATATCATAATGGGAGAGGAAGATAAGAATATGGGAGTTAGCGGAGAAGATGGAGAGATGGGAGGTACAACCATAATGGGGAGAGAGGTTAAAAATTAGTGGGAATAATGAGGAGTGTTAAATCTATGACTTAATACTAAAAAAATAAATGTACAACCACTCAAATAGGATATTTACAACATATAGAATAATCAAAATCCATAAACCTAGTCTCATCCCTTGAAAATTTACATTGTTGAACTCCGGTTCATAAATGATGTGAATCCCAACATGCCAAATTATATATTTCCTGATTTGAATGTTAGTCTTAATATTTCCTATTTATTTTATAATATTAGGAATTCTATTATTACTTATATTTGGAATTTTTTATATGATTTTCCATAGTATAATTTTGATTATAATTGAATGAGATTAAGGTGGATAGCATGATTATACTCATGGATGGGATCCAAATTAAAATTAGAAAGTGCAATATCCTACCAACAAATACACATAATCCATAAGTATGAATACCCTCTAAGAATTTTGAAGAGTTGTGTTGTAACACCCCAAAATTCACTTTATTTTTTTTTAAAGTGGAAGAAATTACAATAGAAATATTTAAATTAAAACCTGTGAATTCTGGGGATGTTACTACCACACTTAATACCAGACCGGTTCTCTCCGACCGTTCCAATACCAAGTGCTAAGGCTAAAGAAAATATTGACATTAAATTCAAACCAAGAGTTCATAAAAGAACTAGAAAGATTATACATTAAAAATCAGAGTAAGCATAAAAGTTTATAATCAATAATAAGATAGAAATCAGAGTGCGAAATCAAAATTCCTCGGAGGGAATAATCTTACAATCAATAAAAGGTTTATTTGAAATACTTGATACAAGATAATAAATTATAAAAGAATAAATGCGATACAAATGAAATAACATAATGAAATAAAATCACATGAAGAGAAAAAACGACGACGACACTCTTGAACTTTGAGCTAACCACATGCTCAACACTTAGCCCCACCTGATGTCTCACCTACCTGCACAAAGTCAGAAGGGCCAACTACTCGTGGGAATGATCAGAATCCATGAAAAGGGTGATCAGTACGCTACATATTGAGTAAGGTAATAGATGCACTAAGGCCAACACATAAGCACATAAAAACATGGAGAAGAATAAAAGAGCATAATCAAACATAATAACATAAAGGCATATGAACAATTTAGGTAAAAGTACAAATGCCCATTTATAGTCCGGATTAATTACTTGATTAATCTCTGATCAGATCTCATTTCACACCATCCTTTTTATCAAATCCATACGAGTACAAGAAGCCCACTATTATAGCCAGTGGACTGGAAACACACAGGGCATAAAGCTCCTGACCACTATTATTCGTTAGTGGACCGGTCTGGCTCCTTCTCGCACGGTGTTCCACTGTAAGTAATTAGTGTCTTTTCCATATCTTGGCACAAATATGTTTGGTTTTGTTGATCACAGAATCCCCCACTATTATAGCCGGTGGACCGAAAATGCACAGGTACAAAGCCTGACCACTATTATAGCCGGTAGACCGGAAACACATAGGACATCATGCCCTAACCACTATTATTTGCTGGTGGACCGGTCTAGGCCCGGCTCAACAATCTTTCACTTTAAGTGATTGATGTCTTAAGTATCTTATTCAGAAAATTTTAACCCTAGACATGCATGAATCACTCCCTTTACTTATCCTCCAAGTCCACTCCACATCTCACTCTAGGGTTTTATCCCGAAATCCTAATTTAGGCCTCAGTGGCCCATCTTACTCCACCTCACACAACCCAAATCATTTTAACACTCCACACACCACAACTCATAAATACCATCCTTATAGTTACACTTTAATCACCAAGTACACATGATACCATAAAAACCCTAAGCAGCCATACCAAACCCTAACTCGGTCTCCTACGTACCCTTATATTACTCCACGTACTATTTTTCATCCAAAGTGTTCAAACACCCAAACAACACTTGCATTACTTTCTTCACATTCCAAATCAACTTTCCATACGTAAATTTCATGCCCATGTAGACATTACACATCCCATGCAACCATTCGAATTTTTCATGCAAACCCTAAGCTCCCACGTGAAACCCTATATTCAACCATGCAAACCCTAGATTCAACCATATAAAACCCTAAATTCTTCCATGCAAAACCCAAGATTCTGTCATACAAAACCCTAAATTCAATCCACACAAAACCAAAGATTCATCCTTACCAAACCCTAAATTCAAACCATATAAAACCAAAGATTCATCCATACCAAACCCTAAATTCAATCCATACAAAACCAAAGATTTATTTTTACCAAATACAAAACCAAAGATTCATCCATACCAAACCCTAAATTCAATCCATACCAAACCAAAGATTCGTCCTTAACAAACCCTAAATTCAAACCATATAAAACCAAAGATTCATCCATACTAAACCCTAGATTCAAACCATACAAACCATATATTAGATCCTCCCATATTATACTATATATTAAATTCTCTCATACAAAACCATAGATTAGATTCTCCCATATAAAACATAGATTAGACTCTCCCATATAAAACATAGATTAGATTCTCTCATATAAAACTACAAATTATATACTTCCACACAAAACCCTAAATTCCCCATTTTATCCTTCCACTCATGGATCATTAAAATACTTAGGTCAACTCACATCCCTTGGTTAACTTATTTTCCCGATTCTTCTTTTTCATCCTTTCTCCCACACAACCACATCAACATCCTCACATGCATGTCTTACAGTGTCACAACACATATCATCACATATACATAGTACACATGCCAAATAACAACACAAGAACATGCTTGAACTCCACGTCATATCATATATAAAATAATTACAATAATAAATATAGGATGCATAACATACAAGGCATTTAATGCACATAAACACATAAAAGGCCTTAGTAACACCCTTACCTAAAACAACACCAGTTTTGGAGCACGCTCCTACACCTCCTTAAGGCTTTGACAAAATAATAACATATTAATAAAAATAACATTAACTAATTACTAACTTTGCTAAAGATATAAGAAATAATAAAAATATTATAAAAATTGATAATATAAGGTTGAAAACTTTACCCTAATAATAATAATGATACTAAAATAATAATAGCAAAGATACTAAAAATAATATCAATGAGAATATAAATAAGAATAATAATAATAATAACAATAATAATAATAAGGACATTATTCAAAAACAAAGTGAAATAAGGGCTTCAGCCCCTTTACCAAAATAATACTAATAATAATATTAGTAAAATAAATAACAAAATTTAGTAATAATAATAATAAAGAAATAATAATAATAATAATAATAATAATAATAATAATAATGATATGAACAATAATAATATTGTAAAAATGATAATAATCGTAATGGTAATAATAGTAAGGATAATATTTGAAGATAAAATGAAGTAGGGTTTCTACCCTACGTTGAAAAATAATAAACTTATTAAATAATAATAATAATAATAATAACATTAATAAGAATGAATACTAATGATAATAAAAATACTAATAAACTTAATAATAATAAGACATGATATTTATAATACTACTACTACTAAAATTCAAATAGGCATAATAGGGTTTCAGCCCTATATAAAATAATAATACTAACACTTGAAAATAATAATAATAATAATAATAATAATAATAATTTTAAAATAGTAATAATATTAATAATAATTATAATAATAACATATTAGTATTAATAATAGTAATAATATAAACAATAAGAATAATAATAATAATAAAATCAAAATAAAAATTACAATAGGGCTTTAGCCCTCAACATAAATAATAATAAAAACATTAATAATAATAATAATAATAATAATAACAATAATACATATTAAAACTAGAAATAATAATAATAATAATATT
Organism: Tamarix austromongolica; assembly: GCA_039764185.1. Taxonomy (NCBI): domain Eukaryota; kingdom Viridiplantae; phylum Streptophyta; class Magnoliopsida; order Caryophyllales; family Tamaricaceae; genus Tamarix; species Tamarix austromongolica. Next base: position 91,214,140 of record CM077816.1, on the reverse strand, counting down.
TATATTTAAATAAATGAAATAAAATAAAATAAGGCTTGTAAAAATAGGGAAAAGGGTTGAGAGGGTCTAGGGTTCAACCTTAGGCCGGTGGTGATAGGCGGCACCGGCGGTGGTGCACAGTGGCGACGGCTGTGGTCTGAAAAAGGGGAAAAAAGGGGAAAAGTTGGATGCTGGAAAAAAGATAGGGAGCATAGAGGTGGGAGTTGGGGTGTTTAGTGTTTCCCAGAAGGAGAATGACAGAATAAGGGTGGTGGCGCACGGCGGCGATGGTGGTGGCCGAAAGAGGAAGAAAAAGAGAAAGAGAGGAGGAGAGGGAGGGAGAGGAAAATAAAGGTAAGGGAATGTAGAGGAGGGTCTTCAACACAATTTGGGAGGTGAAAGGAGCAGCGGCAGTGGCAGGAGAGGTGGCTAAGGGCCACGCAAAGGGTGGCGGAGGCAGAAGGAAGGGTTGTTTGGGAAGGCTACTTCGCACAGCCGGGGTGGCTTGTGTAGAAAGAATCGAGGGATGAGGGAGGTTTAGGTAGTTATAGAGCGATGTAAGGATGAGTTTGGTGGCTAGATATGGTGGCGAAGTTGGCCGGAGGTGGCATATGAGGCGTCTAAAGGGACGGCAGTGGCAAGGTCAGGAAATTCTAGGTAGGAATTAAAATCTCGATACAAGGCAACTTACGAGGGTATTTATAGATTTTAGAAGGGAGGTTAGGGTTTTGTAGGTTGGCTACAGGGTAAGGTAGGTAGGGTTACGGTTACCGGCGGCGAGGTTAGCCGGTGAAACTCAATTCGGGGCAGGGGTTGCGTAGGGAAAAAGGGAGGGGATCGCGCGAGAAGAGGGAGTGTTGGTTGGGTTAAAAGGGCCGGCAAGTCAGGGGAAGAGAGAGGAAGGAGAACGGTCATAACCAGTGGCAAAATTTTTGGTTGGGTTGCGGTGTAGGTTAGCGGGGCTGGATAGGTGCGAAGGAAGAAGAAGAAGAAAGTTGGGGTGGACCGGCATTTCTGGATAAAAAGAAAGAAAAGAAAGACGGACTGGTCGGCGACACTGGTTAAAATGCTTAAATGGAATGCAGCGTTTAGAGGAGAGAAAAGCTAAAATGCAGCGTGGCAGAGAAAGGAAGGAGGCACCGTGTGGGCTGGGTTGGCCGAAGGAAAGGAAAAAGGGATTGGCCCGCGGGAAGGCAAGCCCAATCAGGGGGAAAGAAGTGGAAAAGAAAAGGAAAAAGGAAGAAAAGAAATAAAAAGGAAGAAAGAAAAGGAAAAAGGAAAAAAGGAAAAAGAAAAAATAGTGGGTTGGGTTAATTAAATTAATTGGGATATTTGGTATATTTAAAAATAATAATATTTGAATAAAATAATATTTAAATCCCTTTTTAGGCTAAATTAGGATTTTGAAAATATTTTCCATAAATTCTATTTTAATTAGCAAATCACTCTAATTTTCTTCAATTAAATTATTTATAAACTTCATATTAATTTAGAACTATTTTCTCTTTCTTATTTTAAATAAAATATTTTATTTAATTAATTTCTAAAATAAAATCCTTAATTAGCTAAAATGCCAAAACTTTTCTAATAAAAATTATTTATTATTTTCTTTTTGAATAGCCCTAATTAATTCCCTTTTATTTTAAATAAAAATAATTTATTTAATTAATTTTCATAATAAAACCTCATTTAAATATAATTTTTAAAATTAGAAATTTTTGGGGCATTTCATGTGTAGACTAGGATATAGGGAATCTAGGAATGGCTAGGGCAATAAGGTATACCAACAAAATCCAAACCAAACCATGGGTACCACTTCTTTAAGGTGGCTACACCTAAAGAACCACAATTCCTTTATCTCAAGTGTAACACCCACAATTTAATACTTAAAAATTTTATTTTATGGAAGAATTAATTACAAAATCAATTGGTGTTACGCTACACTTAGCATAGGTCTGGTTCCCTCACTTTTTTTTATGTCAAATGCTAAGGCTTGAAACAAGTTATACTAAAAATAAAGCAATGAAAATATAATAAAATAACCTTGATAAAAGTTAAGGATAATTATTCTCCATAAAATAAAAAAAATAAAAACAAAATACAAAATGGGACACAAGAATATAAAGGAAAACCTATTTCAACAAAAACTAGCACCTAAAGGTGCAACACTAGCTTTCCCTAACTCTTCAACCCATAAACTCATTATAAGAATGGAACATCTTCCCACGGATCCCACTTATCCTTATCGCTCTTATACGTTTCATGCCACTCCATGACCTTTACATAATCATCTATAAATGTAATATCGGTATGGTTTTCTCGTACTGAGTAAATCATAATACCTCACAAGAGTTATCATGCTCACATTGCACATAATCACTCAATAACTTGAAAACATGTTCAAGCAAAAAGCACATGCCATAAAAACATACAATAATCATAGGATAATATATATACAATATCAAAGTCTCATACTTAGTAGCTAATCATACTTAACTAATTCACATCATATTAAGTATACAATATCCATAGCAAAATCTATAACCAAAGCTGACTAGTCAATAATTATTATAACTAATTACATATAATTTCTAGTTTATAATTAGGATTTCTATAAACGAGGTATTACATCAAGGTCTTTCACTTTAAATATTAATATATTAATAAGGAGGTCATAAAATATCACATGATGCACAAAAATTCCAATTCCATACTTAAATGTTTTTCCTTAATTTTAATTCCATACTTAATCATTTTTTATTTATTTCCAATTATTCAAGTTAACTCTAGGTTCAATAGTTTAAGAAAAAGTTAAAGGCATCACTAAGGTCAATCTAAGAATACAATAAGTTCATCCTAGTCTAATTATTCACATTTATGTTTTGTTTGGTGTAAAAAAAAATTCATGTAACACCTCCAAAATTTATGACTAAAAAAATTTTATTTTAAAGATTTAATTATAGAAGCCAAAATACAAAATGAAAGGGTGCTACGCTATATCCAACATAAAATACGCACTCCCTATGTCAAGTTCAAGGAAAAATTAACCTCGTACCTAGGAATCAAATTTGGAATTACTTGATTTCACCATGATATAGGATACGAAATAAAGAGATGAGAACATATATAATTAAACATTGTGGACTAAGAGTCCATAGAGAGAAAAAAGATATCTGGATAACCATACCTAATACCAATTCAAATATGCACCCACTAAAGGTAAGCACATTAAACATAGTAATCAATAACCACTTGCAAAACAAGATGATATTTACTCATGGGAATGAGTTTCCGACACAATAAGGATTTATTAGGAAAATTAATTAAATAAATTATTTTATTAAAATAAGAGGAATAAATTTAGGGCAAAATCAAGAGAAAAATAATAAATAATTTAATTGAAAAAAATTAGGGTGTTTTGCTAATTAAAATGGAATTAAGGAAAAATCTTTTAAAAATCCTAAATTAATCTAAAAAGGGAATTTATTTATTATTTTATTAAAATATTATTATTTTAAATATTTTAAAATACCAAAGTGTTCTAAATACCCCAACCCGTCCATTTTTCCTTTTTCCCCTTTTTCCTTTTTCCCTTCCCTTCTATTTTTTTCTCTCCTTCCTCTTCTTTCTTCTTTTCTTTTTCCCTTCCTTCTCTGATTTGGGCTAGCCTATCCCCGCGGCCCAAACATCCCTCCTTCCCTTCTCTTCTCCCACGCAGCCCGAGGCCCGCCGCCCGGTCCATCCCCTTCTTTTTCTTTCTTTCTTTTTCCCCTGGGCAGCTGATCCACCCCCTTTCTTCTTCCTTCCTCCCCCAACCCTCCTTCTTCCCCAACCCTTCGACTTCCCCTCTTCCGTGTGCAGGCACGTGACCTCTGCAACGCCGAATGCCATCTTTCCACCTCCCCTCTCTTCCCCATCAATCCCTCTCCCTTCTCCACCCAATCGCTCTCTCTCTCTCTGTAATACCCCAAAATTTCGAAAACCTATATTTTAATAAATAACTTTATTTGAAATAAAATTAGCCTATAAAATTATTTATTTTAATTATTTTATAGATTTTAGAGTATGTAAATTTGGATAAAAGTATTTAATAAATTAAAAATAAATATTTTTCTATTTATCATATTGTTTTATTTAAATAATTTTCCAAACTAATATTTTACCAACTTTATCCTTTTTAAACTAAAATATTAGATTATAATAAATTAAATTATTAAATTAAATAAATTATCAAGAATATTACATTTTATGATTTATAAAATTAATTTAAATTATTTTCCCTATTTTACCATTTCCCTTTTTTCCCTTTTCCCCTTTTCCTTTCCTTCTCTTTTTTTTTCTTTTTCCCCCTTCCTGGACTTGGGCCGCCAGACCCCTCGGCCTGCTACCCCCTCCTTGCGCACGGGGCCACAGGCCCGATCTCCTCCTCTCCCTCGCTCGCACGCCCGTCTCCCCAGCCCGCCTCCTTCCTTTATTTTTTCCCCTGGACCGGCCGGCTCCCTCCTTTCCTGCGCCGGTCCGACCGGCCGTCCCTTTCTTCTTCCCTTCTTCTTCTCCCACGCCCGACCTGCTCCCGTCGCCATGCCAGCCTGCAACTGCGGCCGCCTGCCACCACCACCTGCTCCCTCTCCCTCTCTCTCTCTCCCCCGTCGTTTTTCTTTCCCATTTCGAGCCAAACCGGCCCTGGACCACAGCTCACGCGTGACCCTCTCCCTTTCCTTCTTCCCCGTTTTCCCCTGCCACCCGACCACCACCTGCCATTACAGCACCGATCGGCCAACTTTGCCCCCTCTCTTCTCCCTCTTCTTTTTCTCCATCTCCCCAGCCTTTCATTCCCCTCATTTTCGAACCATCATCCCCTTTCCGAGCTCCCTCCTCTCTCTTTTCTCCTCCTCCCATTCGCCCCCCGTTCTTCTTTTTCCACCACCGTCCGCCGCTCCTGCCGCCTCACCAACCCCTTGCGCCGCCTTCTGCCACCGCCTGCTACCACCCTGCACCCCCACACAGCCCCTTCGAGCCCCACACTTCCCCCTTTCTCCTCCTCTTCCTTTTTCTTCCCAGTTTTTCCCCTTACCACCGAGCCACCTGCAACCACCATTTCCGCAGCCGTCCGGCCATCTCTGCCGCCACCTAACCCGCCGTTCGACACCCTGCAACCTCCTCTACAATCGCCACCCATTAGTTAGCCAAAAAGAGCCCCTGAACCCCTCCATTTTTCCCTCTCCTTTTCCTTCCTTCACAGCCTTTTTCCCTCGACCCTTCTCGGCAGCCGACCTTTGCCGCCTCTCCGCCGCCTTGAGCCGCCTCGAAACCACCCTTAGCCTCCACCTACACCCCCTCTACACTTCTGCACCATTCCCCTGCCTTAGAACCTCCCCTAACCACCTTCTTTTCTAGCCTAAAGACCCTAACCCGAAAATGGTTTATTTTTCTCCCTTCACCCCCTTCGAACCCTTTTCTCCCCATAATTTTGCATGAAACTCACGCTGCTCATGCAGCGTGAGCTCCCCTTCATTTTAAAAATAGTTTGGATAATTTTTAAGGTAAAATGGTATTTTATGTTAAGTGTTTTATTAATTAAAATTTATAAAGTTTTATGCTTTGGTTCTTATTTCTAACATAAGTATGATGGATATTATTTTTAGGTGTTGAGTTGCTAAATATGCTTGGTAAGATTTGATATTTTGCGGGATTAAGGTAACCGTTAATCCTCCCTTAAATATATGAAAAACGCATGCTAGCACATTTAGGGTTTAGTATGATTTTATGCATGTTTTGTATGCTTAGCATGATATGTTTATGGGTTCTTATATTGTTTGTTAAAAAGAAAAAGCATGATAACTTTTATGCTATATGTAGGTATGTTAAATAAAGAAGGAGTTGGAATATGGATAGAAATGTTAAACACTTGATTATGATGTACCATGTTGTTAATGCATGAATGATGTTATTGTTTAAGGGTACTTTAGTAATTATGCTTATGAGATAAATAAATCAATGTGTATAGTTGCTAATGAGTATTATGTTGAAAAACGACAAGTTGGTGGACTTAGATGATAAAAATGAAGTATTAATATCATTATTTTATGTAGTGTTAGCAAATTCATAAAAATGGTGAATAAAGGGGTTGAGTGGAAATTTTATAAGTGGAAAAGGGTATTTCGGTAATTTTTGAGATAAAAGAATAATATGGTAATTTTATAATTAAATGGCCAAATGATAATTTACAAGTAAAGGATAAAATTGTAAGTCGTGAGAAAGAAGGGTAAAATGGAAATTTTGGAAGTAGGGGTCAAATAGTAATTTTGGATGAAGGAGGGCATTATGATAATTTTGGAGGTAGAGGGGCAAAATTGTAATTTCATAAGTAAAGGGTAATATGGTAAATTTTATAAGTGAATGGCGAAGTGGAAATTTATAAGTAAAGGGGTAATATGGTAAATTGGAAAAGAAGGGCAAAATGGTAATTATGTAAGGAAAGATAAAGATGGTAATCTTGGATGTAAAAGGGTAAAAGAGTAATTTGTAAAGTAAAAGATGTATGGTGGTAATTTTCATAAATAAAAGGATATTATGGTAAAATTGGATGTAAAGGGTAAAACGGTAATTTTGTAAATGAAAGGATATTATGGTAAACTTGGGAGTAAGGGGTAACTTGGTAATTATGATAACGACAAAAGATAATTTAGCAATTAAATTATGATTGTAGAAGGGCAATTGGATAAGTATGATACTATAGAAGGGTAATTTGGTAAATTAACCAACTAAAGGGCATTATGGTAATTTTAATAATGGAGAAGGGTAATATAGTAATTTTGATTATGAAAAAGGGTAAATTAATATTGGTGATTATGAAGAAGAGTAAATTGGGATTTGTGATAATTAAAAAGGGTAAATGGCAATTAAAATAATTGAGAGGGGTAAAATGGTAATTATGATAAAGGAGAAGGGCAATTTGGTAATTTGTTCAACTAAAAGGGAAATTTGGTAATTTAGCCGATAAAAGGGTAAAGTGATAATTGTTTAACCAACTAAAGGGGCAAAATAGTAATCATGATAATGAAGGAGGGTAATTTAGTAATTTATCCAACTCAAGGGCAATTTAATAATTATAACAAAGGAGAAGGGCGATTTGGTAATATAACCAACCAAAAGGGAAATATGATAAGTATAGTAATTATGAGGGGTGAATGATGATCTAAAAAGTGTATGAGATAATTTGGTAATCTAAATCGGACAAAGGAAAATTTGGTAATTATGCAACCTTAAGGGTAATGTGGTAATTTATCAAGTAAGGAACGGATACTTAACAATTATATAAGAAAAGGGCAAATGAGTAATTTGTACCTAATAGGTCCTTGAGATTGTGGAACATTAATATGATTAAATAATGTTGATTAGCCAAGTAAGAGTATCTAATGATTAGTATGGCCTTGATGGTTTCTCTGTGACATCCTGGATAATCCTCTAAATAAGAAACGATTAATGATATCGAAACGATTGAAAGTGAATAAGTATCGGATCATCGTGCTTTCTGTGATCACCTTAATTAAGACACTATTACTTAAAGTGAAAGACCTCGAGATCGGGAATGGTGACTCCTTAGGGGTCGCTACCCTAAGGACGTGGTTTAGTCCACGATTATTCTGGTATTTGCTGGTGTGCCTTTGTGCCCCAGCCAGGCCCTATATCTTACTCTTCCTAGCTCTACGGACCTAGTTAGGGGGTATGCATACTTATGGATTAGGTGTCCTTGTCGGTAGGGTACTGAGTTAGCTTTATGCACCAGTACGACCAGGGTACCATTGCGTCCTTGGGTTCATGGTTAAAGGGTACTGAGTAGTTGATATGCACCGGTACGACCGATGTACCTTTGTGTCCCGGGTTATCGATCTCCCAATCGAGGCAAATAAATATGATTGATGTGCTGGTTAAAGAAAGGAAATATACTATTATTGAAAGTGAAATATTAATGAGCCGGGCCCAGATGATTATGATATTGAGTACCAGTCCACCAGTTATAATAGTGGTCCAGGAGTGTGTTGCCCTGGTATGTGATATTGCGTACCGGTCCACCGGTTATAATAGTGGTCCAGGAGCATGTTGCCTTGGTGTGTGATTATGAGTACCGGTCCACCGGTTATAATAGTGGCCAGGAGCGTTGTGCCCTGGATGATGATTTTATATATATTCCGGTCCACCGGCTAATATAGTGGGGGTCCCGAGCTCAATAAAATCAGTTATGTATGCGAATAAGATTATGGAAAAATACTAATCACTTATAGTGGAACACCATGTGAGTCGGGGCCAGACCGGTCCACCGGCAAATAATAGTGGTCAGGTGCGTTCTGTCCTGTGTGTTTATCTTCCGGTCCACCGGCAATAATAGTGGTCAGAGGCGTTCTACCCTGTGTGTTGACTTCCAGTCCACCGGCTATAATAGTGGGGTTCTCGTACTCACATGGATATAAAATATGATATTGATGGATTAATGACAGAATAATGGCTTAAGGCCCAAAGTATCGATCGTGACTTATAAAGTATTATGTTGTCATTGTTATATATGCATCTCTCATTATTTATATGTGTGTGGCTTGCATTATGTGTCGTATGCGGGCCTGTCTTTAAGTGTGGTATTAAAGGGTTACTCAGTACCGTAGTACTGAAGGGATTCCCTTTATGGGGCCCCTGCCTATTCAATGGGCAGTGCCCTTGCAGGTATTTTCAGGTGCTACTCTAGTGGGTTATGGGAAGGAGAGTAAGGAGTTTTCCGGTATCATGGATTTTTCTCTTTCTCATTTAATTTCTCGGTTTTAAATGTTAACGTTGCTCAAGTAACCACCATTGGTGGATTTTATTCCTGAAAACGATTTGATGCGCTACTCTGATTTAAATATGTTGAAGTTCTTGCAATTTACTCTGATTTATGCATGTTGAATGTCTTTCGATTTGTATTTATTTTCTTAGCCTTAGCACTTGGTACTGGAACGGTATGAGTGAACCGGTCTGGTACTAAGTGTGGCGATAATACTCCCAAAGTTCACGTTTGTTTATCTACTTCCGCAATTATCTTTTAAATAAAACGAAATTTTTCAGTAGTGAATTTTGGGGGTGTTACACTCTCTCTCTCCTCATGTGTGCCCCTCTACCCCTTCCTTTCTCCTTCCCTGAGCTATCAAACCTACAACTTTCGCAGGCCTGCACCAGCCGTGCACCGCCGGCTGGCAACCTGCCACATGTGCCATCATCTTCCCCTCTTCCCCCTTTGTCGTTTCCCCCTTCATTGGCTTATAAATACCCTTCTACCATCCCCATTCGATATTTTTCTCATTGCCCAGAAATTCCCTTCCTTTGTGCGTTGCCGTCTATTTAGTTGTCCACCTCGTTGCCAACGCCTAGCACTGACACCTATACCACCTCCTAAAACACTCCTTGCACCACCCTCCACTGAACCACACTACTCTGCACCCTTGATTCTCCCTACACAATCCGCCTTGGCCCTGCAAAGTCAGTTGCTCGTCCAGCCCTTACACCTCGTCACTACCCCTTTTGCCGCCTCCCCTGCTACGCAATCTACAATCAACCCAGCAGAACCCCTCCACCTTCCCCTATCTTCCTTTTCCCTTGCCTCCCTTTCCTTCTCCCTTCCTCCCTCTCCACCACCTTCGGCCACCTCACCCGCCGCCGTCTGTGCCACCCCTTTGGTTGCGCCACCACCACCATTCCAGCCCTCTCAACCTAGGCATCCTCCACCACCTCAATCACCCTCTCATTCCCCTCTCATATCCTACAAAACCAACTTCCCACCCCCTCTTCTCCTTCCACTATCATCGCCGCTCTTATATCCCAACCCTTAAAACCCTGTTTATACTAATATTATCTCTTTTATTTGTATTATTATTATTATTATTACTATTACTATTATATCATCATTATTATTAAATATAGCCTTGGGATGCTTATTCTATTATTATTATAATGGGATCGAAACCTTATTCATTATTATTATGAAGATTATCATTATTTTTGTTATCATTAATATCATTATTATTTTTTATTATCATTATTACTATTATTATTGATGCTAAATTTGGCATATTAGTTTTATTATTATTACCGTAAATGTTTGAGCCATTATATTATCATTATTTCGATTATTACTATTATTAGTATTATCTTTAACAATATTATTATTATGGTTATTATTACTATTATTTTTATTACTATCACTATTATCAACCATGACCTTATTATCACTAAGGTTACTATTATTATGATTACTACTATTATTATTTTGCTACAACTATTATTATTACTATTAGTTGTATTAAAGCTATTATCTTTAATAATATAAATATGGCTATAAATACATTAACATGAACCTATTTTGACTAGTAATAACATAGTTAGCTACCTTAAAAATAAAAACCCTAATTTTACTTATAAAACTACTATTAATAATAGTAACCCTAATATTAGGGTAAGGTGGGAAATAATAGTAATTTTGGTAAGAGAGAAATTAACCCTTAGTTTTTCCTTCTTATAGGTGAATCCAGTCAAAACCCTAAGGAGGCGTAGGAGCGTACTCGAAGACCGGTGTCGTATTAGGTAAGGATGTAGCTAAGGCCCTCTATGTGTGTGTTATGTGTCTTGTATGCCATATGCTATGTTATGTCGTGTATCCTATAATTATTATAACTGTTTTACGTGTAGCGCAACTTGGAGTTGAGGTATGATTATGTGGTTTTCTTATGGCATGTGTATACTATATATATGTTGTGCTTATGATGTTGTATGAGGTGACACTACCCCGGAAATGAGTTTTAATAACGGTTATTTTATAGTTTTAATAACAGTTTTGAACCATTATTGAATCGTTCGTTATTAAATCTTTAATAACGGTTAATAACTATCATAAAAAATATATAAAAAACCGCAAATATGGGCGTAAACTTCATATTTAATAATAGTTTTTAAGTCAAAATCATTGTTAAAAACTAGATTTTAATAACAGTTTTTAAGTCAAAACCGTTGTTAAAAATAAATTTTTAATAACGGTTATTACAAAAACCGTTATTAAAATATGATCCAATTAGGGGTTTACTCATTGATTATGCATTTATTAAACCCTAATATGCATTAAATAAGCATAAATTTGAGATTAACTACAAACTTTTAATATTGGTTCTTAATCAAAACCGTTATTAAAAATTGTATTAATAACGGTTATAGTAAGGAACCGTTATTAAAAAAAAAAATTTAATAACGGTTCTTACTCAAAACCATTATTAAAACATCTATAATAATGGTTTCATTAAGAACCATTATTAAAACTATATGTTTTTTTTTTATACTTTTGTTGTTTTGTTCCAACTCACATACACAGTTGTATATTCAAATATTTACCAAATCTGCAATGTAAAACAGCATCAATTCATATATAATGTATGTCTTCCTCCCAAATGATACTCCATATTTTCAATCAAGATCTAATTAGTATGTCTGAATACATTGTGCATACCGAGGAGTGAAGATTAGTAGGCATACCACAATTAGGTAGCTCTACACTCCAAAGTCAAAAGTTCATACATTATAGCCTAGATGACCAAAAGACATAGATGAAATACAAACCTGAACATGCATGTAGAATATAGATCCCTAGCTAATACCGAATGTATGAGTGCACGTGCTTGACCCATTAGTCTCTAACTTCATCAATTTCATCAACATTGTATTTCTGGCCTCGTGCATAGTCATCGGTGAAAAACTATAACACTAAAGTTTCGATTAATATTTAGTCAGTACTTAAGTCAAGTACCAAATATATATGTCATGATTCATTAATGGAAAATATGGAAAAGCAAACATACATGGCTTAAATCTATGCTGGCCGATCTGTTTTGGACTATCAGATCCATTGCTCTACATACATAGTATCCATAATCATCATCGTTCTGTTGTTGTGGACACTATCAAATGAATTCAGTTGGCTCTTTAACTATTAGATATTAATTTGAATTAAAACAAAATACAAAATATTTATCTTCCTTCTTATCATTACAGGTTCATATTGAAGACTCTTTGGGTCTGGGATACCATTCCCACCTCTCCTCAGATACGTCATCCGTAGTGTCCTAATAAATAGAGTTGGATACACAATATTGTAAGTATATATACCTCAAATAATTAAAGTAGAATACATGCATAAATTAGCTAATGAAGTAAGAAGTGAAAAGTATACTAACATGTCGATAAATTCTTTCCCACCACGACGAGCGGCGTCAAAAGGTACGTCATAGGTTCGAAGGGAATCAAACACATAGACTTTATTAAGATCAGGTCGGATGTCGTACAAAACTCAATGTTCATGTGCGAGGTAAGGAATGAGATAAAGCTTGTATCCCTCAAGCAAAATGTAATCCACTAAATAGTTTCTGTGCCTACCCTCTCTTATTGTAGTACCATCAGCTATGTAGTATGGGCCCACAAACATAATAGAGGACAACATTCCCTCCATCGCAGCACGAATAGCTACCAACCTATGGACAATAATAACAATGCATATTTGTTAATAACTAACAACTCATATAAGAGGTCATAAAAATTCCAATATAACAAAAAGTACTAAAATCTAAAATATGAAATAATACTTACGTGACATAGACGACAATACTCGTGGTTGGCATCCATTCCTGATTATAAATGTCACTTATGTCAACCGTCGATACCATGTAAGCAGCATCGTCCCTCCCAACATACTCAAGATGACAATAAATGAATATATAATTGTCCCTGAGGTAGTTTTGGGCATAGAAATACAATAAAGTCAGTGTTGGTGGAGGTTGGTTCTTCTCTGAAGAATGAACCTTTTGTAGGACGGCTGATTTTTCAGATTTAGCTCTCTTTCCTTTAGTAGTGCCCTCTTTTGTGTTGCTCGTTCTAATAGTACCTCTCTTGGTTTTACTAGTAGGAGCAATCTTCTTTTTTGATTCTTTAATTGATAATAATAAATGAAATATGTATTGAGCATATATATATGAAAAATATATAAATAGTGTAAGTAATAAATAAGGTCTAATAATGATGTCAAATGTCATTACTTCTTCAGTAGTGAGACGTATCTGATCCGCAGGCCAGGGCATGAAGCTTCCATGAGCTTCTAGCACTGTGGCTGCCACATCGTCTTCTTTATAACAAGGCAAGGGTGCACTACCAATGATTGGAGTGTCAATACTCATTGGCCTTGTATTTAGGGTTAGGTTATACTCGCCGACATTTTGTGGTTGGGTATTATGACTGATGCGTACCCTTCCTTTTGTTAAAAGAGTTTAAAGGTCATTCGCTAACAAGTCACATTTATGCAAACCCTACAATAAAATATTACACGTTCTTAATTATTTATGACACCAAATACATTTAATAACAATTCATAGTTTGTAATGCTTACCTCAAGAAGAGAAGAAAAATGTGCATTAGCTTCACAATTGTCTCTAATGCTATTTACATTGAGTATGTGAAACTGATCATGGTCCACTGAATCAGATGGCTTATAACTTTGAGATTTAATAAATGACAACTCTTACTCCATTTTTGCCATCCATTCAAATTCCATGTTTAATTTCTTGGTGAGGATGGCCACTTGCTCATTAGTGCTACGAGAACCACGAGATCAACCACATACGCTCGTTCTCGTAACACCTAATCCAAGACCCTTGTGTCTTCCAGGGTGTTCTACAATTCCTGTAGCCTAGGACACAATGTTATATTGGTCCACCCCCTCCATAGTATCTGACGTTTCAAGTTCGTCCTGTAATGTATACAATATATTTAAATTTAGCTTATAGGAATAAGCATAATATAATAGTTTTCTAAAAGAAAACTAAGTAGGGTTTGGGATATATACAAACTCACAATTTTTTTGGCAGCAACATCTACATCTTCATTAATATATCCACCTTTTGTTTCTCTAACCTTTTTCCATAATGTACCAATATTGATGGATGAGGTACATGGATCTAAGTCTTGGGCTAGGAGCTATAAATCAAAAAAATAATCTTACATTAAGAAAATTATTATAACATTAGACTTTTACATGTAAATAGATAAATCAAAATCGCATACCAACTCCTCTTCAAGGCCTGTATAGCCTTTGAGAGTCATATTATGCCGGTATTTATTCTATTTAGCAATCTCTTTATTTTTGGCATTTTTTTCCTATGTTACAAGCTAAAATATAGTCACATGCTTATTTAAATACTAAGCATAATATTATTAATCAAAAAGTTTAATTGTTATCTAACAAATACCTTAAAATCCTCTGAAAGACGATATGCAATAAATTGGTTCCAACTTTCTTGATCAATGAAACCATATCGTTTGGGTAGGTTCTGCCGTAGAGAACCATCCCTTTTTCTATACATTTTTTATGAGCTAAGTATGACCTAAATGTTCTTAGACACTCCCCACAATATCTAAGAAGCCATTTCTTTCTAGTCTCCGGGACATTGAAGACTCTCTGCAAAATAAGACATATAGATGTATATCGATGTTAATGTATTAAAATTAATAAAATTTGACATACAAAAATGATTAAATAAAATAGCATATTTACGTGATTTCCTACCAAATATACTCCTTGTGACCCTCTGGAACCTGCTTCCAATTATTATAAGAGATATGAACATGGTTATGGGTGACGAGTGAAATGTACGTCAAGAACATGTTTACGTAAGGGCCAATGGGAAGACTGTAAGTATTCCATCCCAACTCAACTAGTTCTCATTTATTCCACATGTCATAATAGTAGGTCATCTATTCCCTTCTTCATTACTACTGTCCCTATCAATTATTTTGTTGGACATATCTCTAAAAAAAATAATAAATAAATTATGTTAGAATGTTATGTATTGAACATAATGTACGACTTAATTATTGATGCAATAAATATCCAATGAGGAAGGTAGAAAATGCATTTAAAAAAACCAGCACACATATCATATATCATAATATTATTACCCTCATTGCCTTTTTCTTCTTCTTTTTTCCCTTTGTTTTATGATTGGTTTCAGGATCTGATACATATATTACTTCACGATGATCATCCCTAACATATATTTCCTCCTCATTAATTTTATTGTTATCATCGTTCAATAATTGAGTTGCTTGCATAGCTGAGACACACTCTTTGTTCCAATTGGCATCATTTTCATTATCACATTCATTGGCATTTATTTTCTTCATAGATAGTACCACAGACCATCTGTTATCAGCAGGATCAGTGACAAAGAATACTTGTGTCGCTTGTGATGCCAAGATGAATGAGTCTTGTTTATGCCCTGCCCTATTGAGATCTACTAATGTGAATCCATCTTCATATCTAACCCTATAGCTATTATCAACCCATCTGCAGCTGAATACAGGGACTTTAAATACAGTGTAATCTAACTCCCATATATGTTCATTTACACCATAATAATTCATATTTGCATAGGTTGGATTCTTATATTTCGCACTAGCAACATGTATTGCCTCACCAACTAAATTCACCCCACTATTCTGCATTTTACTCTTCTCATCTTGTTCTTTTGTATAAAAAAGTGTAATTGTTGATCACATAACTGGTATATGAAAAAACTTCATAACGAGGTTTCTGAGACAACCAATGCAAGGTTTTGGAAATTGAAGTTGGGGAATGTTCGATGAGTGGAATGATGCGATATATTATCCAATCGATAAAGGAAAGATTATGTTTATCGATTATCTATTTCTCAGTCTTTGATAGATTTTCAATCCGTAAAGAAAGCATATGTTCTTCAATATACGGCTAAACATCATCACTATTGTGTAATACATATAGATGTGCTTTATGGAACATGTCAGGGTCTACAGGCCCAAACTGTTTGCCCCTAATACCCTGTCCTTTGATTTTTCCTGCATGTCGAGACTTAGGAATACCAAGAACTTCAATATTTGATAAGTACTTCGTGCAAAACACAATTGCCTCTTCCACAAGGTAACTCTCAACAATGCATCCTTCTAGACAATATCGATTATTCACATAACCTTTTATCAACTTCATAAATTGTTCAAAGGGGTACATCCAGTGCCCATGAATAGGTCCTAGCATTTTTATCTCATAAACTAAATGAACAGTTAAATGTACCATAATATCAAAGAATAAGGGTAGAAAATACATTTCAAGCTGGCACAAAGTAATCACAATCCCTCTTTGCAAGGCATCCAAACTATCAGAATGTATGAATTTAGAGCAGACGGCGTTAAAGAACCAACAAAGCCTCGTGATAGTAATTTGAACATGCTTTGGCAAAATTCCGCATATAGCTATCGGTAACAAATGTTGTATCAAAATATGACAATCATGAGACTTCATGTTAGTTAATTTCAACTCTTTTATCAACACGAGCCTTCTAACATTTGAAGAATATCCTTCTGAAACCTTGACACGGTTAAAGAATTTGCAAAATGAAATTTTCTCCTTTCTGGAAAGAGTATGACACGCTGGTGGTAAATATATTCTTCTTTCATTGTCTTGTGATGCTAGTTCCTATCTAATACCCATTTCTTCCATATCCATTCGAGCATTGATGCCATCTTTAGTCTTTTGTAGAACATTAAGTAATGTACCAATAAGACTGTCACATACATTTTTCTCGATATGCATCACATCAAGGGCATGTCTCACGTATAGAGATTCCCAATAAGGAAGGTCAAAGAATATTGACATCTTCTTCTACCCAATTTATGGAGGCTTATCTTTATTCTTCTTCCCAAACTTGAAACTCAAATGGTTCATCTTCAACCACACCTATCGACTCATCAACCGGATTGGTGCCTGTCCTTCTTCTCGAAAGCCATTGAACACTTTTCTATGCCTACAATAATGATGATTCTTCGGTAAAAACCTATTATTCCCAAGGAAGTCGGTCTTCTGACTATGTGTTAGCTAAACAAATGAAGTATTCTCCTCACATATCAGACATACATAATGGCCTTTCACACTATAACCTAACAAGTTGTCATACGCCGGAAAATTATTTATAGTACAGAATAACAGTGCTCTCAAAGTAAAATTTTCTTCAATATATGCATCAAATACTTCAACTCCTATGCCCCCACAAAAACTTCAAATCATCAATCAAAGGTGCCAAATAAACATCAATATCATTCCCCGGTTGGTTTTGCCCCGAAATGAGTAAAGACGACATTATATACTTGCATTTCATATAGAGATACGGAGGTAGATTGTATATTACCAAAATCACCAGCCATAAACTATAGTTGCCTTAATTGTGCGGATTCATTCCATCCGCATAAAGCGCAAGGCGCACATTTCTTGCTTCTTTACCGAATTTAAGGAAAAATCCATCAATCATCATCCATTATGGAGAGTCAGATGGATATCTAAGAAGCCCGTCATCTATCTTCTTATCAGCATGCCATCTCAAGTTTTTGGCATCTTCAAAATTATTAAACACTCGTCTTAATCTTGGTATTATAGAAAAATACCATAACACCTTAGCAGGCACCTTGTTCTTCTTGTATTATGGTGCTTTGCATTCAGGATTAGGACAACTATCCAAAGATGCATTGTCATTACGAAATAAAATACAATCGTTAGGGCATGCATGTATCTTCTCATAACTCATGCCCATAGAGGAAAGAATCTTCTTCGCTTCATAGGTATGATCGGGTACAACATTGTCATTAGTAAGCATATTTTTTA
The DNA here is from genome assembly GCA_039764185.1 of Tamarix austromongolica. Lineage (NCBI taxonomy): Eukaryota > Viridiplantae > Streptophyta > Magnoliopsida > Caryophyllales > Tamaricaceae > Tamarix > Tamarix austromongolica. The sequence continues at coordinate 91,196,418 of CM077816.1, read as the reverse complement.
CAAGTGTCAATAATTCTGTGAAATTCTTATCAGTCCATCTGTTACATGCTTTTAAGTTGTACAACCTTAAAGTAGAGGATAATTGAGTAAATGTCTTACAATCACCGCACAAAGGTTTCTTGGAGTCATTCAATAACTTCTAAAATATTTTTGGACAATCCTGAACACTTTCCTCAACCTTTTGAGTCATCTCCTCTAACGAATGTCCCTCATAGTTCTCAAATGATGATCCACTACTGTCCCTCCTAACATCATCATTATCATATTTAGACTCTGTTTCATCATGCTATATCCAACAAGTGTAAATTGTATCAATTCCATACACAAACAAATGATATATCAAATCATCAGCATTGACACGCTTAATATAAGCACAGTTCAAACAAGGACAGACTATTCTACTAGAGTCCCGAGCATGTTCAACCGCAAACTTAATGAAAAACTCCACTCCTTCGTTATATTCTCTAGACAAATGATTTGCAAACAACCATTTCTAACCCATAGTTTTTCAATCTAGATGCATCCCATGCAAAAGTAATGATTACAAATCAATTGAATTATAAGTTTAATAATTCACAAATCGCTCATGCTTAGAAAGAATTAATCTCAAATGTATCATACTATTCTGTGTGTGTATATATATATACAAATCATGCTAACACGTTTCTAAAAAGATATTAATACTCAAACTGCCCATACTTAGAAATAGTTCATATATATATATATACATACATACATACATACATACATAGCAAAAAATTATACAATGGTTCAGATTACAAAAAGGTATACATACTGCGGGATTAAAGCAATAGCAACACTATATACATCAAAAGGTTGCTACAACCAAAACACCTAAATAAGAAAAACTCATAACTATAAAACCAAATCCCCCGGTAGTCTCGTCAAGCCCGAATAATAACTATAACTCTCAAAGTCTACTCATCACGATATGTCATCTGATCCCTCACATCATCGCTAGAGAGTCTAGTCATGGATACTCTAGGGTAAGCAGGGTGGATACTTGGAGGCAAGCTATGAAAAAACCTCCAGTCATCATCAATGACCATCAGCTCTCTCGATATCCTATCATACTCTCTGGCAAATACCTCACCCTCAATAAATCTCGGGTGTGGTGCATCAGTGTGGTGGACAAACCAATGCAAAAACGTAGATGTAGCCAACGACCATGGCTCTATCTAAGGTAATACAATCTAAAATGGAAGGGGTGATAGGATGTGCCACTCACATACAAGCGACCTAGCTCGTTGTATATAACCATATGACGGGAGTTTGTAGATCTACATGTGGTGCCATGCATAGATATGGTGGAGGGTATGTCATCTCACTACCTACAAATAAGAACCACTAAATCTTATCATCAAGGTTGTTCTTGAAAGAATCTAAATTACAGAAGATGTAAACTGATCTTCAACTAGCTAAAAAAATCATAAATATATTCTACCAGATCTTAACCAACTATGCAAAGCTAATAACATCAAGCTATTTAAAATAAGGACATAATCTTTAGTTATATATTTAACAAACCGGCTGAACATCAAACTATCATCAATCGTTCAAGCTATGCATAGTAAAATTAAGTAGATATTAATAAGATAATATATATAGGTTAAGTATAATAATATGATACTATTAAAAGTAGAGTTGAGAATAATGTATATAATAGTTTGACATAAGAGAACATATTAATTATTATATTTAGTATAATAAACGCTAAACCCAAACCCAAACCCTAACCCTAATAAATTATAATAAAAACTAACCCTAAACCTAATAAACCCTAATCCTAGACCTAGCTAACTATAATTAAACCCTAATAAATCCTATATTATTAGTGTTATTATTATTAAAAATTATTATTATTATTATTATTATACACAATTATTTCTCTCTATTTAATTATTCACTTTTACATCTTCTTTATTTTCTATATCTATTTAATCCTCATCAAATAAAAATCATTAACTTATGCACCTCTAATTGAAATTTTCATTTAATGATGTGCATATGTAAAATATTTTTTCATTTCATTATATGACATTGTTTATATCTTATAGTGTCATATACTTATTAATGAAAATGTATATATATATAGTTTTTACGAGTGATACTACTAATAATTTTAAGTATTTTATTTCTCTTCGTAATTAAGCACTCATGCATGTTATATATATGTAAAGGTCTCAGCCAACATATGCATATGTTAATATATAACAGTACCGACAAATTCAACAATGAATAGCAACATTTTTCACCAACACATTCAACAATACATTTTTCAACAACAAACTGTAATTTTTCAATAACAATCAACTCAACCTGCATCAACATGCATGTATATATATATAAGAAGAGAAAAAGCTACATGCAGAAGAACAAAAACATATGTAAAAGGAGCGGCAACGAGTAAGAGGAGAGAGACAACCACCTACGAACACGGCGGAGGAAGAAGGAAGAAGTGCTGGCAAGGTGCGAAAGAATGACAACACATGCAAAGCCGAGAATGACAGAGATGTGGTGCTGCAAGCAAAAGAGTGGCGCAAGGAAGAGGAGAGTTGGCGGTGCAAAAGAGAATAAGTGGTGGTTTCCTTGAGTTGAGAGGAGCTGGAGTGGTGGTGCACGGTGTGGTGGTGCGAGGGTTTGCAAGAGAAGGAGAGTAAGAGACGGAAGGTGCAAAGTCTGAAATTTTTGGCACGAAATAGAACTGAATGAAATAAAAGGTAGAACATTGGATTTTAATAATGATTCTTGTAATAACCATTATTAAAAATTCTCAGCCTTTTGACAACGGTTATTATAGAAATGGTTATTCAAGGAGCTTTTAATAATGGTTTTTCATGTATCATTATTAAAACTGATGTGTAAAATTTTAGCATTGGGGTTTTAATAACGATTTTGAACTATAAACATTATCAAAAATATCCCGCACATTAATTTTCATGCGTTTGGAAATGGTTTCCTAACCACCATTATTAATGTCCTGTCATTATTTCTCGTTTTCGTAGTAGTGTGACCCTCTAGGACATGCATGCTAGGATGTTAATATAATGATGTAGGATGAAAGGATGAAAAGGGAAAGGGGGAATTGAGTTGTCAAGAGGGATATGGGATTGACCTAATTATCTCATGATCGATGAGGGGGCAAATAAAAAGGGAATTATGAGCAAAGTAAAAGAGTGGGGTGAAGTTGCATAGGAATTTCTAGGGTTTGCATAGAATTTATAGGGTTTGCATGGGGATGATCTTTATGTGAGAAAATTTATCTTGGAGTGTAAGTAAGGTAAGGAAATAATTTTTGGGGTGATTGGAGACAATGGGGGGGGGGAATAGTACATATGTTGGTATAAGGAGGCATAGGGAACCTGACTAGGGTTTGGGAGGAAAACCCTAATTGGAGGTGGTCATGAAAGTAAAAATATTTGAAAGTGAGTGGAATAGAGGATAAGAGTGGAGGAACATCATGTGAAGGGGGAGTAGGGGTGTCATGGGAAAGAAAGGATGGCATGTGAGAAATGGAGGGGTGATATATGAGAAAGAAAGGTGCTAGGGTTTAGCGTGGTTGTTTAGGGTTTCATGGTCACATGCATATTTGGGGAGTAAAGTGAAATGGTTGGGGATGAATCTAAGTGAGATGATGTGTTGGGTGATAAAGGGACTTTGGTTGGGTGAGACAGAGGAAGGATGGGCTACATAGGTCTAGTTAGGGCTTCAGGGGAAAACCCTAGGGGAAGATAGTGAGTGGACTTGGATGGCATAAGCCACACACTTAGGAGTTGGGCTTCCAGTGTAAGAAAGTGGAAGAAGGAAATGATTTCGAGGTGTGTTAGGAGGTGCAGAAGTCTCAAAACATGGGACGGACTCTCTTGGAAGAATAAGAGTAGGTGATAGTGACATGCATATCTAGGGTAAAAGCTTGCTGAATAAGACATTGTAAGACACTAACCATTTAAAGCGAAAGATTATTGAGCCAAGCCCAGACTGATCTACCAACATAATAGTGGCCAAGTGCCAGAGTGCCTTAGAGACCGATCCACCAGCATATAATAGTAGTCAGGAGCGTTTTGCCCTATACATTTTTGATCCACCAACTATATTAGTGGGGCATCCAGAGCTCAATAAACCAAACTCTAAGTATAATAAGACATGGAAAGACACTAAGTACTTACAGTGAAACACCATGAGAGTTGGGGCCAGACTGATACACCGGCATAATAGTGGCTAGGAGCATTTTTCCTTGGAGACCGATCCACCGGCGATAATAGTGGTCAGGAGCATTATGCTCTGTACGTTGTCGATCCACCGGCTACAATAGTGGGGTTCCCGCACTCGCATGGATTGATAATAAGCCTGGTATGAAAAGAGTATTGATTAGAGATTTAAAGAATCAGTTTATTCGGACTATCGCTTGGCCTTTACTTATCTGTATTGGTTGTATGTTGTTTACTATGATCATGCTTGTGTTATATGTTTTTGTATGCTTAGCCTTAGATGCATGGTTACCTTGCTCAGTACGTAGCGTACTGGCCACCCGTTTCATGGGTGGTGCTCATTCCCACGAACAGAGGTCCCTACTGAGTTTGTGCAGGTAGGTGATGCTATTTTTTATGCTTATGAGGCATTGAGCGGGGCTGAGAGCTGAGCTTGCACTTGGCCTAGGGACCTAGAATGAGGTGGCCGGATTTTCCTTTTTACTATTCATTTATCTTATATTGGTTCATTCCAGACTTGTTTTACCATATTGTAACTTTTATCCCTTTTGGGTACTTTAATTATGAACTCTTGGATTATAAGCTCTTTCACGCGTACTCTAATTTCCGTATTATGAACATTTCAGTGCTTTTATGAATTCTTGACTTAAGTTTGATTAATGGTTGACGGTAATCTTTCTTAGCCTTGTAGTTAGTACATGACCAGCTGGGGGTCGGGCTTGTACTGATCACCGTGGTAATATCCTCGAAATTCACAGTTTTGTTTTCCTTGCTTCCATTATATCTTTTAATAAAACGAAATTTTTCAGTAGTGAACTTTGGGGGTGTTACAGTAGTGCCCATGAAAAGGATGATTAATACGCTGTGTACTGAGTAATATAACACTACAGTTATAAGAGAGTTGCATAGAATACAAAAGGTCATATAGAAGAATAATCATACATAATGAATGAACATGATATGATGCAAGAAGATGAACGAATTAGAATTCCATTATTCGGTATATCCACAATACATTTCTTATTCTTGTTGATTGTAATACTCCACTATTCTCAACCTACAGAACAATACCAACAATATGTAACCCCAAGGAAAAACACCCATAGCTACTATTCTTGTCTAGTATGACAACTAGTAAAACCTCAAAGAAAAATTCTCATGGCCACTATTCTCATTCAGTGGAATGAATAGGCCAATGAGTCTTTCACTTCAAATATTTATATCTTATTCATTATCATTTATCTCATATCATATTCTTATTTAAACTGAATTTAGAGAACCCAATATTCTTAAATCGGTGTAGTGGTCTCAAATACCTCTCAGGGCTCGTAAGCCACTAGTATCATTCGATGGAACAAACACACTACATCTCAGCCTTGGTCACGTGATCTTCCACTTTAAGTGATTAGTATCTTATTAATAACTTTATATCTCAAGATTACTATGAACACACACATATAGGTATTAAAAGAACATAATCCATCTTAAAATAATTATTCGTAACACATAAAACAAAACCACATGCACATCGAGACATTCCCCCGAGGAAAATGCCATATTTTCCCTAAAAACCCCTAATTTCACAAGGTAAGCTTAACTTCTACCCTGATACTTATTTTATCACCAAGTTTAATATCCATAATTAAAATATTATTATTTAAAATATACTAAAAAATTAAGGTCTAAATCTAATGTCTTACATATGCAATAATAGCCTACCTCTAGGGTTAGTATTCACATAGCCCTACAAAACCCTAATTTTACAAGGTAAGCATAACATTTCCCATAAAAATAAAATTACAAAAAAATTCAATAAACATTATTAACATCATATCCAAGAATCAAGGTTTAACTCCAACATTTTACACATACGATAATGATCCTGTCTCTAGGGTTACTAATTTAAGTATTTTTCTCATTTTATTAGATTTAGGCCATTATTAATTACTCCAAGTATTCCAAATAATATATTTAGCATATTTTGAACCAATTAACACATTAAAATACCAAATATTCTATATTTAACCCATACTGACCAAATTACCCTTAAGATAGTCAATATACGCTTATTTTCACAAAAATCCTACGTGTCCTAATATGAATGATTTTCAACTTCCAATATATATCATCATAATACTGATTGATCATATTCACTAAAAAAATTCTATACCTAGTCAAACCCATACCGACTAAATATTCCATATTTAACCCATACTGACCAAATTGCCCTTAAGATATCCAAAATACCTTATTTTCACAAAAACCCTATGTGTCCCAATATGAATGATTTTCAACTTCCAATACATATTATCATGATACTAATTGATCACATTCAGTAAAAAATTTATATACCTAGTCAAACCACATTAAAATACCATAGGTCATACTACACACTTAGGGTTACAAAATAAGATTTATCGCATCAATAAGATATAAGCTCATATTCTTCACATATTCTCACTTTTCATATATTCAATACCCCATCATCATACAACAACATTATCAGCATAAAATTATCATCTTAACAATAACAAATATGATATATCATACATTTATACACATTACACACAAAAACCCTAGTTAAGATGTGTGTCCTTACCAAAAATGTCTCTAGTCTCTAAGCATGTATAACCTAAGACTCCTCCCTCGATACCACCAAAACACAAAATAATAATCCATAATAATACAACATCATAACTCAATAAAAAAAATAGGGAAATACTAAGGGAAAGGAGGGTGTAAAATGGAGCAAAACTGAAGCAAACCAAGTCGTACAAGGATCGGGTTGGCTACAATAGAAGTTGGTGGAGAAAAGGGGAGTTGAGTGAGATATTCATGCAGTTGGGGGGTGTTGTGTGAGCTCCTCATATTGAAGGAGGGGAGAAAGGTGAGGGCCTCACATTGGTGGGGTGTGGCATCAAGGCCTCACGTTGGTGGAGGGTAGGTGGCGTGAATGATTCACGTTGGTGGGGTGTGTATGGTGTGAGGTTGTGGGGTTGTGGGGTATTTGGGGGGGGGGGTTATTGCATGAGTTATGGACTCAAATAAGGCCCAAAAACATGATATTCTCATGTTGTGGTTACTTTTTAGCATGAGGTGAGGGAAATTACATAGAGTTTTGCTAGTTAAAAATGGCAATATTTGATCAAACGATGCACACCAAAGCTGAGGGAAGAGAGACGAAGTCTAGGAGGTTGAGTGGTCTCAAAGAAAATGAATTAGGAAGGGAAGGGGAGTCGAATGGTGCAAGGATTAGCAAAGTGATTGGAAAGGTTTTGGATGGCAAATGAGTGTGCTAGGTTATTGCAACTAGGGTGTAGGTGTAGAAGGCAGGTGAGGCAGAGTAGGGGCAATGCAGCGCTGGGAAGGGAAAAGAAGAACCATGTGAAGGAGGGGGATTTATGGACAGAAGAGGAAGGGGGAAGAAAGGGTCAATCAGTAGGGATTGCAACGGGGCGGGTCGGGGATGGGGACTCGATCCCTGAACCCGACCCGATCCCTAAAACCCAACTTTATACATGATCCTCAATACCATCCCCGATCTCAAGCCTTTTTTTTTATATTATACTTTTAATTTATATTATATATATATATATATATATATATATATATATATATATATATATATTATTCAGGACGGGTTTGGGGATGGGGACCCTAAACCCATCCCCAAAAAAATCCCTGTTAAAAATCCTCAAACCCAAACTCGATCCTTAAATTTTGAACGCGAACCCGAATGGAAAATCCCCGATGGGCCCCCGAACCCACAGGGAAAATTGACATCACTATCAATCAAGATAGGGGAGAAGGAAAAATAAAAAATAAAAAGCGGAAAGAAAAAGAAAAGGAGAAATAATAGTGGGAAAGGAAAATAATTTAGGTTTAGGATTAAAATTATATTTAAATTTTAGAATAGGGAATAAGAGTAAAATTAATTTATCAATTGCTTAAGGTTATGGTTAGGTTAAAATATTAATGACTAGAAATTAGGATTAGATTTATGACCAAATAATTAGTACAAGATAAAAATATCAATTATTTAGGATTAGAATTAGGTTAAAGTATTAATTATTTGGAATTAGGGTTATATTAAATTTACAGTATTACAATTCCTCCTATTTTGTGTATTTTATATCACATATATAAGAATAATAAATATATTTTTATTGAGATATCAATATCAAATTGAGATCTAAAATAAGCATTTGTCCGAAAAAGAGTATTTAATTTTAAATAGATTATACAAAATATGGAGATAATTTTTTCCACTCCTATTACTCCCATAGTAAATGAGCACTTAGGCACATTAGGTCATAAATAACCAAAATATCCTTATAGGTGATTCACTCATTGAAATCTCACTTTAATACCATTTGTTATTATAACTAAATAAAATTCATGGCATAGATAAATACTATTAAAATAAACATGTTAGCATAAATTTCCAATTTTGGACATTTTCAAAAAGGAAAAAAATACCATTTTACCCCTAATGTACATTTAAGCTTATTTAACACATAAAACCTTAATTTTGTATATCTAGTCTACCATATTTCACATACTACTCACGCTTAACATAATACAACACTTACTAAGCATTTATGCTGAAAAATTATAGATTTCATGTGAAATGACACAAACATTTCATGCTGAAAAACTTAAATCCCTTATAACTATACCTAAACATGGCCAAATCTCAACATATTATATATCAAACCTTGAGTAAAACATGTGAGGAGTCCAATACTAAAGTCAAAAATAACAAAGTATGCCTTAGATAGGACAAACTAGCCCTTAGCCGAGCCACCCCTACAACACATATATAAATATTTTACCACAAACAACACTATTCTAGTATGTTATCATACATACCTTTAAATACATAAAAATTAATCATGCTCTTACACAAGTTCATATGGTCACATACTAAGAGAAAAATGATAACATTACCATGTGCATGCTTATCTTCATGGAATTACAAGGGAACATAACTTTTACTTAAGCATATCATGGAAACCCTAAACATATTATCAAATGATTTTTACACAGTTAAAAGGAGCATATGGGTTACCTCCTTCTAAGAAAAAAGGAAAAAAGAGAATAAAATCACCACAAGCCCTAGCTCCTAGCTATATCTTCTTCCCCTTAAAAATACAAAAATCCAACAACATAATTATAACCTATCACAACAAAATAATAATATAACACTAATAATCACTAATAACGAAAAAGGAAAATGAGTTACACCCAAGCAATGGGTGACGCAATAAGAGGGGAAAATAAGGAAGCATCTCTCTTCAATTTCTCTCAAATCTAACACTTATATATTTAATAAAAATATAACAAGTATTGATAAAGGATCAAGAGAAGAAGAACCAATAAAGAAAATGGAGGGAACAAATGGAGAAGGGTTGGTTCAACTTCAAGAACAAAAGGAGAAACTCTCAATGGTTAGGCAAAACTCAAATAAAAAAGGAGAGATGAGAGAATACCAACACTAAAAGTTGAAGATAAAAGAAAGAATGGAGCAAATGAAGGCACAAATGAATTATAAGGGGGTGGTGTTGGTTGACCATTAATGTGGAGGAGAGAGGAAGAGTTGACCAAGTTGTTTTTCCAACACTTGACTAAAAGGTTAAGTGTAAGTACAAAGTAGAAAAGAGTACGTGAGAGATAAAGTGATGTGATTATGGCTAAGATCTTGGAAAAAGACAAAGGAACAAGTACATATATGATCTAAGGTGAGGCTAGGTTGGTAGGATGAGTGATGGTGAAGGCATTTCGTAGATTTTGTCGCAATCTCTATCTTTTAGTATGATATTTTGAGTATTAAGGTAATAGCAAAAATATGACCTTTTCTGTTGATTTGATTTAAGGTCATTATTGGTTTTATAAACTATGAACATTATTGTCATTTATTTTCTTTTGAGTTATTAATAAATGAATGCAGTTGTTTCTTATAAATAGCCTTGCATTTAGTGTAAGTGGGACACGAGAGCTCTTGCACTAGGTGTGGTGATGATGTCTTTGATATTTATTTTAGGTTATGCAAATTTCTATATTTTGAATGCTTTTGATTTTTAAAAATCAAGGGTGTTACACAATCAACCTATATAACTACATATCTCCAACATCTTCATGATAATCTACATGATGTTTAGTAGTGGGTGCCCTTTTGCGTCTTTTTTCCCCGCATCCAAGCAAGGCTCATTGGCCTACAGTCACAAACCTAGCCATCACTATCACATCAAACATAATTGAGTCCCTAGATCCATTTCTTCGCCTTTCCCAAACCAACATTAATTTTGAGACTTTTATAGGTAGAGAAGGACACTTAGAAGTATTTAGCTTCTATGTCGACATATTGTTATTTCATTTAGTCTCTTAAATCACGACTTTTCTTAATGTCACCATTGAAAACCAATGTGTTTCTCATATACCACAACACCCCATGTTGATGTACAAACCAGAGTTTATTGAAACAATCATCCTTCTTATATACCAACTCAAATTAGTCTCACAAACTTTGAATTCCTTTTCAAAGATTAACGGTCATTGAAGACCATTTCCATCTTTCTTATGCTAAGTGCATTGTAGTAGGGCATGGAAATCCATTTCATTCATCCCATATGCATGGAAATAGCCTAGAGTGTAGTATCTACAACCTCCAAATATTCCTCCACTAACAATCTTCCCTACCCTTAGCAAATATTGATTTGTGTTGTTGATGCAATAACATCAAGAGATGATTTGAAGCACCCTTCACTAGATATTCTTCATTCATTGGATAAAACCATACTAGTATTCCTTTCATTCTCTTCTATACAAGTATATGTTTGTAATATAATTAGCATCATGTAGTGAGAATAATTTTTTGATCTAAATTACTCCTTTTAGTATTTAATTTTTTTATTTCTCATTTCTCTATATATTTCTATCTTGAGCATTGTTGTGCCTAAGGCTGTCATGAATCAGTATTCCAATGGTAGTTGTACTAACCTTTAATTCTTGTAAGATTGATCTCTAGAGTCCACTTTATGAATTCAGTAGGAGATTTACAAGGACAATGATAAGAAATTTGGTAAAAGGTCATATATGTGGTGGCCATAAAGTTGTTGACGTGGTAATGATAAATGTTTGTTATATTTTAATCTTTAATGTCAATAATATTTTAGTATTTTTATTTGTAGAAAATGTATTATTTTTCTACTAATATTACGTATAAGAGAGCAATAAGACCTTAAAAATTAATGTTGAAAAAAATATTAACCTCAAAAGTAGGTTGTTGGGCTCACTTTGAGTTAAAGGGAATTCCTTTGAGATTCCACCATGGGTCACAAACACCCTTTAATTATCTAAGTTACTTGTGTATATATATAAATACTACTTATACAAAATAAATTATTAATGAGCGTGAAAAATAAAATGTAGGGTTCAAACTTCAAACACATGAAATTGGGATACACATGCGGAGCATGAACTTTGAGTTTATTCTTCTTCTTTCACTTTCATAACAAATAAGAAATATATTATTGTTTTATATTTGGATCAAATAAAATTAGCAAAAATATGAATAAATAAGATTATATCTTGAATGATAATATAATCTTAAGTAAAAAAGCATATAAAATTTTATTTTAATTTTTAATTAAGACTACTATATCATAAAAATCCCTTTCTCATGTGATAACCCATGTACCATCATTAGCATTAGTGGTGATATAAACCAGACCAGATCAAGCTGTAATTTTACAATTTGATTTGGTTAATGGTTAAAAAAAATGGTTTGGTCAACTAATAGAGAACCAAAAACTTCAATTATTTATTCATTAATTGTTTAACCATATTACATTTCTCAAAAATATATACATAATTAATATATCTAATCTAATTTATATTATTGTAAACTTGTTGGATATTTATATATCCAACAATTAACTATTTTAGATTGTTGTGACCCGATGGATGGTTGATGCCTAGTGTCAATAGCATTCTTATGTTCCACATTTTTTCTTTTATAATCTTCCATGATTGGTACAATATATTTATAGTCTAAGCTTCATAACTATTCCCCAAATTATCAATTTCTTCTTTGAGGTAAGCAACATTATGTTGCCTACCATAAATTATGTGAACTTTTGAAAATTAAATTGTATAATTTTCTTTTAATATATGTTAGCAACATTTTTATTATTTTTATTATTTTTTAATTAACCATTAGTTATAACAAATTAAACTATAAAGGTTAAGTTAATTTTAAAATACATTTTGAATTGATTAAAAAAAGTAGCGACAAAAATTCAATTTAATTTGGTTAAGAGTTAACTACTATAAGCTATACTATGTGCTAGCCTAGTTACCATTGTAATTTGTGCACACTCTTTGAAAATATAAATTACCTCCCCTCTTGTAACTTTTACGCCATGAACATTGTATATCATATTGACGTCATCATGATGTTAGCATTTTTTTTATTGAAATATATCTTAATAGGATTATTAAAAATTAAAAAAATAATATATCATAACAAATAGAAATTCATATTGGTATACTTTTGGAGAAAAAATATGGTAAAAAATAGTGATGAAGCATAACATAATAGTAGCGAAATATTATGGTAATTATAGTGAGTATAACAAATTAATTTTCTAAAAAAAAATCGCAACTAACATTGGTGAAAACTAAAAATAATAATGTGAAATATGAATACAATTTTGGTGAAACATAAAAATAAATATGATGAAATGTGGAAGTAACTATGGTGAAATATAGAGTCAATATTAGTAAAATACAAGCATAATAGTTGTATTGTGATGACTATGTGTTTAATTAGAGTAAAATATGAGAAAAATAATAGTGAAAATTTAATATAATAATGACGAAACATGAGTAATAATAATGGAAAAATAAAAGGACAAGAATGTTGAAATATGAAGATAACTATATTGAAACGTAGAAACGATAATGAATAAATACAAATATAACAATAATTGTATAATGATGAATATCAATTCAACAATAATGACAAGATAGAAAAATAATAATAAAAGTTTAGTGTAAAAAAAATAATGATAAAACATTACTAATAATAGTTATAAAAGTTTAATTTAATAGTAAAAAGCTAACAACATCATAACAATAATTGTGAAATATCATCACCATAATGGTTTAACAACAATGAAATATTTGATAATAACAATAGTAAAACAATGATTTAGAGTGAGAAAAACAATAATAAAATATCATAGTAACAATAATAAAATATCGGCAATAGTAATAGTACTAATATTAATAGTAAAATCTTATTTCAGTTAATAAAAAATATAATACTAATATTTTACATAATAGATTTTAAAATTAAAAATATAATAATATTAATTTATATTTATAAAAAAAAACTTTAAAATATGATTATATAATTTTTGTTTTTATTTTTTAAGAGTTAAAATTAAACATAATTTAATTTATAAAATCTCAAAAGATTATTCCCCTCTGGCATCAGCTGTCCAGTGAACCACAGAATATTGATGCGATCCCCAATCGAGGGACCCGGACTAAAAGTATGCTATCGATCAATTGAATTCGCAGCGCGAACTGAGAGCCACATTGGTGCAAATTTAGAACCCAATCGAGGGGCCAATCAAAGAAGGAAGCGGTTGCGTGGAGCGATTGGATAGACAGCTGCAAAAATGGCGGAACTCGATGACGAGGGTTTTGGGGAATTTGAATTCGCACCGAAGAAACAGTTTAACTTTAATCAAATCAATGTCATAAACACTAATGTGAATGGCAGAGCCGGTGATGATGACGATGATGACTGGGGTGATTTCGTTGCCACCCCGCATCAGCGACCCACTCCTGGTACATCGCCTCAATTCAGTTTATCTAATGGTATCTCTTATCAGCATCAATCACCACTCGCGCCCTCCACAAATTACGATCCGTTGGGTTTCTTCAACAATGGCTCAGTTCATTCATCAGGCGATTCATCTAAAGTAGGGAATCCTTCCCGTTTGGATTCGCAGAAACTTGATAAGCCGAGAGGACCTCTCCCGCTATCGTTATTCGGTTTGGAAGAAGAAGACCAAAAAGAAGGATCCGAATTGGTAACTGAATTATCGCCGACAACGAATTACGCGAATGCTGGGATTCATTTAAAAGCGACTCAGATGGTTAAAAACGGCTTTACATTGAATTCAGATGCCGGGATTAATGATATTATAACAGGGTTGTACTCGCAGAATCAGCAGATCAAAGTTGAATATGGATCGAATTTGAAGGGAGATCCTGATTTCAGTGGCGATAATGAAGGTTCTGATTATGATGAAGATTGGGAATTTAAGGGTGCTGTTCCTGAGAACGGTGGCAAGGAAAGGAATTCAAAGGTATATACAGGTCTTTTGTGCTTTTGAATTCTAGACTCTTTGGTATGCTGAAGTTTATTCGTTATTGTTGTTTGCTTCAGGGGGGAAGTGCCTACGACTTGTTCGGATCCAAGACGCAGACGGTGTCGATGATTGACCAAGAAAAGAAGGCGGGTATTAACTATTATTCAATATTTCGGACATTTATTTATTTATTATTTGATTTTATTTTTGTATTTGAACTTCAAAGTTTTAGTTCTAGCGTTGCTGTTGGTCAGTATCGTTTCATTTCCTGGTGCATTAGTTCATCAACTAGGAACTTAGATGCACAACACCTTCGTGGCATGTTTTTGGAAAAAGGCTTGTTATATGGGGGTGAGTGTGAAATACCGGTCCGTGATTCTCCCTTGACTGTTTAGAGTAGTTTCCCTTAAGTCATACATATTTCTCTAGTGTTGATGCCCAGTTTTGCTGTTTGTGCGTATGGTCTGCGTGCCCTGCCTGTACTAATGATAGGCCTAACGCTGCTGTAGACTCACTGAGCTGACATTTTGATTTTTCATGTGTGCGGAAAGGTCAGGAAGCTCCAAGCACCGTTGAGAATAATCCTGCATTACACGGTTCAGTTAATGGATTTGCCGTTCCTTTTTCTGCATCAAACCGAGTTCCTGAATTATCCGGTATAATGGATTTTGCATTGGATTTCAAGTCCAGTACAGTGACTTCTGATACATTAACTTCTCATCCTCTTTCTCAAAATGAGGCTGGTAATGGAAACGAAATAGCATCTACTTCACTGGATGAAAATGATGATTATGATGAATTTGGGGACTTTGTTGATGCTTCCTCAGTATCAGGATCAAAGATTCAGGTGCAAAACTTACTTGAAGCTATAACAGATTTAATGTTCTTTAACATGCTCATTTGCCTTTGTTTTCTATTTGCAGGGACAGCATAAAGGTACCCAAATGGGTGCTTCTGAAGCACAATTATCAGATGGAAAAATTCAGGTGCATGACTCGATGGTTTCTTTTTATCTTCTTATGTTAGTTTGTTCCAATCAAGTGGAATAGCAGGGGTGAAGCCCAACTTCACACCCATACTTATGAAGATAGTGTTGGTATCATTTTTTAGCCTGTGCAAAACTACACACGAAGTATCCATTCTGTCATCCACTTGTAGACTTTCTTCCCTCAGATGGTTTCTTGCATTCAATTTGGTTCTCCTACAAGTTGATTGCCCTTTGATAATAGAAACTTGGGCTGGTTTTTGTTTCATTTTGTAGTGTGCCTTCTATTTCATGTCTTTTAACATCAACACTGTGAGACTCTCTTTTTTACTTGTAACAGCTTTATTTTTCTTTTTTTTCTTTTATCAATGCTAGGTTGGTGGAGATGAAAGAGAAAACCTTAGAGGAGCTTTGCCACTCTCTATTTTCAGTGATGGGGCGGTGGGTTCTGAAGGCAGTCATGAGGACTTATTAATTCATAAACCTGCTGTTAATCCTACAAACAGTGTTAACCGTCATGATTCAAAGATATCTATCCAGGATCTCATATCAAATTTATACAGTGAAGCTCAACCTGCTCAAGCCATTTCTTCTGTCAATTCTCTTAAGAAAACCACTGATCATGGCTGGCCTTCCACCCAAAAATTTTCGGCTTTAAGCTCTGTGAATGGCAATGATGGTCTTGATAAAAGTTCTTGGGAATTCACGGATGCCTTGACTGAGACCAAAAGCAGAGGTTACTCTGTGGAACTGGCTCATACTTTGTCCAAAAAGCCCTCAGAGATGCAAAATTTTTTGGATTTCTATAGCAAATTAAGGGACAATTTATGCCTTACGGTTTCATCTCTTCTAGATGATATAAAGGTCAGCATTTCTGTACTTGTGAATTTTGCGTAATGTGGACTTGTAAATGTCTTCTGAAGTTGTGTGTTCTTGTGAGGGAACAGACTTGTACTTTTACTGGCAAGGGGGGGAAAGTGGAAATGGACAATAATGAAATCCAGGTTAGTGGTCTTTCTTTTCCTGATATATACTAGAGGGACTTATGCTGTCTTTTATTTGCTATTTGTGGAATTTTAATTTCGCATTTTGTTAGTAATTAGGTTTGATTACATTTCTTAGAATGATAGTCTTGCATCTCATACAGTGGAGTGAATGGCTGGGTGCTTCCCTTTTTGTAGGAAGCGCACAATATTCTCCAAGACAGTTTGCCTTCTTGCATGAATGAAAATTATGCAGAGAAACAATACTCGAGTGATAATGGCATTGAGCAATTTCTTGAGATTCTGAGTGATCCAATTTTCCAAACACTTGACTCTGAATACCTGCTATCTAGCAGGTTGTCGTTGGTATGTATTTCTTGCTGTCAACTTTCTTGAGGGATTAAACCAACTTTTCAATACTGGCCGGTTGCTTATGTTTTAATTTGAACAATTAAAGGGTGTTGCATGAATATCAAGTGTATCCTTGTTAGCCAAATGGCTTCTGTCAACCAATCCCTATCTTTGCTATTAGCATTGATTTAACAGCAATGACAAATTGCGTAGAAGCTTGTTCCAATACACAGCAGAACTTGTAAAGTAGCACCAAATAGAGAAGAGGCTGAGAAGAATGTGGCACATTAGGCTGATTTGATATCACCTCCATTTTCATATATTTGTTATTTCAGATTTTCTGCTGTACTATCAGAGCTATAAATAGATAATTCCACCGTGCCATTTGCTTGCTTGTTAACTTTGTTAGGATGATTGAAAATGGTTGCTAAAATAATATTGGAAGTAAGAATTTTCTTAAACTGCTACACATTGTCCTTCTTATGAAGGGGAAAAACCTTTTATGGATAATCATCTTCCAACTGAATTACATCCGAAAGAGTGGCCGGTCAAACTGCAAGTCAAACTATACTTTCCTCTGTAGATGAAGAAAAATGAGCTAATCGGTAAGCAGCTTCATTATCTACTTCCCAACATGTGGGAAAATATTCTTATCTCATGAGTTATGATTATCTTCATTCAGGCCTACAAGTTCAGATTTCATCTACATTCCCACGCAAAAGAGCATTATACTCCTGCCAGCAATCAGTTTGAACAAAAATCCTTTTGAAGGCCCATTCCCAATCCTGCTGCAAACAAACCTTACTGAAAAATTCTCTGCCATTACTGTCATCTAGGCATTGGCCATGTGCAGTTTGAACATCCTTATGCGAGTCCGGAACAACTAGATTTACCACCGCACCTTTGTGCTCATCCATAATAAAGGTTTGGTTTTCTCCACCTTGAGTGTCACTTCTGCTGATGCACACCTCCTTGAACATGCCTCTCTCGCTGTTTTTTTTTTTCTTTTAATGGACAGCTTGGAAGTGTCTAAGAAACTTTTATTGCATTTTGAATGGCCACTCTTGTTTTTCCCTCTCATTGCGCCATTCCTTTCCCTTGCTATACTTTCAAGTTCCACATTCACTATATGCAGAAAATATCCCACTGTCCAATTTTCCCACCATCTAATGCACCCAATCCTGCAAAATTCCTGACTAATATCCTCTGATATTAATGCTAAAGGTGAACTGCCAGATCTGGAAAGCATAATGACACCACAGAAATACATGGAGATCATCTTTATTACGTACCTTGCAGCAGTTCACAAGGGTTCAGCATTTATCACTTTTTTCATAAGTCTTTTTTTTCTTTCTTATTTTGCAGCAAGATTTGTGGAGTTCCTAATGCAAACCTTCACTTTATTAGAAACATTTGCTTTAACACATTTGTTGCCATCCAAAAGGCTCACTCATATCAGCAAAACCTCATCACTCATCTAGTAGCTGAAACCCCAACTTAAGTATGCCACTTACTCTCATAAAGCCATATACTCCTATCCCTCCCCCACCTCTACTCAAACAATGCCAAGGACATCTGTCACATCTTGAGGGGCTACTATTATTGTGTGGAGCATTGGACAAGTAAATATCTATATGTAGAAATGATGAGTGTTGCAAATATAATATTATCAAAATTATGTTATTCAAGAGACGGAAAGCGCAGAGTAACTTCAACAAAAGGAAGATGAGATAGCCATCTAAGGTAGTGTGGACATGACAAAAAAAAGATATGCAGGGACCGGTGAGGATGATTTGAAGCTGTTTGTTATTGGTGGTTCTAATGGGTAAACTGTCAGGGGATCTGAGAAAAGCATGGATAAAACTCCAACAAATTTTGAGGATACTTACATCTCACAGCTAACAAAGTTATTAGTGCGTGTGGATTCACGTGGTCAACATTGTTGAGGGCACAAGGAATGGATTTTTGTTTGATTTATAGTTTGTTCGGTAGTAGTACTGGAAAGTGGAATATAGAAAATGGAAGCCATATTCCATAAATGGTATTTTTTTTAAGGAATTGATGTTTGGAGACACGTGAAGAATGCCCATGGGATATGGATTGCTTCACACTCTAGATTGTAAGAGTTTCTGTTGGCTTTATGTAGTTAACTACAAGTGCATTTGTATTTGTTAATCTCTACAAAATTATTCTGTAAAATGTGTCCAATTTTTAATTTTAATTCCCATTTTGTGGCATTAATGTTTTGATGCTTTCTTATATAAGGGGCGGCATATCTGTGCTGTGAAAGTTTCAATATACGCCTTTTACAGTCTCCATGATACACCTGGACCATTATATTTTTACTCAAATAATTTCAAGTTTATTTTTTCCTTCAAAATATAGATAATAATATCAAATTTATTATCTGGATTGCAACTTTTCAATTTGTCTAATTTACTACATTGACCAGTGCAAAAGGTTTCACCAAAAAGCTTTTAGCTAACACCATAATGCTATGAGAGTTGAAAACTACAAACCAGGCTGTCAGTTAACCTATGTTACTTGATTAACGCAAGTGATATGTTGATGTACAGACTGCTTGAGCCAAAGCACTTGAAGTTAGTGTTGCACGGCAGGTTCATTAAGAATTTTTATTTAGTATTGGATTTTGCTTGATATTTTTGTTACTTAATGACTTGTACTTAGGCTGAAAAAGATTGGAGGATTGCAGTTCAACTCTTAAGACATGCTACATATACAGTAAGGATTCTGGCTATGGCTTCAGGGGTGGAGCAATCGTCTTATGTTAGCACATGGTCAAAAATTCTCTTTGTTTGCACACAAGAGTTGAAACACGGTACATCTATCTGGATAAAGGCTTTAGAAACCGGTGTGCAGGGTCAGATTTTGTCAGATATCCAAGGTATGAGATAACTATGGTGCTTGTCTTTTTTGTATTTACCGTTCTTCCTATACTTGTGATTGGCTAGGAAATGGGAATGAACAAATTAATTGTAAATATTTTTATATCAACTTCTAATCTTGTCAAATCTTTCAGGCCAGCAGAAAATTCTGGCACTGGGAGAAGTCTATAGAGTCGTTGAGCTTATTGGTGCAACATCGAAACTTTATAAGCCATGGATTTTAAACATGGTAGATCACATGAACATTTTCACTTTCTTGGATGAGTGTTCTAGTTTGTGGTCAAGTTCAGGTCTGCTAGAAGCCCTTCAACATGTGTCGGATGTATCTGAATTTGGTCAGAGTGTCATGGGGTTGATTGATGCTCTCAATAATATCCGGGATATTGATTTGAATACTATGCATGACGCAACATTCAAGCGGCAAAGTACCATCTGTCGGCTGTCATTACTGCCTCATGAATTATTCCAAGGTAATCTTATATCTATTCAGAGTCAATATTGGCTGTAAAATTGCCTATAGAGAAGATATGGTTTGGTCTTGGGGAAGTCGGATTACTAGCCAATTGGTGCATACAATAACCTGTTTTAGGTATGATGATGTACGCTGAAGGTAATGATAGTTTAGTTGAGACTAGAACGATTTTGAGGTAGCTATGAAGTTCTCAACGAAGGGCAAAAATTCATGAAACCGTGTAGGATAAAAGGGCCCTTTATTTCAATATATTTTTAATTGGCTTGGTTCTTTAGTAATGTGCCTCCCGACCCCGCTCCTTCTTGCCTTCGCCGCCACCATGTTCGTGTATATCCTTACTGCTTTCCATATTCCCTTCGTCAGTCTGTTATTTTCCCTCTGAAACCATTTTTTTTTCTTTCCCTCCTTGGACCAGACCTAAAGATGGTATCATGGAACGACGAGAGCTACTTGCTCAATTTTGCCAATTTGTGGGCAAATTTGATCAGCTGTGATCCTCCTAAATTGCCTCAGTTGCGCCTTGGCTAAAGAGACAACCAGACTTATTTGGCAACTCCTTTGCTGAACTTCTGTCCAAACAAAGGCGGCCTTGCAGATAAGGCCTTCTGACCTTGAACGCAGGTATGTTGTCACAGTAGTCATAGAGTATACTTGGGGGTGAAGATGGCTGTTGCTCAAAAAAGTCCCAACTACCACTATGTTGCGCGATTGATGGATCCTGTCGGATAATCTTGCCTTCCCATAATTTTGTAGTCATCATTCTTTTGGCAGTGCAGAATTGTAATATAGTGTTTGGTTAAGATATCGAGATACTGGCTTTCATATAAAGAAAAGGAAAAGATGAAGAGATATAGTGATACCGATAGAAATATTCGGACTGGGAAGGACTGATGCAGATTGAAGAAAGGGTTTTGCTTTTGTAGACGTCGGAATGAATCCATTTTCTCCTGTGACAATTGTTAGTTTGTTACACCATCGAAGATTATAAGTTATAATATGATACTGTTCCTACATTAAAGCACAGACCGAGAGGAGGCGAAACTGAAAAGCGTTGACTATGTCCATTGATCATTGTGCTCCAACAATGATCGAGTTTCAGCAAGATAATTATTATTATTATTTCGTTGCTGAAAGGAGTCTGAGCAAGATTGAGCCCCGGAAACTCAAACAGTGTAGGAAATCAAAACTAAAAACTATGGTTTTAAAAACCAAACCGGTATCGTAACTGATTCACTGATTTAGTAATTGAACTAGTAGTTTGGCCTAGTCGGATTAGTGGTATATATTAAATTAAAAAATATAAAATATGTAAAAAATTAAACTATATATGAATTTGATTGACTTTCAACTGGTTTGTTGATCGGTTTATCGGTTTTTACTCGTTCGGCTGATTTCTATTGGTTTTAAGATCTTAAGAACTGGTATATAAAATCTGACAAATGATCCAACCGATTTGCTGGTTCACCAGCCGATTCGGTCCAATTTTTAATACTATGCTAAAACATTAATCATCGTATGACTATTGTGTAGAACTTCAATTTATATATCTGTCGGAGAGGCGAAAGTTAGCCTAGGCATTTTAACTAGTTTTTAGTTTATTTATATTTGAAAAAAGCTATTTTAAGTAATGTTAAAAGTATTTGGATGTTATTTTGAGTTTAAAAGTTGAGATTATTTATAAAATATTAAACTTAGTATGATTATGAAATTTTTTTGAATCATAAATTCCGAAAAAATATAAAATAGTTCTTAAAAATTATAAAAAATAACTTTAAAAATAATCTATTTTATTTAAAAAGGAAATATATTAAAAAAAACTCATTTCTTAAAAAGTATTAAAATGCATAAATTTGTTTTTTAAAACAATACCTGGCTTTTTTTATAAAAAAAAAAACTTATTTTTTGAGGAAAAAAAAATATTCAACTTTTTGGAAAAAAATATATATATGTATCTTATTTTAAAAAAAATATATATAACTTTTGGGGAGCTTAAATTCAAGTTTTCGAAATTCTCTCTTCTATTCTCAAAAAAAAAAAAATCATTGTAAAGTTCAAAGTCTTCAAACTTTGTATTTGATCCTTTGTAAATCTTTTTGTAGTATAAACTACAAATTTTATAAAATTATATTGTTGTTTATTTCTGTTTGTATCTCTTCTTCATTTGTTATGTTTCTCTCATATCTCAGGCAATTATTGGTATCAGAGCCGGAAGAGAAATGTAGGAAATGTTAGTTCATTCATTCATTGTTTTAAATTATTTGCATTAGTGTACTTTTGAGTCCGTTAGAGCATGGTGATTAATCGTAAGTGCTAGGTTAGGCTTTGAAGCCACCCTCCCCTACTTGCGTAGGAATTACATTTGTGTATTAATTTAAACAAAATGAATTTATTTTTTAGAACTACATCTCTTTCTTTACCTGCTTCTTATTCTTCCGATAATTCAAAGGAAAATACAGTAAATAGTGAAGAATATGTTCTTGAAGAATTCAAAGGATTAGTTGGCAACTGGAAACTTAAATAAATTCAAAACGATTTAATTTATAAAACTTCAAAATGGTACCGTTTTCAAACAAAATATATTTGCAAAACCGAAGAAAAGGATATCCAAATTTCAAAACATTTTAAAACAACACAACTCTTTAAAAAAACATGAAGAAAAACATTGAAGATGATTTTAAATACATATATATTGGTCTTGTCCAAGTTGGCTTCAAACCTTTAACAAGAGAAGGATTAAACATTTTAGTTCTTTCTATCCTTAGAGATGCCTAACTTACAAAATTTGATGATTTAATTCTTAGAAGTTGGAACCATTGAATCAAGTCTGTGATGGTCCCATCTTTTTTAACTATTATTCAAATCTCTTAATTGCTTTGAGAGATCCAAACCTTCTTCATTCACTGGTTCTCCAAGTAAAAGTCCATGGTTATGAAATTCTTGAAGGATCAATCCCAGTTGCAATAACCTTCATAGTCCATTACAAAATTATGCAAATAACCTTCAATACAAAAGCTAAACTCCAAATGGAAGGATGTTACACTTCCAGAAGATTGACTCCTAAAAAAAGATACTCCTCTACAAATAATCAAAACCTAGCCTCCAACAGAACCAGACACTGAGTTAAAAAAAGTAATCCATTTTACTAATGGAACAGGTAAACTCAACTTTCAAAGATTCCAGAGCTTACGTTTAACAGACACATTCTCATCCTCTTCCACCATTTATATTAGAAGAATTTTAGAGATACCTCCTATCATAACCCTTCCTTATGAACAAAGAATGAATTTTATTTCTAGAACTTCTTTTGAAGCAACAATTTATGATTCCAGAACACCCCACTCGATTTATGCCAAACAAAACCCCTCATCTCCACAAAAAAAAAAATAGAATCTCCACAAAAGAACCCCCCTCCAAATTCTACAAAATTTTCTAAAATAATAGAAATTTTGATAAACGGTTTAGAGAAGGATTTTGAAATCAACAAATAACTTCTTAAAAAATATGTATATAGAAAACATAACACAGAGAAAAGAAATTAGTTTTTCAAACATTTTCTTGAACAACAACATAATATTAAAAAGGAATGTTATGATTTTATTCAAAACAAAAAAATCATATCTTATTCTTTGAATGGTTCGATCTTTACGCAGAACAAAACAATATTGATATCCCTTATTTAGAAATTAAACTCGTTACCATTTGAAATAAAACTAAGACTTGACAAATGAAAAGAGGAACAATCGAATATGAACATCCACCTCTTCAAAACTTAAAAATAATCTTAGGAGAAAGTTCACTTGAACTCAAACCATTACGTATTCCTAAAGAAAACCTAGAAGAAACCATTAAAAAAATTCTCCTTCAAAATAACTATACAAACATACATCTCAACACGATTGGTTCACAATTAACAAAATTGGATAAGCAAATTTTTAATAAAAAAACAATTCTACCAGCAGTCCAAGTAACAACCTCTTTACAAATTACTGAAACCAAATCTTACAATCAAAATTTCTTGTTGGGAGTTGACCGCAAATTGGAAAAAGAAGTGCTTTAGAAGGACATCCAAAACATAGCCTCCAGACAAATATTTGCAAGATGACTAGCCATCCTCTTAGCATTCAACTTTGATATTAAATATATCAAAGAAGAATCTAATTTCATCCCTGACTTTCTAAAAAGAGAATTTCTTCACAGAAAACCTCCTAATGCCACCCAAGATGAAGGATAAGGGAAAACAACCACTTGAAACAAAACCCATAAAATCCTGGTACGAAGATATCATTATAGACAAAGAACAAAAACAAGCCTCAACATCTCAAAACCTAGAATCAACAAATATGCAAAATTGGTTCGAGACTCTTAAAAATTCTCCACATGCTCTTGAAGCAATACAGCAAATGATCAAATATATATCAAAAATAGGGAGTTTCTCTAACCCTATTTTAAAAATCGAGGAGGGACATTCTTCTCAAAATTAATTTTAAAATCTCCTTCTTTTCCTATTTTAACAATACCTTTTTCAAAACAAGTTGTTCAAAAAGAAAATCATTTTTCAAAAATCTACATAATATTTTACCAAAACTCACTTTCAAATTATTACAAACATTGAAGAAGGAAATTTCAATCCCGATCCTTTTATCGCTCTTCAAAAAATGTTTTCTGAGTAGTTTTACAAACTTTGGGACCTACATAAACTCCAAAATTACTATATGTTAATTATGGAAAACACTGACTTAACGTCATTCAAACAATTCTTCCACAAATACTCCCCACAAGAACCAACATATTTCAATGCAAAATCCAAAAAATCCTTCATCCATTTGATTGGGGAAAACCCCTTGAAATACCAAATTGGATCCCAAAAACTTACAAAACCTCAAAATCCTTCTCCTTTTCCTATAACTACTAGGATTACCAAAAAAATCTGGTACAATATGTTCTTCACACAAAATGTTAGAAAAAGCCATTCACGGCTATTCTTTTTCCAAAGCTTTACCAAGAAAGACTTTCCAATTTGGTTCATCAAATAGTGGAAAGACTTCAGTTCCATACTAGAAATCTTACCTCCCCAAATGGATGAAGCCCTAAACACATTCAAAACTCTCTTCTAGCCTACCTCAAAACAAAAACAATTTCTCCATTATTCCATTTTTGCTCAAAATTCTTATATAATTGGGTTTCTCATGGGATGTTGAATACTAACATATAGATGTCAATCTTATTCTTGTTTGAAAGTTCAAGGTTAAATGGTGGAAAAAAATTCAAGCCATAGTGAAATTCTCTAAATTATATATATATATATAATTGGGTAAAAACGCATAAAAAAATCTAGTCTGCCAAAATCTTATGACCTTCACCTCTCCAAATTGTTTCTACGCAAGCTCAGTTCTTGGTTTAAAAATCACAAACAATAGCCTAACTAATTGCAGCGAAAATATAGGTGAATACCTGTCCATTTTAGAATAGGTACTTGCATTGCAAACAAGATCCCCTACATCATCATCATTTGTGTCCCTCATATACTATGGTGATGATAATGAAGACGATTGTTACAAGATCCTTTCGTAATAGTCGAAACAAAAACCAACAAACAAAGAAAATCCACTATTAGTAGATTCCCGCACACAACAGACAAATGAAAAAGGAAAAATACAAAATCAAGAGGGGACAACAAACTTTCGGTGGATATCTTGACAAATCTTTGATGGACCCACAAAGAAGCTAAAGAGGCAAGCAAAATTTTAGCGGGTATCCTCTGGAACCCACAAAGAGACAAATAGTCACGGTGGACACCTTAAAAAATAAACAGACGTATCTTTCGGTGGAACTTTTGACTTTAAAGAAAAAATAATTCCACTTTTGTGGAATCTTTTGTCAAAAGTTATCAGTACTTCAAAGGACTCTGCCTATAAAACCAAAGATCAAGGATCAACTGGGGGATAGATTCTCGGGAGCTCAAATTCAAGTCTCGGATATTCTCTCTTGTATTCTCAAAATAAATCATTGTAAAGTTCAAAGTCTTCAAACTCTATATCTAAACCTTTATAAATATTTTGTAACATAAACCACAAAATTTATAAAACCATACTTTTATTCATTTGTATTTGTATCTCCTCTCCATTTGTTGTGTTCCCCTCATATCCCGAGTGATTGTTGGGTGTGTGTGTGTCTATAAATCTTTCTTTTTAAAAAATTATTTTTCTTTTTCAAATTTAACAAAAAAAATTAGTTTTTTTTCAATTATTTTTATCATTTTAATAACTTTCAAAAAATTATGTAACTTTTAATATTTATTATAAAAAGATCACTTAATCTAACCTGCTAATGAAAAGGATGTTGACAATGGAAAATATAGAGGTACTTAAGTGAAATTGTTTAACATACATAGTACATTTAAATTATTTGGTACTATCAATGTTCATAAATGAAATTTATCCTAAATTTTAGTTTTATAATATGACATTTGAATTTTTTATTTAATTAGGCGTTATGTATTTTGAATAGTTCTATAATAATACTATGTTATGTCCAATTTAGTACCATTTTTCATATTACTAGTCCTCCAAACTAAAATAAAAAGATTGCAATGTCAAATAATCTTTCTACGTTATAATTGTAATTTTTTTTATCATTTGAATTTTTTATAGTATTTGCATGTTTAGCAATTTAAAAAGAAACTTTGTTCAAAACTACTTGAAAATAAATTCCCAATAAATATGAAAAATAATCAAATGAAAAAAATAGTCTTAGAAAATTATGTGTTATTTGTTTATACTTCTAGTAATGAAAGATTAACAATATTAATATAATTATATTTGAGTAAAAATAAACTTAAAATTATTATAGCATTTTTTCCATTTTCACAAATACCATCATATGTCATTGGCAAATTGCATGGCCCAAATGTATAGTAAGGTGCATCTCATGTCTATTTTGTCTTATGTGTATGTATAATTCCTCTTATTTACTACTCTAAAATTTATTAAAAATATATATGCTCATAGAAAGAATACACATCTTATAAAAATACTCATATTTTCCAACAAAATATACTATTTTGAATTATAAAATATATATCTTGCAAAATATAAATACACAACTCAACAGAATATATATAAATTCACATAATATATATATATGCACATCTTAAATAATATAAATACACACCTTACAGACTTACAAAATATAAATATATATCCGAATAAAAATATGTATCTTAAAAAGAATACACGTATTTTATAATAATAATAATAATAATACACACATATTATTAGAAGAATACACTTTTTAAATATGTAGAATTTTGTTAAAACAGTAATACACATTTTATCAAATAGACTATAAACAAATTTATATAATTACACGTAAGTAAACAATCAAGTGAGACTTGATTTTTTTCCTTTCCTTTTGGTTCATTTTATATAAAATATATTATAAACAAATATATATCATATTTCTTCTTATTGGAAGCACATAACACAAAACAACACTATATGCATTTATCAAACAATGAGTATATGGTGTCACTTATTACAACATAATAATGGTGTAACATGTGATATTTTTGTAAATAAATCAACGACTTTTAAGAATAATTGTATATAAAGGTATATGCGGTGCCATTGTGTAAATAATACCAAATGTTTATTTATTTAAATTTAATCATGGTCTTTATGATGTTTCACCACAATATGTTTCATGTTTTGCCATAATTTGTTTAGTATTTTACTATAATATGCTTCATGGTTCCCCATAATATGCTTAATGTTTCCGTATGGTCTAGCATTATGTAGTGTACTTTTCTCCATTGTTATGTTTCACCTAAATGTGATTAATGTTTTACCACAATATACTCAATGTTTTACCATGATATGCTTAATGATTTACGATGATATACTTGGTGTTTCACGATAATATGTTTGATGCTTCACTATAGTATGATCAATATCAGTTATTGTTATATTTTATCATAGTATGTTTGATATTTCACCTCTTGTATCAGCCTACTTGATTTTTTACCTATGTTTGACCATTTTTTTATTTTTGAGAATTTTCTCTATAAATGTATATCCATATTGTTATCGTTTTACTTAAATTAAACTATTATTATATTTTCCACCAACTAAAATGATGTAGTTTCATTATTATTTTTATGTTTCACCATAGTTACCTCCATGTTTCACTATTGTCACATTCATGTTTCATCATTGTTATTTCCATATTTTACAATAATTGTTATTATATTTCACTAATATTAATTGTGATTTTCTTATAAAACTAATTTTTCATGCTAAACCACAATTGTTTCCATATTTTACCACTAAAGTGTTACGTTTTACCATTGTTGACTTTATGTTGCCTCTATGTTCTATTATAGTTGTTTCACTATAATTACTTACGTATTTTACTACTATTCCCCTCCATGTTTCTCTGAAAAAATTACCTTGTCATATTTTATTGTAATTATCTTCACGTTTAATGACCACATATTTTTTTTGCTATAAGTGTATTAATATAGATCTATATTTGTAGAAAAAAATCTTAAAAATATTATGATATAATTTTTATTTATTTTTTGATAATACTACTAAGTGATATTTTGATTTAAAAAATTGCTAACATCATGATCATATCAAAAAGTACACTATTTACACAGTATAAAGTATGATTATCAAGTTGCATACATGTGTAGTGAAGTGATTGCATGGTGTTATATAAAAATTATCATTTTTTTTAAAAGTAAATTATCCTTTCTATTTTTTTTTATAAAAAATTATCCTTTTTTTGGCAAAGTTATAGGATGAACCGAGGAGTACCTTTATAGGTACACTCAGTGTATAAAATAATAGATTTTTTACTATATATCCCAAAAATCATCTTGTTTTTTTTTCCTTCTATTTCACACAAACATTTTATCTTTTTTTGATCTTATACTCTATCTTATATTTTTGTTAACTTTCTTTAATATTTATTTGTTAGAAGATGATAATTTTAATCCAAACTCAGAATATTATTCTTTACTTTAAAAACTATCATACAATCAATTAAGAACTACCAAAGTTCAAATTAAGCTTCGTAATTAATGAAAATGAATTGATCATGAAACCCTACAACAACAATAAATGTAATTTTACACATACTAATTATTTCTAATTGACTGAAGAGTATATAAAGAATCTAATGAACTTTTTGTATGAAGGACGAAGTTAAACGCCGGTAATGGAGTATTCTGTGATTGCTTAGTTAGCCAAGTTTGTGTAAAAAGGTGATAAAAATTTCATTAAACAGATATAATTAGCACTTCTTTATATACACAAGTAATTAATATACTTATGTAACACCTTCAAAATTCACTACTGAAAATTTTCATTTAATAAAGAGGTTTAACATAAGCGAAATAACAAAACCGTGAATTCTGGGGATATTACTGCCACACTTAGTACCAGACCGGTTCACTCCTACCGTTCCAATACCAAGTGTTAAGGCTGAAGAGTTTTATCATTAAACACAAGTCAATACTTAAAGCGATAATTCATAAAAGAACCAAATTGTTTGTCATACAGAAATCAAAGTGCGGTTAAAAGAGTTACAATCCAAGGAGTAAGCAACCAAAGTGTTCCAAAGACATAAAATACCGTACGATAGACCATAACTAGAATAAAAATGATACAGGGTAAAATAAAATGAAAGATAAAATTCGGCCAGGTCACTCTCGATCCCCACGCAAAGTTCAGGCTCAACTCTCAGCCCCGCCCGATGCCTTGTAAGTGTCGTAGGCATCGAAGATACCATCTCCTACTTGCACAAACTCAGATGGGTTTTCTGCTCGTGGGAATGAGCAGCACCCATGAAACGAGTGGTCAGTACGCTACATACTAAGTAAGGTAACCATGCAACTAAGGCCAAACATATAAAGCATATAACACAAGCATGATCATATAGACAACATACATTGATATAGATAATGAAGGCCAGACTATGGTCCAGATAAGTTCGTTCTTTAGATCTCTGGTAAATATAATCATTTCACACTATTTTATTTATCAATCCATGCGAGTGCGGGAACCCCACTATTATAGCCGATGGATCATAAATGTATAGGGCAGAACGCTCATGACCACTATTTTTGCCCATGGATCGATCTCCAGGGCAAAGTGCTTCTGGCCACTATTATGCCGGTGGATCGGTATGACCCTGACTCTCATGGTGTTTCACTGTAATTACGTAGTATTTTTCCCATAATTTATCGTAACGTAGGGTTCGGTTTATTGAGCTTGGGATCCCCCACTATTATATCCGTTAGATCAAAAACGTTTAGGGCAGAACACTCTTGACTACTATTATATACCGGTGGATCGGTCTGGGCCCAGCCAATAATCTTCCTCTTTAAATGATTAGTATCTTACACGTGTCTTATTCGATAAATATTTCATCCTTGATATGCATGTCACCAACCTTCTACTTCTATTCTCTCAGGAGAGTCCGTCCCATATCTTGAGACTCCTGCGCCTCCTATCACACCCCGATATCCATTACTCCTTCCATTTACCCATAATGAAAACCCAACTCCTAAGGGTATGGGTTAAGGCCTATCACCTTATGACATCCAAATCCACTTACTACCACTCTCTAAGGTTTTCCCTTGAAACCCTAATTGGACCTATGTGGCCCAACTTCCTCTTACTTACACTACCATTATTTCTTTTATCACCCAATACGTCATCTCATTTAGATTCAATCCAAATCATATCACTTTAATCACCAATTACACATGTAACCGAGTAACCCTAGTTGGCCACTCCAAACCCTAGCACCTTTCTTCCTCCACAAGTTACCTCTCTATTTTTCACCTAACATATCTTCCTTCTTATGGCACCCATACTCATCCCTCGTGTAATAAGTTTCCACTCTTATCCCATACTTCACTCTTCCTCAAGTATTTTTACTTTCACATTTTTTCCCAGATTAGGGTTTCCTCCCAAAACCCCAATCAGGTCCCCTGTACATCCTTGCACCAACCTACGTACCATTTTTCATCCCAAGTCTCCAATCACTCCACAACTCTCCCCTTACCTTACTTACGCCTTAAAACAACTTTTCTCATGTAAAGATCATCACCATTCAGACTCCATCCATCCCATGTAAACCCTAGAAATTTCCCATGCAAGATTCACACCACTCGTTCATTTTGATCATAACCCCCTTTTATTTTCCCCCTCATATATCATGAGATAATAAGGTCAATCGCATGTCTCCTTAGTCAACTCACTTCCCACTTGTCCCTTTTTATCCTTTCACCCCATATCATATTATTAAGCATCCTAGCAGGCATGCCCTAGAGGTTCACATCATATAACATCATAAACACAACATATATAATCATTGTACACATGCCATAAGGAATTCACATAAGCATACCTCAACTCTAAGCTATGCTACAAGTAGTTAGTCATCATAATCATAAGTATACAACATGGCATATCACATGGCACACAAGACACATAATACACACATAATTGTTCTTAGCCACATCCTTATCTAATACGACACCGGTCTTGGAGCACATTCCTACGTCTCCTTGGGTTTTGACTTGATTCACCTATAAGAGGGAAATACTACGGGTTAATCTCCCTCTTACCAAGATCACCATTATTCCTATCTTACCCTTATCATAACCTACTATTAGGGATAATAATAGTAATAGTCATTTTATAAATAAAAGTAGGGCTATTATTATCTAAAGTAGCTAATCATGCTATTATCAACCAAAATAGGTCTTAGTAGCTACAACGATTTATGTTAAAGTAATTATGGTGATATTCATATTATTAAAATTAATAGCTTCAATATTGCTAATGATAATAATAATAATAATAATAGTTGTAGTGATAATACTAATATCAACCCAAACCCTAGTAATAATAATAATAGTGATATTAGTAAGATAAAAGTAGTGACCATAATGATACTTATAATAATAATGCTAGTAGTGGTAGTAGGTTAGTGATTATGAAACACTAACAATAATGACAGGATAATAGTACTACTACTACTAAGAATAATGCTAACAAAGGTCCTAATAAACATAATGGTAGTAACCTTAGTGATAATATGGTTAAGTGCAGTAATAGGGATGGAACTAATAACAATAATAATGATAATAATAATAGTAATAGTAGTAATGATAGTAATAAAAATAATTATAAACAAATAAAATAATAATAATAATAATAATAATAATAATGTTAAGCATAATAATAATAATACTAAAATTGTTGACCATTAACAATAATAACATTAGTTAGAAATATTTCTAAAGTTATGTTAAATAATAATAATGATAACATAACAGTAATAATAATAATAATAATAATAATAATAATAATAATGGTAATAATAATAATATTAAGAGTAATACTATTAATATTACTAAAAATTACTAACACTTGTATAAAAATTGTTTTAGGGTTTGGGGAGGTTAGAGTGCCACCTAGGTATGGTGGTGGCACTGGCGGCGGCGGCGGCGGTGGAGGGAGAAGAGAGGAAGTGACGGGGTGATTGAGGTGGTGGTGGCTGCCTCAGGTGGAGAGAGTTGGAATGAAGGTGGTGGTGCAGCCAAAGGGGCGACGCACGGCAGTGGGAGTGGTGGCCGAAGGTGGTGGAGGGAGGAGAAGGGAGAAGAAGAGGGTGGTAGGGAAAAAGGGAGGTGTGGGGAGGCAAAGGAAGCTCCCTTTGTTGTTTTGGAGGGTAGAGAGGGTGGTTGTTGTGGCGGAATCGGCAGCGGGAGGTGGTGCAAAGGGCTGCGATGGTCAATGTGGGGCTGCTCGGGAGGGGGACTTTGCACGGTCGGGGTGGAGGAAGGCGTAGTTGGGTAGAGGGTGATGCGGGGGGGAGTTATGTGGGTGGATCGGGCGGCGAAGCTAGGCGGCGATGACGGGGCTGTCGTCTGATCAGGCGGTGGTGCAAAACGTGGAAATTTCTGGGCTGCGAAAGGAATTCAAAATTAGGGCTGTCCATGGGGTATTTATAGGCCAAATGGAGGGGAAAATGACAGAGGAGGAAGAGGAAAAGAGGGCGAAGGTGAGGCAAGACCACCGACCGATGGTGGCAGGTGGTGCAGTTCCTACCATGGCAGGGGCGTGTTTGGTCGGCGGGAGTAGAAAAGGAAAGAGCAGCGGTGCGTGAGGAGGGAGAAGACCTGGTTGGGTCAAAAATGGGAAAGAAAACAGCAGAGGAGAGAGGGAAAGAAGACAGGACAACATGTGGTGGTGGTCGGTGAGAAACAAGGCTGCAGGTCACATAGGAGGGCTAGGGAAGACGATAGGCATGGACCGAGCAGTCTAGGGAGAAAAGGAAAGAAAGAAAAGGGGAGGGGGAACCGACGGTCGGTAGGGGAAAAAAGAAGGGGAACGCAGGCCTTGGGCCGCATAGGACTGGGAGAAAAGAGGGAAGATTGGGTTGTGCAGGCTGGCCCAATCCGGGGGAGAAGGAGTAAAAGAAAGGGAGGAAAGAGGAAAAAGAAAGAAAAAAGGCAAAAGAAGGAGCAAAAAGGTAAAAAGGAAATAATGGATTGGTTGGGTGTTTAGGATATTTCAGGATTTTTGATTATTCAAAATAATAATAATATAAATAACAATAATAATAAAATTCTTTTTTAGGTTAATTTAGGGTATTTTAAATAATTCTTACCTATATTCCATTTTACTTAGCAAAATGCCCCAAATTTTCCTAAATAAATTATTTATTATTTTTTTCTTTATTTACCTTAATTAATTCTATTTTATCTTAATAAAATAATTTATTTAATTAACTTCCCTAATAAATCCTTAATTTACCCTAATTCCCTAAATTAGGGTTTTGCGGTATTTCAACTTATATCTATAATCGTTGTTGTTATAGTTATATGCTAATAATTATAATACTTGAAATGATAATTGATCAAAAATATAACCTAAGATGAGTACCCTTGTCACAAGAGATAATCATTATTCAATTAATAATTTTAACACCCCAAAATTCACTATTTTTTTTAAAACGGAAGCAAATGAATTAAATCAGAACTTGTAAATTTTGGGAATATTACCGCCACACTTAGTACCAGACCGGTTCACTCCTACCATTCTAGTACCAAGTGCTAAGGCTAAAAATGATATTTAGTAAACTTAATCAATACTTAAACCAAGAGTTCATAAAAAGAACTAAAAGGATCATAACATAGAAATCAGAGTATATTATCAAAATCTCAAAAAGAGAAATAAAGCTTACAACTGATAAAAGTTTCATCTCGAATACTCAATACAAAGTAATAAGTCATAAAAGGGGAAATCCAACACAAAAAGAAATAACATAAGGAAATAAAATAACATGGAGAGAGAATTCGGCCACATCACTCCTGATCATCGAACCAAGCCCATGAATCAACACTCAGTCTCGCCTGATGCCTCATAGACATCAAAGGCATCAAAATACGCATCGCCAACCTGCACAAAGTCAGAAGGGCCTTCTACTTATGGGAATGAGCAGCACCCATAAAAAGGGTGATCAGTACGCTACGTACTGAGTAAGGTAACCATGCACTAAGGCTAACACATAGAAGCATATAAACCAAGCGGAATAATAAAAACAGCACATAGTCCAACATGATAACATAGTAGCATAAGATCATTTAGGTAAAAAATACCAAGGTCCATTTATAGTCTGGATTAATTACTTAATTAATCTCTTATGGATACTCATTTCATACCATGCTCTTTATCAAGTCCATGTGAGTACATGAACCCTACTATTACATCCAGTGGACTGGATACACACAGGGCATAAAGCTCCTGACCACTATTATTGCCAGTGGACCAGATACATATAGGACATAAAGCTCCTAACCACTATTATTCGCTGGTGGATCGGTCTGGCCCCGACTCTTATGGTATTTCACTGTAAGTACTTAGTATCTTTTCCATGTCTTAGCACAATTATGTTCGGTTTGTTGAGTACGGAATCCCCCACTATTATAGCCGGTGGACCAGAAACATACAAGTATAACATGCTTGACCACTATTATTCGCCGATGGATCGGTCACACATAGGGCAAAACGGCCTAACCACTATTATTCGCCGGTGGATCGGCCTGGGACTGGCTTAACAATCTTCCACTTTATGTAATTAACATTTTAAGTATTTTATTTAGAAGTTTCACCCTAGACATGCATGACTAACTCCCTCTACGCTTATCCTTCAAAAGGTCCCATTGCATATCATCATACTCCTACACCCCTTAACTTGCCCCAACATCCTTTATTCCATATCTTATATCACACTAGAAGTCCAACTCTTAAGTATATGGACCAAGGCCCACTACCTTACTCTTCCAAGTCCACTCAACACCTCACTCTAGGGTTTTATCTCGAAACCCTAATTTAGACTTGTGTGGCCCATCCTATTCCACCTCACACAACCCAATTCATTTTAACACTCCACACATCACAACCTTTAGATTCAACCCTCATCATTACGCCTTACTCCTCAAGCACACGTGTGGTCACAAATTCCTAAGTAGTCACATTAAACCCTAAATGGCCACACCAAACCCTAGCTTCCTCATTTCCACATGTCACCCCTCCATTTCTCACCTTCCACTTCTTATTTTTCTATACTGATCATGCTCATCCATACTTTATAATTTTCATCATCCTCTCGTACTCCACTCACCCTCATTTACTTCTCCTTTTTACCACCTCCTCAAATTAGGGTTTTTCCCCCAAACCCTAGCTTAGCCTCCTATGTACCCTTATACTGTCCTACGTACTACTTTTCACCCAAAGCCTCCAAACACCCAATCAACTCATCCATTACCTTCCTTACATCCCAAGTCAAATTTTCATACGTAAACTTTACTCCTATGCAAACGCTAACCTCCCCATGCAAACCTTCAAACTTTCTCATGCAAACCATAGACTCACGTGCAAACCCTAGATTCTTCCATACAAAACCCTAAATTCTCCCACTCTTTTATTTTATGTAAAATCCCCTTTTTATTCATCCACACATGCATCATTACAATATATAGGTCAACTCACATTCCTTAGTCAACTTATTCCCTTTTGGTCAACTCATTTCCCCATTTTCCTTTTTCATCCTCTCCACCCCATAATACCACCTTAAACATTCTCACATGCATGTCTATAAGGTCACAACACATTACATCACATTTCACCACATATACATAACAACATATAAAATAAGAAGACACATAAGCATACCTTAACTCCAAGCTGTTTGATACATAAAATAGTCAACTAATAGCAAATAATACACAACACGACATTTTACAAGGTATCAAAGGCATGTAATACACATAACACACATAAGGCCTTAGTTACACCCTTACCTAAAATGAAACCAGTCTTGGAGCACGCTCCTATGCCTCCTTAGGGCTTTGACTAGTCTCACCTATAAGAGGGAAAAACTAAAGATTAGGTTCCCTCCTACTAAAAATACTATTATTTTCTAATTTATTCTAAAATTAGGGTTTTTGATAAAATACTACTACTACTACTACTACTACTAATAATAATAATAATAATATGGTTCGAAATAAATGGTGGAATAAGGGCTTCGACCCTTCACCAAAATAATACTAATAATAATACTAGTAACATTAATAATAAAAAATT
This sequence comes from Tamarix austromongolica, assembly GCA_039764185.1. Classification (NCBI taxonomy): domain Eukaryota; kingdom Viridiplantae; phylum Streptophyta; class Magnoliopsida; order Caryophyllales; family Tamaricaceae; genus Tamarix; species Tamarix austromongolica. The sequence goes on along the minus strand of CM077816.1, from coordinate 91,159,431 downwards.
TAGTAGTAATAATAATAATAATAATAAAATAATAGTAATTAAGAAATAATAATAACAATAATGATAATAATACTAATAATAGTATAAATCGAAAATAAGGTAAAGTAGGGTTTCGGCCCTTCTTTGAAATAATAATAACACTAATAATAATAATAATAATAATAATAATGATGATGATGATGATGATGATGATGATGATGATGATGATGATGATCATAATAATAATAATAATAATAATAATAATAATAATAATAATAATAATAATAATAATAATAATAATAATAATAATAATAATAATAATAATAACACATAATAATAATAATAATAATAATAATAATAAAATCAAAATAAATAGAATAGGGCTTTGACCCTCAATAACAATAATAATAAAACACATTAGTAGTAGTAGTAGTAGTAGTAGTAGTAGTAGTAGTAGTAATAATATAATCGAAATAAAGGAAATAAAACAAAATAAAATAAATAAAGCTTATATAAATAGTGAAAAAGGGTTGAGAGGGTTTAGAGTTCCACCTTGGGTTGGTGGTGACAGGCGGCACCAGCGGTGGAGCACGACAGTGGTGGTTGTGGCCGAAAAAAGAGAAGAAAAGAGAGAAAGTTGAGGGCTGGGAAAAAGGAGAGGAAGAATGAGGGTGGGAGTAGGGGTGTTTATGGTTGTCTAGAAGGACAGAAGTAGAATAAGGGTGGCGGCGCACAATGGCAGTGGTGGTGGCCGAAAATGGAAGAAGGAGGGAGAGAGAGGCGGATAGGGAGGAAGAGAAAGAAAAGATTAGGGGGAGGTAGATGAGGTTCTGTAGGTGTTTTGGGAGGTGTAAGAGGCAGTGGTAGAGGCGGAAGTGGTGGTGGACGGTGGTGCGAAGGGTAGTAGGGGCAAAGGAGTGGTTGATTGAGAAGGAAACTTTACACAACTGGGGTGGCTTGTGTAGGGAAAATCAAGGGATAAGGGTAGTGTAGTTAGTTAGAGGGCGGTGCAGGGAGTACTTAGGTGGGCAGAGTGGGCGGCGGCGTTGGTCGATGGTGGCGGAAATAAGATATGAAGTGGCGGTAGTGCACGAGGAGGAAATTCTAGGTTTTGGGAAAAAAAGGCTCGAGTCCAAGCTAGTTAGGGGTATTTATAGAGTAAATGGGAGTTCTAAGGTCAGAGGAGAGATTGGAGAATAGGGTAGGTGGGTGGGGTGCACTGGTCGGTGCCGACAACCAGCGCACGATCAATCGGGTAGGTTTCGTGGCCTGCGATTGACCAGTGATGAGAGAAAATGTGCGAGAAGAAGGGAGAAGTGGTTGGGCGAAATTGTCAACATATCAGCGGGGAAGATAGAGGGAAAATGGCTGGTCAAACGCCGAGGTCGGTGGCAAAATTTTTGGCCGTTTGGGGAAGGAGTTGTAGGGGCGAAGGGCTGGGGAAGAAGAAGAAGAAGGGGGGCTGGACCGGCCAGCTGGGGAAAAGAAGGAAAAGAAAGAAAAGAGAGGCGGACCGGTCGATGGGTTATGAAACGGGATCAAAACGTGGCATTCAGGAGACGAGCCACGCCGAAGGAGAAACGGGGGGAAAAGATCTTGGGCTGCCGAAGGAGAAAAAGGAAAGAAGGGAGGCGGGCCGTGGATAGGCCCAAATCAGGGTAAGGAGGAAGAAAAAGGAAAGAAGAAGAAAGGAAAAGGAAGAAAAAGAAAAGAAAAGAAAGAAAGAAAAGGAAAAAGGGGAAAAGGGGAAAAGAAAATATTAGGTGAGTTGGGGTCAATTAAATTAATTTGGATATTTGGGATATTTAAAAATAATAATATTTAAATAAAATAATATTTAAATCCCTTTTTAGGCTAAATTAAGATTTTTGAAAGACTTTTCCTAAATTCCTTTTCAATTAGCAAAATACCCAAATTTTTGTAATAAAAATATTTATTATTTTCTTATTGATTTGCCCTAATTAATTTATTTTTATTTTAATAAAAATAATTTATTTAATTAATTTTCCTAATAAATCCTTATTTAACTAAAAATTCTTAAAATTAAGGTTTTGGGGCATTTCAATAATAATCAATGTGTTGTTATATGATAATCACCAACTATATCACTATTATTAATTATATATAATTAGTAGTACTATATTATTATCATCACTATTAATTACTCAAAATATAATAATAATAATAATAATAATAATAATAATAATAATAATAATGATGATGATGATGATGATGATGATGATGATGATGATGATGATGATGATGATGATAATAATAATAATAATAATAATAATTGCTATTCTATGATAAGATAATCATCAAGGCCTAATATGATAATTATCACTCCATAATTAGATAATCACCAAACTAGGCACAATGATATATGATTTATTTTCATATATTGAATACATGTTTAATTCACTATATTAATATATAATTTATATACTAAATACATGTTTCATTGTTGAAAAGTCATATATTGTAAGTATTTTAAACCATTAAACGGTAATAGAGCTTAATAGTATTTTATATTTGAAAGTATTATCATAGAATCAAGTACTAACATATATAAATATTATTATTACAAGTTTTCTATACAAAGTTAGGATATAATGAGTATGTCTTATATATATGATATATGCCTTATTTCTATATTGTATGTTTTATTTCAATTGTGATTATATCTTATTTTTATAATGATTTTGCTTGTTAGTATAAATATTATCCTTGAGAAATATAATATGAATAAAAAAATAGATAATGCATAGTAAATAATAATTATGTCTTATTATATAATAATCATATCCTATATCTATAATAATTATGTCATATATCCAAAATTTTATTTTATTTCAAAAATTAATACGATTGTTTTAGATACTGCTGACGAGACTAACACTTCTGTTGGCCAACATACCTCTAACTTTTTATTTTATGTCTATGTATTGTCGGATTCATAATATAATAAAGTAAATGTTATTTGAAAAATAATTAATTATTATGTTAAAAACATTTGATAGGAAATACCAAAAATACCCTCACCTTACTACTTACCTAACAAAGGGAATACAACAGACACACCTCTCCTTCTCTCATCTCCTTCCTCCTTACTTTTATTATTTGATTCTTCAAGTCTCTTTCACCCTTTCCTTTCATATATAATGAGCATCAACAACACATACAATATATTTTTTTATGCGAGTGTAGTGCAACAGTGGAGGCACGACATTATGTGTTGTGGAATGACGTTGTCTGTCATTGCTTCTGATATCCTTCAGTGTTGTCTTTCATAGCTTCCCCTGGAGTGGCAGAGGGCATCGTTTCTTCACCTAAGGGTTCATAAAAAATGTTGTTTCCTCTACCCAAAGAATATTAATTATTGTCGTCGTCCCTGCCCATGAAACAACCATTATCACGGTTGTAGGCTTGTAGCTTCCCCTATAATGGCAGAGGGCGTTGTTGCCTCACCTAAGGATTGGCAAAAAATTATGTTGCCACTAACCATGGAATGATAATTATTGTCATTGTCCATACCCATGGAACGACCATTGTTGCCATGGCCCTGTCCAAGTAATGGCAATCAGTGTCGTTGCTCCCCTTTCCTATATATTTCTTATTTTGTGTTAATGTCGATAACGATTTATAATTCTAGATTTTTTCTAAGAATAGAAAATATTTTATAATTCTTGGTTTTTTTACTAATAGTTTATTGTCTATAATCCTAATTAGCAATTATTATGTTAATGTATTTTACTCTATTAATGACTGGTTATTATGTTAATTAATATAAAGAAAGGATTTGTTTATTATATTATACAACTTTTCTTAAATCTTGAAACATTTTTGGAGAATTATAAAATAAATTGAACCTTGTTGTGAATTTTTGTGTAAAATGTAATACATCAATAATTTTTTAAGTTAACAATTTGTGTATATATATCTCTTTGGCTATCATAATATGAGTTTATACCATAATATCTAAAAATTATATTAATTTGACCTATGTATTTACTTTTTGTATTTATCATGACTATTTACCTGCTATTCATGTAATTAATTATAATTGATATAGTTTTTTTATTGAAATTTATATTAGTCGCAGATAAGATAAAATACTAGATAGTACAAAGGGTCATCCTATTACTACTTCCTCATGATGTAATATAAATGCTACAAAACAACTTACTTTGGTGTCTCGTCTAATAATTATTAGAGAAACAATAACTAGAGTGCTATAATGAGGTGAAAAAACTACCAACAAGAACTGGAAGAAGCTGAAGAACAATAAGAATATGAAAAAGCTCCAGAACAATTAAGGTCTAGTCATCAAACTCTTATCATTCAAATATTTGTGAACTACACAAATCATCCATCATTTATGACCAATGTAGTCATTTTAGGATATAGAGGTTTTTCATTATTTATGGAATATGCAAAATTTTTTACATCACTGACATTGACTAACGTGGGTGTATCATCATCCTCAGCCCACCCAACTATTATGGAGGGTTCTACATCATCATTAGATTTGCGAGCATCCTTAACTCACATACTGATCAACATATGTACGCCATGATGATGATGATGATGATAGGGTTTATGATGATGCTAGTGAAGATGAATGGAGTATACAATTGAAGGATAAATGGAACTTTCTTGGGCATGTCTTGGAGGGCGAATGATCTCTAATTTGATCCTAAGCTTTGGTGGTGACGCTGCTTTAGATTTATAGTTTGAGAAGGTAAGTTTAGCACATTTATAATTGTATGGGTGGAGGGCTTTTGGGGATGCATTATAGTACTGGTCGTGACTACTTCGTTGATGTTGCGTATTGCACGCTTCTTATATTTGTTTATATAGTTATAATACTAAGCCTTCTATGAATTAGTTCCAAGAAAGCGGCCATTCACGTCAAGAATAGAGGTTGTTGATGTAGTTGCTTGTACTTAATTTATAAAATATACAAACCATAATTAATGAAGAATTATACTTGATAAGCTAAAACACCATTGAACAAGCAATCTATATTAAATGAATAATAATATTATTTTCTCTGTAAACTATCATATATTTATTATGTCCATTTTTTTATTAATTAGGATCGTGGTTGTTCAAAGATCCTCATTAAACACAAGGTATTGAATACTTTTATTGGAAGCATTAATCATTGGATGATTGCTCCTATTCATGATATTGGATTGTCACACATTCCAGTCTACACATTTGAACATGCTAATTTGTCACTTATATCCGTCTTTATTGAGAAATGACAACCGAACACCAATAGATTTCATATGCCATGAGGTAAGATGATAATCACCCTTTTATACGTACATCATATACTAGGGTTACGAGTTGATGGTTATCCATTATATTTAGAAATGACAGTCGACGCACGTGACCATCTAATAGGTGTATTGGGTGCCCTGTTTGGTATGGAAGAGGAGCAAGTGAATAAAGTGACTCAAAAGGATGGACTTTTATTTAAATGATTTCAAGATGTATGTGAATCATACTGGTTAGGGGATGAGGTAAAAGTAATTGGGTACTTGTTATAGTTTATTAACTTATCATTATTTGTTTGTTAATAAGTCAATTGATAAAATCAATCCATACTATCTCCTCTTTCTCTAGGATCTTAGCCATGTTGAAGGTTATGTATGGGATATGGCCACACTTTATTTTTTATATAGATAACTTGGTATGACATCTAAAGTTAAATTTGTTTAAATGTTATGATATGCCACTCAATTACAGGTAATTTTATAACTATGATATATATATATACTACATACTTGGATTCATTAGTTGTAATTCTAACAAATTAATATTATAATAGACTTGGATATATGAATACTTTTCTAGGTTCAGAGTGGAACGATTTGATTATGATCTTGATCAACCCTGTTGTATTGTGCTAATAAATTTGACAATAAATTCTAGAATGGATGAATAGGTGACCGAGAGATTGACATAAATTTATGAATGTAGGTAATAATCTTGTGTGTACATGGTATCATGTGCATACGCCGCATATAACATCTATATAATTCATCATCGGTACATATATTAGTAATCCTTTAACACTCTTTGTTGACCAACTCCATTAAATTTAAATCCATATGACCTATTAAATTAGTTATCAAATTGTTAGTTGAACAGGACACACAATCATGAATTGAAAAATTATGAATAAGGGCATGTTGTTTTGGGTAAGTTGATAAAAAATGAAGTTCAATTTGTTGATGAAATTATTAAAGTTAACATAAAGCCATGACAAATCATACTGCTTCTTCAAAAATAATTTAAAGGAAATGTAAGTATGAGAAGGCATATTTATAATATCCCATAGAAGCTTAGGTTCGAAGAAATGAATGATCAAACAATGTTACATTATGTTATGAGTATGTTAGCTGAGAATCATTATTTTCAGTAGCATTGAAGTGAGCCGGAATCAAATATAATAAGCAAGCATCTATTTTCACATGTTGTATATGTTAATATTTTATGTGCACTTCCTTTTGTTTTACAAATGGATTGCACGTACAAAATGAATAGATATGGAATGTCTTTACTTGAAATTATTGGACTAACACCAATACAATTGAATTTTAATGTTACATGTGCATATATGTCATCTGAAAAGGAGGAAATTTATTTGTGGGTACTTGAGAGGTTGAAGACCTTAGTGGATCTATCTATACTTTCAACCACCATTATTACTGACCAAGAACTTGATCACTTTTCAGCTGTAGAATGTATTTTTTCCACTTCAAAATATTTATTATGTAGGTTTCATGTTAATAAGAATGTGGAGGAAATGTGTATAAAAGTCTCTGGCCATTCATCATTCACATGTGGTTTTATGTCACGGTGGAAAAAATGTGATAGACATCACAGATGAAAAACAATATGATGAGCAACTCTTGTCATTAGATGAAGATTACAAAACATGTCTAGCCCAATTTGGTATCTTAAGATGAATTTGCTATAACCATATAAACACAAAACCATTTATGCTTTCCTTGGTGATGCATTTCATACCCATTACATTACAATGAATAGGTATGATTGTTATTTTATCTTCTAGTATATTTACTTCTACTTATTTTTGGTGATAAAGTAATTTGCTAATTTTTTTGTCAATAGGATTGAAGGTGCTTACAGATCTTTGAAGAAATTTCTAGAGACATTACAAGGAAGATTCAACATAGTATTCAAACAAATTCACACATTCCTAGGATTGTAACATAATGAGATAAAAGCATTGCTAGAGAGGTTTTAGTTTAATTCTCCTCATTTTGCTACAAGTGCCATTTACGCAAATTTGAGAGTTCACATTACTTTAGACGCAATGGAAATGGTCAACAAAGAGTGTCAAAGAAATAATTATGTAGATACCGATGATAATTTATGCAGATGTTACATGTACACATGAAATTAATACATACATTAATAACTACATGTCAATCCCCCTGTCAGCTATTCATCCATTCTGAAAGAAAATTGACATAGATATATCGATTAATCCACTAATACTACAAGAAATAATAGAGGATGCATCTCATTTAATCCATATTTTTATGGAAGGTGCTATGAGCCAACCACCATCCACCAGCAATACAAAATCAGTTGGTCAGAGAGATATTTAATATTATAGTTCCCTAAAGAACATCTATCCAGGAGCCACTGGTATAATAGCATAGGATTCACCCAAGGAACTCCACCAGAAGAAAACAATCTAGTTAGGAGTACACAGAACACCAGTTTTCAATTCATTTGAGATCAACACAAGGTTGGGCTTGAGGTCGAGGATGAAAATCGACATTTATGTCGTCAGGTCAATTATAATTTCCATATGTGAGTCGGATGAATCGACATACAGTTCCATATATTAGTACCTGATATAATGTGTTAGGAGATAGAAACTGTGGTTTCAGAGTATTGGCGTATTTTATACTAGGAGATGAGGAACAGTGGATTCAAATTTGAACTGACTTATATCATGAGATATTGGCAAGACAATAATTATACAAGAATGTGTTCATATATGACAACATTGATCAAGTTCTTAACACTATTGTCCACTAGGAAGGGCCACCTCCAATGACACTCTAGATGGAAATGCTAGATATTGGCCATATCATTACAATTTGTTACTGTTGTTTGTATATTACTCGTTGAATGCGTGCAATTTATTCCTACCTCTAGTAGCGCAACATGAAATTCAAGGTCCTGAAAATGAAGTGGCTATAAATTTTTGCAAAATATGAGTCACTATATATTGGTATGTGGTAAATTTATAAATTTTTTCCTATTTCAATATTGTATCAACGTCAATTTTTATATTTTTATGTCTAACAAGTATATCTTTTGGAAAAAAATTTACTCCCACCACTACATGCAAATCAGAATAGATATCGTGACAACAACGTTTCAACATGGAATACACTATATTCTTTAAAATTCCAATAATAACGCTCATTGATACATGATGGCACCCAAGAACCACATCATCTATCTTTGAACTCAACTTTTATTTAGAATTGTTGTAATATTTTATTAGTTTATATCCTTTGAACCATCTACATGATGAATTTTTACAAATTTGTGTTTTTTTCTTGTTTGTTTTCCATGAGAGCTTAAGTATCTAACATACAGTAATCGGATATATTTATACTTTATTCAGCTTAAGTATATCGGTGTTTGACATGTGCAATGTGGATTAAATAATATTTTCAACAAAAAGATATAAAATAAAAACTATATAAAATTAATTGTAACAAATATATTTTAATCAAAGTACATAAACATGAAATAATACATCAAGGATATTGCAAACGTCCAGGTAGAGTAACTCCTAAATCATGCACAAGATTTTCAATACATGTAACTAGTTGTTGATAATTTGGAGCTGACTCTCCCTCCAATAGAATCCACGAATATTTTTATGTGGGGTAATAATGCTGGAAAATCTAATGATGATCTAGAACTACTGACAACAAGTGGGTGAACTGAGCATGATGATACTCCCATATTCGGCTGTATCGGTGAGGCAACAAAATCTACATATTATATTGATAATGAAAAACTTCCATACCTAGAACCTCCAACCCCCTAACCATTGTACACTAAACCTCCAAACCTAGAACCCCCTACCCATGAACCTCTGACCCTGACTCTTCGTATGCTAAACCTCCAAACCCCAAACGCTTTACCCCGAACCTCCATACCTAGAACCTACTAATCCTGAACTTTCATACCCCAAAATGCCAACATCAGCCATAAATGATAGATGACTTGCATAGTCTACAAATGTTGGAATGGTAGGAGCTTAATGACTAGACCTTGATTGTTCGGGATCTTCTACATATTCTTGTTGGTTTGACACTTCTTCCACTTTTTGTTGGCCATCTTTTTTGCCTCATCGTAATTCTCTGGTAAGAATTTTTTTCAGACCAGACATCGGAGCAGATTATTCCATACTTATTCTATTACATCGTGAAGATGCAGTAACAGAATGACCTTCAGTTCTATCTACTATTTTGTCTTGTCTGTGACTCATCTGAATTTCAATAATAAAACTGATCTATTATCCAATCAATATAATGAAAAACATTCACCAATAACCTCTACCACATAACAATATTTAACATATTTAATGAAAATATAAACAAATCTAATAAATATAAAATCATATATAAATAATACAATAACGTAATTAATAGAGTATAACAAATTTAAAAACATAATGAACAAATTTAACCAAATTGACCATAACTAAAAAACATAACTAAAAATATAATCAACAAACTATAATTAATAAACATAATTACCCCTCTCAATGACAATTGAAAACCCCATAATACTAATAGTTTTTGCCAAACCCATGTTTAATTAAAATAACAAAGCATAATTAACATAGTATAATAAAATTATAATAAAAATTTAACCAAATTAATCATAATTAAAAAATATAATTAACAAATTATAATCAATAAACATAACTATCCCTCTAGACGAGAACCAAAAATCCTTGAATTCTGACAGTTTTTGTCAAAACCATATTTAATTAAAATTACAGAGCATAATTAAAAGAGTATAATAGATCTAAAAATATAATAAATAGATTTAACCAAATTAGCCATAATTTAAAAACATAATTAACAAACCATAATTAATAAACATAAATACCCCACCCAATGTCAACAGAAAACCCTAAAATACCGATAGATTTTGTCAAACCTATATTTAATTAAAATAATAGAGTATAATAGATCTAAAAATATAATTAAAAAATTTAACCGAATTAATCATAATTAAAACACCATAATTAATACAAACATAATTAAAAAATCATAATTAATAAACATGATTACAAACATAAACATAATTAAAAAATCATAATTAATAAACATGATTACAAACATAATTAACATACCATAATTAAATTATCTAATTAATACAAACATAATTAACAAACTAACCCATCTACCTAGCCTAAACCATTCCTTACGGTACAAACCATAATTATTACTCCCTATGTATAAAAAAATTCATATTTTCATTTTACATACTTCTTAAGAAAGTAATAAAAGTAGTCTTAAAATTACACTAACACCCTTCATTGAAAAATAACAAAATATTTAATACATATATAATTAAAAAAATAAGGGTAAAAATAAAAAATAGACTTTGACTTTTATAAAATGACTTTCTTTTTTATACAAAAATTCGATGACAGAATGACTTTCTTTTCGATAAGGATAGAGTAATTAATAAATCATAATTAATACAAATATAACAATAATTAGAAAATTATAATTAATAATAATTAATACACATAATTAATACACAATAAATAGCAAAATATAGTTAATAATTAATAATGATTACAGACAAACCATCCTCTAATGGCAACTCATGCCATTCCATCCCCTACCCTCGACAAAATCTGCCAATCTTCCCCCCACTTGGCAACTCATGTCATTCCATCCCTCCACCCTCGACAAAAATTATCGATCTTCCCCCCCTCACTCGACATAATTTGTCGTCCCTTTCCCTCGGAATTCCTATCAACCGTAATTAATACAAATATAATAATAATTAACAAATCATAATTATTAATAATTAATACAAACATAATTAATACACATATTTAATAAAAAATAATTAATGATTACATAAATTATTAACCCAAATCATCCCCACACCAACACATTGTACCGTTCACTCCCCCACCATCGGCAAAAACTATCGATCTTTTCTTCCCCCGTCCGACATATCCTGATGATCCCCTTCTCCCTGAACAATAAAATCTACCGATTTTACATCATAAAATGGCAATTTTTGTCGATCTTGCTCTCACCCTCTCTGGATCTACAAATCTCCCTCAAAATTTCTCCAAATCCCAACTCAAATCTACTTTTTTTTCTTGCATTTTATCTCACCAACGACATTTATGGCCGTTTCTACTCATTTCAAATGACAAATATTGTCGATAGCTGAAAAAAAAAACTTACCTTGATAGTTCGTTTGGTTAAAGGGATTAGAAGTGTGGGAATGGAAATTATGACAGAGATTAAAATACTGCATTGTTTGTTTTGAGGGAATAAAAATTAAGAAGGGATTGGGAATGGGAATTAACATAGTCAATTCCCACATATTTATTCCGGGAGGGGGGCTGGTAATATGATAGTGGTAATTGAACTTAGAAAACAAAATTACCAAAATAACCTTGTAGTATAAAAAATTTACCCTGCTTTATTTCTACAAACTTCCAGCCCTTTCTTCTACAAAACTTTTAGGAGGGGGCTGCTCTACTGCCACAAAACTTCCAGCCCTTTTTCTTCATTTCTTCTTCATCACAGGCCAACTTCTATGCTCATATAAGCTCTTTTTTGTTGATCGCCTCTTCATCTCTTCCTTCCGGTACTTTTTTGAACCAGGTAAATTTCTTCATCTTTTTCTTCCGTTCATTTTTTTTCTCTGTTTTCTGAATTAAATTTTGGTGATTTATAGACCATAATAATCCCTAAATTAATTGGTATCAGCTTTCAATAAGCAATAATTCCCATTATTATTAACAAATTCATTCAATATTTTATTAACATTGAAGAAACAAAAGAAAATGATGTAAATTTCCAATATCAATTTGTTTGAATATAGGAACAAAGAAGAGGGCTTTTGTCTTAGGAACCAAAAAAAAAAGGAACTAAGACCTAGATTGGGTGTAGTGGTTCTTCATTTTTTTAAGCTTATTATTAGTTTTACGTTGTTCTTAGTTTGCTTATGGTGCTCTATTTGATATTGTACTGGTTCATCATATCACCCACCATAGTATATTATGCTGCATGTTTCAACTACTTTGACATTTGCAGGTTTAATAATTTCGTAATGGGTGTTTGAGTTATTTTTATTTCAAAAAAAATTGATTGTATTATTGATAGTATTTATTAAGCAAAAGAAGGGGGCACGGCTAATATATGGATCACAGTTGCATATATGTTAATTTCGATTGATGAACTAATTAGTAGTCTCTAGCAAGCCATAGATCTTAAACTCACTTCATTTTTACTGCAGTATTTTTAATTTTTCTTCCTTATTCGGCTTGGATAGTACTTAGTAGTATTCTTAATTTTTCTTCCTTTTTCAGCTTGTATAGTACTTAGATGCTTAAATATGGATAAACTCAATCAGTTATTAATATTATTTAGCTTGTATATAACTTACCATTACACATGTATCAACAATCTTTTATGCAAATTTGAAATTAGAGAGTATAAACTTTGTTATTCCATCAATAGACTTAATCGCAATTCTAAGCTAGATTTTTTTCCCCAAAAATTCTTTTGTCACCATTCATTACCTAATATATGACAAGTAAGAAAGACAAAATAACTTGTGATAGATGATAACATCGGTGACATTAAAATGGTTATGGTAGTTTTCTTGGTTCCATCTCATGTGATTTATTCATATGGTAGTTTTATTAGTTGACATAGTATCTTCTTATTGTTAACTACTATACTTAAAGTAATTATACATATTCGAAGCATGTGTGTGTGGATTATTTTAAGTATATATTGATTTGGTTCATTTTAATGACAGATGTATATAAGATGGATGGAGGGTTGTTCACTATCCGAATGCATCACGAGGGCACTTTTTTGGAAGATGGTATATTAACTTATGTTGGAGGGCAAGTCTCTTTCTTCCGAAATAATGACACCAATAGAATGTCATACTTTGAAATAGTAGACATGGCCAGACATGTAGGTTTTAATGATGGTGACAAACTATACTATACCATCCCAGGCTATAGTCTTGATGTAGGTATAGATCAAGTCTATGATGATCAATTGATGTTACGAATGTTGAAGTATGTCACGTCCGACATCTTTCTGGATATTTATATTCAACATATTAATCAACATGGTATCAGTGGTCGTACAAGAAGTGTTTTTTACGACCATTCAAGATATCAATATGGATGAGGTAAAAAAAAATTACTTTAAAAAAAATCATACTAATGAATATCTGTTGCGTGTATATTCTTTAATGTTTTGTATGTTTTTTCCTCATTATGTGCTTTAATGTTGATGTATTGTGGATGCTAATCATTTGTGTTTTTGTTGTTGTTGTTGTTGTTGTTGTATATGTGAATTATGTGTCTATATTCTATATTTTCTTTATACATACACACACACACATGGAAAATGATATAGAATTTATTTTAATTTTATTCACAGCCATGGCTTGTCTACTGACAAACAACGAACTTTTCAATATTGAGACGACATAGGATGAAAATATTGTTAATATTATATGTCCATATGGTTATGTTGATGATTTTGATTAGGCAGCGTAGGCGTAAGATTGTCAGGGAGCCTTCTTGGTATGATCCAAATATTCGGGAGAAACATTTATATAACATGATAGGTAGAAGTGATACCTTCTATATTGTGCAACTTCGGATGGATAGACGTTGTTTTGGGATTTTGTGCTATTTGGTCCGACAAATTGGTGGTTTAAGAGATACTAGAAATATGAGTGTGGAGGAAATTGTTGCAATATTTCTGCACATAGTTGCATATGATGAGAAAAATAGAGAAGCAAAGTTTGATTGTCAACGATCCTAAGAGACAATAAGTAGACATTTTCATGATGTTTTAAGAGCAATTTTAAAGCTTTGGCAAGTGCTGCTTAAGACGCCACAACCAATCAATGATGATTGTGTGGATGAAAGGTGGAAGTGGTTTAAGGTAAAATTTCAAATTGTATAATTTGTGACATAGAAGTTTTGACTTATTATAAACTTGTAATTTTTTTAATAAACATACAATTTGTATTATAGAATTGTTTAGGTGCTTTGGATGGAACCTATATAAAAGTTAACGTGCCTTCTGTTGATAAGCCATATTATCGATCAAGAAAAAATGATATAGCAACAAATGTTCTCAGTATTTGTACACCAGACATGCAATTCATTTATGTATTACCTAGTTGGGAAGGATCTGCAGCGGATGGAATGATACTTCAAGATGCTTTATCAAGACCAAATGGTATTAAGGTTCCTCGTGGTAAGATATTCCATATGATTAGATGTTTTATTTCAAAGAATATTTACCAATGATGATATATAAATATGGAATTTGTAATAGGTTGTTATTACCTTGTTGATGCTAGATACAAGAATTGTGAGGGATTTTTCGCTCCATATAGAGGTCAACATTACCATCTACAAGAATGGTGTAATCCACCAACTAAAAAAGAAGAATTATTTAATATGAAGCATTCATCAGCAAGAAATGTGATTGAGAGGACTTTTAGATTATTGAAGATACATTGGGGCATACTTAGGAATCCTTCTTATTACCCTATTGATACACATATTGAGATTATTTTAGCATGTTGCTATCTACATAATCTCATCCGACAACAAATGAGTTTTGACCCATATGAACATCAACTAGATGATTTTATAGAACAACAAGAGTCACATGAAGATGCAATTGATTCTACAAAACCATCACAACAATGGACTCAATCGAGGGACAAGCTAGCTCAAGATATGTGGGATGATTGGAGATCTAAAAGATGTATTGAGTGATGTTTGTGTTTTACCCCCTCCCTCCCTGAAATTGTTAAGTACTTCAATTTTTTGTATTCTTTTTGTCAAACTATGCATTAAAAATGTTGTTTGAAATTGCACTTTTATTTCCACTAATTAATTATATTATTCAGCATTTGTTTGACATTGTTTATATATTAATATGCATTAATACTTATGTGTGAATTTATGTTTCAATAATATTTACATTCTTTATGTTATTATGTATTAAGGATGTGGATAAGATAAATGAGAATATAAGAATACAAAAGAAAAAAGAAAGAAGAGTATGGACCGCAGAGGAGGAAGCATTACTCATTGACATTTTATACGAAATGAATCATTCTGGTTGGAAAGTAGATACAGGTCATAAGTCTGGTTACTTAACATACATTGATAAGGAGATTGAAAAGCAAATGCCCAACGTTGGGTTGAAAGCTAACCCATATATTAAATCGAAAGTGAAGATTCTTAAAAAGCAACTTTCATATATTTTGGAGATCCAACAATTTGGTATCGGCTTTGGTTGGGATGATGAGAAGAAGATGGTGACAGGAGACAAAGAATTATTCAACGAATGGGCAAAGGTATAACAATCATTAATAAAGTTTTGATTATTTGTGTTGTATTTTTGTTATTTTAATTAATGAGTATTCTTATTTTTATATAGAATTGTGATGGATCTGCTCCATTATATATGAAGCCTATGGTGCACTATGATAAGCTTTGTGAGATATATGCAAATGATTTGGCTAAAGGAGCAAAGGCTAAAGGTCCCGGTGAACAATTAGAGATGAATGATGATTAATCTACTATGAACGAAACTCACGCTACTAGCCAACCTAGGGATGAACCTCCTTTTCAAGATCAAGGTATCGACACTATTCCTAGTTCTTCCAAGCAATATAAAAAAAGAAATTATACGAAAGTGGATTCTCTTGAGCTAGAGTTTGGTCAAGTACCTTAATCAATTGCAAGCTTGTTAGAAATTGAACAGAAAAGGTTGAAATTCGAACAGGAGAAATTTAAATTTGAATAAGACAGATTCAGATTCCAACACGAGATATGCGAAAAAGAAAATGAGTCTAAGAGAAAGCAGTTGTTCCAAGTTCTAAGCACACTACCTGGTCTTAATCGTGAGGAAGTTGTGAAAGATATTTGTCTCATTGTTCAAGATGTTGCAAAACTAGACCTCTTTCTCAATACACCTGATGACTTTAAAGCCTCAATTGCTCGCCAAATGATAGATAATTTGAATTAGTTTTTTTGGAAAGGGGTTCTTAGTGACAGAGACTGATGAAATGGGAAATCTTCACTTGTGCTTGCT
This sequence comes from Tamarix austromongolica, assembly GCA_039764185.1. Lineage (NCBI taxonomy): Eukaryota > Viridiplantae > Streptophyta > Magnoliopsida > Caryophyllales > Tamaricaceae > Tamarix > Tamarix austromongolica. Next base: position 91,143,013 of record CM077816.1, on the reverse strand, counting down.
ACCACTATGGGTGGTTATGATGTCTATTGATTTTTATGTTAGTTACAATCAACGGGAACAACTAATTTGACGGGGGTTGAATTCATAATTAAGAATGTGGTTGTTCTTGTAATCTTCACCTAGTTTTTTTTTTGGACTAGGGAGGGTCAGGTTACGTTTATGAAGTAGATGTTAGTTGCAAGCAAGCACTTAAAGTGCCACTCAGATTTAGTAGTAGCTTGATTACTGATTTTTTATGTAACTTTCTATGTTACCATATCTCAGGGATGTATGGTTAATATTGTAAATACTAAAATATGATATATAATATGTTTACCTTTGATTAAAAAGAGAAGAAAGGGGAGTTATTCAAATGAGAAATAAATCATTTTCATGTAAAACAATTGACTATATTGTTGATACAATTGATTATATTAGTCTGATCTTTATATTTCAAATTGTGACAACTATTTTCAAAAATTTCAAAAAACTATTGATCGTTTAAATTTTAGTTGATTGTATTTCCAAGACAGTGGACTATTTTTTCAATACAGTGGATTGTTGTTATAGAGGTAAAAAGTTAAGGCTACAAAATTTTTTGATTACAATTGCAGTCAATTGAAAGGTCACTACAGTGACTATACTTCTTCGTGGATATATTAATCATAATTATTATTCTTATTATAATAATTTTCACTCCTTAATTATAATAATTATATTAAGAACTATAATAACAACAACAATAATATTAATAATAATAAAAATAATAATAATTTATTATAGTAATTATATTAATAATCATACTAATAATAATAATATAAATTATTATTATTAACTATAGTAATAATATTAATAATATCAATATATTATTAATATTAATATTAATGTTAACAATAATTATAATAATATGAATAATATTATTAATCTTATATTAATAACGATATTAATAATTATGAGAATTGTATTAATAATATTAATTATTATAATAATTATCTTAATAATTATAACGATGATGATGATGATTATCTTTATAATAATTGTAACTGTATTATAATTATCATTATAATTAATTATAATTAAAAATATAGTAATACTTATAATTACAATAATAATAATAATAATAATAATAATAATAATAATAATAATAAATACTATTATCTAACCTGATTGGATCAGATCAGATCTAATATGATGTTATATTATCTAATATGAAATTAAGGTGAGGAAAACAGGATGGAATATTAGAAAACCATAATAATAATTAATTATATATACATAACTAGAAATATTATAAATATAAGAATGATATTTTTGTCAATTTATGACTGAATTTTCAATCTCATTCCCATGTATCAAACATAAGAAACTTTTATTCCTAAATTATTCTCATCAAATATCAAACATAAGACTGAAACTAAATAAATCAATTCCTACTTATTAATTTTCATTCTCGCTCCTCCTCTTTAATTCATAAACTCTTATTCTTGTTTATCAAATGAGCTGTAATAGAAAGGAATGTCCGTACGGTGCGGCTGAGAGAGTGAGAGAAGAAAGAAATGAGAGAAGGAGAGAGATTGTGAAAAAGTGAGATGAGGAGATGATACGAAGCAAACATAAATGAAGGTATAAAATAAAAATAAAAATTTATTTTCTAAGGAGTTGCTTAATAACAGGTATGAACCGGAAGTTATGCTTGTTTTAATTTCAGGAGTTGCTAGTCGTGCAGACTAGTGGGCTCGGCCTTGCTGGACTGATAAATGAGTCATCCTTTGTTCTCATGATCCGCCGTCATCTTACTGTTTATCGCTCGACCAAATCGATACTTCAAACAGCTATACAGAGAGGGAACGAGAGAAGGGTAAGCTTAAGAACAATGTTGGATATCAACTTGTTCCGCGAAGACAAAGGAGGGAACCCCGAAAGAATCCGCGAGTCTCAACGTCGGCGTTTCGGCAATGTTGAGATTGTGGACGAGATAATCCGCATTGACAAAGAATGGCGTCAACGTATTGTTCGTCCTTACTTGCTATCATTGTGCTTTGTTTCCCTATCCTCATTTTTTACTATTATTGCGTCAAGTAACTGGCGTTTAGGGTTTCTCTAGGACTTTGGCACTGCAGTCCAAAGCATTCTGTCCTATGGTGAAAAAAGAAGGGGAAAGAAGAAGAAGAAGAAGAAGAAGAAGAAGAAGAAGAAAAGAACACTAGGCTTGCTGAATGTTTCATAATTTCCTTTGATTAGTCTGTTGAGTGTTGATTATTTGTTTCGAAAAGATGTTCATGAATTATGCTGACAGTAGTCTGCCAAGATGTTGTTCGCATTTAAATGGTCGATCTTGATCGAGTCTGACTAGACAGTAATTTTATTATTGATCGGTGTGGTCTAATTATATATTTGTGGGATCTCGAATACATTTTTATTTATTTGATCATTTTTTATTTATGTCCAAATTCTTAGGTCAATTTGAGCTAGAGGCGCTGAGAAAAGATTTCAACAGGATAAATAAGGCCGTTGCCAGGTTAAAAATTGTAAGCCCTTCCTCGGTTGACATCAATTTTCAGCTCTGGTTGTACTTGATATGGTTGTTCTGATGTGTTGGAATTTTGGGGCTTTCCTCAGTCTGGACAAGATGCGACTGAGATGATAAAAAGTACAGATGAGAACAAGCAGCTCACCGCCGAAAAAGAAGCTGAAGTCCAGGAAATCAAGACTGCTTTGTATGCTAAGCTGGAAGCGGTTGGAAATCTTGTTCATGATTCAGTTCCTATTAGTGATGATGAGGTAATGAGGTATGAAATTTGTGTTTGTGACTGTAACTATACAAGACTTATGGGTGGATTAAGCGGAGGTGCATATTATTGTTTAAATCTTTATTACATTCGTAAAATCATTTTGTGAAACTCTCTTTAGTGACCTCCCGGGTCCTTGTTGAAGATAAAATAGAGAGATGTTACTGTGTAGTGGGTTCAGAAGGAGGCCTTGCCAGTAATAGTTTATTATACCTGTGATTTCTCCATCTTTATTGATGTTTTCATGGCTTCTCTTTTGGTGTTAGGCAAACAATAAAGTGGAGAGAACATGGGGCGACGATATAAAGCAGTCACAGCTGAAATTTAAAAATCATGTTGACCTTGTTGAGCTTCTTGGGATTGCAGACACAAAGAAAGGTGTGCTTTAGCTCCTAGATATTTGCATCTTCTCTGGCTTTAATGTCTGCTATGTGAGTTGCGTCGAGCATTATGTCAAACTATGATGACATTCTTCTGATTCAAAATGGAGCCATCGTTTTAAGATGACTGCATTGTCTTACTTTTATTTGGTATTTTTATTTGCTGACAAGTATGCATGTGTAATTTTAGGTGCTAATGTGGCTGGAGGTAGAGGTTTTTACTTGAAGGGAGATGGGGTGCTTCTGAATCAAGCTCTTATCAACTTTGGCCTTGCTTTTCTATCGGCAAGGGGATTTGTGCCACTGCAGACCCCCTTCTTCATGAGGAAAGATATAATGGCAAGATGTGCTCAACTAGCACAGTTTGATGAAGAACTCTACAAGGTAACCAGTCAAAGATTATCATAATTTATAACTTTTGTTGGGGCTCTTTTCACTCTGTTTGATAACTAGATTATTTGTACCATTATTTATGGAAAATTTCAAAACTACCATTATTTTTTAATCACATTGTAGGACAAACTATTCTCTAACAAATAGAAAAAGATTGAAGCACATGTTTCAGAGTGTCAACATTTTTTATTTCAGTTCATTCAATTATTTTTCCAAATCAATCGTAGTTTTGGGGCTCGCATCCCTATTGGAGACTTATCCCTATTATGCAGTAGAAAAGTGCATGCAAAAGTGGACATATGTTCTTGTTTAATGGACATGTCATTTTCGCAACAGATGCCTCATGAATTGAGAAACTTGTAATCCTTACAGAAATATTTCATATGGATAATTTTTGTCAATAGTTTGATAATTTGGATGCCTGTGAGAGTGAGACACTCATCACTGAATATGTTTGGTTTACTGTATACGAATGCAACCCAAATGGATGGAAATGTGGTTTTCAAGAATTTCTGTTTGATATCCAACAGGTGACTGGCGAGGGAGACGACAAGTATTTGATTGCTACAGCTGAGCAGCCTCTATGTGCTTACCATTGTGATGATTGGATCCATCCTTCACAGCTACCTCTAAGGTTGTGTCTGTTTTTCTATTTGCTGTCAGTCATTATATACTATATACTTATATTCATTTGTATCTGGTGTTTACTAGATATGCAGGGTACTCATCTTGCTTCCGGAAAGAAGCTGGTTCACATGGCCGAGACACTTTGGGTATTTTTCGAGTTCATCAATTTGAGAAAGTGGAGCAATTTTGCATCACCAGCCCAATTGGAAGCGAATCATGGGATATGCATGAGGAAATGATTAAAAATTCAGAAGAGTTTTACCAGATGGTATTGCTTGTGTGCTTTACCCTTTCAAATTAGTTATTGCCCCCAGATTATTTGCAAGATATGATTGACTATACTAGCAGATCCTTCTTGCTTGTGTTGAGAGACTTCATTACTTCAATCAACATTATCAATTTTATAGTTTCACTTACCACATTTAGTTGATTCTGATTTTTCAATTTTTAAGCTGGTTTTGATTCTTAAAAACAGAATTCTTTGGGATTTCTCATTTTCTTATATATTGCTATTTGATGAGTGAATGGAATTTTTTTGTTTGTTGAAATGAAAGAAATATTCTCAATTTTCCTCTTTTCAACAATATGGTATCATCTTTTGTTTCTGTTGGTCAAGTCTTGCAGCTCTGACTGACCAGTGACCACCTGAAATAACTAATCTCAACTGGTCATGCATCTGTGTTTTGTTTACTTGTGGCCCGTCATTAGAAAGAAGTATAAAAAAAGGATCTTGCTTTAATTTGTCATTTGTGCATTATTTATGTATGCAAATAGTAAAATCTTTAAAAGACTTATTTGTTTTATGTATTATTTTTTTGTTTATGCTCCAGCTGAAGCTTCCCTATCAAGTTGTGTCCATTGTATCTGGTGCATTGAATGATGCAGCAGCAAAGAAACTTGATTTAGAAGCATGGTTTCCTGCCTCCAAGACCTATAGAGAGTTGGTGTCCTGCTCCAACTGTACAGATTATCAGTCAAGAAAATTAGAAATTCGATGCGGGCAAAAAAAGGTAATTACTGTCTCAAATGATGCCTGATTATTCCTTTTCCTTTATATATTTTTTACCTGGCTCATAACTAAGGCGAACATGGAAATTACTGAATGCTGCATTTGCCACTTAATCGTATGCTTTATATTTGTTTCGCATATCTGGGTGAACATATGACTTCTGAAATCAAACATTTTCCATAAGCACACTGAAGTCTGAAGCAATTTTGAAATTTCTTAGATCTGTGAACAGTGTTGTTTCTTTCTTATTGTTACTACATAGGTTGTCATATTATACAACAGATTTGTTTGAATAAGAACTAGAAACTTTATTTGTTTGAACGGAGTGAAATTTGCTTCATCATTATTGGAGGGACAGCTTGGAGGTTATTTTCATGTGTTTCAGTCCCAGGTGTCTTTGCTTTGCAGGAGAAAGGCTGCGCTCATTTGGCCTTGCTTGTTTTCAGTAGTGCAGGAAGTTTCCTGCAATGATCGCCTCTTTTCCCCTTCCCTCTGTACACTCTGCTTATGGAATGATCAAGCTTACCTTTTATTATAGTCCTAAGTTTTCATGCCATAGCTGAAGGTGCTCTAGCTTTGACTTGACTTTTGTGGATATCGTTGGGATTCAATCCATATATAAGTCATCTTTTTACATGTAGCCATATTGACCTGGATATAAATTAAGCGGGTTCAGCTGCCTAGAGGATTCAATCCATTTCAGCGGATGTAGCTATATTTTTGATCTGTGTTGCTCTTTGCACTTTTATTCATGTCCGGAGGTAAAATGGAGAATATTTGCCCACGTGCAAGTTGCTTGAAACATTGTAATATACCTCTCTATCCCCTCTCCCAGCCAAAAAAAAAAACAAATTCCCCCCCTTGGTTCTTCTGTTTGTTTTCAATGATCCAAGTTACATGTTTGATGATACTTGCACTCTTTGTTTTCAGAGCAATGAACAAATAAAGCAGTATGTCCACTTGTTAAACTCCACACTCACAGCGACAGAAAGGACCCTATGCTGTATTCTAGAGAATTACCAGAAGGAAGATGGCGTTGAGATCCCAGAAGTTTTGCAGCCGTTTATGGGTGGAAAAAAATTCCTGCCTTTCCAGGGCCAACCAACACCTGAAGCCAAATGGAAGAAATCTAAAGCATGATCAACTCTTTGACGATATTGGGTTTGGATGGTGGCCAAGTTTCTGAAAGATGGGAGTGGTAGCTGATTGCAGACCATGGTAGTCTCTTCCTTCTTTTTAATCTATTTTCATTATTTATAACAGTGTTTCGTTGAGTAGAGTGGGTGTTTCATGTCGCACCACCTAGTGGAGAGTTGCAGAAACAAGGTTTACAAACTTGGCGATCCACACTAGTTAAGTCAGTTTTTTTATTGAATTCTGGAACTTGCTGCAGGTTAGATCCACGTTTCCAAAAGTTTCCAGTATAGTATTTGATGTTGTCGTGAATGCCTTACAAACTCAAGTGTGTAATTTCATGTTTATTCCACTGGGTGACTTTTTGAAAGTGTTTGGCTGCCAGTGACTAGTCTGCGCGAACTGTTTAATGAAAGGGGATGGGTTAGTTTGGGCTTCATCTGACCATTCTGGTTGTCGGGTACATCCGCCGAAAACAAAGAGATCAATCTTTGACGGGGTTTTGTATGATCGGAGAGTTGATGCAAGGTGGTCAACCTGATCACTGGGACCTGTACCCCACACGGGATAATGCAAACTTATAATTATGTATAAATTGAAACCGAAGCACTCTGACCAATTATATTAGGCTGTTCATATTTAGCAAACATCAAATTACTCAGTTGAAAACAAAAACATCGCATGCATCAGAAAGTTTTGCCGGTTCTTCCTGCCCCCAACGATAATTTTTTGTGTTCTCCAATCCGGCAACGGCAGTTTGTGCCGTTTTCTGCCCCTCGCTTGGGTAGCTTGTGCCATTTCCCTCGGCTTCAGAAGAGCGAGTAGGTTTTTGGTGGTGGTTGTAATATTTAGGAATTTTTCTAAACAAAATTTGGCATTAGTATTGAGTTTATAAGGTTTTTATGATTTTTTAATATATAAAGGTATTCACATAATAATAATAATAATAAATTTTTCTTAGATTTTTTTTTTCCTAGAAATCAAACATAAAACTAGGGGTGTGCAAAACCGGATATCCGTATCCATTCGGATATTTTTTCGGATATCCGCTCCGCATTTTTTCAGACCGGATATTCGGGATGCGGATATCCGAAAAATATAGACCGGATATAGACCGGATTCGAATATATCCAATATCCGTATGAAAATACTATTTTATCAATTTTAATAACTTTTGCTATAATATTTTTAAAAATAAGGATCATATATCAATTAATATTCATATCTATATTCATATAAATATCTTATTTTATCTAAAAGAAGTATTAAAATATTATTATAAATATTTAAAATATAAAAATAAATAAAATTTTAAAACTTAAAACTATAAAAACACAATAATATGGTGTATTATTGAAATAATCAACAAAATATCGGATATTTTGTCGGATCGGATAATCCAAAAAAAAACCGGATATCCGAATGTCGGATATCCTTTTAGAATAAAACCGGTTCGGATATCCGAAATGTCGGATCGGATTTTTAAATATCGGATCGGATTTTCGGATCCCGGATTTTTTGCACAGCCCTACATAAAACATATTTTTCAAAAAAAAAAATTTCTACAAAACTTTCCTAACAACTAAATATGGGAAAGAAAGTTTTATTTATATATATATTTATTTATTTTCTTTTCTTTATATTTTTATTTCCACTTTATTTTCTACAAACCAAACAGAGTCTTAGTGGCGCAACATGAAATCTAAGGTTATGAAAATAAAGTGATTATATACTTTTTGCAAGAAATGAATCATTATACAGCGATATGCGGATATTTTATGAATTGTTTTCCTTTACAATATTATGACCCACCTTAATTGTTTTTCGTTTTTTGAGTGTTCAGCAAATATATCTTATGGAGGATTTTTACTCCTACTGCTGCATGCAAATTGGGAGTAGATATTGTGACAACAACATTTTGACATGAAATACACTATATTTTGCAAGATTGCATCAATGGAGCTCATTGTTTAGTGATGGAAGTGAAGAGTCACCTCCTCTATTTTTAGACGAGAGTTATATCTAGAATTTTTGTAATTTTTTCCTTAATTAGTTGTGGTAATGCCATTGGTCTATATATGTATTTTATTCAGCTTAAGTACTTGAGCTATGGTAATCCTATATATCTATACTTTATTCAATTCAGTGGGGTCTCGGAGTTCAACATAATTAGGGGGGGATTGAGTTATATTTTAAACGAATACATATAAAATAAAAACAACAAATATATTTTAATCAAAGTACATAATCAAACAAATACACATCAAGGTCATTACAAACTCCCACGTCTATGCCTACGACCACGCCTAGGTAAAGTAACTCCTAAATCATGCACAAGATTTTTTAATACATGCAACTAGCTGCTGATAATTTGGAGTTGGCTCTCCACTCTAATAGAATTAATGGATAGTTTTACGTGCTTCGTTTAGATGTCTTTTAGTTGGAATTTTATGCTCATCATTCAGATGTTCGGCCAAATATTCTTCCGTCGTTGCCAATACATACATGTGGGTTCTAGGAACGTACCAATCCATATAGTCATAAGTCATATCCCACAGGTATTGAGCCGGTTGTCCAAAAACATCTGGTCCCAATATGTGTTCGCACCTCAAGAATCATTGGCTAAGCATGTGTGCGTAAACAACTTTATACTTCTTGAGGGAAGGACCTTTGTACGTGTTGTTGGTAGACTCGATAGGTTCCTTAGGGATTAATTATGTATATCTGAACTAGTGTGTGACTCAATCGAGCATATACAGTTCTACTTTCTCCAAACAGTGTAAACAATTGTGATATAATGCCATTGGACAATCCCTATACATATTCGCAACTCCGTACGAATTCCAAATGACCTGTCACAAAGGTAAATACAAATATTGTTAACATAATATAGCAAGAATATGATTCCAAGCAGCGTACCTTAGATGTAGGCATAAGATCAATATTTGTTCGAAAGTACTCAAGCGTCTCCAATTTAGTATCAAATTTATGTCTACAAAACTACCTCATACAATGAGGATGATTTGGATCATACCCGGATCGTTCTACTCCAAACCCCAGAAAGTATTCAAAAATCCAAGTTTGTTATAATATTTGATTGTGTTAATTACCATTAAATGTATCAAAGTATGTAATATATATATATATGGTAATTTCAAAATTACTTGTAATAGAGTGACATATCTCGACATTTGAGCAGCTTCAGCTCTGGAAGCCATCCTAAGTTGTTGATAAAGAAAAGAAAGTGTGACTACTTCCCATGCATAACCTTCAACCTGACTTAGATCTTGAAGAAAAAGGATATAGTACATATTTACTTTATCAACTGACTTATCTACAAATAATGATAGGTCAATCAATTATAATAAATACCCGATCGTTTTTTCCTCATCCCCTCGCCAGTATGATTCACATTCTTCCTGTAGCCATTTAAATATACACTCACCCTCTCAAGTGACTTCACTCACCTGCATTTCCTCCATCCCAAACAAGGCACCTATTACACACATCAATTGTCCACACTTGTCAGTAGTTATCTCTAATGGATTACCATCAACTCGTAGCCCTAATATGTGATGTACGTCTAAAAGAGTGATTGTCATCTCACCCTATGGTATATGAAAGCTATTGGTGGCTGGTTGCCATCTCTCAATAAACGCTGAAATAAGTAACATATTCACATGCTCAAATATACAAATTGGAAGGTGTGAAAATCCTGTTTGGCATATCAGAGCGAACATCCTTTCATTTACGCTTTCGAAAAATGTTTTCAGAACCTCCTGTCTAGTATGGGTCCTAGGACAACCATGATCCTAAAAAAAATCAACATATGTGATGACTATATATGATATCTGTACAAATAAAATGCCAAATACTTAATAATGCATATGATAGATATACCTTTCCTAATCATAAATCTAAAACAGTGTGAACGCTGAAGCTTGGGATCAAATCGGGGATGATTGGACCTCATGGACATGGCCCTAGCAAATACCATTCATTCTTCAACTATATACCACATTCATCTTCACTGGCTTCACCAACATCCCTATCATCACCACCACCATCATCATCGTCATCATATTTATAATAGTCGTCGTTGTCATCAGCATCACAACCACCACCACCATCATCATGACGTACAACATCATCATCATGCACATATGTCAATGTCAATGGTTGCTGAGTAATACGAGGTAATGATGATGCTAAATCCAATGATGATCTAGAACCACCAACAACAGGTGGGTGAGTTGAAGATGATGGTACTCCCATATCAAGCTATGTAGCTGAGGTAAGAAAATCTACATATTATGTAGGTAATGAAAAACCTCTTTGCTCTGAACCTTCGACTCATGAACCTTTATACCCCAAACCTCCGCCCTCGGAACCATCGTACCCTAAAACTCCAAACTCCAAACCCTGAACCCCTACCCCCAAACCTTCATACCCTGAACATTCGTACCCTAAACCTTCAAACTCCGAACCCACTACCCCTGAACCTCCATACCTGAAATGTCTAAACTCCAAACGGCCTACCCCCAAACCTCCGAACCCTGAATCTCCAAAACTTGAACCTCTATACCCTGAAATGTCAACATTGGCCACAAATAATGGACGACCTACATAGTTAGCAAATGTTGGAATGGTAGAAACTACATGACTAGACCTTGGTTGTTCCCGAGCTTCTACATCTTCTTGTTATTTTGATGCTTCTTTTGGTTCTTGTTGGTTACTCTTTTTTTTTGTTGCCTTTACTCTATACTTTGGTAAGACTTTTTTCCACACTTTTTAGACGATACATTGGAGCAGGTTGTTTTGTACGCATTTTATTATGTCGTGAATATGCTGTCACAAGACTACCTTCGGTTCTATCTACTACTTTATCTTGTCCGCAACTCATCTGAATTTTTAATAATGAAATAAATCTATTATCCAATTAATATAATTAAAAAAACATTCACCAATAATCACAACCACATAACAATATTTGACATATTTAATAAAAATATAAATAAATCTAATAAATATCAAATCATATATAAATAATACAAAAGTGTAATTAACAGAGTTTAATAGATCTAGAAATATCAATAACAAATCTAACCAAATTAACACTAATTAAAAAAATACAATTAACAACCTTATGCTTAATAAACATAACTACTCTTCCAAACGACAATCGGAAACCCTAGAAGCCAGACAGATTTTGACAAACTCATATTTAATTACAATAATAGAGCATAATTAATAGAGTATAATAGATCTAAAAATATAATGAATAAATTTAACCGAATTAATCATAATTAAATTTTCATTCAACTACAAACATAATTATTACACACATATTTAACAAAACACAATAATTAATAAACACAATAATCGTAAACCTAGGAAATTTTTTTATTAGGTTTTGCCCTAATTAATGAAACAGAATTAAAAAACTTGATCTATCCAACCAAAACCATATTTCACATCACGAACCATAATTACTGATTAATAAACCATAAATCATACACACATAATAAAAATTATCAATAAAAAATTATCATTAATTAATACTAACATAATTATTACACACATATTAAACAAAATACAATAATTAATAAACACGATAATCGCAAACCAAGGATAAAATTTTATTAGGTTTTACACTAATTAATGAGATAGAATAAACAAAATCAACCAGATCTATCCAACCAAAACCATATTCCACATCACGAACCATAATAATTATTAATAATTAATTATTATTAATTAATACTAACATAATAATTATTTCACACATATTTAACAAAATACAATAAATAAACAAAAAATTGCAAACCTAAGACAAAATTTTATTAAGTTTTGCACTAATTAATAAGACATAATTAATAAATCTGATTAACTAACCATAAGTCATAATATTGATTATCAATTAATACTAAGATAATTAATACACGCTCTACGCTCACACTACCACCCACTGACGATTTTCGTTGTTGCCCCCAACCCAACGACACTTTTTTGCCGTTCCTAACCACTATCTACCGATGATTTCATACGTTTTCCCCATCCTCAACGGTACTTTTTTTCCGTCCCCCTACCCCTTCGGTGTTTTTTGCCATTCTCCTTCACCCATCACCGGCTAAAATAGTCGTTCCCCCCATCTCCCATGGACAAAAAGTATCGATCTAACCACCATACTTTAAAAAAAAATACTCACCTAGAGATCAAATAATTTGTAACATAAAAAAAAAACTTACCTTAGATTGGCCAAGGGAGAAGGAGTGAGGCTGAGGGACAGTTTGAGAGACGAGATAGAGAAGACAGAGAAGAGAGAAAAGAAAGAGGGAAAGAAATAGAAGGGTGGGGGTAGTTTAGGGAAAAAACATTTTCTATGGAGTAATTTTCCCCCCTTAAATAATAGCTACGTTGTATTACTACATTCTTAGTTTGGCTATAGTAATAAGTAGGCATGGATTGACATAGCATTTATACTAAACTATCAACGATCTAATTCCTGGATTATGTATCACATTAATCATTCAACTATCAATAAACTAATTTATGCATATTTAAGCCATAAAAAGATAACCTCCGTCGCCAAGATTTATTGGTTTTGGGTTAGATGTTGGGAAAAAAAAAAGGTGACTTATGGTTTCAAATGTGCAAGTGATAGCCATTGGTTTCATTTTATCCATTCATAGCCAAGTATCTAAGATAAATAAAATATAAGCATATAAGTCCAACCATTAAATCAGTAAATATATACTTTTTATAATTGAAGATTTGATATTGAAACTTAAGTTTTCTCCTTTAGGTAACTATAAAATCAAGACTTAAATTGTAGTCGTTAAGCAATAGATCAAGAAAATGGAAAAAGTGCAATCATATATGAAGGATTGTAAACATTGTTATTTAAATAAATAAAAATTTCAATACAAATAATATTTATTTTAATGATAAATAAATTATTTGTAAGAATAATGTTAATCACAAATATTATTAGTAATGCTAATTATAAGTACGCATAATTAATAATAATAGTTATAATAATAATTAATTATAATTAATATAATATTACTAATCATAATTATAAGCAAATTATCAAATCAAATAACATTAATTAATTAATTAATCAATGTAAAAATATCAATTATAATATTAAATAGAAAATTAATAAGGATAGTATTTATTATAACTAGAAATCAATAATTGATAAAAATATTATTAATCATATTTATAAATAATTAATCAATATAAATAATTTTAATTTTATTGATATATAAATTTTTATATGATTAATATTAATCATAATAATTTTCATTATAATTATAAATAATTAATTAATAAGACTATTATTTTTAATGATTATTAATTATAACTAATAAAAATATTAGCAGCCTTAATTTTAAGTCAAGAATCAATCAAATAATATTAATGATAACTATAGTTAATTGATTAATAATGTTAATATTACTTGTAATGATAAATTAATAAATGATAAATTACAATAATAACTATAAATCATTAATTATTGAAAAAATTATTAATTATGATCTTGAATGACAAATTAATAATGATAATATTTATTATAACTATGAAAAAATTAATAAAAAATAATACTAATCGTGATTATAATGATTAACTAATATAAAATTATAATAATTTTAATGATATGTAAGTTATTTACAAGATTAATATTAATCATATTTATAAAAATAATTTTAATTGTAATTATAATTATAAATAAATAACAATAATAACATTAGTTATAATTATTAATTATAATTAATATAACTATTATTAGAATTAATTTTTATTAAATAATAATAATGATATTCATTATAATTATTAATAATTAACTAATAATGATTCTATTCATTATAATGATAAATTAATAAGAATATTAATCATAATTATAAATAACTAATTGATTCAAAAAAACAAATATTATTTATAATCATAAATCAAGAAGGATAGTATTGATTATAATTATGAATTAATAATTGATATAAATATTATTAATTTCAATTATAGATAAATAATTAAAATAAATAATATTAATGTGATTAATATATAAATTATAGACTGATATTAATCATAATTACTTAAAATAATTTTTTAATTTTAATTATAAATACATAATCATAACAATATTATTAGTTATAATAATTAATTATAATTGATACAAATATTAATAGTCATTATTATCATTAAATAATCAATTATTTAATAATGATATTGTTAATTTTAGTAATAAATTAATAATTATTGATCAAAATCATAAATATCACATATCCAAAATTGTTAATGTACATAATCAAATGAGTTACCAAACATTATTATTATTTCAATAGCTTATTTTTTTATTTTTATTTTTCATTATACAAGCCTAAGAGAAATACTAGAGGAAAATACTATTGATTAATTATTGATGGCCATTAGCTAACATACAAATATAGTAGAGAAGATATAGCAGGCTAAAGTTTCTCTTAATTATTAACCCTTTACGTTGACATATAATTATACAATATAAGCTAATTAATTTTCACTTATTTACTACAAGTTACTTTACTTAGAGATAAGGACGGGAGGTATATTCCTAAATCATAATACATACATTGTATTCCCATCATTCATATTACTACACAATTATTACGCGGTGGTACTGGTTCACCATGTGTTTTTTGATGAATGGTGACCAATAACAACCAAACAACTAGATCAAATTAATTAACCATTTTACATGCAATTAAAATATATTACAAAAATATATAATTAAACTCTTATATTTTGTGTTTATTAAACTATGGTAAAAGAGGAGAGATTATGACATGAATCTAGTATGTCCAATTTTGAATGTACCACTTGTATATTTAGTACAATTATGGTGTATTCTTAGTATATTTTAATGTATATTTAGTATAATTATAGTATATTTCTATTATATTTTGGTGTATATTTATAAAATTATATCAAATATAAATGCCAAAATATACTAAAAGTACACCATAATTATATTAAATGTACAAGTATTGCGTCTAAAATTTGGTACACCACTAATGCAACACCTCAAAATTTACTACTAAAAAATTTCATTTAAACGGAAGCATAATAATAATAATATAATTTGGTTCTATTACCATAATCGACATAAGTTAGGCTTACCATCCTTACATCAAATACAATGTAAAATAGTTAAAACTTAAGACATGATAAAACATAGAATGAGATAAGATCATAAACTTAAACAAGAGTTTGGAGGTTATCTCTAAGTGCAATATTCAAAATACATAAAATGGATATACTGGAACTAAGATTCTCAAAAGGTATCTTAGCCAAAGCTAAGATTCGGATAATATGATTCTACACACCAAGCTCCAAAGATAACATAGTCACTCTTCCCCAAGCATACCATTTCAAATAGCAAAGTTATCTAATGGGTTCTCATTGACCTACAAATAATCATCTGAGCTGCTTGTTGGTGGGAATGAGTAGCACCCATGAAAATGTTGATCAATACGCTACGTACTTAGTAAGGTAACAATATAGTTATAATAATGTTACACAATATCATCATGTCACATGAAGGAATAAATATGTATATAGATTAACATAAGATGATGTAAGGCAATAATTGATTCCAGGTCTCATTATTAGATATACCGAACATCCATATTTTTAATTATGATGAATTTTTAATCCGGTGGAATGGAATAAAGCACTTCCTAGGGTAGAACACTCATAAGTCACTATTATCGTCCGGTGGAATGAACCCAACATATACTATGAAAACACACTTATATCCACTATTTTTAAATCTGTGGAATGATCATAAACACCACTTAGGGAAAAATATTACCATGCCACTATTGTCGTCCAATGGAATAGGACAACACCTCAGTTCTAATTCACATAATCTTTCATTTTATGTAATTAATGTCTTATGCATTGTTATTTATCTCAATGTCATATTTTTGTTTATATTGAGTTTAGGGATCCTACAATTCTTGATTGGGTGGAATTGATTGAAGCACCTCCTAGGAAAAAAAATGCTCCCGAGCTAATATAATCGTCCACTGGAATGGACACAATACCTTGACCTTGACTCATGAAAATTTTCACTTTAAGTGATTACTATCTTATCCATTTTTTTCTCAAGATTATTTTGCCGACACACATATAAATATGTGACAACACAATACAAACTTACTTTGATTATTCAAAACACATAACATAAAACTACATGAAGGTTGGGACATCCCCCTAAGAAAAAATGTTGTATTTCTCTTAAGAAAACTCTAATTCCACAATGTGAGTATAACTTATCCCATAATACTCATTTGATCATCAAACTTAGTACACATTCCTAAAATATTATTGTTGATAACATATCCAAAAATAAAGGTCTAACTCTGATGTCTTACACATGCGATAATATCCCTGCCTCTAGGGTTACTATTTACAAATCATTACAAAACCTAAATTTTACAAATTAGGCATAAATTTTCCCATAAGATTAAGATAACCACCAAATTTAATACAAAATGACAATATTAATAACACATTTAAAAATTAAGGTCTAACTCCAACGTTACATGCAATAATGTTCATGCCTCTATGATTACTATTTCTAATTTAAGTCATTTTCTCATTTATTGGACTTAGGATATTCATAATTACTTCAAATATTTCACATAATATATTTATCATATTTTGAATTAATTAACACATTAAAATACTGAGTATTCTATATTTAATCTATATTGACCAAATTATCCTTAAGATAACTAAAATTCCCATATTTGCACAACAACCTTACAAGTCTCAACATGAATGCCCAACTTAGATAGTGATTCATGCCAATTGCCAACTACTTGACTTACTAAACAAGTTTAACTAGATGATACTCATAAACACATGCTTTCACTTATTACTTGTGTTTCCACAATACCACACAATATATCATACAACAACATTATTATCATGACATAATCCATATAATGATACCAACATGAGATTTCATACAATATATACACATTACACACAAAGGTCCTAACTATGACAGATATCATTACCAAAAAAGTCTCATGTCTAAGCACGTATAATCTAAGACTCCTCCTCCTCGAAGGTTATGGAAAAATAACCTAATAATCAATAATAATACATTATTAAACCTTGAGAAAAAAACCGAGGAAAAAAATAAAGCAAAGGAGGGTGGAGAAGGAGCAAAATTGAAGCAACTTTGAAGAGTTCAAGGTGTGTGGGAGATTGGTGCAAATGGTGAAGGCTTGTGTGAAGGGATGATGCAGCCAACAACTGTTGCATGGATTAGTTGGTGGTGTTGGGGGTGTGATGGGTGGTGTGTAGAAGGTGGCAAATGGCACGGTGGTGCAAGGGTGGTGCACAACTTGTGCACAACTTGTGCATGGTGTTGCACAAGAGGGTGCATGGATTTTGTAGAGAGGAGTGCGCATGGCTATGTGAAGAAGCATACATGATTGTGTGAAGGGGTACACAAGTTGCGTGAGGGATGAATGGAACAAGGGAGTTCGGGGGAAGGGGGAAAATGCGATGGTTAGAAGAGAAGAAATGAGAAAGAAGGATTGGTCGAGGGTGGTGGTTGCTAGCAATGGGACTGAAATGGTGGAGGTAGAGGTGGTGAGTGGTGGTGCTGGTGGATGAAGAAGCCAAATAGAGCCGGGAGAAATTAGAAGAACGGAAATAGTCAATGTAATACCTCTAATTTGAGCGGAGTGTTATAAAAAGTGATATGACTACTTATATCAATATGATATACTATCATTTCGGTGATTTCATCTTAAGAACTCCACAGTTAAGCCCACTGGTTGTAGAATAATTTTTAGGATGGATAATCCTATTAAAAAGTTTCATAAATTTTCTAAAAATTTCTCGAAAAACATGTGAGTAAGGATAAAGTGCACTGAAATAATTTGTGTTGTTATGTGTGGTAAGCCGATCAATCCGAAAGTACTTCAAGGTAACCCTGCTTGGTCTTATCAACTTAGGGTGTTACAAACAGGGTGGATAGAATTTTGAATGAAAATAAAATGGAAGGGAAAGAGAAGAGAAGAAGAGGGATATATATATATGTATATATATATATATATATATATATATATATATATATATATTGGTGCATAAGGGTGAGAATGAAAATGTAGAAGGTGCAAGGGGTTTGACATGGCCTTGGCATGGGTTTTTTTTCCTTGGCAAAACCTAAGCATGGTTGTAGAGTGGTGCAGGTTAGGTAGAGCAGTGAGGTGTAGGGGTGATAGACTGATAGTGGACAGAAAGGAAAGGTAGGAAAGGCCATGCGGGGAAGGTGGTACATGGCTTGAAAAAGAAAAGGGGTATATGGATCGGGGCGGGGGAGAAGGAAAAGAAAAAGAATAAAGGGAAAAGAAAAGGAAAAAAGAGGAAAAATAGAATAAATTTTAGGATTATGATTAGGATTAAGTTTAAATTTAAAAAAAAATAGGATAAAATTAATTTATCAAAAATCTGTAGTTATATTTTTATTAACATATAAATTATTCAAAATAAAAATTAAGACTAGGTTAAAATTTAGGGTATTAAAACTTATACATCTAATACAATTATAATGTACTATATATATATATATATTTATAAAAATATACTAAATATATATCAAAATATACCAAATATAACAAGTTTGCATAATAATTTCTCAACTAACTGAACTTTTGTTACAATTTTTTTTTTCAGAAGATAAGTTAATATACAAAAACAGCTGAAAATCATTTCAAATAAATTCTGTCATTTTGTTTTGAAGAAAAACAGCCTATGCTTTTCTTCACCGCTGTTCGCCGGTCATTGGTTTGGTGCACCATTCATCAAAAACACATGGGACACCCGGCTCGTGCAATATTTTCTCACTTGATATACATATTTATTTCGGTTGAATACCAAACGACACTTACAACCTATCCTCTCGCATTATTAAAGGAAAGAGGGAACAATAAAACCTTCCCCCACCGGCCCACCCCCACCCCTCCGGCGGGGTCCCTAGCACCGTCGGCGAGTTGTTAGCGGGGTAGCGCCCATACCTCTGCGGCTCTTCCCTTTTGCTTGCTTACTTCAACCCGTCTGCTTTCTTTTTGAGCTGTCCTTCCCTTTCTCTTCCTCCTGCCTGGCGCCTGCAATCGCTTTCCCCCCTCTCTTTTTCCCTTTTTCACACCTTCCACGCCTTCTCATTTCCTTACACACACCTCCCAATTACCCGTGACCTCTCTATCTCGAACCATCCCCTTCCCATCATTCACAATCAATTCCTTCCTCCTTTCTTGTACTCCTCTCCCTTCCTTTCGATCGAGTCTCCGCCTCGCTCTGCTCATACAACCTGGAACTCTTTCTCCGTAGTAGCAACTAATTGAAGAGAAAACGAAAGAGGTCATGCGGTCTCCACGGTCCCTCCATAGTAATGGAGGCGGTGGTGGGGGAGCAGCCGCAGGAGGAGAACGCATCCAACCAAGTCCAAGTCCTCACCATCATCACTTCCAGTCTACTCTATCTGTACACAAGCTGAAGCGATTTAACTCTCTTATCCTCGTCTTCCGAATCGCTACTTTCATATTTTCTCTCTCTTCATCCGTATTCATGCTTACTAACTCTCGTGGCTCCCGTTGGTTCGACTTTGACGCATTCAGGTACCTATTCTTACTCCGTATAAGCAAAGAAAGCACCTCTCCAATTTACTGTAATCAGAATATTTGTAAGCATTTTTGGTTTTTGACAGGTTCTTGTTCGCGGCGAGTACAATTGTAGCTTTCTATTCCTTGTTTGAAATGGTGGCTTCTGTCTGGGAAATTACCAGAGGAGTTACTCTCTTTCCTGAAGTCTACCAAATCTGGTTTGATTTCGGTCATGATCAGGTACATGTTTTCTTCTTTTAGGCTTCATATTAATTAACTGTTATCCTCATGTTTCTCTTCAGCTGATTAAAAACAATCCAATCATTTTCATTTCTCCAATTTCCTACAACAGATTCAAATTCTTTATATTTGAAATTTGAAAATGTTTCTGGCTGTTAACTTTGATTTTGGTTTCTGTATATGAAAAAGTTAAATAAAACAACTGTATAGTCATTGGTCGGTGACAACTGACAATGATATATTTAAACAAGGCAACAACCTCAACTCCACGTTTTTTGTTTTGTCAGGTATTCGCTTATCTACTGCTTTCATCAGGCTCGGCCGGAGCAGCATTAGCCAAGACGTTAAAAGCAACGGACACATGTACGTCTGATACTGCATTTTGTATGCAATCCGACATATCCATAGCCCTTGGATGCGCCGGATTTTTGTTCTTAGGCTTCTCCTCTTTGATCTCCGGTTTCCGAGTTGCTTGTTACTTGATCAACGGCTCTCGCTTCCATCTTTAGGCGCTCTTTTACTTTGAGGTTAGGTTTTTCATCTTATGTAAACATAAATTAAGAAGAAATTTCTTTCCTTTCTTCCTTTGTTTTTTTCACGCTGGTGATTTGTTTTTCTTTCTTGATTGGTACTTGATTGTTGAATAACGTTCAATGGGTCTACTGACTCTAGTCTACATCATGTATAGTGTACCATTATTATTCTATGGATTTCCATGTGCTTAAATACGTATTGGCGTACGGTGTGATTAACCGAGCCATTAGCAGTAACACGCACTAACGACATTCTTTTCATGATATGATTATGGCTCTTTCCCTTCATTTTATTAAAATAGATGTCAATACGAAGGATAAATTTGTTCCTGATATCATGACATTTAGCATTACATTTTTAGGAAATAATATATTTTGGATAATTCAGTAAGGTACCACCATATTTGTTTTTACTTTGTTATCATCTTGTTCACATTCTTAGTTTTAATTCAGTAATTGAAATGGTATTATTTTGATATTGCAAATTATTCTAAACTAATTTGATTTTTTATTTTCCTATATTCATCTCAATATATATTATTTCGGCAATTTTTAATTTTTTTTTTTAGCCATTTTGGTGCTTTAAAGATGTACTTTTAAAGTATTGTGTTCGTTGAGCATTTATCATATTTTCTTGGTTGTAATTCATCCCTGTCTTAATGTATTGACACTATTTGATATGTTCGATTATAGTCAATTTACTAACACAATTAGGTATGTTGTATGTGTAAAAATGAATTAAAAGTTATCATGGTAGTTTTTTATTGTTGTAATTAGTATTTTTATTATGTAGATAAACTTACTAATAATAGTAATTAGTAAAATAATTAGGAACTATAATGACAATACTTAATAATAACATTGATTCCATTATTGTAATTTTAATCATTACGACAATAATAACAATAAGGTATGAATACTAACTAATAGCGATGATAAATTTATTATTTATATTAGCGTAAGAAGTTGCTCATATCATTGACTTAAATCCTTCCAGGCGATAAGTATAATATTAGGGGTAGCGACATTCCAAAAAATCGGCAACATTCCCATTATCTGTACTTAGCTATACTACGTGCTGCTATGTTGCCCATCTTTCCCACATGAGTCCGGCTAATATCATTGTAGTGGTTTACATAAGCTCTGAGCTCCCTCCCAGATTTAATAACGTCCTGGAACACCGTATCATTTCTTGCCCACCAAAGAGCCTATGCAAACGTACATAACCATGCCATCTTTAAATTGGCTTTTTGGCGAGTTGAGTCTCATTTACCATGAATCATCTTATAAAAAAGTGTGATAATTAATATAATTTTTTATGTAGTCTCCATATTTTTGTAAGAAAGAATTAACGAAGAATCGTATTCAACTAAAAATTTCTCCTTTTTGCCACACTTGGCCAAACTACTCATGGATTGACAAAAAACTAGGTTTTTGGTGTAAGCGCAACTGGACACCATTTCCAATATCCTTTCGCCGCCTGACAGTGATGCGGTAAGACATGGACATCTGTTTCTTCTCACTTACATACATGATATGCACCCGTACTGTTAATACCCCTCTCACCTAGTGTTACGTTTATCTGGCAGGATATTTTTGTAGCATCCCCAAGCGAAAATTTGTACTTGTGGGAGCACGAGCAACCGCCTCATCTTATTTCTTAGTATCAAATTACATATGTTCCCCAAGTCACTTGGTCCATTTGTGTTAGCTAACGACAGAAGGAGATCATATGCGCTTATCGCTGTATATTCTCTATTGTGCTCTTATAGAGGAATGCTTTGAATAGTGCCAGCATCGCATAATAGAAAAAGTTGCTACAACAGGCCTTTATTCCATCTTCTGCTCCGTGTCTCACTCAGGACACTAACTTTCAAATCCGGCATGTCACTTCTCTTGTACGCTACCAAACTAAATTTTAGTGGTCTTGGTATCCATTTCTTACCTAGACATTAATTTCCTCCTCATTCCCCATGGTATTAACCGTGCTGGCTCTTAGCATCCAGCGAATTGCACAAACACACTGCCATACATAAATTGGACGATGGCCCATGCTCGTAGTCATGAAACCAAAATTTGGATAATAACAAGTTTTCTAGATCTTAACTATCAAAGGAAATTTCATTTGTGAAAATATGCCATGCTTGCTTTCCTTACGATGTCATGTTGAAAATGTAGCACCCCCAAATAACCTTTTATTTAAGAGACATTACACATTGCTAGCTGCACAAGGAGACTCATATATATATTAAGGTTAAAACAAAGCAATGCTATAACTATAAGAATGGTCTTGAGAACGTAATTGATATGTTATGTGAACATGATTATAGAGATAATAAGGGATTAATATGTGTTGGATGTATTAATTATGTGTTTTTGGGTCAGGTGGAAGATGGATTACGTTAACTAGTTAAAAATAGAAGATTAAGGTTTTAGTGTTTGGTAGTCGATTATAGCTTATGGGTCGAACAACTGGTTGTTGATCGTATTTATTTTTTGTGCATTTTTTGTTTTGTTGGCCCTTCCTTTCATTCTTGTTAACCTTCTTCCAACCTTCCCACACCTTGGAGCAAATCCTTGCCTTTTCCCTTGTCTTTGCCCAATATCTTAGCAATAATTATGTTAACTCAACCCTCTTCCACTTTCCTATATTTTGCACTTACACTCAACCTTTCATTCAAGTGTTGGTGGAGCAAGGTCTTGGTAAACCTTCTTCTCTCTCTCCCCTTGTTGACTTTGAACCCCCTCCCTCTCTTTATGCATTTGTATTTTGCTTTTCTTCATTCATTCAACCCTTGTTGCACTTTTTTTTTTCTATCCTCCCTTTTGGTTGAAGATTGCCTAGTGTTGTTGAAGATCTTGCACTCTTGTTCTTCTTGCTAAGAGAAATCGACCCCCTCCCCCTTCTTTTTCTCCATCTTATTGTTGGTTTTCCTTCCTCTAATCTGTTATCTAGTCCCCTTATATATATATATAAGGGTGTTAGATTTGGAAAAAAGTTGAATAGTTACTTCCCCATTTTTTCCCTCTTTGTTTGGCCACCCATTTAGTTGGGTATATGATGCAAGAGCATCTTTATCTCATTCTTTTCAAGTTGAAGGTCAAGAGTTAGCATAATTAGAGGTAGTATTAATTGTTTTGGAAAATCTTGAACACCCTCATAATCATGCTAATAATATTTCATTAAGTGATTCTTGCAAGTATTATATATGTTTGCAAGAAGAGAACTTCACAAATGATATCTAATGTACAAGATAATGATAATGCAAGAGTTACAAAGTTGCATGAGAGATAAAGCTATAATACATGAAGCTTGATTATTGATTATTTCGTTTATTATCATAATTATGTTTTTATGTAGTTTTGATATTTTATGTAAGTGTAATATCTTGTCATTTTTATTGTAACTCATTATGGATACATGGACACATGTTGGTTTAGCTATTATATAATTAGGCCGGTTGATATAGGTTTAATTAAGGAGAGTTGAGCTCAACCTCATTACCATATATGTATGTATATATTTATATATATATATATATATATGTATATATAAATACCTTGTATGTTTGATTGATGGAGATAGATAAAGGAATTGAGCACTTAATGCATAAAGGAGCAAGAGTCGACATCTTAAATTTCTTCTTCCTATCTTTCTCTCAAGTGAGGAGTGAACTTTAGGAATAAATTTCTATAGAAATTACAGATTTTTCTTTATAAATGATTTTGATCTTGAAGTAGATCAAAGCACATACATTTGAACTTAACTAGCATTTGTCCAAAGTCATTCTTTACTCAAGTCGACTTTGTTGAATTTCAATCCAATTTCAAATATCTTGCAATTGTGAAGATAATCATTAATATGTTACACATCAGTATGCATGACTCTCTTTTTCTTTTGATTTTTTGATTGTTATTATTTTATTATTATTTTGCGATAGTAGATTCTAATTATTTTGTTAGGTTTTTGTGTTTTAAGGAGAATGAAGAATACTTGGGAGTTAGGGTTTGTGGTATCCTTTATTCTTATGTTTGTATATTTTTGCTTGGAAAGAAGGTAACCCATATGCTCTTATTAAATATGTAAAAATCATGGGATAACATATTTAGGGTTTCCTATGTTATGCTTAAGTGTGATTATATGCTTTCTTGTGAATTAATAGAATAAATGCATGTATCATGCTAGGTTATATTATTCTTCAAGTATGCTAGCCATGAGATAATGTGTAAGATCATGCTAGAATTATGTATTTGTAATATATGTATAATAACATGCTAAAATAGGGTTGTATGTTGAAGAATATATATGCTTGTGTTGTAGGGGTGGTTTGGCCAAGCTAGTTTGGTCCTAAATAAGGCCTCTTTTGCTATTTTTTATGTTTCCTTACATGTTTTACGTAAAGTATGTCATATGATATTTTAAGATTTGAACATGTATAGGTATAGTTTTAAGTGATTAAACTTTTGTATGCTCTTGGTGTATGTTAGTCTTATCACATAAAATATGTAATTTTCCTGCATGTATGCTTGTTATATGTTATATTATGTTGAGCATGAAAAACATGTGAAATATGTAATTCTAGATATGCACAATTAGGGTTTTATGGGCTAAATGAGCTTAAGCGTGTTTTAGGGACAAAATGGTAATTTTTTTATTTTACATTTTTTAGAATTATAATTTTATTTTAAAGTGTTTATTTTAATGTTATTAAGTTATTCCATGAACTTTCATTTAATTCTAATAACGTTTGGGATTAAAGTAAGAATTAAATATGTAAATAACCTTAAGGACATTTTGGTCATTTTGACTAAGATGTGCATAAGTGTGAATCATCAAACATAGGATGGATTAGTGCATTTTTAGGTTGACCTTATTTTTTTACTTTAACCTTGGCTTTGGCCATTGACCTTTAGGTTAACTTAAATAATTAAAAATAAAAGAAAAATGGTTAAGTATATAAATTGATATCATGTGTGTTATGTGATATTTTATGATCACCTTATTTATATATTAAGATTTAAAGTGAAATATATTGAGAATTTGAATGATAACTCTTTAGGGGTAGCTACCCTATAGATGATGGCCAACCCTCAGTTTAGTTTGGATTTTACTAGTGTGTCTTAGTTTCCCAATTAGGCCTTATATCTTATGATACTTAATTCTTTAAAATTCTTAGAGGGTATGCATGTTTATAGATTGGTTTTCCTTATCGGTAAGGTAATGTGATTTCCTTGTGTCCTAGTGCGACCAATGTACTTTAGTGTCCTTAGGTTAATAGTCAGTATAATCTTGTGCTACCTTGTGTGTCGGTGTGTCTGAAGTACTTTAATGACTCTAGGTTGATATGATCTCCCCTCAAATAATTAAATGGAAGTAATTGCCTTCCTGACCTACTTGTGGTATTTAGAAATTTTGGTATGGCTAGTTGGTAGTTTTCTTAGTGCACTACCCTAATGTTTATGAGATAGGATGTGATAGTTATAAAAATGGTTAAGTATGGTTTAGTGCCTTTCCTTTGTGGAATACCCTAGTATGAATTGATTTGTCAAGTTTGGAATATGATTAAGCGTAATGGTATTATGAGCACATGGTTTTGGTGATGTTTATATCCTAGCATATTTTATTGTATCTTGTTATCGTATGTATGCTTGATGTATTCTTGTCATGATTCTCTTATGACACACTCTATGTGCTCCATGTGATATGTTGATGTGTATCTCAATAATTTGTATTTAAATAATTCTATTAATTGTTGTAAATTATATTGCACATATAATTACGTTTCTTATTGTGTGATTAATTAGGAAAGTAAATCAAATTATGGGAGATGGATATATATGCTGCTGGTTGTTGTTGCTGACAGGAAATTGCTGTATTAAATTATTGATCATCCCATATAATGCATTCGCCGGCATAACTTGGCTAGTGGAAATTAAGTTGGCTGCGTAATCCGCCACCTGACCCATATTTGTTGGGTTAGAAGGATTGTGGATTATACAACCCTTGATAACCATAATTAGCTAAATAAAATTAGCTGATGGGAATTAAATTGTAAATCCATTATTTGGATTAATGTATACTTGTATTTTGTAGTTGGGCTGTTTTAGTGTTACCAGCACCAACGACTTAGTTTGTTTATGTTAGGCGGTGGAGTTACTGGGCTGATATGTTGTGTCTTGTAATTGAGCCCATCGTCCGTATAAGGGCCTGTATTATATGTATTGTATACGCCCATATATAAGGCGTATACAGGAAGGTCTGTAAAACACTTTTGGCTGAATACATTCGATCGTATTTCTCTCTGGAATCTTCTCTCTCTCTCAACTCTTCCCTCTTTCTCGCGACGGACTCATTTGCTCGATCTTCTTCTTGATCTTCTTCTCAAATCTCTTTCTGCTAATTCAACTTCAGTAGCCGTTGATTATAACTGTGCTATGAGCTTTACTAATCTTCCTTTGGATTAAACTCCTTAGGCTAATTCTTGCGTGTAGTCGAACCCCACGCTCGATTCACGATCCAACGAAATTTCTTGAAACCTATACAGGCTTCATCATATGTGTATATTTAGTATTGTGTAGTGGGTTTACTTTGATGGGTTTTATTTTATGGCCCATTCCCTATTCAATGGGTAGTCTTAACTTTGTTGGTTCTATTGATAGTGGTAACATCTTAGGTTAGGTTAGAGCGTCTGTTTATGGCTATCTGGTGTCCCTATTTTAGTTATAGTTTTTTTAATTATTCTTGATGTTTCCTTTTGGGGCATCAAGTGTTGTAACCTCTTTAGCTTGGTGTATTTAAAGTCTCTCTGCTGCTTTGGCTAGTTTCTATTGGTTTTGTCTCGACCTTGGACTAGGCGCTGACCACATCTAATTTTCGTGTCTAAGTTGTTTTGGCATTGCAACCAACATGGGTTAGATATTGGCTATACATTTCTCTATATTAGTTATGGCTTAACACGCAATATTTTGTATAATTGATTCCACTAAAATGAAATGTGTAAGCATTAAATTTGGTGGTGTTACACTTTACTAAGCAATTATTATAGTACAAATAAAATACAATAAGATTTTGTCACACAGATTAAGGGATAAAGTCTACTTGTTGACCTTATTTTCGTAGATATGCATGACGATATTATAATTAACATGGAGAGGTCGTGACCTCCATAATGTTGTTATTACTCGAAGAGTTTACTCTTGAATTTCAGGAAGGTCTAAATTTCAGCTCTTCAGCTCCAATCCTTGCTATTTAGACTCTATTCATTGATTAGTAAATTCTAGAAATGTTTTTCTTTATAGTATTGCTCCATTTAGCCTTGCTAGCTATATGAGTCTCCTCATGTAGCGTATAACACCTTACAATTAGGGTGTACTTTAGGGGTATTATAAAAAAGTTAAATGTTTCTAAATCCCATGCCACCCCCAATCTTTTGGTTAACATAATTTCTTCCATGTTGGTAAATGAATACCTCATCAAATCTCATTATTACTCCACCAAAAACTCATCATGGATTGAATATCTGAGCATAGCATGTTAGGGAATTTGAAGATTCTCATTGCATAAGTAGGTATTTATTGAACCATGCCTTTAATCAACACCTCGTTCCTAGCCTTCAAAATTGCACTGCATCCCCACCAAATAATTTCCTTCTAAATATATTCTTTTATAACACTAAAAATTACCCTATTGGATATGCAAATAATCGTGGGCAAACCCAAATACTGATTGTATTGGCCCCAATAATTGCCTTTATTCACTCCTTCTCATAATTAATAATCATTTCTATAGCTCTAACATAAAGTTGTAGGATGTCTCTCCATGTAGTCACTTCTTTCGCTATGCCTATCATAAAGATGGTGCTTATATGATTGTTTGAACTCCATGCAATATGCCAT
This sequence comes from Tamarix austromongolica, assembly GCA_039764185.1. Classification (NCBI taxonomy): domain Eukaryota; kingdom Viridiplantae; phylum Streptophyta; class Magnoliopsida; order Caryophyllales; family Tamaricaceae; genus Tamarix; species Tamarix austromongolica. Next base: position 91,114,369 of record CM077816.1, on the reverse strand, counting down.
CATTTACTCCACTATAAATCATGCTAAGTAATGATTTTATACATATAACAAAAAAATATAGATAAAGAGGGTCTCCTTGTCCTAATCCTTAGTAATAGTGAAACTCCCTACTAAGTCTTCCATTACCAACACCTAAAAAGTCAATGTAGAAATGCAAAGCATAATTAACCTAAACCATCTCTCTTCATAGCCCATGTGGTGCATCACCGCCTCTAGGATGACCTATTTTACTCAATCATAAGCCTTGCTTATGTTGAGTTTCAAAGCCATATTGCCTTGCTCACTTATCTAATTTTTCATGGCATGCATGACTTCAAATGCAACCAATAAATTGGTTGTAATGAGTCAGCCCTCAACAAAGGTGCTTTGTTCTCACTATAATACACAAAAATTTTCTAACCTTAATTTGTAGGTGTTTAGTCTTTTAATCCCTTTCTTGACCTTTTAACAATCCTTATCTTCTTTAACTGAACCCTTAAACCCTCTCTTTTTCCCTATTACCCTTCATACCATGACCCCTCTCTTTTCTCATGTGATGTATCTCTCTCTCCTTAGCCCAGCTGATTGTTGTTTCCTTTGTTTGGTTGCTCAAAGTAAACCCTAACTAATCCTAAATTCACTCAAGCCTCAATTTTCATTCAAATGTTGACCACTCAATCTCAACCATGCCCTTTGTTTTTCCCCCTTCATGCCTACTCCTTAGAATCTACAAACCCTATGATTCGTGCCTTACCTTAGACATGTCCATACACTTTTTTTTTCATGCAACCTCGGATCACACTCATACACCCCTTATCCTCCATTTTTTAGTCATTCAATCCCACTCATATAGGTGTTCCTCTCTTCTCTTCCTTGATCTCCTCCCTTACCAAGACAACATTTAAAATACTTTTTAAGGAAAATGTCACACATACCATCTGGTCCAAGTGATTGGTGGCATGCATTTGATTTAGACCAAATTTAACTTTGGCTCCTATGAATTTCCTAATTAGCTCCCTATTCATGGCTTTTGTAATGCATCCATTTGCATCATCCCTTCACTATCAATAATCCCTTGTAATATGTTTCTTCTTCTCCAAGCATTTTCCCTTTGATAAAATAAAACAATAATTATTTTTTATCACCATCTTTTCTTATATGTTTCATACACACATTTTAACCACATTGTTTCCTCTTTCTTATGCAACATATTTTCACTCATATTGACTTTTGGTCTGCAAAATTATTCTTAGCTATTTGAGTGACTTACAATTGTTGTAGTTTTTCCTTTGGTTTTGATTGTTATTTGATGCTATCAAATGACACATGTTTCCCTTAATTTATATTCTTAGTGCAACATTTAATCTTGTTATGCACATTGATGAGACCCAGAGTGTCCCTATTTGTATGTTTTAGTGCAACAGATTTATCAAACTAAATAATCAATAAGGGGATTGAATTGAGTATTTGCAATTTCAAAATTAAAAAAAATATATATATGAAGATACATATTAAAACTCCATGTTGTGAATGAGTAAACTCAATATGCAAGTTCTATGAGATTGAAATAATAATAATAATCTATATATGAAGATCTTATGTTTTGAACTTTTTTGTTTGTGTTCTTTATATTTTTCCATGTATGATTCGTCAAGGTAGAATGTAATAAAGAGATCAACACAAGGTATTATGTGGTTCATCTACTTAAGAGATACTACTCTCTTAAGTAGCATATATCGGTAGCCCCAATTATATCCCTTTTATTTCTTACAATAAATTGAATAGAAGCAGTGCACTTTGTTTGAACTCTCAAACATGCGCAATCCGATTCAAAATTGGCAAACCCACACTTAATTTTAGGTGTCAAACTCCACCTTAATTCTAAGGTGCTAAGCATAATTTTGAACTCTTAAACTTGCCTAAGATGATCTCTACCTTGTGATCAGTGAATGATTACAACTCAACTAAAGTTTAACAAGAAGAAACTTAAGAAAAAACTAAGCAACGTTCTATTTTTAGCAAAAAAAAATAGCTTCCTTTTAGTGTAAATTCTTCATGGCAGCACAATCATGAAAAAAATCACTCTTCAACACACTAATAATTTTCACAACATTCATCAATTCACAATGAGTGTTTTTGATTGGAGTTAAATAATATATATATAAAAATTACCATAGTAAAAAAAATTCAATAGGTAAAATTTTCCTTTAAAAATGCTTGAAATACTCAAAGATTTGTGTCCCAAAATATCTGAACTAACAATATATTTAGTTAGTAAAACAACTTAGTGAATTCTGACATAAAATAGTAAAAATATAATCTGACAAACTCTAAAAAAAGGATTTGTAAAATCAGTAAAAAAATCTTAGAACACTATCTTTTTTTTTCTTAGAAAATATTGTGCTTGCTATGATCTACCTATTTTAGTTAAAACTTGTCAATTAATTATCATGAAATAAATAAATATATTTTATTAAAATATTATCCAAATTTTATGCACCAAATGGTTTTAAAAATGCTAACAAAAATACTTTCCTAATTTTCCAAAAAAAAAAGATATTTCTTTAAGAAACTCAACATATAATTCAACCTGAGTTGCCTTTAATAAACCAAATATGAAAACCTTTTAAGAAACCATTTGACTTATGTTGCTTAAGTTATTTCCATAAGAATCATATTGGCTTAAAAATATATATAATTCTTAGATACTCCTCCATAAGAACTAACAATATATTTAGTTAGTAAAACAACTTAGTGAATTCTGACATAAAATAGTAAAAATATAATCTGACAAACTCTAAAAGAAGGCTTTGTAAAATCAGTAAAAAAATCTTAGAACACTATCTTTTTTTTTTCTTAGAAAATATTGTGCTTGCTATGATCTACCTATTTTAGTTAAAATTTGTCAATTAATTATCATGAAATAAATAAATATATTTTATTAAAATATTATCCAAATTTTATGCACCAAATGGTTTTAAAAATGCTAACAAAAATACTTTCCTAATTTTCCAAAAAAAAAATATTTCTTTAAGAAACTCAACATATAACTCAACCTGAGTTGCCTTCAATAAACCAAATATGAAAACCTTTTAAGAAACCATTTGACTTATGTTGCTTAAGTTATTTCCATAAGAATCATATTGGCTTAAATATATATATAATTCTTAGATACTCCTCCAAGGTTTAGAATCTTCATGCATTCCATATTTTCTTCTTTTGTTTCTCCATAGGTTCTTCAAATTTTGTTGCTCAAATAATTCTAGATATGTAACAAGTGAACTTATGGAACATAAATGAAGCCATATTTGTTTGTTATCATCAAAATCAAGAGCTCAATAAATTCCCCCTTTTTGCCGATGATAAACAATGATGTATTTAGAGTTAAAAACACAAGTGAAAAATGAAGTTGTGTCTTCCAACATTACTGAATTTTGTTGTGAAGCTAGTAGTAAAATTTATTTTAGTAGATGCATGTAGTAATCAATTATGGAAACACAAAAGAAGAAACTAAAATAGAGTCACTGTGTAAAAAATTTCATACACAATTGCTACACTCGACACTAGATTTTCAATAAGGCTCATGTAAAAAAAAGAGGATCGAAAGCATCTCTTAGTCTTATTAGAACATAAAAAATAAAGTGAGAGTTCTCAAAGGATTGAAAAAAGTTTAAGTTATTAACATGACTTAATACTAAGTTTCGTCCAAAGTTCCTCTACATTCATAGTTGCTCTGCAAGTGTTACTAAAATACAACATTTTTCTCAAGATTCAACAACATCCTTGTCTTCCTCGTTTTTTCATTATTAAAAAGATATAAAAATAGTAATACGAACATAAAAATGAAAAAGTAAACTAATCAACCATGTGTTAAATCATTAACTATGGCTAGTGTACATAACAATTACCTCAAGATTAATATGCATAATTTTGGGTGTTATGCTAACCTCTCTAGTTACTATTAATTACCGAGATAAGTAATAAATAGAGAATCGAGGATCAATTGAGTCATTTATTCAAAATATATTGCAAAGAGTACATCGAACTTAGAGTAGGGAAGCAAAAAAATCTCCTAATAAATAAAATAAAAAATAGGTATAATTTGGTAGGCTAGGAATAAGATATGGTAGGAAAATAAGGCTTGAAATTGACATTTCCATGCAACTTCTTAATCACTATCAAGTGTTGCTTGTTGGATAAAGTAACATTGGTGTCAAGTGTAGTTTAGATCTAAGAAATCCTCATCAAAATGTCCTAATGGTTGTCTAGAATCATGAATCTTAATGCCTTCATCTCCTTCCAACCTAAGCAAACAATTATATCTATCCTTCCTTGCTCTGCTTACTCCTCCATTTCTTCATTAGAATCTTTAGCTTCTACCAACTTCCCTTTTCTTTTTCATAGCAGCCTTCTCCACCTCTACATTTTTCACTATTTACCTTCAAGAATGCCCACACTTATCATTTTCAACATTATCGTATTGAAGTGAACTCCCTTGGTTAGGGGTTTTCCATTCTATTTGAGTTTCACTTTGAAAAAGCAAAACACTTAGTCAACCATACTCTATAAAGAAGTGCATGGCTGGGATTTTCTACACCAACAATCATATGTTGGATCATTAGGGAAGGCAAATTCATTTTCTTCCCTTCAACCGGAATATACATAAGTGAAAGGTCTATAAAATTAGCCTTGTTCCTTCTTTGTATCCTTAGAAGATTGTTCTTGTATACCATCACAAGTAGAGCTTTGTCTAAATGATCCAGTTCCTCTATCATCACCTTTCTGGGAGCTTTCTCTCCCCTCTTCTAACTAAACTTGCTCGTCAACTCAATAGGTGTGGTACCAATAATTTTTGGTCATCGGTTATTTAAAACAAACACCAAATAAGTATCCTATACCCCAAGAAACATCCAAATACTTTGCATAAAAACCAAATCACAAGCCGTTCACCTTAGACCCGACACATCCATCTACCACAACTAACTTATAGTAAAATTCCCTCACCTTGGAATAGTAAGAGATAGGGAAATTTTTTTGTCTAGGCTTGATGAGTTAATACCGTATAGAAATACAAGACTTATTCTAAAACCCAATTATTTATAAAGATTTTATTGGGAAATACTAACCTTTTAGAGAGTTAGTAGTTAGCCAATTTCACCGGTAACATATAAAGGGCCTCACCTAACTTTTCTCCCTAGCTTAAGTTTTTCTCTTTCCGTTAACTATAGTCACACTACTAGCATCTACTTTTTCACCATAACATGCCTTCTTTAGTTCCTTTTTTAGTTCCTCCTCAACATCATACTCACTTGAGTCTCATTTCTTTGCTTATTCCTACTCTTCATTTTCTTCTTCTAACTCATCTTTGTTTGAGTTAGATTCCTCCTCAGATTTGGACCCACCTTCCTTATCTTATTTTTCTTCCTCCTCATCAATTCTCTGATGAGTTTCCTCAACAACTTCCTCATCCTTATTTTTGGAGTCATCAAACTAATTATTTCTCCTTATCTCATCATACTAAGACTCTACATTGGGTGTCTCCTCGTCATTCTCTTTGTCAGCCCTAGATTCATATACCACTTTGGTTTCATCCCTTCTTTAGTTTTATTAGGAGAAACTTATCCTTCTTTGTTTAATTCGTATTCAAACTTCTATTCCCCCTCAATTGATGTAGGGATAAATTTACATTAAACCTATTTCATGTCAACATCTACATTTACATGTGTAGTTTCTTCTTGGGTTCCCTGTGGTTTCCTTCTCTATAGGGGCATCGCTAGCCACACCCACTTTCTTTCTTTTTGATTTCTTCATCCTCAATACCCATAACCACTTCTTTGGGCACTAGTGTCTTCTTTCTTAACATGGTGAGAGATCTTACAACTTCAATCTTGGAGGGTTCCCAAGAGTCCTTATATTTCCTAGCCTTCTCTTTTGTTTCGTTTACTTCATCTGGTTATTTCTCTTTTATTTTCCTTGACCCCTTATTGTTTTCTTTTCACCTTCAGTTCTTTTTACCTTTTTAGGAACATGTTCAACTACCTCACTTTTACCCTATTTTGAAGCACTAACATTTTATTCCCTCTATATTCATCTTGTTACTCTTGGGATTAGTATCAACTTCCATAACAAAATATTTAATTCTAATCGACTTTCTCACTTCAAGACTAGAACCCTTTGATGATTTCTTGGAAGGCTTAGTGATAAAGTTTTTGGTTTTTAGTGCTAGAGGTTTTTTAGAGACAAATTTTATCAAGGACTTTTAGAGGGTTTTCAAAGGTTTTTGGTTTTCAGAAGTGGTTGAAGCCATAGCAATAAGTGAGAGTAAAACGAAATTTAGATGAGAAAGAGTGAGCACAATAACATGCTATTAGGAATTGCAAAAAAGTATAAAGAGAGAGTTTTGAGATAAATAGTATTCGATCGATGGGATGGAAAAATGATATGCCACGTAAAAATAGGAACTTATTAATGGCTATTGGGTGAAAGTATACATTACGCGGGGAAGGTAATTAATCATACGAGAGTTGTAGGTTTTACCAAGTTGGTTCCTAAGAGAACCGATAATAAAAATTATTATGAGTTAGGCTTAATAGTAAAAAGAATTTAAATGGCCAAAGTTCTATAATTAGGAAACTCAATCAGATTCCTATCTCAGTTTCTGATACAGCTACCAATTATCATAAGGAAAATATTATTAAATTAATTGAGTCACAAATGCACATATTACATGGTCACATCTTATGCTGTTAGGAGAAATTATCATGAGTTAAATTGTTTAGATGCATAATTACTACAAACATACATTTTCTAGATAATCATTAGGGGTTAGGAACTCAACATACTCAATTGATCTTGATCACAACCCAATTCCATCTTGAATTTATAAAACTTATCTATACTCAAAGGTAATGTTAGTGTCTTCATAATTTGACTTTTAGTATCATAGAAACATGTTTCAATACAACCTTTTTCAACATTAGCTCTAAGAAAATGATGCCTAATATCAATGTTTTTTATTCTAAAATGTTGAAATATTTTTTTTTTCTATTTTAGTTGCACTTGATTTATCACACATTATTTACCTTAAGACTATATTCATGCAAATGTTGTTTGATCCATAGTATTTTTGCACAACAAGATGCATATGAGACATATTCAAATTCTATAATGGATAATGTAACAAAGTTCTATTTCTTAGATCACAAGAAATTAAACATTGTGTCAAGAAGGTTACCATGCCTCATGCGCCTTTTTGTCTACTAGATAACCTACAAAATTTACATCACTATAGCCACATAATTCTAGGTTATATCCTTTAGGATACCAAAGACATATATCATTAGTTCCTCTTAGATATCTAAAAATTCTTTTGACACTCTTATAGTGACTCTCTTTTGGCTTTGCTTGAAACCTAACACATTGACAAACACTGAACACTATGTTGAGTATACTAGTAGTGAGATAAAATAATGATCTAGTTATACCTCTATAGAGCTTTTCTTCCATATTCTTATCTTTTTCATCTTTTTTGAGCTTTGCATTTGTGGGTATGGGTGTATCATATAATTTATCCCCATGTCATATTTTCTATTAAGCTCCTTTGTATAATTTTTTTGATGTATCATAGTTCCCTCTTTAGTTTTCTTGATCTGCAAGACTAAAAAGAAATTTAATTCAATCATCATATTCATTTTAATTTCAATTTTATTTAGTTTTGCAAATTCATCGCGAAGAGCATTGTTAGTAGAACCAAATTTGACATTATAGGAATATACATGAACTATTAAAAAATCAATTCCTTCAGTTATAAGGAATAGATTTTTTCCAATCAGATCACTAAAAAAGTTGTTGTCAATTAAATTTTTTAACAACATTTCATACTTTTCCCTAGGCGCTTGCTTTAGACCATATAATGCTTTGTCAAACTTATAAACATGATCAATAAACTCAACATTATCAAACCTAGTGGCTATTCCACATACACATTATCCTTTAGATAATCATTTAGGAAGACACTCTACCCATTCATCTAACGTAACTTAAGTTTTTTTGTGAGCTACATATGCCACCAAAATTCTAATTGCTTCAATTCATACAATTGGGAAAAATGTCTCATTATATTTTATTCCTTCTTCTTGACTATAACCTTGTATAACAAGTCTTGCTTTGTTCCTTGTGATTGTACCAATGTCATCTAACATATATTTGAATATCCACTTGGTGTCAATCACTGTCTATTTTGTGGGCCTAGGAAGTAAGTGTCAAACTTTACTTCTCTCAAAGTGATTCAATTTGTCTTACATTGCTACTATCTAGTCTATATCTTTTAGAGCTTTGGTATAATGGTTAGGTTAAATAGTAAATAAGAAGTTGAAGTAAGCCTAATAATTTTTGAGAGAAGATCTTGTTTGCACTCTCTAATTTATATTTCCTAGAATAAGCTATGGTGGATGTACACTTCTCAGTCTTTGTGGATTTGGAGTTGAGGGTGGAATTATTATAGTAACAATGCCTTCTTGTTGCTTTATTTAGGTGCATTTATTTCCTTAATTCCTTCAATTCCTTTGATTCCCTCATTTAGTTTCCCTGGCTTGTTGCTTCATAGTGAAATCCTTTGTCCAACTCTTCATCCTATAAGTATTCTAGCTTATTAGATGCATCAAACACCATGTGAACACTGTATTCAATGCTTATAGTTCTTTATTTATAAACTTTGTGTGTTTTGTTGTGACTAGAATATCCCTAAAACATATCTTCATCATGTGGTGATCAAACTTCCCTATGACTTCTATCCCATTTATTAACATAAAGAATTTTCATCTAAAGCTTCATGTGTGTATCAATTCGTAAAGGGGTCTTTTTCAAGATGAATCTAATCAATATCTTGTTGAGAATGTAACATGTCGTGTTTGCAGCTTTAGCCCAACATTTCCTGGTAGGGAATTGGACTAAAAAATGGTTCTTCCAATTTTACTCAATTGTTCTTTTCTTTTCCTCTAATTCTCCATTTTTTTTGTGGTGTCCTAAGATCTGAGAATTTATAGTTAACACCATTTGTCCAACAAAAATCAAGAAATATGTAGTTCTCAAACTTAGTTTCATGATCAAATTAATATACTTAAGTTATATTTTTTTAATCTTTTTTTTCCCACAAAATCCAAAAACTCATCAAAATTTTCACCTTTAGATGCCAAGAACATATTCCATGTATATCTAGAAAAACCATCCATGATTACAAATACATACGTGTTGTCTCCTCTACTCATAATTCTCATGGATCCACATAGATCCATACATAAAAGCACAAGAGATTTTGAAGTGCTTACCATGAATTTTAGTTCAAATAATGATTTTACTTTTTTCCCTTATGTATAGGAACTACACACACTTTCCTTTTTAAACTCAACGGTTGACAAACCTTCAACTAAACCTTTGGATTTCAATCTCTTTAATTGAGAAAAGTTAACATAGTATCACCTTATGTGCCATAGGAAGGGATCTTCTTCTACAACACTCATGTAGGTGAAACTTTCTTCTCGTATTATTCTTAGGTCAGCTTTATACACATTATTTAGCCATTCACCTTTTGAAATGATCTTACATGTGCTTAAATTAACAATCAAGAATTTATTTGTGAGGAAATCAACTAGGTTTCCATATAACATATTTGAGATATACATAGCATATTGTGTTTTGGTCCTCTAACCAATAGAACATTTTTAATGGAGCATGTCATTAACTTACCAACCATACTAATATCAATTATTTACTAAATTTCACACTTCCATTTGCAAGGAACTTACTGAGAGGAACTATGTTTAGTTCCCTATCATATATCTTGTGCAAACATTATCTAAAAATGAGATGTTGCTTCCTCTCACCTCACCCTAAAAAATAAAATCGGTTCTTGTCTTTAGGAACCCAAACATGTTTGGGTCTTAAAGGATGTAAAGTACTACAACCAAAATCCTTTCTAATCTAGACAAACTTCATGTGCACTTCTTCCCATAAAATTTATCTTATTCAAATAATAAAACCTAATACAAATAGTTTTACCACAATGAGTATAGATTTTATATTTGGCTAAATCAACATATTTTTTTTTGTTTATAAATTCCTCCTGGGTATGTTTCTTTTCACTAGTATATCCTAGACTCTACTTATAATAGTTGTTGGATTCTTCAACTATGTTTTCCAAATAATTTTTTAGATTTTAACCATCCCTGATCATAAGTTCATATTTTTTCAAGCTAAACATTTCTAGTTGTTAGTTCCTTAAAATCCTTCCTAAGTTTCTTCAGTTTTTTTTCATGATTTAGATTCTCTTATAGGTCTTTGATGGCTTCATTTTGTTCCTTTAAGGATTGAGAACATTTTTGATTGTCAAGAATGAGCTAATTTAAACCATCACTTAGCTTCTTGATTTATTTTTCTAGTTTTTTCTTCAATAATCCAAACTATGAATTGGTATCTAAAGTAATAACACTAAGTTCCTTCTTTTTTAACAGATACTTCATTAAAATTCAAGGAGGATGAAATATTTCAAATAAATTCCTTTTAGAGATAACCTCTAATTTAGATTTAATTTATGTAATGTTTACCTCACATTCACCTTCATCATTAGTTTATCCATTTTTCATTAAGCAAATATGCTATTAACTATTAGCGTTACTCCTTTTCCTCTTGATACCAACCTTCGTGTTGGATTCACTAAGCCTATCTATTTTCCATAGGAATACATTTTATTATTCCTCACTATACTCTTCATCAGTTTTGTCATTCCCCCTATGCAGTAACCACCATCGTATTTTTATTGTCCCTCGTTACCAATCATCTTCTATTTTTGTTCTTATTGTCTTCTCTTTCTGGGCAGTTCTTAATTAGGTGACCTAACTTATTTTCCTTGACTATTCAATTTGGGTGCTTACAAATCATTCACTCATCACCTTTGTAATGCCAATCTTCTCGGTTTGCTCATGCATGGAACATTCAACATTCTTGTCGTGGTCCTTCTACATGCCTACATTGTTGTTTTACTCAGATATACTACTCATATCTTTAGCCTTCACTGTTCTTTTCCATTTATTGTCTATGAGCTTCATTTTCTTCTTCCTTGTGGTGTCGATCACAAACTTCAAAATATCATTCTCTTATAGTATGAACCATCCATCTTTGACTTTATTACCTATACATTTCTCTGCTTGCTTGTCATTAGGACCAATCTTAGCTTCAACAAGTATTTTTAGTCTCTAGGGAATCCTTCAACCTCTTTTTTTCTCTTAACACATGTCTTCTAGCCTTCTCCCATTCTTGTTGTATCACCTTTAACATGTATGTTTTCCCTATTCAAACCTTACAATCATGAATTGTCTTAGGTGAAAGATGGAGTTATTATGGCTTCATTTTTGGGCAAATATGCTTTGTTGCCTACCCTCCATCCCATATCTAGCACCATATTTTTTCCCATTGGAACCCTTAACCATGCCACATACTTCATCATATTATCGATGCTACCCTCTTCATCAAAAGTATCTCACTCCTTATCTATACATTACATCTTCCCCACGTAGGTAGCAGAACTTACACAAATTTTCATACTCAAGGGTTATTACCATGGGATAACCAATTGTGAACTTGATTCTTAACTCTTTTTTTAAGGGCTCATTCATTTTGATCCAAACCCTAACTATAATACCCCTAAAATTTTCCTATACCCAACTATGAAACCACATAAGAAATTACTCCATATATAAGTTTTCATAGTAATTCCACCATATCTAATTATTTTCCACACTTTCCACATCCTTTTCATATGTACCCAGGCCAGGAAGATCAATGCCCACATAGCTAGTCCTTCATTTTCTTTCGTAGAACCACTCAATATATAGGGTAAAAAATAAAGGGCAATGGTCATATATACATATTACATTGGCCAGTAGGAGGAGAGAAGGAGGTGAGCCCATGAAGGTTGTATATATAAACACATAATATGTTGAAACCGATGCTTTAAGTTTTAAGTCTGTTGTTCAGTACCTCACTGACAAACACGTTGATATTTCTTTACCATCCTATAATTGGTCAAGAGAGAAGACATATTTGGCATACATAGGCGTTTGGACATGTTTGATTGGGTGTAATCTATGGTTATTACTGTAGTAACCTCAACTAACCTCGTCGACTCATGCATAGCCATCATCTAACCAAAAAAATATTAGCAAAATAAAAAGATGGGATAATTCTAGAGTTGTATTATGAATGTTGTAGTAGCAAGTAATCTATTATGAACCAATAAGTAGGTTGTTAAAAATAGAAATTGAGCAACAACAATAAATGGAATTCAAAGCCCTATACTGATCATTACAATTTGAACTAAAATAATAATCGTTAACTCCTTCACAGGTGGGCCTTATTATATCTCTACCCTAACACCAAAAGCACATAATCAAACTCATTTTTATTCATCAAACTCCAATTTCATGCAATGAATTTAATTCAAATTCACCCATTTAATCCCATGAAACTATAACTCTCTACACTCAAACAATGAAATAAAATTCCCTAGAATTTCTTTATTCAATTTCACATCATGTTAATCTAAGGATCACGATCAAGAAAGAGACCACAAACAACCGATTAAAAAAATAATATCCTAGAAAAAATCGCACACCATAAACCTTAATATCCCAAAAAAAAATCCACACACCAAAATCAAAATAGGGCTTTGGGATTACATCAATTGAAACATAATCAAACGTACATGTTCATATTGAGCCGGTTGCAGCTCTAGTTGGCCGAGGTGAAGGATTACTAACATGGAGCTTGGAACTCAAATTGGACAAATGATTTACTTGAATATTGTGCACTAGAGGTTAGCGGAAGGTCGAAGAGAAGGAAGGTATACGAAGATAGAAGGTTGTTGACGTTGGACAGGGCTAAAGGGGAGGAAGGTGAGTTCTATAGAGAAGCGTCAAGCACACTACTAAACAATTTCCTCACCTATTTCCTCTTTTTTTTTTATAGCTTTGGGTATAGAAATAGACTAGTATAAGTTTTCCCCTTATTTTTCTCCCTATTTTCTTATTGTGTAATTTTGTAGACTACCAAATAGTGAAAAAGTATTTTCTACCTAATTTTTTTTCCTTTCCTTTGTATTTTTCCCATACCAAACAGGCTCTAAGGCATATCACTTAGATCGATCGTCCACCCAATTTGAATTTGAAGCTACAAACCACCAAACCTTTGATTGCTTAACTAACTCGATTTGAGCAAATAAGATTGATTCTCTTTTGACCGGAAAATGGATGCAGGTGTTATCCCAAAACCCCAATCATATTCTCAAGTTTCTGGTTTTGTTAGTTTTGTTTTGAACCTTTGTCATATTATTTGAATTACATGAACTTTAATAGAATTTTAGAGCCTAATACAATTTTTGGGTGCCAAATGCTGATGAATCATGTGTGGATTTGAAGCTATAGAGGATTAAATGGAATGAAGGTCTGACTTGTGTTAAACCTAATGAGATACTCATGCAACATTTGCCTTATCCAAGGCCTTGCCTTGTGATTTTGTTATGTTGTAAAGTAATCCCCTATTGTTATTATTACCATTACAACAATTCCTGTAGTCTTATATACCTTTGATTTTTGACTTTAGCATCGCTATATAGAGTCTTGGTTTCTATAACTAATTTTTACACTCATTCACGTCCTTGAGTAGTCCCTTTCCTATTTTGTTGGTGGTTTATATTTATCCTTGTGTGTACTTATTATATTAAGAACCTTTACCTTTTACCTTGATTTTTGACTTATGCTCCTACCTTAGCTTTAAAAACATCAGTGGTGGGATATTATATGTCCTTTGTTTTGTTGTCATGTGTGTTTGCTCATGTATTAGAGTTGTCTCTATGGAATTTATATAGGCATACATGAGCTTTTACTTATTTTGTTATTTATCTCTTACGCTTTACTGTAACTAGTATAGAAGACTAGGCCTTATCATTATGGTGATATGCTCAAGAGAGGTTTTGATTTAAACCTCAAACCTTATTAATTTTGGGTTGGTGTACATTTCCCTCCTTGAAAATTTTTGGATTTCCATGGGTAATAAATGATATTTATTACTTCCCTTAGAAGTTGAAATGACTCATTTGGATAAAAATATTTGGGATATTGCACTATATCGGATTTGAATTAACAATAAAGTCAGACAAAAATGGCGCGTCTTCCCAATATAATGGTTGTGGGAAGAAGAAAAAAATATTTCTCAATTTACTTAGCTTTATAAGACCATGTGTGTTCAAGGTAATTTGTGGTCCTCGTTCTTCATATGGTCTTCTATTCTCTCTATTTTCTATTTTTTAGGGTGTGTGGCTATATGTGAATATTTTTTTTCTTATTGCTTGCTTTTAGATGAATTGTTCTTGTATATTGATTATGTAGTTTTTTAATGATGTTTGGTACATTTGAGGAATCTGAGGGTCCATCATCTAGTTGATCACTAATGTACTTTGGGTGGTTGAGCAGCTCTAGGGGAAAAGGTTGGGATTTTTAGGCAATTTGGAAGATGGGATGACCGTATAGTTTATAGAGTGCATATAGAAATTAAATTTTCTATTCAATATCATGGAGTTTGTATTTTAAAATAGCAATATATAGATGAAAACATCGATCTAGATTCTGAGCCCCCCATGTCTTGTTAAATTTGATTAACCAAGTCATTATTGAATATATCTTCATGTATTGTGCATTCAATTCGGTAATAGCCTCCTCTTTTATGTTCTCCTTGTTTCTTGGGGCTTTTCCATCAGCTTCTCCAAAGGTCAACTTTGTAGCTTAAGTAGGATATGGTGACTTCTTGATCTTTTGGTTGTATAAAAATAGTGTTGGGTTTTTCATTTTTCTTTGCTTTGGATGATAATATGAGAGAAGGTCGAAGGGTTAAATAAGTTTTTTTTATGTAAATATACCAAGCTTGTAGGAAATATAGTGCCACTAAAAAAAATTCTTAGTCTTTCATGTGATGCTAGAGCTATATATTTGCACGTGGAGTTTAATTATGATGTTTTGATGATCCTAATATACCACTTTGACCTATTAAATTAGTTGCTAATAACCATAAACTATCCATTTTATTTGCCTTTTGTTTCTTTCTTTAGGGATCTTAATATAATAATGTTTGGAGGCCTTTTTGGTTGGTATGAGCCTTGGTTTCTAAATTTTTGCATTAGTGCTAAGAGGCATAGAGTAAAGCAAGTGGTCTTTTAATTTTAATTTTTTGTATTTGTTTTGAGTTGATGATAATGAGTTCTCTCATGGATGAATTTTGACAAGTATTATTATTTTTTCTATATTTTATTAATAGAGTGTTTGAACGTCTATACTAAATAGATACATGTAAGAGGGAGTAATGGGTTATAAGATATCATAGAACTATCGAGTGCATTATTAACCAACTATGGAGTTATTATTATATCTTTTTTATATTCTTTTGTGACATGTCTGAAATTTAAAGGAGCATAAAATCTTTTGTTTATTTTTAGAAACTTTTGGGAAATTACTATAAATTTATTTAATATTTTAGATATTTTTTAAAATAATTTTTGGCATTAATATTGAGTTTATGAAGTTTTCGTCATTTTTATGAAAATTTTCATGAACTACTATAATATCCTATTTTTTAAATAAATATATAAGGGTATTCAAATAATAATAATAATAATAATAACAATGATGATGATGGTGACGATGATGACAATGACAATAATAATAAACTTTCCTTATAACTTTTTTTCTAGGAAACAAAACATTAATAATATTTTTCAAGATATTTTTTCCACAAAATTTTCTAATAACCAAACATAGGAAAGAAAGTTGATCTTTTTTCTTTATATTTTTCTCCTTTTCCTTTTCCTTTCCATGCTATTTTTCACAAACCAAACAAAGCCTTAATATTTGATTTATACATATTTATATTTTGGGAGAATTCTTATCACAAATTATAGATTAACCTTAGCAAAGTGTAAAGTTTAATAAAAACAATTAAAGCTTGACATGCACTCAACACACTAATAATAGGATGAGTATGGGTTTAGTAATCAAGAATAAGTTCAGTTGGTGCAACTTTTGTTGACATGATATTATTTAATCTATAAAAAAATTAGCATGTTATTATGACTTGTATCTTTAATATTATGATTTAATATATGATTATTTTCTACTTTTTGCTATTATGATTTGGTTGTAATATGAAAATAAATAAAGAAAACAAGTATTGAATAATTAAATGTTGAGGTTTAATCCAAATTAAATGAATTAGTTGTTAATGAAAGGACAATACACTAATTCAAAACCCCTAGAATCAAATTTTCAAACAAACGTTTTTACTACGTACACATTCGTTAACCTTAGTTTTCTTATTACCTTATAACTCATCTCTGGTCTTCCCATCCTCTAAAATAATATTTTAAAATCATTCCAATTTCCAAACATCTTGTTTCGACATCATTGCATTAGTTTGATAAAGTAGATCACTTACCTATTACTCATTTAATTTAGTTAACATGATCTTTATTTTATTTAATAAATTTCAAAGAAAACATTTCCCATATCATAATTCATTATAATATATTGTTTTAATAATTTTTTGACACAATTTTTTTTGGGTGTATTTGGTTTAATAAAAAATAAGAAGAAAAGGAATATGAAAAGGAAAAAAATGAATGGAAAAGAATGAAGGAAAATGACTTTATTCCCTTTGTTTGGTTGCTGGAAAAGTTTTGTGAAAATTATAACTCTTGAAAAATATTTTTTGTATTTGATTTTCTAGAGAGAAAATTCTAAGAAAAGTTTAATTATCATTATTGTTAATATTATTTGAATACTCTCATATATTTAATAAAAAATTTAAAAAAAAATTAAAATATTACATTATTAAATAAAAAATATCACAAAGTCTCTACAAAATTCAAAAATTCTATAAACTCAATACTAATACAAGAAAATCTAAAATATTACATAAAAAACTTACAATAATTTTCATAAAAAAATATAAAATATACTTAATATTATATATTCCTTTCTATTTTAAACATGACACAATAGACATAGAAGGAAAAAACAATAATTCCATGACTCGTTACTAATGCACTTATTAGTTACGTAAAATATTAATGACATGTTATTGCATCTTCCATGTACCTATTTGGTACAGACCTTCAAACACACTACTAATAAGAGATAGAGTAAATAAAAATACGTGTCAAAATTCACCCCTAAAATAACCTATTATCATCAACTCAAAACATAATACAAAAAACAAAAACTTTCTTTTCTCCACACCCCTAGGCACCAATGTAAAAAATCAGAGATTTAGTTAATGATCTAATAAAACACTATTAATTAAAGTGAAATATCACATGGGATGAGACCAAACTAATTTTAAATACTAAGATTATCTGATTATTGATATTTATTCCCAGGTCCTTAAGGATTCAGAGGACCATAGTCCACTCTATCAAACCGATCCACCATCTTATAGTGGGTATATGTAATACCCCAAATTTTAGGTAATTCTAATCTCAAGTAAATAATATCGTAACCTAATTCTAATATCAGAAAATTTATATTTCTACGTTACCCTAACTCCTTAGTCTTAATTCTTAACTTAACACTAATCTCTATTTTAGTTTATTAATATTTTTAACCTAACCTTGAAAATTTGTTAATTAAATTATCATAAAATCCTAACTTAAATCATTTTAACCTAAATCTAATTTTAAACCCACACTTATTTTTTTCCTCTCTTTTCTTTTCTTTCTTTTCCTCTACCTAGTATATCTCCTTTTATTTCTTTTCTCCCCTTCTTCCTACATGAAATATTCCCTGCCACACCCTCTATTATCCCCTCTACTATGATATTATCCACACCTTACCCATCATCACACACTGTGCCCTACCCTCATCATCTCCTACACCCTATGCATGAGGTTCTGCTTCAAAAATATTTGCCCAATCACCTACTTCCCCCCTTCTCTTTTGTGTGTGTGCGTGTGTGTGTATAACATATTTAATGCCCTCTACCAAACTTCTTCTCCCTATTATTTTTTGTCAAAAAAACACCACCAACACATCCTTCTTTCCCTGTTTTCCCTCCTCATTGTCACCAAAACACACCACCAACACCTCCATCGAAAGTCCCTACCAAACACCACCCACAATCACTAGCAACCTTCACCATTTTCTCACCCATACCACAGGCCAAAATCACCACAACACCCTTTACACTGACAAAACCCACCATTTCTTTGATAAAAATCACCACAACACCCCACCTCCATTCAACACCTACCATCGAACCATACCACCCCCTTCAACCACTTCCACTAAAGCACACCCCCATCTTCATCTTCCTCCGCCATTTCACCCTCTTGTGCACCATCCAAATCCACAAATCCCCACCCACCAACTTCGTCCATTTCTGTCGTTTCTCCCCCATTCCTTCGGCACTAACCACCAAACCATACCCACTACCTTTGGAAAAACTCACTAAAACTTGTACCTCCCTTCGGCCTACTCAACCTTTGAAACCCCCATAAACAATAGTTGCCATTGCTACCCCCTTATTTCACCACTTCAACCACCCCTCCTTGTTGCACAAAAGTTTAGCAAATACTCCTTCAAGCATTGTTTCAATTTTTCTCCAACCCTTTCACTCTATTATACCTTAAATTTTCCTTAATTATATCATTAAGTCCTAATGTTGTTTTATTATGGTTTCTTAGGTGAATTTTTTGAGGTTCCAAAGGAAGCTGGATAGGATTTTCTAGTAAGGATACTAGTCATTGTCTACGTTTTTTGTGTTAAATGTCCTGTATGATTATGTATATTATCATGTTGTTATTATTATGTTTCTAAATTAATTTTTTTAATGCTATTCTATGATAATGTGGATTATATAATGGAAAGAGAGTGAGAATAAAGGAAGGCATGCTGATAGGATATTATTATGCTAAGTCGTTTGTGGATTAGTATAACATGTGGAAATATAATGTGGGATTGAATAGGTATGGTAAGTGAGAAATGAGTATATGAAAGAGGTATGGTGATGTATAATTTTAGTATTTGAAAATAATGAAGTCAGACATGTAGGGGTTTTATGAAATAAGGGTGTTTGGTTATCTTTAAAGAGAATTTTGGTCAATATGGGTTAAACATGAAAATTATGGTATTTTTATGTGTTATATGGATTAAAATATTCCAAATAAATCATATTAAGTGTTTGGATAAATCATGAATGACCTAAGTTCAATAAAATGAGAGAATGGCCTAAGTTGGGAATAGTAAGCCTAAAAGGGCAACGTTATTATTACATGTGCGAAATGTTAGAGTTAGACCACAATTTTTTTATATGTTGTTAAAATTGGTGTTTTAAGAATTTATATTTAATTTGGTGATTATATGATATTTATGAAAAAATTTATGACATATTTGTGAAATTTGGGTTTTGTAGGGTTTGTGAATAGTAACTTTTAACATAGGCTTGTTATCGCATGTGTAAAACATTGAGGTTAGACCACAATTTTTGGATATTGTATTAATATTTGCATTTTTTTTAATGTATATTGAATTTGGTGATTATATGAGTCTTATGGGAAAATTTATACATAACTTGTGAAATTAGGGTTTTGTAAGCTTTTTGAATTGCAACTTTTAAGATAGGGCTATTATCGCATGTGTATTACGTGGAATTTATACCTTGAATTTAGGATATGTTTATAATGATAATATTTTAGGATAATGTGCCAAATTTGGTGGATAAATAATCAATATGGAGAAAGGTATGCATATAGTGTGAAATTAGGGTTTCTTAAGAAGCTTATGGACTTTTTCCTTAAGAACGACCTTGATATCTATATGGTAGTGCTTTAATTGCTTTAATTATGTTTTGTAACTATCAAATAAATCATGAAAATTATATTAATCATTTAAAATAAAAGATCACGTAAGTTGGACCGAGGTGTTTAGCCCGTGCCACTAGACGATAATAATGGCTCAAGTGTGTTGTCCCTGAGATGTGCTCCAGACTATTCTATCGGTTTAAGAATAGTGATTCAGGTGTGTTTTCCTCTGAGAGGTATTAGGTCTATTCCACTAGACAATAATTAATATTGGCTAAGTTATGTTGTTTCAAATAAGTGCTTCAGTCCGTTCCACCATATTAAGAATAGTGGAGTCCTAAACTCAACGTGAATTAGTATATGATTTAAGATAAGTAACTAATGGATATGGCATTACTTATTTAAATTAGAATATCACGTGAGTAAGAATCGAGGTGTTGGATCCATTCCACTAAAATACAATAGTGTCTTGAGTGTGTTATCTCTAAGATATTCTTCAGACCATTCCACTGGTTTAAGAATAGGGGCTCAGGTTCATTTTGCCCTGAGAAGTGTTGGATTTATTCCATCGAATGATAGTAGTGGCTTAGGTGTGTTGTATCTGAAAGCTGCTTTAGATCGTTCCATTGCTTAAAAATAATGGGTTCTCTACTCTCAGTGTAAATAAAATAATGTATTATGTTATATCTAATAATGAGATTTGGATCAGTTTTTACTTGGCATCATTTATGTATGATGCATATATGCTTATTTTTTTATGTGAACTTATGAAATTCTTTGTACCCTTACTCGGAATTATTGTTACCTTACTCAGTACGTAACATATTGACCATCCTTTTTATGGGTTCTACTCATTCCCACAAGTAGATCCACCCTATTTTTCAGGTAATTGATGATTATTAACTTCATGTGCTTGTCTTAGGTGAGCGCTAATTGAATTGGTATAAGGTATGGTTATCTGCATATCTCTAACTCACTTTAGACTTGTAGTCCTTTATTTTTACTATTTATTTTCTTATATATATTTTATATCCTATATCAAGATGGAATCAGGTGTTTCCCACACCTGATTCCTAAGATAAGGTTACTTTTTCCTTGCACCAAATATAGATTAGGTATAGGAAGTTCCTCTTATATGTTACATGTGGTGGGACACCCCTATGCTTTTTTTTTAGCTTCTACTCTTAAATCTTAGAAAAAAAAATTTAAGTTCCTAAATTTGGGGGTGTTAGAGGTTTGCTAGTGGTCAAGGTGTATTCTACCCTGGATATGAGAGTATCAATGAGGTTAACTATTTTTTCTCCTATAGGGGGAAAGGGGAGAGTAAATATTACATATCAGTGAGGCTGAATTTCTTTCTCCCATCTATGAGGGAAAGAGGAGAGTAGTGATTATATTATAAGTGGTTCCCTGATCTCAATGTGACTAAGTAAATGGATTACGTGAACCACCTAATGATAAACTTTAAATATGGCTTTCTCTTATATCATCTTGAGCATCTATGCAAGTTTAAAATTTCATCTTATCATCAAGTTAACTTGTATCATAGATGTCCTTTTCCATGGATATGTATTTTTAGCTTACTTAGTATGTAGCATACCAATTATCCTTTTCATTGGTGCTACTCATTCCCACAAATAATTACCACTTTGTTTTTAGGCATATGTTGATTTAATGCTTTCATTATATATACCTGCGGTGAGTGGTTATGGGTTGGCTCAAGGGTATGGTTATCTAAATATCTCTCTCTCGCTACAATTTTAGTCCTACATTGTCTATCATGTCTCTCTATATTTTGTAACCTTATATCATCATGGGATTAAGTGCTTCCCACAACTGATCTATAGATATGAGTTACTTTTTGGCTTTTCACCCAACATAGATGGGGTGTAGGGACTACCTATTATTAATGCTTCTACAAAAATAAACATTTTAAATAGAAAATTTTGGGGTGTTATGCTAACCCTAAAGTGAAACATAATCTAGCATCATTTTACCTATTATCACATGTGCATATTTTCGCATTTAAAACATATGAATACATACATGGTAATTAAATATTAACATGTTAACACACAATATATTAAAACTCGTTGACCGCACATAAAAATACCAAATTTCATGCTCCTCACATTTTAACACAAAACTACAAAACTTAAAATAGTTAAACCCTAGCAGAATTCTAATCCTAAAAAGCTTATCATGATCACACCCATAAATTTTACCATCTACTAAGTAATTGGATTTACCTAGATTCAAAACTTACCATTACACATAAAAATTACCTTCTCTAAGGTCACCTCAAGAATTATTGGGATCCCCTTCAAAAACAATAACAATAACAAAATAAGAATAAAAAACCAAAATAATAAATTAAATGAAAAAAAGGAAAATCCAAGAGGAGGGAGAATAATAGTCCACGAAAAGAGAGAGGGAAACAAGAGATCAACTACGATAAAATCTTCACAAATAACTACAAATCTAACCTCCCTTATTTAAAAATAAGCATAGGCTAGACAAGAGAATTATAAAAGAGAATATTAAAGGAACAAGGAGAGAAGGAAGAGGGATTTGTTAGAAAAAGGGATGCCACAAGGAGTGAAGAATAAATTCAAACTCACAAAAGAAGAGGATAGAGGTGGGAGTAAAACAAAGAAAAACTAAACTTTGCAAGACTTATGAAAATATAACAACCAAAAAAAAAAGAGGATGGGGTTGATAACTAATCAAGGAAAGGGAGGGGAAAATTTCCTTGTTACACACTTGAATGAAGTCATCAAATGACAAAGTGGAGCATAGACAAGGTAGAGTGTAAAGTGGTTGATTGTGGTCATGAAAACCAAGTAATTAAGCCAAGCGGGAGGGTGAAGGAAGAAAAACCTATAAAGGGAAAAGGGAGGTCTATTTGGTAGAGGTTTATGGTGAGATGAAGAGAGAGAGAAAAGGTTGGAGTGAAAGCAAGACACAAATGACACAACATACCATATATAGGAAACGAGTAAAGCCAAGAATAAGCTTTGATAAAAGAAAGTCAAAGTGGCCTCAAAAGTATTTTTTCCATGTTTATATCATTTTTAAATCTAAGAAAGATCAATAAAAAAAGGGAAATTAGGAAAAATACCAAACAAATCCCAAAAAGTAATAACATTTATGGAAACATGTCAAATGATGTTAGGAATCCATATATATAAAAACATTTGGCATAGGAATGACACACAAGCCATAAAAATTCATAAATCACAAAACAAGAATAATCAAGTAGCTCCGATCAACGGAATGACATCCCCTGTCAACCAAAGGAGCCCCTAGACGAACACCTTGACTAGACGAACAACCAATCGACTACCATTCAAAAAATACTATATTCTAAACCAATTTATTCCAATTAACTTATAATATATTATTTGTGTTAATACACATAATAATGACACATTTCATATAAGATACCCTACAATTCTCTCAATAGATAAACACACATAATAATCAAGTTTAAAATAAAGGTTTTTAATAAGGGTTTATTATGAATGGGGTATTAATACCCCAAAAATTTTCTAACCCTATTTTTTAGATGATTAATCTCCTAATCTCCTAATCTTCCCTTTAACCTTTAATCATTTTTTATTTCAACATAATCCCAAAAACCTTACTTTTTAGCCATTAAGTATTAGCTTTCGTTTTAGCTTGTGGTCAGTTGACCTAATGTTACCCCATAGCCAATCAACCTATATACAAAAATATCATTTACTAAGGGTCCATAGATCGATCGGGCTAGCCTTTGTAGTCAACCAGAATCAGACACTTTTCTGTGAATTACTTATTTTATTTCTTTTTACTCCAAATAAATTATTATACCTAATATTTTTGTATATGTGAATTCCTATATTAATTCCATTTTGCACACATGTTTCTAATTTTTCATAAATTTCAGAAGTTATTAGATTGTTTTTCCAATTTTTTTTCATTTATTTGATCTTCTACCTTACCTAACTATTTTTAATTGTTTTGACCCTTCATGGTCATTGTTGACCACAAAATCTTACCCCATATACCCTTCTTGATTTGATCTTGTTTATCCTAGCTTATTCAACCAAATTATTTCCAATAATTACACCATTCACATCTCAACCACTCTCTTGCATACCCTTATATCACCTAACTTTATTCTCCCACACTCTATCTCTCCTCTACATTACAAGCCACCCCAAAATCTGACTCTCCCTCTCTCTCCTTACTTTAGTAGGTAATTGTAACACTTCAAAATTCACAGCTAATTTTTTTTTTGTGTAAGTGAAAGCATAAAACAACACAATTGGGTGTTACCACCATACTTGACATAAGTCTGGCATATCACCTCATCCTCACATCAAATACAAGGAAAAATAATTTAAAACTTAAAACATGGTAAAACTGAGAATGGATGAATTTCATCAATTTAAACAAGTGTTTGGAGGATTCTTTGAGTACAAAAGAAAAAAATACATAAAGGAAAGACATTGGGAACTAAGAGTCCTTCAAGTTATCCTCACCACAGCGTCAACCAGATAAATAGACTTTATATCCCAAGCCTCAAAGGTAAAATAGTCAATCCTTGCCAAGTAGCGCATCATATGCAACAAAGTAATCCAGTGGGTCCTCAATGACCTACAGAAACTCAATTGACCCCTCTACTCATGGGAATAAGAAAAATCCCTAGAAAGGATGATCAATATGCTATGTAATGAGTAGGAAAACAATATAGTCATAGAAAATTCACATAATTCCATAAGCTCACATCAAAGGATAAACATGTATGTAGGATAACATATGGCGGTACCTACTAATTTATTGATTTTAGGTCTTATAATAATGACATAATCAAGATCCATGATCTTATTTTCATTGAGTTCAAGAACCGCAACTATTCTCATTTGGTGGAACAGATGCTAAATTAAGCCCCTAATCAAACTGGTAAACCATTTTTGACTCACTAGCCACTATGCCCAGTGTGAACATTAGTAGGTTTGTGAACCGAATGTGATACTCCTGCACTGACATGCTCCTCTGAGTCAGCTGCATAAAATATTTCACCTTATTCTTCTTAAGGCTATCCAAATAAAATTTAATGCGGATCGCTGTCTTGAAGTCCTCCTTGCAGATGATGACCTATCTACCAAGCTTCTAAGGCTCTCCAAAGAAAGTAAGCTGCTATGCTCGCCTTCCAAGAAGATGGACAACTGGCTACTCCATACATTTGAATCATACCCTAAATCCATCCCTCTAGGATGATTGGATCCTCCTCATTAGTGTAGATTAACAGGTCACGACTAGTGACCCTCCAAAGCTAGTCCTCTTTTATACCCCCTATGGGTAATGTGGAGATGGTGGTAGGGACTAAAGCTAAAGTGTCGGTGGTGGATATCTGAAAAACTCAATGAACACCTCAAATGTTCTTCCAAATGACCGACATGACCATTTAGGGTAATGGTGAGATAGCTACAAGATAGAAGACATGTTAAGATAATTGTTACTAGCTTACTAGAACATATTACACATAAGAACATTCGAAGGCCTCCTAGGCTATCCATTATCAATTCCTTAAAGGTTAATACTGGTTTTCAAAGAATTGAGTTTTTAAAAAAAAAAATATGAAATAGACAGATATAATCAGATAGTGGATCATTTGAAAACTAATTTTTTTAAATAAAATACAGTAATCACAACCATATTTCTTTGGAGGATACTCCAAGTACAAAAGAAAAAAATACTTAAAGGAGATACATTGGTAAGAGTTATAAAAGGTATTTGGACCAAAGTGTCAACTAGATAACTTGACTCTAACTCCTAAGCCCCGAAGATAAAATGCTCACTCCTCCAATGCTCATCACAAACTCAATTAGGCCCTCTACTTGTAGCAATGAGAAACACCTATATAAAGGATGGTCAGTATGCTACGTACTGAGTAAGGTAGTAATATAATCATATTAAGGTCACATAATGCTATAAGGTCACATCAAGGGATAAACATGCATATAGGATAACATATGGTGGTACCTACTTATTTGTTGATTTAAGGTCTCATAATAATGACATAATTAAGATCCATAATATTATTTAAATTGATTTCAAGAACCCCACTATTCTTGACCGATGAAATGATATCAATAGTATTCAACCTTAGGACATAAAGCTCCTGGCCACTATTATTGTCCAATAGAGCGGACAAGTACAATCGGTTTTGACTCACTTGGTCTTTCAGTTTAAATGATTAATATCTTATCAATCATTATGATTATTTCATTGATTTATTTTAAATTGAGTTTAGGGATCTAAATATTTAGGTAGTGGAATGGTATCAATAATATACAACCCCAGAACATCAAGGTTATGGCTACTATTCTCAACCGGTGGATCAATATCAATAATAAACAACCCCAAGGAATAAAATTCTTGGCCACTATTATCATCTAGTAGAACGTACAGTCTCAAGGTCATCATAAAAAAACACATATATACATATAAGGCACATGAATCATCTTAACATAAACAATTGAAACACATAACACACAGCCATGAGAATGTCTATATATTTCCCCAAAGCCAAAGGTCAGACTCCCCCTTAAGAAAATCCTAATTCCACAAGTTAAGCATAACTTCTTCTCTAGTGCTCATTTTATCTCCAAATTCAACACCCATCTTTAAAATATTATTATTGACAACAAGTCCAAAAATAATGGTCTAAATCCATGTCTTACACATGTAATAATAACTTATCTTTAAGGTTAATATTTACAATTTCCCATGAAACCCTTATTTTACAAATTACTTTTCACATAAGAATCATATAGACACTAAATTTTATAGACATTCTTAAAATGTCAATAATACCAACATATCTTGAAATTAAGGTCAAACTCCAACAATTAGAGATATGATAATGATCCCACCTTTATGGTCACTATTTTCAATTTAAGCCACTTTTCTCATTTACTGGATTTAGACCATTCATAATAATTCCAAAAATTCCGCACAATGTACTTAACATATTTTGAACTAATGATCACATTAAAATACCCAAGATCTCATTTTAGCCCATATTTTCACAAAAACCTTATAAGTCCTAATATGAATAATTTTTCAACCTTATATATATATATATATATATATATATATATATCGTGATGAACATACATAACCACAAATATATAGATACCCTATATCCTGATTCTTGCTAACCAATGATATGCACCAACGCATGCTTTTACAACTTTCTCACTTTTTCATCATACGACACAAGAGCATCATTATCATAATAATGTTATACATATAAAAATTCCAAAAATGATATCATATAAAAATATACACATTGCACATAAAAGCCCTAGCTATGACTTGTATCCTTACCAAAATACACCGATCTCTAAGCACGTGAGCCTAACCTGCCTCTTTTGATACCACTGAAAAACCACTTAAGAAACAAGAATAATACTCATATATGACTTTAGAATATAACTAAGGAAAATCTAAGGCAAAAGGAAGGTGGAAATGGATATAACCAAAACAAGTGGAGGAGCTCGGGATGCATAGAAGTGTGGCAAAATACACGGTGCAATGAGTGGTCCACGGTGGTGTACAGGGTATGCTAAGGTGGGGAGCATGATTTTGCCATAGAGAATACTGAATGGCACAATTGTGCATGTAGAGCATGCATGGGTCATGGAGCAAAGACATACATGGTCAAGAAGAGAAGGCTTGCACGAGCTATGCATAAGTTGTGCGAGAAGGTGCACGAGTTGTGAGCCTCAACAAAAATCAAAATAAAATCACAATAGGGAAGGAAAAAGAAGTGTCCTAGGGTAGTGATGGTTGGGAAATGATAAAGAGGATTGATGAGGAGATAGTGGTTATTCGTTGCTAAGGAAAATGGCGGTGCTTGGTGGTGGAAAGTGGTGTTGGTAGTGAATGATGATGATGATGAATAGAGCAATGAGAAAAGGAAAATAAGGGAATGCTTGGGGATGTGTTTCATGACGGAAATGGAGGGAAGGAGTTAGGTGAAGTAATGAATGAGGTAAAGAGAGAGATTTGGGGGGTATATACACATGGTTGTGTGCATGGTGAGGAATGGTAGAGAGGTAGAAGGCTTGGATGAGTCATGATCAAGGGAAAGGTTTGAGGTAAAATTTTCAACACAACACAATCCATAAATTGTGGGAGGTGATGGTATAGATGATTAAGGCTTTAATGAGTTATAGGGGGGATCTTGATAGAGGGGATTTGGTCAGGCCAAAGTAGAAGAAACATGCAAGGCATAAGAAAGGGAAGAAGGTCGGATAGGATAAGAAGAAAAAGGAAAAGAAATATGGGATTATGGTTAGGATTATGTTTAAAATTATGATTAAAGACTTAAAGTAGGATTAAAATATTAATCATATATGATTAAGGTTAGGTTAAAATGTTAATTACATAAAATTAGGGTTACATTAAATTTGGGGTATTATAATAACCATAAGGATCATAAGCCCTCTCGGCATTCATTTTACACTCAACCAAATTTTAACATCAACTTTTCTCTCTCCTCTCTTCTCTTGCACTTGCCTTTATTCTTGAAGTTCTAAAAATCTTCTACCTTATCTCTAACTAATCGAGCCTATCCCTTCTTTTACTCCTTCATTCTTTTACCTTATTTGATTATAAGATCTTGGATTTTAGCTCTTTCATTCTTCACATAACCAAAAGAGAGTTAAAATTCTAGATTGGTGAATCTTTTCTCAACTTGCATCACCTTTTTGAGCTTAAGAGATTTCTCTCATTTCCTTTAATTTATTCTTCTATTCTAACCCTTGTTTTACCTCCTTTATCTAATTATATGATTATTTTATCTAGGTGATCAACATGTGAAATTAAAGAAGGTGTTAGAAGTATTATTTTGCTAAGATAACAATGCTAGTTTTGGTAAGAATAAATATCTTGAATTTAGTCATTTTGATGCAATATGTAATTTTAATTTAATTACCATGTTATCATGATTATTATGTAAAATCCTTATTATATTATTGAAGCTTATATTCAAGTAATTATTTTTTGATTTCATGTGTACCATGTGTCTTCATAATTCTATGTGAAATTACCATGTTAGGATATGCTATGTATTATATTAAAATTTTGAGCATGATAATGTATCTTTCTATTCTTAATATGCATGTTGTTAAGTATATTCTCATGTATTTTGTTTTTGTTGAATAATAACTTGTGTGGTTGGACTTTTAGGCTTGTTGTGCCTTTAGGGTGTCTTAACATATAGCCATTTTGGGTGCTTTTGGGTTGATTTAAATTAAGACAATAACATAATTGATTTTTTAATATTATTTTGGATTTGGCATGAAATTTTGGTAAAGTTTGGAGAATGTTGAATTATTAGAGAAATTATGCTGGAATCGGTTAAAGGGTATTATGATCAAATAAGTTGGTTTTTGTGGAATTCAAGTTTATCATTGCATTCTTTTTTGGGGTCTTTATATAAACTTTGATACATAACATAATAGGGTTTTGTTAAGTATGTATCAAGTTATGATTAATATTTTTTTTTGAGGTGTTTGTGTGAAATAAAGACAAAATTGTCATTTTAGGGTTACTATGGTTAACACAAGTGTTAATATTTTATAAAAATGGCTTAAAATGAGCTTATAACCCTTGGGATATGATCGGTACTTTATATGTGAAATGTTGGAGTTGAGTTCTGGTTTTTGGATATGGTGTTTATAATGATATAATGGAGAGTGGTATTAAATTTGGCAAGTTGGTAAGTCTTATGGATATAGATATGCGTTGATTGTGAATTAGGGTTTTGGTGAGAGTAGTATGGTCTTTTTCCTTGTGGAATGTATGTTTTGTGCTTATTATCTTTCCTTATGCCTTAATATTACTTTATGCATTCATAACATGTTTAATTTGCTTAACCATGATGCATTTATAATTCTTTTAAATAATAACAATTATTAGAATAAGCTTGTTGGTAATTATTATTTCATGTGATAAGTGGAGTTGTAATTAATAAGATTAATCAAGTGGTATTTGTTAAGTGTTGAGTATGAACCATGTTATTCATATTGGTTAATAAGATATTAATAATTAAAGTGGAAGATCACGTGAGTCAAGACCTTTACTCTAATTATATAGTTATTTTCTAGGTTGTTATAGTATCAATATTTCTTAGCTGTTGCGATAACCAGAATGACCCTAGATCTCCTCTTTATTGTTCATCCCACTGGCTTATAAGGGTATGCATACTTAAGGATCAAGTGTGTATTTCCCTACAAGGGTTGTTATGTTGTATTCCATTCCCCTGAACATTAATAGTGGTTTCTAGGTACGTATTACCCTAGAAGGTATGTTATGTCATAATACCATTCCATCAGGGAGGAGTAGTGGGGGTCAATGAACTCAAATAGTTGGGTAAATAAAATTGTGTGATAATCTAACGATGTGTAATAAAATGGTTTCTCTTAAGTCTTATCATATCATGAGCAATACATGCATGACTAATATCTACCTTGTTACATGAATCCTATTTGTTATGCATAATTTATTTCTATTAATGTGTATTATTACCTTATTCAGTATCTAGCGTATTAATCATCATTTTTTATGGACATTTCTTATTTCCACGAGTAGATGCCTAAGTGGCTAAGTAATTAGAAGTGTGTGATCACCTAAATGTGGAATTCTAATATGACCTTTATTTATGTACATTGTGTTATGAATAGTATCAGCATGTGTAGTATTCTTGTTATCATATGTATACCACACTATTTTATATATATGATTATATATGTGTATGCATGTCTTGTTTATTGACATGATTGTTATATTACTCAATATATAAGTACTAACACATATTTTTTATGGGCACATGCTCTATGTTACCCCCAAATTAGTGGAGGATAGTGGAGGTTGATAATGATTGATAATATTATATATATATCAACAAGGTATACCTTATTTTTTAGGAAATCTATCATTAAAGAATTCTATAGTTAAGCATGTTTGACTTGGAGCAATTTAATAGCGGGTGACCAAATTTTACATGTTGCGTGTGAGTTGATAAAGATCACACTCATAAGGACTCATGTTGATATGTGGGATTAGTAATTAATCCCAAAAGAACTCTAGTGTAACTACTTGTGACCCTAAGGTACGGTTAGGGTGTTACAAATGGTATGAGAGTAAAAGTACGACCTCAAGCAAAACTTGGATAAACTAGTTAGTTTACCAAGGAGACAAATATTCGAATATACTGTAATGAGATAGCTAGTGATTGAGGCGCAACAAGGACTTTGAATTCTTGATTAGGGGTGTATGTAACACCCAAAATTAGTGGTGGATAGTGGAGGTTGAAATTGATTGATAATACTACATATATCAACTAGGAATGATTTTTGTTTTTGGGAAATCTATCAGTAAAGAACTCCGTAGTTAAGTGTGCTTGACTTTGATTAATTTAAGGATGGGTAACCTCTTGAGAAGTTTTTTGGGATGCATGTAAGTTGATAAAAAAATATATTCAAAAGGATTCATGTTGATTTGTGGAGTCGATTATTAATCCTAAAAGCACTTAAGAGTAACAAATCATGACCCTAATGTGGGATTGGGGTGTTACATGCTCATTCCTATGAACAAGTATTAGTTTTTGTTTCCTATGTAGCTATTGATTTGATGCTATGATGTGATGCCTGAGATGAGTATTTATTTTGGTTGGTATTAGTTTATGACCATTCAGATGTCTCTTCTAAACTTTCGTATCCTCAAGTTTCCTTATCTTTGTCCCTTTTCTTCTATTTTGCAATATTGTATCATTATGAGATGAAGTATTTCACATACCTAGTCTCTATATATGAGTAACTTTTTAACCTTGCACCCAATCTATATTGGGTATAGAGAGTTATTTTTTTTCTATATTGGTGGCAACAGTGATATCACACATTTTTGTATTTGCCTGCTGCAAACCATTTTGAAAAGAAAATTTTCATTTTATGAAAAGTAGGGAGTTATAATAATAATAATAATAATAATAATAATAATAATAAAATAGGTGTTACTATCACATTTAGTAAATAAAAGATACTCCCTACACTCAATCCATGTCAAGTGTGCTAAAAAGAATATCACACAACTAGAGATCAAGTATGAGAAGCACTTAACTTTGCGTTAAAAGATTACAAAACAGATGCGATGAAATAGAGGACAAATGGAATAATTACATAGACACAATAAGAGTAACAAAGTTTAGGAGAAGCTTGGATAATTACATTATTGCACTCAACCCAAAACATCTCTCTACCACAAGCTTCACGTTAAATCACATGTAAGAGCAACACCTACTAGATAAGGTGGAATATACTTTTAAGAATGAGTAAGTAGGGTTGTGCAAAATTGGATATACGTATCTGATAAGAAATGAGCATTGGTAAAAAAAATACAATAAATTCCAAAATCTATAAAATAAATACAACAAATTCAAAGTCCATAGTCCATAGAATTTATACATAAACAACTAAAATAATTTTAACTAATACATACCTTTTTGCCTAAGAAATTCATATTATCAAGTCTTCAAAAGTCCACAGTATTTGAGACATCAATGCGCACAACAGGTTGTAGGACTATAATATCTAGAAAATTGTAAGATAAAAAATATATAAACAAAACACAAAAAAAAGGAATTAAAATATATTAATAAAATATAATAACAAAATACTAGATTCAACGTGTTTGATCTCCTCAACCAACTCTTCTACTTGAAAAATAATTCAAAGATGGTTGTATCCAATCTTATGTGCAAACCAATGCCTCCACCATTTTAGGGGTCAAAGAACTACAAAATATATCAAGAACCTGACCTCTAATACTAAATGTACACTCAAGTGCAATCATAGACACTAGCATAACAAAAATATCCTTATCTATCGAATCAAGAACTTCATAATATACAACAATATCCTTCCTCTAAATAAAGATATCAAAATTACACCAACTATAAATAAGTTATCCTCTAAATAATTGTTTAAATCATGCTTACCAAAAGATAAAGAAGTCTCAATTTCTCTAGGTTTTTTCAATATATCTTACAATTGGATTTCCATGTTCATAAGCGGCCTCACTTACATTCACCAATGAAGATTACTTAAGGGTTGAAGAAGATGGAAGCTTAGAGGTATAAAGGCCAAACAATTATTTTGAAGTCTCATCAACCTTAGCATGCATTTCAATTATATTATTGGAATCAAAGTATTTATTTATTTCCTAATGCACTAGTCTTATCTTAATCATAAAATCAATAATCAAAAAAAAAAATAGCAACACATTGGTATTTCGAGCACTTGCTCAATATTTATCATATTTGGATCTTATATCCAAAGCTATTGTACTTATACCAAAACCATCACCATGCCTAGGAGCACTAATAATTTTCAAAATACCACAAATCTCTTGCAAACACATGTTACCTATCATATACAAAGAGCCATATATTCTCAAAGTTGTCTCATAAAAATATTTCAAAAAAATAAGCAACACACACACATGATCCCAAACATCATTAGTTAGTACACCTTTTTTAGTTTATCCATTTCAACATAATATTACTTATCTCTTTTCAACAAATCAAATGCTTTACTTAATTTGAAAGAACCACCCAACTAGGGTTGTAAATGAGATGAGCCAGCTCAAGCTGTTCGGCTCGGCTCATTTAGTTAAATGAGTCAAACCCAAGCTTCACTTTCACGCTCACTTATTAAACAATCTGAGCTTGAGCCTGTAAAAGTTCATCTCGACCCAATTATAGCTTAGACTCATGATCTCGGCTCGGTTTGGCTTGTTAAAAACTTGATTTATCTCATTTTTTTAGTTAAATAAGCCAAGTCCAAAACTTATTTCAAGCTCTTCTATTAAATGAGCCAAGCTTGAGAATGTTCGGCCTGGTTTATTTACATCCCTACACCCAATATAATATAGGAAGAATTATGCCTAATTTCAAATTTTGAACACAACATTATATTGGACTCTAACTTTTCTTACTCAACACAAGTCTTCAATATGCTCAATCTATCCAGAGAAGATCTAACATATCCAATATCATATCGAACTCTAAGAATGTGATCACTAGACTCATTATGAGCAACACATCTTGTAACACCACAATTTTTACTACTGAAACATTTCATTTTAAGTGGAAGCGTATAATCAAATAGTTGGGTGTTACCGTCGTAATTGACATAAGTATGGCTTATCCCACCATCCTTACTTCAATCACAAGGTAACATGATTAGAAAATTTAAAACATGATTAGAAAGAGACGAGACAAATTTTAATAACATTAAATAAGAGTTTGGAGATCAACTCCAATTACAGTATCAAAATATAACAAAAAGGGATCCCATGGAACTAAGAGGCCATAAAGGTATTCGGGTAAAAACTATCATCTGAATAACATAACTCTACGCCCAACCCTGATATGAATGAATCACTCCTCCGCATATATCGCATCAAAAGCTGCGAAATCATCCACCTAGTCCTCATCGATCTATACATAAACATCTGGGTCATCTACTCGTTGGATTGAGCAGCACCTATGAAACGAACGATCAATACGTTACGCACTGAGTAAGGTAATGGTACATTCAAGCAGGGTTACATATAACACAAGAATTCCCATAAGCAATTCATACATGCGCAAATAAAAGAAAGTCATATAACTACTGATTCCAAGTCTTTCATTAGATATACCATATTCCAATATTTTATTTACGTTGAGTTCAGGGACCCCACTATTTTTAAACCGATAGAATGGTCTAAAACACCTCTCGGGGACAACACACCCAAGCCACTATTATTATTATGCAGAATGGAGCCAACACCTCTTAGAGTAAAATACTCTTAAGCCACTATTTATTAAACCAGTGGAACGATCTAAAATATCTCTCGGGGATAACACACCAAAGCCACTACTATTATCCGATGGAACGGACTAAACACCTCGGTCCTGACTCACGTAGTATTTCGCTTCAAATGATTAGTATCTTTCCATTTATAGTTTAACTCTTAATTGTATTTTCATTTATATTGAGTATGGGCCCCCACTATTCTTAATCCGGTGGAACGGACTGAAGCACCTTTCGGGGACAACACAACCGAGCCACTATAATTATCCAGTGGAACGGAGCCATATAAACACCTCGACCCAACTCAAGTGATATTTCACTTTAAATGATTAGTACCTTATTCAGATTTGATTGTATATTATCATGCCAAACTCATATAAATGTACAAGACATACAACGGAACAACATAAGTATGACCATGTAATTATCCTCAAATGATCATAATACCCTCAGGGTAATTCAAGACAGTCATATTCCCCTTAGCTTTTATAGAACCCAAAACATATACATTTCCAATCATTATCCGAAGTACATATCCTTAGTTTTCCTAAGATATCTTGTATCTAATATTATACCCAAACATGTACTTACATAATTTCATTACTCTCAAGAACATCATTTCATAACTTTTCCATAAATAAATTATTCCATATAACAAACTCAACACAAAGCATATACAGAGAAAATACACAAAGTACATAAAACCCTAGCTATGACATGTATCCTTATTGAAAAGGACAGCGGGATCTATGCACATAAATCCTATATCTCCTCTGAGATCACAAAAAAAATTACCTATAAAAACAAGATAAAATATGATTAGGATCAGAGGTTAAAAATTAAGAGGGAGATTATGGTAGAGAAGGGTAAAAATGGGATTTATCAGAGCCAAATGGAAACTTAAATTATATGGGGGTGTAGAAGAGTGTGTGTTGGAGCTATGGTTAAATTTTTGTGGTGTTTGGACAGGATTTGGGGTAGCACGGCTAAAATGGGAAACTTCACGGCCAAGTGGTGCAAGAGTTGCACGACTGTATAGTAACAGTGCACAACAAATTGAAGGAATAAAAGACGCACGGCCAGGCTGTGCAAAAATTGCACTGCTATACAGTACTGGCCGAGAGAAAAAAAAAGATGCATGGCTAGACTGTGCAAGGGTTGCACGGTTGTGCAATAGGGGATATGAGAGTTTGCACGATCGTGCAGCAGGCCATGCACTCTGAAACTCTACAACTAATGAAGGGAAAAAGAAGGGAAAAGAGGTGGCAGACGACACCAATAAGCGGCAACGACGAGGGGGAAGGTTGGGGCAACCTTGGTGGTCATTCCACCAGCCAAAGGACAGTTAGTGGTGGCGTGGGTGGTGCTCGGTGGTAAATCAGGTGGTGTGGATGCTGAAAATAGGGAAGAAGAAGGAGAAGGGAGAAGAGAAGAAGGTCAGGGAGTTGATGGATGATAATAAAATGGAGGGTTGGAGGGGTATTTATACTAGTAAGGTGGCATGCTTTGGGGGAGATAAATGGTAGGGTGACGATGACAATGATGATGGTTCTACCGAGAAGAAGAAGAAGAAGAAGAAGAAGAAAGAAGAAAGAAAATGATAGGGGGTGTGGTGATGGTTGAGAGGGATAGGAGTCGGGCAGAGGCACGAGGGAGATGATGATGAAGGAGTAAACGTGCACAGAAGGAAAAGGCAGGGAGAAGAAGGAAGAAGAAGGTGGCAGGCTGGTAGGGTGAGGGGTTGTGAAAACAGAGCAGCAGCAGAGGGTGATGATGATGATGATGACGAAGGATGGCACAAGGGATAGCAGGGTTGGCAGGATGATGGTGAGAGGAGCATGAGGGAGTCAAGTGGAGGGTGCATGTGTAGAGGAAGCAAAACTTCTCACGCCATAAAATCAGTGCAGGAAAAGAAAGAAAAGAAAAGAAAAGAAAAAAAGAAGAAAATGGAAGAAAGAAAGAAAAGAAAAGGAGAAAGAAAAGGAAAAGAGAGAAAGTTTAGGGAATTAGGATTAGATTAGAAAATTTTGGATTAGCAGAAATTTTAGCGAGTTTTGGTTTTGGTTTACGAATTATATTTTATCCAAGTCAAGGTTTTGGTTTTAGTTAAAGTTTCAGGATTAAGAAATTCTGTTAAGGATAACAATAATATTTCTTTAGATTAGAATCAAATTAGGGCTAAGGACATGGAATTAGGTTCAGAAAATTTTTAGGGTATTACACATCTAATATGCAAAAACTAACCTTAAGAACCATTCAAAACTGACTCACCTCAACCATCAAGTTGTTCTCTCAAATAATCAATGCACTTGTCATTCAAACTTACATTATCAAGTGTTAAAGTTATTAACTTATCAATATTCCAATTAATTAGACATATTTCAACAAATATACCGATACTCTCACCAAAATGACCAATTATAGGACACAAATTAATAATATTTTTATGCAACATTAAATTATTATCAATGAAATGAGATGTTTTTACAAGAAGTCCATGTATCAATGGTAAGATAAATTCAATTTGAGTAACTCTTAAAAAAAACTTTTAACTTTGTTTTCTCTCCCATAAAAAGCTCAAGATCATCTCTAGCAATAGTAGTTTTAGAAGGATGCCTCTCTATGATTTTCTTGATTAAAATTCCAATTAGAAATAATAGTTATTGTGGATGATGGAAGACTACCATCATGAAAATAAGAATGCATGTTTAACATGATTTTTTTCTCATCTATATTCATTGGATACTTCTTATAATATTTTAAATGATTACTCAAATTTAAAGTACCTTTAAAAGGAGCATTGCCTTATTTCTTATTACAATTAATACACATTATCTTTTGATCATTTCTATTATCACGTGACAATTTTTCAAAATATTTTCAAACCCATGATTTACGCTTTTTTATGGATGGTTCACTCTCATTCTTACCTTCCTTATCAACTTCTTGTTCACTTGAAGTAGAAACTAACAGGGGCAATGGAACATGAGGAAAATGAGGGGTCATTTCTAGTCAAGTAGTTAGTATCCCATTTTTAGCATTTTCTATCACTCCCAAATTCTCATCTATACTATTATTATGGTTATTGAAACTTAAAGTTATATTTTATAAACAAAAATACAACAAAATTATTTAAATAAATAAATCACAGACTCATAATACCAATTAATTAGTAATTGTGTTATTCGTGTGAACAAATTCATATAAAGAAATCAAGTACAAAGAGAAAACAATATTCACAAACATATCTGACACTAAACTAATTAACAAGAAGACCACATATTGTAGTAACATATATAAGTAAACATATCTAATAGATCTAAGAAAGTCAACTGCCATTTTTTTAACATTTAGGAAAAAAATTCTCTTTTTAAACATATATGATAATTAATTTGTGTTTACTAGTGGTTAAAATAAATAGATTTAAATAATAATAATAAAATATTTATTTAGTGTAATAAATTGATATAACAATCATTTTTCAAATTAAATAGAACAATTTGTTTTTGCATTTCACCTAAACAATCACATATTTTCGAGCAAACTATTTATCTAACAATAATAAGCTATTTGGTTCAACCAAAAATTTCTCTAAACAAAAAAAAAGCTATATATCTAACAATAATAAGAGAATTTTATAACAATGAGGATACATAATAACCTAAATAAGAAAATAATTAGCATATTACCGTAATAGAAAATGGAAAAAATAAAGGTCCAAGGATGAGGGGTAAACAAAAAAACAAAGAGAGCACAACAGGGTAGTATCTTTGAGTAGTTATCACTCGTCACAATGCCACAGATTGCAAAGATAAAGGATCACACAAGGAGCCATCAGACATTGATGTCATTGAGTGTCGATTGACAAGGGTTGGAAGACTGAAAGAGAGAGAGAGAGAGAGAATCATATAGGTTATGGTTTTATTTGAGAAGTGAGAATCGGCGAATTGAAAAGTTCCTATTCTTTCTCTACCTTGAATTCTTTTTGTTTGAGTACTATTGTGTTGTGTGTTATGCCTTTAAACCAAAATGGGAAGTTGTCGCTTGTCACAACGTCATAGACTGAAAAGATGAGGGGGTGCGAGAGGAGTCATCCGCAATTACTACCATTAAGTGTTGATTGCCAAAGATTGGAAGAGAGATAGGGAGAGAAAAATAGAGAGAGAGAGAGAGAGAGAGAGAGAGAGAGAGAGAGAGAGAGAGATAGGTTATGGTTTTGCTTTAGAAGTGAGAATTGAAAAGTTCCCAATCTATTTCTACCGTGAAATTTTTTTTTTAGTACTATTGTGTTGTTTGTCATGATTGTGAACCAAAATGGGTTTTATTGACTAACTATTATGCCAAGTGATTTTATATCATATTTTTCATAAAAGATAAAAAAAAATTGGAGTAGTGTTTCTAATAAATTTTATCAATATTTTAATAATTTTATTATTTTTTTATAAATTGAATATTTTAGCCAGATTAGATAACCTGAGAAAAAAATTTGTATTAGATATTCGGTCTGGCCAAATTTAAATTTTAACTAAATCAGATATCCATTCTGCATTTAAAAACTTAGATGGGATATTTGAATCCCGAATTGAATTTTTTAGATCTTGGAACTCAAATTTTTTTTGCACACCACTATGAACAAGTGTCTATAAAATATACACATCAATATTTGCGTTAGGAGTATTACGATTAATTCAAAGGATAAAAAATGGTTCACTCAACACACATTTGACATAATTATCACATAATAATACAAATATGATAATAATGACTACAACATGAGATATTTAGTAATATGATTGTTCTAAAGTAAGAGCATGGTGCACATAGATCATGGTGCATTTAAAATAGAAAGTTCTATAACAAATTGTACGATCACAATCATAACACAAGGTAAAAATTAGTGTTTAAACCATGATCTTATCTTTACTTAGTATTCACATAAATAATTTCTTATTCATATTGAATATAAGAAATGGTTAACGACATAAAGTTCATTCTAGGGATTGATACTCCCAAGTATCACTATTTATTATCTAGTGGAACAAATTTGTGGCATGAAGCTCCTTTTAGGGTAATATGTACTTGGTGACATCAAAAGGCATCTAATCCTTAAGTATGTATACTTCCCATAGGTTAGGGGAATACACTAGTATAGAGTAGATGTAAGGTGATGCAACATTATCCTCATCTAATGATCACACTCTTACCCTTACTTTTCTCAATTTTAAGAGTCACAAAACTCTCCTCACTTGGATAAATTAATCACTCCTAAGAAAAATAGCCATGCAAGACAAGAAAGCCATGCAAACCTTGTTAACTTTTATCACCTCCATATAATAAAATCCCCACCTTTTTTAGCCACATTTTTCTTACCCTTTTTAGCTCATTTTCTTTTATTGTTTTATCTCCAAAAATACCACAAAATGCAGCCTAATCTGCACCTACAATAGCCACACAAAACAAACCACAAGTCCTTCTCAAGCCACATGACAAGTCATTTTCAGCACTTGGGAATAATAGTGTATATTTTTGGAAAGAACAAGGGAGGCTAGAAGACATTCTTTACTCCTTTTTGTCCCTTAAAAGATTAAAATGACCCTTGTCTCTTTCCTTATGAATCAAGTGGCAACTGTATGATTTGGACACATGAAGAAGAGCTCAACCATTTCGAAATTAGTATGGAGAAATACCTCGTGGCCAAGTGACATAAGGTGGTATATTAGGTAGTTTCTTTTATTTGTTTTAGCTCAAATCACTTGTATTAGTTGGATAAATTGTAACATTTAATCCTACACTCCTTCTATAAGTGCAAAGGAAAAATGAAAGAGAGATCAATTTTTTTTGGCTTCACATTTCTTCTCTCAAAACCAAGAGTCCTCAACCTTCATTTCTAGTGTAAGAGTTTAAAGTTTAGCAAAAATCTTCTAATATTTATCCTAAGAGTTTATACCTTAGGTAGTTCTTGTAAATATTAATTCAATGAGTTACCAAGAATCAATTTCATCTTCTCAAATCTCTCCCCATTCCACTCTTAATTTTTGGTTGATCTAATCTTAATTAAACATCGCTTCCTAGCATGACCCAAGTTGGATCTCTTATGCATCATAAGGTCACTATGGTTCTAATAAAACTAGTAAATAAACATTTGTCACTTTTTTGAATTCTAACTCATGTGAACTTTTACTATGATACTAATATTTTATTTAAGCATAATAATCACACTCATCACTTAACACAATATCACTTACTCATAACGTATCATTTATTAAATGAATTCATACCAGAAATTGTAAATAAATGAAAACCCTACATAAAATAACAAACGGTAAGAACACTAAACCAAAACTTAATGATAATTGAAATTAATCAATTAAGTCACTTAATACAAGATTTTCACCTAGAAAAGCCTTATGATTATCCTAAAGCCAAATATGGCCTAATAATATTTTATTAAATGTGATAAGACAAAAAAGCCCTTATTAACCCTAATTCTTTACTTAAGTTATTTACCAAAAAATTAAACTAGTTAATTTACTAAACTCAAGAAAACACCTAAACACTTCATATTAAACATTATTAAACCAAAAAAAAAAGTTAAACTCAAAATTAAGTATATAAAATAATAACATTACCCTTTAGGAGTTTTATGCTTATTTTATAGTAAAAAAATTAACTTAATTTATTCACTTATTACACTTAACTTATCTTATTATCATAATAATTTTTTTATTCCTAAATTTTCATAAGTAATATTTACTAAACTTAGCAAACTCACATAAAATATTGAACTCACAAAAAATATTCACAATGAAATTCAACTTAACAAACTCACATAAAAGATTGAAGGTCGAATGTAATATAAAGGGTTAAAAAGTCATTTCACCTCTAAATTTCTTTATACATGGTAATACACTTAAGAATATGATCTTATATAAAATAAACATACTTATAAAAATTAATTCCAACAAAACATCGTTATTACCAAGAGCTAAATAACTCAAATTTAGGCATATTCATCACGAATATGATAGATGTTCATTAAGGATTAAAAGAATACTTTTCACACATCAAAAATATATTCATCTAAGTTTTAACATATATAAAATCATGTAAATTGATCTCTCATCCAAATTGCCATGCTTATATTGAAAAATAAGTGAAACTGTATATGACCTAAATATATCAAGATATCATAACATTTGAATTAATACAACAAAATAGCAAATCACCTATGGCTACATAATTAATTACATTGCCTAGCTAGTTAAATCTTCAAGCAAAATAAAATTACTCCTAAACCACCACTTCTTTCCAAAGCTTGATCACCTTCAAATAATAATAAAAAGGGGTTAGGAATCATACAAATTAGCAAGGAAACTATAAAGGGAAAAGGGAAGGATTAGGAGAGTGAGAATTAAGGTTTAAGGAGAAGTAATGAGAGGGGTGGTTTGGTCAGCACCTTGCAGCAACAATCGATCACCAACACCACCAAGACACAACCCAACAACCAATATTAATAAGGGGTAAGGTAGAGGCCTATAGTATGATGTTTTAGGCAAGTAAAATGAGGAGGGAAAAGAAGATAATTGGGTCGATAGAGTAGAAACAAGCCACGAAAGAGATTTTGTAACAATCACACAACAATAATAGCAACATATCATAACAAGAAGAAAGGGAAATTTGGGGGGGGGAAAGGCCAGCAATCCCAAGTGAACTTTTATAGCTTTATGGAGTATGTAGTGCAGGGAATCAAATCAAGTATAAAAAAAGGAGGAAAGGTAGGAGAAGGAGGTTGATATAATGGTTGGAAGTATGCAAAATGATCAACTCGCACAATAATAGAGAAGGGATCAAAAGTGAGGGGAAAAGAGAAGAGTGATGGTTGACTACAGAACTAAAACTTAAAGAATCCATAATGTAATGCTAGGATGTTGTAGTAGGGTGTTTAAGGCAAGGAAAAATTTTAAAAAAAATAAGAAGAAGAATGGAGATACACAAATAGTTGGAAAAGCAAAGTCACACTTGTATTTTTTTCGTTGCATGAAAAATGAAAGTGTGGGGGGTTTGTGTGTGAAGGTTAAGTCACATGTGAGTGATGGTTTCTGATCCTAGATTTGACATGAAGTCATGAGGGAGAAAAGGGGAGTTTAACTTGGATACTTAAATGGAAGATTAATTGAGGTGAAAAGGAGTAGGTTGTGGTGTAAGGTTGATTATATTAAGTATTATTTTGTGTTTAAAAGAGTGCAAAGTAACTCATCAAGTTTTTAGCATGACAAGGGAGTTCAGATGACCTATGGAGATAGGCAAGGAAGTTATTTCTCAATTTTAATAGTTAAATTATATATACAGAGGGAATTAATTAAGGATTTATTGAAATAAATATAAAATAAATCTCAAAAATCATAAAAATTTATGGGAAGGCTCAAAATATATTTCAAAACCCAAATATATAAAAATATTAGGTATGAGAGTTGGTTTGAAGATTGAAAGATAGAAAACAAGCAAAAATGGATAGGAAAAATGCACAATATGACCCCGAGTTAAGGCGAAATATATTATATAACATCGAGTTTTCAAAAGTACAACATAAAATCTTAAGTTTTGAAGGTTAAACACTAGATAACCCTTTATACATATAATTTGTTAACTTGCCATTAAGTTTCAAAATATTCATATATGAAGGTGTGAAATGACCAATTTATCCTTACCTAAATTACTTATCATTCCTTCTATTTTTTACCCTTTTCTCTCTTCTTATTTATTGTGAACTATCGAGAATGCCCCTCCAATTATTCCACAACTACTTTTTTAATCAAATTCCACAATTAATTTTGGTTGGTGACCTTTTACTCTGTTTTTGAAGATGTGTTATCTAAAATACCCTTGGCTAATTAATTTTTTTAAAAGTTTCCCTTCTTTAAAATAATGTCCTTTAATTTTTACTCTGATTAAGTAACTAATTAAACCAATATTGGTTGTTAACCTTTACATTAAAGCCAAAGTATTCTTATTAAACAAGTACACCAACCAATTTCATGTTACAACACCCAAATATTTTACTGCCAAAACAATTCTTTTTAATGCTAGCATAAGATAGATGATATGTCATTTGTTTCATGCTAGATACAAGGTTATGATACCAATTAAAGACAAATACAAGTAAAGAGAATATACAAAAATATTATAATCGTAGAAATAGTTTAGATTACATATCCAAAAGTATGTTTGAAATACATAAGCCAATCAAAAGATGAAATAGTTATAGAGAGTTTAAATATCCAAGAGAAAACTAAACCATGATATAAAGGTCAATCCTACACTAGATAGCTTATTTCTCTCCAATCACCTAAATCTCCCACAACAAGGGTGGTCTTCTGGCTAACTACTCGTACTTGTATAATATTTTATGACCGTGGGAGTAAATAGGTGAGTGAACAAACATGCATTTTAGTACCCTAT
Organism: Tamarix austromongolica; assembly: GCA_039764185.1. NCBI lineage: Eukaryota > Viridiplantae > Streptophyta > Magnoliopsida > Caryophyllales > Tamaricaceae > Tamarix > Tamarix austromongolica. The sequence continues at coordinate 91,070,122 of CM077816.1, read as the reverse complement.
ATACTGAGTAAACCAAGTTTTCCTAGCATGAAATTTATGGCATTTGAGGATATGCAACACCATATGACAGGATAACACATTACAAAGTAGAATATGGTCTCATTCTAACACTAAGGCATATTTATTCATGTGCAATAATTATTTACTCATATACACATTAATAATAGATGTATATACAAGTCATATGGACAACATTCATGAATATGTTAGTATATTGTATCTTATTAATATCATGAATGCCATAGATCTCATGGAGTTATAATAGATCTTACTGGAAATATTTAGCATAGTCGGTAACATGTAGAGAATGCAGGACCATAAAAGGCATCATTAGGATTTCCAATTATTATTTTAAGTGAGCATGGTCACATAATCTATATGTTTTCAAAAATATTGAATGAGTGTGCTAAGTTTTCCACTATGAAACTAGCCATGATAACACCATAAGACTTAAAGTCCCAACCAACAACAATAACAATAATAATAATAGGACTCAAAGCCCCAGCCATTCCACCAATAAGTATCTTAACCCTTAATTGTTGGTGCCCCTTAAGTTCCCTATAAGTGTAATATAGAATAGGAGAGATATCAAAAACGATGAGGGTTCCCCAGCTCATAGGCGCACATAGTTTAGCTACCCCCGGTTATCTACACTTAGAGTAGGAGAAACAAAAGCTTGAACGGGCTTGCTTTTCCTGTAAGTGACTAGTATTTTATTGAAGAGATAGACTCACATAATAGGCCAATAAACAACATGCCCATCATTTTCCACTTTAAGGACTTTGCGTTTCCATTTCTTTCACAATTATATTATCCAAGGTGATATCTCAACCATTTAGCCAATCAAGTCAAATCATTACTTAATTCATTTATGCACCATTTACTCATCATTATAAGTTTAGGTCAAAGGCTAAGAATAAGGTCAAATCATGTCTAAAAATCCAAGGGTTGATCACAAGAATTTAATACAAATTCCCCACAAGCCAAATGATTGGTCCCCAACCATCAGGAAAAATTTAAGCAAGACAACCAGTGTAATGGTTTTGGGGCTAACCAGATGACTGGTCCTATCCCAAACTAGATGATTGATTCTTTGCAAAAACAAAGCACCAAGAGTTTGAAAATAGTTAACTAGTTGCATGAATCAAACGATTGGTTTACATGTCGATTGGTATTCACCCAAACCAATTGATTGGTTATTTAAGAACACAACTCATGTATTTAGTTCAAGGCTAACCCATGATTTTCTACTCCATTGTAAGCACCCATCCCATGCATAAAAACTATTATATTACATGAAATCTTGTAGGGGTCAAAAAAATATCATATTCAATACACATCCCCAAAACACTAAGTTTAACAACATATTCGACTTTCGTGGTGTAAATGTACCATTTCACACATGTGATAATAGTCTCCTCATGTTAGGGTTACTATTCCTAAATCAAACCATTTTTATACTTTATTAAACTTAGGTTATTCACAAAAACTCTAAACACTTCATATAAATTCCTTAGCATATTGTGGATGATATAAAACCTTAAAATACCATGATTCTCATATTTAATCCATGTTGACCAAAATGCCTTTATCGGTAACAAACCTTTATTTCATGCAAATCTTATTTGGTAACATTATCCCCAAATCCTTTATTTATCTCCACATACTTTATTATACTTTTTTTATACTCATAAAACCATAAATAAACCAATGATACAACCATATTCCATACTAAGGGTTTTCCACATAAAATAACTATACCACATATTCTTTACTTACTCATTTTCTATCATATAATATCAATCACAAACCATAACATCACCAATCATATATTAATTTACATAATAACAATAACATGTTATAACACCAAAAACATGCATAACACTTCACAATCAAGAACCCTCAACTAGGGCAAGTATCCTTACAAAAACGACTATGGTCTCTAAGCACACAAATCCTATTTCGCCTCTTCCATAATCTCAGAAAAATCACCTAAGAAATCATAATACAACATCATTAGGATTAAACCTCCTAATTAAAAAAAAGTTAAGGACAAATGAAGGGTGAAATAAGGGAGAAACAAAATCAAAACAAACCTGGAAACTTGTGCAACCAAAGAGAGGAGGAATGGTGGGTTGTGACGAACAAAGGGGTGGTAGCAACGAAACAAGTTATCGTTGATATGGGGAGATCAATTGCAAGAAGAGCTGAAAGGTGGAGGGAAGCAATGATGGGCTAGGCTAAAGGAGGGAGGTGGGCACCGGTTATTTTGACCGAAGCAATGTGGTGTGGCATTTGATGAAAGCTGTGAAAGGTGGGGGGATGTTTAGTTTATGCTACCAAAGATGGAGGGGTTTCACCATTGGAAACTGTCACAACCAAGGGAGAAAGACAAAGGAGGAGCTGCAAATGTTGGGTGAAGGTGGAGATGTGGTTGCGATGAAGATTACTGAGGGTAGAGGCGTGGGTTGCGGTCAATGTGGCTACAACCAAGGAAAGGAAAAAAGGAAGGAAGGTGGTGCAGGGTGTTTTGCCTAAAGGTGAGGGTGCTTTAGTGAAATTAGTCGTTGGTTAGGGGGTGGACATGACACAAGTGACCAAATGAGGTGAGATTGCTTCGATGAGGGTTGACCATGGTGAGTTATGTGGTTGTTTTCGCAATGGCAAGGCGTAGGGAAATGAAGGCAAGCACTTGGTGGTGGAACTTCTATAGAAAAAGAAAGGAAGAGAATGGTGGTTGGGGAAACAAGGGTATGTGTGTGTACACACACACACAACAATCAGTCGAAAGAAACATTCAACCCCAACCCATATTCGTAAGAGTTGGGAGTTGATGGGTTGATGGGGGTAGGGTGTAGCTTGGCAGGTAGTAGTGGGGATGATGGAGGAGTGGTAGGCATTGTCTAAGGACAATGTTTCACACAGGAAGAAAGGGAAAAGTAAAAAAGAAGGGGACGGGAAAGTTGGTCAAAGGAAGAAAGAGAAAGAAGAGAAAAAAGGAAAAGGAGGAAAGAAATAGGGAGATTAATATGTTTAGTTTTTTATTAGGTTAAGATTAATATAATTTAGGTAAGGATATTAGGATAGTTTAATTATTGATAAATCAAGATTAGGCTAAATTATAGGATTAGGGTCAGAGAATTTGGATAAGGTGGAAATATTAATTTCCCGAGATTAGGATTAGGTTACAAATGAATAGGTTACAAAGTAAATTACGTGGAATTAGGTTTAGCTAAAAATTTGGGGTAATACAAATCTTGGTAGTGTAAAGAAAGGGTGAGTTAGAAAAAGAGGTTTTCAACACTTAGAGAAGAAAATAAGGCTAGGGTTTGAGAAAGTGAGTGGATCATGGAATTAATAGCCACGAAATGTTTGCCCCAAACCCTAGATAGATAGGTGGAGGCACAATTTTGAGGGAAATTCTTGAACTATAGGCAGACCTAGCCTAAAATGGTGAATATAAAGAGTTCCTTAGGAGATAAGGTAAACTCTACTCACTAAGGAAAGGGAAAGGAAACAAAGGGAGCTAGGATAGAATCAAGAAGCTTGGCATATGCTTATGCAAGCAAATCGCATGGCAAATCAATGGTAGGATAAAGGAGAGAAAAGAAGAAGAACAAGACAAGGAGGAATAAGGTCATAAAGGTACTTTTGTGCAGCTGGTCCTCAACTCGGTTTCAAGTAGTTTAACATTCGAAAAAAGGGTGATAAAAATCCTATAAATGATTTTTTTTTAACTCCCCAAAGTGCAATTAGCTAATTGGAAAATATTTGAGTCAAAATTGGGCACGAAAACTTCTATATCGAACGAATCAATTAATTGATATGACAAAACCATACAATTGGTTTCAATAGTTGACTGATTCTTCTAGATACAAAATCAAGGGTAAATAAATCAAATTATTGGTTTTTGTAGAAACCAAGTCTACCCTTTCAAAATTCAAACAATTAGTAAACAAATATTAAAACTCATATCCAACCCAACATTACAACGAATTAAATCACAACCAAACACACCAATTGACACCCATTAAAAGGCCCTAAAAGTGGGGTTTTACACATGTTCCTCTAATGGCAAGTAGTTATGTCCCAAAACAAAGAAGACACATGAATGTTCATCATCATTCTATACAAAACAACAAACATTCGCAGCTTCCAACTCCATCCCCAACTTGCTTCACAATCTAGCTCTAGAGCCAACCCTAATAGCAACGTCTTTATCCTTCAACAACCACATCTAGCTTGTTGAGATGTCTACCATGAAAGAAAAAATATTGGTAACAATTTGACATAGTCCATTATTTAACCCCAATATGCCCTTCTCTTGTAGTGAGAACCATCAAGCACCACCATTCTCTCCTTTGCGCTCCATTTTTGACCTTAATGAATGCAACTTAGGCAACATAATCAACAATATATAACAATAGTGTGGTGGTAGTTGCACAATAGATCTCTAACGACGATCATCAAAGGAGAAACCAACTCCTTCTTCGACCATGAAGGGTTAAACTTTCAAATCTAAAATAAAAATACCTTTTATATCTGAAAATAAATGGACCTCAAATGAATTCCAAATCAAATTTGTAATAGGAGAACCAAATCAAAAAACCAAACATATCAAGCATATAGATTTAAAATATATCATACCTTTAAATATGAGCAACACCCACTTATCTTCATTAATAATCCATTCTGGTAGCAATTGAAACAAATTTGAAAATTTAGGTCAGAGCTCAGTGAATAGAGCATCAAATAAAGGGTCTCTAGCTTATGTGATGGTTATCTTATGTGAAAAAGAAATCGACCAAACAAAAATAATAGAGGTTAAAAATTTTCATGTTGCCCGTAATTAACCTTTGGATGTGTAGCTTTAGTGCTAATTTTCATTATAAGCACGAGATGATTCTAAATTTGATATGTTTTTAGTTTATTGGGATATCTCTCTCTTGATTTAAAGTTCATGGTGACTCCTATTTGTGTCTCGGATCTATTTGGTTAGAACTCTAATGGTTGATTTACTTGTTGGGTGTCTCAAATCTAGGTTGTTTAGATTCCATTCATATGTTATCTTCATAGTTGCTCTAATTTATATTCAAGAAATAAGTATATTAAATATAAAGTAAATAAACAAAAGTAATTGATTAGAAAAATGCGAAAACATGTAATGGAGGCAATGTTCAAGAAATAAATAGATTCAAAAAAGAGAAATAAATTAAAGTAATTGATGAGAAAACTCAGAAAAATAAGTAATGGATTATTTACTTTTAGGAACATTTTAGATATTTTATATTAAACAAAAAGAAGGGAGGAAGAAAATAAAGGAAATGATAAGTAAATTAAGGTAAATTGATCATTTCAATCCCTTATATTTATGTATTTTAAAATTTAACGACAAACTAACAAATTATATAGATAGAGGATTACTTGGTACATAATCTTTAAAACTTAAACTCCGAATTATATCATATATTTTACCTAATTTTAATATTATATTATATATTTTTTCAAACAAATAATCCGCAAAAATATATTTTTTGATAAATACACAATAAATAATGGAGGGATCAAATGGAAAAAATATTTGACATGGCAATTCATTGAAAGCCCAAACGGATGATAATTGCTAAAATATGTAAAAAGGAACTCATGAATAAGTATATATATATTAAAAGTCCCGATATCTGAGATCTTTTCCACTTCTCCAAAGAATATTAAGATCTGTCTCAGAAAAGAAATGTCCAGAACACAAACTTTCTACATACTGGATTCGAGGAAGTGTACAAAATAAAAAGAAACAAGAAAAAGTATACCCTCTAAATACACTTTCAGCTGTATTCCCAAGCTGATCCACTATAATGCTGCCATAACACAAGGTTACTGGCACCTTCTTGTAAACAAGGATATGGAAACTTTCAAAGAAACTTATCTTTTCAAGTGCGTCGCTTCACCTCACTCGAATGCGAGAATTCATTTCTTTTGGGTTTAGTGACTTTGGCTGGTCCCGGCCATCACCGACCATCTTTTTCTTCCGCCTAGAACTGGAAGATGATGGGTCAACCAGCGGACCTGACCAATTAGGGACTGAACCCTTTGAATATACAAGAGAAGTTGAGCTGTAAGGGATATCATATGGGACTTGTGCTGAATCAAAGTGATGTGAAGAACCTAAGGGATAGCCAAGTCCTCCGTCTTGGTGAGGAGGAGGAAATTTCTCACTTCTGCTCTTTGCGTTTGCATGGTTAATTAAACGCCGTTTCTGTCAAGATAATAAAAGATGCAACTCCACATTTATAACAAAATACATTTTCAACAGGAGCAAAATTACATATAAACATTCATATGCGACCCAGTGTTACTGCACATATGGATGCAAATCATGCGACTAGACACACTGGCTGTCACTTTCACAGATGCACATCTGATTTTGTTGAGTTCGAAAATTTACACCACCAATATAGCAATTTTTTAGAGTCAATACCTTGCTATCAATCAAGAATGATGTTTCACTTCCAAAAGGCATTCTTTTAAAATTCGGCATCAAAATTAAACAGTCAGTCATGTCTAAGTAATTACTTCCCATTGTAGTGAGAGATGCAACAAATATAGGATGCAATAACAGTTTTCACTTAATAAGCCCAGTGAATAAGGAATGTCAAGGTATTCAGGACTGAGCCCAAGTCTTGATGAGACAAAGCTTATTCTGAAGAAAAGAGGTGACATGCAATTTAGCACATAGCTTACCTTCAGTATATGCCAAAATAATTTACAGCAACCAAAAAGAAATTTAGCACCAAACGATCCAAATGGCGTATTCTGAAGAAAACCAAGCAACTTCAGCACATTACATTACATGTTTCATTACATTATTCAAATGCAGGTGCCTCTCAGATTCCCGCTAAATTTCTGTTACTTTTCATATAGTAGTGTGTTATTGGATACAAAGTACAAACTAAGCCTCTCTTTTTTTCCGGTCCCAATGAACTATAAGATTACAAATCAACTATACTATCCTATTGAATTTAAGGTGTTTGTTATAACTAAGTCCCTTAATCTAGAGATTATGGCCCTAAGGTGTTCCAGGATATCTACACTCCATTGCACATCATATCTACACGAAGGTTCAAAGATATATAGCATGGAAATTTGAGTACAATGAAGTCTTATTTTTAAATAACAATACTGCAGGGAACATATAAGACATACATCAAGGTTAGCTTGTAGCTCTGCATTCGCATCTGGAGCTGGCATCGCTCTGGCAGCTCTATCACGTGGCCTTTGTTTCTTTGCAGCATCACCCTGAGCTCTGCCAGCGGCTCTTATCCTGTCCAGAAGAGAAATTTGGTACACAGAAGTAAACTGTCAAACATGAAACAGCTAACACATTCAGATAAATGAAAATCAACTCACAAGGAGACTATAGTCATCCTCCTAAGAGATTCTACACAGTTGGGTAGACAGGTAACACAATCAAAATATCATTAGGTGCACCTATAGGAGGCAATCGGGTCGGGCGGGTCGGGTTCGGGTCAGGTTGTTTGCATGTCGGTTGTGAGTCTGGTCGGGTCATTTTGGATCCACTTATTATTCGAGTTCGGATCGTTGCCGGTCCAGATTGTATTGGATTAATTTACCAGGTCAGGTTTGGATTGAGATAGTTCAGGTTCAGATTATTTCGGGCTAGCTTGTCTGATCGAGTCGGGTCTATGGATATAAACGGGACGGATTTTATTCGAAATAAGACGGGTTTTATCTATCAAATACTTAAATGGATATGAATAAATGGATATGGAGGATGGAAAAAATTACTCGTCTGAAATGGGTATGGGATATCCATATCCATATCAATACTCATACTCATACCTGTATTCGCTTACCCAATATATAATTACCCTTTTACCCTTAATTTTAAAATAAATATAGTATAAATTAATATTAAAATTGTCATTTGGGTTAACTCTAAATAGATTTATCCGTTGAATAATATCCATTAACAGGTAAATAGATTATTCATCAGGTAACAAATATCCAACGGATACAAATATAGATGTGTAAGTGGATACTCATTCGGGTACAAGTACGGACATGGGTATGAGCGTACCCGCCTAGAACAGGCCTCGTTCATATCCCTATCGGGTTGGGATTGGGCCGAGCAAGCTCATATTTGGGTGATTTCATGTTTGAGTTAATTTGACGAGTCATGTTTGGATTAACTTGACGAATTAAATTTTTTTAGGTTTTAATGGGTTGAGTTGGGTTCGAACCGAGCTAATCCTGAATCGAATCACTTTAGATTTGGATTAAATCGGCCATTGACCACCAAATTTAATATAAACATGCATTAAATTTAACTTCATGTTAAGCATGCAATTAATAATGTGTTATTAATTGCTATTTGTTTATTATTATGGCTTTATAGTGTTGTGTTTTTACGCGAAAAAATCGATAAAATTATAATATCATTAGTGAATAAGTAAGTTCACAATAAAAGTAAGAAAAATAAATAAAATTTAAATAATAATATATTTTTAAAAGCTTTAAATAAATAATAAAACATGTGTATTTCTTTTATTATAATAAATGATTAATATCGAATTTGGTTTTCTCAAGTCGGGTCGGGTCGGATTGGTGGCGGGTCGAGTTAGTGGCGGATTACGGGTTGGGGTCAGATCGGATTTAGGTTAGGTCGGGTTGATGAATTTATCGAGTTATGTTGGGTCGGGTCAGGTCAACTTTTACCAGCTCTAGGTGCACCTCTGGCTAAACACAAACAGTTAAAACTTTAGCATCAATGACAAAGTGAAACTCAAAAAACACCAACATACTCCTCATAGATTTCAAAATATAGATGCATCAAATAATTAATCCAATATTTGAATTGACAATGTAATTACTCCCTCCATATAAAAAAAAGAGTTACTATGTCAATCTGCACACTTTTTAAGGAACTAATAAGAACGGTCTTAAAATTACACTTATTCCCTTCATTAATATATATATATAATGCATAGATAATGGATAAAAAGCAAGGTAAAAATAGAAAGTAGATTTTGACTTTTCTAACTTTCTTTTTGATACAAAAATTTAATAATAGAAAAACTTTACGGAGGGCGTATTTCCCAAACGGGAAGGACACCTTAGCATCTGACAACTGAATTACATTTTCTAAATACACTAGGATTCATATGACAGAAAAAACTGTCCAGAAATATTGTCCCAAAATCCATACAACAATTTAAGTATTAATTTCTGTATGCTGTCCCATGAATTCTAGTGAGTTAAAAGAGATTGAGAAGGGCCAGCATGACTAAGGTAAAAAAATTTAGAAATCAACCAAAATGGAAAAATTGTTCGAGAAGCTGAGAATCTGAGTCACATTCCAGTAACTAGTATTCAGTAAACATTCCAGTATAATCTTTTGCATGGACCAAACAGCATCATAAGCCAACAATGGAACAAAACATAGTCAAACTAACCTTCGAGATTCATCATCCCGTCGTTTAGCATCCATCTCCTTGGTGGGAGGATATTTTGGAAGGCTTGAAGGATCACATGCATAAGGTTCCGTATTAAAAAACTGCATAAGCAAAAGGCATAGTAAGCCCCGATTCCTATTTCAATCAAGAAACTCATTATAATAATGAGTAATAAAAAATTCAAATGTAAAAGTGATGATATGGCATTTTAGTTAATGTTTGTTTGACTATTAATATACGGGACCAACTATAACGTGTGCATGCAATAGCCTTTATCAACTAACTCAAACCTGAATCAAATGAGTTCAAAGATTGCCCTTGCGAATACATCAACATCGCACAAAGCACACTAAAAAACTCTTCAGCCCCCCCCCCACAGCACAAAAAAATAAAAGTGCTCTCTCTAGCAAGTGTGTTTCAAATTTACCTATAGCTAAAATGTACTAGCAAGTTTTGCAACCACAACACCCCTCTCAGACATGCACACAGAAAAAGGGATAAAATAACTAGGACTGACTGTTTTCCAGCACATAACAAGCTCCACGAACATGGCATTACAATTTAAGTTTAATTTAGCCATCACTACAATATGCTAGCAAGTTTCCTATCTACTCACCCTACCAAGGATTATAACTAATTGTTCGTCTAGCATGTGAACAAGATCAAACTAATTCAGCCAAGTACATAATTCTAGGTCTTGAGATTCATTAACTAAATGAAACTAGATGAACACCACTCTTTCCCCCAGCCTCCTTTTGCCCTCCCATCTCGGAACCCCAACGAAACGGCCAACACATTGGACTAACATATCTTCGCATCATCCACAGACTTACTCATTCCAATACAATACGAGATAAGACCAGCACATCAGTATCTTCTGCTTTACATGGCGTGACATCAAGAAAAGTTTTTTAACATTAAAGTCAACAATTAACGATTTGGCCTAATATAACAAAACCTTACTTCACTTTTCAAAGCATCCATGGCAGTCTTTCGTTCGGCAGGATCAAGTGCAAGAAGTGCATCAATGAGGGGTAATGATGATGGTGGAAAGTCTTTAAATGTATCCCTTATACATCGCTTATATGGCTCTCGGGGTTTAAATACAGTGACATGCGGCAACTTCAATTTCTTGTAGTAGTCATCGGGAGGTGATCCACACAGCTTAAAAATCTTATGGAGCTGCTCTACCTGATCAAATTAATAAAATTATTTAGGTAATCCAATGATAATATTTGTTTAAGCAAAACAGAGATAAATTAGCTAAAATATAAGGCACAGAGAGACCTGTCATCCCCATAGGATGCCATATAAAGACATCCTTGCGTTAGGAAGTCTAGCAAGACTTGCAGCAAAATAGCAGGAACAAAAGTGTTATAAAGGAAAAACTATAACAAGAATAACAAATTTTCATGTTTATCAAGCAACAGTCAACAGCTTATCACACATGCTCCCTATGGTATCTGCAATGCTGCTTTAACATATAGGGTTTAAGACATTTCAAAATTTAGGATTTTCATTCAGACAAGGTTTACCGTTCACCAGCATTTTCTCTCACCATTAGTGTTCCTGATTTGATAGTTAGAATTAGGTGTGTCAAACAAGTCATACAAGTTGAGTTTGGGTCAAGAGTTAAAATTAGGTTTGCTATGCAATCAGATCAGGGTCGGGGGTTGACCTAACTTGGCTCTGGTTCGACTCCATTTTGGGTTATGATGCTTCAGGTTTGTTTGGATCATATGTCGGGTGGGGTGAATATCGAACCAGGTTAGAGCCTAACCCATCCGATTTCTTTGAGTTTGACTTTAATTCAGGTTTACAAACTCTGGGTCACATCAAGTTTGATTTAGCTTTATAAACTATGGGCCAGATCGAATATGGGTTGGGCGAATCCAATTCAACATTCATATTGGTATTTGTTGATATGAATTTATTGCTCCCTCTTTATTCAAAAAACTATCATTGTATATTTCAAAAATAAAATGTGATTATTAATATCTTGTAATACATATTGATAAATAAATATAAAAATACTTTTTAGTATGAATATAAGAATTATATTTTTATAAGAAAAATTAACGGTATAAATTTATTCAAAATACACAGTGACGGTTCTTTTAATACGAAAGTAGAATAAGAAATAAGTTGAATATTATGATTTATTATCATTGTTATACTTATCATAATAATAATTATTATTATTATATATGAAATAATAACAAAAAATCATCATCATAAAAATATGTAGTAATAATAATAAATTATTATTATTGTAGTTATTATCATAAATATAGTTAAAACTATAATTATAAATATAATTATCATATCAATTATAATTATTATTGTCTTTTAGAAATATAATAATCATTATTATTATTATTAGAAATACAAATATAAAGTTTATTATTGTAATTATAATAATAATATATATTATAATTATAACGATATATATTATACTTAAGAATATAATAATTATATTTATAATTATAATTTTTATGTTTACAATAATAATGATAATAATAATAATAATATAATTTTTATATTGTTAATCTGATATGAAAATAAAGAGAGACATAAGTCTTACTATTTTAGTATTACTTATTGTTATATGGATTACGAATCATATTTTTTATATAAAACTTTATTAATAAGACATCTTATTAATGTTTATATGCACTTTATATGACGTAAAATGTTATCCTTGTGAATCAAATTTGAGTTTAGTTTAGGTTAAGTTTAAGTTTATGTCCGTGTATGGGTCGAATTTGGATCAAGTTATTTCAAATTAGATCAGCACGGTTGCAAGTCATTATCGGGTTTACGCTTGAGAATGGGTCAAGTCGAGTTCTCTTCTTTTTAAATATAGTCAATTCGGGTAGGCGCGTGTCATTATCAGGTGAACTAACTTCAAATCAATTTTTAAATTTTAGGTTGAGAACAAATTTAAATTTTTAGGTCAAAATCAAGCTCATATTCACGTTATTCGAATTGAGACATTTTGGTCAGATAAGTTTTGCCAAATCTAGTTAGAATTCACAATCCAAGTATGAATAAATGGCCGCATGGCCAAGATATATGAAGGTCTTACTATCTCCTAATTGTGATAATTTCATAAATGAGGGGACAAAAAATAGACGCTCATTATAGCTAATTGTCAAAAAGAATCAAGCTCCCAAAAATTATCACAAAAGCATGGATGGGAATGGGCAAAGCGAGAATTTAATTTAATACCCAATACACTATGTCTCCTTAGCAAGGCTTCATACAGTGAATTCTATTGTGCAAAGGGCATTTAATCTTACATTCGGTGCCACAACAGTATCTTATGAAGATCACAAAACCCAAATTATTGAGTCATTTTAGTTGTGTATCTTATGGTAAATACATCAAGCTAAGCTCAAGAATTCCCAATAAAGAAAATAAACGACACCTAGAATTGATTGCCCCACTATTTTTCTAACCAGTACCAATGGCACTTGTTAAGATATAATTTATTATATAAAATAATATAATTAGTGCATTAAATACAAACACACAAGTTGATTTTTATCATTAAATGTTAGCTTTCTTTCTATTTTTAGACATTTTAACAAGTGATGGGTACTCGATATAAAAACCGATTGCCATACGATTTTTCTAACGAGTACTCATGGTCACTTATTAAAATTATAATTTCTTACCTAACATAGTATAATTAGTGCATTCAATGCAAACACACAAGTTGATTTTTAACATTAAATGTTAGCAAAGGGACAAAATGTCTTTGAGCTCAGTTCATTATGGCAAATATCTTAAAGCTTCGAGTGCTTAAATAGGTGCGGGAAACAGATTTGAAGAAAGTAGGAGGATGATGCAATATACACATTACAAATGTTGAAACCCTCCGTATTTTATCACCAAGCTGCCAAGAAAAAATAACCGTATAATCATTTGGATAATACACAGTCCGTAATGAGACAATTAAACCCATAAGGCCAGAGCCTACCTCTGTGCGACCAGGCATAATAGGCCTTCCAGCCAGCAACTCAGCTAAGATGCAACCGGCACTCCAAAGATCAATGCCTGCACCATAATCGGTTGCTCCAAGAAGTAGCTCTGGGGCTCGATACCAAAGGGTAACTACACGACTTGTCATTGGATGCTTGTGGTTTGGATCAAAGAATGTAGCTAAGCCAAAATCAGCAATCTTCAGTATGCCTTCATTGTCAAGAAGTAGATTTGAACCTTTGATATCACGGTGAAGCACACCACGATTGTGACAGTGCTCAAGTCCAGAGATTAGTTGATGCGTATAACATTTCACCTTTAACATGAGACAGCTTCATTGAGAAAATATCATCAAATAAAGAAGCTGATATGCAGGTAATGGCATTCCTCTCAGGGAAAGTTGAACTCGCACTAACCTGTGCTTCGGTGAACTTAATATCTGGGCTTGCAGCTAGTCCAGCCAAATCATGCTCCATATATTCAAAAACTAGATACAAACTACAAGACATCCTTGAAGTGACCAGACCTTCCAGTTTTATGACATTGGGATGATTCAAACTACGCAAGATCAGAATCTCCCGAGCCATGAATTTAACACTCTCTTTCTCCAAGTTGTCAAAGCGAACCTTCTTTAACGCAACAATCTTCCCATTTAAAGAATCTCTAGCTTTGTAAACGTTACTATATGTTCCTTGCCCAATCTAGCATTATAAAGTAAGAAAAAAATTAATATTTATCACTTGAGGAAGGAGACGATCATAAACCAAACTTTGCAAGGCACTATAAACGCAAGATTTTCAATCAATTGGGAGTCAAGATTGCTCTTGCCAGCACCAGTTGACGAAAAAACAAACAGAAAAAAGCAGATGCAAACTCGTTCCCCCCCCCCTACCTTATCAATTTTCTCGAAAGTATCTGCCCGACGTGGAACCAAGCCATTGATTGCTTCCCCCGCAACCTCTGACAGCCAACGCGGCCACCCAGCTGCGAGCTGCTCGCCTTGAATATTATTCGGTGGATTACTCAATCTGGGATTTGGCTTTGACCGCCTTCTCTCACCCTTTGACCGGTGGTTCTTACCATCCCTCTCCCCCGCCTTCTTAATGCCACCATCATTCACCTCAACAGCACTTTCAGTGTCCTTGGATGTCTCCTCAACTGCAACAGAAGCTGCAGGAACATTCAAATTCCTACCAGATACAGCAACAACAGGATCCCTCCTTTCTCTCCTCTCCTCATCATCTTCGGCCCCAGGAACAGCTACATCAGAAGATGAGCTCTTGCCAAAAACACAACCCATCTGATTTTTGACCTAAATAACCTCATATCTCAACATAATCTAGCTATATAAGGTCCTGTCTTGAGTGAGGAATGGATCAGCACCCAAAAACCCTATTTCAACAATTCTTGAGTATAAACGCTGAAACGGAACTATGGAAGGCATGAGAAGCAAAATCATTGTTGTAATTGATGCATAAAATGGCAAAGCAAAAGCTGAGACAACTGATGGCTAGAAGACTTACCGTTGAAGTTGAAGATTATGATTTGACTGCTTAACGTACTTGATGGATTGATCAACAGTTGTGGAGCGCTCTTCTTATGTAGTTTCTTTCTCACTCCTTTTTCTTCGGCTTAAATATGGGAATTCCGACAGCCGGCAGAGGAGAAAACCGAGAGCCGGAAAATATAAATTTGAGGCGCGAGGGAGCAGGGGAAGAAGGGCCTCGCCGAATGTAGCTAATTCCCATTGGGGCCGGTCAAATCCACTTTCTTACTTGGATTGGGACTAGCCTACTACGACAGGAAATTCTGTAGTGTGGTCATACGCACTAGTTATCCAACGTAAATCAAAGTACAATATTTTGGTTATTATTCTATCACCGAGGATTATTTTAAATAAAATTACTATTTATTAGAAATATAAGTATGTTAAAAATTTACGACAGATATAATTATAATGATAATTATTAAATATTTAATTTTTTGTGTTAATATTAATATAATTATATTAAAAATTAGATATGATAATTACCTTACCACAAATTGATAACTGTTATATAATAATTTGATAATTATTTTAATCATTATTAAAATAATAGTGATTGTAATAAAATATTTTGGTAATTATTTTATCATTGAATGATGATTATGTATCTATGATAGTTTATTATTAGTCTAGTGATTATTATATTATATAATAGACTAGTTATTATTCTGTTATTAAATAGTAATTATCATACATAAATATTGTGAGTATATGTTCATGGAGCGGAAATTAGATATCTTTTAGTGGTGATTATGCACTCTATGTTCTATTGTCCGACACAGCTATACCTAACAAGCAAATGTTATAAACAACTTTTTTATTTGATAATGCTTTATATTGTATTTTTCCCCTCAAACTTTTCACTTATACTGAAAAACCTTTTTTTTTAATAAAAACAAAGTTATTTTACTTGAGCATCTAATGGAAAAATTCTATAAACCAATGATCTTTTATTGTCCAAAATTATGGAAGCCAAATCATAATAATTCCCATTAACACTAGTTAATAACCTTTCACAAGAAAGATATCATATCAAACCACTATTCTTCTTTTATAACATTTTATCATATATGATTATGTATAATTTTCTTAATTGACATTTTCTCCAATAATATCTTTAATTTATGTATCTAAATATTGTTAAATCAATAATATTTTGCAAAATTTGTTTCTTTTAAATATATTGTTGTTTCACTTTATGTAAAAATAAAGAAATAAGCAACAAGATAAATGTAAAGGATAAAGCATAACGTGAATCTCACAACAAATTATTTCCGCTTTGATGGGTTTTATGCATATGTGTTCTTCTTAAAATAAGTCTTCTTACTAACTAGGTATGTTGGAAAAATTGATATGTAAATCCTACTTAGTGTGAACTATTGCTCACATAAATATGGGGAGTAAATCAACTATGTATTTATTACCTTACATTTGTGTTAGACAATTTATAGCGAGTTAGATTTACCTAAAAATTTCTTAAGACATGAATGATAATTTGTGTTATTTAAACAATGACAAGCGAGACAAATTTCTATACTATTTTATCATCACACAAGGAAACATATTCTTAAAGAGAAGAAATACTCACTTATTAAGTTCATTTGCCAACCCTCAAATGATGATTAGCCCATATATCACTTCTTCAAATAATAGTTAAAGGTAATAGATCAAAAATGTGTTTTATATTTCTTTATATATATAGTGGATTCGTAAAGGTGAGTACAGTATAATTTATCACATGAGTGTAATATTTACCATAAATATGTATAAATGTTGTGAGAGGGAGATTTAAAATCACGACTCAACTTTAACCACTAGACTATAATTTTACCAACGTATTCCAACATAGTGGACAACTTGTGTTGTCTGAAAGATGGGAAATAACAACAATAGATGGGGTTAGGAACACTTTGCCTATGATATGCTCGAGATTATATATTTGTATGTTTCATAATAAAAGTAAGAGTGATGATTATCGTATAACATGTTGGTAGTTATCCTATCATGGATAACTATTTTAAACGAAATTGTTATATATCATAAATATAATTTTATGAATTGGTTGGTTATAATAATTAATAAATAATAACTAATTGTGCATGGTAATTATCTTGTTATTGATTGATGTAATAGCTTTGTATTTTCATTGTTATTATTATACCATATAAAAGAACAATGATTATTGTGGCAACCTTGGTGATTGTCCTATTACAGAGTAGTGATTGTCTTATCAGAGAGTGGTGATTATGTGATTATATGATGGTTTTTTATTATTCTAGTGATTATTATATCATATTAAAAATTGATGATTTATCAAGTCAATGAGTGATTATTATTATATCACAGTTTGGTGATTATCCTTTTCCAGAACAATGATTATATACTTCATGTCACGTTAGTAATCGATTATTTTTTCATTCATAAGCTAAGTTCAAACATTGATTTCAACATTTTAGTCATATTCAACATCCAAGTGAGTTAAATTATGTCAAATTCATTTCATTATAATAATATCTATCACATGACAAAACATGTGGGAACTATATATAGAATATGCACATCAATCTGTCATCATGTACCTAAGCAGACTTAATTCAACTCTAGAAAAGACACTCTACTCACTCATAATTGGAGTAAAATGTAAAAAATAAAATGTATGAACATAAATAATAGCAACCATAATAAATAGAAAAATATGGATAGAGAGATAAAATTGTAAATTAAAAGTGTTGAATATGTTGTCAATACTACATACAAGAGTTGAAACTAAGACTAACACTAAAATTTGAATGAGGAAATCAAAGTTACATTAATAGAGGCTATGTCTAGAAAAGATAGAAAAGAGAGCCTCAAAACGTCTACTTTTTTATTCAATAATCTTATCCTAGAGATGATCAAATTGTGGCTTTAAAATGGGATAACTGGTTGTCGCACGATTGTGTCTAACTTACACAGACAGATTGTGCAACTAAGTATCTCTCATTGGGTGAATAATGCATGTTGCACAGACAAACCCTGCAGCTTTCTTCTCTTTGGCTTTTTATTGTTTTGCTTCTTTGGTTGGTGCGGGACTATGTTGAGCCTGTACACTAGCTCATGCACAACAAGTACCTTGTCCAAATTGCACACCTTTTGTCCTCTTTTTGACCCCATGTTTTCCTCGCTTCCTATACATGTGGGGTTTGTTCCTCTTTATTCAATGTCTTCCATAGGTAGTCCTTGCTCTAAATTTATGCTCCACTTCCTTAGATCTGTATGTTTTTTAGCACATCCTTGTAAACACAAACACCTAGAGAGCAATAGTGAGAAATAAGAGGCCTAAATTACCACAAAGTTCATGAATCATGTAAAAAAAGGCCTCTAATGGAAGCAAAACAAGGTGAAAAATATGGAAAACAATTGGTTTTTTAGTTATAACATCACTTAACCTACTATATGTATGTTTGGGGGATTAATAGTTGTTTGTTATTGGTGTTATTTATTTTATTATATCTAGAAAGTAGATTAACTTAAATAGTATAAATTTTAGAAAACTATGATTGAAAAATAATTATTGGAGTATGAAATGCTCAACCATACATTTTCTATATGTAGAGTCAAGGGCACAAAAGTGTATTTCCTTCTATTTTGAAGGCCATAGAATGACCAAGAATAGCTAAGTACATGAATAAAGACTCAGAAAACATAACAACTACGAGGGAGTTGGGGCTTAATTGTGATACCCTAAGTTATGTGATAGTTGGTAGGGATTTTAAAGGACTGATATAATTACTTATATCAACAAAATATACGTGACTTAAAACAATATAAGGGCATCCTATAAAATTTCCTAGGGATCTAACAAACAAGCTATTTTTTTAAGCAATAATATAGAAAAAACTCAGTTACTATATAGAAAGCAATGGTCATGAAATGCCAATATTAATATTTATTTAGTTCTCTCAACAACCATATCAGAGTGTGACATGTGTGAGGGTCTCAAATTGGCATAGGATAGTTGCTTGAGGGACTCATGTTGTCATGAAGATCTTACATTGGTATGAGTTAGTTGTGTGAGGATCTCACGTTGACAACTATATTGATTCCACGCTTGGCTAACGATAACTTCTCATATGACAAGTAATAGGCGGCAATATGCCACTCAACCCTTAGCAAGGAGCAGTAGCATCTCACGCTACTCATGCATGGGAATGTCAACATTTCATGTTGTATCCAGTAAGCATCGAAAATGAAAAGGCCAAGTTAGTTTAATTACAGTACATTATTTTTTAAATAGTAACATGGTATTTTTCAAATAACAACACTCTTTTTTTAGCCCATTAACATTGTAAGTGAATGTACACCTTACAAACTTAATGAATGATAGGAACATAATGATCAATATTGTATTCATTTGCATATTTGGGGCTATTGTGATGATGAATGAGTATGAGAATGGAAAGGGTGGAGTTGAAGGGAAATAGGAGACAAGTGGGGACAATAGTGACAATCTCCATATATATTAATTTCAATGAAAAATGAAAATAAAATTATAATCTAAATAAGGAAACATGCATATTCTAAGTCCGTTTTATAAGTATAATAATGTGGGAGGGTATGATTCTCAATGTCCATTTCCCAATGAGTTTTAGAAAATACAAATTCTCCATTTTTATATGGCTACATTGGCTAGACTATATTGATTTTACAAAAGAAGAGGAAAAAAAGAAAAAGGAATAGTGTGAATGAAATTATAAGAACAATGAAACATGCACATGTTTAGTTTTCATAATTTTTGACACACATTATTGATATTAATGGTTAATTTGGGCTGCTTATAAAATAAGGTTATCTGAGATTACAAAATTTTCAAAATAAATAAGATAATTGCTTTTTATAAATAATTTCGAATCACAATCACTAATCTTTCCTGCAACAAATTATTGTATGAGCTGTACATATTAACCCCAAATCATATTTCTAGTTATATTATCGTATGATACATTTGTTCTTTGGTGGCAGGAGTGGAGTAGCTAGTAACAAATCAAATAATCGAAATTCAACCAACCAAAACTGGATGTTTACTTGGCCGGACCGGACTAATGCTTAATGTGTCATTAGACAACTTCAGGGAAGGGAAAAAAAACACAAAACAAAAACCCTTTATGAGTTATTTAGTATGGGATAATAAGAGTAGAAAAAAATTCCTTCTATATTATATCTTTTATATCAATTATTTAAAAATAATAAAAATAATTTTTTTTTAAATATCCATTTTTGATAAAATTAAAATTTAAAATGAATATTTATCAGGAAAAAAAATATTTTATTTTAAATAAAGTATATAAATGATGTAAAATATAGAATAATTTGTTTATTAATATTTATTTTTGAGTAATCTTCTTCCCTTAGTCTCTGAGTATGCTGCATACGTCATTGACTATGAAAGAGAAGATGGAATCAATGATATTAGACGTATTCCTTAATATTCCCATGATGACCAACCAACATTACAGTACCAGGTTGAAAGGACATGGTACTTGAAATAAGCTTACCCAACATCTCATTTTCAGTTCCTACCAAGATGCAAACAATACGGTCAAGGATTCTATAACCCTGTCCCTGTGCATGGATACATCAATTTAGGAACTAGTCGGGAATCAGTTACCAACGTGAATAATAAGTAAATAAATAACATTACATTATCTACCAAACACCAAAGATCAAATTGCAGTCAGATCAGAAGCATCGTTATCATTGTAGATTATAAGTGACAAGGAAATAATAATCAGGCACACCAAACACAAAACTCATTTATTATTGTCCATGTTCAATGAAAGCGATGACAGATGTTGTTATCGTTTGAATCTTTACACTAAAGATCACTTACGTAAATTAATAGTTCATCGGAATCTCATCTCAAAAGTAATGCATATTAACGCTTTTAAACACGCATTTTAATATCAATTTATTTTAAATACTTTTAAAGTAAGCTATGAGGGAAAAAAAATATCAACGATGTTGAATTTTATTACAAAAACTAGTCTACATATACAGAAGCCAAACACACTCTAAGCTATTTGGAATATGAAAGGTAGCATCAGATTTGAAAAGAGCAAACGGTAATAACAGCACAACCTCACCTTTACAGGATCGCCTGGAAGAATTTTATAAAAAAGAGAAAAAACAAAAATGGATCTCCTGGAAGAACAGATTTGTTCAAACCTCTTGATCTCAGCCACCATCTTAACACAAATGGGCATAATATTTGCCACAATAGTTTGAAAAGAATACAAATTATCCAATACTAAATTTCAACCATGGCACACCAGACACAGATGAATATCAACTATTGAAATTCATTTGGTAAGACATGACACGTAGCAATAGCATCAGTCCGGTTAAGAAATATGATCTTCCGGGTGCCATACCTAACCAAATTCGGGCTCCTCGCAGCTAGATTTTTAATCAGCTGCACCCCAACATCCTATGACATTATACGTAGGAAGGCACTACAGACTAAATAAATACAGAATTATCAACTTTATCAAGTCCTTCATCACCATTCTGACACAAGTACATCCAACATCGACAGATGCCCACCGGGAACTAGAACTTGCAACATCAATTTTACATTAGAATCCTCAACCAAAATTGTCAAAACTCAAAGGGAGTGCAAAAACTGTTCAATCTTGGTACTTCTTTTTCTTCTCTTTTTTCTGTGATACCGCCGTTACTTCTGCAGCTTCATCGGATTCAGCATGCTTTCTTTTCTTTTTCTTCTTTTCCCCGGCTTCAGCATCTTCACCATTCTCCTCGGCCTGCTTCTTCTTTTTCTTCTCCTTCTTCACCCCGTCAGTACCCCCACCATTTAAGACACCCGCATCTTCAGCCTCAGATGTTTTCTTCTTTTTCTTCTTTTCCTTCTTATCCACAACGGCATCAACAGCCTCTACCTGTGCCTCAACAGCTTCTTCAGCCTCAGAGGCTTTCTTCTTCTTTTTCTTCTTTTCCTTCTTATCCTCACCTGCTTCAGGAGCCTCTAATTGTGCCTCAGCATCGGTGGTCTTCTTCTTTTTCTTCTTTTCTTTCCTCTTCTCACCAACATCAAGAGCCTCTACTTCCATTGCAGCCTCATCTTCGGCTGCGGAAGTTTCCTTCTTCCCAAGAAATGCATCAGCTGCAGGATTGTAAGTCTGCACGTGACAAACATCAATGACTTCCATACTCCAAAAATGTAAGATTAACCAAAAAGCTAATCAAGACGAGCAAACACAACAGTTGGGAGTGCAGAATTTTACAATTACCACAACTGTGATCAGCTTTATAAAAATAAAAATAAAAATAATTTACTGAAACAGCAGCAGATTTCATCAGGCGATAGGCAGACAACGGTAGAACACAAAGCATAAGAAGTGGTCTGTACCTTTGCAGGTGTAATTAAACCACCAGCTCCCTTCTTACGATCTTTGTCATAAACTTCAATCTTAGGCTTGCCCTTGGCTGATCCAGCAGATCTACTCAATTCTCTCCCTTCAAGGTTCCTCAATCGTGCCTCAAGCTGAATAAGCATTAAGAAAGTTTGACCATGTCACCAAACCCTGTGAAAGGAAGGAGTAAAATCACATCACATACACACAAAATACTAAAACAAACCTTGGCACGATTTTCAAGACCCATTGTATTATCTTGATTATCTCCAAGGGCATCACATCGAACAGCCAAGGCAACTTTTGCTGCAAGAGACCGAGACATTTTCCCTTTAATTTTAGGAGCAGCCTGACCGATCAAGGAAGCGTGATAAATGAGTCCATATTTAGGAGTTGCATGCTTTGTCTTTAGAGCCCTAAAAAGAGCCTTCTCTGCCCCAAGAATCTGGACCGTGCTACCAGCCTGCTTTGCCAGATTCATCATGCTACCACCATGTGCAATAAGGCGAGCACCAACAAGTTCTCCAACTATAGCAGTCGTATTTGGGGCAATTGTGTTCATTCGGGCTTTTAAGTAATCAAATAATTGAGCTCTGTATTCTGCAAGAGAGAGAACCTGATCACAAAGTTCTTTGATGTTCAATAGATCAAGATCACTAACTTCAGTTCCCATGGAAATCATAGCAGCCTCTTTCACTTCAGTCTCAACTTCTTCAGGCAATATCTGCATGTATGAGCAAAATTTAATGATTCAAGAAACCATAGAATAGCCACAAACACTTGTGGCCACAAGCATTACTTTTAAAGGTGAAAAGCAAGATGCATGTGGTCCAAAAGCATACACGTTGCTAAAACTGCTGGAAATCAAAAAATGATTAACTGAAAGATTCCTGGTACATGAAGTGAGAAAAAGTAAAGGAAAACAAAATAGAAGGCTAAATATCCTGAGAAGTGTCAAGAGTGCAGTCACAAGTAACAACGTTTAAGGACAGAAGTAGATAACAAAAAAATTTCACAGTAATAAATATGACAGTCAATATGTACCATGCACCAAACTTTCCTATCTCATTATCAGAACATAAGAGCCTTGTCAACTCAACAATGTGATCAAGTAGATAGAGTTGGTGAGTCAAAGCAGTGCACAGTAAGCTAAAACATGTTGGAAGGAACTGCCATAAAATACATATTGCAATCTGCTAAAAGCTGGACAAGGGTTTTCTGATAAAAAAATTACTGGAAAGAAATAGTTCACCTCAGAGAAATCCAATTTTGAAGCATTCACACGATCTCCCATCAACTTCACTGTCTTAGCAAAAAGGATGTTGTCTGTCACAATCTTTCTCAACTCCGGAAAATGCCAGCCATACCATTCTTGGACTCTCATGGCATACGTGTTCAACTCTTTGTCGAGATCATCCAACAAGCCAATGGCTTGAATAATCATCGTATCCACCTAAGGCAAACCAGTCAGTTTAGTCAGAAATCTCAGAGCAACAAGCCATAGAAAGGAAATCGAAGAGATATAATAGGTCTAATATAAATGATAGCTAGACACAAAGAGCACTTTCAATAAAAGATATGGATAGTAGACGGTGTTAAAATACCTTTTCTGGGCTGAACTTTAATTTATATCTGGATAGGCTGTGAGAAAGACCCAAGCTCATTGGAGCTAAATCCTGAGAGCCTAATCCAGAAATGAGCTCAGTGAGCTGAGTTCTGAGTCCTCTCATCAACTCAGATACTGCACTATTGTGAACACAATCAATTTGCTGCAAGATCGGAATGGAACAAAGTTATAAAAGTAAAAGGAAAATGTCAAATTGAAAAGGGTAGAGGTGAAGGACGTACAAGTTTTTCCTTTATAACATTCCCCAGTTTAGAATCAGCAACTGCTAATTTTTCACCAGAACAGTGAGCACGTAAAAACTTCCGTAGACCTTTGCTAGGTTTACTATCAATCAACAAGGTAGCAGCTGACAAAGCTTCTTGCGTGTTTTCAAATTTATCAAAAGCCTTTAGCTTTACTATCTGTAATATAAAGCAATTCAATTATCAGAAATGCATGGTTCAGCAATGACCGGGAGAAAAATGGAAGACAAAACTCTTTTTTGCTGGACTAGACAGCAAAAAGAAGGCACCTTCAAATAGCTATTTTGTAAAATATTTAACAGATCAACCTCACACCTCTGAGGTATCAACACCTTCAGTGTCCGCTCCCTACTCCTATCCCATGTTTTTGCACAGGAAAATCTGAGCATAAATAAATTATCACTAGAGAAAACGCAAGCCATCTACTTTCATTTCACTCGAAAAACATTCCCACAAAGTCTTTACTCAATTCATCAAAGAATATAAAAGAAAAGAGGCAACAAGTCAGGAATATAATTCCAAAGACACAACCTTCCAGTATATTGACTCAAAAATTTGGAGGGGGGGGGGGGGAATAAAATCCAAGATCATGGTCCACAATCCAATAACCACAGAATAGATATTACTCACAGCATCATACCAGCTTATCAAAACACGTAAGAAAAGTTACTGAAAATGATAACGAATGAAAATATAACCTTTCTAGCAGACTCCGCATTGGCGAACTCTTTCGACAAGTCCTGCAAGGTAAACCGAATACAATAAATAAACACATTCGATAAAAATGAAACAATTCAAGCAAAACCAGTACGAATTTGAAATTATCATAATAATCGAAAAAACAGAAGGGGAAAAAAAATATAACTACCTCAACTTGCGAAAGCTTTCCTTCGTCGAGTATTTTGAATAGGGCAAACCCCGCAGGCGTTTCGAACAAAGCTAGCATTTTCCAACCCTTCAAAACACCTGCTTGTCAAAAACCGATGTCAGAGCTTCTTTAAACAAAATTATCATTCATTTCCATCAGTATAAATACAGACACGAAGGACACGATTAATTCCGTGGGCAAGTTACAACTCTGCAAAAAAGAAGGAAATGACATGCAGCGACATTTTCCAACCCTTCAAAACACCTGCTTGTCAACAACCGATTTCAGAGATTCATTAAACAAAATTATCAGTCATTTCCATCAGTAAGTACAGACACAAAGGACCCGATTAATTCCGTGGGCAAGTTACAACTCTGCAAAAAAGAAGGAACAGACGTGTAGCGGCATAGAGCCGAGAAATTACCAGGATGATTTTTATTTTTATTTCCCTGGTGATCGAGGATGAGAATGAGCAGCTAAAAGCCCTGAAACTTCGACGATAGAGAAAAGGTTGAAGCAATATAGGGTTTTAGCCTCTTTCCATTTCTCTGAAGTCTAAACCCTAGACGCTAATATTATTGGGCCAGGCTCGCACTGGAGCTTTTTCCCACTATTCATAAGCGAACGGATGGAGTTTACGATCCACTATTTTTTTTCCTTAAATTAAATAGAGTTGCGTAAAAAATCCGAAAGCTGAAAATTTAATTTGATATCTAAAAAAATTAATTTGATATTTAAAATATTCAATTTAGTTTTATTTGAATGAATATTTAATATTAAGAATATTTAATTTTTAAATGAATTATCCGATTGGAAAAAATATCTAAATTTTTGTTGATTATTTCAACAATACTTCATAATATTATATCTTTAACTTTTTAAATTTTATTTAGTTTTATATTTTAAATTTTATAATAATATTTTAATACTATTTTGAGAAAATAAGACACTTGTATGAATATTAATTAATATATAGTCTTTATTTTTTAAAATTATCATGTACAAGTTATTAACATTGATAAAATAGCATTTATATATATATGATATATCTGAATCCGATCCATATCTGGTTTATATTTTTTGAATATTTGAGATTTAGATATTCAATTTAAAATATAAAGGATGGATATCTAAAAAATATTAAAATGGATACTGATATCTGATTTTCACACTCCTTGTAATATGCCACGATCAGTATAAACAAAGTCACAAATGTAGGAAGGGTCACTAGGAATATGAGAGTAACAAGTAGTCTTGTTAAGATGTAGGCACTTATGTGCCATTTGGATAGGGGTGAATCATCCCATTCACCTCTATTCCTCCTGTTTGAACACAATTTTAAAATTATTTATCTAGGTTAATCAAGGTTAAACTTTTTCCTTCGGTCACCTCATTTTGATTAACATTATTTTTTGGAGGTAATGGAGGTGAAAGTGGAAACTTAATTAATTCTTATACCTAATTAAACATAAATACCCCTAGTGTCAGTAACTTTCTAATTCAATAAAATGGTATAAGTGACATTTGTTTTTTTTAGCTTATATTTACCTCAATCCAAACATGATTCAAACAACATTTATCATAATTTACCTAGGTTATATTAATACTTATCTAAATAATATTTTAAAACATCATCATTGATTCACCTTAATTTTCTTCAACAACTTTACTTTTTTAAGTTTACCTTCATCTCAATTTACCTCAATTTAAACAAACTATTGGAGACGAGATTTTTCTAGTAAAAAGTCTAGGGTTGAAACATATACATGTAGAATGTGATACCTCTTTTGTCATTCTCCTTCTACGTTCCTACTCATCTTCTCACTAATGTTTTGGTATCATCTCTAATTCTCAAGTGGAACATGTGTTTAGAGAGAGTAATGGATAAACTAGCAAACTTTGTGTGAAAATACTTATTTATTGATGTTTGTCTTGCTTTTATTTCTAACATGTTTGATGATGACTGTAATAGACTTATTGTTCCCAAGAATGTTAACTCTATGCTTTTCTCTCTTTTTTCCGAGGGGCTTACGTCTACGACCTTGGACCCATATCACTTTTGCTAAAAACTTATGGTATAATGCTATTTTTATTTGTTTAACGAACTAGAATCATTAATTTATTATTGATCGTTAAAGTTAACGTGTTTCTGTAACTCTCAAGAAATTCACGATATCTTCTTCTTCTTGTTAGGTGATATTTCAAGTGGTCTTCTTAATATTGTTAATATGAAAGACATAAAAAGTATTATACTCCCCTCCCAACGGGTCAATCCTCAAACTTAACACACATGATTGTATTCATAGATGACAAAGTTGGACGGGGTGCCCCTGTTCTTGAGAATCTGGGCAATAGCTTGACGGCTTAGTTAGAAAGATCGGAGCCACTTGTAACCTCAATGCGAACTTTTTGTACGCAGAGATGTCTTGTATCTAGCTCGACCTTTAGCTCTTCGGTGATTACGTGTTAAACGTTATGATTTATTAGCTATTCGTGTGATTGATCACCTACCAGTCTACCACCATCTCACCTCTTTATTTATTTATTTATTTTTATCATTTTAGATTGTAGGACACTTTTGAAGATGTTTGTTATTTATTTATCTCTAATGTACCATCAGACGATGCTGGGAGATCTTGTCTCCCTAGAATCGCAAACATTTGCGTGTGTGAGTGTGACCTTTTCATGTGTGAGGTCATTAGTTAATACTCGTTTCATGCGTGAGCTCGTTAGTTAAGATATAATTGTGTATCGTATTAGTACACAGTAAGATATCAGATACTTCGATGGAATAACAAGATAATTTGAGTCAACTATCACATCGATTGGCTAAAAGAGTTATATATTGTATTTTTTTAGATTCATAAAGGGACATGTATAATTAAATATAAAATAATATATAAATGGCGATATTATAAAAATATTATAATACTGAAAAAGTGAAAGGATAATTCAGACACGAGACATCTGGTACCAAGAAGTTGGTCTTTACTATTAAACTAAACCTTATTCGATACTTGTACATTATATTATAATTTATTGTTAATACCCTATTAGTAATGTGGATATTACATAATTTTGTAGCCTTATCCAATGTCATGTTTATAACTCTTTTATCTCTTTATCTCCTCAAATTCTCCATCTCTCATCTCTTCATCTTCTTTAACTTTCGTATTACACTATTAGATATATGGAAGAGTAGGTGATGTATCATACACATATGGATATCAATGAAAAATAGACGCACTCCTATCTTCCCTTTGAACATATGTTGCTTTTATATATGAATTTCTCAATTGAAAACTGTAATTGAATGTTCCCTCTAAGTGTTCAAATAAGTTGTCATGGTTTAATTTAACTCGTAATATTTTAACGTATGTGATCAATGATCTGACTCATGTGGGGTTGAATTAAATGATTAAAGATTTTCAACCTAATCTATCATAACCCACGTATTAGATAGGTTGGCCATGGGTTATTATGGATTAATAAGAAAATCAACTTATTACCACCTCTACTTGAGGTGGCAATCAGGTTGGGCGGTTCGTGTTTTGGTCAGGTTGGGTTGTTCTCGGCTTAGGTTGTCTATGGATTATTTTTTTTAAGGTTGAGTTAGGTCATTTGAGTTTGGGTCATTTCGAATTATTTTATATGTTGAGTTAGCTTTGTGTTCAAATCATTTTAAGTTATTTTATTAGTTGAGTCGATTTCGAATTTGGATCATTGCAAATCCCAATCATATTAGGTTAATTTGTTGGGTCAGTTTAGGTTTGGGTTATTTAGGTTAACTTCATGAGTCAGATCAAGTCTGAGGCTATCTAGCTTGCATTTGGGTGATTTCGGAGTCAGACGAAGTGAGATTAGGTCATGGTGGTTATATGCGATGTTGGGTTTTAGTAGGGTGGGCCCGGGTGGAATCGAGTCAAGGTGGGTAGGAGGTGGTCAGACTAATCTAGGTTCAAACAAAGCTAAGGTTGAGCCGAGCTAAGTCACTTTAGGGTAGGACGGGGTTGGACGAAGTTTGTTGGGTCTAGAGAGGGCCAAACAAAAATGGTCCATCTAGGGTCCGGTTAAAATGAGGTTGTGGAGGTGGTGATTTTAGCATAGTAGATGTAATATTCACTAACCCATGATAACTCATGGGCTAGTCCATACTATTTCATCTTAATTTTTAACCTATGGGAACTTTTACAAAATACTAATCCAATCCATCTAACCCATAAACCTATTATCATAGATTAGATTATATACATATATAATTCACGGCTAACTCAACTCATTGAACACCCCTAGTTGACTCAATTTATCTTGTAAATGACCATTAATATTTTGTTTGTGTAGAAAAAAATTAATTACTAGACATAACTTTTTAATCAAAACTTGTTAAAAATCTATAACTGTCTCCCTATTTTATAATAATAAAGACTACACCTTGGGAATCAATCACAAAGTCTATATGTTTGATAAGACCATTTCAGCAAGCTTTTGACTTGTTTGACAAATAAAAAAGGCACTCTTTTAATTAATTATAAAAGTGTTTTAACAATTTTTTTTTTGTGTGTGTGAACTTAAAAACTTAGTAAAATAGCTTATGAAATAAACTTTAACTTTTAGATTTCACCTAATTTTTTAATTACTCGTATCAAATATACCCTACAAATAACCTATAACTTTTTCAAACCAACTATGAAGAATATACATAATGTAACGTGTGCAAGTGTACCATATAATAGTAGCACATCAAGTAGAGTAGTTATACACAAGAAAGAGTTATATTTCTTCCTTTCTTTTCCTCCATTAATGGAGTTGATATTACAAAGTTAAGGAATTTATTGTTTTCTTACATGGTATTAGAGCTAGGTTGCTCTAATTATACGCATATTCCACCGATTCAATAGTAATTCATGCCTACCAACCCTATTTTTTTAATAACTCATGCTACTTTGATTGGAGAGGCCAAGTCAACGAAACAACAATAGATAAAAATAGATCATTGGAAGTTTATTAATATAACACCTCCAAAATTTATAGTTAATTTTTTTCGTTTGCTATGGAAAACCATGCATTAAAAATCGGGGGAGGGAAGTGCTACTACCGTGATCAGTGTTAATACTAACTACAAGGATAAAAGCACTAAAATTGTTAACACGAATAATCACTAAAAACCATAATAGTTAAATATTCATAGCTAAAACCAGAGTACAGAAATGTCAGTGTTAATACATAATGGAAAGTAGGTATAAACAACGCCCACTACGAAAAAATAAAAATGATGAGAAAATAGAAAATGACAAGTCTAGAGAATACCCTCTCAGACCCCATACCAGGTATATCAGGTTATCACTCAATCCTACCTAAGGCATCGTACGCATCAAAATCATCATAGGCAACATCTCCTACCTGCATAGACTTAGAAGGGGTCATGTTTATGGGAATGAGCAACACTCATAAAAAGGGGTGATTAGTATGCTACGTAATGAGTAAGGTAACCATATAGCTAAGACAGAGAATAACATGAAAAAGACAGGTAATACATGCAGTAATTCATTCAAATTAATCACATTATTAGAATTTAGGCCATTAATTTTGTCTTTATGCATTTCTCAAATTATATCCACGTGAGGAAGGGAATCCCACTATTATAGGCAGTGGATGAAATATACTCTAGGACAATATGCTCTTGGTTACTATTATTTGTCGGTGGATTGGTCTGGCCTCAACTCACATTGTGTTTCACTATAAGTGATAAGTATTTTTTCCATGATTTTTTATCATCTAAGGTTTGGTTTATTAAGCTTGAGATTGTAACACCCCTAAAATTCACTACTGAAAAATTTTGTTTTATTAAAAAGAATTAGCGGAAGCAAAATAATAAAACTGTAAATTCTAGGGATATTATCGCTACACTTAGTACCAGACCGATTCACTCCTACCGTTCCAGTACCAAGTGATAAGGCTAAAGGAGAAAAATACAACTTACAAGAAACTCAGACCAATGATTAAGTCAGAGTAGCACACATAAACATTTTATAAGAGTATAATCCACTGGTAGTGGTTACAAAACAACGAATACATTGAAACTATGAGCTTAGAAGAGACAGAGTAAAACCCTAATAGTTCCGGATAGTTCTTACGCTCTTTTCCAATAGCCCACTTGAATAGCACTTAGAAACGACCTGTAAGGGACACTGCCCATTGAATAGGTAGGGGCCCCACGAATGGAACCCTTCAGTACTATGGTATTAAGTAACCCTTTAAAACACACTTAAAAACAGGTCTGTAATGTAACACACGATACACCACTATATTCATACATCACGACAATTGTAAACATAATATTCAGATCCATACATTCACATATTCAACAAGTCAATCAGATATTAATGGTGTATACGTAAGATTCACTTTCGTACATTCGCATACTTAACAAGTCAACCAAATATTAATAGATCATAATGAATAATCGATACTTTTAGGGCTTTAAGGCCATTAGTCCATCATTAATCAATTATCTCGGATTATAATTGTCCATGTGAGTATGAGAATCCCCCTATTATAGCTGGTAGACCAGAATACATATAGGGCAGAATGCTCCTGACCACTATTATTCGCCGGTGGACTAGTCTTCAGGGCAAAACGCTCTTGGCCACTATTATTCGTCGGTGGATCGGTCTGGCCCCGACTCATAAGGTGTTCCACTGTAAGTACTTAGTGTCTTCCCCGTGTCTTATCGTTATTACGTTTGGTTTGCTGAGCACGGAATCTCCCACTATTATAGCCGGTGGACCGAACTACATACAGAGCAGAACACTCCTGACCACTATTATTCACCGGTGGACCGGTCTCCAGGGCACCCCGACTCCTGGCCACTATTATGCACCGGTGGACCGGTCTGGGTCCGACTCAACAATCTTCCTCTTTAAGTGATTAGCATCTTATTCGTATCTTATTCAAAAGTGTTTCAACCTACACATTCATGGCTAATTATATCCACACTTATCATCCCAAAAGGGCCTGTCCCATATCTTGAGACTTCTGCACCTCCTAACTCGCCCCGACATCATTCCCTTAATCCACTTTCTCACACCGGGAGCCCGACTCCTAAGTGTGTGGGTCAAGCCCACTCACCGCCTTACCATAGGGTTTCTCCAAAAACCCTAATCTGGGCCTATGTGGCCCATCCTTTTCTGCCTTACACATCCCAAACTATTTCAACACACCACGCGTCACGACCCTTATATTCAACTCTCACTTCATACCCCACTCATTCTCCTTTATTTTTATTATTTTCTTTTTCTTTTCCAACTTCTCAAATTAGGGTTTCCTCCCAAACCCTAGCTTGGTCTCCTACGCACCCTTATACTGTCCCACATACTATTTTTCGCCCGAAGCCCCCATACACCCAAACGACACTTCTATTACCTTCCTCACGCCCCAAAGCAACTTTCTATAAGTAAAGTTTTCCCCCATGCGGACTCTAATCATCCCATGCAAACCCTCGATTCTCTTACTCTTTCATTTTTTTTAAGTCCCCTTTTACTCATCCACTCATGGATCATGGATTATTTAGGTCATCCTTACCTACGTTAGCCAACTTACTTCCCCTTGGTTATTTTTCTCTCCCGTTTCTCTTTTTCATACCTCCATCCCACATCACGGAATTAATTATCCTAGCATACATGTCCTAAAGGGCCACATCACATCACATCATAACTTACAGCATATCCATATTAGCACATACCAAAAGAGGGCACATGAACATACCTCTGTTCCAAGCCGCGCCACACATGAAACAGTTAAGATAATAGCATATAGAACATGACATATAATTATATAGGACATCCAAATTATATAGGACATTCGGCCTTAGCTACACCATTACTCGGTTTTGGTTACCGAGCTATCTCCCACCCTTATTAGGCCACTAATCACCCTTCATAATTGCTACACTTAATATATTTTCAATTTGGTTGGTTAGATCACCAATTTGCCCATTTCCTTCATTATAATTAACAAATTGCCCTTTAGTTGGTCAAATTACCAAATTATCCCTGTTCATTATCCTAATTATCAAATTACCCTTTTAGTTAGTTAAATTACCAAATTGCCCCTCACATTTATCATATTTACCATTTTACCCTTCTCCATTATTAAATTATTATTTTACCCTTCTCTTTTATTAAATTATCATTTTACCCTTCTCAATTATTATAATTACTAAGTTACTCCTTTCCGATTTCCACTTTTACCCATTTTATCCACCAAATTACCATTTTTTCCTTTTACTTTTAAATTAACCATTTTACCCCTTAACTTCCAAAATTTACCATAACACCCCTTCCATTCACAAAATTACCATTTTTCCCTTTTATTACGAAATTATAATTTTTCCCTTTAATTAGGAAATTACCATTTCGCCCTTTAATTACAAAATTACCATTTTATCCCTTTAATTACAAAATTACCAATTTATCCTTTAATTATGAAATTACCATTTTACCCTTGAATTATAACATTAACATTTTATCCTTTAATTCTAAAATTACCCTTTTACCCTTTAATTATAAAATTACCATTTTTCTCTTGAATTACAAGATTACCACTTTGCCCTTACCTCCAAAATTACCATAATACCATTTTTAATTAAGAATTACCATTTTGCCCCTTATTACATCACTTGTATTAAATTATCATTACTACATAAAATATTAATATTAATACCTCATCCGCAACTCTTATATTTAATATAACGCTTATTAGCACCCACATATATTAGGCCTCATTCTTACACAAGATATGTTACTAAAATACCCCTAGGGCTCACAAAAATATTAACCATGCATTAAAGATCACAATAGCATAATACAACATGGATAATACTTAACATTTTCATTAACAACCAAACTCTTACCTTAAACAATATTTACATACATAACATATAACCTAACATGCTTCCTTTTTATCAAACATCACAAGAAACTACGCATATGATATTAAACAACATATATTAAGTATAATAACATATTCAAAATCCTAATGTGCTAACATAAGTTAATCCATGTGTTTAAGTGGGATTTAACGGTTACCTTGATTCTAGCAAAAAGAAACCTTACCAGTATTCCCGTTTAAGGTTCAAGCCTTGATTATCAAAACCAATACCTAAAAATAATATCAAGATTTATTATATTAGAAATAATAAAAATCAAAGTATAAGACTTTATAACACTTAATTAATCAAATAATTGAATTAAAATATTATTATACCTTAAAATTATTACCCAAATAAATCAAGAAATGCAGCAGCTCATTCTGCTCATGCAGCATGAGCTGCATGCAAAGAAATGAGGAGGAGGGGCTCGAAGGTGGGTGATAGGAGGAAAAATAGGCTATTTTTGGGTTGGGGTTTTGGGGCTAAGAAAAAGGGTAGATGGGGAATGATTTGGGGAAAGGGAAGGGTGCAGGAGTGAAGAGGGGGTGTAGGTGGTGGTCGGGGATAGGTTGTTGGCGGCCAAGGGCGGCGAAGGCGGCGTCAGCGAGGCCACAAAAGGAGGCTGCCGAGGTGGGTCAAGATGGAGGGGCTGAGGAGGTAGGAAAAGGGAGAGGGAAAATGAAGGCCCGTAGGTGGTGGTTTCAACCAAAGGAGGTTTGGGGGTGGTAGAGGGGGTTGCAAGAATTAGTTTGGTGGCTCAGGCGGTGGCAGAGGCGGCGGATCGAGGCGGTATAGGGTGGTTGCCGAGAAGGGAGGGAAAGAAGAGAAAAAGAAGAGAGGAGGAAGAAGGAGGCTACGGGGTGGCTCGAGGGGTGTTGTGATCGTTCGGGGGTGAGGTAGAGGGTGGCAAGGGGTGGTGCAGGTGGCTGTTGAGGCAGCGGAATGGCGGCGACGAAGCAAAACAGGGAGGATGAGGGAAGGAGGAGAAAAGGAGAGAAAAGAAGGTTGGGGCATGCATATGGAGCTCAAAAAAACGCAGAATGAGGTGGGGAAGGAGGAAGAAAAAGAATAGGAAGATAAAGGAGGGGATAGGGTGGCTCGAGGGTGGCGGTAGGGTGGTAGGGGAATGGCGATGGCAGGGAGAGGGAGGAGAAGAGAGGGGTATGGGCAAGGAGAGGGAGAGATGGTAGGGTAGGGATAAAGCAGGAAAATGATGAGAGAGAGAGAGAGAGAGAGAGAGAGGGAGAGATAGAGGGAAGAAGTAGGGGGAGAGGGTTGCAGGTTGGGCGGAGGAGATGGCGGGGTGGTCGGGTTTTTCGCCTGGGAAAAAGGAAGAAGAAGAAGGAAAGAAGAAAGGGGAGGGGGGCTGGTGCGACGGGCGGCCGAAGGGAAGGTGGGTATGGGCTGGCCCGGTCAGGGAGAAATGAAAGAAAAGAAAGGAGGGAGGTGGGTCGGACAATGCATGAGGGAGAAGGAGGGGAAGGGGAAGAGAGATGGGCCAACAGCCCAATGCGCAATAGGGGAAGGGGCAGGCCGACTAGCAACCCAAAGAAAGAAAAGGAAAAAGAAAGAGAAGAGAAAAATGAGAAGGAAAAAGGGAAAAAGGAAAAAGGAAAAGGAAAATGGGATTGAATAAAATAATTTCATTTATAAAATAATAAAATATAATTTTTTTGGGTAATAAATTTATTTAATAATTTAATTTAATATAATTAAAATATAAGGGTTTAAAAAGGATAAATTTTAGTAAAATAATGGTTTGAAAATTTATTTAAATGATAAGAATGTGATAAAATAACAAAATATTTATTTTAATTTATTAAATATTTATAACAAATTTTATATACCAGAAAATCCATAAAATAATTAAATTAAATAGATTAAAAGGCTAATTTATCCCAAATAAAATTTATTTATTAAATTATAGGCTTTTAAATTTCGGGGGATTATAGAGATCCTCCACTATAATAGCCAGTGGATCATAATACATTCTAGGGCAGAACACACATGACCACTATTCACTTGTGTATCAGTCTCTAGGGCAAAAATACACGTGGCTACTATTCTTGCCGGTGGATTGGTCTGGGCTAGCTCAATAGTCTTCCACTTTAAATGGTTAGTATTGTATTCATGTCTTATTAATTAATTAACTCCCAACTAGACATGCATGCCCCCAATATACTTCCCCAACTCATTCTCACTCTTCCACCCCATCTATCTGAAAAACCCTATCCCATAACATGGGACCTCTACATTCCCCAAAACTCTAAGACCTCTTTTTCACCTTCCACGCTACTTACCATGAATCCAAGAGCCCCCACACAAGTGGGTCAAGTCCCACTTTTCCATTTCTCCACCTAGACTCACTATAATCTACTAGGGTTTTCCCTTAAAACCCTAATTCTGGCCTATGTGGCCCTGGCATCTCTTTTTCTTATATGGCCCATATCTCCTTAATTCCAACACCATCACTCCACTCAACCCCACTCTAAACATCATAATCCTGCTCTCTAACTTCTACATGTGATAAATAAACCCTAGTTGGTCACCCCAAAACCCTAATGACCCTCTTTTCTTTTACACCTTCCCTTTGCACACAAACTCCACCCTCCTTTCCACTTGACTCACATCCTTCATATGACACCCTCTTAATCTCAACCCTAATTCCAACCAACCTCTATAAACTCTCTCATAACACTCCATACTTAGGGTTTACCCCCAAAAATCCTAGTTAGACTCCCATGCACACTTCCACCAGCCCACGTACTATCTCTTCCCCAAATACTCTAACCACCCAAAATAATCCTTCTTTTCCATGTTTAACCCTCAAACTAACTTTTTCCATGTAAGCTTTTCCCCTATACAAAGACTAATCACCCCATGTAAGACTTACACTTCCCATATAAGATTTTACTCTAACCCTTCATTTTGTTATTTTCTTCCTTTATTTTATCACCCATATGTTACAATACCCTTAGGCACTTTCCCCACTTCTTCTTACTCACTCCACCCTCTTTATTTCATCAAGATCCTCACAAATACTTAAGTCTTTCTAAAGCCTCTAAGTATGCATGTCATACAATAACAACTATACATAATAGCTAATACAGAACAAGTCATACCACCCATATTACAAATATCATAAATCATACACAACATACCTTAGCTCCTTGCAAGGCAAGATACACTACACATATATTTATTCCATATTCATATATAAATACACACCACATATCATTACACCCATAAACATATAAATCATAGCAAACCCAAGCCTTAACCATATCCTTACCTAATAGAATAATGGGCTTGGAGTACAAATCATATGCCTCCTCATGGAAAGGGTTTTATTCACATTCTATAAGAAATGGAACACTAACTATTTAGCCTTCTTCCTACTCCTTTTTATTTTTTATTTTATTTTCATAACTAAATATTAGTAATAATAATAATAAAAAGGTTAATAATAGAAAAATATTTAAAATAAAATATACTAAATAAGTATAAGGGTTAAGGGAACAACCAAAAAGGGAATAGCAGGCAAGGGTCGGGCGGCGGCGGTGATGATGGAAAATAAGAGATGTTGGGGTTGGAAAAGAGGAGGAAAGCTAGGTTTTCTTAGATGGTAGGGTTTTGGATCAAAGGGGGTCGTGGTGGTATGTCACAGTAGCGGCATTGGCGGTAGTTGTGGTGGTGGCCAAGAGGGAAGGAGAGAAAAGGATAAGGAATGAGGGGAAGGAAAGGGGAAATGGTAGTGAGGGAAAGTAGGGGAATGTTTTCTGGGCAGGAAGGGAGGTAGTGGAGGTGGTGGTTGCTATGATGGTGGCAGCACAGGGGGCACAAGTAGCGGAGATAGGTGCAAAAGAACAACTCTAATTGCCCACTTTGCACAAGTAGGGAGAGAAGAGGAAGGGGAGTTAGGGACAAGAGAAGGTCTCATTCAGTGGTGGGTAGTGCGAGGAAGAGGAAGAGAGGGTGTCGTGACGGCAGCGGCGACTAAAGAGGAGGTG
Source organism: Tamarix austromongolica (assembly GCA_039764185.1). Classification (NCBI taxonomy): domain Eukaryota; kingdom Viridiplantae; phylum Streptophyta; class Magnoliopsida; order Caryophyllales; family Tamaricaceae; genus Tamarix; species Tamarix austromongolica. The sequence continues at coordinate 91,032,031 of CM077816.1, read as the reverse complement.
TGAGGAGGGCTAACGTGATTTTTGAATGGCAGAAAAAAGGGAGAATTGAGGTGCAGGGAGTATAAATAGGGGAGATGGTTGGGGGAAGTGGACAAGGGAAGGAAGAAGACAAAGGGAGGGTGGTTGGCTGCCGGCCGATTTGTAGGTTGGTGCAGCTCACACAACCAGAGCACAAGGTAGGGATTTTAGCAAGGTTGGAGGGGGGTTAGTGGGGGTGTTGGGGTCACAGGGGGGAGGGAACAGTGTAGGGTAGTGCCAGCTACACGCCCCGTAAGTCAGGATGAGGAGAGGGTTAGGGGAGAAAGAGAAATGGGGCTATAAAGCAACCATGTCCACAATGTTAATCGGGGGAGGTTGAAGACAGTGGAAGAATGGGAAGAAAGAAAGAAAAATTGGGAGAAAAGGGGAAAAGAGGAGGGACGGTGTGGACGGGGCGCTGGGCTGCGCGAAGATAAAGGAAAAAAAGAAGGGAGAGTGGGCTATGGGAAGGAAAGGAAATGAGAGGAGGGGGAAGAAAAAGAAAAAAGAAGAAGAAGAAAAGCAAGAAAAGGAAGAAAAAGGAAAATGAAAAAAAGAAAGAAAAGTGAGGTAGTTGGGGTGGTTTGGGATTTTTTTTAAGTAAATAATTTTTTTATTAATTTATAAATTATCATTATAATTTACTTAAAATTTATCTAGTTTAGCAAATAATTCTAGCCTCCACTAATTTGATCCCTATATTATTTTTCCTCCTTTTTTGGCCATGATTATTATTATTATTATTATTATTATTATTATTATATCATTATTTTATTAAAAATAATATATTTAATTAAACCTGACCTAGTAATACTTATTTTATTTTTAATTTTTAAAATAATATTTTGGGGCATTACAATTAATGGCTCGAGAAGATATGGACATTTTCAAGATTGATCTAGCCATGATTAACATCATATGTTAAAAGGTTATGAAAACCATGAAAGGGCAACCCAAACCTATGGATATGTCACCATTGTTTATCATATTTACAAGTAATATCAACCCTCTAACCTCATCTTTAGATTTGGTAAGTAATAAATCTAGTTGGATTATTAATATAGGAGCCATAGATCACATGAGTTATGATCTTAGCTTATTTTATTCACTTCAACACCTTCCTAAATTGATTTACATGGAACTCCTAGATGGTGTCACTAAAAGTGTCTCACATATTGGTACCATACACCTCACATCCATTTTGACACTTGAAAATGGACATATTGCTGCTAAATTCACAACATCTGCTTGCCTATTCCAAGACCAAGAAACTAGTTGGGTTGTGGCCATTGGACAACAGGACAATGGACTCTGTAGAATTCACTATCAACCTTTGAATACCTCTAGGTTCTCTAATAAATTTATTAATACCTGCAACAATTCTCTCAATTTACAACTGTTACATGTACTTTTCAGGCACACATTATTGTTTGACATGAAGCATATAAATATTTGCAATTGTTCTCATCTATATGAATATCATTGAGATATACATACTCTAGCTAAACATCACAAATTGGCATTTCCTTATAGTACCTCTATTGCTTCACAACCTGTTAAACGCATTCATATTGATATATGGGCCCCTTACGAGGTCTCCTCCATTTGTGGATCCATTTTTATCATCCTAGATGATGTCGCCCATTATACTTGGAATTTTCTTTTATAGAATAAAAAAGTGTACTCCACTATGTTTAAACTCCTTTCCCATGTTAATACAAAATTCTCTAATTAAGTTAAAGGTTCACACAATGATAATGGGATGGAGACACTCAGTGCTCAAGGTTCCAACTTATTTATGAAAGAATGAATTATCTATCAAAGAACTGCACAATGGTAAGGTGGAAGGAAAGCACGAGCCCTTGGTTGAGACAACTTGAGCTATAAAGCTCCATGCCAATTTATCTAATAAATTTGGAGATGGTTGTATACTTGTTGCTACTTATTTAATCAACCTCCTTCTCGACTTATTCTTGACTTAGAATACATCCTATGAAACCTTCTTCTCAAAACTTCCAAGTTATGACCCTTACAAAGTAGTTGGATGCCTATTTTAGTTATTGTTTACTTAATGATAAGTTCATCCTTAAAGTTACACATGGTTTTCTATTAGGTTATTCTTTTAGCCAAAGGGAATACAAACTTTATGACCTAGAGCAGTGCACCACTTATGTAACCCATCATGTCCTTTTCCATGAAGACATTTTTCCTTTCAAAACATCTTTGGTTGAGATGTTACCCTCACTTGTACAACCACATCTACCTTTAGTTAATCATGGTGATCCTTGTCATGCCTTTCCTACTGTTCAAACACCTCATACATCATCAAATGTACCTCACCACCCCAAGGATAATACCTATTCCCACCCTATTATTTAGTCAACACCGGATAATCATTTTTCACTCTCTCTATATATTTATCCACCTCCCACCAACATCACACCTCCTTGTAAATCCATAAGAATTAAATCCATCCCTACTAAATTCCAATATTATATATGCCCTACTCTCCTTTCTTCACAAGCCACCATCACATCTTACATTCCCTCTTCTTCTTCTTCCCATTATTAATTTGATTACATAGCTTCTTTCTCTAATGTCCTTGCAATCCATGAACTCTCATCATATTCTCAAGTCATATTCACAAGCTAAACATGAACTAAAGTGGGTTGAAGCATTAAATAAGTAGATAGTTGCTCTTAAAGATAATCACACCCATGAACTTACCCTTAGGGAAGCATGCCATTGATTGGGGTGTAAAAAATGAAGTTCAACCCAAATGGGTATGTTGAGAGATATAAAGCAACTAAAGTAGCTAAAGGTTACAATCATATTAAAGGAAAATATTACAAACGTACCTTCTCACCCATTGCTAAATGTGCTACTATTCGGGTACTCATAGCTCTAATTACTATCAACAATCGGCCTCTACACAAGATGGATATTAATAATATTTTTCTTCATGACTTCCTTGATGAAGAAGTATATATGAGGCCTAGTTAAACATGCCAAGTGTGCAAACTCACTATATCTCTTTGTGGTTTGAAACAAGCCTCAAAACAATGGAGTATTGAACTTTAAAAAAAAAATACAATTGTACTTAATCAATTTAAGAGAGACTACTCTCCTTTTACCAAGGTTGATAATGTGCACTTCATCGTTGCTCTTGTCTGACTTGATGATTTGTTACTTACTGGTGATCATGAGCCCATCATTTCTTTTGTTAGGTAGTCCCTTGATCAAGCCTTTACAATTAAGGATCTTGGCCTCATAAGGTATTTCCTTGGCCTTGAAGTATCTCAGACCCCCTCAGGCACTAGTCTAAATCAACAAAAATATGCTGTTGATAGCCTACAAGACACAGGTATGTCTTCCTACAAACTTGCTTCATTTCCTATGGGTCATTCCTTGATTTATTGGAAAACGAAGAAGCAGAAAAATGTCTCCAAGTCCTATGCATAATCAGAATACAGGAGTACGTCTCGAGCTACATCTGAAGTCATGTGGCTTGTTAGCCTATTATGTCATATATCTATCAATTAGGTAGCTAGCTCTATACTCAATTGGGAAGTATACATAAAGATGTAAATAAAGCTGATTGAACCTGGACGAATACACTTTAATAATACGCACGAAAGAGCTCTCTCTTCCCAACCTTTTCCTTTGTTTTCCTTTTCCTCCATTAATGGAGCTGATATTACAAAGTTGAAGAGTTTATGGTTTACTTACACCAACACATAATTGTTAGTTATTGCTCTAAATAATGATCACAACATCAACAATACTTTCAAATGCATATCATAAAATTATAAGTCTAATATAATTCTAATGGTCTTCAAGTATCAAATAGTGTTACAGCTTACAACCACCATAGCTAGCTATTCCAGTTTCAATAAGTGAAATACAAAGGTAAATACAGCTGTTTAGACGCATTCCATTTATAAATCCCATTGCCATCAACGTCATAAAATACAGTTTCAACTTTGTTTTCTGTAATATGAACAGACATAAATCCCTGCCCATCGTAATAGAACTTCATCTCCTTCGGATTCCACGGTTTTACGTCTCCTCTCCATGCCTTGGAGCCTCCCCCGCTCGTGAAAAATTGAAGTTGCCTGCACAATTTTTATTTTTATTTTCGTCGTAACAAAATTTAGCGACTAGCTATTTGCAAGAAAACAGAGTCAAAGTGAGAGGGGTTTCACGATTCATTTACCCGTCGGAACTGCTGATGTGTTCCAAGCAGTGATCGTGTCCATTTATATAAAGATCGACGTCGTTGGCCTGAAAATTGCAAAGAGTGTAAAATGCTAGTTTATTTATTGAGCTAATTAATTGAAGGCTATCAAGTACTACCAGCTAGCTAGCTACTCAAATGAGAATCATAAAATTATGCAATGAAAGATAATCAAGAACCTGAAGGACCGGAAGAAGTCGCTCCACAAGTTCTTCGGTGTTACCATGATGCCCTGCACTTTTAAGAGTATGGTGACCAACCACAATCTTCCATTGTGCTTTGGATTCTCGTAATGCAACATCTACATCCTGTTCCATGCAAATGAAGCTTACTAAGGTCTGAGTCTGATAGAACAGTAGTTTTCTGACATATACTCAAGTATATTTTGCTAAATATACTTAAAAATTTTACTAATAGATTATTATGATACTAAATTTTTAAATAAATAAAAAAGAAAAACTTTAGAAATGTTCAAAAGTTCTATCTACATTTGCGTTCACTGTTTTCCTTTCATTAATTATGCATACGCTTTACTATTTTTTAATTAAAATTTTAAAACTACTTTTATTTATTTCTAAGAAAAATATAAAAATTATTAAAATAACTTTCTTTTTATGATCATCTCTCTAATTTTGAAAAAAGAAAATGAAATATTGATCACCGAGGTAAGAAAAAAAAATGTTTATACTAAAATCAAACAAAAAGTTACCTGCAGGAGATTGGAAAGATACTTCTCACGTGGAAGTACACCTCTCCAATCGTAAGTATGGTCATCTTGTCCAAAGTATTTGTCTTCAAACGGAGTAGTATCCACAAAGAAGAAGTCCACGATCTCTGTTCAACAACCATAGCCGTAAAGGCTAATATGAAGTACTTAATTATTTTTAAAAATTATTAAATTTAAGAGCTTTTTTTATTATCTAAAATAAGTAATTATTATAAATAATTAATTTTTTAAGAAACTCCAAACAAGAATTCAATTAGTAGGAACATACATTTATTAAGCTTTCCGCTCTAGTCCATCTCAGTAACATACATTTATTATAAACGTAACAAATAGGAGGCTACATGCTCACCTGCGTTAACAATGAAGGACCTTAAGCAAAGAAATTTCTTGTCCAAGTTCCTTAGTGCAGGACTCAACTGTGCCAGAACATCTCCCCTGTAGTCGTGGTTACCCAGAACTGCAAGGGGCCATAGAGCAGTGGTTAAAAAGATGTTTACTACCGACTTGCTTGCCGAGCCGACAGCAGCGTACAGGGGCAGTGAGCTTACCGAGATACCACTGCTTCTGCAAGCTAGGAGCCGTGTAGATGTTGCTGAATGATTCTTCAAATGCTGGATCATCAATTCCCGTTAATCCATCATCGTAGAAGTTATCACCGGTCGATATGATAAAATCGGCTTTCAATTCTTCTGCAATTCTTCCCATCTGAATACCCATGCGTCCATGGGCATGTGTTAACATTCAGGTGTGTGTAAAATAATATACATATACATACATACATACATACATACATACATACATATATATATATATATATATATATATATATATATATATATCCTATTAAAGTTATGCCTTTACAGTCATCTTTCCTATAGTAATGTAACCAATCACTAAAATAACAAATTTAACATACATTATTACATTACGCCTAGTTTAGTCTGCAATCAGATTAACCAACTAATTATTACTTCTTCCTTCCCATCTTATATTCTATTCCCACATAGATCGAGTAATAAAATGAAATATATACATATTTTTCCAATTCTTTTCTTAATATAAACGTTTTAGGGTTTGTTTGGAGCTACTTATAAAAAATAGTTATCCAAGATAATAACTTATTTTGAAAACTTTTTAGTCTAAAAAGTTTCTAAAATAGATAATTATTTTGAATAACTGTTTTCGATAAGTAGCTCTAAACAAAAACCTAACTAGTAACCTAATTATATGAAATGATGTATTAAGTTGAGAATATATTTGAAGACCGACATCTTACTTTTACGATTTACAATGCAATAGGATTATAATTTGGGATGAACAAAATCTAAATCCAGGACTATCTTTGTGAGACACATGAAGGGATTTCAATTATGTGTCCCGTACTATTTTTTTTAAATAATTAAAATTATCAGTATATTTCACCATATCATATAAGAAGAAAAACTTTAAAAAATACAATAAAACTTATCTCAAATTTTGATCGGCATACATTAACTTCTTTTAACAAACTAAGTTTTAGGATACTCTTGATTAACAAATCCCAACTAAGGTTAAATATATAATTTTTTTTAATAAGCCAGTTGATTTTCCTTTTCTATCTTTTTTAGTTATCACACGCTAGAATAAATATAAATTAGTCATAAATAGTTTAACAACAAATATATGAAAAACAAAAATTATTTGGTCATAAATGTTTTGGTCTTACCAAATCAGAAAAGATAAATATTTAAATAGAAAATTATTTTTTTATTGGTAATATAGTATCAATGTAAGTATAAGCATCTATTATCGATATTAAATAATGATATTACACAACCAAAAGTACGTGATATTTGACTAGAATAATGAAATACGTTGTCAATGTTAAATGATGATATTATTGTAAGATTACCACATATACCTTATAAGTTTACATTATCAAATGTATGAAAAAAATATATTTTTTAAGTGAATTGTGATAAAAAAAAAGAAGAAGAAGGTATAACTTCAATATTTAAAAGATAATTATAGTCAAAATTAATTGCTTTTAAAAAGTAAATTATGTAAACATAAGAACAATATGATTGGATCTTCACATATGAAATTAAAAGCGGAATTAGTCTTATATAATATATTACTACAAGTGAAAACGGAAATGATGGTTTGAAGTAGGTTATTTAAGGACGTATCAAATATAAGCTTTGGTTGATTTGAAATAAGTAATAGGTGAAAAGTAATTGCAACTTTCTTTAAACCTTCCTACTTCCTTATTTAATAAAAACAAAAACTTATTTAATGAATAATATCGTAGAAAATATAATTTCATTTAATTATTTATTTATATCACACACATATTTATTAAAAATAAAATTAATTAATTTTTTTGTTTAGTATAAACTAAGCGTAACGTCGAGTAATTAATTTTTTGCCGGTAAATATTTAAGAGAAAAGAAACACGGCATTTTTATAAACTTCCTATCAGCGTACCAATGGAGTCCCACGACACGATTCACACGAGATGCATGCGGGCGGCATATGCTTCATATGATTCTATTCCTCTGCCTATCTCCCGTCGTTCCTAATCCTATCCTCCTCGTGTCTCGCTGGCCGACATCGCAAACAACGCGATTGAAGTTTGTCCTCTTACGGTAACGTCTTAATTAGGCGTCGGAGCAGCACGGAATCTACCTTGGAATAATTCCTTCTCTCTTAACAAACAACACAGCACGTTTCTTTTTCATTTTCTTTTGTCGATCTATTTGTACTATATTCTTGATTTAACGACTCCTTTCAAACAAGTTCAAAGGAAGGGATAAAAAAATAGACTACTTTTCGTGTGCGCTATGTCGCAGACGACACGCAGAGTAAAGGCGCACTCGAACAGAAGATAAAGCGTCGGACCACGAAAGCCAAAAATAAAGTGGGAACGAAGAAAGAAAACAGAAAGTAGGATGTCTTCGCAATGCAACTTTTTTAATTACTTTTGGCATAGCACGTTTAGCGTTGCTGCTTATTTCTGTAGTTATTGACCGACATAACAAACACTATGCAGGACAAAGATAAGAGTAATCCGACTAAACTTAACAAATATTCTCAGCAAGTGATATCCGATCCGATACTACTCCCACTATTTAATAAGAGAAATCTGTTTCATGTAAAATTATCAGGTTCGATTTCCTGTATAGTTTGGAAAAATTATAGTTACTTATTGACCCTCTCATCCTTTTTTTGACAAAGAACATTCATGTTGTTTATTTTTATTTATTTAAAAAACAATTATTTAAAATGACTATATATATATATATATATATATATATATAGTAAACAATCAGGGACCGAAAAAAATTTCAAACCAAAAACCATTATTACCTTCTTAATTCCAAATTAGTGAGTTATATTATGCTCCCAATTGGTATATACAGAAGGTATGCTAGTATTAGAAAGGTTGTGGCTATACTCCAACTAATTTCTAATTAAATTGCGACCAAATGGACGGAGAGATTCTAATTAATCTATTGGACTAAGAACATGTAGCGGAAGTGGGGGGAGGGGAACGAGAGGGGGGGTGGAGAGAGAGAATGCAAGGTCGATAGACGTCGAACGTGAATGGATTCTATCTGATAAAAGAAAATCAAATATACGATCGTGTAATTTAAATGAACCGATTCATGAACAGATGAAAGGATCCGTATATGGAACAGAATTAAATAAACGAACGAGAGATTAAATTCGATTACGTACCTGAACGGCAACTTGAGATTGATTGTAATCACCTTTCCTCCCCCAATCTCCAACTACCAAAAAACTAAGTGATCCATCTGCTTTTCTTCCTTGTTCGAACTTCGGAAGCTCTCCGCTTACGAGTACAACTCCGATTGCCAATACATTAAGCAGCAACACAGCTTGAGTAAGAGGAGCTGCAGATCGCTTGCTTTTGTTAGCAGCAGCAGCAGCCATGATTTTCCTGTTTTTTCTTCGGAGAGGGAGAGAGGTGGAACAGGGTGAATGAACAGTAGTAGTATTAGTAGTTGTTGAAATATGCGGAGGGGGGAAGGAATGGAGGATGCCTTTTATAGGAAGTCTGGTGGAAATGAGTACAATTTCGCTTAAGGACAGGTAGGGCCGTAAACGAGCCGAACCGAGCCGAATACCCCTAGGTTTGGGTTCGGCTCGTTTAATTAAACGAGCCTAAAATGTTGTTTGGGTTCGGCTCGTTTAACTAAACGAACGAGTCGAACCGAGCTTTTAACGAGCCGAACCAAGCCGAGCTCACGAGCCAAAGCCAAAAAATGAACCGAGCCGAGTTTTTTCGAGTTTGAGCTCGGCTCGTTTAATAAACGAGCCGAGCCTGAGCCTCACTTTGAGGCTTGTTTAATTAAACGAACGAGCCGAACCGAGCTTTTAACGAGCCGAGCCGAGCCGAATACCGAACTGGCTCAGCTCATTTACAGCCCTAAGGACAGGTATATATGGCGCAAAACATCGGCACATCGTATACGTATTAACAAAATACATACATGTATACCCCGGTGGAATTTCAATTCTTATATAAATCTCATCGCACCTGAGTCATTTTTTATTATATATTTATAAACAATAATTATGAAAATGGGTTATTTAACTTATTTTTATAATTTTATTTAGGTACATAGGATTTTTTTATACACAACGTATAGTTTTTATATATAAAAATAAAATTACTTCTATAATTTAGAATTCTTATTGATAAATACGGTGCTTTTTTTATATTTTATTTTTTAAAAAATTTCATATTCATAAATTTTATAATTTTTTTTATTACTATGAACATATCAAAGAAGTATGATAAATAATAGGTAAATCTTGTATTTTTATAATTTTTATTTATAAATATATGATTATTTTTTATAATTATATAACTTTTATTATATATACATATTTATTAATGTGTCAACTTATATGCATTATATTATTAACTTACAAGATTGAGTGCTCGTTTGGTATAGGGGTAATAGGAGTGAAAAAATTACTTATATATTTTATATATCTTATATAATTTATTTAAAATTAAATATTTTTATTCTAATGAATAGCTATTTTAGATATTAATTTAATCTAAAATATGTATTTTATTAAAAATATATTTATTATTATTAAATAATTAATATAAAAAATATAAAATAGAGAAAAAAAATTTATATCCCTATTATCTCCATACCAAACAAGCCCTGATTATGATGATTGTCTATAATATAAATCTAGCGGTCTAATATCTTAATAATTAATGAGAAAATAATTACTCATAAGATCGGTGTTTATGAAAAGGTAGACAAATACATTTAATGAGAAACGTCCATGACTTAAACTCGTCAAATGATTTGTAGGTTTCAAATATTTCTTAGATGTATTTTCTATGCCCTCACCCTCACAATTAAAATACCTCTCAAATTACCAAATGACCCTCCGAACCTTTTTTTGAAAAAGATGACAGGCACACGCACAACTAGCGGACGGACAAAATGATTGATACATCGAATCGATCGGTGAACTTCCCTGCTACTGGCTAGGCGCCCCACAAACCATGCTTTCATGTGCGATCCTGAGGAGGGAGTGTGCTCAGATTATCTTAACCAAATTTTCGTGAAAAGTTTTTTTTATACGAAAAACTTTATGTTTGGTTTATGTAGTATAGTAAAATATAGATAAATAAATAAATAAAAGTACTAATAATTAATTATTTATTTATTTTTAAAATAAAAGAAAGTATTTTAAATTTTTTAATAAATTTTATTAGAACCAAATACAGACTAAGTGATTAGGACAGATATATTAGAAATTTTAAGTGTTTGGAACAGAGGTATCAAGGAAAATGGAAATATATATTAGAAGATAAATTATATCCGATAGATAAATAGTAAAATTTTCAAAATAATTGTTTTTAATTAGTGACAGAAATTAATGATATCCTTTAAGTGAAAAATAATACTGCTATCTATTTTGTAAAAGAACACTCTTTTGAGTGTAATTTTTTATTTCAAAACAAAAGTGTATTTGAAAAAAAGTGAAAACCCATTTTTTTGTTTCCATTTTAAATATTATTAGTTTTTTTTCTCATTATTTTTCTCTATATTTATTATTATATTATTTTTTTAATTAAAATAATAAGGTGAATTTATTAGCCTTTAAAATACTATACTCGTAAACTGTTAAATAGATTTACTAATAGAAATGAAAAGAGTAATTAAAAAAATTATATAAATATCCTAGAATGATTGAAATGTCCAATATCTAAGTAAAATTAATTAATAATATAAAATTATATAAATATAATTATTAAAAATACAGGTTATCTAAGAAGTATTAAGTCAAATATGAAGGTAGCTATACGGAATTTATACTATTTTTTTATAAAGAAAATGCAGGTTATCTAGGAATTAAAACTAGTTGAAATATTGCTTCCTCAATTTTATTCTATTATGATATTTATCACCCTTATATTAATGTGTTTTATGATAAAATAAATAATTTGCAAATTTTTTTAATAAATTAAGGTATATATAATTCTAAGAGCATATGCGTGTAAAACAAATTGGTCACAATATCAAATCTAAGGATCTTAAATTTAGAGTTTGAGGTTTGAAGAAAACAAAAACTAGCATCAAATTTGAGGTATTCTAAAAAAATCGTGGTGACGAAATCTGAAAAGGTGATCTCTTGGTCTTGGCGGACAAGCAAAAGCTGTCATGGTCGGGCGTGTAAATCGCACGACCACTGGACTTCGTTTTTGATACTTTTCGGTACATTTTAAACCTTTTTTATTTTAAAAACATATTCTTTTAAAACATATGACATTTATTATTTACGGTAAACAAAATTACATATAAATACATCATTTTTTTTGTGTAATAATTTTTATATCATTTTTTTCCAATAAATTTTCAAGTATGCAATATTATATCAAAATGAGGCCAAATTCCAATTCTTTCAATATCCAAATACTACTGTTCCATTCTATCACAATTTTTTAAATATTTAAAATTCTCTACAACATGATTTTAATTTTGCGTTAGTCACATCTATTAGCGAATCTAAATCTCTAGAATTTTTCACCCAAAATTAATTCAAAGATGACGTTTGGGTTGAATCTTGCAACAAGCTTGGAAGTCAAGTTTATGATAAATAACAACCAAACTAAACTGCTCTTTTTTCTTCCCTTTGTTCACTTTTTTGACAAAAGGGTATGCAACTATATGCAAACCTGTGGCTATGGGGGGTGGCTATAGAAAGTAGACACGCAAACTAAACTGCTCTTGTGAACTTCAGAGCAAAAAAAAATAATGAAGAATTTTTTAGATGTTCCGGATCAAATAATGATTTTAATGTTTTGATTCGCTCATTGGTATTCAATAACATTTATGAAAGACGGGTACCAGAAACTTGTTATATAGTCAACGACACAGAATATGATCTTAGATATTATGAAGCTTAGTATATAGTCAACGACACAGAATATTATCTTAGATATTATCTAACAGATAGCATATACTCAGACCGATCAATATTCATCAAAATCATACTACTTCCTGAAGGACCAAAAAGAAAGCTATTCACGAAGCGTCATGATTTTGCTAAAAAAGATATTGAGCGTGCATTTGAAGTGATACAAGGATATTTTTCAATTGTTTGTGGCCCATCATGCATTTGAGGTATGGAAATAATGAAGCAAATAACGTATGTGTGTATCATATTACATAACATGATTGTTGATGATGAAATATTTCGTTAATTTTTCTGAAGATATTTTTTACTATAATAATAATAATAATAATGTACCACCTCATACGATTAATCATGATTTGTTAGCGGATATAGATTCATACCTTTATAGAGTTACTCAAGTTACCAATTGTACTTTGGTCCATCAATTTAAATCTAACTTGGTGTAAGAAATATAATAATTTGAGTACGATAAATAGTTTGTACTCGTATTGATTCTCTATGTTGTAATATTTACGTACGTTGTATTAATTTATATTTTTATAGTAATATTGTATTTGTATTTTCGTATTACAATTCGATACGTAAATTTGGGTTTACAATAATATCTAAAAATAAGAATTTTGCGACGGTTGAAGACAGCTCGAACTGAGATAAGCTGTGATTACCGTGGGAAGGAATAACCTGGTTGGGGTATTGATCATAATTGGCCAATGGTAAACGAGCTGCGTAGGATTCGAGCTCTGGCTAAACGGAATATCTCATGGGATTTGTAAGAATATCCCCTCCCAGATCATCAGGGATTCCGAACCACGAGCTCTTTTCCCACTGGATTTATAACAAATGAAAAACACACACACAGAGACACAGACAGAAGACACATAAGGATTCCTCATATGGGTATAGAGCCACGGAGGAGGACCGAGGACCTGTCATTCTCTTTTTTTATTAATATTTTTTGGTATAGAACCAAAGAGGACTTCTGTCATCCCATCACCAATCGGAGGAAGTGGTTGTATGACGTGTGATGGATGAGCCGCATTTTATCTCGTCTCGTAGCTATTAGCGTCTAGCAAATAATGTATGTGTTTGGCACCCGGTATATAATATTATATTTGTGGGCATGTTTGTATAATTCTAATATTATTTTTCTTTCTTTTCAATTATGGGCACACGTATCGTGGTCCTAGGGGCGTGTATAAAGAGATCCGGGTTGAACAGTCGGATCTGGCATATCAAAAAAATTCAGGCTTCGGTCTGGAACCTGATCCATTATTCTGATCTCCGGCATTATCTTTCAATAATTCTATTTGACATATAAAGTTTTAATCATTTCTAATAAAAAAAATTATATAATTTTAAATATACATGTATTTTTAATATTTCAATCATATTCGACCGAATATCGATTATTATAATTAGGTATATCCATATTTAAATTTTAGGAGTCTAATTATTAATTAATACTCTTAAGTAAAAGTACAGTGTGATTTTTCCAATGTAACTCTCTTAAACCAATTTAAGTTGTTGAATTCCTAGATTTGAGTCTGAATATTTTAGAGTCTAGAGTTAAATTTTTCTTTATAATCAAGATTCATAATATTATATTAACTTAAATTATTAAGTGTCGGAATTTATACACTCTTGTACTCATCTTTTGAAACCTCACGAACTAGAGCGGGGGGGCGAAAATCAATATTGCTTTTAAAATTTAAGATAGCCTCAATTAGCACATGAGAGTTGACAGCTATCCTCACAACTGTGGAGCCTAACCATGGACAAGTCCATGACACACGGGGAAAAATAAATAAATAAAAGAAATTGCGAAAAGACAATGAGACAACATATCTTCCTCTCTCTCCTATATCTTCTGTGTCTGAAAAAAAAAAAAGAAAAAAAAAAAAAGAAATGCGTGTTCCCCTGCAGTTTCCCTTGTCTCATCCAGCACCTTCCTCCGTATGCAAATTCAACGTCTGTCAAGACGTATGCGCATTCAGCTGGCTTGGCAAAGCCGTCTTTATATAGACATAGATCAGCACTATCAAATCAAATGATGTATTTTCAGTCAGCTGATGTACCATCGTCAGACACAAACGACTCAAATTCAATCAAAGTTTTTTTTTAAAAAAAAAATTAAACCCACAGTTTATTTGGATTAAAGTAAATTAAAATAAATATAACAAATAAAGGTGAATTAAAGAAAATATTATTCAAATAAATATTGATCTAATTTAAATAAATAGAAGTAAATATTATTTTTATTATATTTGCATTCAGGTAAATTAAGGTTAACAAATAAAACAAATAATATTTATATTATTTTATTAAATTAGTTAAACATATTACAGCAATTGATTAAAAATTATCATATATTTATTGAAAATCATCTGAATTGTTAAAATTTTATAACATATTTTGTTGAAAAATAAGTGAACAACTTGTTTAAATATATTACAAAAATTGTTAAAAAAAAATATCAATTTTTTTATTACATAGCTTTTCAAAATCAGTACACTAGTTTGTTGGAAAAAAAAACATACTATTATTAAAAAAAATTAGTAAAACAATGGTGACAATTTTTATCATACCACTTGTTGAAAAAATATTTTAAATATTGAAAATTTATCATATAATTGTCGAAAAATATATTATTCAATAAAAGATGGAAATTTTTCATAAGACGGTTGTTGAAAAATAGTGATATATTCATTGAATTTTTTTTTTTAATGACATAAGTATTGTATTGTGGTTTTCTATCAATAGAGGAAAATCTAAGAAGCATTTTGATTGATTTTTTTTTTTATTGAATCAAATTGAAGATATTCTATTTTAAGGAATATAAACCAAATGTTGAATAATTTATAAAATTGTAAGAAAAAACTGTCAGCATGTACAAAAGTACCATCGCACTGCACAACTGGTTGCACCATTTACAAAAATGTACACTCCATTTAATTTCGTAAATGCCAGGGGGAGGAGGACTGCATCGTGCTAGAGTTCTTGATTCAGAAACGAAAGGAAGGAGCTTTTAGCTGTAATATAAAGTGAAATCAGCATAGAAATAAGTTGTGGAAGCTGAAAAGCCAGAGGCAGCTCAATCAGGTACGTCAATGTGAGACATTATCACCCCAAAGCTTCATAGAACTGAAGGAAGGAATACCGGCACTATAGCTGCATCGAACTGAAGGACTATCTACGAGATTAAAACTACACTGCATTGCCTGCATAAATGTTAAATGACTTGTTTGGAAGAATGATCATATATATGGCCAATGGTACGTGTGCTCCATATATATGCTTCAAAGGCAGGCAAAATGAAAATATCTCATGGTATTTTTCAGAAGATCCCCTGCATCAGGGATCCCAAATCATGCCACCCTCTTCCCAGTGAAATTAAATCAGATAAAAGAAGACGGGAAGAAGGATTACGCATCATTGATTCAAGATAGAGCCATACAGGGCTTGTCAATTTATCACCAATATGATGAGGAAGTGGATGTACGACCTGTGACAAGCAGCATTTTGTCCGATTGCGTCTCTGAGATGCAGCGAAGAACCGATGATGGGATGTTGGTTACTTCCTGGTTAGGTGGAAAGAGGTTCCATCAGCATCCCTGTTCCAATTATACCGCCTTGGACATTTAGTTTATGTATCAAAGCACACATGCGCATCAAATTATTTATGGTAATCCAGGGATTAAAGTTATTGATTGGAAGGTCGAATTCTTCTGAACATGGTCACAAACATATCTTATGTACTCATTAATCATTCTATCGTATTAACCCCATGCAGATTTTACGCCAACAGTCTAAAAGAAATGTATTGCTTTTTTAAATGTAAAAAATAAAAGTTCAAAAGCAAATAATTTATGTTGATGTCTCCTATTACCACATTGCCTCCTAATGTGTCTGTACCATATCCCGTAACAATGGGAGTAACCATATTATGTATATACTGTTTAATAATATAGATTTCCTCTTGATTATTTTACATCTTATTTTCAAATTCTTATATTACTATTATTAGTATTAGTATTAGTATTATTTATATAGTAAATTACAAATTAAATTCATTTTGATTAATTTTTTTAAATAAGGTTAAATATATTTTTTTGTACAAATTATGTCAGTTTCTAAATTAAATTTTTAACTTTTATCCTTTTATCATAATAAATTAAATTTTTTTATTTCTCAATAATAATTAATATATCAATTTTCTCTCTATTAGTGTAACATTTTTTTTATAAACTATTACTTTAAATTTTAAAATCTAACAAACTTGCCTAAGTAATATAAAATCACGACAATATCTTGACATATGGCGTCATATATAGCTAGGAACATTGTGTATAATATTTTCAACAAATAACACACGATATACAATATTTTAGATAAACGTATATAATATACAGTTAGATAAATGGGTAAATATATATATGTGAAGGTTTATACAAACAAACTAGGCATACCTAGAAAAACAAAACAAGGAGGCATACAACAATTTATAGCCAAACCAACAACCAACCATATGATTGATCGATCAATAGTAGTTTTACGATACAAGGGTAGTAATACAACATAACCCGGTCATCAACCACAGGTCCTTAGATCCAGGATGAAACAAAGAGTAGTATGTTGGTCCTATATTGGTAACTCTACAGCAATAAAATAATAATAATAATAATAATAAAAAGATTAGCAAAAAGTGGGCATACCACAAAAAAAAAAAAAAGGCTCTACTACCCAAACGAAGCCTAAAAGACGAAAACATTTTAGCATACTATAAGTCAGTAGCTCTACCAAAGCAATAAAAACCAAAATGACCAAAAGGGCAAAACAACCATGCAAAAGTTAAGAGGTACCGTACACTTGAACGATCTCAGCAGCATGCACCTAAAAATGGTGCAACAACCCGCAACACCCAACACATAAAATTTCCTAGTACCACAACAGCAACGGCTGAACAAAAGGATCCTCTTCCACCATATAGTGACCAGTAACAAAATCCATATTGAGCCACAAACAGACAAACCAGTAGAACCGAACAAGTCAACCAACAAAGAAACCCATCAAAGTCCCAGCAAAAGAGCCGCAAACTATTAACATAATGATGACATAATAGCTCCCCCGACCGAAAATGCTTAGGCATTCACATAAACAGAATAGCAACCATCACAAAACAAAAAGGCATGCTTATGTACGAGGATAAGATGCTCCTAAAAAATTAAGACTTTGATTCCTTAGAGGTTCTTGGAGTCTTTAAGCTTCTGTAACATAGCAAGAATATGACATAGCCTTTCAAGGCAGGGGTGGATGCTTTTTCCTGGCACCTTCTGCCTGCCAACATCATCAATATCATTACATTTAGCTCGATTGGGATCCATACCTGCAGAGGGCTGATACTTCGGTGGGTTATTAGCTGATGAGGAGCAAATTGAGGGAAGGGGTGTCCTGTCCTCCGTCGGACCGACTTTAAGGGAGAGGAGCACCAGATTCAACCATGGGGGGTTTACCACTTCTTCTCCTGGATTACCTTGTGCAGGAGACAAGCCATCAAGCTGAGTGCTAGAAAAATCTCTTCTTATCAGGATATTGAGGGGAAGCTTGGACTCTAGGAGGATTATTCTCCTTAGCAACAATAGAAGGAACCTTTAGAGCGATATGGTTAATCACAGTGGCGGAGTTGTTATTCTACTTATCCTTGCCACAATCATCAACATCATGCCCCAAAACACTACATTTATTATAAAACCTTGGCAAATTCTCATACTCAAATAATTTGAGTATAGTTACCCTTATAACTAGCAACCTTAGCAGATCTAGCACGAGGAATGGCCACATCCACATCCACATCCACTAACACTCTCTTGTAGTCAATCTTTTGCTTCCCGCTAATAAATCAATTTGCAAGGATCGACCCACTGAAGACGCTATCCAACTAATAATTTTAGCACTCCAGAACTCCATGGGGAGGTTCCTCAACCTAACCCAAATTGAGATAATGGAAATTTCACCCTTGCCAAATGCAAAGCAAGGAGGACTTTCCCTCAAAACAAGAGCATTGTTTTTCACAATGTTAAAACCGTTATTGAGGGAATACCTCCTCTTATATGAATCAGTATCAAATTTGAAAATATACCAGCCAGATGCATGGTAAAAAAAAAAAAGTGAAAGGGAACCTTAATGGCATGTTTAGCAGTATGAGCAATGAATATGTAGTACATAGAACGTACAAAGAAAGAATTTACAAGATAATATATAGTATCTTTGACAAACATAAAACATATATTATGTAGTATAATTATTAAACATTTAACATAATATCTTTAATAAATGTGCAATGTATATAGTATCGTTGATGAATGTATAATATACAATAAATATTATCTTTGACGAATGTTAGTATATAATATATAACATCTTTATTGAATGTGTATATCTAGTATATAGTATATTTGTCGAATGTGTAGTATAAAACATATAAGATATAGCCCATGGTATCTTTATTAATTTTTAATATATAGTATTTTTTCGAATGTGTATATTTAGTATATGTGTTGTATCTTTCTCAAGTGTGTAGCATATAATAGGAAGTATATGATATAACATATAGTATCTTCAATAAATGTTTAGTATAGAGCATATATCATTAGCAAACATTTAGTATCATTGGTGATCGTGCAATGCATAGTAGGCGAACATGCAGTGTAGTATATAGTATATATCATTGACAAACATTTAGCCAATAATATATTTGATGATCATATAGTATGTAGTATACCCTACGGACTTATAGATACAAAAATTGATACAAGCATTATACGTTTAGCTAATTGGTATATATAAGAACAATTATTATTGTGAAAAATATGGAGATAGATGAGGTAAAATTAAGTTAGCGTCTATTCAATAACCTCATTTTAATTTTATTTGATATTATCTTAAGTAATAAATGTACCTCAAATAATAATATGACCGAAGTAATAATGATGTTTGGTAGACATATATTATTTATTTATGAAAGTTGTTGAAATATTAATGATAATTGATAACTTATATGATATGAAATAAATTGATATATATTGACAATTTTAGACATTCATTATTCTAAAAAGATATATTCTAATAATATTTTTTAATTTATTTTTATATTTAAACTTGCTAAGATATTAATTAATATTAATACATCATATTAATTCATATTAATAATAATAATTAATAATTAATATAAATAAATAAAAAATATTAGTGACAATAATAATTATATATTATTTTTATTACTAATTCATAATTAATTAAAATTAATAATTATTAATAGTAAAATTATAAATAATAGTTATGCATAATAATAATAATAATAATTAATACTTAATAATATTAATACGTATTAATTAATAATATTAATAATTATTAATTATTAGTTATGAATAATAACTATTCATAATTATAAATTATAAAATAAAAAATGTATTAATATTCATCAGTAATAATTCTTAATTATAAATATTTATTATATAAGTAATAATTAATATTAATAATTATTAATAATTTATAATAATTAATATTAATAAATAATAATTTATAATAATTAATATTAATAAATAATAATTTTAAGTAATATAATTAATAATAACCAAATTGTATACATATATAGATTAATTATTCATAAGTAATTAATATTAATATAAAAATATTTAATATTAATGATTAGTAATAATGTTAAGCATAATAATAATTCATATAATATTAATAATTAATAAAAATTAACAATGAATACGAATAATTATTAATTATTTATAATTTTAATATATAAATAATAATAATAATACTTAATACTAATGTTTTATAATTAGTAATAATGAATATATATTCTTACTTATCAATACTATTTCATTATTTAATTATTAATATTAATTATTATTATTCTTTAATAATTATTATTAATAATTAATGAGTATTAATTATTATTATTCATAGTATATTTTTTCATAATTATTCATTATCAATAATAATAATTGATGTTTATTAATAATGAGTATTCAATAATATAATTAGTATTGATTATTAAAAATTAATATTAATAATTTATAATTATTATTTATTCATTATTAATAATAATTTTTAATGATTATTAATTACTAATAATTATAAATTATATCATGAATATTAATTATTGTCATTCATTTTATTAATTATTCATTATTAATAATTATTAAGAAATAAAATTAATTATATAATTATTAAAATAGTTATTAATAATTGATATTTATTAATATTAATTATTTATAAATAATAAATAATTATTTGATGTTAATAAATAATTAGTATTTATAATATAATTATTAATCATTCATAATGATTAATAATAATAATTATTATTTATATAATTGAAGGGATTTGATAGGTGGATATAATTAATAGAGTTAATTACATATTAGATTTGTTTATACTTTTATTTTTCCAATCGGGTTTATTAATTTTATGTTTCATTAAGGTAATTTTTAAATTTAACTTCTTTATTATAACCTTTTTACCATAAATAACTTAATCCACAACTTAATTTTGAGGAAGGTTACTAATTCTAAGTTTGAGTAGAATAATGTAGAGCTTGGATATAATTGAAATGTCAAATTTAAAAGCTGATCTAATTGATACAAAACATATGATTGACCTAAATGAAATAATAAAAGTATAATTCAACATAATTTGTAAAAAGGGTATTGATAAACTTGACTACTTTCAATATTTTTATCATACTTTACCCTCATTTGCTCATATTTTGGTGTGATTTTCTCATATTTTAGTTTAGTTTAGCTCCTTGGTTCGTGTTACTGCTCTTTTGATGTGTTATGTAGGTAATGGTGGAGCTAAGCAAATAATTGGAGCAAAGCGGGAGACAAGAGAAGCATGGAAAGAAGCTACACGACTTCCAATGTCATAACAACATGGGAGTGTTAAGGTGCAGAAGAAATCGTAGTGAAAATGAAGGTTCTAGACCCAACATGGTATGTCAGTGTTGATCAACATGGTTACGTAGGTTTGCAGTGTGAATACTTGGCTTCTAACTCTAACACGGCTATGTTGGGTGCCAGTTTTCAAAAATTCTATACGATATTACTATTAGGTGTATTGACAATTACATTCAAGGAAAATTTTCCATATCCAATTTAGCACGACTTAGGGCATATTGGGAGGCTCTCATTTATCATCTCTGCTCTTTCTTTCTCTTTGTATACATCTCTCTTTTGCCAAAACACACACACACACACACACACACATTAGATTAAATTTTTGCTTTTACTTTGTAACATCAATTCTGGAGAATTGAAGCACTATATTGAACTCAAATTCTATAATTTTATCTAATTAACTCTTCTATTTCTCTTTTATTGTTATGTATTTTATTTTATTATTATGCTTTATGATTTGAATTATACATGAGTGATTGTTTGTTCTAGAATCAAATCAAGTTCAATTCTATTGTTGGTTTGATGAATTAATTGACTGGTTATCAGGATTATTTGAATTGAGTTAGTCAACCACTAACATATAATTAATTATGGTTATAAAAATTGATCATTATTTTAATCTAATTAGGTTGTTATTTAGAATTGGAAGGTTGTAATTAACACTGAAATTAGCAATTGAATGAGAATTAACAAGAATTGATTGAATTAGTTTGTTCTTAATGTGTTTAATTAGATATATAGCCATGAAAATAGGTTGTTAGATTTAATTGAGCATGAATTTTTGTTGTCGAAAGAGATTAATGGTTAATTTTGGCTAGTTTTTCCTAACGGATCAATAAATCTAATACAAGATAGATTAATTTATTACATTACACTAAATTTGTAACTGAAATTTGATCTCTTGTTTCTAATTGACCGAATTCATAATTAGTAGTCTGCGTCTTAATTTTTATTTTATTTGCCTACGGTTATTACCCATCTATTTTTAATTAATCTTTTTAGATAGTTAAAGACAATGGAAACTGTAGTTAACACCGAAGTCTTTCAGCATATGACTTTGTTTTGCTCGCAGATTTACACAAAGAGGTATATGTGTAAAGTATAGAAGAGTTTAAATATTTAATAAATGATAGTAGGATCTACTCATCAAGTAATAATATACAATGGATAATGAGATTATGAAAGTAATATACAAAACAAATAACTTAAAGTAACAATATACAAATAATTTCAAAAGTAAGGAACTATTGAATGCATATTTATTAATAGTAACCTTGTTGTAGTAAAAAAAAGGGGGATATAAAAGGAAGTTAATTTTAAAAATCAACCTAATTTAAAAAAAATATTTATTCTAAATGGAGGAAAAAATTATAAACGAACCTATAATGTAATTGAGTATTATTTATATACTCCGCACTCCGTTTCTATTTTAATTTCTCCCACAATATAAGCATGTTTCTATATTTTTACTTTTATTGTCTATCATACCCTTAATTTATTAACTACAAATTACGAGGTATTTATGATCTTTAATGTATTTTATTAGTGAAAACTGATCAAAATTAATTTTATTTGTTCCCAATATAATGGTAAATATGGAAAATCATAGAACAAATTGCACCATTACTTACAAATTCTTAATATGCGAGAAAATTTGAACTGAGACTATCATTATAACAGATTGAATAATATTTAATAATATAGACTTCAACTTGTACATTTCAGTTTCTATAAGTTAACAAATAATATCATTAATATTATTAGTATTATAATATCATATTGCATTTGCAATTTTTGTACGAAATGACACATTACAGACAATCCTACAAATCCCAAAATTCAGCCGTTACTTTATTATATTTATATATATAAATGATAGATAACCTTATTAGCACTTAAGAATGGGCAACCCCGGTAGATATAAAGCCTAACCATGGACCTTGATGGAGTAGAGACTAAAGGAAATTTTGAAGAGTGACACGGACAGTATGCGTGTGCCCCCGTAGTTTCTCTTGTCTCATTCAGCACCTTCCTCTGTATGTAATCTGAACATTTGCCAAGAAGTACAAGCTTTCGACTGGCTCGGCAAAGACATCGATTACTCAGACAAAGATCAGAGCTATCACAAGAGCTACAAGGTGGGAAGATAATAAGGATAAAAAAATTAACCTCATATTTTATATAATCTATTTGAGATTGAATTTTTGTTTCAAACAAACCTAAAATAAATATTTCATTAAAAATATTTTTATTATTTTTAAATATTTGATATAAAAAATATAAAATAGGAAGAAAAAATTTCAACTTTATTATTTCCATACCAAACAAGCCCTTAGAATCAGCTAATGGACCATCATCAGTCACAAATTAATCACAATCCATCAAGCTTTTCAAGAGTAAGCTACTATAATGCCTTTGCTTGTAATCATCTTTGCCTATATGTCTATTAACAATTATATATAGTTGAGCTCTTCTTTGTTCATTCTATTTTGTTTCATAAACGTCATTAGCAAAAAAAAAAATAGTCCAGTAATTTCTTCCCAAAGGAATCAAATGAGCGTCTTTATTTGTTATTTAATGTGAAATCGGCATAAAGAGAGGCTGGAGAAGCTGAAAAGAGGCAGCTCAATCAGATGCAACAATGAAGGAGGCATTATCACTAAGAAGCTAAGAAGAACTAATGAAATACCGGCACTCTGGCTTTGCAGAACAGGAAATGCTGGCTTTTAGAGCATAAATAGCACCGTCACACAGAAACCGATTAGCGGTACTATACTACTATGTTAGGTACCAGCTATCCAGCATCAAACAATAATCAGATAATAACTAATGGATAAAAAATGAGAAGGTAGAAGGACTAGATGATATATTGATGAGAAGGAATGAAAGTTACAACTAGGTATTCGAGGTCCTGGTACCCTCCCACATTCACTTAATTCTCTCTTGCCCCTCCTCCCCTTCTCCGAGTATTAATAGAGATCCCTCGACTCCCTTCCTCTCGCATATCCTAACAACCAAAACAGAAAAGGTGACGCGCCCTACTACCTATGGCACCACCCTAACAGAATAACCAACTCAGCAGAATTACCACAGACCCCCCCTTACGCTAGAAAACAAATTATAAAAGATAAGGACATAATAACCGGGTCGGTCACTCTGGTCTTTCTGATTTCTTGCTCCTCCTTACATACGTGTATTTGATTATGGGCCTATCATTACTCCCCCCTCGGTCTTTCACCTTGTCCTCAAGGTGAAAATCAGGAAACTGCTCACTGATCAGTTCAAACGCTTCCCAAGACACCTCAAACTCTGGCAACCCTTTCCATTTAATCAATACTTCCAGTACCCCCTTGGCATTGTACCTCATGTCGAGCACTGAGTCTGGCTCTACCTTCCACTCCATGTCGGCTGTAAGCACAGGGGTAAAAGGCTGCACCTGCTGTCCTTCACCCACCGCAGCCTTAAGCATTGAGACATGAAACACTGGGTGGATGGATGCTGAATCTGGTAGCTTGAGTCAGTAGGCAACTGGCCCCACCTTAGCTAAAATCTGGTAAGGGCCAAAATAACGTGGAGAGAGCTTCTCATTCAGCCTTCTTGCCAGATATTTGTGTCGATAGGGCTTGAGTTTGACAAACACCCAGCTACCCACGTCAAAGCTCTGCTCCCTCCTCCTCTTATTGGCTTGAACCTTCATTCTCTCCTGAGCCCGCTGCAGGTGCTGTTTTAATTCCTCCAAAATCACATCTCTGTCCCGCAGCTCCTGATCCACCGCAGCAAAAGGGGTGCCCCCGTCCTCATAGCGTAGCAGCGGTGGAGGATCTCGCCCATACAGGACATTGAATGGTGTGGTTTGTATGGCCGAATGGAAAAATGTATTATACCAATACTCAACCCAAGGTACCCACTTGACCCACTATTTAGGCTTGTCACAAGCAAAACAACGCAAGTAAGTTTCCAAACTTCGGTTAATGACCTCGGTTTGTCCATCTGTCTGCGGATGGTAGGTCGAGCTGAATCTGAGTGTTGTTCCCTGCAACTTGAATATCTCTTTCCAAAAATGACTCATGAACACCTTATCTCGATCGGATACAATCGAGTGGGGAATGCCATGCAACCAGACAATTTCTTTGATAAAAACCCTGGCTATAGTGCGTGCTGTGAAAGGATGTTTTAGTGGAATAAAGTGAGCGTACTTGGACAGGCGATCCACCACCACCACCAAGAGACAGCTATGGCCCTCTGACAGTAGCAATCCTTCCACAAAGTCAAGGGATATATCCTCCCAAATCTGCTGGGGAACAGGCAAGGACTGCAACAACCCGGCTGGACTCATAGCAAGGTATTTGTGCTGCTGGCAAATGCCACACCCAGCTATGAATTGCTGTATTTTTTTCCGCATCCCAATCCAGTACACTTCTCTAGCCAGTCGGTGATAGGTTTTCAATACTCCAGAATGTCCCCCATCCCGCCACCATGGAATTCAGTTAGTAATTGCGGAATTAAGGATGAATTTGGAGGTAAAACCAGTCGGTTATGGTAAAAAAGGTTCCCTTGAACTAGCTAATACCCTTCCACACTGTCACCTTGTTGGAGTTTGGTCTTAATAGGCTCGTAAACTGGATCTGCATCAATTTCGGATTGAAGGGTGCTCCATTTCTCCACCCAAACAACAGAGAAAACTGCTAGTGAAGCTGCTACCCCCACCCTTGACAGTGCATCTGCAACCTTATTTTCTCCCCCAGGTTTGTATTCGATGTCAAATTGGTAACCCCAGAGTTTAATAACCCATTTCAGTTGCTCCTCTGGGATTATCTGTTGTTCGAGCAGGAACTTCAGGCTTTTCTGATCAGTCCGTACTGTAAACTTCTGGCCCATTAGGTAATGCCGCCATCGTTGAATAGCCAGCACTACAGCCATTAATTCCCTTTCATATGCAGATTTCATGCGAGCCCGCTGCCCCAAGGCTTGACTAAAAAAAGCAAGTGGCCGCTGCCGTTGCATTAATACAACCCCAATCCCAATCCCTGAAGCGTCGGTCTCCACTATGAAGGGTTCATTGAAATTTGGGAGCCCCAGCACCGATATTGTCGTTATTGCTTCCTTAAGCTTTTCAAAAGCCTTTTGAGCTTCGATATTCCACGCAAAACAATCTTTTTTAAGTTGAGCAGTGAGTGGGGCAACAATGTGCCCATAGTGATGCACAAACCTCCGGTAATAACCTGTTAACCCCAAGAAACCCCTCAACTCTCGCAAGGTCTTAGGAGCTGCCCAGTCCTGCATACACTGAATCTTGGCCGGATCTGCAGCCACTCCCTTTGAAGAAACTATATGCCCCAGATATTCAAGCTCCAATTGCTTAAAAACACATTTCTTAATGTTTACTGATAATGAGTGAGCCTACAAGACCTCAAAAACTGATTTGAGGTGCTGGATATGAGTGTCCATAGAAGGGCTGTATACCAGTATGTCATAAAAAAAACCAGCACAAATCGACGGAGGTAGGGGCGAAATACCTCGTTCATTAACCCTTGAAAAGTGGCCAGAGCGTTTGTCAACCCAAAAGGCATTACCAAGAACTCATAATGCCCTTCGTGCGTACGGAAAGCTATTTTATGCACATCATCCTGGTGTACCCTGATCTAATGATACCCTGATTTGAGATCCAATTGTGAAATTTTTTTTGCTCTGTGCAGTTCATCCAGTAGCTCGTCCACCAGTGGAATTGGGAATTTTTCAGGCACTGTGACTTTGTTTAGGGCTCGATAGTCCACACAGAACCACCAACTATCATCCTTCTTTCTTACCAACAGTACGGGGCTGGAGAACGGTCTGTGGCTTGGTCTAATTACTCCGGCTGCTAACATTTCCCCCACAAGCCGCTCAATCTCATGTTTTTGTATTTGTGGGTACCGGTAAGGTCGTACACTCACCGGTGCAGCTCTGGGCAATAGGGGAATTCTGTGATCTGATGCTCGCAGTGGTGGTAACCCTTCTGGTGCCTTCAATACCGCCGGAAATTGGTTCACCACTGCTTGAATAGGAGCTATAATTTCTGCTGAATCCATTGGGGCCCCTGCTACAACTTGTAGTGCCTGGAATTCCAGCAGAATGCCCTGTCCCGACTTTCGTAATGTGCAGGTAAGGGCCTTGAGTGAGACCTGGGACTTACACAATTCTGCATCCCCCCTTAGTGTCACCTGAGTACTGCCCGCATGAAACTTCATCAACAGAGCCTTCCAATTTACCTGCATAACTCCCAACTTTTCCAACCACTGCATTCCCAACACTACGTCGGTGCTCCCTAGGTCCAAAGGCAGGAAATCCTCAACAATTTCCACTTCAAGGAGGGACAACCTTACTCCCTTACAAATGCCCTCTATCAATACTAAATTTCCTGTCTCCATTAGCACCCCGTACGCCGCTGTTTTGGACAGTGGGAGTGATGAGTTCATATTTTGACACATTTTATACCCTTATAATCTTAGTTTTTGGTAGTTTATTTAGCTAATATAGGGGAATAATTATTGTTTTATGCTTAAGTGGTAAAAATTACATAAATTTTATTATTTGAGCTAAAATGATATAAATTAAGTAAATTTAGAGCAAAATAATATTTATTAATTTTTATTAATTTTATTTTGCAGGTTTTGTTTTTAAGTAAAAGAAAAATTAAAAAAAAAAAAGTATTTCGACCTTTGGACCAACGGCCGAAGGCCGGAGGCCCAAAGGCCTGGAAACAAAACGACGCCGCACAGGCTCTGAAGCGAAAAGAGAAGAAAAGTCAGCCGCAAGGGCTGACGTGGAGAAACAAAAAAAAAGTTATAAGAAGGGCAGAGGGGACAGGCCAACGACGCAGAAGAGGGCAGAAGGGAGACGGACAGGAGACAGAGCCGTCAGGCTCTGACAGAGGCGCGCGGCACGAGAGCCTTCAAGGCTCGACTCTGTGAGACGCAGAGGGGAGAGCAGGGTGCGTCTGAGAGTGGGCGCGGCAGAGCCGCAGGGTACGAGGTGCGCCAGAGCCTTTATAGGCTCGGGAGAGGCTCGGCAGAGCCTTCAGCACACGCCGCACGGAAGGAAACAAAAGCAGCCGCACGGAGTTCGAGGCACGCAGCCGTCAGCCCGTGTCAGCCGTCAGCCGAAGAAGAAAAAAAGAGAAAAGAATTGGTGCACGGAAATAAAGGCCGAGAAGGAAGAAAAATTAGAGGAAGAATTTAATACCGGTAGAATTTATTTCAGATAAAATTAATTTTTATCTGAATAAATTCTTGATCTTTAATTCAAAATTAATTCCGGTTATTTCTTTCTCTTATTTTTAATTTATATTTTAGATATATATTTCTGTGTAATTAATTATTTAATTATGGTTGGCTGATTGTTTATTGTTAGGGAATAATTTGAAACCCTGGATTAGGATTTAAATTATAATTTTATTTTCTTTGTTTCGTGAGATTGTTTCTTGACTCTATATTAATTGCTATCGTTTATACATATGATTCTGTCAAGTATAGTTTATTTGGTGCATGCCTTGTTCTGGTTCCTCATAAGTGACAGTATGTAGGATTATTTGCCTGCGAGGTGGCCATCTAAATATACTAGAATTTATATGTATAAATTGCAGCTAGGTTAGATAGCAATTCACCTAATTGTTTTGTGATTCTAACCGAAGTGGTAAAACGTTTCGATACGTGTGGGTCAAGAATAGGAAATACAGCTAGACATGCGTTTTGTACTAGTTTGGGTACTTAGATTGACAGCCTTCCACTTACACTTAATGCATTAAATCTAGTTAAATATAGGAGCCGCTTGTAGCTGCTATACTGCTAGTATTTAATAGGATTAATATAGGCACGTGGTCGTATTAATTAATTAAGGGAAGTAATATAAGGTGTATGGACCTGCGTTTGGTGTGCAACTTGGTCGATCTCTTTCTCACGATTAAAAGATGACTTAGAAATAAATATTATATTTTCAACCTAATCTAGTGGTGGATTTTTATTTCCCTAACATATTTCTCCTATCTGCTAATTTCCCATTATTTTCCATTATTTTCATTATTAGTTTATTTTATTTTATTTACTCATTTTATTATTATTTTGATAAACCCCCATTAGTATTTTTCTTATTTATTTATTTTGTGTTATTTAGGATTTTTATTTTTAGTTTTAGTTTAAGCTAGTTAATTAGAGGTGAGCCCTCTCAATCCCCGGTTTAGAACGATACCCTTATTTACCAGTGCTACATTTGACAACAAGAGGGTTTAAATTGCGTGCCGGCTACGGTCGCACCAATTTTTGGCGCCGTTGCCGGGGATTGGTAACTTCACTTTTATTTTGCTAGTATTTTTAGTGTGTTTTTATTTTTAGTATTTTTGTATTTTTTTTCTTTTAGTTTTGTTTTATATTTTCTTAGGAGTTTTGGGTGTTTTGTTATTAACCTTTTCCTTTGAAGTGTTAGTATTTTCAGGTGGCTATGAGAGGATCCTTTGGTTATGGACAACTTTGCATGAATCCTAACGCAAGAGTAAATGAGGTAAGTATGAGTAGTCTTGAAGATAAACTTAACAAACTTACTACTCTTGTTTTGCAGGTTGCTAAAGCTATTGTAGTTGTTAATACAAGTGAAGTGTGTCATACACAAGGAAATCCATATGCTTACCATGAACAAGCTATGAGAGGAGGAGGATGGACACAATCTGGTGCTCAATCTTTCAATGGTTTTCAAGGACACGATCCCTATACAAGCACATACTATTCGGGAATGAGGCATCAACCCAACTTTGGATGGGAGATGAATGATCGGTATCAAGTGCCATATCAAGACCCTTACACGCGCGAATATGAAGCTTCAAAATATTATCAATATCCTCAACAAGAATCTTCTCCAGTTTCAGAACCCTCAAGTTCAGAAAAAATGGATAAGCTTCTTGAAGCATTGACAAATGGTCAAAACCAGTTGGTAGACATCCAAAATCAACTGGTGCAAAGTCAGATTAGACAAAATGAAAAGGTGTCAGTGCTAGAGGAGAAAATGGGTTATATGGTCAACCTGATGAATCAATTAGAAGCACAAAAAGAGCTCTCTAGTACTTCAATTCCAAATTCAAGTGGGAGTTATGAGGGTGATGATGTCATATCCGAATGTGAGGATGAGCTAGCTGAGGAGGTTTCCATGAAAAACATTGAAGAGCAAGATCAAGTGGAAGAAGAGCTTATAAAAGTAGAAGAAGAATCTCATCAAAATGAGGATCAAGTGAACAAAGAGAAGTATATGGATGACAAGACTATCACTTTCACCTACCATATACCATCTTTGAACATTTATTCCCCACTTTTGCTTGGAGATGACCATGAGACACAAGGTAAGCCTTTGAACCACATTGATTTTATTTATGTTAACCACACTCCTTGTTTTCCCTCTTTTAGCAGGTTATATGGATCCAAGAGTGAAGAGAGTAATCAAATCACCTTGGATACATTTAATAAGAAGCGTGATGCTCCAAAGGAGAGGTTATGTTGGAAGGATGTGTTTAAAGATTTTAATATGGGAAAATATGTTCCTTCGATAGAGAGATCACGATATATGGACATTGGGCAAAAAATTCTCTCTTTACACATGAGCTTAAATTCCATACTAGGTAAGTTACGTTCCTGTTGGATCAAATCTTTCATTAAATCTAACATTTTATCTTTTTCTTCCTTGCAGGATAAAGATGATCATCACAAGGAAGGATTTGGTGAAGCAGCTCTAAAGTGGACGTATCCACCTTGAACGAGTAAACCGAGATCATGTCAGGCTGAAGACATAAAAACAAGCGCTACTTGGGAGGCAACCCAACGTCATGAGGGAGTTTTCATTCCTTTATTTATTTATTTATTTATTTATTTATTTTGTTTTCTCCATACTTTAAATTACATGTTTCCTTAGTTGTTTACACATTGAGGACAATGTGTGATTTAAGTGTGGGGGTGCGTGTGTTTTATATGTAAAAAAAAATTGAAAAAAAATTGTTTTGATTTTTTTAGAGTGTTTAATAATTTTAGAATGTTTAGTATTTTTAGAGTCGTAGGAACCCTTAACTAGTTAATGAGGAATATATCTTTGAAATCTAACGGAAAGGTGATCATGAAATTGAGATAAAGTAAGTAGAGATTTTTTGTGTTAATTTCGATATAGGGAACACATATCTACGTGCCTTTGTTTGAATGGAGAAAGAACATGTATGATTTTCTAACCACCGACATGGCATGTTGAGATTCATCACATTCCTCAGTGAGCGTTTGAACCATATGTACCTTCTTTTTCTGAGCGAATTTACACAAAATAATCTACTATTTCTTGGCTTCAAATTTGTTTTTTTTTTTGTAAACCTCATATATATTTAATTGCTTTGATCAAATTATTTGCCATAAATCATGTAATGGACTATAGAGATTACTAGAACTTACTCTTGTGCTAGTTGAAGCTTATAGTCAAAACATGCTCTGATTGAGAAAATGATAAAGGCAGCTTAGGAATTACCCATCACATGACCAAATAGCTTAACCTAATTTGTGTATCCATGATATACATCCTATAGACACCCTTTTGAGCCTATACGTGGAACATGCATTTTTTTTTCATTACCCACATTAAATAACCATTGGGCCTTAATATCTTTACCCTTACTTCAAGCTAGTGGAAGGAAATCATATCGTTATGGATATAAAGAGTGGTTGTTTATGTGTTTATGTGAAAGAAATATATGTATTTATGCTAAGAAAGGGGATTGGTTATGTTTGATGGAGAAAAAAAATTTGAAAAAAAAAGAGAAAAGAAAAAAAAAGAAAAAAAAATGTTAGGAAATAAGGAAGAGAGGGAGTTATGGAGATGATGTTGCGAACGTTCTATTCATGTTCTATTTTGGTGTTAAGTTGGAGATATGTATCAATGATCGTTGATGTGGAGTTATGCTTATATTTTATCTGATTATTAGATCCCACTAGCTCTTGACCTTTTTAGCACCACACACCTAAAATACTCCATACCCTTCTTTACCTTAAACCCCGTTACAACCAATAAGTAAGTCCTATTTGATTCTTGAGATGAGCAGCCTTTGATCTGTTGGAGATTAGTCACAAGAGTTAAGCATATGGTTCGGTCCATTTGGTAAATATTTGATATCTTTCATGAGGTTTTATCCACTAGAACATGAGCTTTCTTTGTTTATATATGTGAGTCGTTTGTTATCTTTATCATCTTATCTCACATACATGAGTGTTTTTATACATTTGTAGCCATGAATCTAAGAGAGAGAAAAAAAATTAGAGGGTATCCATAGTGAGGATGAATCTTGATGTGACTAAGGCGTGGTAGAGTTTCATCCATAATATTGATCTGTTCATATCTGTCATGTTTATGTGTGAACCATATGTTGAAATTGATTCTTTAAATCTCCCAATACTGAATCTTGGCTAATTGCTAATCTTGACGTTTGAAAGTAAAAGATTCTGAGACAAATATGGTTAAGGGTGTTAGGTATATGGTTTTCGTTTTATTTATTTATTTTTTTTAGGTGTGATTTTATTTTATTTGTGTGTGATTTTGTGGGTATATCATCTGCGAAACCCTCACGAGACCTTACTCGTCCTCGATGGGTGACCTAGGGGTTTAAAGGGCTTGTTGCACATGCTAAGTGTAATCGTGAGACCTACGAAAGTGGCTATTTAATTTAATTTAATTTTATTTAGAATAATAACTTGCTTGAGGGCAAGCAAGAAGCTAAGTGTGGGGGTGTGATGAGTTCATATTTTGACACATTTTATACCCTTATAATCTTAGTTTTTGGTAGTTTATTTAGCTAATATAGGGGAATAATTATTGTTTTATGCTTAAGTGGTAAAAATTACATAAATTTTATTATTTGAGCTAAAATGATATAAATTAAGTAAATTTAGAGCAAAATAATATTTATTAATTTTTATTAATTTTATTTTGCAGGTTTTGTTTTTAAGTAAAAGAAAAATTAAAAAAAAAAAAGTATTTCGACCTTTGGACCAACGGCCGAAGGCCGGAGGCCCAAAGGCCTGGAAACAAAACGACGCCGCACAGGCTCTGAAGCGAAAAGAGAAGAAAAGTCAGCCGCAAGGGCTGACGTGGAGAAACAAAAAAAAAGTTATAAGAAGGGCAGAGGGGACAGGCCAACGACGCAGAAGAGGGCAGAAGGGAGACGGACAGGAGACAGAGCCGTCAGGCTCTGACAGAGGCGCGCGGCACGAGAGCCTTCAAGGCTCGACTCTGTGAGACGCAGAGGGGAGAGCAGGGTGCGTCTGAGAGTGGGCGCGGCAGAGCCGCAGGGTACGAGGTGCGCCAGAGCCTTTATAGGCTCGGGAGAGGCTCGGCAGAGCCTTCAGCACACGCCGCACGGAAGGAAACAAAAGCAGCCGCACGGAGTTCGAGGCACGCAGCCGTCAGCCCGTGTCAGCCGTCAGCCGAAGAAGAAAAAAAGAGAAAAGAATTGGTGCACGGAAATAAAGGCCGAGAAGGAAGAAAAATTAGAGGAAGAATTTAATACCGGTAGAATTTATTTCAGATAAAATTAATTTTTATCTGAATAAATTCTTGATCTTTAATTCAAAATTAATTCCGGTTATTTCTTTCTCTTATTTTTAATTTATATTTTAGATATATATTTCTGTGTAATTAATTATTTAATTATGGTTGGCTGATTGTTTATTGTTAGGGAATAATTTGAAACCCTGGATTAGGATTTAAATTATAATTTTATTTTCTTTGTTTCGTGAGATTGTTTCTTGACTCTATATTAATTGCTATCGTTTATACATATGATTCTGTCAAGTATAGTTTATTTGGTGCATGCCTTGTTCTGGTTCCTCATAAGTGACAGTATGTAGGATTATTTGCCTGCGAGGTGGCCATCTAAATATACTAGAATTTATATGTATAAATTGCAGCTAGGTTAGATAGCAATTCACCTAATTGTTTTGTGATTCTAACCGAAGTGGTAAAACGTTTCGATACGTGTGGGTCAAGAATAGGAAATACAGCTAGACATGCGTTTTGTACTAGTTTGGGTACTTAGATTGACAGCCTTCCACTTACACTTAATGCATTAAATCTAGTTAAATATAGGAGCCGCTTGTAGCTGCTATACTGCTAGTATTTAATAGGATTAATATAGGCACGTGGTCGTATTAATTAATTAAGGGAAGTAATATAAGGTGTATGGACCTGCGTTTGGTGTGCAACTTGGTCGATCTCTTTCTCACGATTAAAAGATGACTTAGAAATAAATATTATATTTTCAACCTAATCTAGTGGTGGATTTTTATTTCCCTAACATATTTCTCCTATCTGCTAATTTCCCATTATTTTCCATTATTTTCATTATTAGTTTATTTTATTTTATTTACTCATTTTATTATTATTTTGATAAACCCCCATTAGTATTTTTCTTATTTATTTATTTTGTGTTATTTAGGATTTTTATTTTTAGTTTTAGTTTAAGCTAGTTAATTAGAGGTGAGCCCTCTCAATCCCCGGTTTAGAACGATACCCTTATTTACCAGTGCTACATTTGACAACAAGAGGGTTTAAATTGCGTGCCGGCTACGGTCGCACCAGGGAGCTCCATTTTTTTGACCAGCTCACATGCAATAAAGTTATGGGTCGCCCCACAATCTATTAGCACCACTACCAGCTCCCCCTTAATCATCCCCTTCAGTTTCATAGTTCGGGGTGAAGTAAAACCAACAACGGAATTCATAGAAAGTTCGACATTACCTTCCACTTGTTCAACTGGAACCCCGTCCGTGTTTGGTTCCCCCAAAGACGCCCCCTCTTCTTCGGGGAAAGTCTGTGAATCGTCCACCAACAGGAGCTGCAACATCCGATTCTTACAGACGTGCCCTGGAAAAAATCGCTCCTCATTAATAGAGACCTTGCTCTTGCCGGCGCCGCAGTTCGGAGTATGTCAACCGCCTGGACCCCGGCGTTCGCCGTCCCCCTGCGACCTCCTCTGCGCTCGACGAGCTACTTGTAGCTGGCTGGTTCGGTCTTGCGAGTGGAGTTGTCAGCAGATGAGGCTTTACCAACGCAACGTTTTGGGGAGCCCAGTTTTTAGGAGTCGAACTCAGGCTCGTTTGGCCCTCATTTTTGGACCCACTTCTCCCCGCGTGGATCACCCTGTTTTTGTCTTCCACCATTTGGGCCGCCTCCATTATCTCCATCAATCCTTTGGGCTTCATCATACGGACCTCAGCTCTGACCGCTGGTTTCAGCCCATTGAGGAAGGTCCCTTCCAGAATCTCTTCCGTCAGTCGAGCTTGCAGGGGAGCAGCAAGGAGCTCGAAGGCTTCCAAATATTCTTCCACCGATGAAGTCTGCCGGATGGAGAGAAATTTCTCACACAGGGATCCCTCATGATTCGGACGAAACCTGGTGAGAAATGCCTCCTTGAATCCCTGCCATGACACGAATTTCCTCCCTTCCTCCATATACTGGAACCACGTTAGAGCTTTGCCTTCCATGGCGATCGATGTGGCCTCCAGTTTCTCTGCCGCATTCATTTGATTCAGGTTAAAAAACTGTTCAGCTCGAAAAAGCCACCCGTCTGGATCAGCTCCATTGAATGTGGGAAATTCCAGTTAACGAGTGGAGCGGTAGTCACAGCATCGATTGTCTGCATAAGGAGATCCTTGAAATTCTGTTGGAACGGTCAGGTCTGGTTCTCGTGCCTCGCTGGTTCTATTTCCTCCAGGATCGGCGGATGATACACCTCCACCTCCATGCCTCAACAATTCCCCCAGCCGCCGTCTAATTTCCTCCACAGCTTTCTCCAATGAAGGTAATCTCCTTGTATCCTCCCTAACCGTGTCCATCTCCTTCTGCCATTCCTCTTGAATGACCTCAAGTTTTTCCTCTAAGGCCTCCATCTTCTTCTGAGCCATACTTCCCAGTCACGTACAGCTTTGATACCAATTTGTTAGGTACCAGCTATCCAGCAACAAACAATAATCAGATAATAACTAATGGATCAAAAATGAGAAGGTAGAAGGACTAGATGATATATTGATAAGAAGGAATGAAAGTTACAACCAGGTATTCGAGGTCCTGGTACCCTCCCACATTCATTTAATTCTCTCTTGCCCCTCCTCCTCCCCTTCTCCGGGTATTAATAGAGATCCCTCGACTCCCTTCCTATTGCATATCCTAACAACCAAAACATAAAAGGTGACGCACCCTAATACCTATGGCACCACCCTAACAGAATAACCAACTCAGCAAAATTACCACAGACACCCCCCTTACGCTAGAAAACAAATTATAAAAGATAAGGACATAATAACCAGGTCGGTCACTCTGGTCTTTCTTATTTCTTGCTCCTCCTTACATACGTGTATTTGATTATGGGCCTATCATACTATTAAGTGCTTGTTTGGTTAGAGGGTAATAGAAATGAAAAAATTACTCTCATACTTTATATATATTATATAATTTAATTAAAATTAAATATTCTTATTCTAATAAATATCCATTTTAGATCTCAATTTGATCTAAAATGTGTATTTTATTAAAAATATATTTATTATTATTAAATACTTAATATAAAAGACATAAAATAGGAAAAAAAAATTGCATTCCTATTACTCCCATACCAAACAAGCCCTAGCCCTAATGCAAAATTTTGACAACACTTATTAAACCATTACATGACCACATCACTTGAAGCACATCCATTAAAGATTTACAGATGGAGAAGACCATCGCTACCTAGAAGCACCCAGTATAAATCTGACTCCTGGTAGGTCTAGGTGTACAAGGCAAATTATCAACCAGCTAAAAAGCAGTCTTACAAAGAAGAAAACTTATCCTTTAAGTAAAAATAGTAAAAGCACGAAACCATTAGTTTCTGCAGTTTATTTTAAGTATTGCATGGCTTCTTAAGAACGGTAGAACCTTTATATTCCTATCTAGACTCTAAATGTAGAATACACGAAAAGGAAAATATGCAGTCTCCTTATGCGACTTATAGTTGAAGGTTACCTAATTTTGAATTTAACACTGACATGTCTTGCTCCCTATTATTTACTTCAGAACTGGTTGGCCTAACTCCTTCCTGGTCAGGACTTGTCATCTGTCTAGGAGGGGGTGCTGAGAAAACTGGTACAGATGATCTAATTTGAACAGTAGGTGCCATGGATCTTAAAGGTAATCCTCCGGTTTGCATTTTTCTTACCCTAGGTCTCATCAGAGGAACTGCAGGGCTCATTCTTGGAGGAGTAAAAGTTTGCCGTTTGGGTTGAAATTGAGCCAAGGGAGGCACATATCTTGGTCTACCGAGGTAATTTGATGTGGGATGGTGTCTTGACCCAGGATCAGAATGCGGAGTTCCTATCTCCATAGGATTCTGCAGCCACGAACTATTGGAAAGCATATTTGGACTCAAACCCATGGAAGAGCTCTGTTCTGATTGTACACTAGGGTTCTCCATCGGAGAAGAGTAACCATCTCGAGTTTCAACTAAACACACCTCTCGTTTATTTTCACCATGGAGCTGCCTGCTCATTTCAGTTGTGGTAGTACGGCTTCCAGAAACATAAGGTTTAGAAGAATCTTCCAGTTTCCCTAGCCCTTCCTCTTGGATAGTCAGCATGGACCTTGGCCTAATTGCGGCTGGACCAAATTGATTTAACGAGTAGAAAGTGGAACAACCTCCTGGCGTGCTATACGCATGATAGCTTGGCTGCAACATAGAGCTCATCAAAGGATAGAACTGACTCCTAGGATGATGTGGTGGAACAAGAAGTGCCTGGGGGTGGCTTGGCTGACCTATCATTTGTTGTTGCAGCCACATATAATACATGGCCATTTCAGGGGGCAAACCGGAAGAAGCCCAGCTCTGATGCTGCTCATAAACTGTATTTGGTATTGATGGAACTTTTTGAGGTCCTGTGCATGTTGGAGAAGAACCCTGGTGCATCATTCTGTTGCTCCTCTGTTGGGACAGGGTGGAGTCACAAGGGAGCAGAGTAGAAAGAAAGCGGCCAACAATTACTTGCTCCTGCTCTTCATGGCAACCAGGAGAGGAAGATGTACCACATTCAGACACTACATCAAAGACAAGTAAATGAACACTAATGAATTTAACCATGGGATGTGCAGCGAAATTATATTAACAATGAACAACAATGCTTTGATTCCTCAATCATGATACTAGCAACATCTAACGACAAAGATGTACAATTAAGAACACTACATGGGCTTATTCCACAATATATAAGTAATTGTTGACTAAAAGAAAACTATTACTAGTAAAACTCCACAACAATTATAATGAAGTTCATGAGCATGCTAAGCTGTGCGTTTAGTTTTCTGATAAGAGGAAGGGACAAAAGCAATAGAATGCTGTGTGTTTATCTTTTCTGATCCCCAATTTATCCACCAGACATTAACAAATTCTCAAACATGAACACTACATATATAAATCCAGTATAAGCCAAGAACATCTCAATTTTCATCAGATGCCAAGGATAGACACTATCACCACAATCAGGAGTCAAAGACAGGATTCATAGAGGTTGTTACCTCTACCTTTTGTAAGGAAAAATCCAGTATGCCCCTCTTTATAATTTCTCTATCTATAAAATCATTGATCAAATAACATATTTGATAAAACAATCTTTCCTCCATGATAGCAGGAAACAATAATATGATTGATACAGTGCAGTCTACACTGCAAATTGCAAACCATGATGCTAAGTATCAGATGAAATACACAGGGAGGTAATAATTTAACTTCTGAAGAATCACAAACATGTCTTACTCAATTGTTTAGCTAAACATCTCTTTTTATATGTGGTTTTTCATGTAAACTTGTAATTTGTAGTTAATAACTGTTTAGGACTAAGATCTCAGTTATTGCAATTGAATTGCATCATGCGCAAAGCTGCCCATATGATCTGGCTTCTTTATTACTTTTCAGATAGACCAGTATATCATTATTGTTATTAGAAAGCTGGTTAAGGATGGTAATCTTAAAATTCAAGCACATGCACAAGCAACCATGGGCAATAAATGACAGGAACTCTCCAACTGAATATAATCAAGTAAAGGAGAAAAGAAAAACAAACATACTTTGCTTCAGAGTAGACCATGCAACCATAGCAGCATTTTTCTGAGCTTGTTTCTTGGTCTTGGCAGGTTCTCCTGTAAAAGTCATTCCTGCTAGCTCAACTGTGCATGAGAAAAGAGGAACATGGCCTGTTCCAGAACGAGTGGTGGCATACACAGGAAGATTTAATCCAGCTCTGTGGGCTGTTTCCTGAAGCAAATTCTTATAAACTCCGGTTTCATCCTGAGTAGAAGACATAACAAGCCATATATTAAACAATTTAATCAAAAGAAGTATCTATTTCATACATATTACCCTGAAATCGTCATACGCACAGATAATCAACTTCATCAATCAGATAAAACAGCTATACACTACAGTTTTTGGGAATGACACCATGTCCTCCTCTAAATTAATTTTCAGCCTTAGAACTGAAAGCAGACTCATAATTCTTTTAATCAGCACAAAAGTTCAGTAGTTCCCTATACCAACAACCCCTAGGAAACTCAATATGGCCATCAACCCTTCTTTTCAGTAACAATTCTAGATCTGCTGTACAAGGTCCATTAGTAAATGACAAACAACAAGCATATTCTCTCATCGATTCCGTAAATTTATCTTTCAAGAAGTTCCTATAAAGTATGCTCAATAGTCACTTCTTAACCAAATCCCTTCTACAAATATTAAGAAAAATCCATCGCTTCTTCCTTATACTGTTAAGATAATACCCATTCACTTCTGCTTGTGAAACGCAGGACAACTTTTCACAGGAACCATTGTTACATCAGTTTTCTCTCCTTAGTCATTAGTTGAACAGAAACAAAGTCCAAGGTTCACACAGCCAATACTTCTGACTCGTTCTATCCAAACATCATCAATAAGTACTAGCATTTTCTAGAAGAAGCAAAATCGATGTGGAAATAATACCCAGTAAAACATATGCAAGCTCTGCACTCTTTGATCAAATTACAAAGGCGGATTACACAGTCCAAGAGAGCAAAACAATTCATTCCATCTTGTTTCATGGACCACCAGAAATAATGAAAATTTCTTTTGCAAATAAATGTTTCACAATGTTGCAATGCAATGTATAGAGAAATAGGTTAACTATTGTTGCTCTGAGAAACACAGTAGATCTATGAGCTGGTATATTTGCTTGGCACGTTTGTCTACATACTCACCAAGACTCTTGCAGCAATCGACTTTGAGGGGCCCCTTTTTGCTAGCATGCTCAATGCTACCTCAGCTGCTGCATGCTCTGCCTGCCTCAAAGTTGAATAGAATGCTGGACTTTCAAATGTCTCGCCATTGAAGTTAACAGATGCCTTGAAGCGTGGTGCGTGATCTGGTCCTTCCCTAATACACGAATAAGATGGCAGGTTGAAACAACTATGCTGAGCCAATTCTTGTAACTGGTTTTTGTACATACCTATCATTGATAACACAGACAGACAGAGAAATGTAAAAAATCACGACTGACGTTTCATGAAAAAGTTACAAATTATGTTCCAATACCAGAAGAGGGAAAACAATAAGCTGCATTAGTAATTAAACGCCTTTCAATGATCTACAAGATAAGAAGGGGGAGTGTCGGAGACCGAGGGGGCATATATAATGACAATTAGGTTAGACGAGAACAATTGGCACCTACAATTGCATCCCCGTGCACTCAATGCATACTAACTAGTAACCCCTATGAGAATACAACAGCAACATCTAAGAACTAATCTCGGGACCTCCATTCTCCTCCCTCATACCCCCACCGCCATCACCCCACAAACACGCTCACAAAGTCATAAAAAGAGCGGGAAAAAATAGCCTTCGTTCACATGAAGGGCAAGCGAGATTTAATTAATTAATTTTCCTTCATTTTGGGTGATTTCATATCATGAAGGAAGCGAAGAGAACGGGGCAGAAGAGAGATTGGTTCATAAATTCTCAATTTAAAACAGCCACCAAGCAAAAGAGTTCTACTGATACTATCCACCTTAGCAGTTAGCAACATCAACAGGTTCATCACACAAATCTGAAATATAAACAAAGATAATATCGATAATCCGTGCTTATCTAATCAAAATAATTAATCTATGAATTTGTAATTACGTTGAAGAAAACCTAGAAAAAGAGAGTAAGAAAAGGTCAATAAAAGACGTTAGAAATCATTAACACCAGCGAGCAACAGGGAAAGTTAGCTACAAGAGACGCATGAAGGCAAAATTTCTGACCTACTGGCTTTTCAGCGCGGTGAAATTCCCGGGTAAGTGGAGCACTAAGACACCTTGGCCGCCGGTGAAGTCGCTGAGCTGATAAAACTACATTCAGCAACAGAGAAAAATCTACGGCATTGATCGATCTCCCTGCCTCCTCCCTTTCGCGTTCACTCTTCAACTCCCTCCCTCCCGTAAATTTGGGCGGCTTCACTCTCCTTCCTCTTCGAATGATCGTCGAAACACAATCGACTAAACACGGTCAGATTCTTCATAATGTCTCCATCTGCTTTGTTTTTTTATCCTTTTCCGTCGAATAAAGATAAACTCGTTATAACAGCGGTATAACTTTAGTCATAATAATAATAATAATAATAATTTGCATATTTTTTAGATGTAATAAAAATAATTTTAAAATATACATATATTATTTATCAAAAAATAATAAAATATTAAATATATACATATACATATAAGAATAAAAATAAAAAATATAATTTAATTTTTTTTAAATAACATTCTTTTTAATATATAAAATTAATAATAGAATGATTTCCGTTTTAATACAAAAAAGTAATATTTACTAATTTTATCCCGACATAATATTAACATTACATTAATGTACCTAGTTGAATGTATAATAAATAAATAAAAGTCTATTAAGGTAAAAAAAATATACATATAAAGTCAA
The DNA here is from genome assembly GCA_039764185.1 of Tamarix austromongolica. Taxonomy (NCBI): domain Eukaryota; kingdom Viridiplantae; phylum Streptophyta; class Magnoliopsida; order Caryophyllales; family Tamaricaceae; genus Tamarix; species Tamarix austromongolica. The sequence continues at coordinate 90,989,615 of CM077816.1, read as the reverse complement.
ATTACATTTCGAGTCTAATTAAAAGATTGAAACAATATATTACTCGCTCTATTTTATAATATACAATATTACATATTTTTCTGAAATTTTGATCCTTTAATTTATATTTTACACAATTATAGTTTATACTTCTAAAATACATATTAAGTCATAAATCTTTCATCAAAAGAATTGAAAGCGCTAAAATGATTGGTCAATTAAAAAAATACAAAATGTTGGCTAGTGAAAATGAAAAAAAAAACTAAATTACACTCTTTTGAATTTAGAAATATATCTATTGAGTTTAGTAACTAATTATGCATCATTATGTGGTACTTATAAGTAAAATGTTAATTATAAACTAGAAAAAGTTAAGATAATATTACAAGATAATTTTTGTTCACATATTAAGTCACGCCTAAAATTTAAATGTTCTTCATCCTTTAGTATTCTTAAATAGTTTACTGATCCTCATTTAAGATAGTGCGTGTATATAATAATAAAAAAGATAATTGATGCATATGAGAAATTGATCGATTCTCTTAATACAATGTTTCTCATATAAGACAATAACAATGTATTCATACGAGGATTTGAATGATTTCTTCAATTCTTGACCTATTATAGTTTCATAAAGTAGCGCTCAAACTCGCAAAGAGTAATTTGATGCATGAATTTTGATATCTATAAATTATAATATAAATTTTTAGAGCTTGGTTGGTGTTATGTCAAAAAAAGTAGTTTTTTACATGATTAATTATAAAAAGTAATTTTAGATTATTAGAACCATTTGGTTTTACTTTTAAAAAAATTCATTCTAATGAATTCCTCAGCCATTCCAAAATCTTCTCTGTCCATCCTATTTCTTTGGTCATTACTTGATTTGCACCTCCATCCATTGATTTCCTATGCCACTCCAAAACTTTCTCCACCGCTTGATTTCAGCTTATGTTGCTTCATCACCAAAAAGGGATAAGTTTAGGAGATTAAGGGGCATCCAAATCGAAGCACTAGTAGTCGTGTTCTTCACTTCAGGGAGTTTTTTTTTCCTTCATAATTTTAGCATCATTCCACTCAGGTATATGATTGATCTATTCTTTATTTGTTGTAATAATATTTTTCCTTTTCTTCCTAATATTTTTTGCCAAAGTTTCTAGATTCTATTTTTTTATTGGGATTTTTCTCTCTTATTTTTTCTAATGTACCAATTTTTGTATTATGGATTCATGGATTATTTTCTTTATCTTTACCCTAATAAACTAGATCTATAAAATGATTTGATTATATCTAGAAATCAAATATGAAATTCTAACTTGGTTTTGAAGTTGGTGTTCTCATTATTCAGGCTTTGCTACTTTTAATCATATCGATTTATGGTTAATAAGGTCGATTGCTTACACCATTAGGGGGGAGAGAGAATAAATTCCACCCTGCTTATGTTCATTATTATTGTTGCTTCCATTGTTACTAAAATTGTTATCCTACTTCTGGTTCTGGTTATTATAAGGCTTACGAGGCTCGCACCTATTTCCCCTTCTCTAGTTGTATCAACTCCTGTAGTTAGGGGTACCTACTATTGGCTTATTTTGGCTAAGTTTTCCTCACAAACCTAATATACATATGGGTATTAGGTTCCGATCCTCTTAGCCCTATTCTCTATTGGGTTTGATCACAAGTAAGGCATGTTCTTTTCACCTTATTTTTGGACAAAGCCAAAATTTAGATCATGATAAAAATAATATAAAGTTAAATATGATTAGAATAATGATAACATTAATAATAATAAAAATATTAATATACATGTTGAAGAGGAGACAATGTTTCCTTTTGTGCTCACTAGTTGCATGCTAGCTGTAGTTGTAGTTTTTGGCATTATTAGTTTGATGAAGCTCTAGTATGGTTTGGTGTTTTAGGGGATCATACCTTAGGGTCTTAGATGCTTGGACTCATACTTTATGATTTATGTATGGGGTTCCTATATATATGGGATATATGTTTTGGTGCAAAATATACGCTTGATTAAGTATGTAATTAGACATATATGATTAACGGATAAGTCATAGGACTGATGGTTTTCAGTAGAAGCTTTGGAAGGTGGCATTTTGTGTAATACTCTGGTCATTATAAGAGGACCGCATTTTTTAGGACTAAGCCAATTGGCTTAATGTAATTCAAGACATGATTGTGCTCAAAATTAGTTGGTGGATGAAGGTGTGGATGTTGTCATACCCTTACTTGGTTGAGGATGTAGTTTGGACTTCACGTTGCTTATTGAATTTTATAACATTGCTGAGAAAACAACAAGCATGATTGATGGGAATACAGTGGACGACTTGCAAATACACTATGAAGGTTAGGAATTGAACACAATGGCATATTGCTTGGTTGATTTAGGTTTGAAGAGGCATCAACTTGTTATTGCATGGGTTTAAGAGAGTGGGAGAATCGTGCAATAAAAGGGGTTGTTTTTGGAATAATTATATCAACAGTTTTGGGGTACCACATGCACTATATGGTCATAGGATGTGGGTAGTTTCATCTATTGTGTTGTGCTTGTTGTCATAGTCCTCAACTTTAACAAAGCATCTATCTAGTATGATTTACACCAATTAATAGAGTAGTAGTAGGCTGATTCTAAATGACTGGCTGAACGTGAAAGTGAGTGAGACCATATATTTGATCCCATCTTGTTATGAAGTGCTAGTTGGGTTAAGGAAGTATTCTGTTGATATATCATTGAATGAATAGAGACATTATAAATATTATTTTTCTAGTTGAAACATTAGGAGCATGCTAATATATATAAAAAGCACATCAAATTTTTGAATAAAAAAATAATAAATTGTACTATATATTTATGGGTTAGTCCATCAAAGCTAGATCCCATATTTTTTTGTGAGCTCTTGGCCTTCAATAGTAATAGTTAATTACTAGTGAGATCGATGTTAGGTAGATACTACTACTTAATAGCACTAGCTAGTGCCTGATATTAATTAAATTCACTGCTCTTCGGTTAACCTTGTTGTTTGATAAGAAGTTGCTTACCGTTATAAATATATGTATGCTGGCTTTACCATAAAATCCAACCCAATTGGATTAAATGAATGAAATAATAGAAGACCATTAGGGAAAATGAGGATTATTTGTAAAATACATCAAAAGGAAAGGAAAGGAAATAAGACCACTAGGGAAAATGAGCATAAGTATTTTGTGTGTGTGTATTGGAAGAATTAAATAATTTTATAATACTACTTAGCACATATTGGATAAGCATGTATGTATGTATGTATGAATATGTATATGTATATGTATATGTGTATGATCTATGGCATCTTCATTAGGTACCACACAATGGACTGAATCAAGGCATCAAACCTTTATTCAATTATGTGTTTAGGAGGTTAAGAAAGTTAATAGGCCTAGTTCAAGTTTTAACAAGACTGGATGATCCAATATTACCGAAGGTCTTAATAGACTTGAGAATGTGCTATACCAATAAGTTCAAGTGAAAAAACATTTTACCTCGACAAAAAGAGTTCACTTAGCATGGGAAAAACTTGAAAGTGAAATTGGACTTGGGAGAGACCCAATAACAGGTACAATCACTTGTGGGGAGGATAGACGGAAAACATTTATTTCGATAAATTGTAGTTATTATCATTTTTTACTTATTTTTTTTATTATGATATATAGTATGTAATAATTTATTTATTTATTTATTCTAGCAAAACCCAAGTTTTAAACAACTTCGCAATAAGCCAAATTTCCATTTAGATGAGCTTCGATTAATATTTGGTGATATTCATGCAACCGGAGAACATTCAATGGCTCTATCTCAAGGGACTCGCCCAAGTTTTGATAAGGATGATGAAGAACTAAGAACAAGTAGTGTGGTTCATTCTAAATCCCAAAGAGTCATTAACGCCGAGGGTGGTGATTCTAGTGATTCATATGGTGCGTAGACCAAAAATAAAACTCAAGCAAGAAGCATTCTAAGAGTCAACAATCTAGCTCTCGTAAGAGAAAGGAGTTAGCTAGTGAAAAGCTTGATAATAAGTTGCTACAATTGTGCGAATCAGTATTTAAAAGTAACGATGATCCTCCTTTGCCAACACCTCAATCCTCAACAACCCTCACCATTAAAAATATGCTTAGCTATTCTAAATGCCATGGCTGATGAAATTTTTGATGAGTTATTTATCATTACTACTTATGCTTTTAAGGATTTTGATAATAGAGATATATGGATATATATGGCTCCCTAAAAATGTAATGTTTGGCTGAAAGCTTTAAGAGATCCATCTAAGAATTGATAAGGGACATTAGGCTATTACGGTATTTTGTAAAAGACTAAGCTTGTTAGATGTTTTTTTTTATTCTGTCTTTGTAAAACCATGAAGTATATACTCTCTTGTTTATTTTGAACTTATGTAATTTTCTTGAGTTGTGACTCTTAGTATTTTAGAATGGGTAATATAACTAATTTTAGTTGTTCATTCTTGAAAGAAAAATACTTATATTGCTATCTTATTTGGCTATATCATCCATTTCTTAATGGACTACCTTTGATAGACTTTTTCCAAGCAATCAATTACAAATCATATTTGCTTGAATTAATTTTGAAGTATTCATGTTCTTTCATAAAAAAATCTAAATGTTGTTTGTTATGTAGAATTTGAATTAGCGTTTGGTGGGATACAAGATTATAATTTATGCGTTCTTATTAATTTCACATATAATGGGTGTATGTATAATATAAGTAATGTCTTCATTTTATATAGATGGATGATCGGAAAAAAAAAAGAATACTACTACTTTTACTTGTACTATGACCTTTTTGAAAGAGAAAAAAGATATATGTTGAGAAGCAAGTGTGTTTGGATTCTTTTAAAACATGTCACCAGTTTGTCCAACATATATTAAACGGTCATGACAGGCTATGCCATGATTTATTTATAACAAAGAAGGATGCTTTTCTTAGGTTATCAAGTTTTTAATATCAATGAGTTTGTTAAGTGATACTTATAATGTGATTATTGAAGAACAGTTAGCAATTTTTCTATATATAATTAGTCACAATGAAAGGAATAGAGTTGTGTATGAACTATTTCATCACTCTAGAGAGACCATTAGTAGATATTTTTATCATGATTTTGCTTGCTATATCAAAGATTGCTGGTGAGATTATAAGGCTTCATCGAAGCCTTGACGAGGTCCTCTTGAGATAAAAATGATTCAATACTTTTGCCTTATTTTAAATATTGTGTAGGAGCGATAGATGGAACACATATTGATTCTTGTGTTCTAAATAATGAACAAATACCCTATCATAATTGTAAAGGATTGTGTTCCCAAAATATGATGGAAGTTTGTTCTTTTGATATGTTGTTCACATTTTTGGAACCTGGATGGAAGGGGACGACTCATGATTCTCAAATATTCCAACACTGTAATCGAGATCCCAACCAAAAATTTTCTCATCCTCCTCAAGGTAAATACAATATTTAACTTATATAGTATGTATAAAATATTATAGTTGAATAATATAAACTTACATTTTGTGTAGGTAAATATTATATAATTGATTAGATTATCCTAATATATCAGGCTATCTTGCTCCATTCAAGGATACAAGGTATCATTTATTCGATTTTGAAGAGTCGATGGTCTGTAAGGAAAATAGGAGTTATTCAATCATATTAATGTTTAACTCATAAAATAACAATTATTATTAAAATATTTATCAATTAAGATTACCAAAATACCCTCAAATTGCAAAAGGAGGGAAAATGGGCAACCTTTCCCTACATGGGCTAGCAACATGAATCCAAGCATGAGGAAGGGTTAGGTTGCAACGTGGAGGATGGTGGCGGACTTAGCAGATGGTGGGTGAAGGTTGTTCGTGTTGTAAGGAGAATAAGAAGGGTAGTGATGGTTGGGTGGTGGTGTTAGGCGATGTTGGCTTGATAGTGCTAGGCAAAGAGGTGTGTGAGGAGGGGGCTGAGGGCGTCTTGGCCGAGTGGTGGATATGGGGTTGGAGAGATGAAAACGGGGGGATAAGTTGGTGATGGGGCTACATGATGAGGTCACGTTGCAAGGGAGGTGCATCGCGAAGGGTTCACATAATGGGAATGGGTGTGTGGATGGGTAGTGCTGCTAGGTAGGGAGTAGTGGTGATGGGTTATTATTGACACAGGGAGGCTAAGGCAGAGAAGGTGAGGATGGAGAATGAGAGTGCTAGCGTGAGGAATTGAGGATAACATTAGACCAAGTTGGCAGCAACAAAGGTGATGGTGGGGAAGGGAAATGGTGTATGGTGGTGTTGGAGATGGTGTTGCATTAGGGGTAACAAGAGACGTGAGGCAAGGAGGTGAGGAAACTGTGAAGGAATAGTGGGAGCTAGGCTGAGCTAATAGGTGATGAAGGAGGTGGTTCGATAGGGGAAATCTACTCCAATGAAGGTGTATAAGGAGGTAATGGTGGTGGTTGTGGTTGTTGCTCGATAAGGTTAGGTGACATGATAGTTCATACGAGGCCAGAAACAAGGACTGGAATAATGAAGAAGGAGAAAGAGAGGAGCTGGTCGGGGTGGTTTTGCTAGGAAAATTAAATGAAAAATGTAGAGGAGTAGAGGGGTACATATATACGGACGAATGCATGTAGGTTAGATGTGAGCGTTGAGTTTTCCAAAGAGGTGAGAGGCATGAATACAGGGGTAGGTGTGCTTGAGCTGGTGTAAGAAGTTAGCAGAGGTGTAGGGTTTGTAGGAGTCAAGAAGGGAAAAGGGAAGGCCATGCACAAATAAGGCTGCATGGCTTAAAGAGGAACGAGAGGGAGTAGGTTGATCGGGCAGGGGAGAAGAAAAATAAAAGGGAACAAGGGAGAAAGAAAAGGAAAAAAGAAAAATAAATTTAGAATTACAATTAAAATTAGGTTTAGATTCAGGATTAAGAAATTGGGATAAAATTAAATTATTTGGGTTAGGATACTTGATTTGGAAAAATAAACTAGAGAAAAATTTATCGATTTATGGTGGATTTAATAAAAAATGAAAAAGATAAAATAATTGGGGTAATTTATTTTAAGAACTTAAATGGGTTATATATTAAGGGTTAACAAAAATAATTAAGCCAATATTTAAATGTTAGATTTCAAATAAAAGACTAAACACTCGAAAATAAAGGTTACAAAATTCTAGGGCATTATAATTATCACACCCTTTAAGAGGATTATAGAAACTCTAATGATATTATAAAGAGGATGAGTATATTCTAGGAAACCTAACCCAAATCTATAATTTAAATCTTCTTTGTCTTAGTTAGATATAAAGGAGCTAAATTCAAGGATTGTGTGAATTTGTAAAGGTGTGAAGATTTTGTATGGAGGAAGAGCTTGAATAAAAGGAAAATAAGATGAAAGAGAACTGGGTTGATGATGGGCACACACCTCATGCCACACACCCACACAAATATTCTAAATTAGCTTGTGATACTTATGCACTTGTGTCATGAATGATTTGGGGACACTTGTTAAATCATTTGTAAAATGCCCCAAACCCCTAATTTTAAGAATTTTAGGTAATTAAGGATTTATTTTGAAAATTAATTAAATAAAGTATTTTATTTAATATAAGAGGGAGTAAATAGGACCAAATTAATAGGAATTTTATAAATAATTTAATTGGAGAAAATTAGAGTGATTTGCCAATTAAAAGAAATTTAGGAAAAATCTTTCAAAAATCCTAAAATTTACCTAAAAAGGAAATTTAATATTATTTTATTTAAATATTATTATTTTTAAATATCCTAAATTACCAAAATAATCCAAATAACCCAACCCATCTATTTTTCTTTTTTCTTTTTTCCTTTTTCCTTTTTCTTTCTTTTTCTTCCTCCTTCCCTGACCTGGGCCAACCTAGCATCCGTCACTCTCCTTCCTTATCTTCTCCTTCGACGCGGCCCAGCCCAGTATGCCGTGTTTTCTTCTTATTTTCCTACGTTGCCCGGTCCAGTTCTCCCTTCCTCTCTTTTCTTTCTTGTCTTCCCAGTCACCGGACCACGCGTCTTCTTCCTTCTTCCTTCTTTTTCCCTCTGTCAACCTACAACTCCGCCCCATCTCCCTAGTTTTTGGCTGCCGATCACGCCCCATTGACCAGCAATTTCTCTTCTCTCTCCTTCCCCTGACTCGCTAGCCACTTTCACCCAACTACACATCCCCTCTTCTCGCACGATCCCCCTCTTTTCCCCTGGTCAATGGCAGGCCACGATGCAGTCGTGCGCTGGCCTACCGTCGCTGCCAATGAACCCTAACCTACCTGCCCTATCCTCCTATTTTTCCTTCGACCTTATCCCTTCCTTTAGCCTATAAATACTCCCTAACCATCCTGGACTCGAGCTTTTCTCCAAAACCCATAATTCCTTTCTCGTGCACCACCACCATTTCAGACGTCAGTCCCGTCGCCGTCGACCAACTCCGCCGCCCAAGCTTTCCGCCTGAGCACTTCCTGCACCACCCTCTACCTAACTACATGTAATCCCCCTAAATTTTAGAAAACCTATAATTTAATAAATAACTTTTATTTGAAATAAATTAGCTTTTAAAACTATTTAATTTAACTATTTTATGGATTTTTAAGTGTAAAAATTTTGATAAGAGTATTTAATAAATTAAAAATAAATATTTTGTCATTTTATCACATTGTTTTTAATTAAATAATTTTAAAAACTAATATTTACTAAAAGTATCAATTTCAAACCAATATATTAAATTAAATTAAGTTATTTATTAAAAGTATTACATTTTATTATTGTCTAAATTAAATTAAATTATTCTCCCTTATTTTCTTATTTTCCTTTTCTTTTTCCTTTTTCTTTTCCTTCTCCTATTTCTCCTATTTCTTCTTTCTTTTCTTTTCCTCTTTTCCTTTGGGCCGCAAGGCCGACCCTTTCCCTTCTCCCCTGCGCACTGAGCCTCGACCCATCTCTCTCGTCCCCTTCCTTCCTCCCTCTCCCGCGTGGCTCGTGCGGCGCAGCCTAGTCCAAGCCGCCCCTCCTTTTTTTCTTTTTCCCAGACTGGACCGGCCGGCCTCCCCTTCTTTCCTGCACCGGTCCAACCGCTCGCACCCCTCCCCTTGCTTTCTTTCTTCTTCCACACCCGACCAGCATCTCCTCCTGCCATGGTCAAGCACGCCGACCGCCTGCAACTGCCATACCCGTCCACTACCTACCTCCCTGCTACTTCCTCTCCCTTCCCCATCATTTCTTTCCTATTTTGAGCGAAACCAACCCCTGGACCACAGCTCGCATGCCCGTCTTCCTTTCCTTCTTCTTCCCTCCCTTTCCCCTGCCAACCGACACCTCCCTACCACCCTTCTTCCTATCGCCGACCAGCCACCTACCCCCTCTCTTCTCCCTCTTCTTTTTCTTCACCTCTCCAGCCTCCTTTCTGCCCCATATTTCGAGCATCTCCCTTTCCCCGACCTCCCTCTTCTCTCCTTTCTCCTCATTCCCATTCTTTCCTGGTTTTTGCATGCCGCAGCCAACCACCGCTCCAACCACTGCACCAAGCCCCTGCGCCGCCCACTGTCACCCTATACCTCAACCTGCACCACCACGAGACCACCCGAGCCACCCTCGAGCCCCTACAGCTCCTCCCTTCTCCACCTCTTCTTTTTCTCCCCACTTTTCTCCCTTATCGCCAAGCCACCTGCAACCGCCCCGTTCTCCGCTGTCCGGCCACCTCTGCCGCCACCAAAACCACCAATCCACACCCTGCAACCTCCTCTACCACCCCACACCTCCTTTTCCCGAAACCAGCCCCTTCACCCCTCCATTTTTTCCCTCTCTTTTCCTTCCTTCTCAACCACGCCCAGCCCTACAGCCATCTTCGCCGCCTTGCTGCCGCCGCCCTCTGCCGCAGTGAAACTATCCTTAGCGTCCACCTACACCCCCTCTTCACTCCTGCATCCTTACCTTGCCTCCACACCTCCCCCATCTACCTCCTTTTCTAGCCTAAAGTCCCTAAACAGAGCCATCTCTCCTCCCTTCTACCTCATTACCTTCGAACCCTTTTCTCCCCCTTATTCTGCTTGTGGCTCACACTTTTCATGCAGCGTGAGCTCCCCCTTTGATTTGGAATTTATTTGTCTAAATTTTGAGGTATATTAATAGTTAATTAAAGTGTATTATTATTAAATAAATTTTTATAAAGTTTTATCCTTTTTAATTTCCTACTTCTAATATAATACTTATTGATATTATTTTTAGGTGTTGAGTTGCTAATTAAGCTTTGAATCTTTAACCAGGATACCGGTAAGGTTTGATTTTTGCGGGATTAAGGTAATCATTAAACCTCACTTCAATGCATGGAAAAATGTATGCTAGCACATTAGGGATTTTAATATGATTTTATGCATGTTTTGTGTTGCCTAGTATGATATATATATGGTTGCTTATATTGATTGATAAAAAGAAAAGAAAAGAAAATTATGATAGCTTTTGTGCCATGAGTAGAGATGATACTTAAGGAATGAGTTTGATATTTGATGGAAATGTTAAATGCTTGTCTATGATGTATTATGTTGCTAATACATGAATAATATTATTGTCTAAGGGTATTTCAGTAATATGCTTATGTAAGTATGCGATCTAATATATGTAGTTGCTAATGAGTATTATGTTGAATAATGACAAGTTGGTGGAGTTGACTGATAAGAATAAAGTGCTAATATTAGTATTTTATGTAGTGGTGGTAAATTCATAAAAGTGGTGTAATAAAGGGTTTAAGTAGAAATTTTATAAGTGAAAAGGATATTTTGGAAATTTTGTAGTAAAGGGGTATTTTGGTAATTTTGAAAGAAATGGGTAAAACGGTGATTTTGTAAGCAAAAGGGTATTTTGGTAATTTCAAAAGAAAGGGGTGAAATGATAATTTTATAAGTAAAAGGGTAAAATTGTAAGTTGTGAGAAAGAGAGGTATTATGGTAATTTTTGAGGCAAAAGAACAATATGGTAATTTTATGATTAAATGTCAAAATGATAATTTTATAAGTAAAGGGGTATTATGGTAATTTTTGGAGAAAAGAGTAAAGTAGTAATTTTGGAGTCAAAGGGCAATATAGTAATTTTATAAGTAAGTGGTAAGAATGGTAATTTTGGAAGTAAGGGGTAAAATAGTAATTTTAGATGAAGGAGGGTATTATGGTAATTTGCTAGCAAAAGGGTAATATGGTAAAATTAGATGTAAGGGGTAAAATGGTAATTTTTATAAATAAAAGGATATTATGGTAAATTGGAAGTAAGGGGTAGAAGGATAATTTCGTAAATAAAAGGATATTTATGGCAAACTTAGGAGGAAAGGGTAACTTGGTAATTATGATAATGACGAAAGATAATTTGGTAATTAAGTTATGATTATAGAAGGACAATTGGATAATTATGATACTAGAGAAGGGTAATTTGGTGAATTAACCAATTAAAGGGCATTATGGTAATTTTAATAATGGAGAAGGGCAATATAGTAATTATAAGAATGGAGAAGGGTAAATTAATAATTATAAATATGGAGAAGGGTAAATTAATAATTATAAATATGGAGAAGGGTAAATTGGTAATTATAATTATGAAGGAGGGTAAATTAATAATTGTAATTATGAAGAAGGGTAATTTGGGACTTATAATAATTGTAAAGGGTTAAAATGGCAATTACAATAATTGAGAGGGGTAAATTGGTAATTATGATAAAAGAGAAGGGCAATCAGGTGTAATTTATCCAACTAAAGGGTAAATTGGTAATTATTTAACCAACTAAAGGGGCAAAATAGTAATCATGATAATGAAGGAGGGTAATTTGGTAATTTATGCAACTCAAGGCCAATTTAGTAATTATAACAAAGGAGAAGGGCAATTCGGTAATCTAAACAACCAAATGGGAAATATGATAAGTGTAGCAATTATGAGGGGTGAATGGTGATTTAAAAAGGCGTAGGAGATAACTTGGTAACCTAAATCGAATAAGGGGTAATTTGGTAATTATGCAACCTAAAGGGTAATATGGTAAATTGTCAAGTAAGGAAGGGATGACTTAGCAATTATATAAGTAAGGGGTAAACAAGTAATTTGTACCCAACATGTCGTTGTGATTGTGGAATTTCATAATATGATTCAAATAATGCTGATTAACAAGGTAAGAGTATTTAATGATTGGTAAGTATCACGAGAACAAATCCTAATTCGGAATTAAATGAGATTATGATGGCCTTAATGGTTTATCTGTGATATCTTGGATAACCGTCTGAATAAGAAATGACTAATGATATCAGAACAATTGAAAGTGAATAAGTATCTGATTATTGTGCTTTTCGTGATCACCTTAATTAAGACACTAATACTTAAAGTGAAAGACCTCGAGATCGGGAATGGTGACTCTTTAGGGGTCGCTACCCTAAAGACGTGGTTTAGTCCACGATTATTCTGGTATTTGCTGGTGTGCCTTTGTGCCCCAGCCAGGCCCTATATCTTACTTTATCTAGCTCTACGGACCTAGTTAGGGGGTATTCATACTTATGGATTAGGTGTCCTTTTCGGTAGGGTACTGAGTAGCTTTATGCACCAGTACAACCAGGGTACCTTTACGTCATTGGATTCGTGGTTGAAGGGTATTGAGTAGCTTGTATGCACCAGTACGACCGGTGTACCTTTGTGTCCTGAGTTCTTGATTTCCCGTTCGAGGCAAATAAATATAATTGTTGTGCTGATTAAAGAAAGGAAAGACACTAATTACGAAAGTGAAAGATTAATGAGCCGGGCTCAGTTGACTTATGATATTGAGTACCGATCCACCGGATATAATAGTGGCCCAGGAGCGTTTTGCCCTGGATGATGATTATATATACCCCAGTCCACCGGCTAAAATAGTGGGGGTCCCGAGCTCAATAAAACAAACATTGGATGTGAATAAATTATGGGAAGATATTAATTACTTATAGTGGAACACCTTGTGAGTCGGGGCCAGACCGGTCCACTAGCGAATAATAGTGGCCAGGAGCGTTTTACTCTAGAGATCGATCCACCGGCAATAATAGTGGTCAGGAGCATTCTGCTGTATGTATTCCGATCCACTGGCTATAATAGTGGGGTTCCCGCACTCACTTGGATATAACGAGATAGATGATTGAATAATGATGGACTAATGGCTTAAGGCCCAAAAGTATCGATCGTACTTTATAACTCGTTGATATGTGGCAGCCTTGTTATATATGTGATTGTTATGTATGCACCTCTCATTACATATGTATATAGCTTGCATTATGTGCCGCATTGGGGACCTGTTTTTAAGTGTGGTATTAAAGGGTTACTCAGTATCATAGTACTGAAGGGTTCCCTTCATGGGGCCCCTGCCTATTCAATGGGCAGTGTCCCTTGCAGGTCTTTTCAGGTGCTACTCAAGTGGGCTACGGGAAAGAGAGTAAAGAATTATCCGGTACTATTAGGGTTTTTCTCTTTCTCTTTTAAATTCCTGGTTTTAATGTTAATGTTGTTAAAGTAACCATCATTGGTGGATTTTACTCCTGTAAATGATTTGATTCGCTACTCTAATTTAAAAATGGATTGTAAATTATGTTTTATTCCTTTAGCCTTAGCACTTAGTACTAGAATGGTAGGAGTGAACCGGTCTGGTACTAAGTGTGGCGGTAATATCCCCAAGATTCACGATTTTATAATTTGCTTCCGCTAACTCTTTCTAATAAAACGAATTTTTTTAGTAGTGAATTTTGGGGGTGTTACACTACACCTCCCTTCTCCCTCGATTTGCCCTGTACGAGCCACCCCGGCCATGCAAAGTCACCTCCTAGATCAGCTCTTCCTCCCACCTTTGCCGCCCTTCATGCCACCATTAACCACCACTCCCGCTGTAACCACCGCCTCCTACACCTTCCAAATTACCCTACAGACTTTCCTCTACCTCCCCTACCTTTCTTTTCCTCTTCCTCCCTCTCCTCCTCCCTTTCTTCCTTTCCTCCCCTTTCGACCACCACAGCCACCGCTGTGCACCGCCACCTTTGGCTACGCTGCCACCTTCATTCCACCCCTCTCCATCTAGGCTACCATAAACACCCCAACTTCCACCCTCTTTCTCCCTCTCTTTTTCCCAGCACTCAACTATCTCCCTTTTCTTCTCTTTTTCCGGCCACCGTCGCCGCCGCTGTGCACCACTGCTAGTGCTGCCTATCACCACCAACCTAAGGTGGTACCCTAAACCCTCTCAACCCTTTTTCCCTATTTATACAAGCTTTAATTATTTAATTTTATTATATTTCTATTATTATTATTATGTATTATTATTATTATTACTAATGTTATTATTATTATTGCAATTGAGGGCCGAAGTCCTAATATGTTTTTATTTCGATTATATTATTATTATTATTATTATTATTATTATTATTATTATTATGTGTTATTATTACTATTATTATTATTATCATCATTATTATTATGATTATTATTAGTATTATTATTATTTCAAAGTAGGGTTGAAACCCTACTTTACATTATTTTCAATTTATACTATTTTTTTTATTGTTGTTGTTGTTGTTGTTGTTATTTTGTATTACTATTATTGTATTTATTATTATTATTATTATTATTATTATTATTATTCTTATTATGTGTTATTATTACTATTATTATTATTATTATCATCATTATTATTATGATTATTATTATTATTATTATTATTATTATTTCAAAGTAGGGTCGAAACCCTACTTTACTTTATTTTCAATTTATACTATTTTTTTTATTGTTGTTGTTGTTGTTGTTATTTTGTATTACTATTATTGTATTTATTATTATTATTATTATTATTATTATTAACATTAACATTAGTAGTATTAATATTAGTATTAATTTAGGTGAAGGGTCGAAGCCCTTATTTCACCATTTATTTCGAATTATACTACTACTACTACTACTACTACTACTATTATTATTATTATTATTATTATTATTATTATTATTATTATTATTATGGTAAAACCTTCAAACCTTATATTATCATCTTTTACAATATTACTATTATTACTTTTATCATTAGCAAAATTAGTATGTAGTTAGTGTTATTATTATTATTATATCTAAAACCCTAATATTAACATAAATTAGGAAATAATGGTATTTTTTGAAGGAGGGAATCTAATTTTTAGTTTTTTCCTCTTATAGGAGAGACCAGTCAAAACACTAAGGGATGTAGGAGTGTGCTCCAAGATCGGTGTAGTATTAGGTAAGGGTGTAGCTAAGGCCTTATGTATGTAATGTGTTTTGTATGCCATGTGCCATGCTATGTGATATATCTTATGTGTATTGTTATAACTATTTTATGTGTAGTGTGGTTTGGAGTTGAGGTATGTTCATGTGTTACTTTATGGCATGTGTATAATATGTATGAGTTGTGATATGATGTGGCCCTTTAGGACATGCATGCTAGGTTATGTAATGTGATGATATGGAGTGAAATGATGTGGAGTTGACCTAAATGTTGCATGATCATAAATGGAAGAATATAGGGTTTTGTATGAAGGAATCTAGGGTTTTGCATAGAGGAATCTAGAGTTTTTCATGGAGGAATCTAGGGTTTTGTATGGATGGATCTAGAGTTTGCATGGGAAATTTTGAGTATGTAGGGAAGGATCTAGGGTTTATATGAGTGAATCAAGGGTTTCACGTGGGATTTTTAGGGTTTTGCACGAAAAAGTTCGAAGGGTTGTATGGGATGTATAAAGTCTACATGGGGGTACATTTTATGTATGGAAAGTTGATTTGGGATGTGACGAAGGTAATGGAAGTGTTGTTTGGTGTTTGAACACTTTAGATGAAAAATAGTATGTGGGATAGTATAAGGGTGTATAGGAGACCGAGCTAGGGTTTGGGGTGGCCAACTAGGGTTTGGTGTGGCTACTTAGGTTTCGTGGTCACACATTTACTTGGTGAGTGAAGTGTGATGATGAGGGTGGAATCCATGGGTTGTGATGTGTGGAGTGTTATAATGATTTAGGTTGTGTGAGGTGGAGTAAGATGGGCCACTTAGACCTAAATTAGGGTTTCAGAACAAAACCCTAGACTGAGACGGTGAGTGGACTTGGAAGTGTAAGGTAGTGAGCCTTGACCCACATACGTGGGAAATGGGCTCTAGTGTGAGTTAGGGTAAGGAGGCAAGGATGTTGGGTCCTTTTGGAGTATAAGCATAGAGGGAGTTGGTCATGCATGTCTAGTGTGAAACTTTTGAGTAAGACACTTATGACATTAATCATGTAAAGTGAAATATTATTGAGTCAGGTCTAAGCCAATCTACCGGTAAGGAATAGTGGTTAGGGTGTTCCACCCTATAAGTGTCCGATCCACCGGCTATAATAGTGGGGGATCCCAAGCTCAATAAACTAAAGCTGAGTTTGCTAAGTCATATAAAAGACACTAAGTACTTATAGTGAAACACCATGCGGGTAGGAACCAAATCGATCCATCAGTAAGGAATAGTGGTTAGGGTGTTCTACCCTATATGTGACTGATCCACTGGCTATAATAGTGGTTAGGTGCACATTTCCCTATATGTGATCGAGCCATCGACTAAAATAGTGGGGGTTCGTGTACTCGCATGGATTGATAAAAAGGCATGGCATGAAATGAGTTCTAACCAGAGATTAATTAATTCATTAATCCGGACTATAAATGAACTTCTATGTAATTACCTGAATAATCTTATGTTATTATGCTATCATATTGGACTATATGTTTTTATATGTTAATCTTAGTGCACGGTTACCTTGCTCAGTACGTAGCGTACTAATCACCCTTTTCATGGGTGCTACTCATTCCCATGAGCAAAAGGCCCTTCTGACTTTGTGCAGGTGGGTGATACTTATTTTGATG
The DNA here is from genome assembly GCA_039764185.1 of Tamarix austromongolica. Lineage (NCBI taxonomy): Eukaryota > Viridiplantae > Streptophyta > Magnoliopsida > Caryophyllales > Tamaricaceae > Tamarix > Tamarix austromongolica. The sequence goes on along the minus strand of CM077816.1, from coordinate 90,972,711 downwards.
CCTTCGATGTTTATGAGGCATCAGGCGAGGCTGAGTGCTGAATCAGACCTAGGTCGTGGATCGAGAGTGGCGTGACCAGACTTTCCAATCATGATTTCTGTATTTGTTTCTAGCTTTTTAAGTCATAAATTTTATCGTTAGTAAACTCATTTCCTTCTTAGTAACTTTGACTCGAAGCGTTGTATCATGACTATTTGGTTTCGTACTCTAAGTTTCATCTCATAACTATTTAGGGCTTGTTTGGTATGGGAATAATAGGGGTGGAAAAAATTCCCCCTATTTTATATCTTTTATATTAAGTATTTAATAATAATAAATATATTTTTAATAAAATACCCATTTTAGATCAAATTAACATCTAAAATGGGTATTCATTAAAAAAAATTATTTAATTTTAACTAGATTATATAAGATATATAAAATATGGGGGTAATTTTTCCACCCCTATTACCCCTAACAAAACAAGCACTTAATGCTTATTTGTAGTCTTGTTTAGATTTGATTTTTGTTAACTATTATCTCCCTTTTAGCCTTAGCACTTGGTACTGAGACCGGTCGGAGTGAACCGGTTTGGTACTAATTGTGGCGGTAGCATCCCCAAATTCACAAATTTTAATTTAATTTCTTCTGTTTTAATAAAAAAAAGTAGTGAATTTTGGAGTGTTACAATTTGGTTGCATTAAATTCCTTATACATCAATATAAGGAAGGAGGGTAAATAGGCTGCATGTGTCTCATTAAAAAGAAGAGAAATGGGGGAAAATTGTTGGTGGAAGGCAGTGATTGGTTAAGTGATGATTTGCGGTAATGATGGAGGAATATTTGCTTACTAAGGTGGCATGCAAAGAGCTGAATCATGAGCACAAGGAGGAACGAGGAAAGGTTTGAGATGGCATGATACGAGAGGAGAAGGTAAAGGGGACGATATGATAGAAATTTTCATGTGTTATAGGGTAAGATAATATAATAATTAAGAATCTTTTAGGGAATTTACCTAAGATTACTGAAATGCCCTGAAAATTCTAATTTTATTGTTTATTATTAAATAAGATTTTATTATGAAAATTAATTAAATAAATTATTTTTTTATAAAAGGGAATTAATTAGGGCAAATTAAGAAGAAATTTATAAGTATTTCAATTAGGAGGAATTTGGGTATTTTAGCTAATTAGGAATTTTATTTTGGAGATTAATTAAATAAATTATTTTATCTAAATTAAGAAGGAGAAAATAGTTTCAAATTAATATTAATTTCATAAATAATTTAATTGAAGAAAATTAGAGTGATTTGCTAATTAAAATGGAATTTATGGAAAATCTTTTAAAAATTCTAATTTAGCCTAAAAAGGGATTTAAATATTATTTTATTTAAATATTATTATTTTTAACTATCCCAATTATTTTAATTTATTTATTTAATCTAACCCTCCTATTTTTCTTTCTCCCTTTTCCCTTTCTTTCTTCCTTTTTTCTTTCTTGTCTTTCTTTTTCTTTTCTTTTTCCTTTTTTTCCCCTAACCTGGGCCAACCCAGTGGCCCAAGTCTCCTTTTTTCCTTCTTCCTTTCCTTCGGCCCAGCCCGCGCAGCGCAGCCAACCTCCTTCCTTCTCCCTCGTCGTGCTGCGTTTTTCTTATTTTCCCACCGAAACTCTGAGTTTCAATTAATTTTCTCCCTCACCTCACGCTGATCGCTTGGTCTCCTTCTTTTCTTTTCTTTCTTTCTTCCCCAAACTGCCCGATCCCCCTTCTTCTTCTTCCCCAACCTTCGCACCTGCCATTCCCGCCGACCTTCGACCTGCAACTTCTTCCGATCGACTAAAAATTTCAGCGGCGACTACGCACGATCGCTGCCCACCTCCCCCTCTCTTCCACGTTAACTCATCGAACACACCTTCCTGCCCACTCCCCTCTCCTCGCACGTTTCCTTTTTCCCAGCCAACTACCTGCCATGTTCGGCCTAGAATTTTACCGACAACCGTCGCCACCGGTGAGCCCAACTGACCTGCCCCGACTTCCCCGTATTCCCTTCAACCTTACCTCCCACACTTAGCTTATAAATATCCCTAAACCAACCCTGGGATCGAGTTCCGTTTTCGAACCCAGAAAAATGACCCTTTTCGCCACCGCCCCTTTAGTCGTCACTTCCGCCTCCTCCGGCCAACACCGCCGCCCATTCTGGCCACCCGTGCACTCCTTGCACCGCCCCTAACTAATTGTGCCTTCCTCCTCCCTCAATTCTTCCTGCATGAGCCACCTTGGCTATGCAAAGTTCTCTCCTCAACCAAACCATTTTCTGCCACTGCCGCCCTTCGAACCACCATTAGCCACCTCCTCCGCTTCTTTTACCTCTCAAATTATTCTGCAGACCACCCTCTACCTTCGCCTATCCTGCTTTCCCTCTTCCTCCCTCTCCTCCTCTCTTTCTCTCCTTCTTCTCCATTCGGCCACCGCCACCGCCGCCGTGCGCCATTACCTTTGGCTGCACCGCCACTTCCATTCCGCTCCTCTCCCTCTAGGCATTCTTAAACAACCCAACTTCCACCTCCATTCTCCCTATCTTTTTCTCAGCATTCAATTTTTCCTTTTTTCTTCTCTTTTTTCAACCGCTTCTGCCGCCGCCGCCGCCGTGCACCACCGCCGGTGCCGCCTATCCCCACCAGCCTAAGGTAAAACTAGTCAAAGCCCTAAGGAGGTGTGGGAGCGTGCTCCAAGACCGGTGTCATTTTAGGTAAGGGTGTTACTAAGGCCTTTTATGTGTTTATATGCATTATGTGCTTCGCATGCTATGTATCCTATGTTTATCATTATTAATTATGTCGTATGTGGTATGATGTGGAGTTAAAGTATATTTTCGTGTATTTGCATGGCATATGTATTATGTATATGTGATGATATGTGTTGTGACCTTGTAAGACATGCATGTGAGGATGTTGATGTGGTTTGTGTGGGGAGAAAGGATGAAAAAGGAGGATGGGAAAAGAAGTTGACCATGGGAGGTGAGTTGACCTAATTACTTTAATGATTCATGAGTGGAAGAATAAAATGGAGAATTTTAGGGTTTCGTGTGGGAGAATCTGATTTATGATTTTTATGGTTTTGTGTGGGAGAATATAATTTATGGTTTATATGGGGGAATATAATCTATAGTTTTATATGGGAGAATCTAAATTATGGTTTCGTATGGAAGAATCTAATTGATGTTTTTGTATGAGATGATCTATTCTAGGGTTTGGTATGGATGAATCTTTGGTTTTGTGTGGATTGAATTTAGGGTTTGCATGGTGGTATTTATGGTTGCATAGTATTAATGGTCGTATAGTGGTGTTAGGGTTTGTAAGGTGGTATTAGGGTTTGTATAGTGGTATTAGGGTTTGTATGGTGGTATGAAAGTTTGCATGGTGGTATGAATGGTTGTATGGTGGTATTAATGATTATATGGTGGTATTAGGGTTTGCATGGTGGAGTTAGGGTTTTGCATGGGAGTTAATGATTGCATGGGATGTGTAAAGTTTGCATGGAAGTGAAAATTACGTATGGAACGTTGACTTGGGATGTAAAGAAGGTAATAGAATAGTTATTTGGGTGTTTGGAAGTTCAAGGTGAAAAATAGTACGTAGGACATTATAAGGGTATGGAGGAGACTGAATTAGGGTTTGGAGTGATTAACTATAGGTTTGTTGTGGTTAACTAAGGTTTGGAATGGCTAATTATGGTTGTTATGGGTAAATAGGGTTTGGAGTGGTTAACTATGGTATGTTGTGGTTAATTAAGGTTTAGTGTGACTGCTTAGGGTTTTTGTTGTATCATGTGTATTTGGTGATTAAAGTGTAATTATGATTGTGGAATTTTATGAATTGTGATGTGCGAAGTATAAAGAGAATGATTCGTGCGTGTCCAGAATGAAAGCTTTCGAATAAGATACTTAAAACATTAATTATGTAAAGTGGAAGATGTTGAGTCGGGCCCAGACCGATCCACCGGCATAATATTGGCAGGGAATGTTTCCCTCGCGACCGATCCACAGGCTAAAATAGTGGCAGGGCATGTACCCTCGCGACCGATCCACCGGCTATAATAATGGGGGATCCCGAGCTCAACAAAATCAAACCCTACAGTTGCTAAGACATGGGAAAGACACTAATTACTTACAGTGGAACACCGTACGAGAAAGGGGCCAGACCGATCCACCGACTTAAAATAGTGGCAGGGTATGTCACCCTCGCGACCGATCCACCGGCTAAAATAGTGGCAGTGCATGTACCCTCGCGGCCAATCCACCGGCTAAAATAGTGGGGTTCCCGTACTCGTATGGACTTGATAAAGAGCATGGTGTGAAAACATTTCGATAAAGGATTTATGAAGTAATTAATCTAAACTATATTAGATCTTGGCATTTTCATCTGATCGTTCATTTGCCTTTATGTTATTGTGTTGGTGATTATGCCCTGTTATTATTCTGCATGGATTATGTGCTTATGTGTTGGCCTTAGTGCTCGGTTACCTTACTCAGTACGTAGCGTACTGATCACCCGTTTCATGGGTGCTGCTCATTCTCACGAGTAGTATGTCCTTCTGACTTTTTACAGGTGGGCGAGACATCAGTCGAGGCTGAGTGTTGAGCATAATTTGGCTTGAGGTTTGAGAGTGTTGTGGCCGGATTCACTCTTCTCGTTATTTTATATTCCGTCTATTATTTCCTTTGTATTGAATTCATCCAATCTGATTTATTATCTTGCATTGAGTTCTTTAAATGAATCTTTTACCCGTTGTAAGCTATTTCTCTTTTGGATATGAATAATAATTCTTTATGCGTACTCTGATTTCTATGTTATTATTTCTTTAATTCATTTTATGAAATCTTGGTTTAAGTTTTGTATTAATCTTTTTAGCCTTAGCACTTGGTACTGAAACGGTCGGAGAGAACCGGTTTGGTACTAAGTGTGGCGGTAACATCCCCAAAATTCATGGGTTTTAATTTAAATATTTCTAATGTAATTTATTCCACTTTTTAAAAAAAAAAAGTAGTGAAATTTGGGGTGTTACAATTACATATTCTAAGGAAAATTGGTACCATAGGATTATTCAAAGATGAATTAATGGATAAGATTAGATCTAAGCATGAAGGTTTCACAAGGGTTAGATAGAATCCAAGTAGAGAAATATAAATTTTTTGATAAATGATTATGTGGGAGAATGCTGAACAATAATAAAAATAAAGGTAAAATATCTTAAATTTATTTTTATCTCCAAAACATAAAAAATGTATTGATCATCAAAGTTTTGTAATTTTTAAATAATAAGGGTTAAATTGAAGCTTAAAATGCTATAAAATGTAAAATGAGATGCAAATAATACTTTTTTGGTTAAATTTTTGTTTATCACTTTGAATATGACAAGGAGACTAAAAAAAGTCAAGAAATTCACTTATGGGTAAATTAGAATAATTAGGAAGAAATTGGATAGCCAAAAGTGGTTTAGAACTCTCATGGAAGATAGAATTGCAAGAAATGTTGAGAAAGTGAGAATAAAACTTTTCTTAAACGCATAAAGGGTTTTCAATATCCTAACAGATATAATAAAACATGTAAAAAAGATAATCTTTATTTTGAAACCAAAAAGGTTCTAAACTAATAAGGGTTTTCATAAATTGTGGTATTACACCAAAACAATTTTCTTATGGACAACATTGTCACCATGGTCTTACAAGTTATGGAAGGTGACACCTAAAACTCCCATGAAAAAAAATGCTTTAGCTACAAGAATTTTACTTATTTGCTACAAATGTTGTCATAGCTTATATGATTATTTGTTGTAATTCTCTCATAATTTCATTATAAAGTGAACGTAGTACAAAATCATTTTGAATATTATCTATTAGATGACATATATCCAAAGTGGGTGACATTTGCCAACACCATACCACTTCTTCAAAGGCTCAAGAGAAAGTTGTTCACAGAGTACTAGGTATCTATTCATAAAGATGTTAAGCATTCATTTGGGTTGCTATAAGAACGTTTTCCAATTCTTTGCAGTGTGTCACATATTTGGGAGAAGGAAATAATGAAGCATATAATATATATGTGCATAAAATTACATAATATGATTGTTCCGAATGAAAAGGATACATATTTATGTAATTTTCCTTTGGTGAGTTTCCTAAGAATTAGTTAATTTTTTCTTTACCATTTATACATTATATTGTAGAATGATTGAGAACACGGTTGGCAGCTGATACTACATTTATAACAAAAAAGTAAAATTAAAACTAATTACTGCTACCATTATTTTGGGCTATTATTTTTTTTATTCATGCATATTAAAAATTAATACAAATAATATATAAATTAACTAAAATAACCTATCGAAAGTGAATAATATATATATATATATATACCACAAAAATTATTTTCTAATGTTCGTCAATTTAGTAGGCGGAATATTAAGTATGCTTGTAATGGAAATACAAAATGATTAGTACCAATGTGGATGTTCTAATACCATGTTTGGTTACAAGGTATGGGAATATAAGTGGGGAATGAGAATGAAAATTGGAGGCTTTTATTCCTACTAATCCATTACTTGAGGAGGACTAGTAATTTGGACATGGGAATTATGTTGGAAATGTCAAATACTAAAATATCCTTGATTAATTATAACTGCTAACCTAGCCATCATATCTATGTATTGCATGCCTCTTTTCGTTATTATCTCTACAGTTGTACGCATTTCTATTTTGCTCGTCAAGCTATTGATGGTTCTAATTAGCTATTAGTTATTAACATTTCTTACATGTTGATAGTTGTATCAATTTAATGAACATTTATGGTGGACACTTGTGAAAAATAGTTGTAATATTTTAGATTGAAATGTCTCGTTCTTCAATTATGTTTGATAGTTTGGACTTTAAAACTATGACATAAATTTTGGATCGATAATGAAGTTGATACTCCAAAAAGAATAAAATATTTATCCATTACATTTGTAATGTAAAATTAATTTTTCATAGTGGATACAAAAATTAATGTGTGTGATATTTGCTGAGATTTAAAGGTAATAAAAGATATTGTAAGTTTTCAATTTTTCCTACAATGAACTGATAATTTTAAATAAGTAAGATTAATTTTATTTTTTAGGAAATTAAAAAATATCTTATCAAACGTAAATACTAAATATCCAATAATGATATTATTTAAAAAATTATAATAATAGTTGATTATATCTACACACAAAACTAGATATATTGTAAATTTAAAAAGAATATTTTAGTAAATGGCAATTCCTTGAGCTCGTTAACTTCCTAGATATATTATGATTTTAAAAAGAATATTTTAGTAAATGACAATCCCTTAAGCTCGTTAATTTCCGCTCCCAATCTCACCATTTAATTCCCAAATTCTTATTCGACCCTGAGTTCCGAGAAATATCAATGTCATGAAATTCCTTGATTTCTATCCGTAAAGGATGAATCCAAGAAGGAGGACATGCCTGTGGCCACGCATCTAGCACTCAATGATGGTTTCGCTACGGAGATTGGACGATGAGAACAACGACTAACAATCAAGAACATCCAGGTGTAGTAGCTTTTAGTGAGACTAGTTGATTAAAATCCTTCTTCGATCGGCAATGGTCGCCGCCAGCGGTTGCATTATGTATCGGTATGATCTTATTTAGCGTCAAACCTGAAATTTAATTATTTGATTGCTTCGCTCGTGACAATCCGGGATTAGTCGATAGTGTTCTTTCTCAAACATAGAGCATGAGTGAATGATACTCTTAATGCAACAATCCGACTGATTCCGAAAATATTCATTACTATTAGTTATTCCAACAAAAATTAACACAATTCGTCAATTTTGGTCTACTGTCTACCAACTATATATGCTTAGAAGAGCTGAGAAAGCAGAAGAAACATACAAATACAATCTTATTATAATGCGAAATCAATCCGCTTATTATACAGCATATTATTATTGCGGATCTAATAATGTCCCTGCCAATTTAAATTTTATTATTATTATAACTACGACTACTATTTATTCTAGATTAAGCGTAACAGATAAGCCTGAGATTTAAGGCTGAAAAATCTATGGTACGATAGTATCCTAATATTTATTTGTAGCATATAAAGACGTTTTCGGATACTCCCTCGTGGTCGGGGCATATGGCCTTGTTGATGAGTTATAGCCACCATATCCTCGATCATACTCTTGGCTGTGATGATAAGTACCTGCCCTGACTGAGCTATTCGGGGAAAGCTGGTCCTTGGGCTCTCTTGCCGCCTCTATAACATCTCTTATATCATTCAGTGGAGCCACATCCCTATCCCTTATAGGTCTGTTGCTCCCATAACTGCTGTAATCACCATAACCATCATTAGTACCACCATGATTTTTCCACGTGCTGCTTCCATAACCCGTGGGCTCATCACAGCCATATCTGTGGTTTGTAGATGTGGGTAAAGGATGATTGCTAACTCTGGTCACATATTCCCTAATTTTTTGTGGTTGAACATTCATATTGGTGCCTGGTTGTTGGTACCCTGAGTCCGTAGCCCTTCGGATCTCGTGAACACGCACTTCTTCCTCTACGACATAAGTGGTTTGGACGGGCTTGGAGGCGTATTGATCAGGATAGCGACTTCCACCATAGGAGCCGGTGTAGTCATATGTTGGGTATGGCTCTTGTCCTCTTTTGTAGCCTGTGTAGCCTGGAGCATTGTAACCATACTGAGCCATATAGCTATGAGACTGTTTTTGTTGCTCTCTCAATGTAATGTGATTGCTTGTTATACTTAGTTTAGTTTTATCTTCTGTCATATATTTATAGGGAAATTTTTGCGAATTTGATTATGACTCAGAGGATGTCACAGAAACATTGATTTGATGGGAAGGATCGTATGCTATTTACATGGTGTGTAATTGAGGTTCTTACTTGGCCTTTTTCTAGCGACAAGAATATTATGTAAATGGGAATCATATTCTTCTTACAAGTAGTACCGTTTTACAGCCTGTGATCAGCTGGCCGACGTAGCATAGATCCGGTTATGAATTTTTTATTCATGTTGTGCGGGCATTTTAAGTCTGATGGAGGTCAACGTTTCGTTCAACCAATGATCGGTTGTGTGAACTGTGTTTATCAAAGGTCGTCATGCCATGAATGATGACAGGAGTCGCATTTTTTTTCCATGTAAGTTTTCTACAAAAATGGAAAGATCAGAGAATACACGGTAGCTATCATATGAGTTGGATTGCAAATGTTAGTAGGATACATCCTTCCCAAAAGGCGAAATCCCTCGCCTTAAGGGCCCCCAACCTGTTAGCCCGATAGCCTGATTGGAGGAGGTAAATCACGGTAGTCAGCGGTCAAGAAGGAGGTGCCCACCCCGTGGTACCCATAAGGAGCCACCCCCACATTGGAGAGTTGAAACTCCCACGCTACGGTTGCCACGAGTTTCGAACTTGGGTCATCCTTCCTAACTTCCTGAACCTCGACCACTGAGGTACGCCCGTGCGGGCATGTTAGTAGGATACATGGATATATCTAAGGTGGTGGTGAAGGTGTGTGACCACATTCCCGATTTTGATGCTAGTTGAGTCACCAGTAGGATGAATAACCGAGATCTGAAAGTTCGCTTCTTTTTTTTGGATAGTTAGCTACGTTAAGTTTGTGTTAATTCGTGTCAAAATATTGTTTTTTTGGAATTTTTCCTTCTATCTGAATTTTGGATAAGGATACCAACGGGGCATGTCTGAACTTACTTTTTACCTCCATTTTTTCTTATCAAGAAATCTTCAATCCTATTTTTGATGGGATTAAATTCTTACATCCAACTCAATCATTGCTCCATTCTTTGTCGCCGATTTATTTCATAAACTTGAAACCTGACCGCATCTCCAAAACTCAATTTCATCTCTGATATATAATCACATTTTTTTATATATTTTTTTAATTTATATTTTATATAAAAATAATATATAATATTAATATTGGAAAGGTTTGGAAATGAAAATTCTAAACAAAAAAATAATCCTTTATAAGAATCTCCCAATCCAAATCCAATCGAACCCAAATCCAATTTTCGAAATCTCTCCCCAAACTTGAATCGAAAATCTCTTATAGGACTCCAAATTCACGGAAAAAATTGTCATACTAATATTAGAAGTGACTAGTTTGATGTTGGTCTTATCCATATTAAAGACCCCTTCAACTTGGCAGAGAAGGAATTTCATTAATTGTCTCTCCTTGGTGTGGTGTATGTAACCTAGCGTCAACAATTTCTATCTAGGAAGAATCGGAAATCACACCCTAAAGTCTGTAAGACATTCAAATAATGTTGAATAAAGAAAGGAAATGAAAGGGAAGCTGACGAAATTATTATTAGAATTAATTAAGTATTGAAATTACAGATACATACATACATACATACATATATATATATATATATATATATATATATATATATATATATATATATATATATATAATGAGATGGACTGATTCTATTCTTTATCTCATAAGTCAGTGCAACAAATTCCACATATATAAGAAAGAGAATAGGCTAAGACTTAGACTTAGTCAATTGCTGAATATTTTCCTTCACCCCCCTCAATCCGAAGGAGGTAGGGTACATGCCCAGCTTGCGAACAGATGACTGATGCAGGGGACCGGACAAAGGTTTAGTAAAAATATCTGTAAGCTGAATGTGTGTTAGTATATAAGAAAGGCTAATGAGGCCTTGAAGCAATTTTTCATGAACAAAATGGCAGTCTATCTCTATGTGCTTGGTGCGTTTTTGATAAACCGGATTCTTGGCGATATGGATACTTGCTTGATTGTCACACTTAAAGGAACTAGGAGTAACTAAAGATAAAGACAATTCATTAAGTAAGCGCGTAAGCCATGCTAACTCAAAAACCACCCTTCTCATGGACCTATACTTAGCTTTAGCAGATGATAAAGCAATGGTGGTTTGTTTCTTTGATTTCCATGATAAGGGTGTATCTCCAAGAAAAATGAGATATCCACTAACTGATTTATGAGATAAATGACATGTAGCCCAATTTGGATCTCAATAAGCAATCAATGAGAAATTAGGATCAACAAAAAAAAGTATACCCTGACTGGGATTAGTCTTTAGGTATCGTACATTATGTAAGGCTACATCAAAATGAGTTGAAGTTGGCCTTTAGTTGAGCTGACTCAAATTTTGAGTAGCAAAGGCAATATCTTGTATTGTATGAACCAAAGAATTCAACTGCCCAATTAATTTTCTATAGGATGATGCATCTGCTAAAGGCTCACCCAAGACAGCATGCAAGTTCAATCCTGGTGTGAGATGACTTGAAATTGTGCACTTACTGTTCAAATGTTACTCTTCCAGCAACTGATTAATGTACTTCTGTTGATTCATATGAATCCCTTCCTCAACCTTGGTAAACTCCATGTCCAAGAAATAAGACAATTCACCCACATCCTTAATCTTGAATTTGTTGTCAAGAAAGTTTTTCAAGGTAGCAACTTCTAAAGAAGAGTTCATAGTCACTAGTATTTCATCCACATAAACAACTACTACTGACAACTCATCATTCCATCTTTTAATGAAAAGAGAATAGTCATTCTTAGATTGAATAAATCCCCTAGACTATAAAGCATGAGACAACTTAGCGTATCATTGTTGAGAGGCTTGTTTAAGTTCATAAAGAGACTTTTTAAGTCTACAAACCACACCAGGAGGCACTAAGAGACCAAGAGGAGGCTGCATATATATCTCTTCATACAAATCCCCATGCAAGAATGCATTATTTACATCAAATTGATGAATCGGCCAATTCTTCTTCACTGCTATGGCTATGAGACTATGCATAGATGTATGCAACAACTGGTGAAAATATTTCTTGAAAATCCTCCCCTTGTTTTTGAGTAAATCCCCGAACAACTAGCCTTACTTTGTGTCTTTCTAGGCTGCCATCTACTTTGTACTTAACTTTATATACCCACTTACATCCAATAGGCCTCTTCTCCTTAGGTTACTTAACCAACTCCCAAGTCTGATCTGCTGCTAAAGCATCAAATTCCTTTGCCATAACACTTTGCCAGTTAGGATCATGATAGTCTTGATGATAATATGTTGGTTTCGGAATTAAAGAAGGGGTAGAACTAGTAAAAAAGGCAAATGCAGACAAGGAACAACAGAAAGAAGGAGGACTAATGCAGGCATTAGGTAAAGTGTGTGTGCAATCACAAATGGAATTATCATGCAGACTGGTAAAATAAACAAAATTGAAAACATAATAATGTAAATGTTTAGGTACCTATTTAGTCCTGGTAGTTCTTCTTAATGGAATTGTATTGTTCAAGTCAGAGAGAGGAGTTTGAGAAGGAATAGGGGAATGTGTTTGAGGTGATTGAGAAGAATTTGTGGAGTCTGGACATTGAAGAGATGGAGAGCGAACCATTTGAGGTGTGGGAGGAGGAGAAAGATAATTATGTTGTGAAGTAAAAATTTCGTTGTTGATGTCTGACATAGGTAGAGGAATTATGCCAGAAGATGAAACATTGTGTGAAGTGGTGTGAGAATTAGCAAAGGAAAAGATGTGTTCATAGAATTTCAAATCTCTGCTGAAATAGATTTTATAATTACGGAGATTGAGTAGTTTATATGCTTTCTTTCCAAATGGATAGCCCAAGAAAATAGCAGGAAAAGATCTCACTGAGAATTTATCTTGTGGTTTGGAAAGAATGGATGCATAGCATAGGCAACCAAAAACTTTCAAATGTGAGTAGGAAGATGGTTGATTGAAAAGTCTTTCATGTGGTGTAATAGAGTGAATGAATTTGGAAGGCAAACGGTTAATGATATACGCGACAGTGAGTACACTATCACCCCAATACTTAATTGGTAATTTGGATTGGAACATGAGAGCTCTAGCCGTTTCAAAGATATATTTGTGTTTTCGCTCCACTACACCATTTTGTTGGGGAGTGTAACTGCAGCTGGTTTGAAGTATGAATACCTTTTGTGTGAAAAATTCTTTGATAAAATGACTAGAACTTAGCTCGGGTACATTATCTGTTCTTATGATTTTTATTTGTTTCTGAAATTATGTTTGGATAAGGTTATAAAAGTTTGTGATCAAGGTAAAGACATTACTCCTAGAGCTGAGCAGGTGCACCCATGTGTTCCTAGTATAATCATCAACCATGTTTAAGAAATATTTATGACCATTATATGTCAGTTTTTTATAAGGCCCCTATATATCCACATGAACTAACTCAAAAGGAGAGGAAGTAGAGACAGTACTGAGAGGAAATGATAGTCGATGTTGTCTGGCTTGATGACAAACAGGGTACAGATCAAAGGTGGAATTGATTTTATTAACATTAATAGGAATATGAAGTAAGCCACTGATTTTATTGATGGGTATATGACCAAGACGAAGGTGCCAAAGCTGAAAACTGTTTTTCTCATCATAAATGGAAGAAGAAATACAAATGTCATTTTGAATCAAAACATTTGAATAGATAGCTTGAAGTCTTGAACAGGATCTCGAATGCAGGCTTGATTGACATTGAACATATATAATCCACCAATCAAATTATCAAGGACCGTAGGCTTCTTCATGAAAAGGGCCGACACCAGACAATGCCCATTAGTGAAATAAATGATGCAATTCAGTTGTTTAACCATTTTGCTAACAGAGAGAAGATTATATTTAAATGTAGGTACAAATAATACTTTCTACGAAATGATGTAGTTATGTAACTAGACTATGCCTATGGATTCTATTGCAACAAATTTTCCAACCCAACGACTTTTACAAATCACATCATCAACCATTTATACTTTATATTATTTAACTTTTAATTTATATCAATCTATATATAATAATTAATAGTTTTTCTACTATAATAATTTTTAAATTAATATTTTAAAATAATATTGGATTTCAATTAATTGTAAAATAACCTATTATATTTTTTCTACTACAATAATAATAATAATTAAAAAGTATATTACAACGGAAATACAAATACAATATAATTAATAAAAATATTACAACGGAAAGAAAAATAAAACAATATTACAAAAATATTAAAATAGAATTAAGGATTACAATAACATTACGAAATAAAAAATGGAAATATAATTCAAATAACATTACGAAAATATTACAATGAAAATAGAAATACAATAATATTACGAAAATAATAATTAATACAATGTATGTGAATATTAAAACATCGAGAATCAATACGAGCAGAAACTGTTTGTCGTATTCAAATGAATACAACGTATGTAAATATAAGTAGAGAAATTAACAAAATAAATATAACGTAAGAAATTAATAAAACAAATATAAGTGAAGAAATTAATAGAATAAAAGTAAATAGAGAACCTAATAAAATAAATATATGTACTTAAATTAATAAAATTAATATAACTAGAAAAATTAACCAAATGAATATAACTTGAGAAATATTGAAGATAAATGAATAAAAAAAATATAAGTAGAGAAATTAATAAAAAATATATAACTAGAGAAATTTTAAAAAATAATTATAAGATGAGAAATAAATAATTAATAAAATAATTATGACAAGAGAAATTTATAAAATATAAATAACTAGATAAATGAATAAGATTAATTATGTAGAGAAATAAATATGAGAAAGAGATGTAGAATAGATGATATGAAAATATGGGAAAAATGTATTTATAGATATAAAAATAATTTAGCGTTATTATTAACGATCATAAATTTTTGAATATATTAAAAAGAATGGTTCTAACGGTAATATTTAGGCTAAAAAAGTACCAAAAAGTATCCAAAATAAGTCCCGTCGGCATGTGAACAGTAGCAGCAGCAGACTAGCGCGTGGCTCACACTTGCCCGGGAAAAAATTTTCACCTGTTGTGCACGCCTAACAATGCCCTTTTATACTGATTTTTCCGTTGCTTTTCTAACATTGGGGTGCCTCAAAATTTTGAGGTAACCCAAACTTTGAGTTAAAATTTGTTTGCCTCCATTCAAGGCCTCAAATTTAAGTTTGGGGTTCTCCCACTACAGATGCTCTTACATTTATCTAATATCTCACTTCCCTAAGGAATAACAACTGTTCTTTTCATTACGTGTGGTGGATAGAAAAGTACAAATTGTGGCCATATATTAGTTGAAAACTAAATCATGACCATTCGACCCTAGAAATATATAGCGATGAAATACAAAACCTCTAGACAGTCTCTCTATTTCGCTAACGACATAAATTTATCCCGACTTCTCTTCCTTTCATCTTCACGCACTCATCTCAATAGTTATCACATTCCCTGATCTATGCTTTCTTTCATTCTGCCCATTCTACTTCTTTTACGCTGCTATTTTAAATCTTTTCTTGATGGTTTTTCCCAACTTTTCTTCCTATTTCGTTTATCTTTCTGATATAGATTGCCATAAGCTTAGCTTTACCAATTTAATCACGGTAATCTGCATATTTTTTTACGTTGCTGCAAATGACATCGGACTCTCAATATCGATTAAAAATCTATGATAAGTCTTGTTCAAATCTCGTCTTATATGAGTCATATGTCTGACCCAACACATAGATCTAAGTGAGATTTGTGTAATTTAGGCAATATTTTGTCATTTAGATATACTTTTCAATTGATTTCATATGAATGTGATAACTATTTGAATGGTTTTTTTTTCAAATCTAGTTGGTTATTGCTGGAATTGGATAAATCGATGTTTTGTCTACATCATGAGATATAATTTTCCTATTTTTTACTTAAATTTTTTTATTTCTCTAATTTTTGAAATTGTTGTAATATTTTTATTTTTTGGTGCATATTCATTCTCTATGGATGCATGCGAGTGTAAATTATTTCAACATATCATCACATCTTTAAATCTCGGTAAAATATTTATTTGAATATTTTTTTTAATCTAGTTGGTTATCGCTTAAATTGGATAAATCGATGTTTTGTCTACATCATGAGATATCATTTTCCTATTTTTTCCTATTATTTCTCTTGTTTTTGAAATTTTTGTAATAATTTTTTTTTATGCATATTTGTTCTTTGTGGTTGCATGCGAGTGTAAACTATTTTAACATATCATCCGCATCTTTAAATCTCAATAAAATATTTATTTTAATGTTTGCTTGTTTTCCAAATCTGGTTAGTTATTGGTGGAATTGGATAAATCAATGTTTCGTCTAAATCATGAGATATAATTTTCCTATTTTTTCCTTGATTTTTTCTATTCTTTCTCTTATTTTTTTTTACATTTTTGTAATATTTAATTTTCTAATGTATATCCGTTCTCTGTGGCTACATGCGAGTATAAATTATTTTAACATATCATCCACGTCTTTAAATCTCGGTGAAATATTTCTTTTCTAGTGAATTATATTTTCACTACTTTACAAATCTGGTGTAAAACTATTTCGTTGTCTAGGTTAATAGGGTAACATCTGGATTATAGATGAGATTAATATTTTTTTTCTATTTTCAGAAAATAGCTTTCGATGTTTAGATATATGTGAAATCTTTTGGACTATTCAAATATACTTGATAATTTTTGAAAATTAATCGGGCTTTGTGTTTATGATACATATCTAACTATATTATTGCCTTCTATAATGTGTGTTGAAATAGATGAATTTTAAGGCTTGTTCAAATGTTAGTCTTATATCACTCATATGTCTGGCCAGAATATAGATCTATATGATATTTGGCTATTCAAGTAATATTTTGTCATATATATATAGATACATACATACATACATACTTTTCAATTTTTTTGTAACGTGATACCTATTCCAATGTTTGTTTGTTTTCCTGGTTGGCTATTGCCAACATAGTGAGGTATAATCTTTCTATATTTTAGATAATTTAATATGTTACTTTGTTTTTTGATAATTGGTCAAAATTTCCACAAAGGAAACAGAAATAAAAATACAACAAGAGATAAACACCTCTAACAATCTAGCATAACCACCCTTAAGAAAAATAGTAAAAGTAAAAAAAAACAAAACAATACGGCTAACAACTATCCAAAATTTGAAAATCATCCACAATCTAAAAAAATTTGTCACTTTGGCACATGCTCTACAATGACATCAATCCAAAATAAGTTAATGTTATCCTGTTAGCACTTGGAAATTTTGGACAATATCACTGACAGTGTAGGCAAAATATGGATTTGTATCCTTCATCCATAAACCAACTCGAAACTGGACACTCATCAGCATCCACTTACTACAGACTTCTGCACTTTTAAAGATAATTTTGTTTCTACTTTCCCATATGATTCCAATAGTGGCAAAGAAGGCAACGGTCCAGATGCTATCTGTAACACCCCAAAATTCACTATTTTTTTTCTTTTCTTTTTTTTAAGAGAAAGTAATTAAAATAGAAATACTTAAAACCTTTGAATTCTGGGAATGTTACCGCCACACTTAGTACCAAACCGGTTCTCTCTGACCGTTTCAGTACCAAGTGCTAAGGCTAAAGAAAATATTTACGTTAACTCAAACTAACGGCTCATAAAAGAACTCGAAAGATCATACATTAAAATAAGAGTGCGTATAAAGAATCATAATTAATAATAAAATAGAAATCAGAGTGCGAAATCAAAATTCCTTGAAGGGAATAATCTTAAAATTTATAAATGGTTAAGTCGAAACACTTAACACAAGGTAATAAATTAAAAATAGTAAATGTGAATCAGAAGAAGTATCATAACGAAATGAAATCACATGAAGAAAATTACGGCCACGACACTCTCGAACTTTAAGCCAAAACATGCTCGACACTCAGCCCCAACTGATGTCTCGCCCACCTGCACAAATTCAGAAGGGCATACTACTCGTGGGAATGAGCAACACCCATGAAAAGGGTGATCAGTACGCTACGTACTGAATAAGATAACCGAGCACTAAGGCCAACACATAAGCACATAAAATCATGCATAAGAATAAAAGGACATAAAGACCATCATCATATCATAATATCGATCAATCATTCGGGTACATACATAAAGGCCCAAATTATAGTCCAGATTAATTATTTAATTAATCTTTTATCGGAATTCGATACACACCATGATTTTTATCAAATTCATGTAAATACAAGAACACCCCACTATTTTAGCCTGTGGGCCGGTCACTTGCGAGACAAAGTCCACACCACTATTATTCGCCGGTGGATTTGTCACTTGCGGGAAAAAGTCCACACCACTATTTCTGATCGGTGGATCGGTCTGGTTCCTGCTCACATGGTGTTCCACTATAAGTAATTAGTATATTTTAAACCTTTGGCAAACTCTGGTTTATATTTATTGAGCTCGAGTCACCCCACTATTATTGTCGGTGGGTCGGTCACTTGCGGGACAAAGTCCACACCACTATTATTACCGGTGGATCGGTTACACATAGGACATCATGTCCTAACCACTATTTCTGACCGGTGGATCGGTCTGGACCCGGCTCAATAATCTTCCACTTTAAATGATTAATGTCTTAAGTATTTTATTCATAAAATTTTTCCCAACCATGCATGACTAACTCCATGCAAAACCTTAGCTTTAATGCAAACCCTAGATACCATGCAAACCTTAGCCCCCATACAACCCTAGCTCCACGTACCAGATTCCCATGCAAACCCTAATTCTCCTGTAATATGCCACACTTCCATGCAAATTATAATTCCCATGCAACGTACCACACTTCCATGCAACCTCTAATTTCCATGCAACGTACCACACTTCCATATCACGCAAAACCAATACCCATACCATATCATGCAAAACCACTACCCATACCATATCATGCAAAACCAATACCCATACCCTCTTTATGTAAAACCCTAACCATTATGACATTTCATGCAAAACCTTATTGCTGCATTGTTACACTACCCATCATTATTTTACAACCCTAACATGCATGTCTTAAGGCCACCTCGCATATCATCACTTACAAATAAAACACATCCCATATAACAACCCAAGATCATACATGAACTCCACATCATATCATATACAACATAATTAATGATGATAACATAGAATACATGGCATATTCAGCACATAATGTATATAGACATACAATGGCCTTAGTAAACCCTTACCTAAAATGTCATCGGTCTTGGAACACGCTCCTATATTACTTGAGAGCTTTGATTGGGCTCACCTACTATGGAAAAAATACTAGGATTAGGTTTTCTCTTAAGAATGCTATTATTTCTAACTTACCCCAAGACCTTATTTTTAATTAAAAATTATTATATTAGAATTAACTCTACAAAATACTAGTAGAATATTAATAATAAAACTAATGCAGTTCAAAACAAAAAGGTCATATAAGGGTTTCTACCCTTCACCAAAATAATATGAGTAAAGATATAATAATAATAATAATAATAATAATAATAACTAAATATTATAAATAAAGATAATATCAAGAATAATAATAATAATAATAACAACAACAATATATAAGCTTTAAAATTTAAAGTGGGGTTTCGACCCTACTTATAACTAATGATCTACTATTTACTAATATTAATAATAAAATTAATAACATATATAATAATATTGAAATAACAAATATAATGATAATATTATTATTAATGGTTATAAGAACAATAGAAATAATAATACTAAAATACATAAGTGTGAATGTTAATATAAAATTAGGGCCTAGGATTTTCCAGAATAAATAAATAAAATGTTAACAATTATTATTCTAATAATTATAATATTAATAATAATAAGAATAATGATAATAATCATATAATAATTCAATTAATAACTTAAAATTCGAAACTAACAATATAATTATTTTATTCCCACTCTCCACCCTACAAGTACAATTCAGCATAAATTTTATATCAAATAATAATAATATTAATAGCAAGGAAATAATTATTATATTTTAATAGTTACTAATAAATAAAATAAAAATGGAATAATTTACAATAAATAGTAAATAATGACTAAGGAGGTCTAGGGGTTAACCTTGAGTCGGCGGGAATGGGCGGCACCGACGGGGTTCACGACGGTGGCTAGAAAAATAATCTAAGAGGGAAAAAGATGAAGAAAAAGATAGAAGGAGCCTGGGGAAAATAAAATAAGGTTATGGTTTGGTGGAGGAGGATTAGAGGGAGTTTTTGGGTGGTTCAGAGGGCAGTAGAAGTGGCAGAAACGGCGACGGACGACGGCGAAAAGAGCAGCAAACTTTGCACGGTTATGGAGGCCCGTGCAAGAAGAATCGAAGGTTGAAAATGGTTTAGTTAACTAGAGGGTGTTGTAGGGAAGAATTTGGGATACGGCGGTGGCGTTGAAGTTGGTTAACGGCGGCGGAAAACATGTCTGAAGCTGCGGTGGTGGGCGGTTCTCACTTAGGGTTTCGAGGAAGAAGAAGCTCCAAAAACTCCTACCATTAGGCTATTTATAGATGGTAGATGAGATAATAGGGTGTTGAAGCTCGACAGGGAGGTATTAAGGGCAAGAATTTGGGTGGCCAGTGGCAGTAATGGCTTGATGTTCGTTTTGGGGTGGTTCGAATTTCGCACGCTAGGAGAGAGAAAATGAGCGAGATTTAACGTCCAATAATTATGTCAATTTATTCCTAGAGTTAAGAGGAAGACAATGAGGTAAGAAACGACCAGTGTTAATCACCGTAGCAGGAAAGGCCATTGATGGCGGCTAACATTGCAGCGTCGTCAACGACGGGGAAAAGAGGAAGAAGGAAGAAGAAAGAAGGCGGACCGGTCAGCCGGGAAAAAGAAAAGAAAAAAAGGAGAACCGGGCTGGTTGGCGTCGGTTTCTACCTTCATTAAACTGAGCGCGTCGTTTCATCATTAAAGAAGCAAAAACGCCGTGTTTGGGCGTACACAGGAGATGCCAGCGACGCTGGACCACAGGAAGAAAAAGAAGACGGTGGGTTGGGCCGCGTCCAAGCCCAAATGGCGGAAGAAGGAAGAAAAAGAAAGAAAAGAAGAAAAAGGAGAAAAGAAAAGGAAAAGGAAGAAAGGAAAAAGGAAAAGTTTAAGATTTTGGGTTTAAATAAATTAATTAGAATATTCTGGGTATTTAACATAAAATATTTACTTAATAAAAATATTAAATTCCCTTTTTAGGTTAATTTAGGGTTTTTAAAATAATTTCCATAAATTCTATTTTAATTAGCAAAACACCCTTAATTTCTCCAATTACATTATTTATAAAATTATTATTAATTTAAAACTATTTTCTCATTCTTATATTAAATAAAATAATTTATTTAATAAATTTATAAAATAAAAAGCTTAATTAGCTAAAATACCCAAGTTCTCTCCTAATAAAAATACTTATAAATTTATTCTTGATTTGCCCTAATTAATTTTCTTTTATTTTAAATAAAATAATATACTTAATTAACTTTTATAATAAAACCTCATTTAAATATACTATTTAAAATTAGAAATTTTTGGGGCATTTCACTATCCTTTAAAGCCCTTCTTTAAAAACTCAGCAAAGCTAAGAAGACATCCATAATACTCAGTGGCATCACCCATTTTGTCCCGAGTCATTTACATATTTTGTATCATAGCTGACCGGTAAAGGAACAATGCAAAAACAAATGGTTAAAGATCTTTAATTCTGTATGGCAATAGGGGCAGCTAGCATTCTGTGGGCTAATAAGTCGGAGGCCAAGAAGCTTATCTTTTGTGTTAAGTTTTTGCTGAAACACACACCAAGCAAGAAACTCATTACGCCAAGGGGGGAAATCCACTCCAAATTCTGTTGAAATATTTGCAAGTACCTCTTAAATCAATTTCCTCTTCCCAGTGTACATCACTAAACGATCTAACCAAAAACCTCCCACTTCTGTCTTTACCCCAAAAAACAATATCTGATCTTTCTTTATAAGGGAGAGCTTGATTGATGATTTGTAGTAACTAACGTTCACTTTCCCCTTCCCACATAAAAAGATTTCTTCTCCACATGAAGTTCTAATGCCATACAGCCCCATCCCACACTCCCATATTTGCTATCTTTTTGTCTTGTTGGCGAGACACTGAGAATAATATTGGAAAACTCTGACACAACTTTCCTTGACCAGTACAATCGTCATGCCAAAAACTAAACATCTTCCCATCACCTAAGCTGAGCTTCAAACCCTACTTATCTCACCCAACTTTACTATTTTTGTCCATGTGCCTCTACTTCTACTCCATCTTGGTATCTCGAGCACCTCTTTTTGATTCTTTGAATAGATGGCTTGGATAACCGACTTCCACATGGCTCCATTAGTAGTGAAATATCGCCACCACCATTTAAACAGTAGAGCACTGTTTTTAATCACCAGATCATCAACACCCAAACCTCCCCTTTGCTTCAGTATTTAAATGGCTTTCCATCTTATCAGGGGTAAACTTTTCTTGTCTTTGTTTCCAGACCAGAAGAAATTTCTTTGAATTCTAATAATTTCTATGAATACGCCTTTAGGGATCTTAAAAAGGCTCACATAGTAAAGAGGAAGGCTATTGAGGACACTTAAGATAAGAACGAGTCTTCCTGTCCTAGTGAGTGTTCTTGCTTTCTAGCTGCTTAGCCTATCCCGCACTTTTTCAACCATTGGTTTCCATGTCAACATGCTCCTTGGATTAGCTCCCAATGGAAGTTCCAGATAAATGATCGGCAAGCTACTCATACAGCAGTTAAGAATACTTGTTATTGAGGTCAGTAACTCTGAATCAGCACCCAAATTGATCAACTTTGACTTTAAGAAGTTTATACACAAACCAGAAACAAGGTAAAAATAGTCGAGCAGTATTCTCCAATTTCTAACCGAGTCCTCTAATGCCGAGCAAAAAACCAACGTATCCTCAGCGTATTGAAGGTTGGTCACCTCTAGCTAGTAACTACCAATATTAACACCTTAGATCAACCCCAAACTAATAATTCTTCTGATAATCTAACTCAAACCTTCGGTAGCCAAGACAAAAAGGAAGGGGGAAAGGGGGTCCCCTTGTCTGAGACCTCTCTTCATTTCGAACAGAGGGGAAGGAGTTCTGTTCTCTTCTTCTATAATTCTTCTTTAATTTCTAATATAGTTTTTCCCTTTTTTTTAGGTTAGGCTAGTGTAATATCTTTAACAAATAATCTAAATCTTTCAATCTCAAAAGATATAACTATTTATGTATATTGATATCACTTATTAAACCATTTCTCTATGAGTTAAAGTGTTCCTTTATAGTGACTTAAATTTTCACTACTTTATAGATTTTGTGCAAAGCTATGTGTTTGTTGACCTTTATGGTATAGCCTTTGGATTAATGATGTAGTTGGTATTTATTTTATTTTTTTATATATTTTGAAAAAACATTTTCTGATGGGTAGATTCTGGTGAGATCTTTTGGACTTGTGAAATAAACTTACTATTCTTTTGCTCATTTTTGATAATTAATTGGAGTTTGATTTTATCATGCTTATCTGGATGTATTGCTGCCTTTTATGACATGTGTTCAAATAGATAATAATGTGTGTGGGATGGTGTAATCTTCACTTATGTGGAACTAATGGTTCGAATTGAGTTCGGATAATATGATAAAGGCTTGGTGATGGTAAGTTAAAAGAATAAAGCTTCGAAAGTGATGTAAATAAGATGATGGTGGTTCAAATTATGGTAGAAGAGTGATGATGGTGATTCAGTGATGAGGATTTAACAATGATGATGGTTCAGATGGAACACACTAATTAATATATGCATTCAATGATGGATTGATGATGATGCTTAGCGTCGAAAGTTAGGGTTTGGATGCAGGTAGGAATCGTGGTTTAGGGTTAGGGTTAGGGTTGGGTTGGAAAAGTGGGAATAAAGTGGTGTTTGGTTATTATGGATGGTTTAGGGTTTCGAATGAATGGTTTAGGGCTTCGATTTTGAATACTGATTTAGGGTTTGGTTTAACCAAGAATTAGAGTAGGATTTTGATGGTAATTAGGGCAGGAAAATATGGATTAAGGATAGTATAAAGGATATGGATTAATCTATAATTCACACAGACGAAGAGATTAAAACTTTCAAGCTAAATTGTTCACACATATTCAATTTACTTGAGTTTGAACTCACACAAAATTCCTTCAATGTTGATCTTTAACTTCAATTCAATTAAATCTTTAATTTTCAATGCCATATGCTCGACATTCGTACATAAAATAACCTTTCTACCACTAGCTAAAGCATATTCCAAAATATTCCAAGCTAAAAGATATTATACTAACTTTATGCTAACTTTATTCTCCTACTTTATTACTTAATTAATAAATTAGTTAAATCACTTAATAATGCTTGAAAATCCTACCAATACACTCCTCATGCACGTGGTCATTCCCTCCTTGCATGCCATGCACATACACGTAGACTCTTAGTTACTTGTTTGTTACATTTCGAACAACGTAACCCTCTGTTGGTCTTTAAATTTACAGAAGACACTCTCTAAATAAAGAATAATTGGTTCCATAATTATGAAAGTCAATTCTTGAGTGTTTGCTCCTGCATCAGATAATTTATAAGGCTTGTTCAAATCTCACCTTATATTAATTATATGTCTGACCAACACTTACATTGACATAAGCTCTAGCTAATTTAAGTAATATTTTGTCATATACATCTATTATTCAATTTATTTGTTTTGAACAACATATTTATTCCAATGTTTATTTCTTTCCTGGTCTGGTTGGCTATTTCTATGATTGGAAAAATCCGTCAACTTGTCTATATTGTGAGGTATAATCTTTCTATTTTTTGGATAATTTAAAATATGAACTCTCTTCTTTTTGTATTTTTCTAATTATTTTAATTTCTAATGCATGTTTGTCCTTTTTAGGGGTAATATTAGTGTAAATTACTTTAATAGATAATCCAGATCTTTCATTCTTGGTAAGATACAATTATTTCTCGATGTTGATGTCACTTGTTTGACCATTTGCCTATGATTTAATTATTTCCTTTCTAATAAATTAAACTTTCAATATTTTATATATTTGGTGCAAAAGTCTATGTTTGTTCAGGTTAATTAGGTAACCTATGGAATTTATATATGCCACAAAAGGTATCTTTTTGGATGTTTCAAGGAAAAAAAAACTCAATTTTTAGTTATGGATGAGAGTTTTTTTACTTTTCAAAAAGGATAACAATTTCTTTGCTTATTTTCAAAAATTAATCCAACTTTTTTATGATGCATGTATGGGTATATTATTGCCTTGTATGATGTGTGTTCTAATATATGCTTCATGACATATGATATTTTCTCACTTGTAATATTCTTTTATATGATTAATTTTGGTCTATTTTTTATATGATATTTGCCTTCTATGATGTATTTTTATTAATTGGTGAGATATGAATGCTAAATCTTATCTATGTTTCTAAATTGTTAAAAATTTTAATTTTTTGGGTTGAAACATTGATTTGTATAAAACTTGCCTAAAATTATGATTTCTAATTTTTTCTTATATTGATAATAATATAATTTCTTGGTTATTTATAGTCTTTCAAATATAGCTAAGACCTAGGTGATTTCTTCAAACCACAAAGTGGCTTACACGAATTTTGAAAAGTTATAGGACATTAGTTTTATTTTTCAAATAGTTTTATTTGTATTTAATTTTCACTAATATTCTCAACAATAATATTCTAAAGTCTTTGGGAGCATATTATGCTTGTTTTTCCCTTGAAAAAACAAGTTTTCCCCTCTTAGTTGCATGTATTTTTAACATATGTTTCATGGTAATATTTTTCCTCTTATTCCTTCTAATGGTATGCCAAACATGATTTGAATATGTTCGAATGACAACATTTTTGCATTGATGTTAAGTTAAGACAAACATAACAGGCTGAAAATTTATTTAATTTTAAGCACTTATATAAGATTTATATTGTAAAAAGAAATTGAAAACACACATCTTTTTGTTTAATGATCAAAAGTGGCATGCATGTTACTTTATATTAACCCAACAATTAGTTCACATGGATGAATCTTTCTTCTACAAAAATTAGTATGTTGAAATTTTATTTAAATTATATGCATATTTGAATTTCTATGAATAGTTAACCGTTAACGTTATCCATTTAATTGTTGTATGTTCTTCAAAATACTATCATATAACGTACGTATGGATGCAACATAAATATGATATGAATAAATATTCATAATTTTCATTAACAATTAATAGTTTCTATAATTTTTTTTACCAATTAATCATATAATGAATTAACATAGGAATGAATTGCAAAAGTAAATCTACATAAAACATACGTATGAAGTGAAGTATCAAGTAAGAATAATAGGGTACCTATGGAAGAGGTGTCTCCTCTTGTTCTTTTTCCTGAGATTGTTGTACTCTTAGTTAATTTCCTCATTATTGGAATATATGTGGTTAAAATTTGTCCTAAAAAATAAATATGATTGTGATATATCAATATGTAGAAAATGTTGTAAATAGTGAACATGAATGATGAACAATCATCTCACCCTTTAATTATTGTTTTGTAGCAATAGAACATATTGGTGGGTGGTGTTAAAATATAACAATCTTGTCATTTGAAATTGAAAGTTAGAGGGAAATATCTTTATATGTTTGAAAATGGGAAATGTTGAAAACATAATAATTTAAAGTTAAATCATTATGTCGAATAGGCACAATATTATTATTTTGTCCACTATACTTTTGACAAAAAAAAAATTTGAAGCTATGATAATGCATTCTATTATATTAATATTGTTATATTTTGATGGGGCGTCTAAATTGTTGTAGGTCATAATATATAATATATATTTTTGGGTAGGGTAAACATTAGTTCCTTATCATAAGTTGTCATCAATGTTATAGATCATTGAATTGGTTACAAAAATTAAATCATTGATTATTGCCTCAATAAGTTTTGTAATACTTTACATATTTGCGATGGATATAAGTTTTGACAATTTTTCTCTATTTTAAACTTGAAACGTGCATATGCTTTTATATTGTTCACAAGTGTCATTTTTATTGTTCCATGAAAACTACATTTTGAAATATACTATTTATATCCATTTATCCATGTCCTACTGTTGTGAGAAAATATTATATGGATAGGGTTTTTGTTTGATATTTATTACTTATGTATTTGATAAAGTTAACTTATATAATAAAGATGGGCAAGTTTATATTCTTGCTACAAGAAATTAGTACGTGATAATACTTCAACAGTACACTATAATTAAGCTCTTTCCTAATACATAATTAGAGCATATAAGATTGAAAAATGTGCACTATTAGGTTAAGTCATAATGACCATTGATTGAAAAAGGAGAAAATTAAACTTAAAATAAAAATTAGCCAATAGATGTAGATCTTCTACTTCTGGTATCCTTCTCTCCCAACTTTCATATATGCTTACAACCTCTCTTTCTTGACCCTGATTCTTGCTTTTTTGTTTGGAACACATGTTGATAGATCTCGAGCTAAACATATTTTTACATTATCTTCAACATTAATTGTTGGACGACATTCTTTTTGTCCTTCAATTGGTGTTGCTACTTCATCTTTGTTAAAAACATATTAAATTTGTAAACAAAAATGTGTACTTTTGAAGGAGGTAAATATGTAGTTTGCATAAGGTGTTAGATAAAGTAACCTATTTACAAAAATTAATTCACTGATAATTTTTATTATAGTATTTACCTGTTCTTTAGCTTCAATGTTATGTAGTCTTGATAATTTATCAAAGTCTCGACCTTCTACATTACTTGGTACCCCATATTGAGCCACTAAACTTTGGTCAGTTGACATTTTCACAACATATGGGCTGCCATGATTTTCTTTTACATGGACTTGAAAAATTGCCATATGGTCTATTATTGCATTAAGTTCACTTGGAATGTAATTCTTTTCTTGTTTCTGAAAATGCAATAACTGCCGTTAAAACTTATCCATCATAACATAATAAACAATTTTTTTTTTTTATTTACTTGATCATTTGATTCCTGAACCTCCAAAGTGGTGTTCCCTATTAGTTATCTACATTCTCAATCCCATATTAAAAGAGGAATGTTCCCAGTTCCATCCACCAATCTCACTTGGAGCTTGTATCTTAGGCTACCATTAATCTCTTTCTTATTGTACTTTTCAAAAACAAAATTATCACCACTTGCCTTCAGTTTCTTCAAACATGTTGTACATGCGACATAGTACCAGTCTCCAACAAGTCACAAATCCAACCACTCCTGCGTTGATATATAAATTTCCAACCTTGAGACAATTATTGAGTATATAAGTGTTTGTTTGGACCTACTTACTAAAAGTAGTTATTTAAGATAATAACTTATTTAAAAAAATTAAGCTAATTTTTTTTTTCAAAATAAGTGATTATCTTATATAACTACTTTTGATAAATAGCTCCAAACAAGCTATAAATTATGAAATAAATTACATGCTTCAGTTATCTAACAAAGTAGTATATAGGAATGGCATGGTTAATTGTTTTACACACCTAAGTTTCTTGCAATTGTTCAATATTTTTGAAATTTTGATTGCTCATTGATAACTCTTTAGAAATTGTAGATGTTGAATGTTGTGGTTGGTGAAGTATTATGTTGCTTGACCTTTATGCTGGAAAACTATGACATAATTTTTATAAAAATCATATAAAGTATTCATTAGAATCTAACTATATGTACAAGCATAAGAAATCTATTAATAAATACTTTGTTAAGAATTATTTAATCTCTTTCACTTCTTTTTGCTAAATAACTTTAATTAGCACTACTTTTCCAATCACATCTTCACAAAAAAAAACATATGAGAATATATGATTGAATAATTTATCTACATGATTGAAAAAGACTGCAATTTTTACCAATGAGTCATGTGCATTCCACACTCCGTAACTCTTTAAATGGTGTGAATGTGTAAGGCCTTGTTTGGTTTGAAGAAAATTAAGTGGAAAAGAAAATACAGAGAAAAGAAATTTGAAGGAAATAAAATGAAAGAAATTAATTTTCTTTACTTTGTTTGGTTGTTGAAGAAAATTTTGTGGAAAATATAATTCTTGGAAAATATTTTTAGTGTTTGGTATATAGAAAGAAAATTCTAAGAAAAGTTAAATGCTATTATTTAAATATTTTTATATATTTAATTAAAATTATAATATTATATTGATACATAAAAAATTTAATTACATTATCCTTATATTTTATATTTTTTTTATTATATATAATTTAATTAAAATTAAATATTTTTATTCTAATAAATATTTATTTTAAATTTTAATTTAATCTAAAATAAATATTTTATTAAAAATATATTTATTATTATTAAATATTTAATATAATAGACATAAAATAGGAGGAATTTTTTTTATCCCTATTTTAATTTTGGTAAAATATTTAGAGTAGGAAAGAAACGTTTTGTATTAACATTAGAAGTATCTTTTTTTTTTTTTGCTAATCAGTCGTCAAATTTGACCGAAATTAAATTGCATAATTTCGGTTAAGTTGCATATACTTTCGGAGAAACAGGAGAAAACTTCTGGATTTCACGAAATCAAATGAATTTACTGCTTCTGGGACTAGAGTACAATCAACCGAGGAAAAAAAAAGGTTTTTATGGGAATAAATTCTTTCATTGAAATTAATGATTGAAATTCACAAGCACCTACCTGGAAACAAGAAGGAATGGACGAGGGGAGCAAGTTGCGGGCTTGCAGCAAGCAGGGTGTAAGATGGAAGAATGAGGGGCTGAAGATTGATCGAGAAGAAATTTTTTTTCTTTTCCGTATTTTTCCTCAGCTTTTGACGAGGAAAAGATGCACGTATAACTTTCCTCCTAACTTTATTTGATATTTTCTTTCCTTTTAATTTTTCGATCAACCAAACAGCTGAAAATTATTTTTCTCTCGATTTTCTTTTCTTTCGTCGTAACTTTCCTGAAACTAAACAAACTCTAAAGAAATGTGGGGAATGTTTCTTGTTTTTCAAATAAATGACTACTGTTGTTGAAGAAGATGATAAAGTTGAATGCAGTTGTTTTAATTCCCATTTAGTTGTCAGCAGTAATAAATTTTTTTTTTACATAATACAGCTTCTCTTCTTCAAGCTTAGCTCTGTATTCTTGTATTTGTGCCCTACGAATTGTTATATGTACTCTTGTTTCTTGAATTGAAAATTTTGTTTTAGCATTATATAATGATAGAAAAAACATTGCAATTGAAACTGAAATATTTATTGGTTTAAGGATTACCTCACTGTCATGGAATATGCATTCCAACGAATAAGCTTCTTCTCTATTAGCAATTGTTGTCCTTCCATAAAGGCGGATTAGCCTTAATTATAAAGCCCATTTTGTGTGTGTTGGATTTATCTCCCTAAGCAATGAGAATAAGGTCATTGTTGATTAAATCTGCAATATATATATTATTGTTAGTACTGATGTCTGTAATCATAAACTCTACCTCAAAATGAAATGTTTTTATACCGTACGGAAGTAATTTTTTTTAGTCTGAAACTATGAATTGACTGCTGCTGAATAAATTACAAATATTTATACAAGTCTGAATATTAGACATAGATGGAGAACATCGCTCAGATTTGGACACTTGGCAAATTTATAGTCATTGATTTTTTTTCCTAACATTTAAGTCCAAACTATCTATCCTAGACATGTAAAATAAAGTCATTTATTACTATTTTATTTATTAACAGATACACAGAATATCTGTACCAAATTGTGCAATGGTTTGGGCAGGAATTTTTTTTTTTTTTTTATGTACTCTGCTTTTACAAGATACTCGTAAGTGATAGACCTATTAAATGAAATATTGTGTTTGATATCATCAGTACTAGTATATTTCCTACAACGAGTCCTCGATATTAGGAGAATTTAACCACACACAAAAAAAAAAAAAGGGTGGCCTTATTTATGCCTTTGTGAGGGGAATAATTTTTATGAACCTTGTTACCAACAACATTACTTTTTTTCATGAATTTTTTTTACTACAAAAGCGAGGAGAATTTGAGGATATGTCGGGAGTGTTATTACCGTAATAAACTATTCTTTTTGTGTATTTACCCCCTACAAAATTAAGGCTAGATGCTTTTGCGGTAGAAGGGTGGGGAAATTTGGAACCTTATTACCGACAACAGTAATCAGACTTTGTTATTATTATTATTATTATGTTTTCCAGTCTTTGGCTGAAAAAATTGGTGTCATCAATTCACCAACTACAAGTCGTCGGTAATAAGTTTTTCAAGCGATTTTTTTCCAAGTAAAATTAATATCGTCATGAAAACAGTTTAACAACATTAAGTCCTTGGTGTTAAGGCCATTTACCGAAAAAAATATATCGTGGGTGAGAAAGTCATCGATAATTATCCTATTTCTCGCAGTTCATTTTGACATTTACTCTATTTCCAACTAATAGCTAAAGAAGTTTTATTTCTAGAATTTTATTTTATTTTATTTTTTAAAAAGTTTGGTATATCTATACATAACTTGCATTCTTCCCGAGCAAGGTTATTAGAATTAATATTTTACCTAGGATCGATTTGGATACTCCAGATCGAATCGTAGGATCATAAGATCCTATAAAAACCATAAAAATATAAAACTTATACATTTATATGTTATAAAATAACATATTTTAAGTTAAAATAACACAATAATTACATTTTTAAGCTCTCATATAGCCACTCATTAAGTTATAACAACTTACAAGTATAACACATTGTTGAAGTTGTTGTACATATTAGATATTATATTAAATCAACAACATCATAAATAAATTGTCAAATAAAATGTGAAAAATATAATGAGATTATGAGTACAGATAACATATAACTCATTATATTCAAAATATACAGTATTATTAGCCTAAAAAAAATACATAAAGAATGAAGAAAATAAATAATAATAAAAGCAACAATGAGATGACATTATTTTTTATCATTTAAGATAATAAGATCAAAAACAAAATTATTTTAGATTTTAAAATTTTGATGAATCGGAATATTAAAAAAAAAAGTAGATAAAAGGAGTTTTGGCTATATACGTACATGTTAAGGTGTTATATAAACCATGTGTAAAGTATAAAATAAAACTTGTTTGTATTATAAAGTTAACATGACTGATATAAATCTTTTCCAAACTAATAATAGTGGCCTAAGGGACGTCATCCCAATAAAAGAAGGTCAAGCCAAAAAAGCCTCTAAACAACCTCGTATTTCCTAATTATCTTATCGGTTCTACAATGGGTTGGTCTACTATGCACCGTAGGGACGTTTGACTGTCATCAACAGCATAATATTCTCCCATTCCCCTCCTCCCCCGTTCTATCCCTATATATATATATGGGTATTGTACCCATTTTAGATATCCAAAATCCATTATACAACCCTCTCATGTTTGCTCTCTCCTCTCTAAATTTTTTCCAGACACTCTTTAGTTACTTGACACAACTCTTAATTCTTTAAAATCCCTTCAATTCACAAATCACCGACAACAATGACCATAAAAAATATATTAATTTATTAATTTTACCATTTAAATGCAAAGTATATTCTTTGTTAACATTTTACATCAACAAATTACTTCATTATATTAGTGGTATTTCGGTCCCCTTTTTTTTTACTTTAGTTCATTTTTAAGACATGTAAAAAAATAATATATAGTTGAAAATCAGATAATCAAGAGAGAAACATAAGTAGAATAAGAGGAAAAATAAATTTTAAATTAAATTAATAGAAATTATAGTTATTATATAGAATTATAAAATTTTATCTAGGAACATGAGAATTTGTTGTTAGATCATAAGATATTATAACTATTCAATTACTTTAATATTCTGCCTAAAATTATAAATCGTTTTATAATTTTTAGATCATAGGATCTAATTCAATTATATTTTTAAGCATACTATTTCATAATATAATAATACTTTCGTGCGGAAAAAACACAATAAAGTAACAAACTCAAAAGATACTATTTTATAAACTATGACGTGAAAATATCATCATTCTCGAACATTCCTTTTCCCGTACAAGTAATGACAAGATCTACAAGTTATTACTACTTACAAGTACTACCATGGATGGACCGAGTTGACAAAAACTATCATGGTTTGGTTACTCTGCATGCAGTCAAACGTGACTGGCGCAAATCGTGTTTTACCCAAAATGTACCTTTTTTTTTTACCATTCCTTTCGGTCACGGGGTAAATGCTGGTATATCTTCTATAGGTGCAGCAATGGCACGGTATATGGTTCTGTCAACAAAATTCCTATTAGGATCCTCCTCTCTTTTCTTCAGCAAATAGGCTATGCACGTCTCTACTTCAGATTTTACATGCGCATACAACTCGCTTGCATTGTCCTTGTCTTTCAGTATCTCTTCTTTTCCCCGAGTCTCAATTGGCTTTCCAAAAAGACAGTAAAACCGACCGGGTGGAATCTTAGGCGCAGCTACCGGGAAAAAGAGGTCTTCATTTGCAACCTCTCCGTCCATGTCACCCCTGTGACCAACAGTTCATAACAAAACCGCCAATTCTTGCTTTCAAGCTAATCATATTCTCTTTTTCATTCACAGGCCAGTCTAATTCTAGGATATGACTGTGCACAAGTAGTGGACAATTATGGAAAACGAGCATTTATATATATATATTTACCTAACTCTTGGTGCGCCACGGCCAAAGTCCTTGACATAGTCCCTTACCACGGGTATCTTCATCAAATCATGATAATCAAGAACCAACTGCAAAAACCAGAATACAACTGAATCAGGAAGAACCAGCGCTGCCAAAATTTCATTTCAAGGGAGATGGAGGACAAGATAATAGGGTGATCAATATTCAGTTTTTAAAGTCCATTTTCCTCTTTTCCCGTGTTTGCAGGCCTTTTTTCTACTGGTATACCCAAACTAATTCTCCTTTAATCTACCCAAGGTTCATTTACAGTCAGATATATCAATTCAGTACGTTCAGCTATTTCTTCTATTCATGTTTCACTTTCGCATGGAAGATCATAATCAAATACCATAACTTGGGAATCCAATATTCATGACGATTATGTAGTCTGTCTAGCAGAGTCACCCAATATCATATATCTGATTTCACCTAATTAAGTTTTGTTTCAAATGAATGCCATCACGATTCATAGAAAGTTCTATTTACAAAAAGATGGGGACCATCAGATCTAAGGTGGTCATGACCTCTACTAGATTGTGAGCTAATAGATGGCCTGGTTTCAGAAGACCCATAAAGAATACCGTATGAGGAGATCCGAACTCAGAAAATTTAGGTACCAAGACTCTTTAGTTGACCAACACTTGGTCATTGATCGAGAAAGATGCTATAATTATATCAATGAACTTTTGAATGATGAAAACTTACATCTGCTAAGTCATCCTCTCCAACAACTCCAAATGGTACTATGGTGGCCCCAAATCGTGCTGCCATTCTCACAATTTCAGGTCCATCAGGCCAAAATAATTTGTATGCTTCCCCCTGCAAATCATTTATGCACTGAAATTATACGTACAATTACAATCAAACATCTGAAGCCCCATCAGAAAGGCATATTTTCAAGTTACACAGGTGGCAGAAGAATTCAGGGGCTGCTGTGGCCCACCTTACGATGAAGAGCTTCACGTGCTCCACCGGGATAAACAAGAACGTGTGATTTTGCCGACAGCAACTTGAAGAAGTTGCTTGCTGAAACTGGAACACCACCAAAGACTTTGGTGTAATCAAAATATGAAAAATCACTGGATGAATTTTCAAGCGACTCAGAAAATAAGTGTGGATGTGCTAGACCACGAATCATGATATTCTTCTCCCTCAGGAATCCATCAACGATAGTGGAAAGTTCCAGGCCAATCAACATATGATAACCAACTAATATGACAGGACCTTCGCTGGGGACTCCAGCCAGACCATTTATTTTAGTTCCATCCCTTAAGGTTGAGAACATCCTTGGGCTTATCAAACAGCGGAACAGCCTGCAATTTGTCAGATCATGGCATCAGCATAGGCTTGATTAGAGAAATCGCTCGGCACAATGGCAATAAAAGAAAAGAAAATTTTACACCACAAACCCCCTTTAAGACCAGATAAATAGATACTTACCAAGGCAGGAATAAAAAATTTCTCCACTAATTGAATTCCTCGCAACAAAGTCAATTTCATCTACATGAAGGAAAAAGGTAATTTTATTACTGTTCCTCTTTAGTATAATGTACCATGGCTACCACCTAATTTTGATTCCGTCCACATAGGTCAGCTACAGGCAACTGAAAAATGTTGGTCTTGGATGGCAGTGGACATATTAATTGATAAATCCAAGGACAAAACCTCTCTTGATATCGTATTCTTTAATTGCTTAAAATAGAGCAAGGATTACTCACCTAATCGACCATTTCTTGAAGACCACCTAGGCATAATATCATATAGTTCATCCGGAAATACATTTCAGCAACCACCCAATGGTACACAGCCATTTTGTTACTCCCTCCAATTCAAAATAATAATAAAATGCTTTTGAGTTGTGCACAAGAATTAAGAAATGAGGGAAAGTACCAAATATATCTCTCTTAATTACCCTTTTTTAGTCTTCACTTTAATAAGATTAATACACGTATAGGCAAAATAGGAAAATAATGTAAAATTTTACCTTGAAATTGCAAGACATCATTTATATTGAAACAAAAATAACCCTCCCCCCCCCCCCAAAAAAAAACATCTTTTATTTTGAATGAAATGGAGTATTAAATCATGGCCACAAGAAAGGCAGAAAATATTAAGTCAAATCAACGAGTTTTTTCAGCAAAAAGAAATCACTCAAAAATTACCCATTATATTGGTTGAATGCATAGTTGAATTCCGACAGACTAGGAGGCAGAAAGTCTGAGACATGGTCATGCCTCCCCGAACGACGATATTTGCCTGTACCTTTAATTACAGTAAGCAGATTGATGCCATCTTCCTGCATCATGACACATAATGCATTAAGTAAGCTAGCATAGGCGACAGCCACAAAGAAACACAAATATGTGAAGGCCTTGAAGAACTCGTATAGACAGGATCAGCATGAAAACATAAACAATACTGTTCCGCAAGCAATCTTTTCCTCCATTTATGCAAGAAACATGGGATAGGAGCTATTACAATGGCACTGGAAACTATGAATCATACCCCAGTAAATAAGCTCTTCCACTTCCGGGGGGGGGGGGGGGGGGAAACTATGAGGCCACCAAGTAGTGCAATGGGATGCATGTCTATTCATGAATCTCTTACCAAAAATGGGAGCATGTTCAGAAAAGGGTATTAAATCTAGGGTTTGGCCAGGAAAATGATAAATGGAAGCAATATAAAAACAATCTCTCACTTCTTCCAGGGTTCACACTTTTCCTCTCTAGATTGAGACAAAATAGTAAGACTGTTCAGCTGAGGCAAACCAAGAATTTTGTATGCATTTGAATCCACAAGAAATAACATCAACCAACATGAGTTAGAAACTGTGCACTATAAGTTAGAAATTTCTAGCATGAAAAGCTAGAAATTGTGCTTTATTTAAAAACACAAGTCTGGACAGTGATAAACGGCTCAGATTAAGCACTACGTATGTAGTGCATTGTACTGGGCCCATCCTCACGCCGCAGTTTTTTTTATGTGTTTCCTAGGCCTAGGCCTGCTGCTAGGCTTAATTTGATTTCTAGCTTTGTATGCCACAGAGGCAATGTGAGCAGCTATGAATTATGTGATGGCCAGCCTCACTAATTATCTCACTTGGGTATGCCTAGTGTACTTGTCCTGTTGTAAACATCTTGCTACATGCGCGGGGGGAGTCTTAAGGTCACTAACAATAACATGGCTCAATGCACCTTTAGGGTGTTATGATAGCAAATCATTCAGAAAAATTGACACTTTTTCCATGGAAATCAATACAAGATGTATTGTTTATGATATAGAGATTGACAAGTGAAGTGAACAGCTTGGCTCTAGGAGCAATATATTGATAATAGAGTCAAATAAAAAATAAGAGAGAGAGACAACCATATACAGAAAAATGTCAATGACAGGAAGATTATTTCTTCATCCAAGCAACAGGGACAGAAAGATGGGATAGCAATATCCTGATTTTAAGCATAACGATGAGCATATCACTGGACAAGTGCTGCTTGGGAACACTATATAGATTATATTATATTATATGTTTGCAAATCCCACAGCTCATCTTGCATGGGACTACCTATGACAAACAGCATAACCGATGATGAGCATAATAACCTACCAGCAAAAGTGTATGCCCATTGTCCCTGAAGTTACGGACAACACAATTCTCCAATATACTTGAGAGCCTTTGGGCTTCTTCTCCACTTGGAAGCATGTTATCCTTTCCACTGATACAAGCACCATCAACCATATAAAGATCATCATGAAAAAGCAAGAAAGAATGTTTGAATAAGAAATCAGGAGAAACTTGCAAGAAAAATAAAAATAAAGTAAATCTAGAAAATCACTGGAAAAAAGAGACAATAAATAAAGACAACAATGTTTTTTAAGAGACAATAAATAAAGACAACAACGTTTTAAGAGACAATAAATCTAGTAAATCCATTGACTATTAAAACCATTACATTTTTTAAGAGACAATAAATAAAGACAACAACGTTTTAAGTTCGAAGGTATAATCATCTACCCTTGCTCCTCCCTTCCATTCTAGGCGCACACAGTCAAGTTGTCCTGCAGTTTGATCATTTCAACTGGTCGAGATTCAGCTATCTCTTCATTGAACGGTATTAACCTGTTTCAGACAGGTGATCAACAACAGTATGCCCACAAAGGAGAGAGCATCCGGTTTTCACATCTCAAGCTGCTGAACTTCAAATTAGATAACCATCTACATAGAGCCCTTAGACTCATCAGGATATCACCATTTCACTATCCACCTAAATTCCTGCATACTCATCAAAGGACTCTATTTTCGGGCGTCTGTGTGTCTAAGCTAGAACTTTTTCTTCAAGCAAATGCGATGAATTTGTCATGACTATTCAACTTAAAGCATGCTTTCAGCACACCCAGCAGAAAGTATCTCTTATTCACTTGCTGTATGAGGTTGGTTAGACTTCCACATGCAAAAGGGGATCATGTAATTAGACTGTTCTTTGTGAGGATTATTAGCCAGATGCAAGCCTTTTCCTCTTTCCAGCTGATACTACAAGCACTTCAGATGGACCAAACAACGCTGATGAGAGAGTTCAAACCATGATATATCCCTTAGTTATGACCCTCCACAATATATAATTCTACAGAACAGGGAAGCTCATCTGTGTGCATAACTAGCTCAGGTGTTTTTTAGTTTCATGGATATTTCAGAAACCTAAAAGAGACTCCAAGCTCACAGTATTCTATGGAAAATCACTGTGTAGTAAACATCTTCTGCTCCAAAACCCCTTCCCCCACCCCCATAATGGGATGGGGGGAAGGTAAAAGAAGAAAAGAATAAGAAATGCTCCATTAGCAGCATGCTTTCTTCCAAATTAGAAATTAAGATATAGTCACCATAGTTTCTATTTTCTTGCCCCCTCCCCCGAAAGCTAAGAGCTATGATTGGCTTTTCATAGATTAGCACGAGCTAATGGATCTTCTAAATTGATACATGCTTATCTTGAAAAAGTTATTCCAAACATTCAAACCTTAGGATCAATAATTTTCATCTCACAACCTATTCATAAGGGGTTGAAAGCTTTTGAGTCCAAACATATTATCAAGTAATATTTGATAAATCCACATAGAAGATAGTGATAGACACAGTATATTCAAGAACAACAATAAGTAGATAAATGAACGAATATCATATGGAATAAACCTAGCAAGGAGGAGTACTTCAGCTTTCACAGCATGAATGCGTGAATTTGTATAATCCGCAGCTGATTTCAGTAGCTTCAGTTTCCAAAGAAGAGTGTCTTTGGGAATAATATCTGATAAAACCTAGAAAGGGACAGAGACATTGAAAACAATTAAATAAAACAATTGTGTCCGTATTATAAGAGCAAACATCTAAGTGGCATGAAAGCAGGTCAAAGAGTCATGAAACCAAAATAAGTAAAACATCAAATAGATAAGCAAAAGCATACACTCACCGCATCACACCTCCAAAAACAATGAACTAGAAACATACCAGAATAGTCAAACCACTTACATCCAAGGTAGCATGTAAAATTATACGGGCCATCGTTTTCTCATTTTTGAAACATTTTCAATAAAAACTCATTTGAAAACTTCAATGCTATTTCCAAAACATATTTAAGAAGATATTAACCAAAATATACCAGTTGGGTCAATATTTCAACCTCTCAAAAGCCTTCAACTCTCACTTAGCCTCTCCCTCTTCAACAGCCTTCAAACCTCATGTATAAACCTTAAATGTTCCTTCATAACTATTTTATTTAAGTTTAATATCACAATTATGAAAGTTTAGACTATTTTTACTAGATTTTTAAAGATAGAAAATTGTCCAAATCAATTGTGTGTTTGTATTTATATTTTCAAAACTACTCTAAGTATATATATATATATAATATCTTTCGTTGTCATTTCCTAACACTTCACTTTCCTAATTTTCTAAGAATATTCATTTCCTACATTCCGTTTCCTTGGTCCCCTTTCCGTGCAGCATAGCTTACATCTTCATTAGCACTATATTACAGATGCGATGATTTTGTTAATGCTAAAGAGACTTTACATCGGCAAAACTAATCATTCAAAACAAGAAGGAATAACAAAATTGACTCAAAACATCCATTGCAAGAAAATTATAGATAATGTCATTTCTAGCAAACACAGATGTTGAGAGCAGCATCCACCAAATACAAAAGAGGCTATATAGCAATGTGCAGAATCAGCACATGTAAACTCAACAAAATCCCCTAATACAAAGTTTCCCCATTCTCCCAGAAGTGTGTCACGATCCATCTGTCATAGTCCCCACAGGAGTCAAGATTGATAGGAGTGATAAGACCATCAAGACAGAAGACATTTACAAGACTGCACCAGTATACTCGAGATTCTCTGAAGTATACTAGAAGGCCCTAGAATGTCCTAAAATATAGGGAAAAAAGAAGAGAATGGAGTGCTCTGGCACTCTTTGGTAGGATGGAACATGGGATATTTTGACTGTGGTGGTGAGATTCTAGCTGTTCATTAAAGGGTATTTTAAACATGTTAGAAAATTTTGAAACCAAAAGATAATTTCAAACATGTAGAGTAAAACTCTGAAGCTCTATTGAAACAAAATCAAACAGTGTCTTCCACTTGTTATCTTCAATACTATCCCCCAAGAGTGAAAATGATGGCCACATTACAGAGCACGACACCAAATATCTCACTGGTCATCCACCTTTCTTTCTTTTCGAATTAATTTATCTGTAGAGACTTTTCTTTAAGCTAGGTTCATTTGTGGAATACATTCAAATAATAAAAAAGAAGTTTGTGGAAACAATGTTATTTACATTCATCAACAGTGCAGTGCTTCTAGTTTGCTGACGATTCCAGCATGCTAAAACACTCAATGATAACCTTAATATGTAGGCATATAATTTAGTATCATCTCAATCAGTTGTCCTACAGTTACATTTAACATTTGTACACCATTTTTACTAATGACATACCTTAATGAAAAGGAATTAGAAAATATTAACTGGTTCAGAGGACACCCAAGAAGAAACATGGTCGACATAAGACGAGCATTAAAGTACGAAAAATAACATCAAATAAAGTTCATAACAGTAGAAGAAGAAAGAAATTTCAGGAATAGAAAAAAGAACCAGAGTAGGAATGCATCTTACAGAAAGACGTGGAAGCAAAGCAACGAGATTTTCAGACAATTGTTGAAACATCACAGCTGGAGGTAAGATTGTGTCAACATTGGACATTGCCATTTTAACTGGCTCGCCTGAATGAAGAATCAGAAGAAGAAAAAGTGAATAAAAGCACAATTAAAGTTGTTCCAGGTAAGTCATAATCCATGGCTAAAGAAATCATAAGAACCAGCAGAAAACCACATAGAATCTCAAAGCAATGGATCATGTACCCATAATAAAACCCAGTAGATATGGTACTGTAAATTGCAGTTCATCAGGCAGTGCCTCCAGAAGAGGGAACAATGGTTTCAGCTGAGACCTGCTCACTGATGATGCTGGATAAGGAAAGTCCAGTGCATCAGATCATAAACTGAGAGGCGAGTTAAGGCAATTTTAAGAATAGCAATAAGCTTACATAACAGAACACTAACCTGGATTGGCCAATATCAAAACCAAATCAATGGTTGGATTACGAGCAGCAACAGCTAGTGCTAGGCATCCTCCAAACGAATCTCCAACCAAATATATAGGCCTATTTGATGATGAAGCATGTTCCTGCCTAACGGTTCCCTCAACAAATCTTACCAGCCCTTCATACCAAAAATGTGTACTCAATACATGTACTACAAGATATTTCACCACTTCCATATATTGAAAAGATAAGCTAATATTAATATGACACACTAGAAACTAGGCCTCAAGGGGACAAGGACCAGTTGGTTAGTACAAATAGAACCACTATTCATTATGCGGAGGGTTTATTACTCAAAAAATGCATGGGCCACACTGTTAAGCGCAACAGGAGTGCAAGGCTTGGATATGAACCATTATTCTTTCTCCTGTAGACTTAATTCATTCAGCTCTATCAAAAAGATACTAAGGAAGAAAAAATACCATTGTTACACGTTTATATCCATCGAATTAGAATATTGAATTGCCTGAATTGAGACCAAGAAAGATCTGAAACATAAGCTAGGTGAGCAAGGCAAAGGAGAACCAGTTTTAAAATTCAGTCAGCTGATGTAAGCCATAAGTAAAAATGTGATCCCATCCACCACCACCACCTTGGATCCCTGGGTAACTCAAAAGACACCCGGGATTGAGAAGGTGATATAAGAGACATCATGGGCATGCTTCTCTGTGGAATCACAGATCTCAACACTGCAGTATGTCAAGTAATCTGTTTAAGGCAGGTCCTCCACAAGAAAGGCCAGCAAAAGTTGAAACTAACTATTCCTGAATTACTATTTACAACTTTCAGGTTCACCCATGATCTTAATGTGCCTTTCAGAGAATGAGACTCGAAAAAAATAATCACAGCAATAGAATGAAGAGACGTTTACTGGGCATGTCATAACAAGAATTTAAACCTAATGAACAAGGCATCTAGTAGAGGAAATATCCAAATGTAAGGACCTTCAAAAGGAGTTCGATCATAAACAGGTATGTGCAAACATCGAACTTCAAAAACCCTGCACGCACAAAAATAAACAGTCAAATGTTTTCCTTGTTTTCTGATAAGAAAGTGAGCTTGGACAATCAATAAGAGCTAATCCAAGATAGCAACACGAAGCGGTCATGTGCTCAGCTTTTCCAAGAAATCCTAAATTATCTCAATTGGGAAGGGGGAAAAAATAAAGATTATAAACCATCATGCCTGTAATATATCAGCTTTAAGGAATATATCCAAGAAGGCCAAACTGACTAACCTTCCCAGACTTCGCTGGTGTATAATGAGACCCAAGCCAACACCATCCATCCCTACAACAATATTAGCAACAAATCAATAATTAAGTAGCCAACTTTAACCACAATACCAACAACATGTGAATACAAAAAGTGAAGGACCAAATAATACAATATAGTAAATCCACAATATCACTAATAGTCCCTAGTTTGGGTTAGATTCTGGCATGACTTTCAACGATGGGGAAGAAAAATAAATTACCAGGCAAA
Source organism: Tamarix austromongolica (assembly GCA_039764185.1). Lineage (NCBI taxonomy): Eukaryota > Viridiplantae > Streptophyta > Magnoliopsida > Caryophyllales > Tamaricaceae > Tamarix > Tamarix austromongolica. Next base: position 90,929,878 of record CM077816.1, on the reverse strand, counting down.
AAAAGAAGCAATGGAGAACCATTCACCGGCGGCCCAGCTTCAACAGGAGAAAACCAGCGAGGCGGACCGCCATCAGGTTTGATCAAATCTCTAGCAATATCAAGATAATCCTTCATACTTGCTGTCCCAAACCCATCTTCATACAACACTTCCAACTTCTCAGGAACTGCTACTCCTCCCCTTTTTTCCTCCCCGACTAGGGAGCCTAGGTACCCAATCTCTCCAACTGAAGACCCAATTTCCTCCTCTTTCACAACACAAGGTACAGAAACTGAACCCGGTGACACCACCCTAGAGTGCTTGTTGCCTAAACTGCTACAAATCCTAACCCCGTACCTGGGCCTAAACTGTGAATTTGCTGGAAAGTAAGGCGAAAATTGGAATACAGGCATTGATGACATGGTTCATCCGGGACACCAAACTAACAATCCACGTCTGAGATGTATATAGGATTTATAAAAATAAAATAAAATAAAATAAAAACACACTGGTCATATACGTTATTATAGGAAAATAAGTCAGTTGTAAGGTTTCCTAAATCGCTCTAACGGAAACCCATCACACTTCCGACACTCAGCATGAGATAAAGTAACCACACAGAGCGTGGTTTAAACTGCAGTCTAAAGGAAACCCGGACACCATCATGTTACGAGGAGGAAATATAGCGAAGTACCGGGTGAGCACCATGGGTTAGGAACTGATAGAGCTCAACGATACTAGAATTCGGTTGAATGAACGGCAGAAAATGACAGATATAGAAGAAATTTCATCACAAATGAATGAAGTAATAATTGAACTGACTGTATGAAGGAGAAAATGCAGGAAAAATATTGCGCAAGAAAATAGTATTAACTTTCAAGACTCAAACGGCGAGAAAGAGAGAAAATGAGTGAATGAGCGAGCAAAGGAAATTTTCGTTTGTTAGATATTAAGATGGAAGACTTGGTACGTGTGCTGTAAGTGAGCATGTGGTGGTGAGGAAAGAGACATGGCTGAACCCTGGCGTGGTGTTGCAGAATTGCTACTTTTCCTCAAAGACGTCGTCCACATGAGGGGAAGGCGGAAGGCCCCTTCCGTCCTATTCCCATTCAGCTTATATGATTTCACGTCACGAAAACTACTGCAAACTGCAGACGCCGGAAGTAGCAAGGGAAGCCAGGTCCAATCAGATTGCCAAAGTGGTCCGTCTGCCTCGTTTGGGAAAATAACCGGCGGGCAATAAAATGAAACAAACGAAGTAATATTTCGTCGGTTCTCAGTGATCGCAACATATTTCTCAAAATAGTATCGGCAATTAGTTCTGATCTATCATCATAACATTCATAATTTCATCCTTTTTCTAACTCCCATTATTTCATTATATCCTTGCAGAATGGCAGCATTGATGAGAAATATAGGAAAGGAGATATTTTAGGAATATAATCGTAATAAAAATATATATATATTTTAGAAAGTGGTATATTATAATATTCTATAGCTATATATTTTGCAGATGAATGGTAATGAATAATAATTGTACTAAAATTGATATAAAATAAAAGAATATATAAACATTGTTTACCTTATATAAATGTCTGTTTGATTATGCTATATCAGAAATTTCATAAATTATTATAAATAAATAAAATGATCTGAAATCTTAAAGTGTTAATAGGCCTACCAATAGTTGAATAATTTTGTTGGAATAAAAAAAAATGGCGTAGACATCTAAGTTCCCAGATATTCCAACATACCTTAACCACATACTTCCTTTTTAAAATATCAAACCGAGATTAAAGCAAGGAATATAGAGTTAATAATGTTTGCTAACTAATGTTCAATGAAAGTTCATCCTAAACAATATCACATCATGATAACCTAGATTAATCTAACAATTATTCTAATAGTTTCTGCTAATACTCTTCATCCATACTAATTGCATATGCTTCCTTTTTCTTTTCTTTTTTTTCAAAAGTAAAACTTACATACTACGTCGAGAAAAAACAAAATCTTCTAATTGTTATTCTTGATAGGTATTTGAGATTCAAAATATATACCAACTAATTTGAAAGGCGAAAAGTAAAAGAACACATAATTTTACGTGGTTCACCCAATGTGGGTTACGTCCACGGACGACAACGAGCAAGGATAATTTTACTATGTAGAGAAAGAATACAAGAAATCATCAATTGAATAGAGGATTGTAGAGATCTATCACTCTCAAGTATTCTAACTCTCAAATGTGTGTAGAACTATGATGGATATTGTGAGTCATGTTTTGAGAAAGGGTCAGGGACTACATATATATAGTCTTCAAAAGAAAACCCTAAAAAACTGCTAATTAATGGAGATTAAAAACTGTAACTCTCCATTTATGGCAGTTAATACTACCAATTAATTTAGTAGTAAATTTGTCGGTTACGTTAGCTTCATATTTAAGTCTTTCATAACCTCTGGTTTTAAATTCTTCATTGATAGTAGTAAATACTACTAATTAAAACTCTTCGATTACTTCAACTTCACATTAAAGACTTTCATAACCGTCAGATTTGAGTCATAAACTCAACATAATTTTACACCAAGGGAAAGTTCTCCTATGCTTGAAAACGTTGGTAATAAAGCATGAAATTATTTCAACTTTAGTTCTTGTTTTATTATAAATTATTGGGATTGGAAGGGAATTACTCAAATGTGACGTTGAGCTTGTCAAATAAAGCATAGTGACTGCCCAGAAGATAGATTAATTCAAACAAAAAATTTACCTTAATGCCTCCTACAAAAAAAATGAAGCATAAAATACTAGAAACTACTTTATAAAGTTTATGAATTTAGATAGGTAAACATCTTTAAAAAGAGAGTTATTCCTCAACGTACCAAAAGAGAGAGGGGGACAAAATCATTTACTATCTAGTAAGTTAATTGAACATCCACATAGAAGTATAAGAGATTGTGCATTATTTGCCTAAATTTACCCTCATATGTTAAGATATTATAGGAAAAAAGTAAATTTACGACAAAAGAATTAGAAACAATATCATGTCGTCGCTGAAAATTATTATTAATAATGACAAATAGTCGTTAGTAGTAATTTTTTTAGAACATAAAATGGGAAGAAAAACGACGTCTTTAAATACTATTAGCGATGACAATATCGTTATAAAATTGTTTGTTGCCACCGCCTCCTATTGCATCTGCCATCACTAATATGCATTTTTTTTATTTTTTTTATTTTTTTAATATATATACAGCGTTATTATTAAGTATTATATAAATGTTGGTGGAGGTAATTATGTGTTGACCTACATGTTGTGATTAAATCAATATATGGTAGCAATTGTGAAACATATTGGTAATTGTGATTAAATGTATATGTTGTGATTAAAGAATTTATTATTAAAAAGCTATAACAATTATGGTGGTAACTGTGTATATATGTTCGTAATTGGGATTAAATGTATGTATTGTGATAAAATAATTAATTATTAAAAAGGTATAACAATTATGGTGCTAATTGTGTATATATGTTGGTAATTGTAATTAAATATATATGTGGTGATTAAATCATTTATTATTCAAAAGGTATAATAATTGTGGTGATAATTGTGTACGTAGGTTGATAATTGTAATTAAATGTATGTGTTGTGATTAAATAACTTATTCTTAAAAAGGTATAACAATTGTGGTGGTTATTGTGTATGTATGTTAGTAATTGTGATTAAATGTGTGTGTTGTGCTTAAATAAGTTATTAATAAAAAGGTATAACAATTAGAATATAAAATTATTATATAAAATATTATTGATTGGTATGTAGAATTATAATACAACAAAACTTTTAGCTAATAAATTATTTTTAACCTTAGTATATAAGTGAAATAATAAGATAATAAAATTTTAAAATAATAAAATAGTATTGGCCTTAAATAATTTATTATTAAATGTGTGTAATACTTATAAATCCTACCTTTAACCATAAGCATTAAACCCTAATAAATTACTAATATGGCAATCCATTACTATCTATAGTTGTAATAATAATATAAGTATTTAAAAATGGCTAATTCAAGTAACAAAAAAAAGTATAAGTAATTATTAAATAAGTGGAATAATAAAATAATATAATATTGTTGTGATTAAATAATTTGTTAGTAAAAAGGTATAACAATTAAAATATGAAACTATAAGATAATAAGTTATTATTAGCCTTACATAAAAATATTATTAACCAATATATAGAATAATAACACAACAATACTTTTAGCTAATAAATTATTTTTAACTTTCGATAAAGTATTATTATATAAGTGGAATAATAAGATAATAAAAATTTTAAATCATAAAATATTATTGACCTTAAATAATTTATTGTTAAATATATGGAATACTTATAAACCATAACTCTAACTATAAGCATTTAATTACTAATATGGTAATCCATTGTTATCTATAATTGTAATAGTAAGCATGTAAAAGTAACTAATTTTCCTTTTTGTAGGGCTATGATGCACTTTATACTAGACGAGTACTATTTATACTACTATAGTATGTCTCTGGATGGAGATATTAAAAAATATATGATTTGGGTACGTGATGTCCTACGTCGTATGGTGGGAAAGGGTTTATATTTAGAACCATTTAAATACCACATACTTCAAAGTAGGTTCATAATAACTATGATGTGTAGGTACATTATGGAGGAGTTAAACAAGAGCCAAAACTAGTGCATATGATTGAGGAGAGAATAGGAGAGATGGAAGATATACTTGGTAATTTAGTAGGTGGTGGTAATGAAGGAAAAGTTATTAGTGCTAAAGTGCATGGTCTTATATATGATGAACTAGCCATAAATGGATTTGATCCATATTATGATGATTTATTCCAAGATATGGGGGTTGAATATTATCATGGATGTAAGAACTTCTCGTCTTTAAATTTTATGGTCAAGTTGACGCAACATAAGGTGTTAAATAAGTGGAAAAATAAGTATTTTGATGGGATCCTTAAATTATTAAAAGAAACTCTTCCAAAAAGAAATATGTTGACTAAATCACTCTATGAGGCAAAAAAGAAGATGAGGAATCTCGGTTTAGGCTATGAAGGCATTCATGTGTGCAAGTATGATTATGCTTTGTATTGAAAATAAAATGTAGATCGAGAAACCATCTTGTATGTGGTACCTCTCATTGGATAGATGAAATTATAACATGTAATAAAGTACCTTATAAGGTTATGCGGTACTTTCCTCTTACACCGAGGCTAACGAGGTTGTACGCTTGTAGACATATTACTTAGGATGTGAGGTGTCATTTGAAGAGGTAGTCAAAGAACCATGGATATTACGACATGCTATTGATGGTGAAGTGTGGAAGCATTTTGATGCCAATCATCTAGATTTTGCAGTTAGTCCACGAAATGTATGATTAGGGTTGGCATTAGATGGTTTTGATCCCTTATGCATGAGTTCTAGATATAATATGCGGTCAATTATATTGACCCCATATAACTTACCCCCCCCCCTAGTGATGCATGAAGGTCCCATTTTTAATGCTAACATTGTTGATTATAGATCTAGGTTCTATAAGTGTGATTATTGATTTGTTCATTGGGCCACTAGTTGATGAATTGAATAATAGATGGATGTTAGGGGTTGATCCATAAGATGCGGTCCATAACATGAAGTTCAGTATGTATGCAACACTATTTTGGACCATTAATGACTTTCCAACCTAGTCATATATGTCAAGTTGGTTTGGTTAGGGGTATTTAGCATTTCTCAACTATAATAAAGACACGCCTTCTATGAGATTGAGAAATAAGATTGGATATGTTGGCACCGTCGATACCTCCCACAAATCATCCATCGATTCAGTTGAAATCTTGAAAAAATAGATCCTCAAATGAGATTTTCCTTCTATGATATTTTGATGCAATTGAGTTGTGTTATAGAATATCATCCTGATAAGCATCCTGATCATCCAAAGAGAAAAATAAGCATTTATGACTTAAATTGGAAGAAGTAGATCATCTTCTTGATGTGTATTTTTATTCTCAAAGATGTTTATTCCTATCCTATAAAAATGCATGTCTTTAAAAATGTGTATTACTTCCTCCAATTCAAAATGAAATATGTTTTAAGAGTTTTTTTTTGTTTCATTATAGAACGTTAATATTGTTCAACAATTTCAAGGTAAAATTTTACGTTATTTTCCTATTTTTTTCAAGCAATTAAAATTTTATTACTTTCATAATAGCATGATAGTACATTTTTAGTAGTGTAGTCCATAAAGCACTCAAACTAATGTATAGTAGGTCTTCTATTTGATTTTCAACTATTACAATTTTATTATACTGGTATATGTGTGTTCTTATTTTATGAATATGCGTTTACTATCTAGCAGGCATATATTCTTGATGTGTATTTTTATTCCCTAATATGTCTATTTTTATTCTCAAAGATGTGTATCCTTATCCTATAAAAATGCATGTCTTTAAAAATGAGTAATAGTTCCCTAGAAAATATGTATTACTTCCTCTAATTCAAAATAAAAGATGTTTTATAAGTTTATTTTATTTCAATATAGAACATTAATATTGTTCAACAATTTCAAGGTAAAATTTTACGTTATTTTCCTATTTTTTTGCAAGTAATTAAAATTTTATTACTTTCATAATAGCATGATAGTACATCTTGTAAAACACATGAGACTTTAAACTAAGCCAGTCTTTAAACAAATGTCACCAAGTTAGATAAATATGTACAAGTTGATAATTTCTTGAATCTAGTTGATAGGTCCCTAATTATGTATTTTATCAAATTATCTATCCCTTTATATTGGTGTTAGAAGGCAGAATAGTTTCTCTCCATCCATAGATGATAAAGACAAACCTCAAAAATTATTCTTAAAGCTACTTTCAATAGTATTTGGGTCCTCTTCTTCATTTTATTATCCATTTCAACACTTGACTATATTCACAATGGCATCGGAAAACATCAAAGCATGACGTTAAATGAGTCCAAATCTAACTAGAGTACAAATACATAAAGAACAAATGTACATCATGCACATTATTGTGGCCACATAGATTGCAAGTTGTGTCTATGTAGTTTCAAAAGCAACAAGACGATCTCTATTGACCAAACACCCCCAAACTACAAACCGGAGAAATAACTTATGGCAAGGGAGGCTTAGGTTGTTCAACACTGCTCCATACCACAATATCTTGGGTCCTCTTCCTCCAAATGATCATATATTTTGGCTATGCTATAATGGCCATGCATGGTACATTGTTTTTTAGCATATGAGGTTTTAAAGTGAGAGCTAAAACTAGGTCTTAGGGTCATTATAATCCTTAGTGCCCTTGAACTAATGGAAGGAACATTCATTTCTCAATATTCCTTTGTTTGATGTAATACAAATGAACCCTCTACTCCTAGGGCATGTCTTTCTTTTTGTTATTTACCCTAATATTTATTAATCTTATTAAAGCAAATATTAGAAAATTAGGGAGTTATTAATTAAGAGATAACATTAATTAGGGATATATTTGATTCTTTTTTTTATTTTTTTATTTTTTATTTTTATTTTTTTAATTCATATGCACTACTCCAAAACATCTTTTAATTTAAATTGGAGGAAGTATTATTTTAGAGAATGTGTATTATGATATGGTAAAATGTATTCTTATATTATTAGATGTGTGTTTATTTTTATGTATATAATTTTTTTCTTTATATTTGTGTAAATAAAAAATGAGTATTTTTGTTTCAGAAAGATAAGTAGTTTCTTGAAAAATATGTGTATTTTATAAAATAAGTATATCTTCACTTATATAAATAAAATATCTAAATTATAAACAAAAAAACATAAAGTTGTATCCCAAAAGATATATATCTTGTAAAAATATACATACACATACACTTCCACCATCATTTAAAACAAAATTTATGATATGCACAAAAATATCACCATTTATTCCACCACACACCTAGAGAATATATATTTATATAACATAAAATATATATACATACACAGAAATGTGTTATATCTGTTTAAAAATGTGTGTACTTTCACTACTGTTTTAAATAAAATTTACTAAATTACAAAAATATCACCGTACGCAACTTGCACCACGCATACAGCTCCACAGCACAAATTGACATTGAATTTTATCTAGGCAGGTAAACTTGACATTGTAATCGAATATTCTGCGCTGAAATTATCTAGTGTAGATTTCAACTTCCAACAATAGAAACGAGACGAGACGTCCTAAAGTAACAAGCAAAACAGAAGGGGGACATGGGTTTTGGACTCATCAGATAAGCTCAATACCTGACATTGAACAGGGCGCATTCGATTGAATCAACACATGCTAACAAGCTCCAAGATTTTATTATTTTTGCTCAGCGATGCATGCAAGGAAAGCATTGGAAAATCATTCTACCGGCCGGCCGGGATACTTCCAAGGGCCACGGTAGTACCAAAACTCTATGGAAAACAAATGCTAAAAATGATGACAGAAAAAAAGAAAGAAAAGAAATATATATATATATATCAATGACTATGCAGACATCAAATGACAAGTGACTTATTGCCAGAAAAGAAAATTAAAATTACATCTTGTGTAGCAACGATGCATCTACCTCCTACTTACATATTCCTCGGTAAGTTAAAGATCTACACATTCTTTCCAACATATTCCTAACTTAGCTCTCTGAAAAAAACCGATTTCTTCACTCCATACTCCATTAGAGTAACAAAACTCATCCATTCTGTCAAAAGCTCGCTGCAACACCAACAATTCCATGATATCGAGAAAAGCTTGCATGTTGAATTTAAGAGTTCCGAAATTTACAAACCCGTCTATGGATGTGCTATCAAGGAACTTGGCAATGGTTGTGGAGAATGCTGCTTAATTTCACATCCAGATCTCTCCCCAAATATACAATTTAGTAACCAACAGTTTCCATTCAGACATGCTGCCTTACAAACATTAATTCCTGCTAAAATATCTCATGCATCTCAATCCACAATCAGAAACTCCAAGCCTGCAACTACATATGAAAATCTGTTATCTAAATCAATCAAGTCATGGACATGATACGAAAAGAATTTTTATTTTATTTTTTTTGGTCAGAAAAGTAGTTAGATCAGGAGAGCTACTCTTGACTGCATGAGAAATAAACTTCGACACTAGCATGCTGAGCATCAAATTCTAACCTCCATGTTCCGTAGTATTAACGGCCTTGTACAGCACGGTAATTTAGAACCAAGTCCTCTGGTTTCTTCCATATATATGAACGAACTGTAGCCAAACTCATATCAGGAGATAAAACCTGAAAGCAGGCCAAAGCAATTGACTACATTAATCAAACTCGCAAGGACTGCTTTCACTTTTTTTGGGGATAAATGAACGTGCAGATTCAAAACATCTAAAGAAGCAACAGCACATTGGTACAAAAATAATTGAGAACAGAAGAAGACATAGCATAAGAATAAACCAAAACTAGATTTTGCATGTAATCATATAATACAATAACCAACTCAAGAAACTTGCCAACTAACAATATTAACAACAATAAAAGACCCATGGGAAAGACAACCGATTGAAACCATTTGAAACGAATTGTCATAATAAGTGACTCAATTCATTTACCCAGGGGAAAAAAAACTTTAAAAAATGGCAGCGCCCCTCAGGCCTCAAGAGAGGGTAAAGATTTAAAAGATTCCACACTTCAGTTTTGCTTGCCTGATTGTTGCATAAGATCTCAACAGAAGGCTTCGGCCGCTGCCAAGTTCTCAATGCGGTACGGGAAGATGCATCTCCTCCAGCTGCTGAACCTTGTAATGGAACTCCAGCCAATCCAGGAGCAAAAGTTGGATCTGCAACTACATTCTCTAATGGTTTGTCAAGGATCATCTTCTCAACAACGTAGTTAATCACCTACACAAACACACATCAATTGTTGATATAATGTATAAAGCTCAAAGTTTAAAATTAAGCACCAGGCAGAAAAAATAGCACAAAGGACTAATTACATGCTCCCCACCCCCCACCTCACACTAAAAACAAAAGTTTAATCCCAGGAGGAGTTGTCACCACCTCACAATCGGTCTAACAGGATCAAGATGAAGACCATCTCCTCCAGTCAAGCAGTCACAAAAGTAGTTTATGCTAGTTACAACCAAATATCATGTGCAAGCAGACATAATATCACTGGATGGCTATACTTAGATAATATAGAACACAATCAGAGCATAATTAAGATGGCACCATCAAATTATCTAGGCACTATTTTATAGCATGTCGAGCTACAGTAAAAAAATCAATAGGGAGATGTTCCGTGTCCCCCTAAAGACAACTAATCTCTTGAAAAAAATACCAAAAAAGGAAACAAAAAGGCATTCTTTTGAGTTTGTGTGCAGCAGGGGGGAAAAACGCAAAGGTGATGAGCCAATCTAGAACACACAGGAATTAAAAAAGGCTAAAGAATATTCTACAATATTTTACGAGTGATTCTACTTCAAATTGTGAAGATCTGATAAATTAGCCCAACAAGAGTTAATAAGTATATTTTAAAGCATCATCATCCAGATAGTATTGAATCAAAGTCATGGTTTATAAACAAGTTGAAAATCAGAAAATCAATCAGAGCTGTGATTTTCATTTGAGACTTGTATGTTTTCAAGGATCCTCCTTTCCAGAAGCAATATGTTGGAAATAACTTTAAGCCCTACATTATCCCTACCACATATTGCTTATAAATAGATCATATCCTTAATATTTTTTTATACCATACACATCAGAACACATAGAAATTCATGAAATATCATGATAATGCTTCTGGTAAAGGAGAGTGTGAGAAATGACTTTATATATACATATATGTATATGTGTGTTTCTCTCTATACATACATACATACATATATATATAGTAAGATATTAGGAGGCCGAGAGCAGCCTGCAGGCCAGGTACACCAGGCTTTCATACCAAGGCTCTGAAAAGAGTTCAATGCACTATGGTCTGGCCATGACCTCTACAATCTGCTTTTTCTTTTTCCCTTTTTCCCTCTTTGGTTGGGGTGGAAGAGGAGTACTCACTTTGTGTATTCTCAAAATGCGAGGAGCACTCAACTTCCCTTGGGTGAGGATCTGCACAGATGAACCTTCACAGGGATGCAAATAAAAGCTGCACCTGCGAATTGGCAAAATTTTTAATCAAGTGACAGGAAGCCACAAAAGCTGGTAATATCAATTAGAAAGTTCACTACCATACGTCATGAGATATGTATAGCAAAAAAAAAAATACTGCATCAAACCGAAATGTAGTTATAGGATTTTCAAGAGCAACATTTTAGGATCATGAGAAAGCAGTAAGATAGATCACCTGACAAAAAATTGGAAATCAGTAAGATGGGAAGATTTTAGCAGCGGAGGCAAATGCTATAGAGCACAATCCAATAAGCCAAAATTAAAGATAACGGTGCATGTGATGGGGCTTCATTTGGTATGCCGGACCATGAACATCAATTTCTTACAAAATCCCCCATCCATATTTTCTGATGACATTTCCCGAATTAGCATACCGAGTCAAAAAACTGGGCCTAGTATTTAGAATAAAGAATGCAACAATACCAAGAGAAACTAATGTCTACCAGCACCAATTAAAATTCATTTGATTTCTTTCTCAACATTCATCGAAAAGCAACAAGCTAATCTCAAGCAATCAGCAAAAATTAACCATCTCAGGCTCACACACAAGTCCATTGCCAAAAGATGCGTATAAAAATAATTCATCCACCTAGGTCAAGAAAAGTACTTTGTATTTTCTCGGGGAGGAAGCCGGTTGTTCAACACACAGTCCAAAACCCACCAGGGAAAGTCTTTCTCATCTTCAGTTCCACTGAGATCCGTTATTTTCTTCCTCCATGGACCCCCATGAGAGCCCTCAGTAATAATAGATGGTGGAAATATTATAGAAAATTCAAACGGGTGATACACCATCGAGTCATTTTCAGCACTACTGTCTACCTCAATTCTTGAATGGGATGTATTCCTAATGCATACATCCTTCACAGATTGGACTTCCCCATTAACTGCAGAGTGGGATCCTGGTCTTTGTTTCCTTTTGGCTAACCAATGAGCTAGCAAGCCCTTAAGTGTTTCCCTTGCCAAATTAACCTGGAAATTATGGCCCATAACGTTAGCCTGAATATGTAAACCAAGAAATAACAAGCCCTCTGCCAGGCTATCATATTTAAACCATCAAGATCAGCAAGGTGTTCTTTGTGATAGATTTGGCAGAAAAGAAAAGGGAAAAAAATGCAATATGTTGAAATTTCTTCTATCTCGTCAAATGCCCAAAATAATTGTTCAAACTCTACACAGTGTGATCAGTTAAATGCTTTGTTTTCGCACCAATGAAGATAGCCCATTATTTTCATTTTGATATATTCACAAGCATATCCAGAAATATTGTTACGAGGGAAATTAAGAAATGACTTGTTAGCCAAAAAAAATTAATGTTATGATTTATGAGTGCCAAAATCTCCAGATGTATTGCTGTAGACTCCAAACTTGTAGAAGAAAAAATGACAAACTACATGGAATTATCAAGTATTTCACATACCACGTTTTCCTGCACTGAGTGATAGCTCAACTAACTACAATCATGCCTCATGAAGAAGACATCATTAGTTTCAAGCTAGCCCCCAAGCTCACTAAAATGCATAATCAATGAAATATTTCAAATAATATCACTGCAAGTGAAGAGTTTAGTTAACTTTCATCACGCTTATGAAGCAGAGGTCACCATTCTGAGTTTCTGACAGCCAACTAAGTTATCTGAGACCAAAAAAAAAACAGAAACACGGTACCCCTAGGCCCTAGTTCCTCACATTATGTGAATATAGTGAAGTTACATGTTTATAAAAGTATGACAATCTAGGGAAAGAAGATATCGAGAAATATAGATCTACCTTGTCATCTTCAGGTTTCCCAGGTATGTTGAGGTCAGCAGAATACATCTCTGCTGAAAAGCATTGTGGAGTGTCTAAATGAATAGACAAGCTTCCAAGCCTCGTGTCTACAGAAAACCACGCAGGGATGCTTACCTGGGAATTAAAGATCACCAGAAAGTTCAACAATGAAAGATCCAACTTGATTAGCATTCAACAGCAAATTAACCGATCATACCATCTCAAACAGCTCCTCCTTTTTCTCATCAAATGAAACCTGAAGCAATACAAACATGGTTCAAGGACTTGCATGTTGCAGCTTAATTTGTAAAACTTTAGAGAATAAAGACCAGATTTCAAGTGTTTTCTCTTTTGGCGGGGGGGAGGGAGATTGGAGATTGCCCACATCGTAAGATTGAACAGAATTAGTTCTTTACTAACGCCACAGCAAGAGGGTGCCCCATGTAATGCATACATAGATTCATCTAACCTTGCCATAATCTGCAATGACCATGCCCCTTGTGATTTCCCATAACTTCACAGAACCAGAAGTATCCTAATATACACAAAACGATATCAGCCTTAAAGAATACATTGAAATCAAATAAATAGTCACATATCATCCACTTGAGAGGAATAATACAGGATGGATATTGTGAAGCACAATTTGGTGTAGCCTCCTGATGGGTTACCTACAAAAGGAGTACCAATTGAATCTAATGTCACTTCACTTTAGGGTTCACAGTTTTAGCCCAATCCATAGAAAAGGAGGTCCAAGTTCATGTAGACACCTTCCATTTGTCATGCAGGACTAGAATCTTATCAATCTTATTATGATATGATGTTATTTTGGTATTAATTTATTCAGATTTGATCTTATTTTATTATATAATATACTGGTAATAGTTTCGCTCTGTCCTATATATATGGTCAAAGGGTTGTACCCATTCTTGAGAGTTGAATTGAAAAAAAATTGCGAGGTTCTGGGTGAAAATCATACACTAAGAGTATGACCTACATCAGGTACTTAGGATTAGTAGTTGGGATCCAAGATCAGTATGCAGAGATTGGAGAATTGACCTGATATTGAAAGCAGGACTATCAAAACTTAATGGATGCTTAGTGTTTACTTTGGTGGTAAAAAAAATTACTCATTCAATAAACGACAGCAGCACAGATCAAAAGAACTCTAACCAAGTGAAAGTGTGTATATCACCATATACCTTGGTTAGTACATGCCTCCTGTTATTCAATATTTCATGTTGAACAACTGCTGGAGTTCCTAGGATAGTAGACTTTGGCTCTTTATACACTGGAACCTATCACATGGAAAATCATTGACCGTCAAACAATAAGAAAAAGTGCATCATCTTCAGCAGCAATGCAGTAGGGAGAAAATAATAACAACTCACACAAAGATATCATGAGAAAAATGGAAAAAAAAAAACACCAAGGGTAAAGGTAAAAGTAGAACTCAGCATGAATCACATCTTTGCCAGTCTTGGGAGGTGAGGATGCATACAGCCTCATCTCTACCATCTTGTGGGTTAGAGTTGTGTTTCTGAACAACCTGCATGAATTTGCTTGAAAGGGTTCTCAAACCTAGGACCTAATGGACCCAAACCCCTGAGCCTTAATCACTAAACTAAAACAACTAGATAAACAAAGCAGATGTAATTTCAAAACAGAATGCAGTTATAAGATTATCTCCAATGAATCCTAAAGAATCAATGAAGAAAGCAAGTAACAGCAAAAGGGCAAAACTGAAGTCCAAAAGGTTCCATTTCCGCTCCAAAACTACTAATCTTTCTAGAAATGATAATAAATATCACATCACAACTACATCCAAATGCTTTTCTTAAGATGCAAATACAGGAATTTATGTGGAACTTACAAGGGTAGATCCTTCCAAAGATGCCCTTGCCCTTGAAAAGGACAAGTTTCCAGCCAAGAACGAACCACCTCTATGGAAAACCTTTTGAGGGTTATGGCCTTCAGCAGGCCATCTATTAACAGAAGATTCTGTAGTGGCGACCCATATACTGTCACCATGCAATGAAAGTTGCAATATTGGATGTTCTCCGGTGCAGAACAAAATACTCTCGCGTGTTGATAGATCAGTCAAATATAACTGTGCCGACAAAAGAAAGTCACCACATAGCGTCAGAAATCTAAGGAAAAGTAAACACCAAGGTCTTTCTACGAAATAAATAAAAAGGAGAAAAAAGAGGCTCTAAGAATGAAACACTTCGCATTACGCACAGAATGGTCCCTTCCGCCACTATAAACATGGCTAAATGAAGGAGTACTTGCTAAAGCCCAAACGGAATCAGTATGCACAGCATAGGAATGAACACACCGCTGCTGTCCAAGATCCCATAGTCTGCAAAGGCATGAAGTGAGCTCATAAGCAAAAGAGCACGTGAAAAATAAGTCTCTGAGCAATTGAGACCCCATATCTTGAAGGCCACCGGTAAAGAGTAAAAAATCTCATGCATCCAGTTAGGATCTCTGTGGTGACCTTACATCAAAATATTACTACGCTACAATACATAAGATCAAATGGCAAAGCAGAAAAGCTACCTTGTGCATAAATGTTTAAAGAATATCAGCAGATAGATATATTATCCCATTGCAAATTTCTGTCCTCCCCCAATACTCATCAATGTATTCATTTTCAGTAAGTTCTACAACTGAGCTAACAACACATACCTTGCCAGAAACCATATAATGGACTCTCCGACACAATTTTATATCTCGTAAAATATGAAGCAGAAATCCTTTAGTTTGACTCTTTATTTGCCAGGGAACCAAAGACAGAAACTAGGGCCAAAGTAATTGGCAAACGTTTGAGACACAGCCAACTATGTGATCGAGTCATGGGGGGGTTGAGGAAAAAGAAGCAAACTAATCACAAGTGACATGCGAAGCAACATACAACCAGCTAGAAGATGAAAGATAACCGAATGTATTATGACAACACCATTTAAATTGTCTGCCATACATTGACCAATCGAACTTAAACCTGGACAGGCAGTAAACACTCAAAATCAATTGATGACTATGCAATTGAGTTATCCCCATGAGAGTAATCATAGGGATCAAAACATGCATAAACTTTAAAAAAAAATGAGATCCAAGGATGACACCAAATCCATGAATATAATTTAAACACTGAGCATCTTTGAAAAAATTAAGAATCAAATGCAACTGAACAACACCAATGCAACATAAGGGATCTGACTACACGTGCTAATTAGATACCAGAAATTGGGAGATATCATTAAGAAATTCTAGATTTTTTAGCCAAATCGATGAAAACTGATAACAAAACAAAGAAAATAAAACAAGAGGCATATGCCAGCAGGCAGTCCCCTCAAAAACTAATGAGAAAGAGAAAGGAAATACAAACCTGATCATGGAATCAGAAGAACCAGAAAGACAGTACCTGCAGATAAGGTAATCAAATCCGGTCACACTCATCAACAACATAAGATCACTTTTACCAAACAAGATGTTGACAAAACCTTCAAGCATATAGCAGTATCTAAGATCCTAAGCTAGATATGGGGCATCATAAAGCAAGATATAGCAAGATAAAATAAACTCTCATTGTTCACACCAAGAGGGAGACTTTATAGGTAGGTCTCCCTGATGTCTAGTCGAGCTTCCTAAGAGGTAGGAAATTTTGGCATGCAGAAATAGGAAAGGTATACAGGAAATGGGACTCCATTTTGCTTTTGACCACCAGTTCAGTGAGAGGACATTACAAAGTCATACTTTCCGAGTTAAAATTAGATTTCCTGTCAAATAAAAAGGCCTTAGAAGATAGATGTAAATCATCTTCCATTGCTGTCTTCTTCGGGAAAACCAACTATGTTAATTTTTTTAATCCTGAGGTACTAGCTTCATGGGAGATGCTTCTAGTGTATAAACAAGACCATATGATCTAAGACAAAAAACAAAACATACATCTGAAATATGATAATTCACCGCAACATTCAACTCTAAATCATCATGAAACGATTTGCAATAAAAATAAATAAATAAGGACCTGCTTAAAAGAATTCAAGCAAAAAATCAACACAAATATTTTATAGACATCACTACAGGGGCAGCACAACCTATGGATAGCCATAGAATCATGACCAACGGCTGGACAAATCACCACAAAAAAGACTGTCACTTGGCAAATCACAATAGAGCCTGAAACAAGCACTGGCAGCCACAGAAGCAAAGTAACAGTTGCTCAAAAAAATTACCATAACACGATAAAGAAATGCTTTCATTTTGCATTGTTAATAAATAAAGTAACTTCACTGCAGAATCATCAAATGAAATAGCTCCATTGCCAGTACAGTACAAGCAACTGAGAAAATAGAATATAAATTACAAGACTCGGATAAGAGCCTAAGAGCCAAAGGCGAATATCATAAGGGTCAACAAACAAATGCAGAGCACAATGCTTTTCAATTTAGCAAATTTTCTATTGAATTGAAAAGACCGTCTCATGCATGAGAGCAAAAGTAAGCATATCATACTTCAAGATCTAATCTGGTTATCCATAATGCAAAATATGGAATGAGATGAAAAGAATTCCTTAAGTTATTGAAGCTGTGACCAAGATAAATGACTAATGAGATCAAATCATGTAAATCTAAGACAGCAGGCCCACAGAGCTCCAAGTAAAAGTGAAGACAAAAAACAGTGTGAGACCAATGCACACAATAGATATGCAAAGGAAGTTGACAACAAGAAACGGGTCAACAAAGACAAATGGAAAATTATACGAATAATCCAACCAACCTCCCAGTAGAATCCAAGAGTAGCGCCCTAATATTATCCGTATGCCCCCTCAATTTCATGGTCTTCGAACCAGTCCTTGGGTCCCAAACACGAATAACCTACATAAAACATAAGGTTGAAGACAAGTATAAATCAAGAGTGGAGTCCTAAGTTTCAGAATTGACAACAAAATCAAGCTGATGAATAAGCAAACACCATCATTACACTTTCACAATTTCTTCAGTTCTATTCTCACAGTTTAGCCATGAAACTATCATTTACTTTTACAAAAAGCGATGGGCAAGATGAGCAGGAAATAGAGCAAATGAATCCAACCATCATGATCGAATATACCTTTTCAGTTCCACCAGAAACAAAAAGGTTTCCACTATCATTCATTGCCAATGCATAAACGGATTCTTTATGACCTTTGGCAGCAATTGGAACATATCCTTTCTGATGAGATGCTTGTGATGATATATTGTTACTTGAGCTGATAGTCCGCATACTTGTAATCGGTAATGTGCTCCCAGCACCATTCATACCATTAGAACACTCTTCTTCCAAGGTATCATTTGACTTCAAAACAGGAGCATGGGCAGCTTCAATATCCCACACAAAAACCTCTCCACCAAGGCCACCAGAGGCAACTATATTGCTCTAAAATGCATGAACACTATTATAAATTTAGAAGCAGGATGACTAGAACATAAAATAAATAAAAGAAATTAATAATCTGCAATATTACTGGCAAAAGACATGAACAAGTTTTAACATTAAATTTACTGTAAAAGTTTTAAAAAAGAAATTTTTACATTGTTTCCAGCTGCAGCAAGACAAGTAACATAATCAGAGTGCTGACGCAAGGTCTTCGTACATATTCCATTGGACCAGCAGTTCCATACCTAAAGCACAATAACACACATAATATATATAAGGTCAAATCAAATTTTACATTTCAATGAGATAACAATTGATCCCAAAAAACAACCTTCACAGTAGTATCTGAAGAACATGATACAAGCGTACTATCACCCACAAGCACAGCATCATTTACCTGCAGCAAGAAGCCTGGCATTAGCCATAATGACAATTCAATAGGCATAAAGTCCAATGATATTTACTAGCAACATTGTTGTCAGATGATTCCTTTCTTCATATTACAATAATTCTTCTTTTGTCAAAAAATGAGCAGGTTGAAGCAATATTTGCAAAGTTAATTAACAGCAGAGTTAGATCAAAAGTCTAATGACAGAAGCCTCCAAAAGGCTGCAGAGCAATGAGAACGAGTAATAAGTTACAGCAAAAAATACCCAGTCAACATGTGACTCAAAAGTGGCTGAGCAGGTGGCATCATCTTCATTGAGCGCCCATCTCTTCAGTGTTCCATCACGACTCCCAGTAAACAAGCAATCATGCTTATCTGGAGCTGATGACTTCAAAAGAGACAAACAATTTACGCCTGCACGATGCTGCAAAACAAGAACCCAACAAGGTTCATATGTGCATGACAAATTGTTACCAAACCCGTCAATTCACAAAAACCAGAAGAAGGATGCTATATCAGACAAGGAAAACAAGTAATCCGAGAGATCTACAATCATGAGCAACAAAGAAATCCCCAACAATCTTTTAAGTAGCAACATGCAGATTAGCTGAAACTATCAATATTTCTAAGAGAAATCAAACTCATTTAAGTAGTTCCTTTCATGCAGGAATAACTCAACCACTGAACAACTGTAAGCAGACATGAAATCCATATTAACCAAAAAAAAAAAAGTGTTTCTGATGGACAAGCTATTTAGGAAAAATGAGATACCACTTAGGTTGAATATTAACAGGATTAATTGATGATCAATTGATTCAGCCAACCTTTGTGTCATCTGCATTACTCAAAACATATGTCAACCTCTTCTCCTTCCGAGGGCGACTCGAACCAGATGCACCCCCTGCACTGCCTACACGATGCATCGCAAGAGATCCTGAAAAAGGAGGTTACAAATTTGGAGTAAAGATGGAAACAGTAAATAATTTCTTCAGGCATATCTCCTAGATGATGATGGTGGTGGTGGTGGTGGTGGTGGTGGTGGTGCTAGTAGTAGTAACATTGAACTGCATCACGTCTGACCTTAATACACAGGTATTAGTCTTCAACTAAACATCAACACAGTTGACATCCCATATTCTATTTGATAAATACCTAAACCATGTACATACATGATACAAGGAGCTTCGATTTTGAGCGTCTTTTCTAGACACAAAAGGTATTCCGAGATGCACCAAAGAACATCCAACGCAAGTGACAAATATCAAAGCAGCCCAGAGAAATAGATAATAACAAACTAGATCAATATGTATCAATGACAAATACACTTAAGCATGCAGCATTTATTAATTTTCCTAACAAAGTTCACCCAACTAACTCTATCAAGCTTCAACTCTTAACAGGAAAGGACAAACAGGCCACACAAATTTTATCTCCTATATAAAATGCTCCCAATAAAGAGTCTGCCAAGTCATAATTTCACATTGCTATTATATACAGTTATTAGTCTAGTAGATGTCTCTACACTGTTAAAAAATGCATACTGAAAATCCAACATCAAGCTTATGACTCATGGCATGAGCAGCAGGAGACTAAGATGTTTTTGCAAGATATTCTAAAAAATCTGCACAAGCTATAAAACAAAAAGCATCGGGCATTGGACATTGGGTGTGATAAATAAGAACTATACAGATCCATCTAGCCATACGTCACGAACAAAGCTTCCATACAGATAAAAATGGCCAAGGGGAATTGTAAACATTTTCCAGCCCTGGGTAACAGATATATAACGGATAAGATGGTGTATAATACCAGACACTAGTAAATCGATACATAAATAACTCTTGACTGAAAATATAGCACGTTTTTTAGGACTCCAAAGAAAAGTGACAAAACCTTATTAAATATCCAAACAAAATAAAATAGCCGACACCATCACAACAGAAAAGCATCACTCATTCCTCTTCTTTATTTCTCTCTCCATCCCAATTTCCCTTTCCCATAAAAATAATAAAATGAACAAAGAGGGATGGAGAAAGAAAAGCCATTGCATGAGAACGCTTGATTTTTAACTTCTGCATCAGAGAGATTCGACTTATCACTACCCAAACTGCAACTATCATGCTACTCGCCTCATGTAAATGCAAGCTTGCTTAGCTAAGTCTAACTGCCTGACTTTCAAATCACACTAAACAATCTATCACAATTACAGAAGCTCCCACTCACTGGTCTATTTGCACTCAGAACACAGATGCCGCGTAAACTACCAGCATAATCAAATATAGGTCTGGCACTTCATGTGCTTACACAACTGACACCCACAATTATCTCAAACCCGCCCATTTTCCATCACAGCACAGTTCAGAATACCTTTAACCCGTGCGACTATCTTCATTAATGGATCAGTTATGAATAATTTGGCATTAAAAAAAAAGTAAAGAAGCTTGTCAGCTTGTAACCAGATTATTAAAACTTCCATAGCATTACCAGAAACATCAACGGAATAAGAAATGTCACAGACGGCTCCTGATCATCCACAAATCCACCCCACAACAATATAAAACTCATTCAACCCCATATAAGCTAAAAATGAAGAATTAATAAGTTTAGCAATTTACAATTTCCGGAATTAAGCTAATCAATGGCCCAAAAAACAAGGAGCCATGATAACAGCACAAAGAACAAATATATTATACGGATTCTAAATTGAAGTGAATGAATTACACGATCAATAATATAAGAATGAGCTGAAATGGAGATAAATCCAAAACGCGTCCAGATAAATAACATCGAATCTAAACCCAGAACCCAGAGACCCATGAATCGATGAAAATAAAATCGAAGTACAACAACTAAAAGGAGAGGAACATAGACTACGGTTAAGAATAGTTAATGATGAGTGGACAGACCGAAGAGACGGAAACAGCAGGTGGAATCGAAAATCCAGCTGATTAGAAACCCTAAGGCTGTAGTCGTTAGGCTTCACCGCTGGTGGGGGTCGTCGTCGTCTTCCAAGTCTAGCAACGGAGTGGGAGAGAGTCTCAGAGTCTTTTCCCTTCTTGGATGTGTGTTGTGTTCATTCTGCCGTTCTTCTCCTTATTTTTTCCTTTTTTTCCTTATTTGGTTGAGAAGTTTAATGTGACCGGGTTTGTGCCGCTATAGCCTGTACCGTTTGTTTTCTACCTTCTTGGATTGTCGGATTATGCAGCCTGCGGGAGAGGAAATTTTTTATCCTTCCGACGAATAGTACGAGTTTGACCACAATTAAGTCGTGTTTGGTAAATAGAAATTATAGAGTGGTAGTGGGCTAGCGGCTCGTAAACTATTGTTACCTTTCGGTACAGCTCAAAATAAAACAAAACATCACGTAAACGAAAATATATAACTATAATGTAAATGAGAGTTTTATTTGGTTTCATTTCATTTTAATTAATTTATTTATTTGGTTCTAAGAAAGCTTAAGTAAAAAAATTAAAATTAAAATAATTTTTTCAATTTTTTTCAAAAAATTTAAATAATTAATCTTTAGTAATTTATTTCTTACTTATTTTTTATTTCAGTAAACCAAATACAAAAAAAATATTTTCATTTTTATTTTATTTTTTTTTTAATTTTTTCATGAACTAAGTAGAACATAAAAAACCTTCTGTTTAACTTCAAACTATTGCCAGCTTAATAACCTTTTTACATTTTACATTAAATAAATGTGTTGTATTATTAAACAATCATCTATTCTTTATCTTACTTTTTTCAATTTCATAGGATAAAATATTCGTATACTTTAGTTGTAGGGGATTTTATTTTATCATTATTTTTTATATGAGTTATTCCAGTATTTTAAACTTTAACTAAAATACATATAAATAATTATTTTAAAAAATTTAATAGGGTTTTTAGTTTTAGAAAAATAATGCTGGGTTCTTAAAAAATATTTTCTAGTTTTTTCAAAAATTCAGAACATGTGTTTATGACTTCTATGTACTATTTTTCTGATTGAAAAATTAGAAAATGCAATTTTCTAACTTTGTACAAAAAAGTGGAAAACAACTTGTGCTATATTTTTTAAAGTTTTCCATATAAATGTTTGTCCTTATTTTGTAAATGTTTTCCAATTAAAAAAATATTATTCATAATAATATTAATGAAATAATAGTAATGATATTATTATTGTTGTTGTTGAAATAATTAATAATATTGTTTAGAGTATTATTATTATTACTAACATTTATATTCATAATATTATTGTTATTAAATTTCATACTAATATTGTTATCAATTTTAATATTAACATTGTTATTGATTTATATTAATAATAATATCATAATTATTAATATGGGCATTAATAATAGCATTATTATTAATATTATTTATTAATTAGTATTAATATTACTAATAAAGTTAATAATACTATCATCATGAATATTAATATTATTCGTAGTAATAAAAATAATAACAATATTATTATTACTCTTATTAACTTTATTATTAATGTTAAAATTCTATATTTATTAATATTTCTAATAATAATAGTAATGTTTTCATTAAATTATTTTTTAATAAAATTTTAATATTATTAATATTGTTATTATTAAAAATATTACTTAAATAATAAATATTATTACTACTACTATATATAACAATAATATTATAATGTTTTTTCATAATATTAATATTAATTATCAATATTAATAATAAAATTAATATCATCATTATGATAATATAATTGATGTTATTATGCTTATTTTAATATTAATATTATCATAAATATTTTCAATATTAACATATTAATAATATTGCTATTATTATTATTATTATCCTTGTTAGTTGTGATAATAATAACAATAATAATAACATGAATTTTAATATTGACATTATTCTTATCATTATTATTATAAGTATTGTTATTATTATCATTGTTAATATTAATAATAAAATTACTATTATTATTGAAATTAATAATAATATTTTTATGAATGATGTTGGTAATAATAAGTATCATCATCATCCTCATAACTGTTATCATCATCCAATTTAGAAGAAGATTAATTTTTTTTTAAATAAAAATGTATTTTCATAATATGAACAACGAAACAAAATTTTCTAATTCTTCATGAAAAAATGTTTTCTTGTTTTCTATAGAAAACTGAAGGTGAAAATTATAAAATTATTCTCCTAAACTAAACACAATCTAAATATTTTTACATTCCAATGTATAGATTTAATATTTTAATATTAATTATTATAAATAATTATAGTTATAGTCATTGATTAACAAAAAAAAATAACGTTTGAACAAAAAAAAATACCATAAAATTATGTATGTATAGCAATATGGGAAAAATAATTAGTCAATATTTACTCTATTCACCGTGCATATATACCATTCAAAACAAACGAAACATGGAACCTACAATTAACAATGTAACTATTATATTTATTTGCCACCATGATCTCCCCCTCTTCCAACTAAAATAAAAAAAATCCACCATTTAGTGATAGAGATTTTAGATGTAAATGTCCCATCTTCTATTTACTGATAAGGTTTGATCTGATGATAAAAGTTAGCTCATATGTATATGGTGCTCCATGTTTGAATCCTTATCCTCCTTATTCGGTATTGCAACATACTCATGAAGTCATCACCTATATACTATTTTGTACGTATATTTACAGATTCTCTATTAAAAAAAATCTCTTACTTTTTTACTCATTAAAGTTGCTCTTGTTGTCCCAATTCGTTAATCACTTATTATAAGAGAGAAAAACATTTGGATAAAATGATAATGGGATAGTTCATTGTACTATGTTTGTTTTGGGGTTATTACATATAACATAGTTAATTACTCCCTTCGTTTCTTAAAAGAGTCATTACAGATTTTAAGAATAAACATTTATCATTAATATTTTTTAATATATATTCATAAAAAGTATTAAAATAATACATTGAAAGCATTTTTCAATATGAATATAGCAATTTATTCTTATATCATAGTGTGCTATACTTTGAGACAAATAAATGGTCAAAGTTAGGTTTCAACAACCACGAGGATTTTCATTTAGAAACGGATAGGGTACTATGTTTTTCATATTTGGACTTAGCTAAATCGTCCATATTCTCTATTCTACAATTAGTTTTGATGTATGATACAGATATAACAAAACTTGGGATATCCACACTATACAACCATGAATAATGCATGAATTTAAACACAATAAAGATTGAGTCGATTTTTATTCATACACGTCTTAAGTTAAATGACACATGAATTGCTCACTCATTAAGTTCCGATACGTGTGTTCATAGTGTAGCTCAAGTCGAATTGCGTGAATGTACATTGCCTTTGAGTAATGTTACGCTCATGAGCAAACTTTTATGGCTATTTTACTACTATTTCATAAAATATAAGTCTTAGACATGGAACTAGCTCCTACTTTACCAGAGAATTATAAACATATTATATAAAAAAATTGCTATAGAGAGAAATTTTGAGAACCTTTATACACAAGGTCATTGCCTAACATGTGAATTGTGTACTGCTTCACACCAACTAAACAAAAGTTGTTTGCAACTTAAACAAACATATACAAATGTATGGTTAAAGGGAACTATAACACTCAAAATTTTACTACTAAAAATTTTTATTTTATAGCAAAAGTTTGTTACCAAAATACCAAGTTTTACCTCCGTAATTGATGTAATAGACCAACCTTACATCAATCGCAAAGAAAAAACCATTAAAATGTGAACCAATATAAATATGAAACAATAACAACTTTTTAAATATAAATATGAATTTAGAGATTAACTTCGGGCATAATAAAAAAATACAGAAAAAAGGGACATCACGGGCTTTAGAGTTCAAAAAGGTATCCAGGTAAAATTTCCACCCAGATAACATAACTCTTCACCCAACTCCTAGTACAGAAAATCACTCTACCTCGTGTAACGCATTATAGGTAGCAAAATCATCCAGAGAGTCCTCAATGACCTACACAAAAGCATCAGGATCGTCTATTCGTGGGAATGAGCAGTACCCATAAAAAGGATGGTTAGTATGCTACATATTAAGTAAGGTGATAATACTGTTAAGTTAGGGGTACAGTCAAATGCATACATTCACTGTAAATTATAAGTACACATGTGAAACACATAAAATATCACTAGGTAGGTATTGATCTAGATCTCTTTATTGGGTATAATAATTTTTATTCTTTTATTTACGTTGAGTTCAATGACCCCATTATTCTTAAACTAGTGGAATGGTCTGAATCACATCTTAAGGACGACACACTTGAACTACCATTATCTTCTGGTAGAATGGATCCAACACATATCTAGACAAAGTGCTCCTAATCTACTATTCTTAAACTCATGGAACGGTCTGAAGGGCCTCTCAAGGATAACACACCTGAGCCACTATTATTGAAATACCCCAAAAATCTTAATTTAGGAATTATGGCAAAATAGTGATTTATTAGGGAAAAAATTAAGAAAATAAATTACTTCATTGAATAAAGAGGAAATTAATTGACGAAAAATAAGGAGAAAATAATAAATAAGTTATTTAGAAAATTTAGGACATTTTACTAATTAAAATGGAAGTTAAGAACAATTTATCCAAAATAGCCTAATTAATTTAAAAATGAATTTAATTATTATACTTAAAATAATTATTATTGAATTTAAATATCTAAATTAAATATATAAATAAATAAAGACCCAAATACCCCCAACCCAACCATTTTATCATTTTTCCATTTTCCATTTTTCCTTTTCTCTCTTCTTTTCCTTTTTCTTTCTTCCTCCTTTACTTATTTTCTTTTTCCCCATTTTTCTACCCCGGCTGGGCCAGCCCACCGGCCTAAATCCTTCTCTTCTCTCCCCCCATCTCGCGTGCCAGACCGCCCAACCTCTTTCCCCGCCTTTTTTCCTTCCCATGGCCCAGCGTCGTCCGCTGGCCGTCCCATGGCTGTAATGCAGCGTTTCACCCTCGAATTCATCGAAATGTCGCGCTGCGTTAAATGAACCTTATAACCGTTGCCAGCCAATGACACAGCGTTGCGTTTTGACCTTCTAATTACTGAAATGATGCGTTGGGATTAAGAAATTTATAATCATTGCCAACCAGCCGATTTTTCCCCCTTTCTTTCTTTTCCCTGGACCGCCAGTCCAACCCCGCCCTCGTCTTCTTCCTCGCGACCTGCAACGGCTGCGACGCTGCAACCACCGACAGCATCTTCTGTCCGGTCGTCCTCTCCATCCTTTTCATCCCTTTCTTTCCCAAATTGTCCCAACCTGTCTGTCCTACACTGCCCAGGCCTTGCCTCCTTTCCTTCTTCACCATGTTGAGCCAAAATCCCTACAAAAGAATTTGCAGGCCTGCGCTGATCGCCGTCGGACGGCATACTGCCGTGACCTGGCCGTTGTCCTTTTCCCCCTTCGTCGTTTTCTCCCCCAATTGCCTATAAATACCCCCCATCGACAGCCATAACCCGTGCTGCGATTTTGCCCCAAAACTCTACCTCTCTGCCGCCTAAAACAGACGAGTTTTCCACCACCGCCGCCACCGTTGGCCACCAGAAACACCCATGCACCTCCCTCGACAAAACTAAACCACCACCACCCTCTGCCTTGCCTTGCACGTGCCGCCCTAGCCGTGCAAAGTTGACTGCTCGAAACCACCTCTTCCAGCCATCGCCGCCCCTTACGCCGCCCGTAGCCGCCACCTCTACCGCGATCAACCCTCCTGCCACCCTCTAAAATGTCCAACAGACCATCCTCCATCTTCCTATACCCTCAATAACCCCTGCCTCTCTCTCCACCACCCTCGGCCACCGAGCCAACCACCGTGCGCCGCCACCCCTTGCCACGCCACCACCCTCACTCCACTCCCCTTCACCTGTTGTTTCTTTCCCCACCTCAAACTTCTCCTTTTCCCCTCTCATCTAACCACCACCTCCATCTTTTCCTCTCTCCTCCTCCACCGCCGCCGCCAAACCACCACTGACCCTAGGTGGTTCTCCACTCATCCAAACCCTAATACCCCTTTTATATAACTGCTACTATTTTCTACTAATATTAATACTATTATTATTATTATTATTATTATTATTACTTTTATTATTATTACTATTACTATTATTATCATTATTACCATTATTATTGTCTCTATTATTAATGTTCTTATTTTCTTACTAATACTAACATCCCTTTTGAACCCTAACTGTTATTATACTTAACTTTAATCTTAATTTTTATAATTATTAGTATTAACATTATTATTAATATTATTATTATTACTTCTATTATCCTTACTATGGTTATTATTTTGGTTGCTTAACCTTACTTGGTTGTATTATTGTTATTATCATTACTACTAGGATTATTATTATTATTATCGTTATTATTATTGTTATTATTATTGTTATTATTATTATACTTAACACCCTTATCATTTTGTTAACAATAATACTACTTTTGTTCTTATCCATGTTACTTAACTCATGCTAGTAAATATCATGTGGTTGTTAACTAGGGAGAGTACTTGAACCTTATTACCATACCACTTAACATTAACCCTAACCTCATTACTATGACACTATTATTAGCTATTACTATTATTACTACTATCACTACCTTATTATTGTAACTAAAAGCATTTGAACCCTTGTATTATTCAAGAATATACAACTATTATCATTATCACCCCTAAGAATAGTTTACTTGTAATATTGTGACCTTATAATATTATCATTTCAAATATAACACCATTAATAGACTTGGCCTTAAAACGTTAGGGTTTCTATCACTAGACATTAGTGTCACTATTTTATTAATACTAACACTGTTTTCCTATAGCTAGCATAAACCCTATTACTATAAGATTAGAACTAATGGGTTTAATAAAATAAGTGTAACAATAAGTATCAAAAATAAATATATTTTGACTACTAATATTTAGTATACTAATTCTAAGGTAAAAACCCTAGTTTTTGTATAATACCCTCTTTAGTAATAAAAATCTTAATCCTAAACTAGAATAAGGGTTGATGGTACTTGGAAGGGAAACTAATACTTAGCTTTTTCCCCTTTTATAGGTAACCCCAACCAAAGCCCTAAGGAGTTATAGGAGCGTGCTCCAAGCCCGGCGTTGCTTTAGGTAAGGACGTAACTAAGGCCTTTTGTGTGTCTATATATATTATGTGTTTCGCATGCTACGTACCCTACGTTTATCATTATCAATTATGTTGTGTGTGCATGAAATGGAGATGAAGTATGTGTGGTATGTTTACATGGCATGTGTATTATGTATATGTGATGATATGTTGTAATCCTGTAAGACATGCATATGAGGGAGTTGATGTGTTTTGTGTGGGAGAAAGGATTAAAAAGGAGGATGGGGAAGGAGATTGACCAAGGGAGGTGAGTTGATCTAATTATTTTAATGAATCGTGAGTGGAAGAATAAAATGAGAATTCTAAGGTTCGTGTGGGAGAATCTGATTTATGATTTTTATGGTTTTGCGTGGGAGAGTTTAATTTATGGTTGTGTGGTGGTATTAGGGTTTATATGGTAGCATTAATGTTGTATGGTGGTATTAATGGTTTCATGGTGGTATTCATGGCTGCATGATGGTATTAGGGTTTGCATGGCGGTATTAGGGTTTGTATGGTGGTATTAATGATTGCATGGTGGTATTAATGGCTTATGGCGGTATTAGGGTTTGCATGGTGGTGTTATGGTTTGTGTAGGGGTATTAATGTTTGTATGGTGGTATTAGGGTTGCATGGTGGAGTTAGGGTTTTGCATGGGAGTTAATGATTGTATGGGATTTAGGGTTTGTGTGAAAAGTTCGAGAGGTTGCATGGGATGTGTAACGTTTGCGTGAGAGCAAAATTTACGTATGAAAGGTCGATTTGGAATGTAAGGAAGGTAATGCAATCATTATTTGGGTGTTTAACTGTTTTGGACGGAGAATAGTACGTGGAGTAGTATAAGGGTATAAAGGAGACATAATTAGGGTTTGGAGTGATTAACTTTGGGTCGTTGTGATTAAGTAGGGTTAGAGTAACTAGTTGTGATTTGTTGAGGATAATTAAGGTTTGGGATGGCTAAGCATGGTTGTTATGGTAAAATAGGGTTAAGAGTGGTTAACCACGGTTTGGTGTGGACAATTAGGGTTGGTTATGGCTGCTTAGAGTTGTTTGGTGTTATCATGTGTATTTATTGATTAAAGTGTAGTTATGAATGTGGAATTTTATTATTTGTGATGTGTAAAGTATAAAGAGAATGATTTATGCATATCAAGGGTGAAAATCTTTTGAATAAGATATGTTAAGACACTAACCACTTACAGAGGAAGATGTTGAGCCGGACCCAGACCGGTCCACCAGCAAATAATAGTGGCAGGGTATGTTACCCTCGTGACCGGTCCACCGGCTATAATAGTGGCAGGGCATGGCCCTCGTGACCGTTCCACCGGCTATAATAGTGGGGGATTCCGTGCTCAACAAACTAATCAGAATAATGATGAGACATGAGAAAGATACAAACATTTACAGTGGAACACCTTGTGAGTCGGGGCCAGACCGGTCCACCGGTAAATAATAGTGGCAGGGTATGTTACCCTCGTGACCGGTCCACCGGCTATAATAGTGGCAGGGCATGACCCTCGTGACCGTTCCACCGGCTATAATAGTGGGGTTCCCGCACTCACATGGACTATTAAAGAATATGTGTGGAATGAACATATTATTAATGAGAATAAAGAATAAGTCACCAGAAAAGTATTCAGGCCTTATCTTGCGGGTTATCGCATGTTGTCTATATGATTGTGCTATGTATGCTATGTGGTATAATTGTATGCTTGGCCTTAGCGCACTTGCGCCCTTACTCAGTATTGGACCCGTACTGATACTACCTTGATTGACTGGGTCTTGTGATGATCCACCAATGGTGGGGAGCAGACCTCTTGTGCAGGTTTATGATCGGGTACTATTTTGGGGTGGAAGGCTTGACTTGAGTGAGTAGGCAATCCGAATATTGATCCTTCGGGACTTGTTTTATTTAGTTGTATTTTGTGCTACGCTTCATGTTTTGAAATCGTACTCTTAAGTTGTAATCCTAAACCGTATTCTAAATACTAATTGACTTGTGTTCGTTAATGATTTATGTCAAATGTCAACTCATGTTTTAATGTTTCACACTTAATGATTGTTTAGTTTAGCCTTAGCACTTAGTATCGGAACGGTAGGAGTGAACCGGTCTGGTACTAAGTGTGGTGGTAACATCCTCGAGTTTACGGTTTTATCTTTCGCTTCCGCTAAACCTTTTAATCTAAATGAAATTTTTCAATAGTAAATTTGGGGGTGTTACAATTATCGTCTGGTGGAACAGACCCAACATCTTGGCTCTGACTCGTGTATTCTTCCACTTTAATTCATTAATATCTTATCCATTAGGTTACTTATCTCAAATTGTATTATCATTCACGTTGAGTTTAGGACCCTAATATTCTTAATCCGGTGAAACGTATTGATGCGCCTCTCAAGACAAAATGCTCTTGAGCCATTATTGTCGTCTGGTGGAACAAACCCATAAATCACCTCTCCTGACTCTTGTGATCTTTCACTTTAAATGATTAATATCTTATTAATTATTGATTTGAAAAGTACATAGCACATTTAAATCAGGTAAAACACATCACAAGATCCTAAGGTCACTCCCTAGGGTTAAGATCTTATACTCCCCCTAAACCCTAATTTCACATTTTAGGCACAACTCTTCTTCAATTACTCTTTTATCTATCAAATTTGGTACCTTTTCCCTAAATAATATTATTATCAATATACTTGAATTTTAAGGCCTAACTCTAAGGTCTTCCACATGCGATAATAATCTTATCTCAAAAGTCACTATTTATGGGGCTTATAAACCCTAATTTCATATTTTCATCATAATTTTTCTTGTATGACTCAAATAATTACTAAATTCCATATGCATTACCAAAACACCAATATTAATAACATATCCAAATTTTGTGGTATAACTTTACCGTTTCACACATGTGATAATAACCTGCTCATTTTAGGGTTGTTATTCCCAAATCAAACCATTTTCATACTTTATTAAACTTCGGCCATTCGAGACTACTCTAACCACTTCCTAGAAACTCATTAGAATATTTTAGATAATGTAACACAATAAATACCATGATTTCCATATTAAACTCTTACTAACCAAATTGCCATTACCAATAACAAAATCCCCAATTTTATGTAGATTTTATATGTTTTGGTAACATTATTTCCAAATCCTTCACTATCACCATATATCTTATTATACTCATTTTCCACTTAGCATAACTTATTAACCCATATTACACCCAACTTCTTAACCCATATTACACTCTTATATCATACCGAGGGTTTTCCACATAGAATAATGATATCGCATAATCTCCACTTATTTTTAATATCAAATCTCATATCATAGTATTAAAAATCACACATTTAAGCACATAAAAGCAATAATATGGCATCACACAAAATCATACATAACACTTAGCAATAAAAATTCTAGATTACGATAGGTATCCCTATAGAGTAAGGCTCACATCTCTACACACATAAATCTTATTCTACCTCTCCTGGAACCTATAGAAAATCACCTTAGGAACCACAATAAAACATCATTAATATTCAATAGCATAATTAAGTAAAAGATAAATTAATGGAGGGTAGGAAAATCAAAATAACCCAAATAAGTGCTTCAAAAAAATTTTGCGCAACCAAGTGGGGAGGAACGAAAATAAGTGCCAGAGCTAATGGGGTGAAATGACATAATCTTCCATTTCTAGCTGGTGAGGAACGGTCAAAGGGGTCAAAGGATGGAGGGGAGAAATAGTGTGAATGGCTGAAAGAAAGTGGGGGTTTTGGTGGTTGGTGGCTGAAGGTGAAGGGTGTGGTTTTGTTGGTTTGGTTGAAGCTTAGGGGGAAGTTGTGGTGAGTTTTGCTTATGGATGGGCTTAGAAACACCTAGTTTGGTCGGTGCCAAGGGATGAGTTGTTTTTTTTGTTGTTGCAGCCAAGGGAAGAAAAGGAGAAGGGGGAGGTGTGGTGACGATGGCCAAAAGGAGGGGGTGAGGTGTCACTGATTTAGCCGGTGGTTATAGGGAAGTTTCAGTGAAGTTGGTCAATGGTAAGGGTGGTATTTTGGTGTAGGTCGTTGTAGGTGGTGGAGGTGCTTCAGCATGGCTGTCCATGGTGGGGTTTTGGGGTTATTTTAGTGATGACAAGGAGAATAATAAGGAATAAAGTGTTTCATTTGTGGCAGTGTTTCAATAGAAAAATGGATGGGGAAGGAGGGAGGGTTGTTGCGTTTAATGTATTGTATGTGTGTGTGTGTAAATGTATAGAGGGGAGAGGGTGAAAGCGAGAGAGAGGAAGTAGAAAATCAGTAAGGTTGTGACAATCAAACACATGCAAGGCATGGGAGGAGTGGAGGGTTTGACATGAGATTGTACGTGGCTTAGTAGAGTTAAGGTCCAAATAGGAGAGGTTTACACGCAAGAAGGATGGAAGCAGGGGTAGGAAATGATTTTGATTGGTAGGTGGGGAGAAGAAAAAAGGAAAGAAGAAAAGTTAGATGAGGTTTTAGATTTAGATTTAGGTTAAGATAAGGGGATAAATTAATTATCGACCAGTAGGGTTCATGTTTATGTTGAGAAAACAATTAATAACCCATAATAAAGTTTTAGGGTTAGGCGAAGATTTGGGATCATAGAGTTAGGGTATAATAGAAATATAAATTTCTTAATGTTAGAATATGGTTAAGATATTAATTACTCGATATTAGGTTTTGCTAAAATTTGGGGTATTATTGGATCAAAAAGAAGAGTAAAATAAAATGCACAAATTTTATTTACAACACGTGATCATTAAAATGTAAGAGTTTATTTCATATAACACAATCAATTCGTTATTGGTGGTTGATTGATTCTTATGGTATAATGATGAAAAATAAATATAAATAATGAGGTGATAATGAGATTATCGAGGAAGCCTTTAGTAAATTAATTGAGTCATTGTATTTAAATTGATGCAATATGTTATTTTTACAATCCTAAAACTAAAATTACATTTTTTTATCACTAATTAATATAAAAAAATACTAAAACATTATGCATAAACAATTGTCAATCAAACAAAAACTTTACATCTGATGAGAGCTATTACATTTTAATCTAGGACGTTAAGGTTCGAAGCAAAATACCACAACTTGCAATCCAACAAACTATGCTAATATAACTGTCATATTCATCCCTAATAATAACTTTCAACAATATTTTTAATTTTTTTTTATAAAATTTAAATAAATTTATTTTATATATACATTAAGGAAATAAAACATAATACAAGTTTTAAAATTTAACCATAGTTGAACAAACCACCATATGGAGAAAAAAGGGTCCATTAGCATGTTATAAATATCAACCAAAGAAAGGGGTGCCATGTTATGAACTTTACGAAACTACTAATCACCTAAAAAAATATTTCATTTAATTAAAGAAATCATATAAGTACTTAAGAAAATTATTATACCTAGCTATAAGTTCTCATTCCTCTACATGGACGATTAACTTATCTAGAGGGATTAATGTGCTAATAGTTCATATAGCGTATACTAAAATGTATGTTCGGATATGAGTTAAAATTTAACTTATTTAATATGAAAAAAATACATATTTAACTAAAAAATAATATGTCTCAGTGATAACCTTATTATGGCAAACAATTTTTTATCAGCCATTAACTTCTAGTAACATCCACATCTTGTGAAGTATGGATATATTGAGTAAAGATTGTGTCCATGGATTTCACCACTAAAAGAGTGATATTCAAGGTCAAACAACACCCAATTTTATGACTAGAGCTAAATTATCTAATCAATTCTTATCTAATGATCTCATTATAATTTCAAATATTAAAAAAAATAAGATTTCATACTCTAATTATTTAGTGAATTAAATAATTGAAGATTGAGGAACTAACTCAAATGAAAATTATTGGAATTGAAACATAAAAATAATAGATATCATATGGGGGTGAAGTAATATGTGGTCATTATTGAATTTGAGGAAAATAACTTCGTCAGAGTGAGCAACAAAGATTGTTCTGGATAGAGTGGTTGGCGGTGCCTGATAGAAGGAGGTGAAAAAATATTAAGGTGGCTGCTAAAAATAATGGTGTTAGATGTTGATGGAGAAAATTATGGCATTGATGATTAAAAGTTAAGGAAATAAGGAATATTGCATAAGTTATTTTATGTTTGGAATTTTAGGAAGGGAGTGTATATGAAGGTAAAGTTTTTGTTTATTTTATAATCAGAAACATCAAACCTAATCCAATAGTTGAAAACCTTAGTTCTTAGTTTTCACCGAAACTTTTTGTTCTTATAGGATATGTTCCCTATTTATATGTACATATAGATTGATGGATTATTATCATTGCTGTCATTATTATAATCATTATAGTTATTTCCATCATTTTTATATTATTATTATTATCATCATCAAAATTTACTAATTTCATCTTATATGAAAATAATTTTAGGTGAACAAGCCCTAATATTTTTGGTTTTAACTCTCCACTAGCCATTTCAACTAAACATGTCAAATATATTACAAGGGTAGTTACTAATTTTTTTTAGTAGCGTGTGAGTGATACTTTTTAGGGCGTGTTAAAACATGTTTCATTTAGTTAAAAGAAAGCTGATAAGCCTTATTTATCAGCTGAATCCATTGGTCCATCATCTACTAAGGATGCAGCTTACTTACTCGATCCTAAGTAGATGATAATTCGTGTGGCCAATTACCTATTGATCTCTCAAAACTTGTCAAAAATTAACTTCTTTTACTATTAAGATATATCATTGACACATACGTATAATAGTGGATCTAATAACATCATCAAATGTCTCAAAGTCCATTCTTCTCAACTTACCTTTAAAACTTATTGAATATGTATTGATTATTAGTTTTGATAATAATAAAAATATTAAAAAATTAATGATAGAATACATAATATTAATATTAATATTAATGATAACAATAGCGACATTAATAGTAATAAAATAACGATAAATTTTGAAATTTTTTAAATAAGATCGAATTAGAAAAAATCAAATGAAAAGAATAAACCCTTGTTAGGGTACTATCCGACAAGAAAAACATTTTCATAATTAATCATTTGATTCGGCCTAAGTGTTTCACCATTTTTTATAAACATTCAAAGCAATCCTTACCTTCTACTATCTACTATTTTAACATAAAAATATGTATTATTGAAAGCACATGAAAAATATATATCATTTTACATCATTTTATTTATTTCTTAACACTTAATTTCCCAGAGATCTAGTTATGAACCAAAATGAGTCATAACTAGATAGGTGGTCAAATGATGTAGAGGCAATCAACTTTCTTTTTAAATGCAAATCTGCTTGGCAATTGTGATTGTACTTCCATTTAAGGATCGCAATAGGTTGGGTATGGGTTGAGTATGATTAGACTTACATTCATACTTGTTTATAGTACTCAACCAGACATGCAAGATTTTAAAATTTCAGACTCAGACCCATCTGGTTTGTATTTTAAATGGACCTAGCTAATGTTTACTAAAATGAACAATTTATGCAAATATACTAATACATTTATATTTTATATAACTTAATATATAATTTTAGTTAATAAATGTCTACAGTAAAAAGATAAATATTTTAAAGTAGTTACTTTAATTTTTAAATAGTATTTTAATAATTTCCAAATAAAAATAACTTATAGATTGCTTATAAAATAAATATACATAAATAAAACTGAAAATTAAGCTAATAGTCTAAACAATATAAAAAAAATTTGGAAAATACATATATATATATATATATATATATATATATATATATATACATACATATACATATACTTATATGCATAAATATAAGTATGTATGCATACATACCAAACATGTCTAATAGATTCGGTATGATTTGGGGAATGCTAAATTTAGATCTAAACTCATTATATGTGTGTGTATATATATATATATATATACCCAAATTTGACATAAACCCATCGAATTTAAAATTCTTAGAAACCCACTAAAAATGAGGCATGTCTGGATCGAATCTGGAATCCATTATTGCCCTTACTTTCAACACATCAAATTTTTCATTCATTCTAGTTAATACTATTCAAACCATAAGTAAAGAACAAGAGGGTCATGAAAGAAGATAATATATAGTGCATGTGATTTACAAATTTATACCCACCAAATCAATCATTTTTTTGGTAGGTAACAAGAAAAATGGTTATATTGTCAGCATCAACAATAACATTAAAACATGCAATAATATCAATCCCAGCCCCTATACTCGTACTAAAACATACTATATTGGGTAATGTGGGTATGTGCATACTTTTCCAAAAACTCAATGTACATATAGGTGAATAAGAAAAACACAACTAGGTGGTTTATAATAAGCCATTGGATTGATCAAATAAAATATGAAAGGACACTTATGCATATTTTATTCTACTTAGGTGTCTCGTAATAAATCCAACACTAAACCTTCATATGTACTACTAAGGATATGGACACTTTAATAATGAGAGTTAGATAACGATTAGCTTAAAAGTGTTACTAAGAGCATGAAATTATAGGTGGGATCGTAGGATGTGAGTTTTAATAATGATTATTTAAAGAAATCTATATATATATATATAATATAATAACACAGTTATAGCAACAGATAAATTTCTCACCTAAACTAAAATATGTCATTGTATGAGTTTGCATTCATTTTTTTACCCATATCAATATAATAAAATCATATGTGCCCCATATGCCATATTATTTACATAATAATTATATATAATAATTATAATTCAATTTTAATAGAAGCTATTCAAAAAACAATATTATAACTCGTTAAATGGCTGAGTAATGAGATAGTTTGATAGATATATTTGCTATATATGTAACACCCCCAAATTTCACTCCTAAAAAAAATTTTTTTTGAAAGAATAAAGCGGAAGCTAGGAGAGAATTTAGGAAATGTTACCGGCACATCTAACACAAGATAAATGTCAACCATCTATCTCATGTTAGATTTAAGACTAAAACCTGTCCAACAATTAAATTCGAATTTTAAAAGCTTATCAGAGTACGAGAAATTAAAAGTCAATTACAAACCCTTGGAAATGTAAATACAACACTTGTAACTTCCCAAGATAAATACAGTTAAACAAAACAAATCCCGAAGGATCAATATCCGGATTACCTACTCACTCAAGTCAGGCCTTCCACCCCAAAATATTATCTGATCTTAAACCTGCACAAGAGGTCTTCTCCCCACCATCGGTGGATCATCACAGGACCCATTCAACCAAGGTAGTATCAGTACGGGTCCAATACTGAGTAAGGTAGTAGGTGCGCTAAGGCCAACATATAAAACACACTACACAGTATACATGGCATAGTCATATGAACAACATATAGTAAAACAGATCATAAGGGCTAGCTATGGTCCGGATAGACTTATTCTTTTATATCTCTGGTAATTATAATCGATTCAAATCATAATCTTTATTAATCCATGCGAGTACGGGAACCTCACTATTATAGCCGGTGGATCGGTCACTTATAGGGCAAAACGCACCTAACCACTATTATAGCCGGTGGATCGGTCACTTATAGGGCAGAACGCACCTAACCACTATTTTATGTCGGTGGATCGGACTGGCCCCGACTCTCATGGTGTTCCACTGTAAGTACTTAGTATCTTTTACGTGTATTAACAAATTAGGGTTTGGTTTACTGAGCTCGGGAACCCCACTATTATTGCCGGTGGGCCGATCACTTGCGGGACGAAGTCCACACCACTATTATTCGCCGGTGGATCGGTCACTTGCGGGACAATAGTCCACACCACTATTCCTTACCGGTGGATCGGCTGGCCCCGGCTCAGTACTCTTTCACTTTACATGATTAGTATTTTATCGTATCTTATTCAACAAAATTCCGTCCTAGACATGCATGACTAACTCCGGCTATAATTATCCCCCAACGAGGGCCCGTCCCATATCTTGAGACTCAGTGCCCACTAACTCACACCCCGACATCCACTTCCCTTTACACTTACTCTTTAATGTAAGCCCAACTCCTAAGGGTGCGGGTTAGGGCCCAACACCTCACGACATCAACTCCACCTACTATCACCCTCGAGGGTCTTCCCTTGAAAACCCTAATTAGACCTATGTGGCCTAACTTCCTCTCACTCACACAACCATTGCTCCATCCATCTCCCCACATCTCACCTTAATTAGATTTAATCCCCAAACATATCACTTTACCTCTCGACTTCACAGATGAATGGAAAAACCCTAGTTAGCCACCTCAAACCCTAGTACCTTTCTTCTTCCACAAGTAACATCTCCCTTTTTCTCCCTCAATATCCCTTCTCTCCCATGACACCCATACTCACTCCTTACATAATAAATTCCTATTCTTAACCCGTAGTCCACTCTCCCTTAATCATTTTTACTTCCACAATTTCCAGGTTATTACTTCCTCCCAAAACCCTAATCGGGTCCCTTATACACCCTTGCACCAACCTACGTACTATTTTTCATCCCAAGTCTCCAATCACTCCACAACTCTCCCCTTAGCTTATTTACACCCTAAACCAACTTTTCTCACGTAAGGATCACCCCCATGCAAGTTTTGTCCATCCCATGCAAACTCCCGAAGTCCCCATGCAAACCCTAGGATTTCCATGCATGGTTCCCATCTCTCGTTCATTTTGGTCAACCTCATATCCCCCTTAGCATCTCACTTCCCATTTGTTTCTTATTGTCCTTTCATTTCCCATATCATAATATCCTTTGTCCTAACATGCATGTCTTAGAGGGCCATATCGTATCACACCACAATCACCACCCATACATATCATACTCATGCCATACAAACACATACAAAACATACCTCAACTCCAAGCTGCGCTACACATAAGACAAGTTAAGGAAAATCATACGATACATAATATAACATGAAATACAAGGCATCCAAGGCATACAATTCACATAACACACATGGGCCTTATCTACATCCTTACCTAAAGTGACGCCGGGCTTGGAGCACGCTCCTACAACTCTTTGGAACTTTGGCTCGATTCACCTATAGGAGGATAAGACTAATGGTTAGTTTCCTTTCTACCCAAAAATACTATTATTTCCTATTTTAGTCTAAGATTAGGGTTGTTATTATTACACGGAGTTTTATAAGTGAAAACTAGGGTTTTTACCATCTAGTTAGCCCACTAGTTATTACTAGTCAAAATATACTTATGTTATTATTCATAACTATATTTATCTCATCAAACCTAATAGCTTTATTTCTTCTAATGATAGTACTAATACTTGTTAAAATAAGATAGTAATAGTAATAATAATAATAATAGTAATACCAATGCTCCTAGAAATAGAATCCTTATTATTTTTAAGGCTAAGGCTAATAATGGTTTTAGGGATAAAATAATAATATAATATTAGTATTACTGACAAAGTATTAATGTTATTAAAGATGGTAGTGATATTAGTTATATTTGGAATAATAATAATAATATAAGGGTTCAAATGTTTTTGTCATAATAATATTAACAAAATACTAACAATAGTACTAGTAATAACTAATAATGATACCATAGTAATAATTCTAGTAACAAAGGCATTAGGAACAATATTGGCAAAGTTGAATAATAATAATAGTAATAATACTAAGGTTGGGTATTCTCCTTCTATAGTAACAAAAGGGGGAAAACATGCCAACTTTGGTTTCAATAACCTTAATAATACTAAGAATAATAGTAATATTATTAACAACGCCAACAACAACAATAACCACAATAATAATAATGATAATAACAATATTAATAGTAATAATAATAAAGTAATAATGATAATAATAATAGTAATAATAAAAATAATAATGATAATAGTAATAACGTTAAGCATAGTAATAATAATGATAATAACCATAATATAGTAATCAAAATGATAATAGTAATATAAGGGTCCAAGTATCTATATTAATAATAAAAGTGATAATATATAAAGCTAATATTAACAATTTTAGCAAGATGATAAATATAATAATAATAATAATAATAATAATAACATAGGTAATACCATAAATATTATTAACATTAGTATAAAATGAGTTTAAGGTTTGAGGAAGGCTGGAGGACCACCTAAGGCAGTGGTGGCTCCGGCGGCGGCGATGGCGGTTGTGGAGGTTTGAGGTGGTGGAAGATGAAGAAAGGAGGGAGGAGGATAAGGAAGGGAGGAGGAAGAAAGGGAGGTGTGGGGTGGTAGAGGAGTCCCCCTGGTTGTTTTGGAGGGTAGAGGTGGCGCTGGTGGCGGCGGAATCGGCGACGGAAGGCGGTGCGAAGGGCGGTAGGGGCTGGAAGTGTGTTAAATGGGTTGGCGGTTTTGCACGGCCGGGGGTGGCTCGTGCAGGGCAAATTGAGGAGCAAGGAGGTTCTGGTTAGGTAGAGGGTGGTGCAAGGGTCGGTTCTGGGGGTGTTTGGACAGCCGGCGATAGGCGGCGGCGACGAACGACTCGTCTAATGGGGCGGCGGTGAGGTGGCTGACTCTAGGGTTTTCAAGGTCCAAAATCTCGAATTAAGGTAGGCTATAGGGTATATATATAGGTCAATTGGCTGGGCAAGGCCAAGGGGAAGAAGACGAGGGTGTGCAGATGCCAGGCAGGTCGGCCGGTGGCGGCAGTCGAGGCGGTGCTGCCATGGCAGGGCGGTAAGGTCGAGGGAAGAGGAAAAGGGAAAGGTGTAACACCCCCAAATTTACTACTGAAAAATTTCGTTATATTTTAAAGAAGTTTAGCGGAAGCAAGCAAATAAAACTATAAATTCGGGGGTATTACCGCCACACTTAGTACCAGATCTATTCACAACTATCGACCCGATACTAAGTGCTAAGGCTAAAATATTAGAACCAAAACAAATCATTAGTAAGGCATAAGTGATAAGGAAGTCAGAGTACGAAAGTCAAGAGTTACGTTCGGAAGTACAATTTAAAATTCCAAATGTCAGAGGAATTAAAATAACGGAAGGATAAGGTACGATAAACCCTTGAAAATTTAAATACAACACTTGTAACTTCCAAATACAAATACGATTAAACAAAACAAATTCCGAAGGGTAAATATCCGGACCACTTACTCACTCAAGTCAAGCCTTCCACCCCAATTTAGTAACCGATCAAAACCTGCATCAAGGTCTGCTCCCCACCATCGGTGGATCATCACAGGACCCATTCAACCAGTGTAGTATCAGTACGGGTCCAGTACTGAGTAAGGGCGCAGGTGTGCTAAGGCTAAGCATACAGTCTCACTAAGTAGCCTACATAACACAATCATATAAGTAACATGCAATAGCACACAAGATAAGGCCTGAGTACTTTCCGGTGACTTATTCTTTATCCTTAATAATAACATGTCCATTTCACACACCGTCTTTATTAATCCATGTGAGTGTGGGAACCCCACTATTATAGCCGGTGGACCGGAATATATAAACTCAGGGCAGAACGCTCCTGACCACTATTATTTGCCGGTGGACCGGTCTCCAGGGCAGAACGCTCCTGGCCACTATTATTTGTCGGTGGACCGGTCTGACCCCGACTCACATGGTGTTCCACTGTAAGTATTTAGTATTTTCCCATGTCTTATAGATTTTACGTTTGGTTTGCTGAGCACGGAAACCCCCACTATTATAGCTGGTGGATCAGAAATCATACAAGGCAAAACGCTTCTGACCACTATTGTTCGCCGGTGGCACGGTCTCCAGGGCACCCCGGCTCTTGGCCACTATTATTCGCCAGTG
Organism: Tamarix austromongolica; assembly: GCA_039764185.1. Lineage (NCBI taxonomy): Eukaryota > Viridiplantae > Streptophyta > Magnoliopsida > Caryophyllales > Tamaricaceae > Tamarix > Tamarix austromongolica. Next base: position 90,887,157 of record CM077816.1, on the reverse strand, counting down.
GACCGATCTGGGCCCGGCTCAGCATCTTTCTCTTTAAGTGATTAGTATCTTAACGTATCTTATTGAAAGTGTTTTACCCTTGACATGCATGGCTAACTATGTCCGCACTTATCCTCCCAGGAGGGCCCGTCCCATATCTTGGAACTCGTGCACCCCTTATCACACCTCGATATCCAATTCCCCGCTATACATACACATAATAAAAACCAACTCCTAGAATATGAATTAAGGCACAACACCTCGTGACATCGACTCCACCCGCCATTAGTCTCTAGGGTTTCCCTTGAAACCCTAATTGGACCTATGTGGTCCAACCTCCTCTACCATTAATTCATCTATCCTCAACACCTTATTTCATTCAGGTCAAGTCCCCAAATCATATTGCTTTACCCATCGATTCTACCTGTGACCCCAAAAATCTAGCTGGCCACTTCAACTCTAGTACCTTTCTTTTCCCACAAGTAACCTCTCCTTTTCGCCCAATATTCCTTCTTCCTCAAAACTCCCATAATCATTCCTTGTAACATAAACTCTCACTCTCAACCCGTACCTCACTCACCCTTAATCATTTTTCTTTCGCCTTTTTCAGATTACTAATTCTTCCCAAAACCCTAATTGGGTCCCTTATATGACCCTACGTACTATATTTCACCTCGAGTCCCCAAACTCCCAAACAGACCTTCCACTATCTTCCTCACGTCCCACGGTAACTTTTCATACGTAAGGTTCGCCCTCATGCGGACCTTAGCCTTCCCATGCAAACCCTATCATTTCCACCATGCCAACTCTATCATTTCCATGCAAACCCTAGTTTTCCCCATGCAACCTTATTTTATTCCCACTCTTCTATTTATTTGATTCCCCCCTTTTCCTCATCATTTCACAAATTATGAATTCCTTAGGTCGTGCATACCTAGGTCAACCGACGTACTTCCCTTTGGTTATCTTAATTGCTTATTTTTGTTTTTCAAGTCCCCACCTTACAACACTTCCTCACATAACCTAGCATGCATGTCGTAGGGGTCACATCACATCACATCACATCATACTTGTACCACAACATATTAGTACACACAGACGAGAGCACGAGAACGTACCTCGGTTCCATGCTGCGCTACACAAGTACACAGATAATATACAGGTTATAACATACCACCGCACAAAGCATACAAGACAGGTAAAACATGCAATACACACAGGTGGCCTTAGTTACGTCCTTACCTAAATCGGCGCCGGGCTTGGAGCACGCTCCTACACCTCCTGGGGTTTGACCCGGTTCACCTATAAGGAAGAAATACTAAGGGTCAATCTCCCTCTACCCGAATTATCATAATTCCTATCTTACCCCTATCATGGCCTAATACTAAGGCTAATATTAATAATAGGGGTTTATAAATAAAGGGTAGGGTTATTACTATTCTCATGATAGTTTAAACGGGTTATCACTAATTAAAGTAGGTTTTAGCGAAATCCAGAGTATTAAGGTGAGGGTTCCAATATTATTAATAATAATTACTAATAATACTAACAATAATAAGAATACTACTTATAATAATAGTACTCATAATAAGAATAATAATGGCTATAATGATAATAATGATAATAGTAATAATTGAAATTGTAGTAGCATTATTGATAGTAATATTACCGATAATAATAAAATAATAACGTAACCATAATCATTCAGATGACAATATCAATAATAATGATAATGATAATAATAATAATAATAATAATAATAATAATAATAATAACAATAATAATAGTAGAAGGAGTAGTAGTAATGAAAATAATAATAATAATAGTAGCAATAATAATAATAATGATAAGAATAATAACAATAACAATAATACTAATAATAATAATAATAATAACAATAATAATATTAATAATAACAACAATAATAATAACAACAACAACAATAATAATATTAATAATAACAACAACAATAATAATAATAGTAATAATACAAATGATAGTAAGAGTACTAGAAATAATACTAATAGGAATAATAGCGATAACAATAATAGTTAGAAAGATAACATAATGACACTAGTATTAACCATAGTAATAATAATAGTAATGATAGCGATAATGATAGTAAAATAACAATACCCTTAATAATAATTACAATAATAATAATAACAATACAATAGTTGTGGCAATACTAGGCATAACAAAAATACTAAGGTAATAATATTAAAGTATAATGTTAAGGATAAAAACGATGGTAATAATCGATAAAATAATAAATGCATTAAATACAACAACAACAATAAAATAATAACAAGGATAATAATAATATAATAATAATAAGGATAATAATAATAATAATAATAATAATAATAATGTTGATAATAAAAATAGTAATGTTGATAATAAAAATAGTAAAGATAATAATAATAATAATGATAACAATAATAATAATAATAATAATAATAATAATAATAATAATAATAATAATAATAGTACTAATGATAGTAACAATGATAATAATATTAATAACAATAATAACACTAATAGTAAAATAATAACAATGATAATAATAATAGTAATAATAGTGATAATAATAATACTAATAGTAACAATAATAATAATAATAACAATGATGATAATAATAATAATAATAGTAATCATAATAGTAACGATAATAATAAAGATAATAATAGTAAAGATAATAATAATAATAATAATACTAGCAATAATAATAATAATAATAATAACTTTTATTAGGGTCTTGTATTGCTTAATACCATTAATTAGAAGTTCTTAGGGGAGGATTGGGTCCTAGTAATAATAATAAGGGTGGTAGTATTAGTAATAGTAATAATATTAGTAATAATAATGATAATGTTAATATTAATTATAATAATACTAATAATAGTAGTTAATAATATTAAATCATTAATTACTTATATTTTTTTTTTTAAGATTAAGGGTTCAGGGTGTTGGGCAACTTGGCTGAGAGGTGGTGGCGGCGGCGGCGGCAGCAGCGGCGGCGTGGCGGTGGTGGAGGAAGGGAAGAGAGGGGGGGAAAATGGAGGTGGAGGCTAAGGAAGGGGAAACTAGGAGAAATGGGAGGTATAGGGTGGTAGAGCAGGAACCTCTGGTTGTTTTGGGGGGTGGTGGTGGTGCTGCAAGCGGCGGCACGAAGGTGGCGCAGGGCTGGAAGGGGTCGATTTGGGGAGAGGTTTTCGCACGGCCAGGGCGGCACGTGCGGCGCAAGGCAGGGAGTCTAAGGTGGTTGGTTGTGTAGAGGGAGGTTCAGGGAGTATCTTGGTGGCAAGGGTAGGTGGTAGGGGTGGCTGACGGCGGAGAAGCGGCCGTCTGAAGGCAGGGCGACGCGCGGTTTGCTCTGCCTGGGTTCCCAATTGTCGAACCCGATTAAGGCAATGGTTGGGTCTATTTATAGGCAAAATTGGACGGAAAACGACGAGTTTCGAGTGGGAGGTTAGGGCTTAGGGTTAGGTTAGGTTGTCCGGCGTAGTTGGCCGGCGTACGGTCTGAAAATTTTCAGGCCATGATTACCTGAAAAAGAAAAGGAATTTCGTGCGGGAGAAGGGATGTGCCGTTCGGTCACATCCATGGGAAATTCAACGGGGAGAAGAGGGTGACACGACCAGAGCTGGAGCTGGTGTTGCAGGCTTTTCTTCCTCCGGCGAGCTTTCGTGTTGCAGGCGGTCACCGCCTGAGGAAGAAGAAGAAGAAGAAGAAGAAGAAGAAGGAGAAGGGGCTGGACCGGCGGTCCAGGGGAAAGGAAAAAGGAAAGGGGAACCGGCCGGGTGGCGGCGGTTATTTCCCTTATTAATGAAACGCTGCATTTTGGGTTATATTTGGGCAAAACGCGGTGTCTGAGTCGGTCTGGCAACGGTTATTATTTCCCTTATCGCGACGCGGCGTTTCAGCGACTTCAGCGTCAAAACGCGGCGTTTTGACTCATGGGCGGCCGGGCTCGCTGGGTCGCGGCGAGAAGAAGGAAAGGAAGGGAGGAGTTGGGCCGGTCGAGGCCCAACTTCAGCGGGGCGAGTAGGAAAAAAAAGGAAAAAGAAGGAAAAGAAAAAGGGAAAAAGAGGAAAAAGGAAAAAGGAAGGCTTACTTAGGGTTTTGGGATTTTGCATAAATTATTTAGAATATTTTTGGGCTATTTAGAATATTAATATTTATAAGATATTAAATAAATTCCTTTTTGCTTAGTTTAGACTATTTTAGATAAATTTCCTTAACCTCCATACTAATTAGGAAAAATACTCAAATTTTCTTACAATTAAATTATTTATTAAATTTATATTAATTTGAAACTATTTTATTCTTCTTAATTTAAATAAAGTAATTTGTTTAATTAATTTCTAAAATAAAATCCTTAATTAGTATAAAATACCACAATTCCTCCTATTTAAAACACTTTTAAATTTCCTTTTTTGTTTAACCTAATTAACTTCCTCTTATTTTAATAAAAATGAATTATTTTGGTTAAACTCCCACATAAAAATCTTATTTAGTAATAGATAATAGAAATTAGGATTTTGGGGCATTTCAAAAGGGGCAGGTCACTCGGGAGAGGGGAAAAAGGTCGGTTGGGGTCGAATTGGTGTAAGAAAACGACGGGAGAGGGAAGGGCAGAGTGGCCGGTTGTTGCAGGCGGTTGCCGGCAGGTGCAACGGTTGCAGATCGGGGTACGGTCACGCAGGAGGAAGAAGAAAAGGGAAAGGGGGTGGACCGGCGATCCAGGGAAAAAGAAAGGAGGGGGAGAACCGGCCGGTTGGCAACGGTTACCTCCTACTAATTGAAATGCGGAGTTTTAGAGGATATCGGGGCAAAACTCTGCGTCGCGCCCTGCGATGCGGGCTGGACGCGCTGGGCCACGGGGGAAGGAGAAGGGAGGGAAAAGGGAAAGTTGGGCCGAGCGAGGCCCAACCGGCGGGTAAGAAGAAAGGAAAAAGAAAAGGAAGAAAAAGGGGAAAGGTTTTTTTTTGGTTTTGGATTTTGCATAAATTATTTAGAATATTTTTGGGTTATTTAGAATAAAAATATTTAGAAAATAATAATTAATTCCTTTTTAGCTTAATTTAGGTTATTTTAGATAAATTTCCTTAACTTCCATGTTAATTAGAAAAATACCCTAATTTTTTCCTAATTAAATTCTTTATTATTTTCCTCCTAACTTACCTTAATTAAATCTCTTAATTTTCCTAAAATAATTTATATAATTAATTTTCCTAATAATCCTTATTTGGCCATAATTTTGATAATTAGAATTTTGGGGTATTTCAATATAATACTTCTATTTTTTTTACTATAGTAATAAAAAACGAAATTTTATAACTATGAATTCAATTTTCATTAATGATAGCAATCTACAACAGAGAAGTCAAAACCTAAACCCTAAAACTTAGGGTCTGAACTATGATCTAAGTTTGACAAATAACCCCGGATAAAATCTAAAATGATGTCAGCATGACATAAGCAATGCCGTCAACTTTGCTCTAACGTAAGTAATGACACTAATAATAATGTAAGAAATGATGTCATAGAGCAACAGTTGTACTCTACAGACAACCCGTACAGACACATGTGTGGAGGAGAGTAAAAGATGAACAAAGGAGTGGTGTAGAATAAAAGAATAAAAGTTGATCGCAGGATAGTTAGAAATCTTTTGACTTTTATTTACTATGTACTATAATAATTGTACGATAGGATAAGCTTATCTCATTATAATCTAGATATCCAGTAAGAATAAGAGTTTTATCCATTGTAATCTACCGTCGGTTTAATAGGATAATGACACGTGGCAGATAGAACCCGGCTTGTGGGATTTCCTCGCTTATAAATAAAAGGTCTTTGGTTCAGTTGTAACCAAGTCACTCAGAGCACAATATATAGCGCGAGCTTATCCTAAATATATTGCGCTCTGAGTGACTTGATTATAGCTGAGCCAAAGACCTTCTATTTATAGGCAAGGAAATCCCACAAGCTAGACTCTCTCTACCAAGTGTCATTATCCTATTGGACCGATATTAGATTATAATGGATAAGACTCTTACTCTTATTGGCTATCTGGATTACAATGAGATAATATTATCTTATCGTACAATCATTATAGTACAGAGTAAATAAAAGTCAAAAGATTCCTAACCGTCCTACGATCGACTTTTTCTTCTTTCATTCTACATCACTCATTTTTTCATCTTTTACTCTCCTCCGCACATGTGTTTGTACGGGTTGTTCATAGAGCACAACCATTGCTTTATGAAATCATTGATTACGTCATTATTATCATCATTGCTTACGTTATAGTATAGTTGATGTCACTGCTTGCATCATGCTGACATCATTTTAGATTTTATCCGGGGTTATTTGTCAACGCTAGATCATAGTTTATACCCTAGGTTTTAGGGTTTAGGTTTTGACTTCTCTGTAATATATTATCCAATCCACAATGCTTTGCTCACAACTCTGTTGGATAAGTTACGGCTCCATCATATTTTTGATGTTATGCCTAGTAGGAGAGTCATAGTCGGAATTAGTTTTTCATATCATATCTTCATAAGTTAGGAGATCTGAAGTTATGAATAGATTAATCCATTCCTTTATTTTTTTCCAAATTAATGTCTTCCATTTTGGCCTCTGGTGGTCCTATTAATAGAGACTTTTGGGCATATATTATCTGGATCTCATTAGTGAATATTAGTTCTACTAATGTTGGGCACCAGTATCTTAAGTTCATTTCCCATTTGGCTGCAATGTAATACCTCCAATTTGTTATGTTTCATCAAAGGATATGCCTCGTGGAATTCTGTCTATCTTGATGCGCATCCTTTGAATATATGTATCTAATGTTTTGTTAGGATTACCCCATTTTTTTTAATATGGAGGATAGGATTCTATTTTGACAACTAGTTGTTGATCATCTTCTAACGTTTTATAGACATCTTGAATAGCCATATTCATAATCTTTCCCAATCCTGAGTTTGTTAGGTAAGGTTCTTTTTTACTAATGGCGATGACGTCTAGTAGTCCATAATCCATCAGTGTATTATTATTTTGTCTTTCTTAAATTCTATTATTTCAAATATTTCTAGCTCAATTATTACCTTATGCACATATACCACCATTTGGTAGTTACATACACTGTGTTCATAGCCGATTGTTCCTTCATGGGAAATTCAGGGATCATACCGAACCAACGCTGCTTTTTGAACTCCTTTGTAGTTATCTTCCTAAATTCTTCTAGGAAATTATCTTTTGTCTTTTTATTGACAATTTCTCGTACTTCTTTGGGCAATTGGTTGAGCTCTTGATGTAGAAACATTGTTATCCTTGGTTGCATTACTTCATATGGTCTTCCTCATTAGGTTGCCAAGTGTTCCCTAGCTTCATTTATCTTCCAGTTGTAAAACCTTTAGACAAGAATAAACGGCAGAATGAGACTAAATACTTATAGTGGAATGCCACGTGGGTTGGGACTAGTTGTAACATATACTTACATTAATCAACCCACTGGTGAGAATAATGACCAAGAGTGTGCTGCCCTAGATTGTATTACATTTACCAATCCACCGGTTATAATAGCAGCTAAGAGTATGTTGCCCTGGGTTGTTTTGCATTTACCGGTCTATTGATGAGAATAGTGGTAAGAAGCATGTTGCCTTGGATTGTATTATATCTACCGGTCCACCGGTTGGAATAGTAAGGTCCCCAAATCCTCGTGAATATAATTCAAAAGATGACTAAATTTCAAACTAATGGCTTGAATCTAGACAGTAACGAGAAAACTACTATAACCTGCTTATGTGGCTACATGCTTTTGGCTGTAATATCACGAATTGTCATATTCCCTTATGATTGTATTGTTACCTTACTCAGTATGTAGCGTACTGATCACCTCTTCCATAGGTATTGCTCATTCCCACGAGCAGTGGCCCCTCCTGAGTTTGTGTAGGTGACTGATAATGCCATATATGACTTTGCTACATATAATGACTTGGTTGGGGCAGAGTGATGTTGTGATATCTCAGGGTTGGGGTCAAAGAGGGTGTGTTCCAGAATTATTTTCCTAGCAATTTCAATTAATGTTTCCTTTAGTTGAATAATGATATTATTTTCAGTATTTCCTTGCATCAACACTTAACTCTTTTATGTTATGTATTTCCACTATTTATTTGCATCAACACTTAAATCTTTTATGTTATAAATTTTTTCTTGCTGTGGTATTTTGGTTGAGTTTTTATCCTATTAGCCTTGTAGTTTCAATGAGGTTGGCTGGGAGCCAGCCTTATATTAATTACAACGGTAACACCCTTTCTTGTGGTGTATGGATTTTAGAGATGAAATGAAAATTTTCAATTGTAATGTTTGGGGGTGTTACATAACCAAATTATGTGTTTCTAAGTGATAACACCAAATAAAATTAAAAACGATAACACCAAACACAATTGAAATCTATTATTTAACCAAATTGGGTGTTTCCAAGTGATAACACCAAACACATCACAAGGCATTAAGGCCATAATTTTGGTGTTTAGAGATGACACCAAAGTCAAAACAGAGCATAAAAGCCACTAATTGGGTGTTTAGAGATAACACCAAACTTAACCAAAAACCAAGTCTAAATACCATATGTTGTTCATATTAAATCAAGTTAGTCATAATTGAAATCATAATTAAATTATTGTAAAAACATGGAAGTATCAACACAAAAAGTCCAAGAGAAACACAAGAAATTATAACAAACCAATTGGCTTCCAATTGGATCAGTTGATCGGTCCTCCAGACTAGTCGACTGCTTTGGTCGTACCAGACATGGACCAAAACAACACCAGAGAACCAGTCAACTAGTTAGCCTCGCCGATTAACTATTCATGAGAACCAGTCGACTGGTTTAGTCCAACCAGTTGATGAGTCTAAGTAAAGACTAACCCATTTTTGCCTATAGAGAAACTAATCGATGTGTTTGTCCAACCAATTGAATGGTCATGGTAACCAGTTTACTGGTTTGGTCCAACTAGTTGATAGGTCTAGGTAGAGACCAACCAATTTGGTCTGCAGGGACATTAGTCGATGGGTTTAACCAACCTATTGATTGTTCATCATAACCAATCAACCGGTTTACCAAACCAAACGATTGATCTCGCGACCAACCAATCCAAAGCTCCAAACCATTTGACTGCTCACAAAACCAGTCGATGGGTTTGAGAAACCAATTGACTAGTCCGAGTAAAACACTACCTAAACTTGCGAAACATACGCCAAAATGTACCACACTTTACCATATTAATCCTAGCATGCTTCTATGTCAAAACTCACAAAAAATACATGATGCACATAGAGAATCACATGGATATATGGTAATGTACATACCTAAACAAATTATGCTCAACAACCCATTTTATGTTTAAGATCAGAGAATTCCAACAACACTAACTTGGGAAGAATTATACCATATGCTCATACTATGGAACGCAATTAGATCATACTCTTATAAACACCAACATATGGAACCCTAATATACCACATAAATTTAATTATGTTAAAGATAATAATGCCTTACTTTGAAGCAAATCTTCTAGCACAAAGCCCTTATTGGATGACCTATCTAGTAGAACTTCGATTCCTAAGAGAATCAAATTATAAACCATTAAAACCCTCTTTCAAAACTTCATTAAAACTAATAAAAAATCAGAAGAAGAAGAAAGACACATAATACCACCTTTGACTCAAAAATATGGTGTTAAGGGGAGAGCTGGAATCATCAACCTTTATCAACCTTAATTATTACTTACTTACTTAAGGAAAGTAAGAGATGACTAAAAATAATATTATAAAAAGGGAAAGGAACACAATTCTTGCACAATCAAAGGAGAAAATAAGAGATAAACTCTATTTTTCTCAGCAAAGGGAAGAAGAGGGAAAAATAGAAGGGTGCTCAACACTTAGGGAAAGTTTCCACAAGGAGATAGGAGAAGAGAGAAAGAACACAAGCGAGGAATGCTAATGTATTAGAAATGAGAATTATAGAGCCAAGGTTGGTTGACATTCGTAGGAGAAGGGGATATGAGACTAGTGAAGTTGAGCATGGGCAAGCCAAGAAGTGAGGGCTAACTTGATGGGGGTAGGGGTTGAGTGTAGTCAGAAATGAGCATGGTAGTGGGTTGGCAAGTCAAGGAATGGTGCACATAGTCAATCTCATAGCCCCATCTACCAGAAGAGATAGGAAGAGGCGAAGGAGAAGAAAAAGGGGAAGCTTGCCTCCAAAAGTGCCTTTTTGGGAACATTTGGCTAATTAACGTTATGTAATGATCTAAATAATGTGAAAATAATCCTAGAGCACTATACACATGCTTAATAGCATAATTGGACTATAATGGGAAGTTTTCATAATCATTAGAGAAAAATTAGAATCAAAATTAGAAATGGATATGAAATCGTAGAACAACCAGTCGATAGATTTGGGTAAATCAGTCGATCGATTTGTCGAGAACAAGAATGTTAATTTTTCTAGCACACCAGTTGATTGGTTATGTAAACCAGTCGATTAATACACTTGAGATTTATATTTTTATTAGAATTTCAAGTCCATTTCCAAAATAAAAACTTATTTATTTTATATCAACATAATTCTAAATACAATTTGAAGAATTTTGGGATGAGGTATTATAGTATCACCCGTTTATATTTGTTTTACACTTTCGCTTAAACCAAATTTTTTAGTTGTGAATTTTGGGGTGTTACAATAACACTTAAGAACCATTATTATTAAAACCCCTTCACGATCATTATAAGAGTTTGTTTCCATATAAGTGATGGCAAGCTTTAGTGTAATGTTCAACCAAAAGTGGTGGAAAATAACACTTTTGTTCGGGGATTGGTTCTCAAATTGTGTGATCATCACTTGATTAGTTGTTATTGGAAGCCTTCTTCAATGATACATTAGCTAATTTAGAAGAATTACGAATGTGAATGTTGGATATATATATATATGCACCTTGTAAGCTCGTCACCATCTATGTTATATCACATATTCTAACTACTGTATTTTTTGGGCTATTGTGGTATAATGAGTCATTAGTTGGGGTGAAGAAAGTTGTTCTTGCTTTTAAACTTAATGTTATATATATTATTTGGAAGACAAAACAAGGTGTATAACTTGACATATGTGATTAGGGCTCTAAATAAGTCAAGATATTCGTGAGCCGACTTGGACTTGACTAATTTGTTTAGTAAAATGATTCGAATTTAAGTCTTGATTTTAGACTTATTTATTAAACAAGCTGGGTTTAAGTACAAAAAAAAGTTGGTTTCGACTCATTTATAGCACTAATTATACGAGCTTGGATCGTTTAAGCCTTAGACCTGTAATCTTAGTTTATTAAAAGTTCAACTTGACTCATTCATATAGATAAATAAGTATATCACAAGTTTTAGTTTTAGGCTCGTATTAAACGATACGAGTCTGAGTTTGGGTGCTCTCCTTGACTTAGTTCATTTACAACCTTACATGTGATACATGATTGTATTGTATAAGGATGGAGGCATTCTATTGCTTTAAAGTAGCTTCAAGGGGTGCACTGCTTTCTTTTCTTGTCCTAACCCGATCTTTATATTTTTTCTACTTTTTATATATAACATGATCTTCAAGTGGCCTTAAAGATAATATTTTCTTATTAGTAAAAAAATATAATTTAGAATAACACCGGTATATATTTGCATGAAAAAAATAAGACCTTATTTTTACTTATCCAATCTTTAGATATTTTAGTATTATCTTAGTTACACGAAAGATGAACCTTCCATATTGGTGTCAATATTCAATATACTCCTTTCATTCCATAAAAAAGTGATTTTTACTATTTACACATTTATTAAAGAAGTAATAAATTAATATCAATATTTTATTTATATGTTTTATTAAAAAATTATGTACCAATTAATGCATATATAATAAAAAATAAGGGTAGACATAAAAATTAGACAATAACTTTATTTATTTATATTAATTTTTAAAATAAAAAATAAATACTGGAATAATATTTTTTTTTATGAAATGGAGGGAGTATCACCTTAACATTTTTTGAAGAAGAAATAAATAAAAAACTGCCTTGGATTTTAACAAATACTAATATACAAAGCCTCAAACAAGCTTTCTTTCTCGCTCAGAATAGTAGAGGTCCAGCCTCCAGACTCCGGAGTCCGGAGTGACTCAGACGGGCCAGCTCTAAACGTCGAGTTTTCGCTTGTCGAGAGTCGAGACGCACAACTTACAGCTTTGGTACTGTCAGGAAGCGGTGCCGTTTAGTTTGAATAAACTGCGATCTCATAATTTCATTAAACCCCTGCAGCCTAAGACCCTCACCACCGCCTTCTGTATTGCTCACAGCTTTGGTACTCTCAAGAAGCGGTGTCGTTTAGTTTGAATAAACAGCAATCTCATAATTTCATTAAACCGCTGGTCCGCTGCAGCCCAAGAGGCAAGACCCTCACTAGCGCCTTCTGTATTGTTTGAGCAAAATCCATGGCGCAAAGATTTCAAGGCATTTGCAAGAAATACAAGCCGGCCATCTTCTTCTCTACCCCTCTCTACTTCTTCCGTTACCCTCCCAGCCAGCTGATCTCATCACAGCGCCGTTCGATATTCTCCACGTCTTATCGTGACTCATGGATGGACAAGATCAAAGGTGTCCTCACCGGCAAGAAGTCAGAAGCTGTGCCGTCTTCTCAATCATTTTCCCTTTTCCGTAAGTTTAGGATTTATTTGAAATTATTAACGTTTAACTGATCGATTCGGTTGAGAGATCATTTGAGTCTGGAATTTGGGTATTTACTAGTATATCTTTTCTATTAGTTCAGATGCTGGTATGAGTTTGAAGCATTGGAACATTTTATGTGAAACTGTGTATGAATGTTTGCGAAATTTCAGAGTTTGCTGACGAGCTACGTAAGGCGAGAAAACTTGGTTCGCTGAAGCAGTTCGTTGTTGGCCGAGGCAGTGAGGCGACATTTGCTGATGCTTTTGAGAAGCAGGAAGGAATTCTTCGTTACCTTGGAGGTTTCGATCCTACTGGAGAGGTCAGTTGTTTATTTTCTGTGTGGCTGCATTTTCTATTTTGTTATTGTAGTTGATGCTGTTAAAATAGACTGTAATAATTGTGTGGAAGTTGATGCTGTTAAAATAGACCGTAATACTTGTTTGGAATGTTAATTAGTATTGATTACTAATTCAATCAATTTTCCATTTAAATATTTAATTAATATTTTTTTTAATTAAATAATTTGAATTTATATGTTTTAACTGGTATTAGTTACTAATTAAAGTATTAGCCTTGAATTAGTTTTTTTCTTGGCAGAAAAGGAGGGGTTCAAACTAGTTACATCGAAGCATAAAGCTGTTTTGCATGAAAGTATTAGCCTTGAATTAGTATTAGTTACTAATTAAACATATTATGCAAAATCTACTTGTGCTTGCATGTGAACAAAAAAGGAAAAAAATAAATAAATTGACAACTTTGAATCAATGCAATGCATCGAGTAGAGAGGACATAAAAGTTTAAAAGGCTAATTGTGGACAGTGTCAAGTTCATGCGTGTGACTTTGGTTTGTCGGGTGAATTAGTTTCCAAACAGTTAGAAAGGTGCGCACTCCATTTGAATAACACGATGCTTGGATTTAAACACCAATCGGTGAAATGTTTAATGCATGAGGCATGACTCACTCAAGTAAAATTAGCTATAAATAGACCCCATGACTGTGAATAGTTTATTCATTTGGAACTTGAGATTATTCTCCCGGTTTCTTTATCTCTCTCTACCCTTTTTAAATCAATATTTTAAGTTGAGTGCTAGTGTAATGCTGAGTTTTCCAGTCTATTAGATTGAAGTGCTACTTCGAAACATAATTAAAAAATTACCACCACTTTAGAAAGATTTCAAGAACTATCTTAAACACAAGCGTAAGGAGATGAAAATATGGTATCTAGAGCCAATGTGGTAGAAAATGGATCAAATAATGGCAATAAAAGGAAGAACACTAGAGACGGTTTTAATTTAGGACCTAATGTCTTCAAAACATTGAGGAAAGTGCTATCAATGTGGCAAATAAAGACATTGTGCAAAGGTTTGTTATAATTCAAAGAAGTCCAAGAAGAGTATCGCTCAAGCAAATGTCATAGAAAGATCTCAATGTTGTCAACCTTTCACCAACAATGTCACAATGTAACTACATTGGCAATGCTAAGGAGCGGTGGGTAGACACTAGAGCCACTCGCCATATATGTGGCAACAAGTGGATGCTTTTTGAGTATTAATCTGTTGAAGATGGTGAGCATCAACTCTTCATGGGAAATGTTTCATCTTCAAAAGTGATCGGGCTTGAGAAGGCGATACTCAAGTTTACAAGTAGGAAAAATCTTACCTTGAGCAATGTGCATCTGAAAGAATTTAGTTTTGGGATCACTACTTAGTAGGAATGGCTTTAAGTTAAAGATTAGGATATATTAATTATGATACTATACATAGGTTAATTAATATAGATTGTTTGTGTTAATGTGAGTTTGATCCTAATCATAAATGTAAAATATGTGTTGAGGCTAAAATGGCAAGAAAACTCTTCCATTTTGTTGAAAGGAACACAAAACCTCTATATTTAATTTACAATGATGTGTGATATTAAAGTTTGTACAAGCTAGAGGTGGTAAATGGTATTTTATTACCTTTATAAATGATTGCACACGCTGTTGCTATGTGTATTTGTTATGAAGTAAGGATGAGGTAATTAAAGTGCTCTAACACTTCAAAACAAAAGTGATAGAAGAGGTGAATGTGAGCACCCTTTTGAGCAATTTTGTTTAGAGCGTAGTATTATTCACGAAAATGTTGCCTATTATGTGTCTCAATCTAATAGAATTGCAAAACACAAGAACAAAACTTTGAAGGACATGATGCATGTCATGTTAATTAAATTTGAATTACCAGAGAACTTGTGGGGGGAAGTCCTATTACGTGCAAATTATATTCTCCATTAGATGTCTCATAAGAAAACCTATAATATTTTATATGAGTTATGGAAAAGTCACAGACCTAACTACAAATACTTAAAAGTGTGAGGGTGCTTGGCAAAGTTAGCGGTTCCTAAACCCAAGTTAGGATAAAAAACTTTTGATTATGTAATAGTTTGTTATGTAAATAATAACAGTGTGTATAGGTATCTTGTCCAAAATTAGAAGCTCCCGACATTTATGTTAACACTATTATAGGAAGCTATATTTTTAGATAATATTTTTTTCTACAAAATGAATAGTGAGCCAGTTTCATTAAAGATGTTAAAAGATTCTATTGGTAATGATAACACAGAGGTTGATCCAAATGAACCTAGATGAAAGAAGAGAGATAGGATATTAAAATCGTTTGGACCAAATTATATAACGTATTTGTTAGAAAATAAGTCTCAAACATTCAAGTAAGCTGCTGAATCTGCTGTCAGAAATAAGCAATTAATAGTGAAATTGAATCCATTATGTAAAGCCACATGGGGAAGTGAACTTACTTCTTGGAAATAAACCCCCAGGATATAAGGAGATATTTAAGAAAAATTTTTAGGCAAATGGTTCAATTGATAACTATAGAACAAGACTTGTAGTTAGGGGCTACAAATAAATAGAAAATGTTAATTGTTTTAACACTTATTTACTAGTTACAAGAAGAATTATGCCTATATGTATGCCATTGTCAATAGCGGTTGTCAAGGGTTTAAAAGTCCATTAAATGGATGTAAAAACAATGTTCTTGAATGGTGAATTAGAAGAAGAGATCTATATGAAACAATCTGAGGGGTTCATTGTTCCTGGTTAGGAGAGAAAGGTTTGTTGGCTTTTTAAATGCCTCTTTGGATTAAAACAGGCTCCTAAGCAATGAAAAATTCGACAGTGTAATGTTGTTAAATGGATTATATTTATGTTCAAGATATTCATAAAAGCTACATTATAGCATTTCTATATGTAGATGATATGCTCATAATGGGTAGTAATAGTAATATCACTAAAACTACCGAACGGATGCTAGAGTTTTGATATAAAGATATGAGTCTTGCAAATGTTATATTTGAAATCAAGATTTCTAGAACATTTAATAGGATAGTATTGTTTCAATCTCACAATGTTTAGTAAATACTTGATCGGTTTAGAGAGTACAATATTAACCCAACTAAGACACTATTAGTGGTAAATATTTATTTGATGACAAATATTTGTGTTTGTATTTTACAATTGAAATATTCATAGATAATAGGCATTATCATGTAATTCATGAACCGCACATGGTTAGATATTGCTGGTGCGGTTAACAGGTTAAGTTATTACACTAATAACCCTAGTAGGGAACATCGGAATGCAATTATTAGAGTTATAGGATATCTAAGTACACCAAGAACTTTGTATTGCACTATAAAAGACAGTCTGTGGTAGAAGGCTACATTGCTGTGAATTGGATATGATCAGGGACTCCAAGTCCACTAGTGGATATGTATTTACACTTTGAAGTGGTGCAATATCTTAGAAATTGTCAAAACAAACATGTGTTTCGAGTCGATGATGGAGTCTGAATTTATTGCTTTAGATGAAGACGGAGAAGAAGGTGAAAGACTCGGACTTCTTAGAAGTATCCCATGTTGGAAAACCTATGCCACCCATACATATTTATTGTGATAGTCAATCTGCAATTGGTAGGATATGTAGTAAGATGTATGATAGAAAATCTAAGCGTATTCGTCTTGAATTAGTAATAATTACTAGTTAAACATATTATGGAAAGTTAACTTGTGCGTGCGTGTGATCAAAAAAATAAAAAATAATTAAATTGACGTCTTTGAATCAATGCAACACATGGAGTAGAGAGGACATAAAAGTTTAACGGGCTAATGGCGGACAGTGGCAGGTTGGTGTGCATTACTTTGGTTGCCAAGTGAATTAGCTTCCAAACAGTCAGTTATTGAGAAAGGCTCGCACTCCATTTGAGCAATGCGATGTTTGGATTTAATCACCAACAGGTGTGATGTTTAATGCATGAGATACAACTCACTCAAGTAAAATTAGCCTAAAAATTAACTCCATGACTATGGATAGTTTATTCATTTAGAACTTCAGTTTATTCTTCTGGTTTTCTTTATCTCTCCATTCGTTGAGAACTAATATAACATTGAGTTCGCTAGAGTCTTATTAGATTAGAATGCTATTTTTGATAGGAATGAAAATTCGTTCTACATTGGGAGACAATTACATACAATATTGGACACTGTGTGTGGGGGGCGGGTGGTAAAATTATTTTATGGACACATTGTGAATTCGACAAGCTCAAATAAATCAATTTTGGTCTTTTGATTTCAACTTCTGTTATTATTTCAGTTATAAAGTTACACTATTATTTAATCAATATAATTAATACTATCATTATTATTCGTTAATAATAATTTTGTTCATTATTTAATACCATTTCTATATTAATATTTCCAACAGAAGCTATTTATGATTATGCATTTTCATTGCTCCATTTTTGTCCATAGATGCGGTCAATATTTTTTATGCCTGTTTAACAGTATATCGATTATTGATTTTAGAATCTACAAGTCTGTCAAAAACAAGAGGCTGCAAAGCATTGCAAATGCACGATGGCTGATATTGAGAATGCTCTAGCTAAATTTGTGTGGGCTAAACAAGCACATATGAAGTTAGAGAAATTAAAAGAAGAAGGCAAACCTATCCCCAAGTCTATGGCCGAGGTATTATCATATTCTTTTATTCAATTTCATTTATGCCTTCTCTGGTTTGTTATTGTCTTCTATGTCGATGGCTACTTCTTTCATCTTGTTATTGTGGTGTGACGAAATGCCTTTGTTGGAAACTAGTAATCTATCATTTCTTAATGACCCTTCCATCACCAAATATTGTATCCTGCTTCATCTTTCTTTATAAGAACCATAAGAGTGGAAATTTCCCTGAGACCCTAAATGTTTCTTATGTAGAGTGTAGACGTCTATTGGCAAAACTTTTATATATCTGAACTTTGAAGTTGTTTCTGCTTAGCATTGATGTTAGTTCTAAATTACTTTTGATCCATTTGCTGCTATGCTGTATTGTTGAAATTTGTCATTATTATTGATTACTTTTGGTTGTTCAGGTTCAAAAGCTGATGGGATCAAGTCCATTAGACCTTGCCAGATCCAATTTGGCTAAAAGTGGCCAGATAAGTCGAAACGCATTTTGTCCCTGTGGTTCTAAGAAGAGATATAAAAGGTACTACTTTTATGAACTTTGTTTCGTATATATGGGTCAAGGTTATTATTTTCATGCACGTGCCAATATTCTTGCCTTTGAGTGAACTTGCTTTGTCTTCATGGGTATTTGGTTGCTCTGTGTAGCTTAGAGAACTGTTTATATGATGTTGCTTATATTTTTCTTTTATCTGAAATATTCTGCTCTTCATATTGATTGTGAAACATAAACTTGGACAATGAAAAGACAGAAGACATGGAAGAGATTCTCTCTTTTCTTTGCTGTGGCATTTTCTTGTGTATACGCCCTAGCCCCAAATATTAATTCTCGTCCTGAACCAGAGCGAATCAATGATTTGACTTCACTAGTGTGGCATATCTTTGTTTTATGAAGGTGCTGTGGGAAAGACCAATAATTCAACGGGATCCGGAAAGCAGCAGTGAGAAATCTTTCTTCAGCATTGGCAAAGCAATTGACTGCCTATGACAAAGTGAACGGTTCTGTGACTAGGCCTGCAACTAAGCAATTTTGTTCCTCTGGCAGTGTTAAATCATCATAGTATTTGAGACGGAAGTAAGTTCTAACTTTGAAGGGACAGGGAGAAGCTTCTCGAGATTTGCCTATTCTTGAAAGGCGCAATAATGGTTCTATTGTTTAGAGATGAAGTTTATGAATGGCAAATAAATGTATGAACAAAAATTGATGCTATCTGATGTGCGTCTGAGATTTTGTATTCTTCGCTCAAGATTTTGTATTGACCGTTGTTTGTAGCTGACATTTGAGTATAATTTTCATAAAATATGTATTCTACATTTTCAGACCTCTGACGTTCCCCGGGACTGCAGATCCAGGCTTGTCTGTTTAATTGAATTGTTATTGGTCCTAAGGTTCCCTTTTGCGATCACTGTACCTAACTCGGTGATGAAGGGTTCATGCTCCAGCTTTGTCTTGACCTGTGAGCAGCATATACAAAGCAAGGATATAACTGATAAGTACCAACAATTATGTTGTGATATTTTGTGCATCTCTGCTGCCATCCAAAAATGCCAAAGTCCTGCATTGGTATAACATTATTCCAGGTTGATATAGGCACATGAATATGTGACGAAAGGTAACCCCACTCATGTGATGAGAGACAACAAGGCTTGCTACGGGGGGATGGCAAGTTAACGTATGCTGCAACACTTTCGGGGTCCATGGCGAGTGTTTATTGTCAGATTGAGTTGGGTGCTTGGATTTCAGTACCCTCCATAGCCCGGAAAAAAGTCTTGAGTTTGAAAGATGCTTCAGTTGAATTGGAGATAGAGGATTGTTGCCAACAAGTCCATCACTACACTTTATTGTTTGTGTACCTAATGCATCTCCAGCTGCATGAATCTTTTGTACGCGAAAACGATGAAATCAAAAGCAGGCCAATAAATTCTTTATTGTACTATCCGTTAAGTATTACTGTCGATTGATTGGCTAATTAAGGGGGTTGGAGCCTTCCTCTTTGCTGTTCTTCTTTTCTCTGCTTCTTTTGAGTAATTCCGAGTGGGCCAAAACTATGATTTTGCTAACCAAATATCATTTTCAATTCTACTTTTTTAACATTGAAAGCATTTTTCTTGTCTGGAGATCCCGTCTATTTGGGAGCTTAACATTGGCTTGGTATAAAGCTTGCAGGTGGAAGAACATGAGTTTTTTTTTTTTTTTTTTTTTTTTTTTTTTTTTTTTTTGTAATCGTATCATGTTCAAATGTTTTGAGATGATTTTCTGCAGCATCTGAAATACCTGAACTTGACTAAGACACAAACCAAGTGGTGTGGGAACTTACAACTAGATACGAATACAAGAGTCCTTAAAATGAGGGACTAGAATTCAGCACTTCTGCCTGCTGCCTACGCTAGCTCAAATGACAATCTCAGACCTTCATGTCGGCCTGTAACATCAAGCAATAACGATGAAAGATGATTAATCAGAAATTATTTCTGCAGGAAGAGTTCAAAGCTACATGATACATCTCAACCTCCCAACCTCCCAACCTCCTACTATATAGACTGAAGGCCATGGGTTTTGGTACAACAAAACTTTAAACCAAACTTTAAAAATTAAAGAACTTTAAAATGAGAGGGGCGGCTGACAGCAAGCGCTCGTGGATGAAACAAAACATCAGTATCCAGGAACTTTAAATCACTACACTAGTCACTACAAGCTCACTAACAGCAGAGTAGACCTGCCATCATTAACTTATCGCATGTTACCCTCCCGTAAAACATCAATCATGTCGTATATGCGTTTCTCTTCTTTGGCCTTGACCTGCATACATAGCAGCCATAAGCAAAGACGGTTTGAGCCTGTATGCAATAAATATTAAAATTATTATGCATCATGATTCAAGAAAAATAACATTTTTTGGTATAAAAAGTTTTAAAGTAATCAGGCATTTGCAACACAAGAGGTCTGATACAGTATTGTCCATTCCAAATTCGTAGCCGATCCACCGATGGTCAAAATCAAACATCACTTGCCTGTAAGTCGTGGAATTAGAAACTGATGTAATTTATTCTTGCAAGATAGGGGGCAGTCGACCAAATTAGCACAACTTTCCTCATACAAAGTCCATGGACTGAAGCCTAAATGGCTTCATCCTAGGCTGGGAAGACTGGTATCTGTCTCAGGGAAATACAAGAATGAGAGAAGCGAACCTACCTTTTTTGCAAGGAAAAGTACAGCATCAACAGTACCATCAGCATATATTGATCTGCCACACACATTATGCTGAAACTCAAACGAAACTCTGCAGCAAATCAACAAGCTTACTTCAAAATTCAAGTAACAAAATGCTAAAATCAAGATATATGCAAGGAAATACAAGAAAATTACGTCTTATCAGGTGAAGTTAGATGATACAGATGAAATGCATGACCAGACAAGTATTCCTCTGGAACACCTATCATCATTTGTTGCTTTGGATCCCGAACTAATTGTATCTGGTAAAGATATAAGCAAAAGATAGGACCAAAAGTACAACAATCAGAAAACATAAAATGCGAAAAAATGGTTGTGGATCATAAAAGCATGCTATTAGAGCTACATTATTAGGAGGGAAAATTTGTGCTAAAAGTAGAAGTTCTACAAAGATTAGAACACCCACACAAAAGCTTTGTGAATTCTTCAATTACAGATAATTTAAGCCAAGTATATGACATGTTATTATTAGTAATGAGAAACTTTGGAAGGAAAATCCCAATACATTCCAAACATGAAAACTATGTCAATAGAGATAAAGCTCCTTTCTCTAAATCCTACTCAAGATTTCAATCTTGAGGGTATACTCAACTGAGAACTACTCTACCGTTAGCAAATTAATTGCCAAAGTCTACCAAATAAGATTTACTACAGGAGAAAAGATGAATAATACATCAATCAAACTGTAACTTGCAAAGCAGCTCTAAGTTCCAAAAAGAGAGAATTAATTAGGGTCGCTTACAATCTTGGTATGGGAGTATTTACCTAAGGTCTTTTTGTTTAACTATCAACACCTCCTCACAAAAGAGAAACAAAAGAGGGAGAGAGGGAGAGAAGCAACACAAACAGATAACTACTTGCATCCTTCAAAATTTCTCCCTCAGTATCATACTCTACCTCCAACATTCATGTACTAGACAATTATTTCTTCTTCCCTTGTTCAATAGATATGCACCAGCATAAAAAGAGATACAGTACCGCACAATTGCACAAAGCATAGTGCAAAATTAAGCACAATTTTCAGTTGACATAAACCATACCAAACTTTATTGTAATATTCCACTGTTCAAAAATATATTTTACAATATAAAAGTGAGAAAGTAAATTATTTAAAGATTCATTACATCTTTTAAATAAAATTAAAACCCTAGTTATGTTTTAAAAACATGTCATTTTGTAATTTGTATTTTTGTTCACAACTTTGTTTTTTGAAAATTTTCTAAGCCACTTTTGGTTATTTAACTTTTCCTGGATCATTTCATATTTGAGCTCCTTATATTTTTCTGAATCTCTTAGTCATTATTAAATATTAAAAATCAAGGTCTCAATGAAAAATGCCAACTTTGTCTCATTTAGTTTTTATTGTGATTTGCGTCTCAAAACAATCTTTTTAATTATCTAAAATTTACAAAACTTCGAGGATTAGTGTATTTTGGTATTTTAAAGTAAAAAATAATTTACTTTTAATTTTATGATTTTTGGAAAAATTAATGTTTTCCAGATAAGATAACCCATTGAAACTTAATTTCTGTACTTAGATCTTATATTGATCTTTTAGGGTTTAATCCTAACCCTCTACATCGGTCAAGATTTAATTCTAGCCCTCTATTCTAGTCTATCACCACAATACACATACACCCTCCATGTAGCCTAAGCCCATTTACTTGTAATGATTAAGAATCCTTAATCACACATCTCCCCCAAAACTACTCATTCATCCCCTTATCCCTCCTTATACACGGTTCCTCTCCCCTTCCCATTCCTCCCCCTTGCTCGATTACGTGCTGCCCAATTCTTAGTGGATGGCCACACCACCTACCTACCTCTGCCCCCAAGTATCCCATAACATTAATGAAGGTAATCATCACAAACTAAGTCAATCCCTCCTAGTTTCCTTAGCAACTAAGCTTCGTTCCTCATGAGTTTCTTTCCATTCCCTCCTACACCATACATGACACCTAGCCTTCAACTTCTCTCACTTCTCACGCCACCCAAGTCCACCATTGAAGCACCAATTAAAGCTCTCAAGCAATCAACAATACTCAAGCTTGGTTAATTCTTTCCTTTTCTTTGTTTCCCTTCCATTTTATTATAATCTTATTCAATTAATCTCATGCCTTAATTTTGAATTTTGGTAGGTTGAGAAAAGGGATTGAGAAAAGCTTTCTGTTCATTTGTAAAGCTTGGTTGTAGGCAAATCCAATAACTCTTTAGATGGCAGAATTGAAGTGGAAGTATGATTTTTTGTATTATGATCTAGTTAGAGTTTGTGATTTTATGGATTGTATGGCTTGATATGAGTATGTGCATATGCTGGAGTCATAGAGCATGAATTTATGATGTTGAATATCATGTTAATTATATTTATATAGGAGGTTTGATTATTGTTTTAAGTGATAGAAGCATGAAATTATGTGTTTTTAGACCTGCGAATTTGGGTCAAATCTCGAGCTTAATATCTCCCAATTGGTTAAGAGTTAGGAGACCTATTAGGTACCAAATTACAACTTAAGATGTCTACTTTCCAATGCAACTTTTAGATCTCAAAAATGTTTAGTATCGAATGAGTTATGATCATTTTTCATCAAGTACGCACTCCAGATTTTACTATCTCGAGAAGCTTATGCTCAAGTTGGGTTTAATTTCGTGTGTTGGAATTCTTTTTCATGTGTTGCAAGGATTCCGAGTTCTTTGTTTGTATTTTCAGGTGCAAAATAATATAAAATATGTTATCATTTAGTAAAAAATAATTGGAGTTATAAGAGGTTAAAGATTTACGCAAATCATGTTTTTATGTTGAATATGGTGCAGTATTCATCGAAGATATATATGGGTGTTCTTTATTCTTGATGTTCTTCATGATAATGTTAATGACTTATTAATTATGACCTAATCACCACACTAATAAGTAGGATTAATACAAGATTAATCATGATTAGACATAAAATAATCAAATTAACCTTAAAAGGGTAAAATATGGAATATGTGAATAATGATAATCAAACGCTGACTTTGACTTTGGCCATTGCCCTTGACCATTAATTCTTTTGAAAATGGCATATGGCTTTAGTTTGCAAATTTAGACTCAAATACAGTTTTTGTTTTTGCTTGATTGGATCCTAAGTGATCTTTTGAGATTAAAAATGTTATTTTAAGGTTTTAATTGGTGTATTTTATGGTAAGTTAAATCTCACCTTTAAACACTAGTGTATGCTTTGGTGAATTAATTTGTTCAAATGTCCGATAAATGATAATGGGTTGAACTTAGTTGACTTTAGGTTCGACCATTGACCACAACTATATTACTGGTAGATGACTTTATGTTGACTTCTGAATAATTGACATTAACAGATTAAAATCGGAATGAAGCGGTTATATGTTGTGAGATTAGGGCTTGTTCCCTCACCTCGGCTTTTTATGACTAGTTGTTGTTTGTGACCCTGAGTGGTTGAGATGGTTAAGGACTTGATTCATAGTTGTGTATGGATCTTAGCATCTCTTGTTGAATAATAATAATGTGGCATTGAATAAAATACTAATTATTTAAAGTAAAAGACAACTTGAGTTGGGAAAGGAATCTTATGCTCGGACTTAGGCCCCCCGAGTGCATAGTTAAACCTTCATGTTAAAAGAACCCATTTCTACTCTTAAGATTCACAACCCTATAGAGGGTCATGTACTTAAGGACTTAGATGTTGAGCTTTTGTGTATACATGGCTTCATGTTTTGTGAGTTTCTTAATTAGCAAGTTAGAAATTTGATTGTTGTTTTATCCTAACGATCATTGCCTTGGTATATGATATTGCATTTCTCTCAAAATTAAGTTAAAATTGTTGGTGGGACACTTCATAAGTCTTAATGACTGGAATAGGGTTGAGATTGGTTGGCCTTACTTCTTTTGTTATCTTATGAATGCCAACTTGAGTAGATAAATGAAATGGTTGATAATATTGCACATGAAACATGAGTTATGCATGATCTTATGCTTTTGTATGTTATGTGTGAGAGCATGCTACCACTTTAGAGGAATTGTGATTTATTCATTATAAGAAAGTCGTATTGATACTATACTATTTCAATTGATTCTGTGAAGGTCCTAGATTGGTACAAGGCTTTCAAGCATGTAAAGAGTTCTAGGGGCAAAGGTCCCCACTTTTGTGATTTATACAAATTATATTATTGAATATGGTGGGGATGAGTGTAAGGGCTATCCTGTATCCTTTGTTTGGGGTTTTATTCCGGATATATTTTGGACTCTTAGGTTCTTTCCTTGTGTACTTAAATCTCCTTCCTAACTTTTGATACTTTGTTAGAGTTGTGTACTCTTTGAACTCGTTTTATGCATATTATGGTTCTTGCTTAAGTTTAAAGTTTGTTTAATCATTTTAGTGTTTTATTTGACATTAGTTAGGTGTTGTAAACACCTCTCTTAATGTTAGATATGATGGTTTCATCCTCTTCTTGTTTTACTTCTATGAACTGTCCTTTAAAACAAAAATAAAAAAATAAAAAATATTATTGGTAAAAACAGGAGTGTTACACTTGGCCTATCAAAGCTATAAGGGAACATCAATATCTCTTTTACCTCTCAATGTACTGAAAAAGTAGCTACCTGATCCGTATCAAAGTCCACACCAAGCTTCTGAAAGCATGAGATAATAGCCTTGGCTGTCCCAGATGCGTCCTTTTTATTAGCTTGATGGGATTCTGATACCTGAACATAATAATGAGAAAATAGCTTAGAGTTTAAGTTATTGTAAGTTTCATTAAAAAAGCCAAATTCCCAATTCAAAATGTGCAAACCATGACCATTGCAGCCACACATATTTGTATGATTGAGACATAAATCACTTAATAACTAACATTTTAAGTATTCATCAAAAGCAGAAGCCTAGATCTTCTTAGCAAAGTAGTAACCCTTCACCAGATATTAAAGTTTGAATATTTCATAACGACCACCTTCCAAATGTATCCTGTCACCTTTTAATCAACTTAATTATCAAATATCTTAAAAGATTTAATGTGAAATGTACATCCATAGGACACAAAACAAATGAGCAGCAGTGACTCTTAATTTAGGCATTTGCAATCGGATCTTATAATAGTGTTTTACCTACACTATTAAGATTGTTATGTGTAAGGAAGATGGCACGACTTCGCACAATAACTATCACTCATTCTAAATGAATTTTGGCTATTTATGTCTAATGAAAGGTAATTTTGAAGAGAAAATATTTGATACCTGATAGTATGGCAGTTGCAGCGAATAATTACTAAAAACTAAGCGGCTTTGATCATTTTGGGGCTAAAAAATGGTGAATCACATAGACAAAGAGTAATACTAAGGGAAAAAAATTACTAACAAAAGAATCTAGCACGTTAACATCATCCAGGAGAGCGTAGCTAGACGAATGAGAGAGGAGAGCAGGTTTGGGACAGTCACTAGGTGGTGTTTAGAAAAAAGATCTCTTTAGGCTGATTAGCACAGCATTTGAAAATAAATTGGCTTAGAAATAAGTTGGACTAGGAGATAATAGGATTTTCAAACAATTTTGTTACCCTTTGTGCTTAGTATTTTGGCTGCCCTGGCTCCATTCATATTTTCAAATTTGATGATTGACTACTGATATTCAAATTGAGAGATCCTTCTCTCTAAAACAATAAGAGGGTCACTAGATAATTGATGTGGAGAGTATTAGTTCAACAGAAAGAACTAAGACCATAAATTTAAAACTCTATCAAATGTCAACCACCCCACCCCAAAATAAAAGGAAAAAATGGGAACATGGAACTGAGTTTATATCCCCGGGGGGGGGGGACATCCAAAATTTCAAGTATCTACCTGATTTTATCTTATGAATAATTCAAAAGAAAAGAAAAAATTATCTATTTCCCAAAGTATGACACCATATTAAAGATCAGGAAAGTACCTCAAGAGAATACCCTGCAAAGGCTCCAGGGAATTGCTCGGCCATAATTTGCATGGCAGCAAGAAAAGCCACGACCTTAACAAGATCATAAAGGAATAAATAACTCAGCGGAAAGGAATATTACAACAGAGCTTGCTAGGATATAACAAACCTGCTTTCCCATTTGAGGTGATATTACAGAATAGACTTTAGAGTATTCAACAGTTTTGTATAGTCTATCCCTGTCTCCACCAGTGGTTCCCATGACAAATGGAACACCAATTTTGCAATACAGTTCCGCATTATCTGCATAAAACATTGCCAGAAATCATGAATAAATAAGGAAAACTTATGCTGGAATCTCTCATCTTACTAAGACCACCACAGTAGTCCTATATTAACTGGCTTATAGCAGTTCTGCACAGAAAAAAAGTGAAAGTATAGATACTTATCCATGCTAACCACAGATGTGACGCGTTGACATTGATCAGAGCAGAAATATCTAGATTGAGTTACTTAGCATCCCGTTCAGGGTCAAAATGGAAAAAATGTCAAGCTAAATCAATTTAACTATTAAATTTTGGTAAAGGGGTGCTACCCCAGATCGTAAAAAATTGCCATATATTGTCAATTTTAACTTTACATGAAAGGCATAAACAACATCAAATTGACTCAACCGAACAGGGAATGATGCAATGACATGAGCCCCAAATATCACTTCCTGAGGGAATAAATTTGCTTCTGATTACCATTAACAGCAGTAGGCACTGTGTAGTCCACAACAATCAGATCTGGATATTCATCATATATTGATGCTAGTATGTTTTCTCTATCAGAGGGTCCATAGATCTTAAATTCTTTGCCACCCACTTGCAGATACTGTCCACTTATTTCCTCATGAGCAAAGGACACAGGAAGAACATGCAAGCCAGCAGAAACTGCTGATTCAATAACTGCCTTTCCCATTTTACCAGCGCAGCTGTTAACCTGCAGAGTTAGCAGCAGTCATTAAATCAGAAGGCTACTAGCTTTATGAAAGGCAAACACATGTAGTACTTAGCAGGAGCAATGCTGTCGATTGCCAAATATTTGAATTACATACAAATATCGTATTTCGCAGACAGTATCACCGTAAAGTTGTTCTATCTACCAAATCCTCCTTGTCTCAAGGCTCATTAATTCACAAGCTCCACTATATGTCTAGAAATATGAAAGAAAGGTTAACCTGAGCACCTTTTACAGCATCAAAGCTCAGTTGCTAGACAACGAGATAATTAAGCGTAAAAGTTGACCCTGTGGCTCTAATCAGATATAATGTTTCTCAAAACCCTCTACCCCACAAACCAACACTAAACCTGCTTCTTTAACTTTATTCATGGAACAATAGCTTACCCCCTCATTTCTTACTCAACTTTCAGTAATTAGTATCAAAATAGAGCAAAGATAAAGCAATTATTTGCACAAGTAAAGAAAAAAACAGAATGTGCACAATCTCCATACAAATTAACAACGAAACGAATAAAAAAACATCCAGCCCATCAGGTCGAAGCAACTCCACATAAACCACAGTTTCAATCAACTAAAGGAATCATGCGTGGCAAGTTGCAATGGTGAACTTAGAACAGATCCACAATAGATAAAAGTCATTAGAAAACTCATAACATTTCCAAATGTATAAAAAATTAATAAATTGTACGATCATTTTGCTATCATACCATAATAGGCAACGCAGTCTGTTTATGAGTAACTGATAGCTCCTCGGACAAGCTCGACAATGCGCATATGGACATTTTCAAGGATCTTCGCAAGGGACGAGCATAGGTATCACCTTTCGGAAATGTGCCTAATAAACCACCTCCCTGTTGAGGTACGCTAACTGAAGCCTTGAGTAAAAAAGCCATGGTCCAAAATCAATATTCAATAATGAAGCCGTGGAAGTGATACGATATCAGAGAAAGGGTTTAAGACAAGACACTAATAATAGCACTGGTATTTAGTTCTGTTCCTAAGATGAGGGTTTTAAAGTCGCGCCATCGGTGGTGCTTCTTCCAAATGTCTGATCTGTTAAGATATTAATTAATTAATTGCTTTGTTATTTGTTATGTGTAATTGAGTTGAACCTAAGCTACAGGGTAGTCTCTGGTTTGCAGGAGTTTATTGAGTTGTGGGTTGTGGGCTTTTCCGCAAAGACTGCTAAATGGTTATAAGTGGATAAGTAATTGAATTTTTTACTCCTATTATCTATTTAAGTAATGAATGAATCCCTTTATTTTGGTGTGCTTGAAATTTTTTTTCTTTATACTCACTTCTATGTCATCCTTTACATCGGGTATTAGAGCCTCTACAGAGGTGATAATCAGTAAATAAATATTGAGAGTAAAGGAGCACGAACTATTCGACAAATGGCCACAGAAAGAACATCATTTGTCCAACCAGCAATTCCTCACTTTGATGGTCACTACGATCATTTGAGTATGCTAATGGAGAATTTCTTCAGATCTAAAGAGCTTTGGGAGGTTGTTGATAAAGATTTAATAGCACTTATAGAGGCAACATATCAAGTACGGATGGATGCCCAGAAAGTAAAAATTGAGGAGTTGCGCTTGAAAGATTTCAAAGCAAAGAATTTTCTCTTTCAATCAATTGATCGTGAAGTTCTAAAGACTATTCTCTAGAAAAATACATCAAAAAATTTATGGGATTCTATGAAGAAGAAGTTCCAAGGCTCAGTAAGAGTAAAGCGTGCACAACTTCAAGCAATGAGGAGAGACTTTGAGACTCTCCAAATGAAAAACGGGGAGTCGGTCTTTGACTATTTTGGACGAGTTATGGGACTTGCAAACAATATGAGAATTCATGGTGAGAAGATCAAAGATGGTGTTGTTGTGGATAAAATCTTGAGATTGATGGCTCTGAAGTTCAACTATATCATGTGTTCCATTGAAGAATCTCATGATATTCGATGAGTTGCAAAGCTCTTTATAGGTGCATGAACAGAAGCTGAATCCCAACACCACTGACAATAATACACCTGAAGAACAAGCTTTGAAAGCCTCTACCTTTAATGATTTTTCAAGCTACAGAGGAAGAACCAAGGGTAGAGGAGGTAGAGGACGAGGAAGAAGAGGTCAAGGAAATCACAATGGAGGTAGATATCAATAGAATTTTAGGCACGAAAATCGTTCATCACCAAGCTCTCAAGCTAAGGAAAAAGGTTGTTATAACCATACTGATAAGTCGAATATCAAGTGTTATCATTGTCACAACTACGGTCATTATAGCAATGAATTCTATACGAAGTCGCCGAAAGATAAAGGAGAAAGAGAAAAATCAAACTTTGCTAAGAGAAGGGAAGAAGAAACACTTATAATGGCCTTTCATGCCAATAAAGAACTTGGATTTGATACCTGGTATGTTGACATTGTGTGTAGTAGTCATATGAGTAGCTGTAAGTCCTCTTTCTTGTCTTTAAATGAAGATTTTTATACCACTATCACTTTGGTGATTGTTATAAATTAAATCTGATGGGGAAAGGAGATATTTAGATAAAAACTAAAAATGGTTTTACTGAAACAATTTCTAGCATGTTTTATGTGCCTGATATGAAAACTAACTTGTTAAGTGTTGGGCAATTGCAAAAGAAGGGCTATATCATCACTATACAGGATGGTTGTTGTGAGATATATGACCCTATAAGAGGTAGCATTGTTGTCATACATATGAGCTCAAACATGCTATTCCCACTAAAAATTGAGATTATTAAAGCTTGCTTAAGTTGCTAAGGAAGATGATCTATCATGGTTGTGGCATTATCAATTTGGGCATCTTAATTTTAATGGCTTGAGGACACTACGTCAAAAGCAGATGGTGACAGGCCTCCCCATGATCACAACTCCATCCAAGGTTTGTGAAGAGTGCATAGTTGGAAAGCAACATCGTGACCCATTTCCAAAAGGAAAGGCATGGAGAGCTCAGAACTTACTGGAATTGGTGCACTCAGACATATGTGGCCCGATTATCCCAATGTCAAATGGCAAAAAGAAATATATTTTTTTCTTTCATTTATGATTTTAGTATAAAGGCATAGGTACATTTTTTGCAGGAAAAATCAGAAGCTTTTAATGCATTTAGAAGCTTCAAAGCATCTGTAGAAACTGAAACCGAAAGGCAAATTAAGATCCTTAGAACTGATCATGGAGGTGAGTAGTGCTTAAAAGAGTTCGATGCCTTTCGTGATGAGCATGGCATTGCAGGCCACTCACAACATCATATACACCACAACAAAATGGTGTATCTGAGAGAAAGAGCCTGACCATTCTCAACAAGTTTAGAAGTTTGCTTGCTAAAGGAGAAGTCCCAAAACATTTTTAGCCGGAAGCTGTTTTGTGATCCACATCCACTCATATTTTGAATAGGTACCCTACTTTTTTAGTTAAGAATATGACACCTAAGGAAGCGTGGGGAGGACTGAAGCTAGCTGTGGATCATTCAAAGTGTTTGGGTGCATAACATATGCACACATTCTAGAGTAAAAAAGAAAGAAGCTTGATGACTAGGGTTTGAAGTGTGTATTTCTTAGAGTAAGTGAACACTCCAAAGCATACAAGTTGTACAATCTAATTACTGAGAAAGTAATTATCAGTAGAGATGTAGTCTTTGATGAGGAAAAGATGTTGGTCTGGTCAAAAATAGTAAAACAACAAGAAGGAGTTCTAGCTGACATTGATGTAGTTGATGACGAGATAGAAGTGCAACCTCAATCTCCTCCTGTTCCACCTGGATTCGCTGATTAGTTGAAGCTTCAATCTCCAGCCACCGTCAAACCAAGTGCCATTGAGCATATGACTCACAATCAGTGTATTCGGAGGTGACCTAGTTGGATGTTGGATTATGTAAGTGGAGATGAACTCTCTAATAATGATACCCGTGCTCACTTTGTTTTATTTGCATATTATACTCCCCTCACTTACATGGAAGAAAGCCAGGACGCAAAATAGAAAAAATCTATGAATGCTGAAATTGCATTCATTGAGAAAAATGATACCTGAGGGCTCACTGATTTGCCTAAAGAGTAGAAAAATATTAGCGTGAAGTGGGTTTTTAAAATGAAACTGAATGAAAAAGGGGAGGTTGACAAGTACAAATCTCATTTAGTTGCAAAAGGATATAAGCAAGAGTATAGAGTCGATTATAATGAAGTGTTTGCTTTAGTTGCAAGGCTAGACACAATTGGGATGGTAATTTCTCTTGCTACTAAAAACTCTTAGCCTATATTTCAATTAGATGTGAAATCCACTTTTCTACATGGTGAATTGCAAGAACAAGTGTTTGTAGATCAACCTCCAGGGTATGTACAGCAAGGCTGTGAAGGACAATTTTTTCAATTAGAGAAAGCATTTTATGGGCTAAAACAAGCTCCTCGAGCTTGGTATATCCACATAGATGCATATATGGTCAAACAAGGTTTTCATAGATGCCCATATGAACATACGATGTATGTTAAGTTTGGCAATGATGGTAAAATACTAGTTGTATGTCTATATGTTGATGATCTGATTTACACTGGTAGTGATGTTAGAATTTTTGATGTTTTAAAAAAATCTATGATGAAGGAGTTTGATATGAGTGATTTGGGGTTGATGCACTACTATCTTAGCATAGAAGTAGTACAATCTACAACTGGTAGTTTTATTTGTCAAAAGAAATATGTTTAGGAGGTGTTGGAATGATTTCATATGATGAATTGTAATCCTGTTAGAACACCAGCTAAAACTGGATTGAAGTTAAGTACTGATCCTGATGGAAAGAAATTTAACATCACTATATTCGAGATGGCTCAATTTGGCAGATCAAACCCCCCACAAGACACCTCCTGGACTCTAAAGCAAATCCTGAACATACATAAGTATGGTGCTGCATTTTTCAGTACCTGTGGCTCTACAGGCAAACTCTCAGTAAGTAGCCTTTACAATACAATCAAAAGACATGCTCCCCCTATTTCATGGGCAGAATTGGTATGGAATCACCCAGGTTTACCCAAACATAAGCTTGTAACATGGATGACATGCCATGAAAGCTTGACTGTCAAAACTCACCTGAAGAAATGGAATATTCTAAATGATTCTCAATGCTCAAGCTACCTTCAAGATGATGAGGACACCAATCATCTCCTTATTCACTACCCCTATGCCCCCATTATTTGAAGATCAACCCTCGATTGGCTTATGCTTCCTCATAGGTTCACTATATGGCATAGCTGTCTTTCTTGGATGATTAACATCACCAGCAAATGTAGAGGTAGAGGAAAAATCTGGAGGGCCTCTTTTGAAGCCACTATATACCATATTTGGTGCAGCCGTAACACTGCCATCTTTCAATTCAAGAAACATCTCTCAATGAGAGTCACTAGAAATATGATAGTAGAGCTTTTTGTTTGCTTTAGCACTATCAAAAACACAAATGCTCAAAGATACCTTAGCATGATTAATAAATGGGGAAATTGATGTATAGGTGGTTTGAGGTTTTGATGTAATGTTGAACCATTAATGTACTTTCCTTTCTGGTAATGATATTACTTTATTACCAAAAAAAAAGTTAACATCACTCTTTCCAAGTAAATGGTTGGAAGCTTGATGTACTTAACCTCCACATGACCTGATATAATGCATGTCGTGAGCTTAATTAGTAGATACATGGAAGCTCCAACTAAGATGCATCTCAAAGCAGCAAAGAGAATTTTTCGATACTTGAAAGGTACAGTTGATTATGGGATATTTTATAAGAGAGGTGCAACATCAGATTTCTTTGGATATACTAATAGTGATTATGCAAGATTTAAATTATCGTAAAAGCACCTCTGGGAATGTGTTTTTAATGAGTTTAGGTGTTATTCCTTAGTCCTCAAATAAGCAGCAAATTGTGACATTATCTACTATAGATGCTGAGTTCGTTGCAGCTGCTTCATGTTCCTGCCAGGCAATTTGGCTTAGACGAATGTTGGGTGCCCTTGGTTATCATCAGCAAGATGAAAAAACAATCTATTGTGATAATGTCTCTACCATCAAAATTTCAAGGAATATATTTTTACATGGAAGGAGCAAACACATTGATGTTCAATACTATTTCCTACATGATTTATGTCGAGAAGGTGTGATTAAATTGAAATATTGAAGGAGTGAGGTTCAAGTTGTTGATATCATGACTAAACCTATCAAGCAATCGTTTTTTGTGCATATCAGAAAATTTCTTGGAATGTGTTCGTTGCATGATGTTCAATGGAAGACATGATTAGAAGACAAAAATTCTAATTTGTTTCTCCTGAACTGTTTTCTACAGAAATAAGTTTAAGGGGGGATGTTAAGATATTAATTAATTAATTTCTTTGTTATTTGTTATGTGTAATGAAATTGAACCTAAGCTACCGGATAGTTCCTGGTTTGTAGGAGTTTATTGAGTTGTGGGTCGTTCCACAAAGTTTGCTAAATGGTTATTAGTGGATAAGTAGTTGAATTTTTTACTGCTATTATATATTTAAATAATGAATGAATCCCTTTATTTTGGTGTGCATGAAAATTTTCTCTTTATACTCTCTACTCTGTCACCCTTCACATGATCCGACTGCCACTCCCAATATAACAAGTTAACAACTGACCTGGGCCAAGTGCAGAACATAGCCCACTGATTCACAAATCAAATTGGTATTTCAATAAATATAAAAAGCACCTACATAGATTGTTTTGAAACTAAGAATCTAAGAATCAACACATGACATCATAACATAGCATGATGTAAAATAAAATTTAATTTTGATTATTTTTTAAGTCATTCAATACATATACAAAACAACTAATTCAATTAAATACTAATCATCCAATCTATAATCTCTAGCCTTGAACCCCAAATTACAGGAACTAAACCAACTACAACAAAAAATCGTAGTAACAGTCCCTCCATTAACCATCACCAACAGAGAGAAGGAAAGGAGGAAAGAAGAAAAAGAAGCAAACTAAGAAGAACAAAGAAATTCCTGAGAGAAGACGTGAAAACCAAATACTAGTGACTAGGCCAGGATTTGAACTTCATTGTGTCACCATATAACATAATACTCTTAAACATCAATAATAACAATACATTACATTTGCATTATAAAGTTTTATAGTCTTATATTACTATTCATGAGTTTCCATACTTTAAAAGTGATCCACAGTAAACCCATTAATAATGGAATTAACTAGATCTCTCTCTGTATACATTACTAACAAATATAAGAAATTCATAAGATAACAATACTTATATTAGTAAACTCAGCAATTAATATACACATCAACCAATTGACTAAAACTTAACCAATATTATTCAATTTATCTAGGTACAAACAATTCTACATTAAATAAATCCACCAATACTAATTAGGGCTATCAATGTAATAAGTCATTATGTTAAATTACTAATTAATAAAAAATTTAACAATTGAGCAACCTATTAACTATGAATCAACCTATAAACGGTTTAAACTAATAGCTCAACGGTGATATTCATCATACTAAATAATTTATTAATAATGATATTTAAATATTTAATCAAATAAACACATCCATTATCCATATGAACAGTATAAAACTATAAATTGACTAAAGAAACTAAGAATAACAAAAATTACCTCTTTAGTATTGACTCTAGTCTAATTTTTATTTTCTAGTCTATGACGGATTCCATTGGCTGGAAGCAACGTCTGAGTTGTAATACCCCAAAAATTTGCTTAGCTTAATCCTGCATTATTAACATCCTAATTTGATTCTAATATAAAAAAATTTATTTTAGCCTTAAATCAATTTCTTAATCCCGAAACTTTAACCAAATCCAAAACCTTGACTCAGAAAAATCGTATTTTGTAAACCGAAATCAAAACTTGTTATAATTTCTATTAATCCTAACTATTTTGGCTAATCTAAAATCACCTAAACTAATCCCAAACCTTTTCTCTTCTTCCTTTTCTTTTTCTTTTCCTTTTCTCCCATCTTTCTTGTGTTGTAATGCTTGACCACCCCTTCTATAATTTTGCAATTTACACCTGCATCACCCATCACTCTTACCACTACAACCACCATCATCATCCATCACCTTTATTCTTCTTCTTCTTTCATCTTTTCATACCTTCACACATGCACACCCTACTCCCTTATACCTACTCCCTTCCATTCTCCTTCTTCCTCTTATCCTTACGCAACATACACACTCACCATCACCATCTACTGCATTTTTCACCCCAATACTCCACCATCCCTCATTAACTTCCCTCTTTACTCCTCTCTGCCACCCCTTGTGCCTCCCCTTGCACCCTTGCATTTTCCTCTCCTCGATCTAGATCACACATGCGCGCGCGCACACACACACACACACTACACACTCTCCTTCATTACTCTTAGTTTTGCCTTACCTTCTACCCATTTTTTGTCCCAAAATACTACCCCGAGCTTCCCCCCTTCTTTCTCCTTTCTTACTTCTTCTTTTCCCCTCCTTCTTTCCCTAGTTTTTGTCCTGCGCACCACCAATTCTACCACCGTGCACCACCATGGCCACCACTCTTCACCCTTTAACCGGTGGACCGACCACCAAGGTCACCCCAACTTTCCCTAGCATCTTCGCCAGCCATCGCCGCTGACCACCGCCTTTTTTTCCTTCTTCTTTCTCTCACCCGTTGCATTTTTAAGGAATGCACAGCCTCAAGCAAGGCCATATAACACTAAAATTAGTAATAATTACAAAAATCTTATGTAGATTTATCCACTTTGATAACATCTTTTGAAAGCCATGGGTGTGGTCTAAAGTGGCACGAAAAAAATTATTAACTTAATAGCTTAAACCAGGTTCTAGATGGATTGGTGGGTGGGCGATTCTCCACTTTGTGAGTTATTTATTGGGATTATCCCTCTTGATAAGCTTGATAGGTTTGTTAAGGATTATATAATAACATATGCTTCATGAGATTGACACTCCTTTTTGCATTTGCTCCCAACCAGTAGCTTGGTTTAGATTATTGCTACATTTATGCTGCCTAGTATTGATGAGGTTTATACTCGCAGTTGGGTCACAATCTTGACGATAATTTTATAACTAAATATGTCTATATTATGATATATTTGGAAACCTCCCTTTATTATCCAATATGGAACTATGTTTGGAAGCTTAAAGTGTGCTACAATATTCGCTTCTTTGTTTGACTTATAATCTAAAACAAGTTTTTTACTAATTAAAATAGAGTTCACAGAGGCCTTATATTGGATATTTCTTGTAATTCTCATGGTCATCCATGTAAAAAATCTTTTTCAAGTGTTGTATTGTACTAATAGCATAGACAATTGTCTATCTATTGTCCCCTACAAGAGATGTGAGGGGTTTTTTTTTTATGTGATTCCCTTTCTAATTGGTTGTGGGAAAACTTGAGGCAAACTTTATTATTATTTTTTGGTTTCTTTGAAGATGGAGAAATAAGAGAGTTTTCATAGTCAGAACCTTCCTACCTCTCATTCAGTGGGGTGGCTACAATAATTTGCACAATATGAGCTTGAGGCTTGGAATCTTATCTTAGGAACCCAACATTCAATCCACAACACCGAGAATATGGATTTAAGTTGTAACATTCCCTCATGGGAATGCTCAAAGTGAATGTGGATAGTAGTGCCTTTATCTAATCCTGAATGCTTAATTGTTGTTGGAGTGGTCATGCGGGGTAATAAATCTTCAATTTTTAAGCCAATGTAGGTTAGGAATTAATAATCATGGTAGATTTGTGGGGTGCTTGGTATGACCGCCATGTTACTTCAAAGAAGGTTTATGCTAGAATTCACCTATATTGCGATCCTTTGATGGTTGTGAAGCTGCTTCACAACAGTCTACACCTCTATCACCCACACTCAACTTTATAGGATAGTTGTAAGGATCTAATTAACATTTTCTTGATTTGCCTTATTTCCCACAATTACAGAAAAATGAATGGTTTTGTTGACACTTTGGATCATATTGGTCACAACCTCTCCTTTGGCCTACATATCCATGACAACCCCCAAGGTTAGGAACAAGCTTATGTTGAATAATGAAGCCGGTGTGAGTTTTCGTCTATCTAGTTTAATCAGGCAGCTAGCTTGTACTAGGCTCCCACCCCTCCCTTTTATGCCAAAAAAAAAGTGGTAACCCTTTTATAGGGTGTGCAATGAAATCCTCTACATTTGTTTATACTTTAGTAAGATATATGCATGTTGTAATAGCTAGTGAGGGGTTATGCAATAGCATGTGAGACTAAGGTAAAGTATAGTATTTTTTCAACTTATTTTTATTAGTCTAATCTAACATGAATTTATGGGTATTGATATAAGCTTATATGAATTTATTAGTGTTGATCTGACCTCATCTGATTTTATTATGATAATGATTATTATTATTAAGAATAATATTAATCATAATAACTAAATAAATATGATTAATATTAATTATTTTATCAATAATTTTTAATGTTATAAAATTATTATTATTAACTAGTATATTTATATTAATTATTATGATGAATATAACTAAATTATTAATAATAATAATATTAATTCATTATGTTTATTCTATCTATTTATAGTAATATCTATTCAATTAACTATTATTATTATTATTATTACCAAATTCTAATATTTTGATTAATTATTATGGATAATAATAATTATTATTAAATTACTATTCTTAATCCTCATTAGTATTCTTAAATAACTAATGTTTTTATTTAATGTTAATATTATTACTAATTAATCATTTTTTTCATAAAATTAAAAATAATGTTAATAGTTATTATTGATTATCATTATTATTCATATTTATCCTATTAAATTAGTTATTTTTTTATAAATTATTGTTATTAGTATTATTATTATTGTTATCAATTATTCTTATTTGTATCATTAATTATAATTACTTAATAATAATATTATGAGATTAGTAATAATATTAATTTCATTATTTTGAATAATAATAATTATTATTATTATTATTATTATTATTATTTAATATTATTATTTATATATTAAATTAATCAACATATTATTTATCATAATCAATTTAATTATCATTTTTATTAATAATAAATACTATGATTAATAATTGTTGTTGAATCAATATTAAAATTGTGAACTATTAATAAAAAATTATTATTTATATTGTTAAATGAATTATTATTATTATTGTTGCATATTATTATTATTATTATTATATTTAAAATAAGTCATGTATTATTAATATTTTTTTTAATTGATATTAAAATTAATATGTATTATCATTTTTAATTATTTTTATTTATTTATTATTAAATTAATTATTATTATTAACCATTAAAATTACTAATTATTGGTAAATTAAATATTCTTGAAACTAACCATAATAATAATAAATAAATAAATTATTAATAATAATTTTTATAATCTTCTTTTTATTATTTTATATTATTAAATTAAAATTAAAATTAGTATCATTATTATCAAATATCATATTGATGTGATTTGAATAACATTGATATGATCTAATCTAATCTTATAAACTATAAAATAAGATAAAGAAAATAAGGTTGTATTCTAAAAAAATTAGAACGAAAAGAACCTATGAGGTATAAATAATGAGATTTTAAGTTCTAAATACTCAATAGCATGCGTTTCTTTGTAGAGAACCAAGTGTGAATTACACAAACAAAATGGTATAGTAGAATGAGTAGGAGGTGTGATTTGTGTTTGGGTGACCGTAAATTATACCATTTTTTTAAATTAAAATGTCTTTTGGTATGATTATCAAATAAAAAAATGATATTATAAATTTTTTGAGATTTTTCTCTATAAATAAGGATCTATATTGATATACTTCTTGCAAATAAATTATGAAAAATATTAATACAATCTTGGTAAAAGATTATAAAATAAATTTTCAGTAAAACCAATGGTAATATTTTGGTATAATAATAGTAAAATATATATGTAACAATAGTGCAATGTCAAATTTGTATACTAAAAATGAAATTTTAGTATAGTAATAGAGTAAAATGTCTACAACTTTAAAAGAAAAGTACAACGATAGTGAAATATATATAAAATAATGGTAAAAAAAATACTTTTAATGATAGTGAAAATCATGATAATAGTGTTGAATTTTAGCAGTAAGCTTTGATATAATAATGGTGCAAGATATGTACTTAAATGGTAAAAGATATGTACAACGTTGATGAAAAATCAGTTCATTTATAGTTAAAAATCAATTTACGTATTGTGAAATATTTGATTATAATATGTAGTGAGATCATCACAACGCTAGTAAAATATCAACTTTGTTATAGTAAAAAATTAGTTTACATATTATAAAATCTTGACTATATTCTACGGTGAAAGACTAACTCAACATTGATAAAAGATTGGTTCAATTATAATGAAATATATACACTATTATGGTGAAAGTTTTTGAGAAAAGTGTTTTTTAATTTCAATAGAATACCGATGATGTATGTATGTGTCTGTGTGGGTGTGTGTGTGTACCTATATATATATATAATAACTGTATCGAATGATTAATACATTTTTGGTGAAAGTTTGGTAAAATAATGAGATAAAATATTAGTTTGATGATGGTGAAATTTTATTTTAGTTGTAATGAAAGATCCATTTATGTACTGTGAAATATTGACTATATTCAAATGTGGTAAAAAAATCCAATTGGTTATGGTAAAATATCAGTTCATGTATGGTGAAATATCATATTATATATGGTGAAATAAGAACAATAAAAGATAGGTACAACATTAATGAAATATACGTGCAAAATTATTATTTAAGTCAAAACTATATTAATTTGAGTGTCTATTTATAAAGTAAAGTCTTATGAATATTATGATTTTTTAAATAATCCTAATTAAGGGTATTTTAATTAATTTATTTTTTAAAAGTTGACATCAATCTATTACAATTTACATGTTTTGCATGATACTACCAGTGATAGGGTATATTTATCGAGGGAGATCGAGGATGGAGTCACGTGGATAGAGATAATGGTTTTTTAGTTTAATTTTTTAATTATAATTATATTCAATTTTGAATTATCAAATAGATTATGTTCGAATAATTCAAATATTTTTCTTTCCATGTAGACATCTATATTGATAAATATTTCCAACAAAATTATTATGTAAACAATTGTCTTTTTAAAGTAAAATATGTGATGCATAAATTAAAATTTTATCTAATCATTGATGTGTGTTGAGTTTTGATTGATTTCACAACACCTTAGTGTATCAAAAAGAGTTTATTTAACCAATTTTTTAGAACTCATGTTATAACTCTCAGTGATTGATGAAATTTTGCTAAACTAAAAAAATTGTCAAAAATTTATTCTCTATTATCTATGTATTTTTTTATATATAGAAAATACTTTATCTATTTAAAAATATATCAATATCTTGTTCTCTACATTTACATTTTCTATTAAAAATGGCAAAACACAAAAATATAAAAATGGTGAGAAGGACACGGAATGGAAACATAAAGAATATAGCTAGAAAAGAAAATGTAGAGGCGAAAGGAGAACGACGATTATTAACTATTAAGTATCTGTTTAGTAACTTATATATGATATACTCTTAATTAATAATGTATTTGAAGTAATAGTGGTGTTTGGAATTCAAATTTTATTTATATATATGAAAGTTGCTAGAATAATAATGGTATTTGATAACTCAATTGACTTGACATGAGTGGATAAATATATTTAATTTTAGACATGTTATATTTTAATAAAACATATTCTTACAAAAAAAATTAGATTTCATGTTATATATTTTTTTCTCATTAATTATTTATTAATAAAATCAAGAATATTATTATTTAGTATATTAATTATTTTCTAATAATAATGATTAACATTATTTATAGTAATTAGTTATTTATAAATATACTTAATCTTATTATTATGAATAATTACAACATCATTAAAATTAATACTATTTGTATTGGTTAATATTATTTTTAATAATTATTTATTTATCATTACTATAAATAATAACGCTATTACTTAGTACTTTATAATTATAATTAACATATTTTTTTGTTTATTTAACTACAATTATGACCGATAGCATTTTTATTAAGTATAATTAATGATTACAATCGATAATATTCTTATTACTTATTTCTTTATAATTATAACTTGCATTATTTTATATAAGCATGAATAATATTAATTTATAAGCAATTTATAGATTATTAAAATACATAT
Organism: Tamarix austromongolica; assembly: GCA_039764185.1. NCBI lineage: Eukaryota > Viridiplantae > Streptophyta > Magnoliopsida > Caryophyllales > Tamaricaceae > Tamarix > Tamarix austromongolica. The sequence continues at coordinate 90,844,983 of CM077816.1, read as the reverse complement.
TATGTATATAGATTAATTATTTATTTTTTATGACTAATAATACTTTTTAATTAATTATTATGTCATAGTTATAATAAATACTATAATCATTAATTTTTTTAAGACAATATCTAATATTTGTATAGCAATTATTTATTTATAATTATGAATAATATTAATTTTTATTATTAATAATTTATCATTACAATAATATAAATATTATTTATTTATTTTTATTTCTAATTAATATCATTTGTTTTGTTTATTAAATTTCAATGGAAACTGAGAATATTTTAAATAATTATAATTAAAGGTTATAACTAATAGTTTCAATCTTTCTCCAATTATTATGTTGGTAATGAGAATTTAAATTACTTATCCACAACCTTCTCTCTCCTCTTTTTAGTTACAATTTAAATTTGAAATTCAAAATCCATATATATACTTCTATATTACATAATCAAATCCTCAGTCAAATTTTCTTAAGCGGTTAAAAAATTATATTTAATCTATATAATGTGGGTAAAAAATGAATTGATAAAACGATTAAGAAGTTACACTTTTTATCTATTTAATTGCCTGCTTTCTCCCCTATATTTTGGTATTAAAGTGCTTCGCTTTCAAATTCACTCTAAATTAATTTAAAATCTTTCAAACAAAAAATTATAAATAAAAAAATGATTACAATCTTTCTTTAATTACCACTTTGATATTGAGAGGTTAAATTACTCATCCACAACCCTCAATTTAAAATTCAAAGTCCATAATCTATGCTACATATTCAAGTCTGTCATTCAAATCTTCTCAAACGGTTAAAAAAAATGATCTTCAATAATTATTTATTTCATGCTTTATAAAGATCAATATCTCATATATCTATATCTTTTTCTTTATTATATATAATAACAAAACCCATGAATAAAAAACATTCCACCAAAAATTTACCCTACATAGAATTATAATTATATTTTTTTATTAATTAATAAACAATCTATGGGCTTCAGGTAATGTAATTTGAAGGGTCAAAAACAAACATTTAATATAGACAAATATATTAATAAAGGTCCTTGCCAATATATATATATATATATATTAACAGAGGTCATCCTATAAGATTAAGAGAATGTGTCTCCTACTAATGTAGTAATGACAAATAAACATAAAAGCTTATCTTTTTTTCACATACAAGAAAAAATTAAATCGATAATAACTATGTAATAATAATATTAATCGCAGTAACCATATATAAATAAAAAAGTTACTTCTTTATATTGAAGTTTTTTTTTTAAATCAAGTAATGATATGTAATATTATGCTATTGTAAATATATATTTTTTATAATTAGATAGTTACGTTCAGTAGATTTGTTATTCAATGATATGTATGAATATAGTATCATGTTACATGTAATCATATATCTTTCACCTATCCAGTTGTCTTTTAGTTTCTCCTTATCACCTTTTACTCATTAAATAGTTAATATTGTATTTAAGATCAAATCAATATTATTTATAATATTTTAAAACTTTAATTAAAAAACCCGTACTTCGTACGAGATAATAGTATTCCAAAAAGAGAGTGACATAACGGAAATAGCTAAATGAGCTAGGTTGTGAGATACAACCATTTGCATTTCCTGCCTATATGCCGAACTGGAAAACTATGTTATCTAACTTGTCGTAATACTGGGCACATGAAGCTTATGTCCCAAATCTTCAATGGCAGGTCAGAGGATCGATTATTTGATAGGAAGGCGGCTATTGAAGAGTTGGCTTCAAAGATCAAGTTTGGAATTTTGATGTGGCAGTGCGCGAGAGGGTTATAACTAGGTCTGTTCAATGAATTGGACTTGCCATGGTAAGTTATAATCCAATCCATGAACTTAAGTTATAATATAAGTGGGTTTGGTTATTATTTTAAATGGGTTATTATGGGTTGAACCCATATATATATTATTTAAATATGGGTTAGTATGGGTTTAATTATAATTCTCCATGGGTTGTCATGGTAATCCATAAGTTGAGAATAACCAGCTGTATGAACTTGAACATTTCGAAAGCCTTTTCCGCCTCCGATTTCAAAATTCCGCTCAAATTTCTCCGAGAACTCAAATAGAGACACAAAAATTGTTATCGAAATTAATTAATAATTATTTTTAAAAAATTATGATAGAATTTTTTTAAACTAAATAATTATTAGAAATAATTACATTTGGTATCACACATAATAATATCGATGATATTAATAATTATGCTCTCAGGGGATTCAACCATTGGTTCAAATAAACTTCTCTTTTGTCATTGGTTTTAGTCTTGTCGTTACAACATCGATACCCATGTGCTCCATGTAGAGCTGGCAAAAGGTGACCCGACCTGTCCAATCCGATCCGACCTGAGCGAAACCCGACCTGTTACGACCCGAAAAATTTAACAACCCGACCAGACCCGATCCCAACAAATGACCTGTCATTGACCCGACCCGATAGTGACCCGACCCGCTTCGACTTGATCCGGAGCCGACTTGACTCGATAATCGTCCGATCTAATCCAACATTAACCTGATCAGATATCAAAATATATTATAATAATAATAATAATAAATTATTTATGATTTATGAAATGATAATTACTTGGACTCGAATATAAGTAAACCCGTCAAAACTCGACCCAACCCGGCCCATTAAGTTAACCCGTAACTAATTGAATCAAACCAGTCAAATTGTATGAAATGACCACATCTATCAACTTAACTCGAAACAACTCGGACGTAACTAATCCGCCATATTACATGAAATGACCTGAACGGACCGAAGCCACCTACTCGTGTGAAATAGAAAATGACCCGAAACCAACACGACCTTACCAGTCAAGTTAACCCGAAATTATCTGAATCCGAGTTTTCTTAACCCGAACGGCCGAACTTGACCCGACCCAACAAATTAACCCGAAATGACCTGATCTGAAACCAACCCGACTTGACAAATTGACCCAAAATGACCCGCAACAGAAATGACCTGACCCGGAACCAACCTGACCCGACAAATTGATTCGGAATGACCCAACCCGGAACTGACCCGACCCGACAAATTGACCCGAAATGACTCGACCTGTTAATGACTCAACCCGACTCACAACCGATCCGACAAATTGATTGACCCAAAATGACCCGATCTGACCCGCACCCGACCCGTAAAAGTCAAATGACCCGAAATGATCCGACCCGCTATGACCCGACCAGACCCGCCCGATCTGATTGCCACCTATAGCTCCATGACCCAAAAATTTAATAAAAATAAAAAAGTGTTATGTATGTATAACAAACCACAATATATATTTTTTTAGATAAAATGACAGATTAACTGCTTACGTTTAAGCTCATCATTGATATTCCATTGTGTTTATGAATTTATGTTAATTAAATTATGTATTAAAAGCATTTTAAATTCCTCTAAAAAAGATTATGGAAAAAATTCATCTTTTTTAAAGAAGAAAATAAAATACTATTTAAAATTCCTCTTCTTAATTAATATAGTGTTGTATTAGAAGTTTTTATTAAGAAGACAAATATACTAAATAATTGTGATCATCATTTTTTTATAATATATTTGACACTTGACATAATTATTTTATTATATTAGAGGCGGTGGTTGTGAATTGAAGAAAAAGAAAAAAAAAAAGAGGAAGGAAAATAATTGTAGTAATTATAGTGGTGGTGGTGGTGGAAGCGGTGCTATTAATGGTGGTAGAAGGGGTGGCGGCAATGGTGGTTGAGACGGTGATAGTAAAAGGCCTAAAGGTCAAGATAGATTTGTGTATATATATATTAACACATGCTAACCCGTAGTTAACCCGTATAATCCATGGATTATGATGGATTGGATTAAAAATTATTAATTATTTTCTACAACCCATCGTGAGTTAAACCATGAATTATATAAATTATATAGGTTAAAATAATGTGGGTTGGATTAAACCATGACCACCCATTTGGACACCTCTAGTTATAACTAAAGGAATCCAGCCAGCTCACGGATATCCACATCAGTCTGAGCGACAGTGGTAATAGGCGGAGGCTGGTGTGAATTTACAACATTATTATTGCAGTAGAGTGCACCATCATAAGGTATCAGTTTTCTCGGTTGGCCGGCGGGCATACCATCATCAAGAGTTTAAATGGGCTAGCACAAGACCATTTCGCTAGAGAACAGTAGACACGTTCAAATTCAAGATCGACACAAGTCGGTTAACAAAAAAATTGTGTATTCGCCAATACCTGGCCTGCGTATCTCAAAAATCCATATTCATTTTCTATATAGACAAATATTTGATTGCTCCGATCAATGGGATCAACAGTATGCTATACAAAATTCAAAAGTTGCTCTTAACAAACCATGATTTGTGGCAGCTTCGATTCATACTGGCAGTGGTCCTGCAAGGCTCTCTTTCCCATTTTTCTCTCTTCTGTCTTCCAACGTTTCTATTTTTGTTTAGCTTCTCCGTCCTCTAACTGAAACCGACACCGGATAAGAAAACGAAATGGAATTGCGACGCTCTCGCCCACTCTCTACCCTTCCCTCCCCCCCCCCCGCCACTGCTTTCACCTTTTTTCTTCTATTATCCCCACCCAATTATGTACTTACTAACAACTGTCAAGAAAATATAGGAAAAAAAAATGAATTACAATATATATAGATATATATATATTATTCACACTTGAATTATCACGGGGTAGAATTTACAGAGATTTCTTGAGGCATTGCTGGGTTTTGCTGATCAAGGTGTGATGGAATAACAAGATTCTGCAAAGGCTTCAAAGCAATGCATAGTTGCGCAAACGATGGCCGCAGGTTTGGATCGCTGGAAATAGAGAGGATGGCATAATGTAATTGATGCTATATAAAATTTTATTACACAAATAAAACTGATAGCAATTAGAATAATCACGTAATTTTATCACTTACGTCTGCCAGCATTCCCAAATTATCCTGGCAACCAATGGATCTACTTCTTTGGGAATCTCAAGACGCCGATTCTGGAAACCTACAGCCCCAACGACTTGCATAGGGTTCATTCCGGTCCAAGGCAATCTGAGTGTTGCAAGTTCCCACAAGATGATACCAAAACTATAAACATCACATCTGTAGCAAAGATATAGCATGTCAATTCCAACAACTAAAAGCAAGAGAATCCTTCTGGCAATAACATAAAGGCTACAGGCAACTACAAAAAGCTTTATCTGTTAGCTAGGGCAATTGGCCTTTTCTCATTATAATGAGCAGAGGTACTAGAATTCCTGACCACTCGGTCTAATAGCATGATAATGGCAGACTCCATCCATCACATAGTAGTAAAATGAAAACGATAGCACCTAACATGAATCATGGGATGGAGATTGGGGATGACAATTTGTACAGTCTCACAACTAATAGCGTATGGGCTAATAGGGGACTGTTTTCAAAAGACCCGCAAAAGAATAATAGATGAGGGGATTTGGACTGGTACCAAGACCCAGTAGTCTTAACCACAACATGGTACACATCAAATCAAGTATTATTTAATTGCCACCAACTACAAGCGCAGCAACATCACTCGTCAAATGTTACTTCCAACTTCATCAAAGCACGAGAGCAATTGCAAATCAGAATTTTACTAACTATGATCAAGTAACATTACTGGTTATCTACTTCATCAAAATAAAACCAGCCATCTTTCTACAAACAAATAAAATTTCTAGACCACAAAGTATCCAGAGGGTAGAGAATCCCTTCCCAGCAAATGTTTGCTGCAGTAGCCTCCGCTGGCTCAAAAGTTCAGCCATGAATGGCGGAAAATTGCAAGTTTGATAATAAACAACTGAGTTGATAACAAACCCATCATGACAGCCCAAAAACTAAAATTATCTAGCAAAAACAAGCACAGTTGTTGGGATGTCATTAACATTCAAGAAGAAAGCAAGCAGAAATAAAAGCAGAGATCTAACTCACTTTTCATTTGAAAGCTCGTTCCGAAGAACTTCAGGTGCCATCCACTCAGGCTGGCATAAAACCAAACAACGTGTTTAAGAGAAATACATTTTTAGGGGGGGGGCGCTAAAACTGCTCACTAAGATATAAAGGACAAAATAAAATGGTATTCGCACCGTTCCAGCTGTTGATTTAGACGACAGAAATGTGTTATGCTTTATCCTCGACAACCCAAAATCACAAACCTGCATTATGTATTAAGTCCAGAAAAGGATTGGATCAATATAGTAGGCAAGCCTAATGTAGACATATCAACGAGATGTCATGTCTAAGCACACTTCAAAGCATGGACAATTCAAGTTTCAGATTACATGATTAAGTCACCACAGCTAAAACTGCTGCCCACCCCAAAAAACCTCGCAGAAAAGGGATTAAATAAGTGTACACTGAAATAATTGATGCAATAAAACACACTCACCTTTTACATGATCGTTGTAGATCATATGGTATATTTGAAGGGAGAATCTATGAAAATGTTGGTTCATATCATTAAATAGCTAGTAGCTGCTAGAGAAATGCCTCTGGGTACAATCTTCAGCTAGCCAGTTCTACTTTATCAGTTTCAGGAAATCAACTCACATGTGCTCCAGAAAATATTCTGGGAAACACTTATGCTGCCACCCAACTGTTGTTTTCCGCCCCAACATTGATCCAAAATCACACATCTCATGTCCCAATAGCCTATATAAACAGCCCTTCGGCAATGGATCTATCATTCTATCTTTTCCGCTAGCTAATCAAAATCTATACCCCACAGATGAGCAAATGAAAGAATGATGTAGAAGCAGAAGGTTTGGTCTTTAAAGCTTAATTATGACCATACTAAGCCAAGTTGGGTACTTGTTGTTACAAAATATAGACATGAGAAATGTAGGATAAATGAGGATAAGTATCTCGCTTATAGGCATTCACTGTACCTTTACATTCCAATTCTTGTCAACAAGCAAATTCGGCGACTTCAGGTCACGATGTACAATAGTTGGTGTGCTCGTATGTAAGCATAGCATACCCCTAGCCTGCACAAAAGATAGTTCTCATGAGATTCACCTTAGAGGACTAAGAGAATAGACACAACAAAGAGCTGAATCTGTCATACCACATCAAGAGCCATCTTTATTCGACGCTTCTCATCAATCTGACAATTGGGTCGATGTATAATCCGATATAAACTTCCTCTACAGAGACAAGAGAACTTACTGAAGTCAGAACCTCTCATAATAATCATGTCAGTACGTGTATATGATCCCAACATCCAACAATGATAACAAAAAAAGAAAACAATAATTACACCAACTTGAAGTAATATTTTGTAGCAATTGACATACATAAACCATTCATGGCTCAGACGCAAGTAGACTTAATTCTCTTTTCCCTTGGGTCCACAGACTTCAACCAGAGTTTGGGCAAATCCCTCATGCAAGATTCTATTTAAAGAGATTGCAACTGATGAATGGTTTGGCAAATTTGCAAATTCAGTAAACATGCGTAAAATCCTACCATACTGATGTGGCCATAAAGACTCATTGCTTCTAAAATCTTGATAATTTCTTGTTTCTGACAAATTGTTCATGCAGGATGTCCATCTTTTGCACATTGTAACATAAACAGAAGAATTCAGTAAAGAAACTATAATTTTGATAGATTTTCAGTCTCTGAAGCAGTTGCAGAATAATTGTGGAAAAATCCAAGCCCAGAATTCAAAGGTGCATTTTTCTATCCAAATTAGTTCAACACTTTTTCCCCTTGTTACTCCAGAAGGGCATTGAAAGTACATGCAATAAGATCTTGTAAAATCAAGTTATCCAGCCTCAAGAATTCCCACTTTGCATTAATCATATACCAAAATCAGGTCAGAAGTTCAACCAGCTGGAGTTAACTTATGGCTAGGGGTGATCACTATTTGGTTAGGTCTGATCTGGTTTCGATCTCAAGCCAAACTAAACCAAACCATATTTTTGTGGTTTAGAAAATCTCAAGCCAAAATAAATCATTTTTCTAATGATCTAAACCAAATAATATTAGCATTTTACGGTTCGGTTTACAGTTTTTTATCTTCAATATTAAAAATTAGCTACCCTACTTAAAATTACTTCAATATTCTTACGAAAATTTGAATTATTAAACAATCAATACTATATTGTAATTTAAAACTGTTATGTTTATAGTAATATCTAATGTACTATAAACATATGTAGATATAGTTGTAACTATATAAATACTGTTTATATATAGGTCATATTTGTAATAGCAAGAAAAATATAACAGAAACACAATTCAAGTAATGCATAAATTATATAACTTTTTTTAATCATCTTTCTAACTACTTTAAGAGATATCATATAACAAAGGATTCATGATAAATACATATACTTACAAAATACATATTAGCTAGAATTACAGAAAATGATACTCATTTGATGGTGATATTACCAATAATACACACACACACACACACAGTGCGATTTATAAACCATAATTTAATTTTTCAACCGTAACCATACATTTTGAAAAGTAATAAACCTAACCGTAAGTTTTCAAACTATAAAATTATAGTTTGGTATGGTTTGGCTTACGGTTTGAATCATACTATGTTCACCCCTATTTATGGCCACCAAGTCAGCTACCAAACAAGCAAAGTGGATATATATGCCAAGGTACAGGAGGTTAGAGAGTTATCTTATTAGCTGCGCTTTGCAACTCATATACAACGAAGCAAATATTAGCACAAAAAATAAATTGGCTCCAGCATCAACAACAATAAATCTCTAGCAGAATTGCACATGAACAAGTTGAAAGGATATGATTTAAACTAGTGATTTCCACTGCGAGGATAATAAAGCTCCTCAAAAGCAAATGATACCTCGGAAGAAACTCGGTCACAATAGAGAGGTTTGGAGGGCGAGTAACAGCACCCATAAACAGAACAACATTTGGATGGCGCAATCTACGCATTATCCGCACCTGCAAAGAAAATAAAATCATAGAATGTGTAAGATGAAAAAAAATTGTAAAAACAGCTATTACAATAAAGAAGTCCCTTCTATAGCACATGGTCCAGAATAGGAGCAATTATTTACCCAAATTGTATATACATATAAGCAGAATGCAATGTTTTGTCTAAACTAGACAGAAATTGAACAATATGCATCGTTTTCAACAAATAGTTACATCCATTCCATAACCTCCCCCCACCCCACACAAACAAAGGTCAAAGGTAATATGAACATTTCTCCGATCTCCATATGGCTCAGGCCATCACCACTTAGGATCCACTCTCTTCATTTCATTTTTCAAGAGAAGCATTTTGAATGAGATATCATTTTAATTATTATCATTGATCTTATCTGATAACAAAAGGAGGATGTGGCCCTAATGTAGGGAACATGTTAGATTCATTTTCATACATATAACTGATGTCACTTTTTTTTCTTTTCTTACTCTTTTTATCAGGATGTACCCTTCTAATATCTTTCAAGTCTTCCTAAAGGATTTTTTCTTTTTCCCAAAATAACAGATGACTTAATACTTAATCCAGTCCTTAGGGTCTTACTGTAATTAAAAAAAAAAGGCGGACAAGAGAACAAGCAACAAAAGATTTGTCAAGTCCAAAATAATCAGATAGTAGCCTCAATTTATTGAAGTCATAAATATCAGCTCACCCCCCTCCCATGCAAAGAGAACAGCCTAAAGCTCCACTGCTGACACAATATTGGCACATCCATATAAAATCAATGTTACATTTCACCATGAAACTAAATGGTTGGACTCATGTCGGAAGGCAGCATCCTTACTTCTCTTTTGAACTCTGCCAATGCAGCACCAGAGAAGTCTTGGTCTAAAAATTTCTTTACAGCAACCTCCTGCAAAAATATGACTGCTAAGGTCAATGAGTTGAATTTTTTTAATATTGACAATAATCTTGATTGATTAATGAGGGAAGGATTTCAAGATACCTACACACCAATCTTAGAAAAAGAAGCATCTGAAGTTATGATACACATGCAATGGTATTTACTATTTACAAGATTTAACATATACAGAAAAACACAATACAGCACCATTGTTTGGAAATTCTCCCAAAAAATATACTCTACAAATGCCAGCCTTTAAGGACATTAACTAGACTTTTATATTTCTTCTGTCAAGAACATGTTTCAATGGAACCACATGTTGGTGAAAAGGTTGAAATAGAAAACTACAAATGCAACCCACAAATACTTGTCACAGATGATATATCTACTTTAAATGCCTAATATCAGATCCAGAGCTTGCACAAAAACCATGCATCAAGCTTATCTATACACATACAAACACAACACAGTGAACACAAAAGGAAAAAATATTCTCTAGCTGATTATGAAGAATGGAAAGTATGTTATGAATTATCAAGAATGAGAAGTATGCATGAATATTCTCCAGCGGATTATCATAAATAGGGAACATGTACAAGAACTTACGGTGCCATTCCAATCTGCATGGTACACCTCACCATATGAGCCTGTCCACAGAGAATAAGTAAAGATAAATAAAGGCCAGAAAGCAAGAAAATATTAAGGAGAAAAACAAAATCTAAATATCAGAATTAAAAATAATACCAAAGTGCAAAGACTACTTATTTTCTTTGCATGTTCTCAACAAGCAGACTAAGGCAAAAAGGCAAAATGATGATCTGTAATTGTTGGTCAGCATTTGACAACACGAACAAGGGAGAAAAAGAGCAACATGAAATAGCTTCATTTATTGAAAAATGTTGACATTTACCTAATCCAATCCTTTCACCAATAACAAGGTGCTCCCATGGAATTTCACATTCACCTACATCATCTAGAATAGGTTCCATTGCACCTTCTGCAGAACTGATCAAAGAGCTTGCCCCCCCTGAGTCATTAAACAACAAGCTAGTGCCTATAAATTTATCATGGGTGTACTTTCTGCGATTTTGCAGACCACTGGCATCAGCTTCATTTCTCTTCAATCCAACAAACATTTCATTTGAAGATATTGCATTATCCTTTCGACATTCTTCTTCACATGCTATTGTTCCACAATCACTTGAAGGTGACCTCTCATTTCGACCTTTTGCTCCCACTGGATATGCACCCTGAGAGGTACCCCCATCCTTAGCTACGGAATCAGAAATCTCAGATGAGGTAGCAGCATTCAGACATACATTATCTGGTATTGCCAGAATAGATGGAGCAGATGATCTTTTTTGATCATCAGATCTGTGATTATTACTTGGGAGTCTCTCTTCAACAAAATCCTGGCCCCTTTTTGTGGGAACCTCATTAATAGCATGATGATTTTTCCATGCCATTGGCAGAGGAGGTCGGGCAGAGACCAAATCATTTCTTTGCGGCTGGCAATCTTTGACTTTGTATTCATTGGGATTGTTCTGCAAAGTTCTTCCACCACATCGTATCTGGAAAGGATTGAGATCTGCAAAAAGGTTCTTTGAATCATCAACATTATTTTGGTTATATGGCACTATGTTGATGTTCATCCTTAACACATCACCAACTGCAGAATTCCCACAATTTCCTTTGTGGAATGAGGCTCCAACTGCTGATGTCAAAGGACAACCCAACTGATTTGTAGTTGGTCTGTTGGTAATCCTGGAGGAATCAGAAGCAGCATTACTACTCCCAGCCGAAGATGAAGCAAATGATTCTGTTGTTGAGCGATGGAGATGCATGTTATTTGCAGTTTCTGAATCCCTCGTGGTGTGTGCATTACTACCCAGAAACTGCTTTGGTCTTGAGTGAAGAACATCTGAGCTATTTGAAGTCTGCATAGAGGGTATCAGTTTTGAATAGTTGGAAGATGAGTCCTGTCCGCTTAATATATCCGCAGGTATTAGCGTTCCTGGATCAGCCATGAGATCAACCAAAAACTCCCTGAATGAAGACAAGAAAAGGAAAAAACAAACTAAATCAGCTACAGAAATAGGAATCTGGAATAAACCCCATCCAAATCATCTATCATCGTCTACTTTGCACATATCAACCAATATTTTTTTATCATTGATGCTAATGGTTAAAAATCTCTTTTTTAAGCTTAGCGTTTGTTTGAGGAAGGTGGTCATGAATGAAGTTTTGTATTATGTGATTATCATATAGTCCTCCAAATTGGCATTATAGCTGCACTGAGTCAAAAACTAAAAATATACGCATAGTATTCATAGGGGGTAAAAATACCATATCTAGTTACATAAAATTAAGGATGAATTCCCCTTAAATATCATGACTTTTATCCATGGGTACCTTGTGTATTTTACAACCCCACTTAGACATCTCCACAATTTAAATATTTGTCACTTGAACATATAATTGATGAATAAAACTTCCTAATTCAGTAGGCCAAAGGAGAATTATTACAATATGAAATTACCTAAAAAGAATTATTAAAAACACAAGGTAATCATAAATTAGGGCAATGTCATGATATGCAAATCAAATTTATTCTAAAATTTATTGTCTGCAACGTCTCATATCACAACACTGAAAATGCAGCTGTATCCGCAGTTTTCATCACATGGAGGGAAATGAAGCCATGGCAACCAAGAGCTTGAGACTGCACATTTTACATACAATTAAAATAGGAAATGACAAAAAGATAAGGCCTAAGCGAACACAATACAGTAGGTCTGCCATAAAAGTGGAAGACCAACATAATTTAACCATCCTTGCATGGATGAAACAACAACAACATTGATTCCTTCTCACCGCAACATAATGTATTTTTCTTTTCCTTTTTCCCTTTTCAGGTGTCAGGAAGATAGTGATTTTCCAACTCAATTATAATTCAACTGAACAAATGCAAATCAATAAGATATCACCTTTCATCCTCAAACTTAATAACATTGACAGCGTCATCCTCAACACCTGTATAATGGCTTCCTTTAACCAATCTACATCGTATTCCAACATTTTCGGCTAATACCTGCATAGAAGGAAGATAAAGGAAATTTATTAGGCTGACTAAAATGATATAGGAAAGCACTGCTTTACCAAGGATAAGAATCATACAGCATGCACACCCTATAAAATTTGAACAAAAATAAAGTGATGTTATGCACTTTAAGCTTCATTCTTTTGGCCCAAGATTTACAGACACACAGAGAGAGAGAGAGAGAGAGAGACCCATGCAACTGTAAAAATAGAAGAGAAAGAACTTCAGATAAACACGAAGCAGAACTATAAAAAGGCTCATGTTATTCTGCAAATATATCCTCACAAGATCCACCCGGCACCACAAAAGAAAGAATGTGCTTAAATAACTATCACATTGGTTCAGCAAACCTTTGTTGAAGCTTTCAAAGAATACTGCATACAAGAACACATGAATCTTCAGTCACTCATGGGTATATATCAACAGAAATGAAAACTATATGCAGCTCTCAAGTGAGTACAGATTCACTCTCTTGTCAGAGACGATAGGTAGGATAAGGACAATATTGGATAACAGTTGGATTGTCAAATTATATCTATAATTCTTAGTAAAGGCATATTTTTTTATTAGCATGACAAAGAAACATCTTCAGTATGGACTAAATAACATTATGCTATTTTGTTTTATTAAAAGCATTTGCTCTTAAAAATATTTATCGCGAATTGAGTTTCTCTATTACTTCAAACCCAAGACAACGCATTGCTCATACAGGGCCATGGGCTTGATCAAAGACAAAACTTTTGTTACAACCAGTGATGCGTAATGCCAGACATGGGTGCTTTTAGTAAAGTAATACATAACTATAGGTCACTATACAAGGAAAATACTCCACTATATGAACCGACTTCTCATACCGTCGGAACTAGGAATTTGCCATACTTCTATAGCAAGATATGGGTTTGAGTCCCACAACAGTAGTGTTGGCCCTGTTGGGTTGTGAGATTGAAATATGAACCCTCCAGCTTTTAGGGGTGAGTTCTATATAAGACTCATGACAAGTGGCATCAAGGATGTTTGGTCCCAAGACAAGCGGTGAAGGGTTGAAAAAGAGTGACCTATGGATAACAACTGCTAGAGTGGTGTCATCATAATGGAAAGGAGCTACCTATAAGAATACACATACATGTTAGAGTGGCAGCAGCCGTTGACTTGGCAAACAGCACCATGGATGTCGTTGTTAGGGGATCGAATTGTCATGATTCCATTGCAAGATAATGAGCTTCAGCTAGGATGTAATACTGATGTGGGTTTTACATGTCCCTTGGGCACCTTTCCGTCTTAAGCTAGCTTAGGGGTGAGTTCAGCCCACAGGACATTCAAAATAGTAAGTTACGTGGCCAAAATATTATGCTCAACCCAACACTCCAGGTGATGCCTAGTGGAAAATGAATCATTGTTCATGTATGGATGATATGAAAAAAGGAGACATCATTTACCGCATTATGTTTTCTTACTAATTACTTTCCATGTATATCTTGCTCATGTATAGTTCCAACAGAGCTTGAATTATTTATCTCTCCGGTATAAATTCTTCTTAATTGTGTTTTCTTACCTTTTACTCTCTTTTTTTCCTTCTCTCTTTATAAGGGTCATGTCTGAGGATCATACCCCATCATCCACATTGCATCCCTAGCATGGATACCACCTGGGCGCACCCCCTAACACAGATAACTTTTTACTTTCATGTATATCTTGCTCATGTATAGTTCCAATACAACTTTTATTATTTGTAACTTAAATATAGTAAATTCTAGGCAGATTGAGTAAAATACTTAAGTAAAAAAAGAGAGAGAAGAAGGAATTTTAAGGCCATATCTTTGATTCATCTTTTGTGAACTAAGGATGATTCTTGGATAAAGCAACATAAGCAGTAACACTGCGGTATCCCAAAGATGTACAGGTGCAGCGAGAAAAGGATGGAGGGAATAAATTGCAAGGATAATACCAATCAAAGATTCATCATAAAGTGGAAAAAACTCCGTGGGATGTGATCATCAACCCTTTCCATACAAGTCAAAATTTTAGTCCATGACTAGTTTTTATCATAATTTATGTCTGCTGATCAAAGATGATAAGAAGGGTAGGTTTCCAACAAAATGTTCGCATGGATTCTTTTCATAGAATTTCTAATTCCCCTTCCATATGATGCCAATTGTCCATGACAATCTTTTCGGAGACCTAAGGTAGAAGGGAATCACATGAAAGGATAAATTTCTTCACATTGGGTGCTACTTTGAAGCACATCTAGACCCTAAATGTTTTTCAGACCAAGTAAATATTGACTAAAAATTCAAATACCAGAAATACATATAGACCTTTCAAAAGCTAAGCTACTTCGTTTGCTACAAGCAAGTTATTTAGATGTAGTATCATATCCGACAACTGAGGTGCAACTATGCTCTAGGCTCAGGTAAAAGTATTTGAAGAGGAAGCTAGTAAGATCAGAGACTTAAATTGATGAACAGAGGGAAAACTGCTTTATAATCTCAAAGAATCGCAACCTCTAGGCTACATGAGGACATGGAACCTACTACCACACCTTACTCTTGACTCCTCTACTCTTACCCTCGTGCTCCTCTATATACCGCCACAATTTCCCCCCATAACCGACTCATAACAGCCAGTAAAAATAAATGAAATTAAGAGAAAACATATTCTAAATAACAGACTCAACAAACTGAAGGAAATAACAGAAATAGATGACTCAACATTGGGTTTTACTCAGCTATGTACGACACTAATTCCCCTCCTATGCAGCCACACACCCACAACCCTTAGCATTGCTCCTCCTTAAATATGTGTATTTAATGAGGGGCTTATCAATATTCCCCTCCCAAAGTTTCACCATGTCCTCAAAGTGGAAGTCAGGGAATTGCTCACTGATGACCTCAAATCTTTTCCATGATGCTTCAAAAGAAGGTAGTCCTTGCCACTGAACCAGAATTTCCAGTTGCCATTTGGTGTTGTATCTTAACCCTTAGACTACTTCTGGTTGCGCCCTCCATTCCAAATCATTAGTGAGGATATCAAGAATAGGTTGAGCTTGTTGTCCAGCCCCTAGAGCCCTCTTAAGCATAGAGATGTGGAAGACTAGGTGGATCAAGATGGACATTGGCAACTCCAAGCAGTAAGCCACATTACCCACTCTTGACTTCACTTGGTAAGGGCCAAAATATGGCAGTGAATGCTTCTCATTGCCCCGTTTGGCCAGTGACTTCTGTCTATAAGGTCTGAGTTTCATATATACCCACTCTCCTACTGCTAGCTCCGTATCACGCCTCCTCCTATCCGCTATGGCCTTCATCCTCTACTGGGATTTTTCCAAGTGGAGCTTAAGTTCTTCCAGAATCAGATCTCGAGCCCTGAGTTCCTCATCCACAACTGCCACTGAAGCAATTTCCCCCTCATACCTGACAAAAGGAGGTGGTGCTCGCTTATACACAGCTGTGAAAGGTTTGGTGTGAATAGCCATAAAGTACGAAGTGTTGTACCAGTATTCTCCCATGGAACCCATCTCACCCAGTGCTTAGGCTGCTCTCATGCAAAACACCGGAGGTATGACTCAATAGTTCTATTCACAACCTCAGATTGTCCATCTATTTGGGGATGGTAGGCCGAACTCCTTTTCAGCATAGTTCCCAGCAGCATAAACATGTCTGCCCAAAAATTGCTAATAAAAACCTTATCTCGGTCAGAGACAATTGAACAGGACATGCCATGGAGGCGAAGTACTTAACAAATATGGCAGCAATGGTTAGAGCTGTGAATGGATGCCTTAGGGGAATGAAATGAACATATTTGCTCAGGCGATCCACTACCATTAACGAGCAACTATACCCTTCTGACTCAGGCAGCCCTTTGATGAAGACCATTGCAATATCTTCCCAAATTTGCTCGGGAATGGGAAGAGGCTGCAGTAGCCTTGCTGGAGATAGGTTAGATGTTTTATTTTGCTGGCAAACAGCACACTCAGACATGTAATGCTGAATTTGCTTCTTCATACCAGGCTAATAGACCTCTCAAGCAATGAGCTGATATGTCTCAAGTACTCCTAAGTGACCCCCAATTTTTCCCCCATGAAATTCTGCAAGAATCAGTGGAATATAACTAGATCCTCCAGGTAAGACCAGCCGACCCTTAAAAAATAACTACCCTTGGTGTAGGCTAAAGTCCTCCTTTTTCCCCGGGGTCTGAATCAGGTTTCTTTTCAACAGCCCTAAGTGGAGGTCCTTGTCAATCTTTTCGGACAGCTCCTCCCAAGCCCCCAACCATGTCACAGTTATTGTCAGCACTGAGCTACTGCCTTCTAGCCTTAACAAGGCATTTGTTGCCCTATTAATATGCCTTGCTCAATACACAATATCAAACTGATAACTCCAAAGTTTCGCAATCCATTTCTGCTAACCTTCCAACAATAGCCTCTATTTTAAAAGATATTTAAGACTCCTTTGATCATTCGAATCAGGAACCTTCTTCCCAAGAGGTAATGCCTCCATTTTTGCACAAATAGCACTATGGCCATTAATTCCCGCTCATAGACTAAGGAGTGCCCTTTAACCTAAGACTTGGTTGTAATAAGCAACAGGTTGTTGCCCCTGCAACAGGACAACACCTATTTCCACCCCGGATGCATCAGCCTCAACCACAAATGTCTTGGAAAACTCCGAAAGAGCCAGCACAGGGACTAAAGTCATGACTGATTTCAGAGCTTCAAATGCTTGTTGAACTTGAGAGTTCCACCCAAAATTTTCTTTCTTCAGCTGATCAGTCAGTGGGGCTGCAATTTGACCATACCCACGGACGAACTTTCGATAATACCTTGTAAGCCCAAGAAAACCTCTCAACTCCTTAACATTTTTGGGAACAAGCCACTACTCCAATACCTTTACCTTCCTAGGGTCTGCTACCACTTCCTTTACAAAAATTATTTGTTCTAAGTATTCTAACTTCGGCTGTCCAAAAATACATTTCTTCCCATTCACAAACAGCTCATGTTTCCTCAACACTTCTGATGGTCATAGATGGTGGTAGTACCCTTAATGTCGTATCTCGATCCGCCATAAAAAGACTAAACCTTAAGTCTGAACCTCATCCTAATCCTTTTACGGTAGCTTGGGTAAATAAGACCACTCTCCCCATTGACCAAAGATGCCTCGTTCCCCTCCACCTAGGCCCACATTATAAAGAAGATCTTTATTTTGATGTCCTTCCCATGGATGTCGCCCACATTCTCTTAGGTAGACCTTGGCTTTATGATCATTCAGTTAAGATTGATTGCCGACCAAATACTCACTACTTCTTCTTCAAAGGAAAGCGTATCATTCTTAATCCTGCAAAACCATCTGATCCCTCACCCCCTCAACCCCTTTCTACGCCTAAGGAAGCTTCTATAAATAGGGTTCAAATCATCACCCCTCACGCCTTTCATCAGGAGAGTAGGAAAACCAATTTCATGTTAGCCATAGTCGCTCAAGAGATCTCCCCAAACTCCACTTCACCCATTCCCACTGAGGTTCAGAAGTTATTGGGTGACTTTTCGGATGTAATTCCCGAAGAGTTACCTAAAGAGTTGCCACCCATGAGAGACATTCAACATGCCATCGATCTTATTCCTGGGTCTCAGTTACCTAATCTTCCCCATTATAGGATGAACCCTAATGAGCGGGCTGAATTAAATAAACAAGTTGAGGAGCTCCTTCGTAAGGGATTTGTGAAGCATAGCATGAGTCCTTGTGCAGTACCCGCCTTACTCACTCCCAAGAAGGACGGATCTTGGAGAATGTGTGTGGATAGTAGAGCCATTAATAAAATCACAGTTAAGTATAGATTTCCTATCCCTAGACTAGAGGACATGTTAGACACTCTAGCTGGCTCTAGTTACTACTCTAAAATCGACTTACGTAGCGGGTACCACCAAATTCGTATTCGGCCAGGGGATGAATGGAAAACAGCCTTTAAGACGCAGGATGGACTTTTTGAGTGGTTAGTTATGCCTTTTGGGTTATCAAATGCCCCTAGCACATTCATGAGGTTTATGACCCATATCCTCCAACCATTTATGGGTAAATTCCTCGTGGTCTATTTCGATGACATCCTGATTTATAGCAAGTCTCAAAGGGATCACCTGTCCCACCTTAGACAAGTTTTTACTACTTTACGGGAAGCCAAGCTTTATGCTAATCTCAAGAAATGTTCCTTCCTTCAGTCTCAGGTTCTCTTTCTAGGCTTTATTGTTTCTTCTCAGGGCATTTCTACTGACCCTGAGAAAGTCCGAGTTATTAAGGAATGGCCTGAACCAAAATCTGTTACGGAAGTACGTAGCTTCCATGGCCTAGTTTCCTTCTATCGTCGGTTCATCCGCAATTGTAGCTCTATTATGGTCCCCATCACTGATTGTCTAAAGAAGGGATCATTTCAGTGGACTTCTAAAGCTTCTAGAGCCTTTCAGGAAATTAAGGAGTGTATGACTAAGGCCCCTGTCCTTAGGCATCCCGATTTTAGTAAACTCTTCGAGGTTCATTGTGATGCTTGCGAAACAGGCATAGGCGGAGTGTTAGGTCAGGAAGGACATCCCATAGCATTTTTCAGTGAGAAACTCAACGCGTCTAAACAAAAGTACACCATCCATCTTAAGGAGTTATATGCTGTGGTCAGGTCCCTCCATTATTGGCGGTATTACCTCTTACCCCAAGACTTTGTAGTCTATTCTGACCACCTAGCACTAGAGTATTTGCATTCAAAGCGAGAATTGCCAAAGAAGTATGCTAAATGGCTGGAATTCTTAGGCGAATATACTTTCGTCCTAAAACATCGTTCAGGAACCGAGAATCGAGTAGCTGATGCTCTTAGCAGGATAGGTGCTATCCTTCAACAATGGAATATTAGGGCTACTAACTTTGATAAAATGAAGGATGATTACTCTTCTTGTCCCGATTTCGGTCACATCTACCGAGAAGTTTCTCATGGTAACCGTCAGGACTTCGTTGATTATGTCATCCATAATGGATATCTTTTTAGAGCCTCTAGATTATGCATTCCCCAATCCTCATATAGAGACTTTCTTGTTTGGGAATTGCACGCAGGTGGCCTTGCAGGTCACTTCGGTATGGATCGTACCATCACCTTGGTACGTGATCGTTTTTATTGGCCTTCTTGGCAACAAGACGTTAAGAGAGTCATATCCCAGCGTCGTACTTGTCAGTTAGCTAAAACAAAAAAACAAAACACGGGCTTATATACTCCTTTACCTGTTCCTCATGAGCCATGGAAGGATCTTAGCATGGACTTTATTCTAGGTATCCCCAAAACATCCAGAGGCCATGACTCGATCCTTGTAGTAGTAGATAGATTCTCCAAGATGGCCCATTTCATACCCTGTAGCAAGACTTCCGATGCTGTTCACGTTGCTAGATTGATTTTTCGTGAGGTAGTCAGACTTCATGGTCTTCCTTCTTCCATAGTATCTGATAGAGATTCTAGGTTCATCTGTTGGTTCGGGAAGACACTCTGGACTATGAGCAAAACCCAGTTAAAGTTTTCTACCGCCCATCATCCCCAGACCGATGGTCAGACAGAAGTAGTAAATCGAGGTTTAGGTGACCTTCTTCGTTGTCTTGTCGGAGATCGACCTCGTACTTGGGATTTAGTGTTACCCACAGCTGAGTTCGCTTATAACCATGCGTCTAATCGGTCCACGGGAAAGAGTCCTTTTGAAATTATTTATGGTTATGCTCCTCGTGCTCCTGTTGACTTTGGCCCCCTATCCCCACATGCACGTGTATCTGCGTCTGCTGAGTCCTTTGCTGATCATATACATTCTTTGCATGATGAGATTAGGCGTAAGATTATGTTGAGTAATGTGGACTATAAACTTGCTGTTGATGTGCATCGTAGAGATAAGGGTTTTAATGAAGGTGACTTTGTCATGGTACGTGTGTGTCCTGAACGTTTTCCAAAAGGATGTTTTAAAAAGTTACATGCGCGCGCCATGGGCCCGTATGAGATTTTGAAAAAACAAGGACCGAATGCTTATGTGCTAGATCTACCCGATGATTTAGGTATTAGTCCCGTTTTCAACGTGAGTGATTTGTCACCTTACAGAGGCAACTTTGAGCCTCCTGCCTTGCCTTCTAGTGTGCCTGCAGGTCTGCAGGAGCCGACAGTACCACCTGTTCAACGACCCAAGGATGAGATTGCTTCTATTGATGATGTGGAGTATGTTTCCTCTTCTCAAGGAGGGTTTCGCCGATTTTGGATCACGTGGAAGAACCGTCCAGATTGTGATGCTACTTGGGTTACTGAGGATGATCTTCGCGATTTGGCTCCAGAATTGCTTAATGATTTTCTTCAATCTCACTCGCCGGAGTCGAGTTCTTTTCCGGTGGGAGAGAATGATGTAATTAAACAGGATTTTTATAGGAATAAGTATAAACGTAGGAATAAAAAATAGATTCCTATCTTATTTTCTTACCTTAGTATTTATTTTATTTACCTTAGTAATTTATGATGATCTTATCTTAGCTAGTAATTAGTGATTTTTACTATCGTTATTTTTATGGCCCTTACTCTATATAAAGGGGTCTTAGGGTTGTTATTTGAGGAGAAATGAATGAATATTAATTAATCCTAAGTGATTTTCTATCTTCCCTCTCAATTTCTCCTTCTTCCCTCTCACCCTTGCATCAACTTCTTCGATCTTCAGCTCCTGTCCAGCTATCCCCTCTTGTCCCATTTCTTCTTCGGCATCCACCAAGAGCACCTCGAGTAGTCGATTTTGGCACACATGGCCGGGAGTGAACCTCTCCTCACACTTGAAGCACAGCCCCTTCTCCCTTCGCCCCTAAATTTCATCATCACTAAGTCTGCGGGTGCTAGAAGGCCTTCGAACTGCAACTTCTGCACTCTATTTTACAAGGGCTGCCCAGTTTGGGCTACGCCCGATCCCAGCGAGCCTGGTGGGCCTACCTCTAATTTGGGTTGGTGTCGTGCGGTTACCTAGGCCACCTGATGCTCATGCCCGATTTCCCCATCCCCCAGCGCCAGCCCAATTATTCTCTTCAACTCTAATTTGAGGCTATAATCCATTAAGGAAGGTACTTTCTAAAATTTCTCTGGTCAGTCGACCTTAAAGAGGAGATGCAAGCAATTCGAACTGCTCAATGTAAGCTTCCATGGTCTTTGTTTGTCTCACTACTAGGGATTTTTCACACAGAGACCCTTCCTAGCGTTATCTAAATCAGGTCGGCAAAGCTTCTTTGAAACCAAGCCAAGAATCAAAGCAGCAGCTATCCTCTGCATACTGGAATCAGGCTGGAGCCTTTCCGTCCATGACCATAGCCACCACCTCCAGCTTCTCGTCATCACCCACCTGGTTCAATGTAAAATACCGCTCCACTTTGAAGATCCATCCATCGGGGTCCATACCATCAAAGATGGGGAACTCAAGCTAGCAAGGTGTTCGGTTCTCCATCCTCAGCTCTGGGATGTTAGTAGGCATGGCTGAAGTTCGGGGAGCCTCATTTCCCTTGACCCCTTTCTACTTCCCTGTACCATTGATGGAGGAGCTCGAGCCACCCAGTTTAAGGTATTGATCTAATTTTCCAGCTATATCTACCATCCATTTTTCAATGGAATCAATCCTTTCTACCAATTTCACACTCTCACTCCGAGACTCTCTCCTGTCGATCACCAACTTTTCCTACATCTTCACAAATTTCACTTCCAACATTTCAACCTTGCTTGGAGCCATGGTTTTGTTTAGAGGAATTGAAGGGAGCTCTGAGCCTCTAATACCAGATTGGTAAGATCAGAGACTTAAATTGATGGACATAGGGAAAACTACTTTATAATCTTAGAGAATCGTAACCTCCATGCTATATGAGGACCTAGAACCTCCTACAAGACCTTACTCTTGACTCCCCTTCTCCTACCCTCTTGCTCCTCTACATACCGCCATGATTTACCCCCATAACTGACTCATAATAGTCAATAAAAATAAAGGAAATTAAGCGAAAAATATTCTAAATAATAGACTCAACAAACTAAAGGAAATAATAGAGATAGATGACTCGGCGTTGGGTTTTACTCATCTTTGTACAACACTAACTCCCCTCCTGTGCGGCCACAAGCCCACTTCCCTTAGCATTGTTCCTCCTTACATATGTATTTAATGAGGGGCTTATTGGAAGCTCAAGAGGTTACATAATCAGGAATCAAACAATAACTTTATGTTTCTTCAATAAGAAGGCATTAGAGTCAAGTGGACTACCAATACCACGCTTCAATTTGAGGATGAAATAATCTTCCATTATAGGGCGTGGATGGCATAAGATTGAATCAACTAACTTAAATTAGGGCACAATTATCAACAGAGCCAACTCCAATTCCGTAATAACAAAACAGAAAAGAAAGTAAAACAATGACGAAGTTGAAAACAGAGCAAGTGAGGTAAACCTCCCCTGACTTCAGCACTACTATGCAGCAGCCTGACACTTTAGTTCGCAATTAACTGCATGCCAGGCCAAATAGTCCATGAAAATACAACAAGAAACGTATAACTAGCACATTTCTAGCTACAGCTCCTGCTTTTCTAATTTTAGCTACAGAAAGCAGCATCAACATGGCCCAAGTAGCATTGTCTCAGAATTGTCAACAAGTTATAATTTGAATACACATTTATGGATCTACATAAACATTCTCGGATAATCGCTTACTCTACAAATAGCTTACAGTAGTTGATGCAGGCACATTTGTGTGCTGACTGCAGTCGGCACTGAGAAAAAGATACACATTTTAAATGATATCATAAGTAACATGGAATCCACAGAACTGGTACGTCTTTTATTTCACTAAAAGAGAAATGATATAATGAGTTCAAAGATCAAGTCATCAAAAGCAGTCTAGATAGTCTAAGCAGCCATATTAAGGATGCCAAAAGCTACACACCCAAAGAAATTCTGCAGCACCAAATATTCCACCCTTAGAAAATGATTTCATAGGTCATATCATCAAAAGGCTTCCTACACAATTGATTCCATACGCAACCATTGAAGATGGCAGCGATAAGGAATATGAAAAGCAATTCCACAGCACTAAGTAATCAATCATTCAATTTACAATAAGCAATGAAGACAGACATGTGAACAAAAATCAGGACGTCAATTGATCAAGTGCAGAAACGTACTCAGTGTTTGCCACAATAATAAATCTTTGAACAAACGTCCAAAGTTGTTAAAACTTAAAGAACCGTCAAAAAACCCCAATACCACAGCCTTTGAAGCAAGGCCATAAAAATTACTAACCTTAAAAAGCAAAGCACGATGGCGAGAGAGGCCAAGTTTCAAGGATCCTATAGGAAACACACTAGTGTGAAGAGATGTCCTCAACTCTCTGCTTCTCTCCATCCACTTTGCTAACATGATATTTGCATCCTTCACTGGTCCACCCATATGATCTGTTACAAGCTCGGCAAGTCTTTGAACCAAAACACGGATCTGAGCAGGTGGACAGTCTAAAGCAATACAGTGTGCAACTTGATCCAACTCCACAAGCACGGGATCAATTGTTTTGTTAACGATTACAGCCTCAAACCCAGAATCACCAGGGCTTGTTTCAAGTTCTGAAAGAGCAGGCATCTTCCTCTGCACCGCTGGATCCGTTGACAGCCCAAGCACATCATAGAAACCATCAACTACTTTCTCTTCATAGTCAATTACATTGTACTCCTGGGGTGAAAAAAGAAAAAGAATGTGGAATGGAGGTAAAGTATAAGCAGTTGATAGCATCAAATAGTAGCCCAAATAACCGGTGCGAAGTGTAACCATTTGCTTTAAAGTAGCCAACAAGTAAACAAGCAAAGGGAGAGATGCAAATTTTCCAGCCTAAGTCAAGTATTCCAGGCCGAAACAAGCACTCAGGAGTGACACTGATATAAGACAGACAGCAGCATGCTTAAGAAAACGAAACAATCGTCTTTTCAGCCAGCCACCATTGTCAGCCCTCCTGCCTCCAAAAAAAGGACACACTAACCAGTTATCGCGCCCGAAGTCCATCACATTGTTCGGCCATAATTCAAAAGAAAACAATTTGAAAAGAAACAAAAAAAGAATCCAAAAACATCTAGCTTCTCCAACTGACAACACTGTACACTTCATACCAGAAAAGAAGAAGAGAGATACAGAGAGAATAAGGATCAATGACTCACCCAATACCGTCGCGACAAAGCTTCACCTGAGACCTCCTTATCCCGGCCCTTATCAATCGAATCAGGCCTCCCTAAACTTAACAAAGTAGCAGCACGGATCTGATCACTCTCGGAATCATCTCTACACTCAGAATTAGAAGCACTGATTGCCAAAGCCAGCTGCATCTGAAATTCCTCCTCGGACGAGAAGTAATCCGGACCAAGATGACTCCCTAAACCCCCACCAATCCCAACAGCACCAGTACCAGCACCACCACCAGGCGAAACCGGGACAGGAGTCGTCAGAGACGGAGGCGATGCAGTAGAAGGACTGGCCGGAGGATTGCCTGAAGCCACGGGCCGCCCTTGATCGGAATTGATACACGATTGCGATTGTACAGTCGAGGAAGAAGATGAAGTTGCAGACGTTGTAGAAGATGTTAGGGTTTCGTTTGTTGTTCGATTAGGTTCGTGACTTTTATGAAGCTTCTTAAAAATGTGCTTCATCTTTCTCCTCTCTAACTAGCTGAAAAGTATCTTGTTGCTTCTCCCTCTTCTCTTTTTCTATGAATAGTCGATCAGTGTCTCTCTCTTCTGCAGCTAGATTTTCTGTATCGCGTTTTGTCGCTCCACACTGAGAGTCAAGAGGAAGGTGCGTGGAGCGGGCGGTGAAGTGCTTGTTTTTCCTCTTCCGGTGAACGAAGGGAAGGAAGGAAGGCCGGCAGCAGCGAGGAGTGAGGCAGGCATCTCGACGAAATTACGAGATTAGGATATCGCGATCAAGGATGACTATTTCACGCGTTTGGACGTAGGAAAGTCAGAAGAGCGTGCTGGGTACGTTTTACCGAGGATAGGGCATGCAGAGTTTGTGGTCCCTGTGTGACGTTGTACTTCTCTTTCCCTAGGCGCGTGTGTGAATGAGCGAAATGGCTGTGCGTGGGGGATCATGGACTAAGTTTGATTTGAACGTCGTTTTTAAACATTTTTTTTCATTCTTCTTTTTAGAAGCCTTTTAAATTCTTTTTTTATCCTTTACTACACACATTACATCAACATGGTCGTCTGATTAACAGTGGGGGAAAACGTGTATACGAGAGGAATTCTCCATCCAAATTTCGACAAGCATGAATGAACGGAAACGGCAGTTCTACGATTCCAAAAACGTTTTTGGGGCCAAAATGCAGGCCAAAATGTGGTTACCGTTTCTGAAATGCTTCGGTAAAAATATGCATTCATTGATCATTTATTACAGGGTAATAAGAGTAAAAAAATTATGTTCATATTTTATATATTATAATTAAAATTTATTTTAGACAAATATATTTTTTAGATCTTAATTTAATCTAAAATAAATATTTTATTAAAAATATTTTTTTATCAGTAAATAATTAATCTAAACAACACAAAATATGAGAAAATTTTTTTCACCTCCGTACCAAATAAATCCTTAAAAAAGACTTTTGCACCAATGAAGAATTTAAACAAGTTATCCAACTTTAAAAAATTTGAGATCTCATAAATTTTTTATAATCAACTTATTTATTTAGCTAAATAATCCAAACTCGAATCTTATTTTTAAATTTTTTATTAAATGAGTCGGGCTTGAGCTTAAAAAAATTAGATTCGAACATATTTATAGTGCAAAAGCTCATAAAATGGGCTTGTTTACTACAAAAGCTCATGAGCTCACTCTGTTTGTTCACAAACAAATCAATTTCAAGTTTTATTTTTAAGCTTTTTTTATTAAATAAGTCGAGTCTCACTCTACCCAGCCTCGGCTCAACTTATTGATAGTCATACCTATAAGTATACAATAGCCAACGTCAAATCAAAGAAAAATAGGGAGAAAAAGGCTCTGAGTGAGTAACCTAGAAATCTCATTTCAAATTTCCACTCTTCTGTTTGAGTTACAGCACCATTATTTTGTTTTATTGTTCACTAAATTGAGAAAACAAGTATAAGAAAAGGAGATGAAGGCCTACATAATTAACGAGATAGAGAGAGAGAGACACACACACACACATATGTTTCTTTTGATTTTATGTCAAGAAGGCTGAGAGTAAATTAAAATGAGGGTAAATATTAAAAAATGACCTAAGCGAATGAAAATAAAATGAATTGGAGTGAATATTTTAAAATTTTATTTGGATGAAATTAACTTAGCTTGAGTAAATCTAGGTTTATATTATTTGGATTTCGTTTGAATTGAGGTGAAATAATGTCAAAAATAAACAAATATCACTTATCCCTGATTCTTTCAATAACACATATATTAGGGGAAGGTATTTTGTTCAATTATGTAAAAATTCATTTTTTTCTTCTTCGCCCCTTTACCCCTAAATTGGAAGTTTAAAAAAAATACATGAATTGGAATGAAGATGGTGTCCGCGGTAGTGCTCAGTATGTTAATGCAGAAAGGGTACCTACTCTTCTTGTGTAGCGATCAAGATCTAGATTATAAGGAGTCGTTGGTTGAGGATATTCCTGTAGTTTGAGAGTTTCCATATGTGTTTTCCAACAAGATCTCAAGGATTCGGCCAATGTCTGATATAGACTTCATGTTATACCTTCTTCCAGGGACAGAGCCTATGTTGAAGGTGCCCTATAGTCTTGTGCCAATCGAGATTGTAGAGTTACGTATTCGGTTAGAGGATTTGTTGGAGAAGGGGTACATTTGATCGAGTGTGTGGTATTGGGGAAATCAATCTTTTTTGTGAGGAAGAATGATGGTGGGTTGAGACTTTTGCATCGATTATCGTGGGTTAAACCAGGTTACGATGAAGAACTGATATCCTTTACAACGGATCGATGACCTCTTAGATTAGTTGTGTGGGCTATAATGTTTTGAACATAAGTCTCATATTAATGCATTGTCAAATGAGGATTTATGAGAAGGACATATCGAAGACAAATTTCATAATTAGGTGTGGTCATTATAAGTTCACTATGATGTCCTTTTGTCTCACAAATGTACTAGTGGTGTTCATGGCTCTCATAAACCACATCTTGCAATAATATCTTGATCAGTTCATTGTGAGCTTCATCGACGATATTTTGATTTGCTCTCAGACTCGTGAGGAACACGAGCAGCACCTTAGGCAAGCTTTAGAGTTGTTGAGGACCCATCTATTATACGCCAAGCTCTCAATCTATAAGTTTTAGTTAGACGAGGTAGATTTCCTTAGTCATGTCATCTCAAGGGAAGGTGTGTCGATGGATCCTTTGAAGATTCGAGCAGTGTCAGAATGGACAACACCAACGAATGTTAGAGATATTCGTAGTTTCTGGGGTCAGCAAGTTATTACAAACGGTTCATCCAATACTTTTTGAGGATAGTTCATCATTTGACTACCGTGTTGAAGAAGACGACATGCTTTCTTTAGGACGATAAGTACTCGGAGGCTTTTGAGGAGCTCAAGAGAATATTAACTTTAGCTTCATTGCTTACCTTATCGTCGGATACGGAGGGGTTTAAGGTGTATAGTGATGCATCCAAGTTTGGTTTAGAGTGTGTGTTGATGCAAAATGGGGGTGGTGGCCTATGATTCTCACGAGTTGAAGGAGCATGAGCATAACTATCCTACACACGATCTTGGGCTAGTTGTTGTGGTTTTCATCTTGAAGATTTGGAGAGGTTCCCCGTATGGAGTGTAGTGTAAGTTCTACACAGACCATAAGAGTCTCAGGTATATATTCACGCAACAATAATTGAACATGAGATAAAGTAGATGGACACACATTGTTAAAATTATGAGAATAACGATATTTTCCTAAAAAAAAGTTATATTTCCCTAAGAAACCATAAGTTCACAAGTTAAGCATAACTTCTTCCATAATTCCCATTTTATCACCAAATTGGACACACATTGTTAAAATTTTGTTATTAACAACATGTCCAAAAATCATGGTACAACCCCGAGGTATTACACATGCGATAATAACCTAACTTTAGGATATGATTCGTAATTTTTCGTAAAATTCTAATTTCATAATGTAGTCATAAATTTTCCCATAAAACTAATACAATAAAAAATTCAATAAACGCTACTAAAATATCAATATTAATAACATATTTGAAAATCAAGAACTATCTCAAACATTTTATATATTCAATAACAACCCCCACCTCTACGAAACCCAAGTTTCATAGATGAGCATAAATTTTTCTATAAGACTCGTACAATCATCAAACTTAACATGCATGTAAAAAAATGTCAATTTTAACATGTCCAAAAATCAAAGTCTAACTCCAATGTATTACACATACAATAATGGCCCATCTCTAGGGTTACTATTCTCAATTTAAATCATTTTCTCATTTTATGGGACTTAGGTAATTTATAATTACTCTAAATATTTCACATAACATATTTGACATATTTTGAACCAAGTAACATGCTAAAATATCAAATATTTCATACTAAATCTACATTGACCAAAATACCCATAAGGATGCCAAAATGCCCATCTTTTCTATCCCATATTTTTCTATAAAGCACCATAAGTCCGACATCATTATTTTTCGATCCTCGATTTATTACATCACCATACATATTAACCATACTCATTTTACTTACAATAATTTATCAAACCTACATTACAATACTACATATCAAACTAATTCACTTAGGGCTTACAGCATAAGAACTATCACAACATTATTGTATAACTACGACATATAGAATTACCAAAAGTGTCTCCGATTTCTAAGTACATATAATAGGTTTGGCAGATGATGATTGAGATGGTCAAGCTTGGGAAGCCTAACAGGGAGCTTGGTTGGGGCAGAGAGAATCACACAAGAAAAGAAGGAAGAAGATGAAGAAGGAGCTAATAAGGAGGGGGGAAGGAAAAATAAAATAGCTTTTAGAGTTAGAATTAGAATTAGGTTAAAATTTTAGATTAAAGAATTTGGGTATGATTAAAATAGAAAACATCCAATGTTAGGTTTAGGTTAAAATATCGATGACTCAAAATAAAGATTAGGATTACTTTTAGATTTTAAGATTAAGGAATTAGAGTAAGGTAACAATATTAATTTTCTAAGATCAAGATTAGATTAAAATATTAATTACCTAGGATTACAATTAGATAAAATTTGAGGTATCCATATTACAATGTACATATCTTTATTTTGTCCTTTATTTTATTATATGATTGACTATTAATATGATATATTTTATAAATTATGCAAAAGACAGTATAGTCGATGAATAAAATATCAAACCAAGGCATATGATCCAACTAAGTATCGAAAGATCCACTAGTATAAAGCTATGTGTTTTTGAAATATGCATATTAATTGTAAAAATCAAGGAAAAGTTGGTTGGGCTGGCTCAATCAATTTTACCCGGAACACCATAAAACATCGTTGTTTTAGCTAAGGTTCTTTAAAACTTGGTCTTAACCGAAATTTTGAACCAAAATTATTGGTTATTTTGGGTACTGGTCCAATATTGAATCAGTATTTCGTATTTCAGCTCTGTAGTAAAAAAAAAAATCCAATCATTAATCGATTCTAATCTTATTAGGTCTGAATCTAACTAATCTGGTCTTTGAGTTTGACCAAAATTTTTATTAATATTTTACCTACAAAATACATATTTTTAATATAAAAAATATATAATTATCTAATTTATATCCTAATTAATCTTAGACTTGTAATTTTGGTTTGCTTCCTAACTCATACTTTAAACAAATTCAATCCTTAACCAGATTTCACTCATGTTCTATTTGTGCACACTCCAAATTTCAACCATGAAGAAAATAAATTCAAAGATAGGAAAAACATAGGTGAATTTACTAGATTGGTTGAATTAAGATCAAACCGGTTTATATTGGTTAATTTTTTAAATAAAAACAATTCCCTATCAAATAATGATCGAACCACGTATCAACCATTGCACCACATTAATTTTTGGTCCAATTATTTAAAATATTTAAAACATTGAATTTAGCAAATTCATCATAAGATGTTATTTCTTCCTCCACTCTCTTTTCTATATTTATAATGAGATGTTATTTATGACAAATTTTGAATTACTATCACAACTTTTTAATTATATTTAAAAAACTATAATTTCAATAAACTTACTTTCAAAATAGTTTAAAATGATTAGCTACAACAACCTGCAATTTCCCTAAACCATGCCTTAAGTCTTTCATTAGTTTCCACAAAAATGTTTAGGTACATTATACTTGAGACCCTCATCTGGACAAAGGTGTGGCTCGATTTTCATGTTTGGAAGCTTTTAAAGATAGGAGTGGATGCTACGAATTCACATCATAGCACATATCAACGATGACAAAGCATATCGAGAAATTTAAGATAGCGACTGTATGTGATATTGTTCCCTATCATGATTCGCACACCACTATGACCCAACACAAGTCACTCATATAATATTACAATTATAGAAGAGGATGAAAATATAGTTGGCTCACAATCCCGACATGCATTGCAAAACAAGATTGGTCAAAAACTCACCAGTCGCCACATGTCCAAAATCATAACAAGAAAGCGGCGACAGTTCAACTCAAGCTATACAACAACTCCTCAACGCACAACAAAAGCAGCA
The DNA here is from genome assembly GCA_039764185.1 of Tamarix austromongolica. Lineage (NCBI taxonomy): Eukaryota > Viridiplantae > Streptophyta > Magnoliopsida > Caryophyllales > Tamaricaceae > Tamarix > Tamarix austromongolica. The sequence continues at coordinate 90,813,272 of CM077816.1, read as the reverse complement.
ATCAGGAATAATTGCAGGAAAGTATCCACTGACGAACAAGCTCACCTTGACTATTGATCTATGCCAAAACATAAAAAATAACAACCTTAATCTAATTCTTTCTACCCCTGCCCTTTCTTGAAGTGACTGTGACCCATCCATCTTCAGCTTCCTCCATCCCGCGGCTAGGTTCATCTTTCCCCGCCTGAGCATAACTTGTATCCGACTCTAGTTCGTCCAACATCATTTTTGATGTATCATTAGTTTCCATGTCGTAGTCGTCGTCATCATCATCCTCCTCATTTGCAGCCTGAGACAAATAATACAAGAAATGAAATTAAAAACAGAAGAGAAACTCTAATCTGTACTTCACAACTCCTGTAATCATCACCATGCCCACAAACATTGCAAGTTCCTTCGTTATCCGAGTCTGTTGTGGTAATCAAAAAAGAAACCAGAAAGGAAAAAAACGAATACAAATTGCATTATGAGTACATAACAAGATAAACAATGCCAAAGAATTAGGTCATCACAAGCACAATGAGATGGCTCATATACATACATACATATACATATATATATATATATATATATATATATATTATAATGGCACTGGAAGGACGCCACATTCTAGAAGACAAGAACACAAGTAAGGGGAAAGTATGGGGACACAACCAGTAGAGAATATAAAGCCTACATCTATTTATGAACTCCATCTGCAGATACGCATCTATTCCAATTTCCAAACAAAGGAGCAATTCCATCCAATGATAACGTTTTGTAAATACCCCTAAAACAACCCAACTACCTAAGCCAGAAATTTTGATCCATGGCTTTGTGAACAAACTCATACGGTAAAACAAGTACTTCAGAACTCGATTACCAACCCCCGCTCTGATACAGGAATACCATGTAGATCTATTGGAAGCAGGTTTAAGCCCAAAGCATATACCTATCTAAAGGAATAAGCATTTATATAGCACCTTTAATTGGGTGCCCACCTTGAAGACATATTTACACGTACACTTCTCTTAGGTCATGATAGTTGACATGAATGATTTCTCGCTAAGTAAAGACTTGATAGGCATAAAATAAGATATCTTTCTCATTGCTATTTAATTATTTTGCTCACTAGAAATACAAAGAGCTCAAGGCACCGAGGGTAATAACCTGTCTAACATGATGAACAGGAACACTACAAGCTGCAGCATCCCTTAGTTTTTGCACAGATTCATAATTTCCTTTCAAGCACTCGTCATGCATAATCGCAAGATCTACTGCAATCTGTAAAATGATGGACAGCAAAAGATCATCAAAACAACATTTTAACAAAGAATACATGAAGACTGGGATTACCGGATAACAACTGTCTGAAAATGGAAAAATGATGGAAACAAAACTGTGCTGCAAGATGTAAGAAGGCAATAACCACCTCTCCAATACTTCCGTCGTCAGCTACAGTATTAAGACAAAGCAAGCCAGAGTGAAGCAATTCTTCCAAATCATCAATGTAAACCTCGCCTGCACAGACATAAAACACATCAAGAACCAGGTTCTAAATCACAGCTTCACCGACTAGGCTTTCGAACACTCACATTCCACAAAAAATAAATTGATAAGACATTACAAAATGAACTAAAAAGCTCTCTCATTTCTACATATAATTAAAAAAAAAGCAGACAAAAGTAACTGAAAAAGCTTCAGGTATTATTTGAGACCATAACTAAAGCCAGCACACTCAAAACCACAGAAAAACAATCAATTATAAAACAATAGCAAAAGTAACAATAAGAGGTATAAAAACTCTTGCCTTTAAGCGGATGGAACCACTTGAATATATCAGAAGCAAGCTGGAGAGCTATGTTTCGGGAGTTTCGACCACCCCATTCGTTTTCAACTGCCAATTGAAGGGCACTCCACCTCGACAGCACCAAGGATATCCCTTCTTGAAATTGTAGTATGGCAGTTGCTGATAGCTGCAAGTTTTGTGAAGCATCCATATCCCACCACTATAAAACAATGCTATTTCCGCTTCCTTTGCCTTAAAAGAAAAAGAGAAGCTTATGATTAGTGACAGCGCTAGGATTTGTGGATCCATATAGTCCCCATACACCACAACATATGAGCATAGTATAAATATAAAATCATATTATGAGAAACAGAAAAACAAATGAATAAATGTATACATAGATCAATACATATATATTGAATAACTGGTGTATCGGCCTGTATGAGTGTGTTTTGGCAGCATAACATTTCTCCATTGCATATTGGCAATATCACAAATCAGCAAGCTCAAAATCCAATATGTATTTCAGATATCTCAGCCAACATTATCTCCATGTCCCCCACTTCAACATTAATGTCGAGGAAGGCCTCAAAGGGGCAGGCATCACGCAATGATACAATCATAGCAGACCCAATGCCTAGCCCAAGGCTATGCAGATTTCATAAGCCCAAGAGCATCAACTGGGAAAAAACTATATAAGTATATAACAGCATCAGCAAACAGAATATTCCTAAGCAATATTGATTCTTGATAATTATATTAGGATTATTTCTATATCCATTGAAATTTTGTTTTTGCTCGCTGAGCTGTTAGAAATGACATAGTTAGTTCCACCTGAGCAGCGGGAATCTACAGGATGTAAACAGAGCCAGTACTTGATAGTTGATACCCATACCCGAACGGATATCTATTAACACATCCATATATATATCCCACAATATTTAGTGGACAAATCACATGCCCAACGAATAAACCCATACCCGTTTGAATTTTTACATAATTCCTTTGCAAATATCAAACTGCCAAAAAATCAAACAAACACCAAAAAATCTTCAATTTCAATCAAACAACCTGCCATTACAACTTATCCCAGACTTCAATATTTATGACAGGACTTTAGAAAGAAGGACCGGTGTATAACGTCCAACTACCCCTTAGGCCACGGGTTGATATTCCATTTATAGCCGGACACTACTCTTTCATACATTTATTTCAATATACGAGAAAATTTGTCAGAAACTACACTTTCGGTCTGTGAAAAGTAAGGAAAAAATTACAAATCAATGAAATGTAAGCTAATACCCAACACCCCAAACCCTAAATCCTAATCTAGAAACAATAACAAATCTGTGAAATATAAGGAACGAACTGCAAATGCAAAATTAAAAAATTAAGTGAGGAGCAAAATTACCTCCCAAAATTGAAGCCTCGATTCACCGATAAATCTGTGAAATCAGACGGAGGGACGAATGGACGGAGGCTCGAAGGGACGAACAAGCCTGCTAGTGTGACCGACGAATCGCGCCGGTAGCCACCGAAGAGACGAGCAGCGCAGGAAACAGAAACGGCCTGTCACAGTGGAGAGAGGAGGCTGGACAGGCGAGTGCACAGAAGTCGTAGCCGGCAACGCTATTGGACCTCAGGACCAGAACGAACGAGTGACTCAATCGAGAAACAGGGAGAGATTCTCTAAATTTTTTAACATGTCGACCTACACTTCATAGGGTGGTGACTTGGAGAATATAGTAATCTAATTTTTGCAACATATCATGTGATATTAATAAAATTTTAATGATAATAAAAATTAATGATAATAATTATAAAAAAAATAACAAAAATAACAATAATGATGCTAAAAACAAAAATAATAATTATGATATTAATAATGATAAAATATAAATAGTAACCTATCAAAAATTTATAATAATGACAAAAACAAGTTCTTAAAAATAGACATCAACTTGTTTAAATTTAAAGTAAAAAAATTCCTAACACAATAGTATTCTTATATTAATTTTAAGGGTAAAAATTATAAAATAATAAGTATATGATGAGTAAACGAACATAAATATAGATACATGCATAATTATAGATAGGGATGTAAATGAAATGCGTCTAATTAAATATCTTTAGATTCGAGTTCAAACGTAACTCATATAACTAAATAAATGAGTCGAGTCAAGTTTTAAATGAGTTGATTCGAGCTTGCAGGCTTAGTTGTATAAACAAGTTGATTCCAGAATTTTGTATGTTTAGACTTGACTCATTTAACAAACGAGTCTAAAATTAATGTTTAGGTTCAACTTATTTAACTAAACAAATTGATCAAATCAAACTTTTAAATAGTCGAGCCTTAGCTGGCTCTCGAGCAGCTTATCTTATTTATAATCGTAGTTATGGATACCCTTTATCTATGTCCCAGGCAATAAAACCACTGCCGCGGTTATAGTGTTGTGATGTAAATTTTCATTATTTTTCACAACAAATAATAGTCATATATAAATATTGGCAATATATGTATGAATTTTGTTCTCTATCTCTTTTTTTCTCATATAGCATATCGGAACCCTTAAAATCCAATACATTTTAGTTGATATTTTTTGTATGTTGTCTCTTTACCCAAATTCGCCAAATTTTTTTAAAGCTCTACCCATATCTACATCAAAATCCCTTTGGTATTAGCGATGTTTGTACTCAACAAATAAAAAATCCATTAAGTTTTGAGTATTAGTCAGCCTATTTTACTTTCATGTAATGTTTTTTTGGTGGTGTGTTCTCTCTTTTTTGTCAAATAGACGAAGGATGATGCCAGAAAGCCTACGTTTATTCCTCATAAAATGTTTTTTCTCTTCTACTCCTTCCCCCATTTCTTCTTAAGAGTTGTTTTGAAATATAACCCAACTTTGCCACAAAACTTGTTATCTAATCACGTATCATAATTTAAAGTTGATAATCAAGAACCACGAGGCTAATATGAAGGTGGAAATATGATGATACAAACTTAGCTATGACCCCAAGGCCAATACATATTACCTACGGATCATGTAGTCTAGTATTATTGTGCTTGGACGAATCACTACATGTATTGCTTAGCTTAATAACCTAGCTATATTACCTATGTTGAGTTTTACTACCTAAATTACTCATCTTAATTACTTGATCAACTAAGTACATTCTTGGAGATATGTGTTGTCCTAGACTCATAGTGTGTCAATAAGTATATGACTAAGAATTATATTTGATTTCTATGCTTTTTTTTGTCTTATGTTGAACTTATATGTGTATAAGTCAACAATTGAATAAATAGAAGATAATAATAATTGAATGAAGAATTCCACTCAGCTTAGTCTGCTGCTTCTTCTCCCTCCATCTTTATATAATAATTTTTTCATCGTTCCATATTTTCCCCCCTACGTAACTTGGACACCGACACCATGTTGACCTACCGTAATATTAATCCTAACCCTTCCAGCATGTGTGTGCTATTTACTGACCACAAACTAGTAGAACAAGAGCACTACTAATTCTTGACTAACTACCCCAATAGTTGGAGAAAAGACCTAAAATGAAATCTTAGTTCTATTATTAACGCTTTATAAACGATGACACTGAACACAACCAATTAACAATTATTAATCAAAGACAAGTGTCTTTAAGTATTGATGTCAAACATAAGTCTGATATCTAAACCATTTATTTTAATCTATCTATTCAAGGTATATCTTACCATGTGGTCAAAGGGGTAAGAAATAGTCATTATAGAAGTTTCAAGGAAACCCACCAAAGAATGACATAGCAAGACATAACCAATAGATCCAATTGATCGATCCCTATGACTAGTCGACTATTATGTATATACCAAACCTAAGAAAGTAATTGGCATGCAATAAACCAATTGGTCTAGCAGTCTAACCTATCACACCCCAAAATTTATTACTAAAAAAATTAATTTTAGCATAAACATAATACCAAATTAAATGAGAGTTACTGCTGTAATTGACATAAAATATGGCTTACCATACCATCATCATGTCAATCACAAGGTAAAATGATTAAAATGTAGAACGTGATAAATAGAAAATGATATAGTCTTCATAAACATCAATATGAGTTGGAGATTTAATCCAAATATAATATATAAAATATAAAAGGGGATAACATGGAGTTAAAGTCTAAAAAGGTATCATCTAGATTGCATGCCTTTATGTACAAAAACCCTGCTATATAAAGTCACTCCACTCTACACGGAGCATCGTGAGCTACAAAATTATCTACTGGGTCCTTATTGGTTTGCATATAGACATTCAGGTTGTATGTTCATGAGAATGAACTACACCCATGAAACGATGGTTAATATATTGTGTACTGAATAAGTTGACAATATAGTCGGGTAAGAGATACATATAACTACGTGAATTTACAACAGAAAATAAGCACACTTGTGGTATACATAAAATAATACAAGGCAATCACTAGTACAAATCTCACTATTAGATATAACGTATTTCTTTATTTCACTTACCATGAGTTTAGGGACCCTTGCTATTTTTAATCTAGTGGAATTGACTAAAGCGCCTCTTAGACATAATACACCTAAACTACTATTATAATCTAATGTAATGGACCCAGCATACTCCAAGGTAACATGCTTTTGACCAATATTTTTAAATCAGTTGAATTGTTTGAAACAACTCTCAGGGAAGAACACAACTGAGCCGCTATTATTATTTGATGGAATGAATACAACAGATCGATCATAACTCACATAATCTTCCACTTTAAGTAATTACTATCTTATCCATTAGTTACATTATCTCAAGTTACGTTCTCATTCACGCTAATTTCAGGGCCCCACTATTTTTATTTCGGTGGAATGAAATGATGTACCTCTTAGGGAAAAAATACATCTGAATCACTATTATCGTCCAGTAGAATAGACCCGTAAAAAACCTTGGCCTGAATCACTTGATATAACACCCCAATTTTTGGAACCAAAAAATTTAGTTGCACAGCGGAAGCATATAAGTGAAATGTTAGGTGTTATCGTTGTAATTGACATAAGTTTGGTTTGCCAAACCATCTTTACATCAATAACATGGCTAAAATTATTTATAATAAAATAAGAAATGGAAGAAATATTTATAAATATAATATGAGTTTGGAGATTAACTCCGAATTAAAATGATGAAATACAAAGTCAGGGATATCATGGATCAAATAGTCCAAAAAGTATTCGGATAAAGACATCAACCGAATAACATAACTATTTACCCAAACACCCAATACAGATAACGGGTCACTCATCCCCACATAATGTATCAAAAGTAACAAAGTCATTTAGCGGGTCTTCCGAGACCTACACAAAAGAATCAGGGTCTCTTACTCATGGGAATGAGCAGCACCCATAAAATTGGTGGTTAGTATGCTACATATTGAGTGGGGTAACAATATTATCAAATAAGGGATGTAGATGACATATGCATACACATTCAAACAAACGAAAAGCCTCATAAGATAAATATTAATATATGCCTCTTTATTAGATAACCAATTTCATTTTTTTTTATATATGTTGAGTTTGGAAACCCCACTAAATTATTTGGTTATCTAATAAAAAAATAAGCCATTAATGACTAACTAGCTGTAAGACAAAAAGTATGATACGACTTGAGCCTTCCTAGCTAACTAACACATAATTCACATTTAAGGCTACCTAGGCTACCCGTACTCGGTTCCTCGCGGGCTTTAAAAAATAAAATAGGGTTTCCTTAAATGTAAAATAGACTATAGAAATCAAATGAGGGATTGTTGAAAACCGAATTTTAAAAATCAAAACACGGTAATCAAAACCTAAAGCTTTGATACCAACTTGTAACACCTCCAAATTTTACTATTGAAGGTGTTACCGCCATAATTAACATAAGTGGAAACGTATAATCAAATATTTGGGTGTTACCGCAGTAATTAACATAAGCCGGGCTTACTCCACCATCCTTACATCAATCATAAGGTAAAATAATTAGAAAATTTAAAATGTGATTAGAAGGAGACGAGAAAAATGTAAGGTAAAATAATTAGAAAATTTAAAACGTGATTAAAAGGAGACAAAACAACTGTTAATAACATCAAATAAGTATTTGGAGATCAACTCCGATTACAATATCAAGATACAACAAAAAAAGATCCTATGGAACTAAGAGCCCAAAAAGATATTCGGGAAAAACTATCATCCAGATAACATGATTCTACGCCCAAACTCTAATATGAATGAATCACTCATCCACACATATCGCATCAAAAATTGCAAAATATCCACCTAATCCTCATTGACATGCATATAAACATATGGGTTGTCTACTTGTTGGATTGAGCAACACCCATAAAATGGATGATCAGTACACTACGTACGAGTAAGGTAACGGTACAATCAAGCAAGGTTATACATAATACAATAATTGTCATAGGTAATTCATACATGCGAAGAATGCAAGATAACTATTGAGTCTAAGTCTTTTATTAGATATATCATATTCCAATCTTTTATTTACGTCGAGTTCAGAAATCTCACTATTCTTAAATTAGTGGAACGATATGAAATACCTCTTTAGGACAACACACCTAAGCCACTATTATTATCAGTGGAATAGAGCTAACACTTCTCGGAGTAAAATACTCCTAAGTTACTATTGATTAAACTGGTGGAACAATTTAAAGCACCTCTTGAGGATAACACATCTGAGCCACTATTATCATCTGGTGGAACGAACTCAACACCTCGATCCTGACTCACATATTTTTTCACTTTAAATTATTAGTATATTTCCATTTATACTTTAACTTTTAACTGTAGTTTCATTCACATTGAGTATAGGGCTTCACTATTCTTAATTCGGTGGAAAAGACCGAAGCACTTATCGGGGACAACACACCGGAGACACTATTATTATCCGGTAGAATGGAGCCATATAAATACCTTGGCCCAACCCAAGTAATCTTTCATTTTACATGATTAATGTCTTATTCAGAGTTTATTGTATATTATCATGCCAAACATACAATTAAACACATAAGTATGACCACATAATTATCCTCAAATGACGATAATAACCTCAGAGTAATAAAAACAATTGTATTATCCCAAAGCCTTTATAAAACCCAAAGCATTTACATTTTCAATCATTATCCGAAGTGTATATCCTTGGTTTTCCATAGATATCTTGTATCCAATATTATACCCAAACATGTACTTAAATATTTACATTATTCTCAACATTATCATTCCATAGCATTTCCATGATTAAATTATTCAATATAACATACTCAACACAAAAGCATATACAAAGATACAAGTATCACATAAATCCCTAGCTACAGCATGTATCCTTACTGATAAGGACACTAGGCTCTATGTATGTAAATCCTATACTTCATCTTGATCACAAGAAAATAACCTATGAAAATAAGATAAAATATGATTAGGATTAGAGGTTAAAAATTAAGAGGGAGATTATGGTAGGGAAGGATAAAAATGAAATTTACTAAAGTCAAATGGAAACTTAAATTGTATGGAAGTGTGGAAGAGTGTGTGGTGGATATATTGTTAAATTTTTGTGGTGTTTGGACAAGATTTGGGGTGAAAATAGGGCTGCATGACTAAAATGGAAATTTGCACGGCTAAATGGTGCAAGAGTTACACGGTCGTGCAGTAACAATTTATAATAGGCTGAAGGAAGAAAAGATGTATGACCAAGCAGTACATGAATTGCACGGCTGTATAGCTGAAATGCCCCAAAATTTTATAATTTAAAAATTATATTTAAATAATATTTTCTTATGAAAATTAATTAAATAAATTATTTTTATTAAAGTAAAATAAAATTTATTTGGGCAAATCAAGACAAATCTTATAAATATTTTAATTAGGGTGAAATTTGGGTATTTTAGCTAATTAAGGATTTTATTTTAAAACTTAATAAAATAAATTATTTTATTTAAAGTAAGAAGGATAAAATAATTTCAAATTAATATTAATTTTATAAAAATTTAAATGAAGAAAATTAGGGTGTTTTACTAAGTAAAATGATATTTATGGAAAATCTTTTAAAAATCCTAATTTAACCTAAAAAGGGATTTAAATATTATTTTATTTAAATATTATTATTTTTAAATATCTTAAATATTCAGATTAATTTAATTGGCCCTAATCTAATTATTTTTCCTTTTTCCCTTTTCCTTTTTCTTTTTCTTCCTTACCTTTACCCGAATTGGGCCCGTCACGGTCAGCCCAAACCTTTATTTCCTTCCCTTCGACGTGGCCCAACCCGTGCAACCACCCCTCCTTCCTTTCCCCCAGCGCCACATTTTGTGTTTTATTATCCCTGGACGGTGTGTTTCAGTCTTGCCGTTTTAATGACCGCGCTCGGACCGTCTGGTCTCCTTCCTATTTCTTTCTTCCCAACTCTCTAAATGATCCAAATACCCTAAACTCTCATTTACACTCTATAAATACCCCCCATAACAGCCCTGTGTCGAGCTTTTAATTCCTACTTATAAAAATGACCCTTTTTCGCAGCCGCCACTTCAGACGCCTTGTCCGCCACCTTCGACCATCACTGCCATCTGTTCTGGCCACCAAACTCTTCCTTGCTCCGCCTTCTAACTAACGAAGTCTCTCTTATCCTTCAATTCTTCCTGCACGAGCCTTCCTGGCTGTGCGAAGTTCTCTTCTCGACCAACCTATTTTTCCACCTCCGCCACCATTAGCCACCTCTTCCGCCGCTTTTTTTTTCCTCCCATTCTCTTCCGCGGAACCTCCTCTACCTTCCCCTACCTTTCTTTTCCTATTTCTCCCTCTCTTCCTCTCTCTTTCTTCTTTTCTCCCATTCGACCGCCGCCGCCGCCGCCTTTGGTTGCGCCACCACCTCCATTTTGTTCCTCTCCTTCTGGGAAACCATAAACCCCCATCTCCCACATCCATTCTGCCTCTCCTTTTCTCAGCATTTAACTTTTCCCTCTTTTTTCTCTTTTTCCGGCCACCACTGCCGGTGCCACCTATCCCCGCCAACCTAAGGTTGAACCCTAAACCCTCTCAACCATTTTCCTTATTTTTACAAGCCTTAAATTATTTTATTTCAATTATTCTAATATAAAGCCTATTATTATTATTATTTCCATTTTTAATATGTATTATTATTGTTATTAATATTAATATTTTTATTATTATTATGTCGAAGGCCGAAGCCCTATTATATTTTTAATTTGACTTTATTATTATTCTTCTTCTTATTTCTATTATTTCTATTATTACTATTATTAATATTAATATGTTACTATTATTAGAATTAGAATTATTTTATTTTTACTATTTCAAATTACTATTATTATTATTATTTCATTATTAATGTCACAATTACTTTACTATTATTTTTGCTATTATTATTATTATTTTTATTATTATTATTATTACTACTACTACTACTACTACTACTACTACTACTACTACTACTACTACTACTACTAATAATAATAATAATAATAATAATAATAAATTTGGTTATTTAATTTACAAATAATATTATTAGTATTATTTTGGTAAAGGGGTCGAATCCCTTATTTCACTTTGTTTTTGAGTAATGCCTTATTATTATTATTGTTACTATTTTTATTATTCTTGTTAGTATTAATATTGATATTATTTTTGGTATTTTTTTATTATTATTTTATCAAAAGTCTAGTCTTATATTAAGTTAGTGTTTAATAGTATTTTTGATAGGATGGAGTCTAATTTTAGCTTTTCTCTCATAATATGTGAGACCAGTCAAAGCCCTAAGGAGGCGCATGAGCGTGCTCCAAGACCGGTGTCATTTTAGGTAAGGGTGTTACTAAGACCTTTTGTGTGCTTATATGCATTATATGCTTCATATGCTATGTATTCTATGATTATCATCATTAATTATTTCGTATATGGTACGATGTGGAGTTGAAGTATATTTTTTGTATGGCATGTGTACTATGTATATGTGATGAATTTTGTGACCCTGTAAGGCATGCATGTGAGGGTGTTAATGTGGTTTGTGTGGGAGAAAGGATGAAAAAGGAGGATGGGGAAAGAAGTTGACCAAGGGAGTTGAGTTGACCTAATTATTTTAATGATTCATGAATGGAAGAATAAAATGGAGAATTTCAGGGTTTCGTGTGGGAGTATATCGATTATGGTTTTATATGGGAGAACCTAATTTATGGTTTCGTGAGGGAGAATCTAATTTATGGTCTTGTATGGGATAATCTAATTTATGGGCTTATATGGGTTTGGGTTAAAGAATTTAATCTATAGTTTTATATGGGAGAGTCTAATTTATGGTTTTGTGTGGGAGAGTCTAATTTATGGTTTTGCATGGTTTTATGTAGGAGAATCTAATTTATGATTTTGCATGGGAGAATCTAATCCATGGTTTTGTATGGGAAAATTTAATCTATGGTTGCATATGGGAGAATCTAATATATGTTGTGTATAGGAGAAACCTTGGGTTTTTGTATGGATGAATCTTTGGTTTTATATGGTTTGAATTTAGGGTTTGGTATGGATGAATCTTTGGTTTTATATGGTTTGAATTTAGGGTTTGGTATGGATGAATCTTTAGGTTTTATATGGTTTGAATTTAGGGTTTGGTGTGGATGAATCTTTGGTTTGGTGCGGATTAAATTTAGGGTTTTGTATGGATGAATCTAGGGTTTGCATGGTTGATTTTAGGGTTACATGGAAGCTTAGGGTTTTGCATGAGAAAGTTCGAAGGTTTGCATTGGAAGGTTAGCGTATGCATGGGAGTAAAGTTTACGTGTGAAAAGTTGACATGGGATGTAGGGAAGGCAACATAAGAGTTATTTAGGTGTTTAGAAGTTTTGGGTGAAAAATAGTACATAGGACATTATAAGAGTTTGGAAGAAAACTGAATTAGGGTTTGGAGTGATTAACCATGGGTTGTTGTGATTAACTAGGGTTAGAGTGGCTAATTATGGTTTGTTGTGATTAATTAAGGTTTGGACTGGCTAATTATGGTTATTATGGTTAAATAGGGTTTGGAGTGGTTAACTATGGTCTGTTGTGGTCGATTAGGGTTTAGTGTGGTTGTTTAGGCTTTTTATTGTATCATGTGTACTTGGTGATTAAAGTGTAATTATGAGGATGGTATTTATGAGTTGAGGTATGTGGGGTGTTAATATGATTTGGGTTGTGTGAGGTGGAGTAAGATGGGTCACTGAGGTCCAAATTAAGGTTTCGGGATAAAACCCTAGAGTGAGATGTGGAGTGGATTTGGAGGACATGTGTTGAAGGAGTGATTCATGCATGTCTAGGGTTAAATTTTTTTGAATAATATACATAAAATATTAATAATTTAAAGTGGAAGATTGTTGAGTCGGGTCCAGACCGGTCTACCAGCAAATAATAGTGGTTAGGGCATGATGCCTTATGTGTTTCCGGTTCACCGGCTATAATAGTAGTCCGGCTTTGTACCTGTGTGTTTCCATTCCACCGACTATAATAGGGGTCAGGCTTTGTACCTGTGCGTTTCTGGTTCACCGGTTATAATAGTGGGAGATCCCATGCTCAACAAAACTAAACATATTTGTGCCAAGACATGGGAAAGATATTAAGTACTTACAGTGGAACACCGTGCGAGAAGGGGCCAGACCGGTCCACCAACGAATAATAGTGGTCAAGAGCTTTATGCCCTGTGCGTTTCCGGTCCACCGGCTATAATAGCGGTTAGGGCATGATGCCCTATGTGTTTTCGGTCCACCAGCTATAATAGTGGGGTTTCTATACTCACATGGACTTGATAAAAAGTATGGTGTGAAATGAGTTCTGATAATATATTAATTTAAAAATTAATCCGGACTATAATTAGGCCTTTGTACTTTTACGTGGATGGTCATATGCATTTATGTTAACATGATTATGCTCTTGTATTCTTATGCATGGCTTATGTGCTTATGTGTTGGCCTTAGTACTCGGTTACCTTACTCAATATGTAGCATACTGATCACCCTTTTCATGGGTGTTGCTCATTCCCACGAGTAGTGTTGAAATGCCCCGAAAATTTCATATTTTATAAACTACATTTAAAGGATATTTATTATAATAATTATTTAAATAAATTATTTTTAAATTGAATTAATTAGGGCTATTTAAGAAGAAAATAATAAATAATTTTTATTACAAAAGTTTTGGGTATTTTAGCTAATTAAGGGTTTTATTTTAGAAATTAATTAAATAAATTATTTTATTTAAAATAATAATGAGAAAATAGTTTCAAATTAATATTAATTTAATTGGAGAAAATTTGGGTGTTTTACTAATTAAAATGGAAATTATGGAAAATCTTTTAAAAAAATCCTAATTTAGCCTAAAAAGGGATTTAAATATTATTTTATTTAAATATTATTATTTTTAAACATCCCAAATATTTTAATTAATTTAAATACCCAATATAATTATTTTCTTTTTCCCCCTTTTCCTTTTTCCTTCTTTTTCTTTCTTCTTCTTTTCTTTTTATTTTTCTTCTTCACCCGAACTGGGTCAGCTCGCGGCCCAGTTTCCCTTCTTCCTTCCCTCGGCCCAGCCCGCGCCGCGCGACGTCCTCCTTCCGCCCGTGCCACACCGCGTTTTGACCCATTTTTATCGGAAACTCTGCGTTACATTTAAACGCACCTCCCCCACGCCCGAACCGCCGGTCTCCCTCCCTTTTTCTTTCTTTTCTTTCCTCGCGAACCGCCCGACCCAGCCCTTTCTTCTTCCCCTTCGCGCCTGCCAGCCCCGACGCCGCCCTGCACCTGCAACTCCCAGCCGAAAATGGCAGCGCCGGTCACGACGAATTTGACCGGCCGAGTCACCTCTATTTTTCTTCCTCTCGGCTCGCACATGAGCTTGGTTTAATCAATTATCCTTAACTCTCGCTCATTCTCTCTCTCTGGCTTCTCGAACCTTCGACCCAACCCAAGCAGTCGCCGGCCACCCAAACCCATCCTGCCGACCTCCAAAACCCTAATAACCCATCTAAAGTCTATAAATAGCCCAGTCGTGGATGATTTTGAAGCTTTTTCTTTCCCGAAACCCTAAGTAAGAAACCCAGCCACCGCCCCATCAGACGCCATTATCTCCTTCCCCGGCCAACTTCAACACCTCCTCTTGCTACCAATATCTTCCCTGTAACTCCATCTAGCTAACTAAACCATTCTCAACCTTCGATTCTTCTTGCACGGGCCTCCATAACCGTGCAAAGTTTGCTATCCATTTAGCCGGAATTTTTACCCCGAAACCTTAAGCCACCATCCGCCGCCACATTCTCCACTTCTACCACCCTTTAAACCACCCAATATCTCCTTATAAGTCTCCTCCACCGAACCATAAGCTTATTTTATTTTTCTCCTTTCCCCTTCCCTCTTTTTCTTCATTTTCACCCCTCTTAGACCACTTTTCCGGCCATCTCCGGGAACCACCGCCGGTGCCACCAATACCCTCCAACTCAAGATGAAACCCTAGAACTTTTAAATACTTACTTTCGATTTATTGATAATTATTATGCTTTTATTCTAATTTTAAATGCTAATTCGAGTTTAATTATTATTATTATTATAATTATTATTATTGTTGTTATCAACTGTATTTTAATTTCTAAAATTGGTTGACGGGTCTGGGAGTATTATTGAGTAAGATAAATTATTATTCTCGAATTTTACCTATTTAATGTAATTATTACATGTTTAATAATATTATTATTAATATAATTAATATTATTATTGTTAGTATAATCATTTATTTGATACTGCAATTATTTCAGGAGAATTAGAAACCTAAAATTTTAATTAAGTCTCGTAGCTTTACCTTTTATTATTATTTTTAGCATTTTTAACATTATTACTAATTATCTTATTATTATTAACCATATTAACTTTATATAATAAGTATATGTATAATATTAATATCTTTTTACATTTCAAATAGTATTATCATTAAATGGGGAGGTTTCGAAATCCACTTTGTAAATTTAAGGCTTAGATTATTATTATTATTAAGTTTTCTATTAATATTACTACTATTAGTAATAATTTGTTATTATTAAAGTTATTGTTATAATAAATATTATTATTATTATTACCTTTACTAACTTTATTTCAGTAAAGGGTAGAAACCCTTATATCACCTTTTTACTTTAAATTATAATAGTATGTAGTAATGTTTTAGTGGTTTTGGGCATAATTAATTAAGAATCAAGACTTAAGATAAATTAGAAACTAATAGTAGTATAGGAAGGAAGCTAATCCTAGTATTTCTTCCCCATAATAGGTGAGCCCATTCAAATCCCTCAAGTGGAATAGGAGCGTGCTCCAAGACCGGTGTCGTTTTAGGTAAGGAGTGCTAAGGCCATTTATGTGCTTATGTATATTATGTGTTTCGCATGTTATGTTTCTAATGTTTATTATAATTAAATATTTTATATGTGGTATGACTTGGAGTTGAAGTATGTGGTGCATGGTATGTGTATTAATTATGTATGATGATATGTGTTGTGTATGTGAGGAAGTCGATGTGGTTTGTGTGAGAGGAAGGATGAAAAAGGAGGATGGGGAAAGAATTGGATTAAGGGAAGTGAGTTGACCTAAATTTTATGGTTTTATAAGGAATAATCTAATGTATGATTTTATGTGTGGAAGAACGGAATTTATGGTTTGTTTGGGAGAATCTAAATTTTTTTATGTTATTTGGGAAAATTTAAATTATGATATTATATGGGAGAATTTAATTTATGATTGATTGGGAGAATTAAATTATGATTTGTTTGGGAGAATTTAGTTTATGATGTTATTTTGGGGAATGTAATTTATAATATTATATGGGAGAATTTAAGTTATGATTTGATTGGGAGAGTTAATTTATAATTTGTTTGGGAGAATTTAGTTTATGATGTTATTTGGGAGAATGTAATTTATAATATTATATGGGAGAATTTAAGTTATGATTTGATTGGGAGAGTTAATTTATAAATTTTTTTGGGAGAATTTAGTTTATGATGTTATTTGGGAGAATGTAATTTATAATATTATATGGGAGAATTTAAGTTATGATTTGATTGGGAGAGTTAATTCATAATTTGTTTGGGAGAATCTAATTCATGATGTTATTTGGGAAAATGTAATTTATGATATTATATGGGGGAATCTAATTTATGATTTGCTTGGGGGAATTTAATTTATAGTTTTCCTTGGGAGATTCTAATTTATGATTTTATGTGGAAGAATCTTTATGGCTTGAATTTAGGGTTGGGTATGGAAAAATCTTTATGGTTTGAATTTAGGGTTTGGTATAGGTGAATCTTTGGTTTTGGTTGGATTGAATTTATGGTTTTGTATGATGGAATCTAGGGTTTACCTGGTGGTATTAATGGATGTATGTTGGTATTAGGGTTTGTATGATGATATTAAGGTTTGTATGGTGGTAATTATAGTTGTGTGGTGGTATTAAGGTTTGGATGATTGACTTTAGGGTTTCACGTGGAATTTTAAGGTTTGCATGAAAAAGGTTCGAAGGTTTGCATGGGGAGATTAATGTCTGCATGGGTATTAAATTTACGTGTGAAAAGTTGATTTGGGATGTAAGGGAGGAAGTAGAAGAGTTATTTGGGTGTTTGAATGTTTTGGGTGAAAAATAATACGTAAGACATTATAAGGGTATGGAGGTGATTGAATTAGGGTTTGGAGTGATTGACTATGGTTGTGGGGGTCAATTAGGGTATGTGGTGTTTGATTAGGGTCTTTGTGTTATCATGTGTATGTGGTGATAAAGTGTAATTATGATGGTGGAAATTATGATTTATGATTCGTGCATGTCTATGGTGAAAGCCTTTGAATAAGATACTTAAGATATTAATCACGTAAAGTGAAAGATGTTGAGCCGGGCCCAGACCGATCCACCGGCATAATAGTGGCCAGGTACTGCGGTAACCTGGAGATCGATCCACCGGCTTAATAGTGGCAGGGAATATTTCCCTCGCGACCGATCCACCGGCAATAATAGTGGGGGATCCCGAGCTCAACAAAATCAAACCCTATAGTTGCTAAGACATGAGAAAGATACTAATTACTTACAGTGGAACACCGTGCGAGAAGGGGCCAGACCGATCCACCGGCATATAATAGTGGCAGGGTATGTTACCCTCGCGACCGATCCACCGGCTAAAATAGTGGCAGGGTATGTTACCCTTGCGACCGATCCACCGGCTAAAATAGTGGGGTTCCCGTACTCGTATGGACTTGATAAAAAGTATGGTGTGAAATGAATTCTGATCAGAGATTAATTTAAAAATTAATCCAGTCTACAACTGGGCCTTCGTACTTTTACTTGGTTGATCATATGCATTTATGATTGTGTTCTTCTATTTTTCTGCATGGCTTATGTGTTTACGTGTTGGCCTTAGCGATCAAGTCACCTTACTCAGTACTGGACTCGTACTGATACTACCTTGGTTGATGGGTCCTGTGATGATCCACCGATGGTGGGGAGCAGACCTCTTGTGCAGGTTTAAGATCAGAGACTGTTTTGGGGTGGCAGGCCTGACTTGAGTGAGTAGGCAATCCGGAATTTGACCCATCGGGTTTTATCTTGTTTAAATGTATTTCTATTTGGAAGTTACAAGTGTTAATAAACGTTTATGCGTACTCTGATTTTGTTGTATGATCTTTCGAATCCTTTTTATGAATTGTTAATTTGAATTTAACGTAAATCTTTTCTTTAGCCTTAGCACTTGGTACTGGAACGGTCGGAAAGAACCGGTCTGGTACTAAGTGTGGCGGTAACATTCCCAGAATTCACAAGTTTTAAGTGTTTCTATTTTAATTGCTTCCGCTTTTCAAAAAAAAAAGTAGTGAATTTTGGGGTGTTACAAGTGTGCCCTTCTGACTTTGTGCAAGTGGGCGAGACATCAATCGGGGTTGTGTGTTGAGCATGTTTTGGCTCAAGTTCGAGAGTGTCGTGGCGGTATTTCAGTCTTTTTATGTGATT
Organism: Tamarix austromongolica; assembly: GCA_039764185.1. Classification (NCBI taxonomy): domain Eukaryota; kingdom Viridiplantae; phylum Streptophyta; class Magnoliopsida; order Caryophyllales; family Tamaricaceae; genus Tamarix; species Tamarix austromongolica. Next base: position 90,794,448 of record CM077816.1, on the reverse strand, counting down.
ATATTTCCTTTGTTATTTCTTTAGTATAGTATTTACATTTTATTATTCATTACTCGATTGATTATTTTAATTAACCTTTTTCGGTTGTAAGTTTAATTATCTTTTGGAAATGAATTACAATTCTTGATGCGTACTCTGATTTTGTTTTACAATCGTTTAATGCTTATTTAGAATTTGAATTGTATTGATTTATAATTGATTATTTATTTTCTTTAGCCTCAACACTTGGTACTGGAACGGTCGGAGAGAACTGATTCAGTACTAAGTGTGGCGGTAACATCCCCAGAATTCATGAGTTTTGATTTAAGAGTTTCTATTTTAATTACTTTCGTTTTAAAAAAAAAGTAGTGGATTTTGAGGTGTTACAGTAGCACTGGGTCGAATGAAAATAAAACATACGGTCAGACGGTGCAAAAGTTGCACGGCTGTGCGGCAGCGTATCTGAGCGTTGCACGACCGTGCACTCTGAAACTCTACAATAATCAAGGGGAAGGAGAAGGGAAAAGAGGCGGCAGTCGGTAGCAATGGCCGACGACGGTGAGGGAGAAGGTTGGGGCAACCTTGGTGGTCGTTCCACTGGCCAAAGGGCGGCTAGTGGTGGATTGGGTGGTGCTCAATGGTGGATTGGGTGTTTTGAATGTCAAAATAGGGAAGAAGGAGGAAGAATAAGGAGAAAGGAGAAGGAAGAAGATAATAAGGTTGGGGAGCTGATGGATGATAATACAATGAAGGGTTGGATGGGTATTTATACTAGTAAGGTGGCGTACCTTAGAGGAAAAAATGGTAAGGTGACGACATCGACGATGATGATTCTACCGAGAAGAAGAAGAAAGAAGAAAGAAAAGGATAGGGGGTGGTGATGGTTGGGAGGGACGGGAGTCAGGTAGAGGCACGAGGGAGTGATGATGAAGAAGAAAACATGCACGGGAGGAGAATGCAGGGAGAAGAAGGAATAAGAAGGTTAGCGAGGTTGGCAGGGCTGCAAAAATAGAGCATCGACAAGGAGAGTAGAAGAAGAAGAGGAAGAGGAAGAGCACAAGGGAGTGGTAGGGCTAGCAGGTTGATGGCGAGAGGAGCATGTGGGAGACAAGTGGAGGAAGGTGTAGAAGAAGCAAAACTCCTTGCACCACAAAATCGATGCAGGAGAAGAAGGAAAAGAAAAGAAAAAAAGGAAGAAAAGAAAAGGATAAAGAAAAGGAAAAGAGAGAAAGGTTAGGGAATTAGGATTGAATTAGGAATTTTGGGATTAGCCAAATAATTTAGATTAGTAAAAAATTTAGCGGGTTTCGATATTGGTTTACGAATTTTGATTTATCCAAAACAAGGTTTCGGTTTCGGCTAAAGTTTTTGGATTAAGAAATTTGGATAAGGCTAACAATAAGATTTATTGGGATTAGAATCAAATTAGGGATAATTACACAAGATTAGGTCAAGTAAATTATTTAGGTATTACAATATAAGTATGGAGACATGCGACGGGTGAGGATGTAGGGGGGTGGTGCATCTGAGGCACGAGGGATGGTAGAGAACAGTGGAGAGGAAATTCAATGAGGGGATGGTGGAGTGTTGGGGTGAAGATGGTAGGTTTCGTAGCATGATAATGGTAGTTGTGTGTGTATATGTTTGCGTGAGATGAAAATGGTAGGGGAGGGTGTGTGGTCGAGGGCCTCGAGGCAGGAGCAGCGTGAGATGGTAAGGGTAATGGATGATTATGGTTGCAGTAGAGGGTGAGGGAGATGGTGCACGTTGTAAGTCGTAAGAAGTATATAAGTCAAGTATTATGGCGTATGATGTAGGAGAAAGGAAAGAGAAGAAAGGAAAGGGAAAAGAGAAAAGGGAAAAAGAAAAAGAAAATGTTGTGGTTAGTATTATATATAGTTGATTAGCTAAATTAGGTAGGATTAGTGATAAAATTTACCGGAATTAAAATCTAGTTACGAAATATAATTTATCCGGGTGAAAGATTTTGGGATTAAGAACTTTGGTTGAGCCTAAAATAAGATTTTCTCGAGATTAGAATCGGATTAAGGTATTAGTGATATGGGATTAGGTTAAGTAAAGTTTTAGGGTATCATACTCTATCTTTTATTTTAAATGATTAATTTCTTATTTATGATTTTATTTGATAAGTACATAGGATAATTTAAGCAAGTAAAACGCAACCATATAGAAAGCAAAGATGTTATTAAGGATTTAAGTTCATATACCTCCTAAGGAACCTTGATATCATATTTTAGGCATGACTTATAATCTAGTGCTCTTTTATCTACCAAATTTTGTATATTTTCCTAAAATATTACTATTATCAACATACCAAAAAAATAAATTCGTAAATCTAAGGTATTCACTTGCAATAATAGTTATATCTTAAGAGTTACTAATCACAGGGCTTATAGAATCCTAATTTCACAAGTACATCGTAACTTTTCATATAAGACTCGTATGATTACCAAATTTAACATGCCTTCCTAAAATATTGTTATTAACAACATATATAAAAATAGTGTTATAACTCTAACGTTTCGTATATGTGATAATAATGTCGTTACTTTGAGGTTATTGTTCCCAAATTGAGCCATTTGCTTATTTTCTGGAACTATACCATTCATAACTACTTGAAATATTTCACATCATATCCTTAGAATATTTTAAATCACATAACAAACTAAAATACAAAAAATTTCATATTAAACCCATATCGACCTAAACGCCATTATAGGTAACTAAAAACCTTTACTTCATGAAAGCCTTGTATATTTGGTATCATTAGTTCCAAATCCTCCATTTATCACCATACATTTTAAATATACTCTTTTATCACTTATCATACTAGATAAAGTCCATGTGACAATGCTATATATCATAACAACTCGCTTACAAGTTTCTACATAATACTTATCGTACGACATCACATACTCCCACTTCTTACTCGTTTTTCATCATTTAATATCATATTCTTATATCACAACATTAAAAATATGCATTTAACAATATCGAAATAATAACATGATAGTACATATAGTCATATAAGGCATTTAACACAAACCCTAAGTAACAACTAGTATCCTTATAGAAAAAGACATCGGTCCCTAAACACATATCCCACCTCCTCATTAACTTCGAGTAAATTACCTAATAAACAATCAACAAAACACCATTATAACTTAACGATATAATTAATGAAGAGTTAATGTAAGGAAGATTTAATGAAGGGAGGGAAAATCAAACCAAACCAAGATAATGGCTTTGGTTAAGAGTTATGCAATAAAGGGAGCGAGTCAGTGGGAATTGTCAAAGGAAATTGGGGAGCAACGATAGTGTGTGCCATTGCTAAGCGGTGTGTAAAGGTTGAAGAGGGTGAATGAGGGTGGCGTGTTGTAATGGAAATGGATGAATGGAGGGTGGTAGGCTACGTTGATTTTGGTCAAAGGTAGGGAGTGTGGTTCAGTGGTTGGTGCCAAAGGCAGACGGTGCGTTATGGTGATTTTGGCCAAAGGTAAAGGGTAAGGAATGACGCTTTGGTCAGTGATTGGGGAGAGGGACAACTAAGGTTGCCAAATGTGCTGGGTGGTGGAGAAATAAGGGAAGGTTTGGTTGTTTTTGCTGAAGATGGTGGGGGTGTTTCGGTGGAACTTGTTAGTGGTATGGGTTGTTGTCTTAGCGGGAGTTGGTAGTGCATGTGAAGGAGGTGCAGCAAAGACGGACGATTATGGTTTATGGGGTGAGTTTAGTAGCAGGGAGAAGGAAGGAGAGAAAGGAAAGAAGGCTCGATCATCAGTGCTAATTTTGGCAGAAAAGATAGGGAGGAAGAAGGTTGGTTGAAGGCATTTCATGTGTTATATATATACACATGAACGCACGAGTGAGGCGTGATAGGGGTAGAAAAGTCATGGCCAACCCAAACACATTGAAGGAGGAGTTGATGGGGTATAGTGCATGTGATGGTGTCATGGCAGGGTAGAGGCATTATTTGGGGACAATGCTTCATGCTAGAAGAAAGGGAGAATAAAAGGAAAAAGGAGATCAACGGGTGGGGAAGAAAAATGGGGAAGTGATTGGATTTGGTTTTAGAATTAGAATTAGGTTAGAATAATATGGGTTAGGGTATTAGGGTAATTTAATTAACAACTTTTGGGATTATATTTAGGTTAAAAATAAATATTAATATCCATAATAGAGATTGGGGTTAAGTTAAAAATTAGAATTAAGGTGTTAGGGTAAGGTAGAAATATTAATTTATTGAGACTAGAGTTAGGTTGCAATATTAATTGCCAATACTAGGGTAATTAGGATGAGAAGAGGCTCAAATTCTAGAATAAAAATGGTAATAATGTCCGATATTAGAATATATGGAAAAATATATGGAGAAACGATAGTATGTCTAACCTTATCATTTATTCTTTTCTTTTTTCGTTTTCATATCAGGATATGTTTATTTTTCACATAAACATTCACTTTATCATATATAGTAAATATGTGCATGGCTCATGTCCGACAATCCAACTCCGTGGATATCTTGTTTGGATCAAAAACAAATACATGGTATTTTAACATTATTTTTAAACTAAAAAAATATCATCGGAAAAGAAAAGAAAAGAAATTAGACAAAAACCTTTTCCCCGCCTCTCATTTTTCGTTCTGCGTATTTGATTCACTAGAAAATAAGGACAATTTTTTTTTGAAGAAAATAATGATGAAATCAAGGTTAACATTTTTATTTTCCAGTAATTAGATAACAGTACGAAACAACGATAAACATGAAAAAAGTAGAAAAGTCCAGCCTCGCTACCGTCAATCAAGAAACCCAAAGTCTACGCAGGCCAAACTCACGCGCGCGCACCAGGGTTCCTTCGCATGCTATCGCTTCAGTTCACTGTAACCGTCCCAAAGGTCTTGACTCTAAACCATTTCTAAACCTTTCACGAATAATATTTCGGCTCGAAGAAACCAGAAGCAGACGGCTCTTGATCACACGCAACTATCATAAGGGAGGCGCTCATTGCGGCAATTCTACGAACAAATGGCGGGCTTACTGGTACAAGCTCCCCCATGTTCCGCCGAGCGGGATACAATCCCATCCACCCTTGATTTTACAAGAAACACGGCACAAAATGAGTAAAAAAAAAAAAAAAATCAAAGCTCAATGATGCGAAGCAAAGTGGAGTTCAATCACCGCAATCCAGAAATTTAATAGATGACCCTAAAATGGCGCAAGCGACAGAAGCAAAGATTGTTGGCTCAAGGCTCCGGTCCTTTTAACTCAAACCAGCTACTCTGATTCCTTCATCACCAAATATTCAAAAAAAAAAAATGAGAATTGCTACGTACAGGATTGGTCGGTATATAAATGAGACAATAGGCATGTGGAAGAGACGGAAGCGAAGTTTGGAAATTGATGTGAGGTTTAATCGACGTACCACATTGATTAACGTTCGGAGAGAATCGCCAACTAGACGAATAAATAACAAGGCACTAACAAAGGTAGAACTTACATACCTGGACGGGGCACATGGGCGATCAAGCAGGCCCATGGCCTAGGCCGGTGGCGACCATTGCACATCGGGCCGTGCACGGGCCTAACATCTCCCTATACGGGAGACTGTACGTCGTAATTTGTGGTAGAGAGGGCCTGCGCTCGCGCGGCCCTTGCCAAATTCCAAGCCAAACTTAATTGAGGTGTTTGGGGCTAGTCACATAATGAAAGTCCGCTACGCGAAAGTTGAATTATCGGGGTCACGTGCTCTGAAATAATGTACCCGATTTAGATGGTAACCTTTAAAGGATCAACCAAAAGATAGAAACAAAAATCTACCTGCGAAAGGGAAATCACATCACAGACAATGGCAGTCTCGTCACTTTTCTGTCAAGGTCAGGTTGTTATTTACCCTCGAAGCCAAAGAGCTATGAATTTCTACGCCTGAATAGCTCCACACTCGGATGCTTACTGATTATCGCATGAAGGACGATGCATATAACAGAGGCCCAAAAAGGTATTGCATGGGCCTTTGAGAGGTACTAGGACTTACATTATCTCATAGAGAAGCAGTTCTGGTCCACTCCATCGATCCGGGTCAGGTTATTTTGATAGATGATACTCTCAACCTACCACTGATAGATGATACTCTCAACCTACCAGCTTCAACAATCTACTGGTTGGTCTTTTAGCGTTGACATCGTATTTAAGATATCTATGCACCAAATGTCCTATTTCGTTGCCTTAGTGACTCGATCTCCAAAAGGCAGTTTCGACAAGCAAAAGTTTGAACCTGAGTTTTTTCCTCGAGCCCACTCTTTTATTTCATTTTGTAATGAGAAACCATTGCGCGACAAACAATGCGAAGGTTCATAATTCGGGATTCATCTTTAAATGAATAACTTTTCTCAGAGCACCGCTAAATTCCAATTACCGCTCGCGCAAAATTCTTTTCAGAGCTATCCAAGACATCATCCCTGCTTTGAGAAGCATTTTGTTTTAATGCTGTAAAACGGTTATATATCCTAGGTACGACCCATCACGCCCCCCAGTTGAGTTTCTTACTAAAGTTATAGTAGGGGCCGCGCGAACGCAGGCCCCCTCTACCACAAATTATGACGTACACTCTCCCACTTGGGGAGATGTTGGGCAGGCGCACTCCCAAAGTGCAATGGGAGCCATCAGCCCAGGCCATGAATCTATATGATCATTCATAGACCCCGTCCAGGTAAGTATGGTCTAAAGTTACCGGTCTCTCTCTATCTATATGCATTATATGGTCGTTTTTCTTTCACTGAGCGATATGGGAGTTGTTAAAGTTGTTTGACAGGTTGATTCCTTTTCTATTACATGTCTTTCTCTCACTAGTCCTTATGATATAAACTACTCATTCCTATTATGGAAACCAAGAATCCAAACACTCCTTAGCAATGATTAGGCTAGTTTGGTAACTGAATTAATATGATGTTAGACTATGGTAAAATATTAAATAGACCATGGTAAAACATAAAATATATTATGGTGAAACATTAAACATATTATGGTACAATATGAAGTATATTGTGATGAAAGACCAAGCATATTGTAGTGAACACGTAACAATAGAGAAAAATGAAACTACATAATGTTAGACCATGAAATATATTGAGATAAAACATTAAGCTTACTATAGTGGCACATGAAATATATCATAATAAAACATCAAACATATTATAGTGTAACAACATGAAACATCAATTATTTCACAGTGAACAATTAAACATACCATGATGAAACATAAATCATATCATGGTGAAATATAAAGTTTGTTTTATTCACACAATTACCACTGCTTAAAAACTACAGTGTAAATGTTAATCTTCTAACAATTGTTCATTTATTTACTTAAATACCGTTTTATATACTATGTGTAACACCCCCAAAATTCACTACTGAAAAATTTTGCTTAATTACAAGAAAATTAGTGGAAGGAAATTAATAAACCGTGAACTCTGGGAGTATTACCGCCACACTTAGTACCAGACCGATTCACTCATACCGTTCAAGTACCAAGTGCTAAGGTTAAAAGAGTAAATTACAATTTTATGAGAAACTTAAACATTTAAAAATCAGAGTAGCACAGTAAACAGTTTACGAGAGTAAAATCCAACAACGGTGATTACAAAATAACAAATACATTGAATTTTAAAAGAGACAAATTAAAACCCTAAAATTTACCGGATAGTACCTTACGCTCTTTCCCGAGAGCTCACTTGAATAACACCTAAATACAACTTGCAAGGGGTACTGCCCATTGAATAGGTAGGGGCCCCACGAAGGAAACCCTTTAGTACTACGGTACTGAGTAACCCTTTAAAAACAGGCACGCAATGTAACACATGAAATACTACTATATTCGTATATAACCATAGGTAATAACATGACATTCGGATCCATTTATTCGCACATCCAATAATTCAATCAGATATTAATAGCGTATACATAACATTCACTTCCATATATTCGCTTACTTAACAAGTCAACCAATATCAATAGGTCATAATGAGTAATTGATATATTCCGAGCCTTAAGGCCATTAGTCCATCATTAATCAATCATCTCAATGATTAGTATTTTCCATAAATTATTCACATCCAAATCAAATTTATTGAGCTCGGGACCCCCACTATTCTAGTCGGTGGATCGGAATATATATATATATATATATCATCCAGGGTAAAAACATCCTGGGCCACCATTATATCTGGTGGATCGATACTCATGAACATCATCCAGGGCAAAACATCCTGGGCCACTATTGTTTCCGGTGGATCGGTACTCATCATATAAATCAACTGGTCTCGGCTCATTAATCTTTCACTTGAACAATTAGTATTTTTCCTTTTTATTCAGCACAACAATTCTATTTATTTGCCTCGATAGGGAGATCAAGAACCCGAGACCATAGTTTTAAAAATCGGACCAGTCATCAAACCGGTCTCATAACTGGTTCACTAGTTTAGTGGTCGAACCAGTGGTTTGGACTGGTCGACCCAGTGGTACATTTTAAGTCAAAAAATATGAAATATATAGAAAATTAAACTCTACATAAATATGACCGGCTCCCGACCGATTTTTTGACCGATTTTAAGACCGGTTCACCGGTTTTCATTGGTCCGACCGGTTTTTGACCGGTTTTCACTGGTTCCGAGATCTTAAAAACCGACATATGAAATTTAACCGGTGACTCGATCGGTTCACCGGTTCACTGGTCCGACCGGCCGGTCCGGTCCGGTTTTTAATACTAGGCCCGGGACACAAAGGTACACTGATCGCATTGGTGCATAAAAGCTACTCAGTACCCTTCAACTAGTAACCCAGGGACGCAAAGGTACCCTGGTCGTACTGGTGCATAAAGCTAACTCAGTACCCTACCGACAATGAAAATAATGAGAAACCGCAGATATGAGAAATATGTTAGGGAAATAAAAATCCACCACTAGATTAGGTTGTAATATAATATTTATTTCTAAGTCATCCTTTAATCGTGAGAAAGAGATCGACCAAGTTGCACACCAAAAGCAGGTCTATACACCTTATATTACTTCCCTTAATTAATTAATACGACAAAGCGTCAATATTAATCCTATTAAATACTAGCAGTATAGCAGCAACAAACGGCTCCTATATTTAACTAGATTTAATGCATTAAGTGTAAGTGGAAGGTTGTCAATCTAAGTACCCATACTAGTACAAAAAGCATGTCTAGGTGTATCTCCTTTTCTTGACCCACACTTATCGAAACGTTTTACCACTTCGGTTAGAATCACAAAACGATTAGGTGAATTTTTATCTAACCTAGCTGCAATTTATACATATAAATTCTAGTATATTTAGATGCCCACCTAGCAGGCAAATAATCATACATACTGTCACTTATGAGGAACCAGAACAAGGCATGCACCAAATAAACTATACTTGACAGAATTATACATATAAACGATAGCAATTAACATAGAGTCAAGAAACAATCTCACGAAACAAAGAAAATAAAATTATAATTCAAACTATAGTCTAGGGTTTCAATTCATTCCCTAACAATAAATAATCAGTCAGCCATAATTATAGATTTAATTACACAGAAATATATATCTAAAATATAAATTAAAAATAAGAGAAAGAAATAACCGGAATTAATTTTGGATAAAATTAATTTTATCTGAAATAAATTCTACCGGTATAAATTTCCTTTTATTTTTATTCTCTCTCGGCTTTGATTTCAGTGTAACAATTCTTTTTCTTTTTCTTTTATTCTTGCTGACAGGGCTGACGGCTTGCGATGCTGTTTCCTCGTCGTCCTTCTCGAACTCCGTGTCGCTCTATTTCCGTGTGTCGTCCGTGCATGAGGCCACCTCCAGACGCGCCCTTCTCGACCTGCGGCTCTCCTCAGTCCTCAGCGTCGAGCCTTGAAGGCTCTCGCTTCCTCCTCCCTTTTCTTTGCGCCGCACGCCCTCTTTATATAATTTTATTTCATCGCTCCACGTATGCCCTACGGCTGACTTTTCTTCTCTTCCGAGCGGTGCTCCTTTTCTTCTGCCGTCATCTTAAGTCCCGTTCGGCGTCGTTTTGTGCGTTGTGTTCTTGGTGGCTCGTTTGGCTTCGTTTCCAGGCCTTTGGTCGTTGGTCCAAAGGTCTAATTTCTTTTCTCTTTTTTTTTTCTTTTTTTTAATTTAAAAACTATACCTGCAAAATAAAATTCAATAAATATTAATAAATAATATTTTATTCTAAATTTACTTAATTTATATCATTTTAGCTCAAATAATAATATTTATGCAAATTTTACCACTTAAGCATAAAACAATAATTATTCCCCTATATTAGTTAAATAAACTACCAAAAACTAATATTATAAGGGTATAAAATGTGTCAAAATATGAACTCATCACCACTCATCAGTAGCGTAAGAAAATTTTCTTTTAAAAAAATCGTTACCTATTTTTAAATGTAAGGGTATTTTAGTAATTTTATAAAATAAATATTTTATTATTATAATTAGTATTTTATTTATAAAATATTAATTTGGTAATTATGGTATTAGTTTTAGGTATAAAAGTTTGATTAGTGGGCCTTGTAAGTTTTAGAAGGATACCACTAATTTATATTTTTACTGGAATTCGGGTAACTTTTATACTTCCCTAAAAAGTCAAGCATTACATGATAACACATTAATATTTTTATGCCTGAAATATGTTTAAGCATGATTTATTATGATGTAATTATATGTTATTTATTGTACCATAAAAATTAGTAAAAAGGGCATATTATCATATGTAAAATATTTTGGATACAAAAGAATGGTGAAAATGATATTTTATAATTATGTATGAAATGTATGTGGAAAACAATAGGTTGAACATGCTTAGATATGTTTATGAAATAATAATTGTGGATGTGTGCTTTAGAGATAATTTGGTCATTTTGGATGTGTTATAATATTTATCTTGACAAGCATGTATGATGTATATTATATGTTGTTGATCATAAGATTATGTGCTTCTAGATGTATTAGATACGTATGTTAGGGTTTTATATGCAAAATCTTAAATAAGGGTAAAATTGTCATTTATTTTTTATTAGTTTAATTTTCATGATAAATAATTTAATTATTATATTTTAGCCTTTTTATGAAAATGTAATAAATAAATTGGATTTAGTAATTAAAGATGATATTAATGTGGTAATTTTGATCTCTGATAAACGAATATTTTTACATATTTTATACCCCTTTACTTTAAGATTTTTGTTATTTATTTGAATAATATGTGAGGTTATTTTTAATTATGTGATTAATTTATAATAATATCATATATTTAATTAATTTAAAGTTTAAATTTAATTTTTGTATGGGTTTTGACAACCTTTGATATTTTGACCATAACTTTCATGTCTGAACTTGGATTTAAGTGATTTAAATTTTTGTATAAAGATAATAACGAGGTCTAAAACTGTTATTTCTACTATTATTTCCTAAATAGGAGTGAAACATAGTCAAAATTTATATTAAAGTTAAGGGTAGGATTAGATGTGGATGATTAGGAAAGTTTGGAGTTATATGTACTATTAACTATTTATCATCATCATCATCTTTGCAATCTTAGTAGATATTGCATCAACAACCTACAGAAATAACACTCAACTCAAAAGATGGAAGATTGGGAAAATATAAAAGATTGAGAAAAGATATGTATTTGACTTGTTGACCATAATTTTTTCTAATATGCTGCAACAAAAAAAAAAGATATTCGAAGTGTGTGTGTGTGTGTGTGTATATATAGATATAAGAAGAGAAATATATAGGAAACATAGAAGGCATAAAAGAAGAGAGAATATAGGGCCAAAAGGAGCCTAAAAGAAAAACTCAATATTGTCGATCATCTACTATATACAATATTATTTTATTGGTTCTTATTTTGAATATGAAGTGTTATAATTTTATATTCAAATATTCTCAAATTCAATATTTTACATATATTTGATATTCTTTATTTAATTTGATTACTTTTATTTTAATTAATAGTAAGTTCTAATTTTATTTTACCAAGGATATGGTGAAACCTTATTCTTTATACTGATATATTAATTGATTAATATATTACTTAGTGTTTTATGCTATTGTTTTAGATTGTATATAATTAATAGACTAATCACCTTTAATTAACATTTAACAAGTCGAGAAAAGATGTGAGATCTAATTCTCCACTTTAGGTCAAATAGCATAAATAGGAATTAAAAAGGTTGTGAGAATAATTATATAATTTTTACAACAATAGGGAATGATAAATAATTAATTGAATCTAAAGCATTATCTTTTATTTAAATCCTTTGACTAGAGTTAATAAGACTAATAGTTGGCGATATGACTATGTAACTCGAAAGAGTGCATTAGTCAAATATTCTTGTTGAAACATAACTAGTAATCGAAAATTTAGGTAAGGAATTAATTAGTTATTATAATTGGATAGATATGGATCCAAATTCCTTGGTAATTTTTATTAATCAAATTGATCTTTATTAGCTTGTATTTATTTTAGTTTATATATTTTGAAATGCTTAATTTAGATTAATAATTATTTTTTTATTTTATTTTGATAGCCTTATGGTGGCGAGGGAAAAGAAAAATAGGGGCATGGGGAAGATGGTAGAGGGCAAGGCTCTACGAGAGGAAGGAAGGAACGAAGAGAAGGGGTGTGGCATGTGTGTGCGTATATATCTACATGCATGAGCATGGTTAAAGGGCGAAAGGGAAAGGGAAAATAGATGGGGAAACTGGTTGGTTTAGGCAAAAGTAGGTGGTGGTAGGGCTGGTGGCGCAGGGTTACAAGGGTTGCAGGGGATGGTTGGTGCAAGTTGGGGGAGTTAGTCACAAGATTCAAGAATGGAAGGGAAATGGGCCATGCAAGGTAGAAGGGCATGGGTTGTTTGGGGTTGAAGAGGAAAGGGAGACAAGCGGGAGGAATGTAGGGGTGTTGGGTTGTGTTTTGGATGGGGTGGGGCGAGGGAGAAGGAGAAGGAGGAGAAAAGAAAAAGGAAGGTGGGATGGCCAAGCTAGGAAGGGAAAAATTGAAAGAGAAAAAAAGAAGAAAGAAAGGTTGGTTGGGTTGGGCTGAGTTGGCCTAGGGAGAAAAAGAAAGAAAAGGGAGAGGGTTGGGCGCGGGGAAGGAAACAAAAAAGTAAAGAAGAAGAAAAATAAAATAAAAGAGAAAAGATAGAAAAAGAGAAAATGAAAAAGAAATTAAATTTAGGGTTAGAATTATAATTAGGTTAAATTTAGGTTTGAGGGAATATTAATTTTTTGTTTAGGTTATCCAATTTTTTTAAAAAATAAACTAGATAAAATTATCAATTTTAGTTTGATTTAAATAAAAAGGTGAAAGGTAAAATAATTATGATAAGTTATTAAAGAATTTATCTAAGTTGCAGGTCAATGATTAACAAAAATAATTAAACTAATAGTTAAGGGTTATGTTTTTAGATAAAAAAGGTAAGCATTTAAAATTAATGTTACGAAATTTTGAGGTATTACAAGTAGTATTAGAATATCGTTATTGTTTGTGATTTGGCTCTCAATCTTTTAGAGTTTTTTCATCTACAAATTTAGTTGGTGAATTATTAGGCTTGTTCCACATGAGTAGTTGTTATCGCTAAGAAAGCCTCATTTGATATATTGGTTTTAACTTTTCGAGAAAGTTACTTCTCGGGTCAAGGAAATAACTACTTGAGAATTTAATAAAAAAAAATATTTGGTTTACAATGAAAAAGTAGGTGAGGAATTTATTTATTTATTTATTTATTTTTAATAACTACATGTGAGATATAAAAATAATAAAACAAAGGATGTACTACCAAAGGTGTCACACGCTAATTACTTCATTCATCAACTAAAAAAATAGAAAAATAAAAATGAAGTTACGTTTACTTTTGTTTTCTTAAATTACTTCAAACCAAATAATTTAAATTTGATGCTTTTAGAAGCTGTAACCTCCCTAAGTAACATACTTTATTTGGTGTAAATCGGAGAAACATGTACGGAGCCTAAGAAATAAATTAATTGTTCGGGAAAAGCAGCACACTTATCTCCTTAAGAAGTAATTTGTTAAAAATTGTGAAACAGGACTAAGCTTGAAGAGTTGACTCATATACTTAACTACAACTTTAATTTTCCTAACCCATGAACATAGATGTCATAGAGAGACAAATCATAAGCCTATAAATTAAAGTACTTCAGGCAATTGGCACAAGTAGTAAGAACGTGATGTTGGAAACTACCAAGCATAAAGCTGAGTATTTCGTGCATGAAAATGGTAATTAAAGTTGGATCCAGGCGAGCACATAAAAGACAATAATACAACACAAAATACCACAATAATACAAATTATTGGGACTTTCTTGCTCTCCGTTTCATGCATACAAGCAGTGGCGAAGCTAGGAACACGAATGCACCAAGTTGAAGGTGAGACAGTGAGAGGGGGTTGTAATTGTAAAAAAAGAAAAGTAATCCTAAAATATAAGTAATGCCTATGCTTATAGGCTCCATTTTAAATAAATAAAATCTTTGCTGAGTGGTTTTTGGCCAGATGACTATCAAAAAGCTTTTTAAAAACCTCCTGATTTGTCATAATTAATATTCTTATAAAATTTTCATTTGTAATCCTAACAGAATTTATCTTAATTATAAATTTCCATCAATATCGTTATACTTTTTGACTTTTATCCTGTAGAAAAAATTGGAAACAAGATTCAGACAGAAGTCCACTTTCACACATAACTACTTCAATTTACTTCACAAGGTAACTTATGGACAGTTGCCTTCAGGGATACGATAGTTCGCGACCCTCCCAACTTTAGAAAGCTTTGCTGAGTGGTTTTTGGCCAGATGACTATCAAAAAGCTTTTTAAAAACCTCCTGATTTGTCATAATTAATATTCTTATAAAATTTTCATTTGTAATCCTAACAGAATTTATCTTAATTATAAATTTCCATCAATATCGTTATACTTTTTGACTTTTATCCTGTAGAAAAAATTGGAAACAAGATTCAGACAGAAGTCCACTTTCACACATAACTACTTCAATTTACTTCACAAGGTAACTTATGGACAGTTGCCTTCAGGGATACGATAGTTCGCGACCCTCCCAACTTTAGAAAGCTTTGCTGAGTGGTTTTTGGCCAGATGACTATCAAAAAGCTTTTTAAAAACCTCCTGATTTGTCATAATTAATATTCTTATAAAATTTTCATTTGTAATCCTAACAGAATTTATCTTAATTATAAATTTCCATCAATATCGTTATACTTTTTGACTTTTATCCTGTAGAAAAAATTGGAAACAAGATTCAGACAGAAGTCCACTTTCACACATAACTACTTCAATTTACTTCAAAGGTAACTTATGGACAGTTGCCTTCAGGGATACGATAGTTCGCGACCCTCCCAACTTTAGAAAGCATTAATTTAATTTGGACAGGGACCGCGCGAACGCTGGCCCCCACTACCACAAATTATGACGTACGCTCTCCCACTTGGGGAGACGTTAGGCAGGCACCCTTCCGCAGTGCAATGGAAGTCACCGGCCTAGGCCATGAGCCTCCGTGATCGCCCATAGACCCCGTCCAGGTAAGTATGAAACAAAGTCGTCAGTCCTGCCTTCTTTATAGGAATTCAGCTGATCATCTTGTCTTCAGCTACGATGTGGGAATTGAAACCGCTGCTCATACGGTTATGCCTTCCTCTCCTACCGCCCTCCTGTTTCTTTTGTCGTTTTTTTTTCCCTAATAGACTGGTTCGGTTTGAAAAGACACATCATTGCAGAACCGAATAGATTGATTTCTCTTGGACAGACGCTCTTAGCCCTTTGTTTACGACCTCCTAACAACATAATACTTGATATGATCTCCCACTTATTTAAAAAGTCCAATCCTTCTACTTGTTCTTCATTTGATTCTCCCATTGCTTTCATTGTTGGTTCTTAAACCCATGATTGGACAAGGCCTATATCCCTTTCCCACAAATTGGATTAGGTTAGGTGTAAGATCGAGAATAGAAGGACTTGATGGGGGCAGATTTTAAGCCTTAAAATCTCATATCTCTGTATAAAATGAGACTAGTATATGGAGTTATGAACAATGAAGTTGGTATAAGAAATGATAATGTTTCTCAATTATTTGAAGAAGAGCATTACGTTATTATTATCTTATTGAATTAAAAGCATGTTTTAGTATTGAGAATATGTTTCTTAAATCCTAATTTAATATCATTTGGCAAATTATAGATATGACCGAGAAGAGAAGGATGGTTCAAATAATTGAAAAATCATCCTATCATCCCTACCATGAAATTAGAAAAGCATAATATAAAATATTTTCACGTAATATTAATTAAGTCTAGAAAAATATAATATTTAAAAAAATCAGATTTCTTAAATATTGATTATGTTATTTTTTATGGATGGAGTCTGTCGTGACCCACCATCTAACTCAGCTAATGCCACAAGAACATTGAATACAAGGTTTTTCAAATTAAAGTTGTGTATGTCATCTGCCTCTATATGAGTATTAATTGGTGTTGCCGGTCTAAAGAAGACTTCACGTCTTCCCTTAATATACTAGAGAAATACGCATAATTTATTTAAATTTTACCCAATAAACAAGCATTTCTTCCAGTAAGTTTGCAAGTAATTAAGAAATTTATACTATATATAAACTTCTAATGTTGCATCATTATTTCTTTTTTTTATATCTTTTTCCTTATTTGTTGAATTTGTTATTTCATTTTGGTTGCTACAGATGTTGCTAAACCTTATCATCAAGACCTCCATAATTACGATTGTCAACAACCACAAATTCCCTAGCCTATCATTTCACTTATCTATTTTAGAAAAAAGTAGAATATGTTGCAACATACACTTATTGCATAGGACCCAAGCGTAAGACCCCTCCTGCAAGGAATTCCCACAAAGCCTTGCCCTAACTGCATGAAACTCCATTGCATCCCATCTCCACTCCAGCCCTTCTAGGGATGGCAACGGGGCGGGTCGGGGACGGGGACCCCATCCCCATCCCCGAACCCGATAAGGAAAATAATCCCCGAACCCGACCCGATCCCCGATATTTTTTTATCGGGGATTCCCCGACCCGATCCCCGCGGGGATCAAGTCCCCATACCCGACCCGATCCCCGATCTATTTTTAATCCCCGATTTATTCCCCGTTCATAAAACCCGACCCGATCCCCGAAACCCGACTTTATACCCGATCCCCGATCTCATCCCCGGTCCTCAAACTATTTTTTTATATTATATTTTTAATTTATATTCTATAAAAAAATTTATATATTATATATATATATATAATTATATAAAAATATATATAAAAAAAATTTCGGGGCGGGTTCGGGGATGGGGACCCCAAACCCGTCCCCGCCCCGTCCCCGAAAAAATC
This sequence comes from Tamarix austromongolica, assembly GCA_039764185.1. Taxonomy (NCBI): domain Eukaryota; kingdom Viridiplantae; phylum Streptophyta; class Magnoliopsida; order Caryophyllales; family Tamaricaceae; genus Tamarix; species Tamarix austromongolica. The sequence goes on along the minus strand of CM077816.1, from coordinate 90,776,996 downwards.
CCCGTTAAGAATCCCCGAACCCGAACCCGATCCCTGAATTCTCTCCCCGAACCCGAACCCGAACGGGGAATCCCTGACGGGGCCCCGAACCCGCGGGGAAAATTGCCATCCCTAAGCCCTTCCTTATTCTTCACCCATCAGCTGAGCCCAACAACACCATTCACCTATTCGTTTGACCACTACATCATTACAACCACGTTTCCAACCATTTATTAGCAACACCAGTTTTATGGGTTGAGTTTGTGCAATTTTAATACTCCAAATTAAATATTAAGATGTCTAAATTATTACACATTTTATGGTTCATGATTTCAATATGTATGTGAAAAGTTATGGTTAAAACATTGCAAGTGTGCATATCTATCAAATTTTGCCAAGTTTAATGCAGCCTTGAGGTTGGGCTTGTTTATTTTTTATGTTAGGGTTGGTTTTTTGTGACTCTAATTAGTACATGATGTTTATTGATATTTTTAGGGGAAATTCAATAAATAATATGTTACCATTTAGATTGATATAACCTAAGTTGTGATTGATGAAAGTTTTGTTAAGTTTAGAAATTTTACTTTGAAAATTCTTCACTGATTACCCACTAATCATCGTGAGCAGGGTTAGTTGAGAGTTATTCATGTTTACAAGGAATAATTAAAGAATAATTAATTGAATTAAGGTTAATGGGGGATTAATCATGATTATACATAAAAGGATCAAATTAGCCCTATATGGTAAAGTGATGAATACGTGAATAGTAAAAGTCAAACATTGACCATTATCGTTGACTTTTATCTAGATTTTGACTTTTCTTATTTTTTCTTAATAACCATTATTTATTTATTTTTAAAAATGTCATACGAGCATATTTTGTAATTTTGACTCGGATATATCTAATATTTTAGCTTATTTATCTCATATATGGTCTTTTGGGATTAAAGGTGGTTATTTTGAAAATTGTTAACCAAAGTTTGGCTTTGAATTTTTGTAGTGAATAGTGTTTTCCTATAAAAGCTCCTATTTGATTTGTTTTGGTATCCTTATTGGTTTTTCTCTTTCAACTTGATCTTTTATGGCCTCAAAGCTGAATATTTGGTCTTTTAAGGCACTTTGAGACGTTTTAAAGTAATTCCCCTTTGTTAATTATGGTTGGTCTTGTTTTAGTGTTATTACCTTGGATTTGGTTTGTTTGATTAGATTATAATTGGAGTTTTATATGATCTTGGATGATTAATTTGTCTAAGTGTTGATTAAATGAGAATATGCCATCCTTATTTTACTTATAGTTGGTTTTAGATTTGACCATTGACCAAACTGTTGGTAGTTGGCTTTAGATTTGGACTGTTTGATTAAATTATAATTGGAGTTTTATACGATCTTGGATGATTAATTTGTCTAACCTTATCCTTTCATGTCTAGTTGATAGTTGTGACCTTGGGCGGTCAAAGTCTTGTTGGCTTGATTTTAATGTTATGTTAGATATTGGGATAACGCCCTCTTGGACCCCACAACAAGTATGACAGACCATCACTCAGTCCCGCCCAAGGCATCATGGGCATTAAAGTTATTATAGACATCAACTCCTCCATGCACAAACTCAGAAGGGATCACTGCTTGTGGGAATGAGTAGTGCCCATGAAAGGGGTGATCAGTACGCTACGTACCGACTACTGAGTAAGGTAACCATATGGTTAAGACCATGCAAACATGAAAAAGGTAGGTAATGCACGCAGTAAGTAATTCCGGTTAATCATAATCATTAGAACTTAGGCTATTAATTCCATCTTCACACAACTCTCAATTTATATCCATGCGAGTACAGGAATCCCACTATTATAGCCAGTGGATCATAAATACCCAGGACATGACACTTTTGGCCATTATGATTTGCTTGTGGATCGGTCTCTAAGGCAAAGTGCTCCTTGCCATTATTTTTACCGGTGGATTGGTCTAGCACCGACTCATATGGTGTTCTACTATGAGTGATTAGTATCTTTTCCATGACTTGTTATTATTTAAGGTTTGGTTTACTGAGCTTGGGATTCCCCACTATTATAGCTGGTAGATCAAAAACACTTAGGGCATAACACACCTAGCCACTATTATTCGTCGGTGGATTGATCTCCTAAGCAAAATGCACATGACCACTATTCTCGTTGGTGGATCGGTCTAGGCTTGGCTTAATAACCTTCCACTTTAAATGATTAGTGTTTTATTCATATCTTATTCAACAAGTAATTTATTACTAGAGATGCATGCCCCACTGTACTTCCCATTATCATCCTCCTCACTCAGACTCCCTGAATAACCTTATCCCATATCTTGGAACTTCTATATTCCCTAGGACTCCAAGAATTCTTTCTCATCTTTTTCATACGCAACATGAAATCCAAAATCCCCGCACATCTGGGTCAATACCCACTTTCCCATTCCTCCACCTAAGCCCACTATCGCCTACTAGGGTTTCTCATTAGAAACCCTAATCTGGTCTATGTGGTCCTAATATATATTTATCATGCATGGCCCATGATCCCTTTGATTCCAACACCATCACTCCACTCAAACCATATCCAACATCATAACCCTACTCCCCATCTTTCACATGTGATAAGAAACCCTGGTTAACCACCCCAAAACCCTAATATTCCTCTTTTCTTTTACACCATCCCTTCGCTCACACACTCCATCCTCTCTATCACTTGACTCATCCCTCTTCATAAGACACCCTCCTACTATCAACCCTTACTCCAACCAATCATCATCAACCTTTTTACACACACTCCCTGTTTAGGGTTTTCCCCAAAACCCTAGTTAAGCCCCCATGCACACTTCTACCAATCCACGTACTATCTTTCACCTAGGGACTCCAATCACCCAAAGTACTTTCCCCTCACCATGATTAAACCTTAAACCACTTTCTTCTGTGTAAAATTTACCCCCGTGTAAAGGCTAACCACCCAATGCAAGCCTTATACTTCCTATGCAAGGTTTACTCCAACCCTTCATTTTATTATTACTATCCCTTTATCTTTTCACCCATATATCATAAGCTACTTAGGCCTTTTCCATTCCTTCATAATCACCCCACCCTCTTTATTTCTTTTAGATCTCCACAACCTCATCATACCACTTAAGACCTCCTAACATGCATGTCACATTATAACAACTATACATAAGAGCATGTCATTAAATACAAGTCATATCATACATATCATAACTCATATACAACTTACATTAGCTCCATGCAAAGTAAGCTGCCCTACGCACATTTTAGTCCATACTCACATATAATACATAGTACATATCAAAACACCCATGAGCACATAAAACCTACCAACTAAGCATTGACCATATCCTTACCTAATAGGATACCGAGCTTTGAGCACGAAACCTGCGCCTCCTTATGGGAAGGGTTTGTGTAATCTCCCAAAATTTTAAAAGCCTAAAATTTAATAAATAACTTTTATTTGGTATAAATTAGCTTTTAAATCTATTTGATTTAATTATTTTATGGATTTTGAGTATATAAAATTGGATATAAATATTTAATAAATTAAAATAAATATTTTTTATTTTATCATACTCTTTTTATTTAAATAATTTTTCAAACCATTATTTTACTAAAATTATCCTTTTTAAACCCATATATTTAATTATATTAAATTAAATTATTCAATAAATTTATTACCCAAAAATATTGCATTTTATTATTCTATAAATTAAATTATTTTATTTTATCCCATTTCCCTTTCCCTTTTCCTTTTTTCCTTTTCCTTCTCCCTTTTTTCTCCATTTTCTCCTTTCTTTCTTTTTCCTTTTTCCTTCCCTTGGGCCGTCAGTACCTCGGCCTGCCTCTCCCCCTCGTGTCTGGGTCGTAGGCCCGCTCCTTCTCCTCCCTCTCCTTCTCCCATGTGCGACACTCGTCCGACCCAATACCCTCCTTTTCTTTCCTTCCTTCTCCCCCGATCGAGTCGGCCCACTCCCCTCTTTCCTTCGCCCAGCCTGCACACAGCCTCCCCCTCCTTTCTTTCTTCTTCTTCCTTTCTTCAACACTACACCCGACCACCTCCGTCATCTCCGGCCGCCCCACCTGCAACCCTCCTCCCCTACTGCTCTCCTTATCTCTCTCTCTCTCTCGTCATTTTTCCTGCCTCACCTCGGCCCCACCATCTCTCTCTCCCCTCGCCCATGCCCTACCATTCCCCTCCTTTCCCATTCCCTCTCCATACAACTCCTATGCTCAGATGCTCCTACCACCCCGCCGCCTCCCTACCAAGTGCCCCTATCCCCTATTTTCTCTCTCTCTTCTTTTTCTTCTTCCCTCCCGACCTCATTTTGCCATTTTTGAGCCTCCCATGCCCTTCCCCGACCTTTTTTCTCCTCCCATCTCCCTCCCTGTTTTGCTCCACCTCCCCCATTCCGCCGCTGCCACCGCTGCACTAGCCACCTGCACCATCACACCACCTCTCGAGCCACCCTACAACCCCCTTCTTCCTCCCATCTCCTTTTTCTCTTCTTTTTTCCCTTCTCAACAGCCACCTTGCGCCCCCTCTTTTCGCTGTCGTTCCGCTGCCTCTGTCACCACCTAAGCCACCAAACCAATCCCTGCAATCTCCTCTACCACCTCCATACCCCCTTTGGCCAAAACCAGCACATGTAAGCCTTCATTTTCTCCTTCCCTTTTCCTTCCTTCTCATCCCAATCCACCTCAGTAGCCACCTTCGCAGCCTCATTGCCATCGCCCTTGGCCACTATCAACCCATCCCTGACAACCACCTACACCCCCTCTTCACTCATGCACCCTTCCCTTGCCCTAAATCCTCCCCCATCTACCCTCTTTCATAGCCCCAAAACCCTAACCCAAAAACACCACTCCCTCATTCCTTTCTTGCCATTTCGAGCCCCTCCCCCTCATTTCTTTGCATGCATCATGAGTTGCTGCATTTCTTGTTTATTTGGTTAATAACTTTAAGGTATAATAATATTTTAAGTTAAGTATTTCATTAATTAAGTATTATAAAGTCTTATGCCTTTGGTTTTCTTAATTCTAATGTGATAAATATTTATATTATTTTTAGGTATTGGTTTTGCTAATCAAAGTTTTAATATTTAAATGTAATACCAGTAAGGTTCTTTTTTGCGGCAATTAAGGTAACTATTAAACCCCACTTAAACACATGAATAAACGTATGTTAGCACATTAGGCTTTTTAATATGTTATTATGCTTGAGATATGTTGTTTAATATAATATATGTAGTTTCTTGTGTTGATTAATAAAAAGGAATCACGTTAGATTATATATTATGTATGGAAATATTGCATAAGGTAAGAGTCTGGTTATTAATGAAAATGTTAAGTATTTATCCATATTGTATTATGCTATTGTGATCTTTAATGCATAGTTAATATTATTGAGAGCCCTAGGGGTATTTTAGTAATATGTACTGTGCAAGAATGTGGCCTAATATATGTGGGTGCTAATAAATATTATATTAAATATAATAGTTGGAGAGTTGGATAATGAGAATGGGGTATTAATATTAATATTTCATGTGGTGATGATAACTTAATATAAGTGGAGTAATAAGGGGTAAAATGGTAATTTGTGAGTGAAAAGGGTAAAATGGTAATTTTAGAAGTAAGGGGTAAAATGGTAATTTTGGAGGCAATGGGCGAAATGGTAATTTGCAAGTGAAAAGGGTACATTAGTAATTTTGGAGGTAAAGGGGTAAAATGTTAATTTTGTAATTATAAGGCAAAATGATAATTTTATAATTAAAAGGAAAATGGTAATTTTGTAATTAAAGATAAAATGGTAATTTCGGATGTAAAGGGGCAAAATGGTAATTTGCAAGCAAAGAGTAAAACGGTAATTTTGTAATTAAAGGGCAAAATGGTAATTTTGGATGTAATTGGGTAAAGTGGTAATTTTATAAGTGAAAGGATGTTATGATAATTTTTGGAAGTTAAGGGGTAAAATGGTAATTTTGAAAGTAAATGGCAAAATGGTAATTTTGTAAATAAAAGGGTAAAGTAGAAATTGGAAAGGAGTAACTTGGTAATTATAATAATAGAGAAGGGCAAGGTGGTAATTATAATAATTGAGAAGGGTAAAATGATAATTTAATAAAAGAGAAGGGTAAATAGATAGTTTAACAAAAGAGAAGGGTAAAATGGTAATTCGGTGTAAATGAAGGTAAAATGATAATTTAATAATGGAGAAGGGTAAAATGGTAATTATGATAATAGAAAAGGGTAATTTGATAATTTAACAAACTAAAGGGTAATTTGATAATTTTGATAATGGAGAAGGGTAGTTTGGTAATTATGATAATAGAGAAGGGCAATTTGGTAATTTAATCGACTAAAGGGTAATTTGGTAATTTTGATAATGGAGAAGGGTAAATTGGTAATTTAACCAACTAAAGAGTAATTTGGTAATTATGATAATAGAGAAGGGTAATTTGGTAATTTAACCAACTAAAGGGTAACTTGGTGATTTTGATAATGGAGAAGGGTAATTTGGTAATTATAATAATATAGAAGGGTAATTTGTTAATTATAATAAAGGAAAATGGCAAATGAGTAATCTAACCAACCAAATGGAAAATATGTTAAGTGTAACAATTATGAAGCGTAGTCGGTGACCTAATATGTATGGGAGATAACTTAGTAACCTAAATCGAGCAATGGGTAATTTGGTAATTATGCAACAAGGAGGGTAATACGGTAATTTGTCAAGTAGGTAAGGGATGACTTATCAATTATATAAGTAAGGGGTAAGTGAGTAATTTGTATCTAATATGTCTTTGTGATAGTGGAATTTCGTAATATGACTCAAATAACGTTGAATAGAAATATAAGAGTATTTGATAACTAGTAAGTATCACAAGAACGAATCCTAATTCGAAATTAGATGAGATTATGATGGCCTTAATGATTCTTCTATGTTACCTTGGATAACCGTTTGAATAAGAAATATATAACGATATTAGAACGAATGAAAGTGAAAAAGTATCTGATTGTTGTACTTTTGTGATCACCTTAATTAAGACACTAATACTTAAAGTGAAATACCTCGAGATCGGGAATGGTGGCTCTTTAGGGGTCGCTGCCCTAAAGACGTGGTTTAGCCCACGATTATTCTGGTATTTACTGGTGTACCTTTGTGCCCCAACCAGGCCCTATATCTTACTCTATCTAGCTCTACGAACCTATTTAAGGGGTATATATACTTATAGATTAGGTGTCCTTGTCGGTAGGGTACTGAGTTAGCTTTATGCACCAATACAATCAGGGTACCTTTGCGTCCCTGGGTTGATAGTTGAAGGGTACTGTGTAGCTTTTATGCACCAGTGCGACCGGTATACATTTGTGTCCCGAGATCTTGATCTCCCTATCGAGGCAAATAAATGGAATTATTGTGTTAATTAAAAAGGGAAAACACTAAGCGTGAAAGTGAAAGACTAATGAGCCGAGCCAAGTTGAATTATTTTATGAGTACCGATCCACCGTATATAATAGTGGCCTAGGAGGTTTTGCCCTGGATGATGTTTATGAGTACCGATCCACCGGATATAATAGTGGTCTAGGGGTGTGTTGCCCTGGATGATGTATATTTGTATTCTGATCCACCGGCTATAATAATGGGGGTCCCGAGCTCAATAAATTTGATTTGGTTGTGAATAAATTATGGAAAAATACTAATCACTTATAGTGGAACACCATGTGAGTGGGGGCCAGACCATTTCATCAGCGAATAATAGTGGTCAGTAGTGTTCTACCCTGGAGACCGATCCACCGGCAATAATAGTGGTTAGGAGCGTTCTGTCGTGTATGTATTCCGATCCACCGGCTATAGTAGTGGGGTTCTCGCACTCATACGGATATTTATAATCCGATATGATTGATAATGATGGACTAAGGGCTAAAGGACCAGAAGAATCGATTGTTCTTTATGGCCTATTAATATATGATTGATTTGTTAAGTATATGAATGTATGAATGTGGATATTAAGTGTTTCCCTTTCATTATGTATGTATGTAGTATCATGTGTTGCATTGCGGGCCTGCTGTTAAGTGTGTTTTAAAGGGTTACTCCGTACCGTAGTATTGAAGGGTTCCATCCGTGAGCCCCCTACCTATTCAATTGGCAGTATCCCTTGCAGGCCCTTTTCAGGTGCTATTCAAGTGGGTCCTCAGGAAAGAACGTAAGGGACTATCCGGAAAGTCATAGGGTTGTACTCTTCCCCCTTTAAAATTCATGGTTTCAATGTATTTGATGATTTGTAACCACCACTGGTAGATTTTATTATTGTAAAGTGTTGTGTACACTACTTTGATTTAAATATGTTTGAGTTTCTCGTAAGTTATACTTTTATCTTTTAGCCTCAGCACTTGGTACTAGAACGGTTGGAGTAAATCGGTCTGGTACTAAGTGTGGCGGTAATATCCCCGGAGTTCACATTTTTATTATTTTACTTATGCTGATTATTTTAATAAAATGAAATTTTTTAGTAGTAAAGTTTGGGGGTGTTACAGTTTGGTTCACCTATAAAAATAAAAAACTAATATTAACTTTCTTCTTACTCCTCCTTTTTTTTCTAACTAAATAGTAGTAGAGAGATTAATAATAATGATAATGATGATGATAAGGAGGAGGAGGAGGGTAATAAGGTTAGTAATAGTAAAATATTTAAAATCAATTATACTAAATAAAAATAAGGGTTAGGGCACAACCAAAGAGGATGTGACAACTAAGTGGTGGCAGCGGCGGCAACGCATGGTAGTAGCAATGACTACAAAAGGGTGGTGGTGATAGAAAATATAGGATTTTGGGGTTGGAAAGGAGAGGGAAGTGGGATTTTGTTGGGTAGTAGGGTTCTTAGGTTAGAAGGGGTTGTGGTGGTGGTGACCCACGGCTACGATACAAGCGGCAGTGGTGGTGGCCAAAAGTGGAGGAGAGGAAATAAGGAGGAAGGAGGGGAGAAAAAGGAAATGGAGGGTACATGGAGGTAGAGGGAGGATTTTTGGGTAGAGAGAGAGGTAGTGAAGGTGGTAGTTGTGGCAGCGTAAAGAGCAGCGAAGGGTGTAAAATGGCAGCTCGAGCTGCCCACTTTGCATCGGTGGGGAGAGCAAAGGAGGGAGAGTTAGAGGCGGGGGAGGTCACGTTTGGTAAAGGGTGGTGTAGGGAAGAGTGTGGGTGACAGTTTGGACTGCGGTGCAACACGACGGCAGCGGTGGCTGCGTCTAAAGGGGCAACGAGAGAAAAAGGCACGGGAAATTTTGGGCAAAAAAATATAGAAGAAGAAGGGTGAGGGAGATATTTTATAGGCATAAGGGAGGAGAAGAAGACAAGAGGAAATGAGGAAAAGGGAATGGGGGGAGCACGTGGATGCCGATCGGCGGTGGCAGACCTGTGCAGGTTCATAAGGGCAGGGTTGGGACTTTGGTAGGGTTGTAGGGGGTTAGGTTGTAATACCCCAAAATTCACTATTTTTTTTAAAGCGGAAGAATTTAAATTAAAACCCGTGAATCTTGGGGATGTTAGCGTCACACTTAGTATCAAACTAGTTCTCTCCGATTGTTTCAGTACCAAGTGCTAAGGCTAAGAAAAGATTAACATTAAATTCAAACCAAGAGTTCATAAAAGAACTAGAAAGATCATAACATCGAAAATCACAGCACGCATAAATAATTATAGTTCATATCCAAAAGATAAATAATCTTAAAACTGATAAAAGATTCATTTAAAATACTCAACACTAGTTTGTAAATCAAAAATGATAAATCTGATATAAAAGAAATAACAAACGAAAATAAATCACATAAAGATTAAACATGACCATGACACTCTTGAACTTTGAGCAAACCACAAGCTCAACATTCAGCCCTGACTGATGGCTCGCCCATTTGCACAAAGTCAGAAGGGCCTACTACTCGTGGGAATGAGCAGCACCCATAAAAAGGATAATCAGTACACTTCGTACTGAGTAAGGTAACCGAGCACTAAGGCCAACACACAAGTACATAAAATCATGCGGAATAATAAACAGCTTACAAACATTCAAACCCACACATATAATATACAAAGTCATGCAGGATAATATACATCTTATAAGCATTCATGCCCATGCATAAATGCCTAATTAGTCCAGATTAATTATTTAATTAATCTCTTATCAGAAATTGATTCACACCATGCATTTTTATCATATCTATGCAAGTATGGGAACCTCCCACTATTTTAGTCGGTGGGCCGGTCACTTGCGGGACATCAGGTCCACACTACTATTATTCGACGGTAGATCGGTCACTATTTGGGTAAGAACCCTAACCACTATTCCTAACCGGTGGATCAGTTCGGTTCCTGCTGGTATAGTATTCCACTGTAAGTAATTAGTATCTTTTAAGTGCCTTAGCAAAACTCTGGTTTGTGTTTATTGAGCTCGGGATCCCCCACCGATAAACACATATTCTTATATATTTTATACCCTTTTATTTTATACTTTTGGTCACTTATTTTAGTAATATGTGAGGTTATTTACATTTTTATAATTATGTGCTTAAAATATAATAATCTCATATATTCAATTTATTTTAAGCAAAAAGATGAAAATTCATATGTAATTTGACAGCATGCAGTATTTTAGCTATAACTTTCACGTATGAACTCGGATTTAGACTATTCAAATTTCTATGTAAAGCTAAAATCAGGATATGAAATTCTTATTTCTAGCAATTTTCTCTAAATCTAGACATAGAATTGGAAAATTGAACTTAAAGTTACAGCTGAAGTATTTTACATAATAAAAGTTTGGTAGGCATGATTTAATTAGTTACTATTATTGTTCCTTCTTTGCAGATGCCCCATTAGCAACACTACATGTGGGTCGGGAACTGAAGAGACACGCACCAAGAAATTAAGTATGTAACTAATAAAATGTAAGAGGTTTAAGTGAAGATTAAATGATAAAGAGAAGATCAAGGAAATAAAGGAAATGAAGCAAAACGTAATAGTTTCACATAACAACTTTCCTTAAATATTGTAAGACTTACAACCAAAGAAGAGAGAGAGAGAGAGAGAAAATGTCTCATGCACTATATATATATATATATACATCTTAATACACATAAGAAGAGAGGAACAAGGCCGCCCACCGAAGTACAGAAAGAAATTCAAAGCCTCATTGAAGAAATAAGAAGCCGATAGCCCTTTTCTTTTTAATTTCTTATTCCCTACTCCTCCCCGCAAGTAGATTAGGGAGCATTAAATTTAAGTCTATAAATTATATAAATAGAGGGATTAGCCATAGTAATCGAGCGGGTTCGTGATCTTACGGAGAGTAACTGATCTGTTGGAGGAATCCTCACCAGTGCACTTCGACCGGAAAGTTCTTGTACCTATTATAAATTTCCTTCTTTTATATAATTCTTTACTTAAATTTTAATGTATTCCTAATGAAACTTGCGTTCTACATTACATTTAATTAGCCATGCTTTATTAAGCTTGAATTTTTATTGTGCGTTATTATTTAAGATATTAAATAATTGAGTTTTTGATATATAAATTATATTTGCGATTCGCGTATAAATTCTTGTCCGATATATGAAATCTGATCAATTTCTAGGATAAGGGTTGTAGCTATCCGGTTAATTCTAGCAGGGTAGTAATTAATCGGAACAAGTAGCACTTAATTTAATTCGGGGTCTTCACGAGTAATTGAATTGAATTAAAATATAATTTATTCTAGTTAATTTGAGAATGCGGGGTTTTTAATTTGGCTAGGGCTAATGAGTTTCCTTAGAACTTAATGCAATTAATTTATCTCTGGGTTAATTGAATGGTAAATATTAATTTACAGAGATTAATTAGTATTAGGAAAAACGCGGGAGTTAGCCTAATTAGACAATATCTGGAGTAGGGAGAGTTAGCGGGTTAATTCTTTACGGTTAGCCTATCAAACTTAATTATTTAAATATCTGATACTTAATAGAAATTGGCTATGCAAATTTAATATGGAAGTTGGGATGGAGAAGGGTAGATATGTATACATTATATTTATTTAATTATTAGATTAGTTTAGTTAGTAGTTCAACTATTAGCTAATTTAGTTTTTCCCCTTTATATGAGACCCCCCCCCCAAATCTTTGTAAATACGTGAATAGTATATATATGTGTACCGTGCTATTTTTATTAATTCTTTTTATTTAATATTTTAGAGTTTAAAATCGCATCCTCCTCGTGGGAACGATCATTCCTTACCCTATGCTACGTATTGTTAATTATTATTATTTGGGTTAGGAGTAGGTTTAATTTGATAGTAGTAGCGACACGCTACCACCCACTATTATAGCTGGTGGGCTGGTCATTTGCGGGACATCAGGTCCACACCACTATTATTCGTCGATGGATTGGTCACTTATAGGGTAAAAACCCTAACCACTATTCCTAACCGATGGATTGGCTGGACCCAACACAATAATCTTCCACTTTAAATTATTAATGTCTTAAGTATCTTATTTAGAAGTTTTCACCCTAGACATGCATGAATCACTCCCTTTACACTTATCCTCCAACTGACCTGTATCATATCATGAGAACCCTGCATCTCCTAACTTATCCATCAACCTTTCCTATATACTCAAACTCACACTAGAACTCTAACACTAAAATATGTGGGTCAAGGCCCAATACTACACACCTCCAAGTCCACTTATTTCCTTACTCTAAGGTTTTCCCCAGAAATCATAATTTTGGCCTCAGTGGCCCATCTTACCCCACTTCACACAACCCAAATTATTTTAACACTCCACACATCACAAATCATAAATTTCACCCTCATAATTACACTTTAATCACCAAATACACATGATACCACAAAACCCCTAAGCAACCACACCAAACCCTAACTCGGTCTTTTACATACCCTTATATTACTCAACATGCAAATTTCATCCAAAGGGTTCAAACACCCAAACAAAACTTCCATTACCTTCCTCACATCCCAAATCAACGATTCATATGTAAATTTCACTCCCATGCAGACTTTATACATCCCATGCAATCTTTTGAACTTTTCATGCAAACCTTAAAACTAACATGTAAAAACCCTAGATTCAACCATGACAATCCTAGTTCCATCCATGCAAAACCCTCGATCCAATACATATAAAACCCTAGATTCTCTCATGCAACACCCAAGATTCATCCATACCAAAATCTAGATTCAATCCATACAAAACCAAAGATTCGATCCTCCCATGCAACACGATATAACCTGCCATGCAAAACCCTAAGTCTATCCATATAAAACCCTAGTTTAGTTTCTCATATGTTACACCATAGGTTAGATTCTTCCATACAAAACCATAAATTAGATTCTCCCATATAACATCATAAATTAGATTCTCCCATACAAAACCATAAATCATATTCTCCCATATAACACCATAAATTTGATTCTCCCATACAAAACCATATATTAGATTCTCCCATATAACTCCATAGATTGAATTCTCCCATACAAAACCCTGGATTAGATTCTCCCACATAAAACTATAGATTAGATTCTCTCAAGTTACATAATAGATTAGATTCTCCCATACAAATCCATAAATTATACTCTCCCATGCACAACCATAGATTCTCTCACTCTTTTTATTTTATTTAAAATCCCCATTTTATTCTTCCACTCATGGATCATTAGAATACTTAGGTTAACTTCCATCCCTTGGCCAATTTATTCCTTTTCGGTCAACTTACTCACCTTGGTCAACTTATTTCTCTTTTGGTCAACTTACTTCCCTTGGTCAACTTCTTTTCCTTTTTCCATTTTCAACCTTTTCCCCATACAATACCACTTTTATACATCCTCACATGCATATCTAAAGGGTCACAAACCAATCATCACATACTACAATATTTCATCATATATACATATTACTCATGCCATATAACAACACATGAACACACTTCAATTCCACGCCATCCACACATGAAGTCAATATAATGATAAACATAGGATGCATAACATACCAAGCATATAATGCACATCAACACACATAAGGCCTTAGTAACATCCTTACCTAAAATGACACCGGTCTTGGAGCACGCTCCTACACCTCCTTAGGGCTTTGACTGGTCTCATCTATATGAGGGAAAAGCTAAAGATGAGATTTCCTCCTACTAAAAATACTTTTATTTACTAATTTATTCTAAGAATATGCTTTTGATAAAATAATAGCATATGAATAAAAATAACATTAACTAATTTCTAACTTTGCTAAAGATATAAGAAATAATAGTAATATTATTAAAGTTGATAATATAATGTTGAAGACTTTGCCCTAATAATAATAATAATGATACTAAACTAATAATAGCAAAGATACTAAAAACAATAATATCAATGATAATATTAATAATAGTAAAAATAATAATAAAAAGGGCATTATTCAAAAACAAAGTGAAATAAGAGCTTCGACCCCTTTATCAAAATAATACTAATAATAACATTAGTAAAATAAATAAAAAAAATTTGTAATAATAATAATAATAATGATAAAAACCATAATAATATTACAAAAATGATAATAATCACAATGGTAATAATATTAATGATAATAATAAAAAATAAAATGAAGTAGGGTTTCAACCCTACATTGAATAATAATAAACTTAATAAATAATAATAATAATTAATGCTAATGATAAAAAAAAAAAATAATACTTGATATTTATAATACTACTACTACAATTCAAAATAGGCACAATAAGGTTTTAGCCCTATATAGAATAATAAATCTAACAATGATGATGATGATGATGATAATAATAATAATAATCGCATAATAATAATAATAATAATAATAGTAACACTAATAGTAACATAGTTGTAATAATAATAATGAAATAATAATGATAATTTTGAAATAGTAGTAATAATAAACATATTAATATTAATAATAAAGATAATAACAACAATAAGAATAAAAATGATAAAATCGAAATAAAAATATATTAGGGCTTTGTCCCTCAATATAAATAATAATAAAAACATTAATAATAATAATAATAATAATAATAATATTAACATTAATAATAGTAATATTAATAACAATAATAATAGTATATATATTCGAATAAATAAAATAAAATAAATTAAAGCTTGTATAAATAGTGAAAAGGGGTTGAGGGGGTTTAGGGTTCAACCTTATACTAGTGGTGAGGGGCGACACCGTCGATGGTGCATGGAGGTGGCGGCGGTGGCTGGAAAAAGGGAAGAAAAGGGAAAAAATTGAAAGCTGGGAACAAGATAGGGAGAATGAAGGTGGGAATTAGGGTGTACAGGGTTGCCTAAGAGGAGAGGAACAGAACAAGGGTGGTGGCACAGCCAAAGGTTGCGGTGCACAACAGCGACGACGGTGGCCAAATGGGGAAGAAGAAGAGAAAGAGGGGAGGAGAGGGAGGAAGAAGAAAAGAAATGTAGGGGAAGGTAGAGGGTGGTCTTCAAAACAGGTTGGGAGGTGAAAGGAGCGGCGGAAGTGGTGGCTAATGGTGGTTCGAAGGGCGGTAGAGATGAAAAGGAAAGCTGATCGGGGAGGAAACTTTACACAGTCGGGGTGGCTTGTGCAGGACGAATCAAGGGATAAGGGTGGTTCAATTAGTTAAAGGGCGGTGCAAGGATTAGTTTAGTAGGCAGAGAGGGCAGCGGAGTTGGCCGGAGGTGGCGGTGACAAGGGGTGAGTTTTTAGGGATTCGGGAAAAGCTTTGAGATCCAACTAATGATGGGTATTTATAGATTTTAGAAGAGAGGGTAGGGTTCTGTGGGTCGGCGAGGGGGTAATGTAGGTAGGGTTTCGGTTGCCAACGGTGATGGTTGGCCGATGGAAGTAAATTTTGTGGCAGGGGAATGCGCAGGAAAAGGAGGAACTACGCAAGAAGAGGGAGAAAGTGGTTTGAGTCACCGTGACTGGCGAAATGAAGGGAAAAAGAAAGGAGAAATGACCGGTCAAATGGGTGAGATATGCGGCGTGATTCTCGGAGTTGCAGGTTGACAAAAATGGTAGGTGCAATCGGTGGGGGGAGGAAGGAAGAAGAAGAAAGAAAGGGAACGCGTGGACCGACAGTCTAGGAGAAAAGAGAAGGAAGGAAAAGAAGGGGAAAACCGTTCGGCTAATGGGGACGATTAATCGAAACGCGGCATTTAGAAGTCGGGTTGTGTCGAAGAAAGAAAGGGATAGGGGTTTGGGTCGCGGAAGAAGGAAAAGAAAGAGGGGGAGAGGCGAGCTACGGGGAGGAGATTTGGCCTCGCGGGTTGGGCCACGCTGAAGGAAAGGAAGGAGGGAGAAAGACTGAGCCACTAGACTGGACTAGGTCGGGGAAATGTAAGGAAGAAAATAAAAGAAAAGAAAGAAAAAGGAAAGAACGAAAAGGAAAAAGGAAAAGGGAAAAATAAAAATATGAGGGATGGGTTAATTAAATTAATTAGAATATTTGGGATATTTAAAATAATAATATTTAAATAAAATAATATTTAAATCCCTTTTTAGGCTAATTTAGGATTTTTAAAAGGTTTTTCATAAATTCCATTTTAATTAGCAAAACACCCTAATTTTCTTCAATTAAATTATTTATAAAATTCCTATTAATTTGGAACTATTTTCTTCTTCTTATTTTAAATAAAATAATTAATTTAATTAATTTTTAAATTAAAATCCTTAATTAGCCAAAATACCTAAATTTCTTCCTAATTAAAATACTTTTAATTTTCTTATTGATTTGCCTTAATTGATCCCCTTTTATTTTAATAAAAATAATTTATTTATTTAATTTTTCCTAATAAAATCTTATTTAATTACAATTCTTAAAATTAGAATTTTTGGGGCATTTCATAGGTGGGGATGTTGGGGTTGCAGAGAGGTTGGGACCAATGTAGGGCAGTGCCAACTACACGCCCTGTAGGTTAGGTTAAGGGGAAGGTGAGGGGAGAGGGAGAATCATGATTGTGAAGCAGCCATGTTCGATTGTAGGTCGGGGTAAAAGGTAGAAGACAAGGGCTAAAGAGGATGAAAGGAAAAAGGAAAGGGAGAAAAGGGAAAAATGGGGTGGGGTGGTTGGGGTTGCGCAAGGGGAAAAAAGAAAAAGGGGGTTGGGCCACGCAAGAATGAAGGAGAGGAGGGGGAAGGAGTGGGTTGTGCTGGGTGGGGCCTAAACCGACGAAGAAGGAAGAAAAATAAATAAAGAAGAAAAAGAAAAGGCAGAAAAAGAGAGAAAAAGGAAAAATGAAAAAAAAAAGAAAAATGAAAAATAAGATGATTGGGGTGTTTGGGATTTTTTTTTGAATTTTTGGGAATAATAAAATTAATAAAAATAATTAATTAATTTTTATTAATTTATAAATTATGTTTATAATTTTCTTTAGTTATATTTTAATTTAGTAAATTATTCTAACATCTATTAATTTGATTCCTACATTATTTTTCTCCTTTTTAGCTTTAATTAATTTTATTATAATAACATTATTTTATTGAAAATGGTATATTTAATTAAATCCCACCTAAAAATCCCTATTTTATTACTATTCCTAAATTAGGGTTTTGGGGTATTACATTTATTTTAAGCCATCTACATTCTCTTCCTTCCCTTTTTGCTCTAGAATTTTCTCTCCTTGACTTTCGATTGATTCCTCCACCACCACCATTCAGATCGCCATCATTCTTTGCACCCATTACCGTCATCACTTTTGATCATTTCACATTGCCAAACACACCCCAAACCCCTTCAACATCCAACCTTCACCAGCATTCTAGCCTTTTGTGGGAAATTTTCACAATGTTGAGCCTCCACTACATTTATTATCACTGCCAAGCTTGTTTGTGCTCCTCATCTCGATCTGTTATCCTTACCGAGCTAGTGTTTTCCTTATATAGCTTGTGTTGTACTCACCAAGCTTGTGTTGTCCTTTGTCAAGCTTGTGATGTCTCTTATTTTTCCTGTGTTCATTCGTGTTGAGCTTGCGATATCTCTTGTCTAGCCTATGTTCGACTTTATTGAGTTTGTGTTGTCTCTTACTGAGCTTGTGTTCGATCTTGCTAAGCTTGTTTCTATCATGTCAATCTTATTTCTGTCTTGTTGTGATTGTGCTAACATTATCGATCTTGTGTTGTTATTATTGGGATTTGTTTTCGTTGTTGAGCCTATACACCTTGCATAGTGAACATATGTCATGTGTTGTTGAGCCTGTGTTTCACCTTTCCTAGTGTGGGCTTCTTCCATCCTTATTGTAATACCCCAAATTTTACTACTAAAAAAATTTAATTTATAGTAGAGGCGTATAAGCAAAATATTGGGTATTACCGCCGTAATTAACATACTGAACAAGGTAATAATACTATCAAAATTAGGGATACAAATAACTGCATGCATTCATAGTAGATAAAAAATACACATATAATTTATGAAAATTCTTATAAGGTAAATACTAATCTAGGCCTCTTATTGGGTATAACCATTTTCATTTTTTTACATACGTAGAGCTTAGGGACCCCATTATTTTTAAACTGGTGGAATGATTTGAAGCACCCTCTCAGGAAAAACACACCTAAGCCGCTATTATCATTCGGTGGAACGGATATAAAATATCACATTGGTCCTAACTCATATACTCTTTCACTTTAAATAATTAGTGTCTTATCCATTATATCACTCAAGTAATATTTGTATTCATGATGGGTATAGGGGCCACTATTCTTAATCATGTGGAATGGACTAAAAAACCTTCTCGGGAATAACACAACTAAGCCACTATTATCATCCGATGGAACGGAGCTGAAAACATCACCTTCTCAAGGCAAAACGCTCCCAGGCCAATATTATTATCCAATGAATGGATATAAAATATCACCTTGGCCCTACCCACGCGATCTTTCACATTAAATAATTAGTGTATTATTCATGATTGATTTATAGGTATAGAACACGAAGATAGGTTAACATATCCCGTAGATCATGAAGTCATTCTCCAGAGTTAAGGTCTTTATTTCTCAAACCCTAATTTCACACTTCTAGCATAACTTCTCCCATATTTATTATTTACCCACCAAATTTAGTATTTATTCATCAATTATTATTATTAATAACATACCTAAAATTTAAGGTCTAACTCTCACGTCTTTTATACGCGATAATAACCTTATCTTAAAAGTTACTATTTATAAATCTCCTAAAACTCTAATTTCACAGGTAAATCATAACTTTTCCTATAATTTCATAGAATTACCAAATTCAATATACCTCTCTAAAAGGAAAATATTAATAACATATCCAAATTTTGTGGACTAATTCTAATGTTTTGCACATGTACGTGATAATAGCATCTTTAGTTTAAGGTTACCATTCCCAAATCAACCAATTTTTATGCTTTATTTATCTTAAGTTATCCACAACTATCCCAATCACTTAACAGATATTACTTAAAAACATTTTAGGCTATACAACACCTTATAATACCATGATTCCCCTATTTAGCTTACGTTAACCAAAACACCCATACGAATAAACTAACCCTTGTTTTATACAAATCTCCTTAGTTTAGTAACATCATTTCCATAATCCATGTTTTTCTCCAAATATATTACCATAATAATTTCATATTCATCATAAAATAAATAAAGCCTGTGATATAACTATAATTCACACCGAAGGTTTCTCCTTATAAAATAACATTATTGCATGAACTCTTCTTACTTTTTCCTATCATAATACCAACCACATGTCATATTGTTAACAATAATATAGTTTGTCACATATTTACAATAACATGGTAACCATAAAATCGTACACAACACTTAGTAATTGAAACCCTAAATTACAACAGGTATCCTTATTATACGACTACATTCTCTAAGCTTGCAAAACCTATTATGCCTCTTCTAGGATCACAGAGAAATCACCTAAGAAAAGTATAATAAAACATCATTAGGATTAATCCACCTAATTAAGGGAATGCTTAAGGAAATAGGGGGATAAAGGGAGGACAAAAAAACCTAACCAAATAAGGGTGTTGTTTTGGAAGAAAGTTGTGAAACAATGGAAAATGGGTGAGAAGGCTCCTACCAAAGTTGTTGAAGTGAATGAGGGGGATTTGGCCAAGGCTATAGAAGGGAATATGGCAGAGTTTTAGCCAAAGCTACTGAAGGAGAGGCTTAGGGTGCGGGAAAAAATGGTGCAACAAGGAAGGGAAAAAGAGAAGAGGTTGTGGTGAAGGTGTGGAAGATTAGAGGGACGAATTTTGATTGGAGTTGTTGAAGAGGTGGTGTTGGCTATGGTGGAAGACGTAAAAAATGGAGGGGATGCACTAGTGGTGCATACTAATGTCAAGGAAGAAAAGAAAGGGGGTGTTGTAGTGTGAGATATTGAAGGGAAAGGGGGGAGCACCAGTGGTTTTGGTCGGTGGCTAGGGATAGGTTGTGGTGGCTTTGCCCAATGGTGGTGAGGGAGAAACGAAAAAGGCTACCGTGAAGGAGGGTAATGGTGCTGCACTATTTATAGAACAAAAGAGAGACAAGAGGGGGGATGGTATGAGCATTTAATGTTGAGGATGTACATATATATATATATGTTCATGCACCTATAGAGACAACAATGGGTGAGGAAAATTTTCAACCCCAACCCTCATGCTTTAGGGGTGGGAGTTGATGGGATTAGGTGATGGTGTTGTAAGTGGTAGGGAGTGATGGGCGAAGGCATTGTCTGTGGGCAATTTTCCATGTAGGGGGGAAGGGAGGAAAAAGAAAATAAGAAGGAATATGCTGAGAGGGAAATGAGGGAAAAAGGGAAAAGAGAAAATAAATAAGAGTTTGATTTATATTTAGTCTTTGATTATAAAATAAGATCAATATAATTTAGGTTAGGATAACATGGTAGATTAATCACTGATAAATTCATAATTAGGTTAAATTCTAGGGTTGGAAAATTAGTATAAGGTGAAAATATTTATTTCGTGAGATTGGGATTATGTTACAATATTAATTACACGGGATTAGGGTTAGATAAAAATTTGGGGTATTACACTTCTTCCCCTATTGTTGCATGAATTGCTCACACTAAGAGCCCAACACTAACCAACCTGACCTTTCAATTCTTCTCCTATTCCTCCCTTCCTTGCCTCACATTTACTTGCCTACATTTCTAACTATGGATTTTCTTAGCTTTTGGGTGATCATATTGTGATTTTGGAGATAACTAATTAAGAGTATTTTGATTAGAGACCTACGTCGTATTATTGTGAAGATACATGCCTAGAATAAGGTTTTGTTCTTACATGTTAATTATATGCAATATCATGTTAGTATAGTTGCATTTCTTGAAGTCATGTTGTTTGTATTATACCGTGTTTTTATTGTAATGCATTATAAATTATGACTATGATGCAAAGTATGAGCTTACATGATAGTACCGTGTTATGTCTTATTTTGTAACCCTATTATGATGGAATGATGTATTGTCTTAATCAATCATGAATAATGGGTTGTGATTGTGGTTAAGTATTATTAAAATGAAATATGTCAAAGGTTGGAAGATTAATAAATTCGTGACTCATAGGGTTTTCGTAACATATTTTGGCGATTTACTATCTTAAAGGTACTTTGGGTATTTTTCTCATGCCTCGGGCATTTGAGCTTATTATGCATGAAGAATACTGATATAATTAACTAGACTAATAAGCAATTAATATTTAAAGTGAAAGATCACGTGATTCAGGACCAAGTTGTACCTTTTGTTCTATCAAATGATAATAGTGAACATGAGCATTTTGTCTTGATAATCATACATGTATGTTATATGGGAAAAGAATATTAGTTAGGAGCATTCTGCCTTGAGAGTTGTATATTTCTATTCTACCAAATGAAAATAGCGACCAAGACCATTGTTTCTAGGGAGTTGTCCATTTTTGTTTCACCTGATGAGAATAGTGAAGGTCCCTAAACTCAACGTAAGTAAATGGATTGTAAGCATACCTAATATAAAACTCTATTTCGGTTACTCTCATGAACCATTTTATGTTATAATTCAATGTGCGTGAATATATCTTTCATATAACCTTACATGCTTGTATGTCATTTTCTTATGATGTTTATTGTTACCTTACTTAGTACGTAGTATTCCGATCATCCTTTTTATGGGTATTGTTAATTCCCATGATAAAATTATCTAGGTATAGATGTGCATGTTTCTGGAGTCTACATTGATGATTTCATTGATTATGATGCATTTCCTATGGATGAGTGCTTTATCTATTAGGGTTTTAGCATAGAGTTAATGTTATTTGGTAATTAGCTTTTGTCTGAATACCTTATGGACTCTTAGTTCCATTAGATCCATTTTATTATATTTTTACTTATATTGTACTAGAAGTTAAATCTCCAAACTATTATTTAAGATTTATGAAAGTGTCTCTCAATCATATTATATCTTATTTAAAGTCGTAATTGGTTTGCCTTGTATTTGATATGAAAATGTTACAGTAAGTTAAACTCATATCAAGTATAGAATTAACATCCAGTTATCTTAATATCATGCTTCTATAAAACAAAAGATTTCAGTAGTAAACATTGGAGCGTTATATTAATCTGCTACACAATGCTAAACATGCAAAAATCACATAGCACATAAAAAGGTTTTACATGGAAAACATGAAATAATCGAACGCACATGTGATTAATCATACTAGAATATAATCACCACCAATTCCATATGCTCGTATTACCATTACGTTTAATCACATTATATAACTCAATAAATCAATTAATGTGAAGGGTGTTCCACAAAGGAAAGCCACCAAGCCATACTTAACAATTCCCAAAACATTCATAGCATAGCTCATAATCACAAGGAAAATGCACTATAGCAACTATCAATCAACCATCCAAGTCATACCAAAGGCCATTAAAACATGCTACATTTCATTGTATTTACTCGAAGGGATACAAGAGATAACTTGGAGGTGTATAAAATACATTAATCATATGGGTGCATTACTGGCAACGCAATACACTCCTAAAAATATAACCCATAAACCTATAAAGTACAACAATCATATTGGCTTACTGAGGCAACACAATACCCTCATTCCTAAGTAATCTAAGCCTTAATTATTGATACATCTAATAAGACCCATAGGTCACCTATAGAGTAGATCAAAACCTTAGTTAAAATTCCCATGCATCCATCGAAACAATCAAACAAAATCAATGGCCCCTACCTCATCTATAGGATAGCTAACACTAAGAGTAAATCATTCATACATATCAAGGTATTCTACTTTAAATATTAGTATTTTATTTAGTAATCACAAATATCATATAATACGTGTATGATATCAATTTTCATACTTACAGATTTTTCTTTTTTTATAATTATTCAAGTCAACCCAAATGTCAACAGTTCAAGCTAAAGTTAGAATCAACACTAAACTTAATGAATCCACTAAGGTCGTCATATGTCCGATTATTCACACTTAAACACATCTTAGTCAAAAATGACCAAAATGCCCTTAAAGGTGATTTACTCATTAAATTCTCATTTTAATACCAAATGCATAAGAATTAAATGTAGTTCACATCATAGCTCGATAACATTAAAATATAACACTTTAACTTAAAAGTTATAATATTGGAAAATTTTAAGAAGTGACAAATTATTATTTTGCCCCTAAAACACACTTAAGTCCATTTAACACATAAAGGCCTAATAATACATATCTAACATTACATATTTCACATGATTTTCATAATAAACATAATAAAACACATACTAGGAATACATGGCAGAAATTTTCATATGTCATACAAAATGATAAAAATACTTCTAGATCATACAAAACTTAAATTATTCGAAACTATATCTATACATGCTCAAATCTCAACATGTCATTTATCAAACTTTAAGAAAAACATGTGAGAGATCTAATGGTAAGCTAAAAAAAAAAGCAAAGGAGACCTCAAAAAGGACAAAAATTCCCTTAGCCAAACCACCCCTACAACACATGTATACATATTCTATAATATCTAATCCTATTATTGAATGATGTTATACATATATTAAAAATGCATAACCTAGCATGCTCTTATATAACTTTGATAAAGTTATAGTATAACATAATTTGATCAAGTTATAATAATACACCGTGCATGCATATTTTTCATAAGATTAGAAGGAAGCATAAACTGCACTTAAGTATAACATAGGAAGCCCGGAGCATGTTATGACATGATTTTTACATATATAGTACGAGCATATGGGATACCAACTTTCCAAGTAAAATAGCAAAAATAAGAACAAGAAGCACCACAAATTCTAGATCCCAATTATTATTCTTTATCTTTAGAAACCCAAAACTTAACAAAAATATTTAGAATAAAGTACAATAAATAACAAGAGACAATAATAATCAAAATAATAAAAGAAAAAGAAGACCCATACCTGAGTTATGGATGTTGTAACGAGAGGGAAGAATAAGGAGGATATAAAACTCTTCAACTTTTCCTAAATCTAATTCCCTTGTACTTACGCAAATATAATGGGGTTAGATAGACAATTAGAGAAGAGAAACCAACAAAGAAGATAGAGAGAAGATAGTAGTATTTTAGTTTTAAAAAGAAGAACAATAAGTTTTCTTCAACAATTAAGAAAAACTCAAAGAAGAAGGGACTAGAAAGGAAAGAGAAAAATGTAACAAGGATTGAATAATGAAAGAACACATCAAACGGAGGTGTAAAGAGGGGTGAGGGATTCAAAATTAGTAAATGAGATAGAGAAAAGAGATTTTAACTAAGTTTGTTTCCTAATCACGTGAATGAAAGGTTGGTCTCAAGCAAAAGATGCAAGGGAGTGGGCGAAAGGTGGAGTGAAGTGATTTTGGCTAAGATATTAGGAAAAGACAATGGAACAACAATGATATGATTCCAAGGTGATAGAAAGTTATAGGAAGGTCAACAAGGATAAAGAAAGGGCCCACAAAATAAAATAAAACAAAAATGCACAAATGCCTAGTCATCTAACCCACAAGCTCCTATCTACTACTCAACATCAAAACCCCAATATTTTATTTTTAACCTATTTAACCTAAGCCATTTTCCACCCCAACCCAAACACGTATAATTAACATATCCAACACATATTATCGACATATTATTTCTAAATTCAAATTCACATAACATATCTAGTTATAATTATGTTCTTCATTAGGGTTTATGGAAAATGGGTTATTAAAATACTAATCATTTAAATTAAAAGATAATTTGAGCTGGATAGGCATCTCATGCCTTGGGTTCGGTCCCCAAGTGCAAAAGACCTTCGAGTTGAAGGGTATATTTCTATTTCAGGTGTTAAATCACAAACTTGATGGGGGTAGATGTACTTAAGGATTTTGATCTCTAGCTTTTTTGTTTGTGAAAAGCAGACGTGTGCATCCTTAACCAGTTATCTTGGTGGTAAGCGAGTCACTTTTTGTAATACCCCAAAACCTTAATTTAGGAATTTATAATAAAATAAGGGTTAATATGTGAGAAATATATCATTTTTAATAAAATAATGGGAGTAATTAAGAAAAAAGAGGGAAATAATGTAGGATTAAATTAGGGGAGATTAGGGTAATTTGTTAACTAAAATGAAGTTTAATAATATTTATCCAAAATTCATAAATTAATATAAAAAGGAATTTAATTATTTAATTTTACTAATTTTATTATTTTTTAAAAATTTAAAAATATAAAAAGACCCCAAATACCCCAAGCACCTTTTTTCTTCTTTTTATTTTCCTTTTTCCTCTCTTTTCTTCCTTTTCCTTTTCATTTCTTCCTTTTCTTCTTTTTATTTTCTTTTTTCCCTCCTCCCGCCAGTTGGGCCTCGCCCGCACGGCCCAGCCCTTTCTCCCTTTCTCTCTTCCTTTTCTACTCTACACAGTCGATCTCCTTCCCCCTCTTTTTCTTTTGTTCCTTCTTTTCCCCCAATTGGGCTAGCCTAACCACCCCCTCTTCTTTCTCCCTTTCTTTTCTTCCTCACGCATGGGGTCCTACCCACTATTTCCTTTCTCCTCGCTTGATCGACCTACCCCCTTCTTCTTCCTCCTCCTCTTCTCCTTCCTCCGCACTATAGGTCGCACATACCCTGCCACTAGCCGTCCTCCCCTACACCTGCACAACTCTGACCTACTCTCCCTCTCTCTCCCCCATCCCTTTCCTTTCCATTTTGAGCCTAACCTGCCCCTGCACTGCCTCTCTCGCATGCCCCTTCATCTTCCCCTTCTCGGCCTTTGTACCTTGTGACCCTGCAATTCGTAGGCTTGTACCGGCCTGCGACCGCCGATCGACAAGTCTCTTCCCCTCCTACTCCCATGTCCTCATCCTCCCTTATCCTCTTCTCCTCCCCACGCCTATAAATACCCCATCATCGCCCTTATTATCCTCCTTTTTGCTCTGCCCAAAAATCTCCCGAATCTCCCCACCACTATACCTTTAGACGCTGCCCTAGCCGCCATCGTCCAAAACACCACCAAGCCTCTTCATTACATCACCCTCCACCAAACCAAACCACTCCCCGCCCCTAACTCCTCCTATGCAACATGCTTTACCCGTGCAAAGTGGGCCGCTCGAGCTGCCCTTTGCACCCCATCGCCACCCCTCTCGCCACCCTATGTTGCTTCCTCCACCATAATCGCCACCCCACCGCCTCCCTCTCAACCCAACAGACCTTCCCCTACCTCCCCATACCTTTCCTTTTCCCTTTCCCCCTCTCCTTCCTTCTCCACCACCCTCGGCCACCACAATCGTTGTCGCCTATGCCGTTCCCACCATTGTAACCCTCCTAGTCCAGGGAACCTACCCCCTCACAACCATCACCTTCCTTTCTCTCTTATAACCTCAAAGCCTAACTTTTCCCAAACAACCACCACTTCTACCGCCACCGCCGCCGGCCGCCGCCACCTTAGCTGCCACCTCCACTTCTGGTTGTACCTTAACCCTTACTATCACTTAAGTATAGTTATTATTTTAGCCTTATTATCATTATTATTATTAACATTATTATTATTATTATTATTATCATGATTACTATTATTAATCGTACTATGGTTTATACTACCACTAATATTAATATCGACCACTTTAATAATACCAACCTTATTAATACTATTAGGACTATTATTATTATCATTACAAATGTTATTTTCTTACCAAAAATCAATTAGGGAATAATGAAATGAATAATAGGGAAGTTAACACTAGTGTTCCACTCTTATAGGTGAACTAAATTCATCCCTTAAGGAGGCATAGGAGTCGTACTAGGTAATGATGTGGTTACGAACCAATATGTGTATTATATGTTTATGTGTGTTGGTTATATGTATGTATCTTATGTAGTTATGGACTATGCACTTGTAGTGCAGTTTGCTAAGCATGGAGCTAATGTAAGTTGTGTATGTTTTATGGCATGTGTAATATGGTGATATAACTTATACTCATGTTGTGATTATGTATTGTTGCCCTATATTACATGCATGCTTGGAGTCCCTAAGTAGTGAGATGAGGTCGTGGGAAGATGAAAGAGGTAAAGATAGTAGAGTGGTAAGAGGGAAGTGAGAAAGGCCTAAGTATCTCATAACTTATGGGTGGACAGCTAAAAGAATAATATGAATAAAATAAGAGGGTAAAATAAATCTTGCATGGGGATTGTAAGGCTTGCATGGGATGGTTAGTATTTGCATGGGGATAACTTTTACGTAGGAAAAGTTGACTTGAGGGTTAAGGAATGTGAGGGAAGAGTAGTTGGGGTGATTGGAGTCCATAAGTGAAAAATAGTACGTAGGTTGGTATACAGGTGCATGGGGGACTTGGCTAGAGTTTGTGAGAAAAACCTTAAGTGGGGGAAGTGTGTGGAAGGGAGAGTTAATGGAAGTGGTCGAAGTGTGGGATGAGAGTGGAACGGTGTCACATGGAGGGGAGAAAGTGGGTCAAGTGGAAAGGGAAATGGTAAGTAAGGGTAATGAAGGGATGTCATAACAAAAAGGGAGAAGTACTAGGGTTGGGGACTGACTAGGGTTTTCATGGTCACGTGTGAAGGATGGGAAGTAAGGTTGTGATGTTAGGTGTGGTTTGAGTGGAGTGGTGGTATCAGAAGTAAAGGGGAGCATGTGTTGTGTAGGATAGGGAGACGTTACGCTAGATTAGGGTTTCCAAGAGAAAACCCTAAAGGGCGATGGTGAGTTAAACCGGAGATATAGGAAAGTGGGCCTCGACCCACATACATAGGAGTTTGGGCTTTTGTGGCGAGTAAGGAAAAGGGGGAAATGATGTATAAGTGTCCTGGGATGCGTAGAAGTCCCAAGATATAGGACAGGGCTTTTCAGGAGAGCAGGTGTGAATGTGGTGTGAGCGGGAAGTTCAATGGGCATGCATGTCTAGTATGAAAGTACCTATGATATAAGACATGGATAATGCACTAACCAATTACAATGAAAGATTATTGAGCAGGGGCCAGACTGATCCGCCGACGATAATAGTGGCCAAGAGCATTGTGTCATATAGACCTTTCCATCAATGAATAATAGTGGCTAGGTATGTTCTGCTATGGATGTTTTTGGTCTACCGGCTATAATAATGGGGGATACCAAGCTTAGTAAACCAAACTTAATGATAATAAGCCATGGAAAAAATACTAATTATTTATAGTAGAATCCCATGAGAGTTGGGGCTAGACCAGTCCACTGGCTATAATAGTGGCCAGGTGTCTTGTGCCCTGGAGAGCGTTCCACAGGCAAATAATAGTGGCCATGAGCGTTTTGCCCTGGATGTTTTCGGTCCACTGGCTATTTGGGAATGGTGTGAAAATGGAAATAATGACCATAGATCTAATGAATATGTTTAACCAGACTATTTCACTGTTTGTATTCTATGTCTTTTATATTTGACTTTAGTTGCATGGTTACCTTATTCAGTACATAGCGTATTGATCACTCGTTTTATGGGTGTTATTCATTCCCACGAATAGTGGCCCATTATGAGTTGGTGTAGGTCGGAGGTGTTGTATTTGATGACTATGACACATTTGGTGCATTGGATGTGGCTGAGTGATGGCTTGTTGGACCTGACATGGGGCCCACGAGAGACTATTATTCGGACTCATCTTTTCCTATTTTTACCATGTTTTGCTTATCATACTATTTTTCCCTCAAGGGCATTGATACTGTACTAGTTTTTGGTTATGTAATAACTCTTTAATTGCACACTCTAGTTTTTCTTTTAATTATAAATTATTCAAATCCTTATAATTTTATGTCTTTTGAATTTTCCAACCTTATGATTGGTACGAGATTGGTCGGGGGTCAAACTTGTGTTAATCGCGGTGGTAACACCCCTTATCTTAGTGTATGGTTTTATTGTAAACAAAATTTCTCAACTGTGAAGTTTGGGGGTGTTACACTTTTGTTCATGAACATGGTAGTTTCCATGGTTAAGATGATAACCCCTCTCAAAGTTGAGTATAATGGTTTGATATAATCACTTAAATATGACTTAATAGCTGAAAATTGATTTGAGATTGTCATCATTGGTGTTTATATTAGGGGCGTGCATTGGTCCAAAACGATACCTAACTGGAACCCAATTAAAGATATATAATTAAAAATTCAAATTTAGGACCAGAGACCAGAATGACCAATCTAAGACTGATTAAGATTGGAATTGTTAAATCATATGTAAATTTTATTTTAAAAATATGTATTTTTTTATTATAAAATAGTAATGAGATTATGGGTATGACCGAAAGAATGAACTAGATAGGACCATAATTGATTATGGACCATTTTTTATCTTGGAACCAAAACCCTAACAAGAGACCAAAATACTAGTTTAGTCTAAATTATTTATTCAAACCAAATGTTGAACATCCCTAGTTACCATTTTGCACTAATGTTGGTTTGTGTGCCATTATTGGTAGTCATCATTGTGTACTACTATTGGTTTGGGATGGTCATCATTTTGTGTCATCATTAGTAGTCACTACGGTGTAGCATCCTTATTATCAATCTATTAGTCATTTAAGATGGTTGGCGGTGTTGTGTGTTGTAACATGTCTTGTTCTTGAGTTATGCATGGTGTGAAGGTTTGGCATGTGATGATGTGCTTATATGCAAGTTCCTTTTTTTTAGAATGATATAATTAAGTGAGCGGGCTATTTTCTCTAAATTGGGTGTGGTTACTCAATATTTTATATCAAACATATTATATTTCAATACCTTTGGTGCAAGTGTTTGGATTACCTCTATAGCCTTAGGTTTGAGTAAGAAAGTCAGGTTGTTGGTATGTTTGTCTCGTGTTGGGGTTTTTGGTTTGGTCTTGATGATTTGAACTATAAGAGAGTTTTACTTTACATTAATTCTCTTTTGGCTGTTTGTTTTTTATACTCAGTCTTACACCTGTCATGGATTGGGTGAACACACACGCTTCTCTTTATGATAGATGCAATAGTGATATCCCACATTCCTTATTTTAGCATTTGCATTGTTCTTTTAAAATAATTTTTTTAGGTGGTGAAAATGAGGGTATTACATAACTTACTTTAATTAAATAAGGAATTAAAGATGATACATATTGATCATCAATTTAAATCGTAGAAAATATCACGAGATGAATGAAAATTAAACATAATGTTTCTCATTAGTTATGTTTTTTTATTATCATCTCTCAACCATAGAAAAACATTAGAGAATCATAATGCATATAGAGTAGGAAATACTTTTGGACAATTGATCTCTCTAAGCACAATAAGTTGTATAGAAGAAAACATTTTACTCTAATTAGGTAGAGGTCGCGTGATTGCAATACCCCACTGCCACAAATTATAACATATGTCATTTTGCTTGGGGAGATGTTAATAAAACACCCTTCTAGAGTGCAAAGGAAGTCATCGGTCGAGGCCATGAGTCTTCATGATCCCCCATCGACCCTGTCTAAGTACGTATGTGAAAAGGTTGTTAGTCCGAAAAGAAAAGAGACAGAGTAGGGAAGCGTGAGTGAAATGGTGTAGGGCGGTGGTGCATGTCACGAGGGTGGCAGGGTGTGCACATGGTAGTGCAGATCAGCAGGGATAAGAGAATTAGAAGAAGAAGAAAAAAAGAAATAAGGGTGATGGGTGATGGATGTCTGTAGAAAGACGATGGGTGATGGTGCAAGTGGGGGAGGGAAGGTAGGTTACATGTGCAAGTTGAAGCAAAAACCAATACTGTGGCTAAGGTTGATGGGTGAAAGAGAAGAAAGAAAAGAAAAGGATAAAGAAAAAGGAAAAAGAGAAAAAGATTTAGGGATTAGTTTAGGTGGTTTTAGATTAGTCAAAAGTTGGGATTAGTGGAAATTTTAGTGTGTTTTGATTTCCGTTTATGAATTATAATTTATTCAAGTCAAGGTTTCAGATTCGGTTAAAGTTTTGGGATTAATAAATTAGGTTAAGACTAAAACAAGATTTTTTGATATTATGATCAAGTTAGGGCGTTAATAACGCAGGATTAGGCTAAGCAAAATTTTGAGGTATTACATTACTACCCCCTTAAAAGAGATTTTGCTCCGGAAGTCAACAAGTTTAGGTTAGGGAAGAAGAGAAAAATGATGTAAGAAGGCGGTCTCAGTGGTCAAACCTATTTGAGTTGCTACTATACTACAGATGACTACCCCATTAAAAGAAAGAAAACCTCAAATTCTAACACACTCGAGCTAAAAAGCTCAGGATATGCCTCACGCATATCCTTCTCGATTTCCCATGTCACTTCTTCTACTCCATAACATCTCCAAATAATATCCACGAGTGGAAATAAGCTTGTTCGGGTCCATTGGATATTGGTGTCGAGAATCCTCAAAGGCCTCTCCTCGTAGGATAACAAATTGTCAAGCTTGAACTCATCTAATCTGATCATTTGCGACGGATCTGCGACGTGCTTCCTCAACTTGATCCATGGTATTCCTTGTTTTGTATTTTGTATTGTAACTTGGAGTTAAACTCCAAACTCATTATTGTATAATAAATTTTCCTTTCGTTTCCAATTTCCTTGTGCTACTTTAAATGTTTTAACCTTGTGATTGATGTAATGATGGTTGAATAAACTAAAATTATGTCAGTTACGGTGGTAACCCTCAATATTTTACTTATATGTTTCCACTGTTAAATTTAAATTTTTTAGTAATAAAAATCGAAGTGTTACAGAAGAGGCGATCTCTGATTTTGCATTTGTGAAATTTCTTTTATACATATGGATAGCAGTAAGGGGAGAGCAAAATATATGGTTTGGATGGATTGGATGTAATTGTGCTATATTTTTTTTTAACTAATGTTCTTGTTGGGTTGACTACAAGAAACTAGGCTTATCCTAATTGGGTAAGAGAAAAGTTACAATTCCACAATGGTGCATTCTCGGAACAACAATGCTTTGGTAAGGTATAAAAAGTAAATGAAGTGCAACACTTTTGTGCAAGTATACACAACTAAACCAAGTAGCAAAGTGTGAGTAGAGTATTATTCCCACAAGGATTAGGCAAGTGCTCACAAAATAAGATCAAGAAGACCGAGAGGCACGTTAAATGGAATTATAATAAGAAATGACAATAAGGTAGTTGCAAAAATGAATAACGTGTAATCATTTAAAAATAATTACAATATTGGGAATACTACAACACCGCTAATTTACGAACCGGACAATTTCATTTTAAAGACAATACAAAAGCATTTGAAAAGTAAAAACAGGGGATGTTACCATCACATCAACTACGAAAGAGGTGTGATCATCATCTAACCCATACTTAATGTAAGACTAAATGGAACAATGAATGAAATGATACATGCTTGTAATAATAATACAATAGTACTAATAATAACAAATACGAGAACAATAATATAGATAGGAAGAGTATGATAGTTTATAAAATTCAAATACTTAAATCAAAGCCAACCATTTAAATAACTGGAAGAACAAAAACTTCACGACGTATTAGGCAAAATACCTCTAGCCAATCAGCCTAACTTTTAAGCATAAATATAAATCTCCAACTCAAAGCAATTGCTAACTAAAGGCCCATGCCATCACCCTTATTATACTCTAACCATCTGCTTCCTGGACCAGAAGTCGAATCATCACAATGAACACATAAGTACAGTATCAGTACAGTGAAGAACTAGTAAAATAAACTACCTAAAACATAGTAAGTCTAATGCATCACATTGAAGTTGCATAGTAGTATGGTGATAATGATGAGTTCATAGTTTGACATATTTTATACTCCTTTAATATTAGTTTTTGGTATATTATTTGATTAATATATGTGAATAATTATAATTTTATGCTTTGGTGATTATAATTGTATAAATTTTATTATTTAAGCTAAAATGACATAAATTAAATAAAATGTAAGTATAAGATTATTTTTTAATTTTTCTAAATTTATTTTGTAGGTAACGTAAAAAAATAATGTTTGTCCTTTGGACCAACAACCCAAGGACTGAAGGCCCAAAGGCATATGAACAAATTAAAAAAGGAGTGGTGAGGCGGTGCACAAGAGAGCAGAAGTTAGCAAAAACAGTTGTCGCAGAGTACAAGCCATAGAAAAAAAGAGAAGAGAAATGAAGCATCAACAACATAAAAGGGTGCACAGGGGAAGAAATAAAGAAGAGTAGACACAAAGGAAAGGCAAAGAGAAAATGTAGGGAGAAGTTAGAAGAAAGGAAAAAAGTAGCCGATGATGCAGAGAAACAGTGCCGTTAGAGAGCAGTAGATAAGCCAAAAAAGAGAAATAGAAGAAGGGCGCCAACCAACAAAGCAAAAAAGAGAGAAACAACAGTGTAGCACCAGGAGAAAAAAAAAGGAAAGAAAAACTACACGATAATTCACGTAGAAGGTCCAGAGACGCAAGAGAAAAGGGATGTCTGAAAAATTTATTTTAGATGAAATTTATTAATTTTTCAATTGAATAAAATTTTAAACTTTCATCCATAATTAATTTTGGTTATTTCTTTCTCTATTTTTGATGTGTATTTTTAATATATATTTGTGTGTAATTAATTCAATTGTTATGATTGGCTAATTATTTATTGTTGGAGAATAGACTAAAACCCTAGAATATGGTTCGAGATATGATATTTTTTTTTCACAAGATTGCTCTTTGACTCTTTTTTACTTTCTATCATTTATATATATGATTCTATCAAACATAATTTATATGGTGCATGCCTTGTTCTGGTTTCCTCGTAGTGGCAATGTGTAGGATTATTTACCTACTAGGTGACCATGTAAATATGCTAGAATTTATATGTATAAATTAAAGCTAGGTTAGATAATAATTCATCTAATAGTTTTGTGATTATAATTGGAGTAGTAAAACGTTTAGATACGTGTGGGCCAAATGAGAAAAATACAACTAGACATGCGTATTGGACTAGTTTGAGTACTTATATTGACATCCTTCTAAGTATACTTAATGCATTAAATCTAGTTAAATGTAGAAGCCGCTTGTTCCTACTATATTGCTAGTATTTAATAGGATTAATATTGACGCTTTGTTGTATTAGTTATTTTAGTAAAGTAATATAAGGTGTATAAACATACTTTTAGCTTACACCTTAGTCAATATCTTTTTCATGATTAAATACCGACTTAGAAATTATTATTATATTTTGACATAATCTAGTAGTGGATTTAAAATTTTCTAACATATTTATCATATTTATGGTGATCCATTATTTTTATTACTTTATTTTATTTATTACTTTTATTATTTTCTATTTTTAAAACCTCCATTAGTATTTTTCTTATTTATTTATTTTGTATGATTTAGAGTTTTTATTTAATATTATTATTATTATTGAACTAGTTAAATAGAGGTGAACTCTCTCAATCTCGGGTATAGAACGATGCCTTTATTTACCAGTACTATAATTGTCAACAAGATGGTTTAAATTACGTGCTGGCTACGGCCACACCAATTTTTTGCATCGTTTTTGGGGATTGGTAACTTCACCTTGTTTTGCTAGTATTTTTAGTGTGTTTTGTGTGTCATGTCATCCTTTTATTTAGAAGTCAGAGTGCCTGTGGGCACTCGAGTCTCTAAATGAATAGGATTTTTATTAATTAGTATATTTCCTTTCTTTAATGTTTTCTTTTTTCTTTTAGTTTTTTTAAGGATTTTTGGTGTGTTTTGTTTCACTTTTAACCTTCTCTTTTGAAGTGTTAGTGCCCTTCAAGTTCCTATGAAAGGATACTTGGCTATGGACAACTTTGTATGAATCTTAATGCTAGAGTAAATGAGATAAGTTCAAGTAACATTGATGATAGACTTAACCAACTCACTACTCTTGTTTTGTATGTTGCCATAACTATTGGAGTTATTAATATAAGCAAAGTGTGTCCCACACAAGGAAATCCACACGCTTACCATTCACCAGCTATGAGTGTAGGAGGATGAACACAACCTAGTGCTTAATCTTTCAATGGTTTCCAAGGACATGACCCCTACACAAGCGCATAATATTCAGGAATAAGGCACCACCCCAACTTTTAATGGGAGATGAATGATCATTATCAAGTGCCATATTAAGAACCTTAAACACTCGAATATGAAGCTTCAAAATATTATCAATATCCTCAACAAGAATCTTCTCTAGTTTTAGAACCCTTAAGTTTATAAAAAATGGACAAGCTTTTTGAAGCATTGACAAACGGATAAAACCAACTGATATAAAGTCAAATTAAATAAAATGAAAGGATGTCAGTGTTAGAGGAGCAAGTGAGTTTTGTGATCAACATGATCAGCCAATTAGAAGTATAAAAAGAGCTCCCTATTATTTTAATTTTAAATTCAAGTGATATTTATGAGTATGATGATGCCATATCCACATGTGAGGATGAGCTAGTTGAGGAGGTCCCCATGGAGCATATTGAAAAGTATGATCAGGTGGAAGAAGAGCTTGTAAAAGTAGAAGAATAATCTCATCATAATAAGGAACAAGTGAACAAAGAGAAGCATACGGATGACAAGACTATCACTTTCACCTACCATAAATCATCTTTGGACATTTTCCCCCAATTTTGCTTGGAAATGACCATGAAACATGAGGTATGCCTTTGAACCAATTTGATTTTATTTATGCTAACCCTAATCCTCGTTTTCCCTCTTTTAGTAGGTTATATGGGTCCAAGATCAAAGAGAGTAATCAAATCATTTTAGATACATCTAATAAGAAGAGGAATGCTTCAAATGAGAGGTTATGTTGGAAAGATGTGTTAACAGACTTTAAGATGGGACAATATGTTATAGAGATCCCATCATACATTGACATTGGACAAAACATTCTCTCTTTACACACAATCTTAAAACTCATGATAGGTAAGTTGCGTTCTTGTTGGGTCAAATCTTTTATTAAAACTAATGTTTTGTCCTTCTCTACCTTATTGGATATAGATGATCAACATGAGGAGGGATTTGGTGAAGTATATCCCAAGTGGATGCACCTACCTTGAATGAGTAAAATGAGATCATGTTAGATCGAAGATATAAAAACAAGCGCTACTTGAGAGGCAACCCAATGTGATAGGGGAATTTTCTGCCCTTTAGTTGTTTTTATTTATTTGATTTTTTTCCATACTTAAAAATTACATATTCCTTTAGTTGTTTAAACATTGAGGACAATGTGTGATTTAAGTGAGGGGGTGTGAGTGTTTTATGTGTTTGCATGAAAGAAAAATTGAATTTTTTTTTGTGTTTTTAGAGTCTTAGGAGCCCTTAACTAGTTAATGAGAAGCATATCTTTGAAATCTAACAAAAAGATAGTCATAAAATCGAGAAAAAGTGAGTGGAGATGTTTTGTGTTAATTTTGATATAGGGAACACGTATCTACATGTCTATATGAGATTATAAAAAAAAAACATGTATGATTTTCTAACCATCAACATGGCAAGTTGAGATTCATCACATTCCTTGGTGAGCTTTTGAACCATATATACCTTCTTTTTTCTGAGTGAATTCACATGAAATTATCAACTTATCCTGGCTTCAAATTTTCTTTGTAAACCTCATATATGTTTAATTGCTTTGATCAAATTACTTGCCATAACTTTACAATGGAATCTAGAGATTACTAGAACTTACTCTTATACTAGTTGAAGCTTATAGTCAAAACATGCTCTGATTGAGAAAATGATAAAGGCAACTTAGGATTTTTTACCACATGACCACATAGTTTGCTCCTAATTTGTGTA
Organism: Tamarix austromongolica; assembly: GCA_039764185.1. NCBI lineage: Eukaryota > Viridiplantae > Streptophyta > Magnoliopsida > Caryophyllales > Tamaricaceae > Tamarix > Tamarix austromongolica. The sequence goes on along the minus strand of CM077816.1, from coordinate 90,739,711 downwards.
TACATGATATACACCCCATAGTAGCCCTTTGAGTCTATACATTAACCATATATGTTTCTTCATTACCCAAATTAAATAACCTTCAGACCTTATCCTTACCCTTACTTAAAGTTAGTGGAAGGGGATCAAATCGTTATGGATATAGAGTAGTTGTGTATGTAAGAGAAATATATGCACTTATGCTAAGAAGGGAATTGGTTATATTTGGTGGTGGAGATATAACTTATATATTCGTTATATTGTCATCATTATTCTATATAAAAAAATTTTAAAAAATAAAAAAATTGAAAAAAAAGGAAAACCAGGAGAAAGAAGAAAATGATACGATGTAAGGAAGAGAAGGAGACATAGAGATGATGTTGAGAAAGTTCTATTCATGTTCTATTTTTATCTCATAGTTCTAGTTTGGTGTTAAGGTGGAGATGTGTACTACTAATGTGGAGTTAATGCTTATATTTTGTCTAATTGTTAGAGTTCCACTAGTTTTCGACCTTTTTAGTGCCACAATCATAGAATACTCCGTACCCTTCTATATCTTAAATCCATTACAACCAATAAGTAAGTCTTGTTTGATTATTGAGATGAACAACCTTTGATCTGATGGAGATTAGTTACAAGAGATAAGCATATGGTTGGATCCATTTGACAAGTTGTAACACCCTCAAAATTCACTACTGAAAAATTTCGTTTTATTTAAAAATTAGCGAAAGCAAAAATAGTTAATTTTGGGGATATTCCCCCCACACTTAGTACTAGACTAGTTTTCTCCTACCGTTCTAGTACCAAGTGCTAAGGCTAAAAAGAATAAAATACAATTTATTCAAATTCAACATTCATTTAAATCAGAGTAGCGCATTGAATTCATTACAAGAGGTAAATCCCACTATTAGTGGTTACAAGAGTAAAATTATTTAAACAAGAAAATAAAAGGTTAAAAGAGAAACCCTTAAATCTTTTCCGGACAATCCTTACGCTCTTACCCGATAATAGCTTGAATAATATCTGCAACAAACATGCAAGGGATGTTGCCCTTCAATACTATGATATTGAGTAACCCTTTATACCAAATTGAAAGACAGTGCCCACATGCAATACATCATACTTAAACAGAAGTAAAGACAATGTAATACGCAAGCGTATAAATAGGCACGTAAGGGCGATTACACACATCAACCAATAAGAATTGTATAGTACGAAGTCCATTTACTTAACACCTCTAGCACCTACGAAGGGTGATAAGCACCAAGGGCATACTCATATCATATTAATAGATCATGAGGATGAAAGTAACACTTTTGGTCTTAAGCCATTAATTAAACATCATTTCTTAATTTATATCCATGTGAGTACGGAAGCCCCACTATTATAAATGGTGGACTGGAAATACACTTTAGGACAGAACACACCTAGCCACTATTATTTGCTGGTGGACCGGTCTACAAGGCAGAAGGCTCATGGCCACTATTATTGCCGGTGGATCGGTCTAGCCCTGATTCACATGGGGTTCCACTATAAGTGATTATTATTTTTCCATGATTTATTAACAGCTAATATTTGGTTTATTGAGCTCAAGATCCCCCACTATTATAGTTGGTGGACCGGAAAACACTCCAGGGCAACATGTTCCTAGCCACTATTATAACCGATGGACTGGTACACATGATATAATCCATTTGGTTCTGGCTCAATAATCTTTCACTTTACATAATTAGTGATTTCCATTTAATTAACACAAAAAAATCCATTTATTTAACTCAAGGGGAAGATCAAGAACCCGGAGACGCAAAGGTACACTAGTCATATTGGTGCATATAAGCAATACAATACCCTTCAACCATCAATCTAGGGACGCAAAGGTACCATGATCGCACTTGTGCACGAGAACACACAGTACCCTACCAAAAAGGACACCTAATACATAAGTATGCATACCCCCTAAATAGGTCCGTATAACTAGATAGAGTAAGATGTAGGGCTTGGCTGGGGCACTAAGGCACACCAGCAAATACTAGAATAATCGTGGGTTAAACCACGTTTTTAAGGTAGAGACCCCTAAAGAGCCACCATTCCCGATCTCGAGGTCTTCCACTTTAATTATTAGTATCTTAATTAAGGTAACTACGAGAAGCACAACAACCACATATTAATCATTTCCATTTGCTTCTATTATTATTGAGTAATACTTTTTTCATAGAGTTATCCATGTTAACTTAAATAAACGACTAATGCCATTCATTTATCATCCATTTCCATTTTAGAATTCGTTTACATTTATTCATAGGCTATAAAGGGCTATCATATCATAATTATAATACGGTCTTAGGGTCTGGTAGTCTATATTGAAAGATCATGGAACACTTAAACCCTAACATGTACTTCTATCATGTCCAACACACATTTCCATGCATAATTAATTATTAAGGCATCTCTTGCATGAATATGATTAGGGCTGTAAACGAGCCGAGCTCATAAGTCAAAGCCAAAAAATGAACCGAGCAGAGCTTTTTCGATCTCGGGCTTTGCTCATTTAATAAACGAGCCTAAAAGTGAGGCTCGAGCTCGGCTCATTTAACTAAACGAATGAGCCAAGCCGAACTTTTAACGAGCTGAGCCGAGCCGAATACTGAACTGGCTTAGCTCATTTAGAGCCCTAATTATACGAGGCAAACACAATATCACACCCTTAATTGTTCATTCAACCCTATGTTATGCCATGTTCTTGTGATACTCATCGATTTACCAAAATACCCTTATCTTGTTATTTAATATTACTCCGTCTTATTATGGAGGCTTATTTAATACGTTCACATGTTATTTATAATTTACCAATTTTACCCCTTCATACTTATGAAATTAGTGAAATACCCCTATTATTTATAAAGTTACCCCTTTTCACTTACCAAATTACCATATTACCCTTCATGCTTGTATAATTATCAGATTACCCTTCATACTTATTAAAATCACAAATTACCCTTTTGGTTGGTTAAATTACCAAACTGCCCTTTATACTTATTCAAATTACCAATTGCCCCTTTTGGTTAGTCAAACTTCCAAAGTACCCTTCTTACTTATTAAAATTACCAAGTTGTCATTTATTGTACCAAATTACCAAAATACCATTCTTACTTATTATTTTACCATTCTACCCCTTTTGTTCAACAAATTACCAAGTGTCCTTCCTTTATGCCAAATTACCAAAATACCATTCTTCATTAAATTACTACTTTACCTCTTCTACTCACAAAATTACCAAGTTGTCATTCCTTTATGCCCAATTACCAAAATACCCTTATTACTTATTAATTTACCATTTTACCCATTTTTACTCACAAAATTACCAAGTTGTCATTCCTTTATGCCAACTTACTAAATACCCTTCTTACTTATTAATTTACCATTTTACCCCATTTTTACTCACAAAATTACCAAGTTGTCCTTCCTTTATGCTAGATTTTCAAAATACCCTTCTTACTTATTAATTTACCATTTTACCCCTTACTCACAAAATTACCAAGTTATTCTTCCTTTATGTCAAATTACCAAAATACCCTTCTCATTTAATTAATTTACTAAAATGCCTTCTTACCCACAAAAATTACCAAGTTATCTCCTTTTCCATGTAAAATTACTAAAATTCCCTTCTTACTTATTAAATTACCATATTACCCCTTTTATTCTTGTAATTTACTAATTTGCCCATATTATGACAAATTTACTAAAATACCTTTACCACATAAGATATTAATATCCATAGCCCATATACATCATCTAAGGCCACTAACTATTATTATTTATTACTAATACTCATTAATACCTACCACACATGCTTATTTAGGCCACACCTTTTCCACATCAAAAACTACAAAAATTCCCCTAGGGCTTATATTAACATTATCTATGGCCACATTAGCTTATCATGTCATATATATACATTTAACATTATCCTTAGCCATAAGGCTCATTCCTTGACTATCATTCCAACACATGACACATAAATTAACATGCTTTTCATTTCAACAACCAACATATACCACATATTATGTTATACTTAACATCATGCACACAAACATATTAAAAACCCCAATGTGTTAGCATACGTATATCCACACATTTCAATAGGGTATAATTGTTACCTTATTTCCAGCAATAATTAAACCTTATCGGTACCCCAGTTAAAGGTTTGAGATTTGATTAGTAAAAATTAGCATATTAAAAGTAGAAAATCAAAAGAATATTTTTTTAATCAAAAGCTTAATTAATACATACTAATGCTAACTATTTTTATACCTCAAAATTAACCAAAATTTGGCTAAATAGACGCAGCAGACTCACGCTGCATAAGCAGGGTGAGTTGCATGCAGTAACTAATGGAGAATGAGGGTCAAAGGAGGATGGAAGGAAGATGGAGGGGCTGGTTCAGGTAAGGGTTTTAAGGGTTGGGTTGAGGGCTTATGGAGAGGAGTGAGGGTGGTGGCTAGGTGCAGGGATAGAGTAGGGGTGTAGGTGATGGTTGGGGGTCGAAGGTTGGTGGCTTAGGGCAGTGGAGATGGCGACTACGGGGTTGGGAAAGAGGGTGCAAGAAAGGGCGAAGAAGATGAAGGAAAGGAAAATCAAAGAAGAGGGGAGAAGCTGCAGGGGAGTATCAACCAAGGGGAGGAAGGGTGGTGGTAGGGGAGGTGTAACACCCCCAAATTTACTACTGAAAAATTTCGTTTAAATCAAAGGTTTAGTGGAAGCGAAGGATAAAATTGTAAACTCGGGGACGTTACCGCCACATTTAGTACCAGACCGGTTCACTCCTACCGTTCCAGTACTAAGTGCTAAGGCTAAATCCGATCAACATTAAGTACGAAGTATCATAAAACGCAAGACAACATTTAACATAAATCATTAATAAGATATAAGTCAAACAGAAGTTAGAATACGATTTAGGATTACAACCCCAAAATACGTTTTTCAAAACGGGAAACGTAATACAAAATACAGCTAAACAAAACAAATCATGAAGGATCAATATCCGGATTGCCTACTCTCTCGAGTCAAGCCTTCTACCCCAAAATAGTATCCGATCGTAAACCTACACAGGAGGTCTGCTCCCCACCATCAGTGGATCATCACAGGACCCATTCAACTAAGGTAGTATCAGTACGAGTGAGTAAGGTAGCAGGTGCGCTAAGGTCGGCATACAAAACACACAACACGGTACACATGGCATAATCACGTGAGCAACAAGTAGTAAAAAAAGATGATAAAGGCTAGCTACAGTCCGGATAAACTTATTCTTTAGATCTCCGGTAAATATAGAGTTGATTCACACCATAGTCTTTATAAATTCATGTGAGTGCGGGAACCCCACTATTATAGCCGGTGGACCGGTCATGCAGGGCTAAACGCGTCTAGCCACTATTATAGCCGGTGGACCGGTCATGTAGGGCAAAACGCTCCTGGCCACTATTATTCGTTGGTGGACCGGTCTGGCCCCGACTCACATGATGTTTCACTGTAATTACTTCGTGTATTTCCCATGTCTTATCATTAATACATTCGGTTTGTTGAGCACGGAATCCCCCACTATTATAGCCGGTGGACCGATCATGTAGGGCACCCCGACCCTAGCCACTATTATAGCCGGTGGACCGGTCATGTAGGGCACCTCGGCCCTAGCCACTATTATTCGCTGGTGGACCGGTCTAGGTCCAGCTCAACATCTTCCTCTTTAAGTGATTAGTGTCTTAACATATCTTATTTGAAAGTATTTACCCTTGACATGCATGGCTAACTATATCCACATTTATCCTCCCAGGAGGGCCCGTCCCATATCTTGGGACTCTTGCGCCCCTTATCACACCTCGATATCTATTCCCTTTTACGCTTACACATAATGAAACCAACTTCTAAGGGTGTGGGTTAAGGCCCAACACCTCGTGACATCCACTCCACATGCTATCTCCCTCTAGGGTTTCCCTTGGAAACCCTAATTGGACCTATGTGGCCAAACTTTCTCTCACTTACACTACCATTACTCCATTTATCGTCTCACACCGCATCTCATTTAGATCCAATCCCAAATCATATCGCTTTACCTCTCGATTCCACATGTGACTGAAAAACCCTAGTTGGCCACTTCAACCCTAGCACCTTTCTTCTCCCACAAGTAATCCCTCTCTTTTTCACCCAATATCTCTTCTCTCCCATGACACCCATAATCACCCATTATACAACAATTTCCACTCTTAACCCATACTCCACTCTCCCTTAATCATTTTTACTTCCACATTTCCCAGATTACTACTTTCTCCCAAAACCCTAATCGGGTCCCTTATACACCCTTACACCAACCTACGTATTATTTTTCATCCCAAGTCTCCAAACACTCCACAACTCTCCCTTTAGATTATTTACACCTTAATACAAATTTCCTCACGTAACGATCATCCCCATGCAAGTTTTATCCAACCCATGCAAACTCTCGAAGTTCCCATGCAAACCCTAGAATTCCCATGCATAGTTATCATCTCTTATTCATTTTGGTCAACCTCATACCCCCTTTAGCAACTCACTTCCCATTTATTTCTTTTTGTCCTTTCATCTCCATGTCACAATAATAATCACCCTAGCATGCATGTCTTAGAGGGTTACATTATGTCACAACACATCATAATCACCACATATGGATATCACATTCATGTCATAAGAAAAACACATACCACGTACCTTAACTCCAAGTTGCGCTACGCATAAAACACGTTAAGGACAATCATGTGATACACAACAGGACATGATATATATACAAAGCACCCAAGGCATACAAGTCACATAACACGTAGGGACATTAGCCACATCCTTACCTAATACGGCACCGGTCTTGGAACACGTTCCTACGCCTCCTCCGGGTTTTGGCTTGATTCGCCTATAAGAGGGAAAACTATGGATTAACTTCCCTCTAACCAAATTGACTATTCTTCCTACCTTACCCTTATCGCAACTTACTATTAGGGCTACAAATAATAATAATACTTTTATAAGTAAAAGTAGGGTTATTATTCCTAAGGTAGCTAATCATGCTACTACTAATAAAAAGTAGGTCCTATAATAATTTAAAGTAATTATAATAATATTTATTATTAACGGTAATAGTTTCAATGTTACTAATAATGATGATAGTAGTAGTGATAGTAAGGTTAGTGATATATGAAATATTACTAATAGTGACAAGGAACGAAAAATAATAATAATAGTAATAACCATAATGATAATGATAATAGTAATACTAGTAATAATAACAATAATGATGTTAAAATAATAATACTAAAGTTATAGGTCATTAATAATAGTAACAATAACAATTATAAATATTTCAAGGTTAGGTTAAATAATAATAATAATAATAATAATAACAATAACAACAACATTAAGAATAATACTACTAAAAATAACTAGCATTTGTATAACAAGGGTTTAGGTGTTGGGGAGTTTAGAGGACCACCTAGGGGTGCTGGTGGCACAGGTGGCGGCGCACGGTGCAAGACGGCGGCAGCGACGGTGATGGGGGAGAAGAGAGGTGGAGAAGTGGTGGAGGGAGGAGAAAGGAAGAGGAGAGGCTGGCAGGGGAAAAAGAAGATATGGGGAGGTAGAGGAAGCTCCCCTGGTGGTTTTAGAAGGTAGCGGGGCGCAGGGAAGAAGAAAGGGGAAAGGGGCCGGACCGGTCGGTCCAGGGGAGAAAAGAAAAGGAAGGGGGCGACCGGCCAGGCGGTTTGGGCGAAGGAGAAGCAGGGCGGGCCTAGCGTGTGAGACGGGGGGAAATTGATCTGGGCCGGTGGGCTGGCCCAGTCAGGGGGGAATGGGGGAGAGAAGGGAGAAAGGAGGGGGGAGAGAAAAAGAGAAAAGGAAAATAAGGGAGAAAAAGGGATTAAGGAAAATGATTAGGGAAGAAAATAATTAAAATGACTTATGGTGTGAGTTATAGTATTTTTGGTAGATAATTTAAATTTTAATAATTTATCTTAATATATCTTATTATATTAGTTTAAAAAGGTAGCTTTTAGAAAAATATTGGTTTGAACCTTATTTAAATAAAATGAGTATGATAAAATAGCAATTTATTTATTTTAATTTATTAAACACTCACATCTAATTTGGTATACTTAAAACCCACAAAATAATTAAGTTAAATAAATTTAAAAGGCAAAATCCTCAACGTAATTAAATTAAATAAGTTTAAGAGTTAAATTATCCCTAATAAAAGTGATTTATTAAATTATAGGCTTTTAAAATTTTTGGGGGATTACAGGAGGTGCCAGGGGTAGAGGGTTTAAATTGTGTGGTGGCTATGGCCACACCAGATAAGCATGCTAATACTAATTAACACTTAGGCTTATGGTAGTAACATAATAGGGCATGCTTGCATGGAAATTATGTAAGAATAGTGGTACAGTAAATGCATCCCAATCCACACAATGTAAACCATATTATAGATCTTCCTTTTATGATCACATAAATTTTGATTATTAAGATAGTTTGTTCGACCATACTCAGTTCTCCACCATGAACAAAAGTCATGGTAGTAAATAAACACAATGGGATACCACACCCACTACATGGGGTCAGGACACGTTGAAGGATATTTTCTCTGGGGATACCACACCCACCACACATTAAGTACACTTGTCGCGAGGGTTAACACAAATTAGGATACCACGCCCACTACATTCGGTTGAAGTATATTAAGAGGGCTTGTACTGGGATACCTCACCCTCCACATCTTGAATGCCTCCGTCATGAGGGCTAAAAAGTTGGGATATCATACCCTCTTAAGCAATGGACAGTACGAAGTGTCAGGGGGATTGTAGTGGGATACCTCATCCACTTGAACTAGACACCGATGCCATGCTAGCATACTTGTAATAACCATAATTTTTATAACTTAAATTGTAACATTTAGCCTTTTATTTGAAAATTTTAATCTTTAAATTTTAATTTAATTATTTTTTTCAACCTTTGAACTCCAAATCTAGATAAATTATTTAATAAATTAATATAATTATTTTTTATTTAAATAAATCCTAAACCCATAATTTTACCAAAATTATTTTTCTTCATTTTATACCCTAATTATTGGATAAATTAATATAATATTATCCTAATAACCTGAATTTAATCTAATTTTTAATTATAACCCTAAATCTATTTTTATTTTCTTTTTCTCCCTTTTCTCTTTTTTTCTTCCTTTTTTTCTCTCTTCTTAAGCCAGTTAGTTTCCCTCCTCTTTTCCTTCTTCCTACGTCGGCTTGGCACCTTTTTTTCTTTATTCTTCTTCTTCATCCCACGTAGGCTAGCCACCTCTATTTTCCTTTTCTTTACCCGCGACCCAATATCCCAACACAATCTCCTCTCTTCTCCTCCTTTCCTGTCATCACCTCTATGCCCAAACACACCCTTACCCCTCCACTCCCAAAATGTTGTACCGCCTCTACTTGCCAGCCTTCCCCTTTTCTCTTCTAACCAAACTAGCCCTTATGCCCCACTCTTGCATCCTTGCGCCCCTCTACAGTACCCTACATACCCCTGCTTATGCATGGCAGCCATCCCTTCCCCTAATAACCAAGCACCCCATGCACACTCCCTCCCTCACATGCCTATTTTCTTCTTCCATTTCTAGCTTATGCGTCTCCTGTCTTGCCTGCCCGCCTCCCTACAACTCTCACCTATTGTGTGCATGCCTATGGGCCCCATCATCATCATCATCTTCTTCTTCTTCTTCCCTTCTTCTCTTCTCCCTCGTACTCTATGCCTTCTCCTCTGACCTCATTTCCTTTTTTCTTTCTTCTTCCCTGCATGCATTTTCCTTACCATCGCCTACAACAACACCCATCACCTCCACCACCATTCCAGCCTCCACTGTCGGTCACTTCCCTCGTCCCTCCTTCCCTACTTTTTCCTTCTCCTCTGTCACCCTATTTTCCTTTCTTTCCTCCCTAGTGACACTTCCTACCGACCCTTGTCCCATGTCACCAACTACAACCACTGTAGCCACTCCTTGAAAAAATATAGTTTTTGTCGTTGCCACCCCATCCTCTCAAAGACACCACTTCCTCCACCCAACGACCTCCTTGTACCACCCAAACTGCCACCTCAATGTCACCAGCACCTTCTTGTAGCCCTTGCATCTATCCCCTCCCTTCGACACACCACCCTACCTCCACCACCTTCTCTCAGCTACCTCATCCCACTCCATTTCCTCCACCAATGCATCTCCTCCTAGCCTGCCTACTTCCAGCCACAACCACCACCCACTATTGCACTATCACCCTGTAGCCACCCCATCACCACCTCCCTCATTCTCCTCCTCCTCCTCTTCTTCTCCTTTCCCTTCTTTGCATCGTCCTTTTCTTGTAATCTACACCGCCACCATTACTGCCTTAAACTCTCATGCATTACACCACCCAACCATTACCATCTCCACCCCACCTCCTACACCTAATAATCGAATCAACATCACCCAACCACCACCTCCAACCATTACCAACCGAGCTATCTCCCCCTCTATACATGCATGGCTCACACTACACATGCAGCATGAGTTATGCTTTGTTTCTTAAATTAATTTGGTAATGTTTAATATATAAGGCTATTTGGTGAATTTATATTTAATAAATATTTTTAATAATAATTATTATTTCATTGATCAAATATTAATATGGTATTTGTGATATTCTTGTCTTTGCTTTCTCCTCTCTCATATCTTCTTATTCTTGTAGGGTTATTCTTAGTTTCCTCTTGGTGACCGAGCCCCTGTTCCTTTCTTCTCTCCATTATTCTTTCATCTTCTTAATTCTAAAATCTTAATTAATCTCTTTAGTGCTTTTTGTTAAGAAAAAGTGAGATAAAGGTTATAAACTAGTGAATATTTGATCAAGCGTATTCAAGCCTCCATTTTTGAACCTAGAGGGTTTATTTTTCTCTTTTATTCTAACCTTTGTTATTTTTCTCCTTATCAAATTATTGTACCTTTTATTTTAGGTGATCGAAGTGTGGAAGAAGGCTATTGGGAGTATTTTTTCTTAGAGATTAGTGCAGCTTTTTCTAAGGATACATGTCTTTAATTTAGAGATTTCTTATGAATATGAGTTAATTTTATAAATTTTCATATTATTATGTTTTACATCAAAAATCATGATAGGTTTTTATTTAAAAATTATACCCATGTATTAATCGATAAATTTATGACATTGTGAGTTTTGTGATTTTATGTGAAGTATTTATTTAATGACTATCAAGGACGTACCTCAAATCTCAAGCATGATAGCATATTTGGTGAAATTAATACGTCATCAGAGGAGTAAAATTAATTATGTTTAAATATGGCAGTTGGTGTAGTATGTTGAGGTTGCAAGATTTGAAATTTTAGGTTGCTGTGGTTTTGACTATGGGGGTCCTTTGAGATTTTGTGGATTATTTTAACTAAAACTAATTGTATTTTTTAAATGATAATAATATGAGGGTGGTTGCGTAAAATTGGTAAAATTTGGAGACTTGTAGAACTTTATAAATTATGTGAGAGTTTTGGCCTTAAGGGTGAATTTGTCTTTTTGATGAGTTTTTGTAGAAAATATTTATCTTATCATATTCTATGAATTCTTGCATCAAATTTGTTGTTATGGTTTGGATGATTATGATCTAAGTTATGAAAACAATAAATTTGGAGATGTTTAGGTGAATTAAGGGCATTTTTTTTATTAAAATTGAAAATTTTGGTGTTGCATAATTGTCATTGGGTAGAAATATGATAAGTTTGATATGTGATATGTGAAGTGTTATGATACTATTTAACTACATTATTTAACATCAGTGTATACCTACACAAACCATATTAAAATACCATAGGTCACATAATCACACTTGGGGTTGCAAAGCAAGATTGGTCATGCTCTTTATATATTCTCACTTTTCATAGATTTGATGCCACTTCATCATATCATAACATTGTCGACATAACATTATCATCATAATAATATCAAACATGAGATATCATACAAAGATACATATTGCACACACAAAAATCTAGTTACGATATATATCCTTACTGAAGGTACAATTTAATTAAAAATGGATTAAATTAAGAACAACAACCAAAATAGTAATATCGGTATTTTATGTGTCAATTTTCAGAGTTATATCATAATTTTTGGATCTGGTCTTGTTAATGAGATATTCAGATGATGTGTCAAATTTGGTGAGTCAGTGAGTTTAATGAAAGAAATTATACGTTGAGGGTGAATTAAGGTCTGGTGAAAGTATTGTGCCATTTCCCCCTGTGTAATATCACTTTGTGCTTGTTGGTCTACCTCATGTATTATCATTCTTCATGTGGTTACAACAAGTTTACTTTACTTAGCCTTGATACAATTCTAAGTCCTTTAATTAAATACAATTATTGGAATAAAATTATGATAAATGAAGATTCTTGTAATAAGTTGATAGGCACTTTTCTCATGATAAGTCAGTAGTAATAATAACAAAATTATGATGACACTAAGTAAATCAAGTGAGGAATTACCATGTGCTAAGTGTTGGTTAATGATTTAAATAAACACTACTAATTAAAGTGGAAGATTACATGAGACGAGACCAACATAATTCCTAGTGTTGAAATTATATGATTAGCAAGATAATTACCCATTCCTAATGACATCAGAGACCCAAGTCTACTCTATCTGATTGATCCACTGACTTTTATGAGATATTCATACTTAAGGATTAGAGAGGTTTACTAGTAGCCCAAAAGTATTTTACCTTGGATGTGTGTGTATCAGTGAGGTTGATTGTCTTTCTCCCATATGTGAGGGAAAGAGGAGAGCACATGTTACATAAGAGTGAGGTTGGCTATCTTTCTCCATCTATGGGTGAAAAGAGAATCTATGGTTATGTTACAATAGAAAACTTTAAATATGATAAACTTTAAATATGATTTTCTCTTAGATCATCTCATGTATTGAACATCTATACGTCAATATTATATATCATTTTATTAGGTTTCTTGTGCCACACATGCCATTTTCTATGGATATGTTGTTCCCTTACTCAATACATAGTGTATTGATCATCCTTTTTATGGGTATTGCTGATTTCCGTGAGCAAATACTGCCTTATTTTATAGGTACTCATTGATGAATATTTTTTATGTGATTATCTATGGTGAGTGATTATAGGTTGGTTCAAGGGTATGATTATTAAGATCTCTCTCTCTTGGGACTTTTAGTCCTCCATTTTCTATCATACTTGTTATCTCTTTATTTTGTAATCTCGTATCATTGTGGAATCAAGTGATTCTCGTACCTGATCTCTAGATATGAGTTACTATTTATCCTTACACCCAACATAGGTGGATATAGAAAGTACCTCTTGTATATAGGATACGGTGTAACACCTAATATTTAATTATTGATGCTTCCACACAAAAAAAAGAGAGGAAAAATTTCAGTTGTAATTTTGGGCATATCACATTTATCTCATCCAAAAATGCTTGGTTATGCATAAATGTACCACAGATTATGTATAGGTGGTAGCATTGATTTTTCTATCAAATTTATCAAAAACAAATAAAGTATCATGTCATGAATGTGAGTAATATAATATAAGGAAAACTATATGCAAAAGAAGTAACAAACATACCGATGTGTAGTCCGATAAATTGTTTCCACTTACGATAGTAACGATCCAATAGAGTTGTTGGTTGTTAAGTGGAGCTTTGTGTGGTAAACATGTAATAAATCATCTATTAATAGAGCAAATGAATACCACATTATAAGTCATCGTGAAGAGAAATCCAAATTCAAGTTACTGACACCATTTTTCCATTGAAGCTAAACCCTTTAATAGACGAGGCGTTGCATGTTTTGTGTAGTAGGATCTACAAATGCATGCTTATACAATCCTTAATGAGTCTCAATTTCCTATACATCACCTCTCCAACATTTGACCATTCTTTCTCATTCCTCAAGAGTTGTAATGTAATTGTTCTAAATCCATAGCTTTGTTCTCCCACAACATCACACCATGATTTCACCCATGAGAGCATCACTACCTTGATATTATAGGATCATGGGATATTATGGATGATTTGATGAGTTCTCTCATCACTATGCATCCCATTAAACTTCTTCCTCGATTTGATCAGCGAGGGAAAGAACAGCATTAGCTAGGAGATGAACAACCATATCCTTAGCTTGATTAACTTCATCATTAGGTGGTTTTGAATAAATACACTCAGTGTGCTCCCACTCAATTGGTTTCCTCCTTATACTATTACTAGGATAACCTTGCTTTGTTGAGAACTTTACCATCAAGCTTATCATTGCAACACTGTTATCAAAATCATGATATGGATCATGGGATTGTATGATCCTATGATCTCAAAATACATATTGATATGGATTGGTAACAAACTCAAAATGGTTATAGAATTGTAGTAGGACTAGGTGGGATCCTTTAGGATTGGAAAAATCATGATCCTATGTCTAATTCTACCCATCCTAGTATTGTTCATATGTAACTCAACAAAATGAAAGAAATAATATATAAACTAACATATCACGAAACTAGATGTGTTAATTTGAATTGTGTTTCCCTCTCTCTTCACAAGAGTCATTCCTATTATTTTATCCTTCGTGCCCTATGCCCCTACCTTCATCTACTTCAGCACTAGCATTAGAAATAATGATGAGTACAATGGAAAACAACCTTCATCATTATAGTGAAGTTCAGTTCTCCAGCGACAGTGCATCAATCAAGTTATCCAGTCCAGTGTTAGGTAACATATACTGGTTACTCTCTTTTATTTAGTATTAATCCATGAATAATTTTGGATTCACTATTTTTCAGGGCTTTTTTGCCTAATTATATATTTTTTTTCTGAATATCAAATGTGATGTATTTTGATATTGACATGGATTGTAATTTGGATGGAGAAGGATTCGGGTGGGGGCTATAGAGGGTTTGTTGTTTAGCTTCAATGGGTCATGACTTGCCTCATGTTTCTAAGGATTTGATGCTCATATTCAATTGTGGAAGCTGGTCGATTTGCAAAAGTGGTTATTGTTTTGTATTTCACGTGTAATATAATCAAAAGTGAATAAGATCATATTTGGTTATGAGAATGATAACAACAAAATATGATTATGCGGAAGATTTTGTGTGAATTCGAAATTGTCTTTCAATATATATGGAGAGGATCAGAAACTTAGCAAAGTAATTGATAGATAAGTATAAACTTAAGTTGTCGTAGAATGGTTTTCTTTGGTGCATATTAAACAAAAGATAATTTAAATGGTATTAAATTGTAATTGTAGTTGTAATAACAAGTTCAATTTTATCTTCTTCTTTTGATTCACATTGACATATTTTTTTTACACCATTATATAGGGGTTTCTTGTTTCTTATGTGATTTCCTTGTCGAATAATTAAATTGTTTAAATATTGTATAGTTACATTTTTCTTTCTTTTATTTCATTTGATGGATGAGAATATTAAAGTCTAATGAAGGAGACAATTTGGATGATTTTGACACAAAAGTTTTCATGATGACGATGACGCGGTAGGGACACTACAAGTAGGAACACTAAAGTTGTAAATGAGGATGCAAATGATTTGGAGAATTATGGTGCCTATGAATGATTATATCCTTATCATTGTAATGCAATTTGAACTTTCCTTTCCTTTGTTTTTTTGTCTATGTTGTTGACCCATGGTAAACTTGTTAATTTATAAGACTATTTTAGTAGTTTAGGAAGCTTGTATGTTGTTATAACTAAATTAAGACAATTTCAAAGATTAAATAGAAGTTTTTAGTGTTATTGAACTTCAATTGTGAATAGCTTATAGTATATAGAGACCACGAGATGATTTTTTTATTCTGAAGGATCGTACGATCCTACAATTTGATTATCTATAACTCCCTGTCAATTATGTGTTGGATCATGATAATATTACATAGCATGTTCGAGAATATCATCAGTCAGACTAGAATAATATGATAGACATAATGGAAAATGGTTAAGCAACATTTGCACCATAGACATAATGTTAAAAGAAAAGGGACGTATAGATGGATCAACATATGAGCCACTAAAAACAAACCTTTCTTCATTTGGCCTAACAAAAGTGGAAGTTTTCCATAATTGATGCACTACGGATTCAGAAATAGGTCGATGATTTCATTTATACCGGAATATCTCGTGTGCTCATGATAAACCATGCATCAACCTAAAGTAACACCCACACCTTAAAGTGGGGGAACCAACCACATTCTACGACATACAACATATGTGAGCTCCTTGAACAATATGTTATCTATAGAGTAATGTAGAACAATGGCACACAACAGCTCCAAATATTCCTTCACCTCGTTAATATGGAGCTGACCTAATGTGTCAAACTTTAGGTATAATGCGTTGAAACTCATCTAAGACAATGATATGTATATATTCCAGTTTACTATGTTCATTTTCTACTCTAAAATCATAATTTTAAAATATAAGTAATGGTTATTTACTAATAAGTTAAATAATAATGAATATTTACAACAAAAAAATTTGTACCTATTGGTCATATGAGCATCCACATGGAAACAAACATCTTATTATAGGAATTCAACCACATCTCGTAAACATACTATATAATATGTGGAAATGTACCCCATCTGTCGTGTATTAGTAAAAGTGCATTCTCAAATGTCTCCACTATAGCAGCTTATACGATCTTCCTCCATCTGCCCAACACATATTTTATCCCGATGCTACACTTCTTAGCTTTTTTATAGCATCAAAGAGTGCATTCTTACTAATATGTCGTATACATAAGAATGGATTGCATTAGGAAAGCCTTTGTGCATTGTTTGCATAGTTTTTGTTCCCACTACATTTGATTCATAGAGCTTCATCAATATTTTTACTTTATCAAGCATCTATTTGTAGTTATTTTCATTTTATTTAATCAAAAACACTAAGGCATTTGGTGTGCCCATAGCCAACACAATTTAAACTCTTTTATAATCAATTATACTATTAGTAAATAAGGGTATCATTCTATACCTGGGACTGAGAGGGCTCGCCTCTATTTAACTAAATCATGAATAATGAAAATAAATAAAAACACAAAAAAATAATAAGATAAACACAATTATGGTGTTTTTAATTATAAAATAAATAAATAAATAAAACAAAATAAAATAATAAAGATAATAGATAACTGTAAATATGATAAACGTTCTAGGGAAATCAAAATTTATAACTAGATTAGGTCAAAATATAATAATAATTTATAAGCTATCTTTTAATCACGAGAAGGAGACTGACTAAGTTATAAGCCAAAAATAGGTCTATACACCTTATATTATTTTCCTAGAATAATTAATACCACAAAGCGCTGATATTAAATCCCATTAAATACTAGTAATATAGTAGCAACAAGCGATTCCTATATTTAACTAGATTTAAAGCATTAAGCACAAGTGAAACGATGCCAATCTAGGTACCCATACTAGTACAATAAGCATGACTAGTTGTATGTCTCTCCTTTAACCCACTTGTATCTAAACGTTTCACTAATCTAGTTAGAATTATAAAACTATTAGGTGAATTATTATCTAATCTAACTGCATTATATATATAGCATATTCACATGACCACCTAGCAAGCATATAATCTTACATATTGTCACTAAAACCATACCAAGACATATGCCATATAAATCATGTTTGATGGAATCATATATATAAACGATATTAATTAAAATAGAGTTAAAGAACAATCTCATAAAAATAATAATATTATATCTCAAACCATAATCTAGGGTTTCAATCTATTTTCCAATAATAAATAAATAAATAGTCACAATAAATAAATAAATTACACAAAATATGTATTAAAAATATATATCAAAAATAGAGAAAGAAATAAACAAAATTAAATATGGATGAAAATTTAGCAATTTATTCAAACAAAAAATTGATAATTTTCATTTGAAATAAACTCTTCTGATCTCCTTTTCTCTCTTTCTCTCCTCTGCCTCTCTTTCCGTGTGTGTCAGCCTTCTCTCTCCTTCTTCTCTTCTTCGGATGGTGCATTACGCCTCCCTGCACCGATGACCTCTCCTCTCTTTTTTTTCTATGACGCTGACCACTGGTGTCTACCTTCACAATATTTGTTTCCTTTCTCTTTTTTCTTGTCTAGTCCTACGCTTATTGCCTCTCCTCTCTTTTCATGCGTCTGCTGCCCCCTAGTGCATGGCTTCTTCTCATGTGTGTACTTCCTTCCTCTATCTTTTTCTTTCCTTTTCTTTTGCATAGGTTATGGCTTTTCTCCTGTGGCGTCCCTCTCCCTGCCACCCTCTTTTCTTTTATTTTTTTCTTTGCTCGCTCTTTTTCTGCCCCCTTCACTAGCTCTCTGCTACATTCCATGTCTTCCCTTGATGTCACTTGCTTCTATAGCCCTTTTTTTGTTACTAGGTCTCGTTTACCCAGTTCTTCTTGGTCTTCGACCCTTTGGTCCAAAAGACCCAAAACCTTTTTTAAATACTCTGCCTACAAAATAAAATTAGAAAAAAATTAATAAATAATTGTATACTTTACATTCATTTAGTTTATATCATTTTAGCTCAAATAATAAAATATATAAGATTATTATCACGTAAGTATAAAATTATAATTATTTTCATATGTTACTCAAATAAAAGACCAAAACCTAAGATTAAAGGGATATAAAATATTTAAAAATATGTACTCATCAACAGTGATAAAATTCTTGCCATTAGACATAAAATCAAGAACCTCCAAGAAATGAAGGTTGTACTTATTGGTTTTGTATGTTCAATATGAACAAATAACATATGAATGTACATGTAATAAATCAATAGAATTTGTACTCACATTAAAGTTGGTCAACCGACAGTCTTATGAATGCTATTTGTTTGTTTCTATGAAGTGCAACAACTGTCGTATAACCATGTCTTCCGGTAAGCTATGCACCCTAAAATTATGTCTAACATTGTAGATTGTCCTCAACGTTGCAATATGATCCTCGCCATCCCATTGCAAATTGTGAATAATCTCCCTAGATTTGATTAGTTTGTATACCAACATTTGCTATTTAGGTGACAATTGATAAATAAATGAATGTCCCTGCAAATAATTTTAACTCTATGATTTTGTAGACCACATTTAACCACCAATCTTCAACTACCCCAAACATATTTTTTTCCCACGTATCTTAAATTCACAACCATATTTTTTAGATCTGGTAGGCCAAATACTTTCTAAATTCACTAAAGGTTATTTTTTATATGCACCACCTCTTTCACAACTTATCCAAACTCTACATTTTTCAACCTCTAGATACCAAAAACCATATATTATGGTCTTTCAATTTGTTTAATCCACTGAATCAATAACTCACAATCACTAAAAATTCCATCCGTAGTGAAAATTCCACTCCAATCAATATTGATTGGATCTTGATTATGTAATGAAAAAAAATTATGAAATTATAATGACGACACAAAAATATAAATAAATTTACGAAGGAGAACATCTAGATAAAAGGTCCGCTAGGATTGCCATGGAACGGGTGCGTGTCACCTCATAATGTATTATCTATAGGTGAAATATCAATCTAACATATCTTCTAATGGGTGAATGACTTGATGATATGGTAGCTTTATAAGTATTTGACCCGATGGAAGCAGTCAAATTTTTTTGAAAAAATGACTTAGTGTAATATCATTGAGTTCCTCAGGGCTAAAACATTCATTATTGTTTTCTTCCATACTTATTTATTTGTGTTAAAGATTGAGTAAAGTTTCATGAAGATTGTTAAAGGAAAAGATAGAAATAAGAAGTGGAATGAAGAAATAAAGGACGTGAAATGGAGAAACAAAATAAGGGGTGTGGTTTGAAAATTAATTTAGAGGTGCAATGATCCGTTTGGAGTGGGGTGAATTAAGGTGGAAATAAACATTAAAAATTAACGTAGACGAAGGAAACGAAAGTGAATAAGAGTAAATATTTTAAAATATTGTTTGAATGATATTAACTTAAATTGAATAAATTGGGGTGAATATTTTAAATATCTTGTTTGAATTGAGGTTAATATATATAATTCACTTATATTTTTTTTATATACCTCAGTTAACTCTGAAATTAAAATAAAAAAAATTCATCAGAATAAACGAAAAGAAAATTTTTAACCTACATTTATTTAATTAAAATTAACAAAATCTATTTCTTAATAAGATGACTTCATTGATTAACCTCCTTAATCCTTCGCTTCAAACCAGATGCCCGGGCACCCCGGGTCTCGATAATAGCCTCCATCCCTCCGCAATTCCTGCACAGTCATACTATACTCGGTCACTCTGGTGTCGCCCTATACCGTTTAGTCGTTCACCTACCGACCTCCCGCCATCGTCTTCCTTGCTTCTGCTCATTTAGTATATTCTCTCCAGATAATGGTCTACAGAGGCTTATTGAAACCAGGATTTTAGTTTCTTTATCCCTTGGGTTACGTGTCTCTTTTTCTGAAGCAGATAAATAAATCTCTCGGCGATAGTTACAATGTTGATGCTTCGATCGTTTCGTCCTTCCCGCAGACCTTCAATTTTGTTATCCCATTCATATTCCTATTCATCTTCATCTTCATCAGCAGCGGTTGAAGCTGAGAGGACAATTAGAGATGGCCCGCGGCACGACTGGCGTCGGGAAGAGATCAGATCGATCTATGATTCTCCCATCCTTGACCTTCTCTTTCATGGGGTTTGTTTCTCTCTGATATTTTCCTCGAAATTCAGGCTCTGTTTCGAGGTTTTATTTTTGATTATGAGGAGATTCTGAGCTCATCATGAAATAACAATGTATTTCGAGGGTGCTGTGTTGAGCTCCACTCATTGTTGCTTCTGTGAAAAAACCTGGGCCGTGATCGTGTTCCCATTGTGTTTAAATACACGGGTTCTAAGTTTTGACTGATCTAGATGATGATAATATGATGATATTCGTTTTTGTACGACTGCGTGCATTTTAAATGTTATTTTTAGATATTTCTTGCGAGGATTTGTATCCACGATTATGTGTCACTATATATGATGTTAGCTGGATTTTCCATTCATATGCTTATGTGGCTGATGGACCATTTCGACCGTGGATCAAGTCTGTTGAATCTACCAGTTCTACTTTCAATGCCTGTGCATTTGGGTGCAAGCCTCTTCAACCAATTACTTCAGCTTGCAGCACTGTTGTTCGTTATGAAAGTTTGGTCCGATGACAGATTTTGCTGACTTTGCTGTTGTTAACCGGTGTTCCAGGCTCAAGTTCACAGGCATGCTCACAACTTCCGAGAAGTACAACAATGCACTCTTCTTTCCGTTAAGACTGGCGGCTGTAGTGAAGATTGTGCGTATTGCCCACAGTCATCGAGATATGATACTGGATTGAATGCGCAGAGGCTTATGAATAAAGATGCAGTCTTAGAGGCAGCCAAGAAAGTGAGATTACTTTTTTTTTTTTTTTTTGCATGGCACTAGAGAAGTAGTTGCTAATGACTGCATTAAATGAACTTTTGTCATTTACTTAGGCTTATTTGTTATAGATGTCTAATTAATATATTAGCATTCTGCGGTGAGTTCTAATTTGCTGAACCATGATTATATTAGCTGTATGCCAAAGTCCCAAATAGTCATCCCATTGTTGCATCTAAATGCACCGCCATTTTTTTTATGGTACAACCTGAAGGCAATTTTGATTTTTGAGTACGAATATCCATTAGGACTCCAGAAAAAGCTGCAAAACACTTCTCCTTCCTTCTCTCACAGTGCAGAGCTCAAATCTTAGCCTTTTTTTCTTTTTTTTGAGCTAACTATATGACTAAAAAATCTCAATTAGATTCAATACGCCAGGCAGATAATTTTAGCCCCATATGTGCTTTGCTGGTTTGTTACTACATCAAAGCATTCATGTGCTTTTGTCTGTTGAATTGTATGCTGTCATTATCCTCCCCACCATCCCCCGGGCGTGCGGGGGCATTACAATTGTGGCTGTTATGGTTTTGTAATATCAGTTTATTGTCCTAGTTGTGACGTCTTGCACCTAGCATTACTGGGACTCATTTTGTCCCTTTACTTTTTCCTCTTGTTGTATGCTTAAGTTTATGGATAATCAAGATTCTTTACTTAATCCTTACCTGAATGAATGCCAAAGGAAATTAGAATGAGGGAGACAAAGGATAGCTTAACTTCGGAGTTTTTGATATTTGATTAACACTAATGAATTTAGTTGTTGATATCAACAGTTTTGTGGAAACTCTTAACTTTGGAAGTGTCAATTGATATATTTATTAATACTGGACGTGTTATGTATCAATAAATGCGGATCAATATATGAAGTTTGGAAGGTTGGATATATGAATAAGTGTATGCTTGTGTGAGTGTGTGTATTCACTTCATTTTTTCATTTTTAAAAAATTACAACCAGCTTTATGTTGCACCAAAAATATTGAAAAACATCCAGACATTTCTTGAAACTATTGAATGGAACTTTGCCAACAACATGTGACATTTAATATTTGTGGAGAGTGCATTATATATGACATATTGAATGATTTACTGAAAAATAAGATAAAGGATTATAGTACACATAACAAAATTGTATATACATGTATGCATTGCATTTTCTTCTCCCAAAGTGGTCAAATATAGCTCCACTTCATCTCAAAGTGGACAAGTTCATGTCAATACATTCATGTTTTCTCTCAGCCTTTTGTGATCGTGTTATGTGATACTGATCATTTACTAACTTTTAGGCAAAAGAGGCTGGCAGTACACGGTTTTGCATGGGTGCTGCGTGGAGGGACACGGTAGGGAGGAAGACAAACTTCAAACAGATTCTTGAATATGTAAAGGAAATAAGGTGCTTATGTTTCTCTGACAGATGCAATGTGCTTTTTTTATTTTGAAAAAATACCACAAGATGTTTTCTTTGCTGTATTGTGGTTTCTTTCATCTTCTTATTTCCATTGTTGCACAAAGACGTCATGAAGTACTTGATGGAATTTATACAGGATGAACTTTTCATGTTTGAGTCAGTTCATCAATGTGGTGAAGCTAATTTATACTTGCGTCTTTCTTTGTGTTGAAGCTAATTTATTTAAGAATATAAGTTCAAGAATCCATGAAGTATTTTTTATTTTTTTTGGTAAGTGAAATATTATTACATCTAAAAATGGATCATTAAGTACACCAGAAGAAATCACAATACCAACTAGAAACTATCTCAGGCTATCGACATAGGACACTAATGTTCTATACGATTTACAATGGGACATACTAGTTATTCTAGTGGCTAACTCCTTGACAATCAAGCGACATATATGCTGCGGTTCACATCTCTTTTGATGGAAGATTCTCTAGTTTCTTTCGTGCCATAAATGATAGGTAGTCGCTGCATACAAAAAACGAAGCACCTGTCTCCTAGAAACCGGACCTCGACCACCTCGTTGCATCCATCTCAGTACCACATTGAAAGTGGTAGCATCATAAGCACACCCAAAATTCCCGACCAAAGGTAACCACACCTGTATAGAGTAAGAAAAATCAAAGAATAAATGCTCAACTGTTTCCTTATCGGCTTCACACAACGCACATGTATCATTTACATTGAGTCCTATTGCTGTCATTCTGTCCTTGGTAAACAATCTGTTGTGAATTGCAAACCATAGGTGGAGCTTGTGTTTGGGAACAGAGATAGGAGCCATGAAGTATTGTAACAATTTAATGTAGGATAAACTCTTTCCATCTCAGTCAATTCCTCTGCTGTCTCAATTTGACTACATAGGATTATCTATGTTTACCCCTTATACAGTTCTCACCAGGAATGGCATTTTTTGGTGATCAAGAAAACATTATTTTTTTAGGGGGGTGGGTGTCAGTAGAATGTAACAGTGGAATTACAATCATGAAAGGTTAGATGGCTTCATAAATACAATCTGCAGGTTTAGGCATGAATATGTTGAGAACGATAACAAGCAGTTATCAAGATAGGGATGGCAGCTTTCTGAATTTTAAACCATTACCTTCTGTTTTCTTTCTACCAAATATTTCTTCCTTTTGTAAAACCATTAAGCTATGGGGAAAATTTTATATTAGAGTTCGTGTTTTCCCTGCTGTAGTTTCGTTTGATTGCATATGTTTCACTAAGTATCGTAACCTCTCACTTCCATAATAGCCCTCCTCAAGATTATCTTTCTTAAAATACTTTTCGTTGCAAAGCATAAATTTTGTTGTATTTTGGCGATGGTCATCTTAGAAAGTGGTGGAGCATAAGGGGGATTGAGAGGAGGTTTCATTAGTTGATGGGTGCACAGTTATGCCTTGATTTCTTAGTAATGATTCATGAAAAATTCTCTAGTTTTGCCAGCTGTAACAATTAAATTTATCAGCCACAGTATATTCCTGTCTGTCTTGGCTTCTTAATTGCAATATAAATAATTTCTGATAGGGGTATGGGTATGGAAGTATGCTGCACCCTGGGTATGCTAGAGAAGCAGCAAGCATCAGAACTGAAGCAGGCAGGCCTGACTGCATATAATCATAATCTTGACACTTCAAGAGAGTATTACCCCAACATCATCACCACAAGATCATATGACGAGCGCTTGCAAACCCTTGAGTATGTTCGGGAAGCTGGAATCAATGTTTGTTCTGGTAAGTGTGCATTGTTGCAGTATATCATGGCAACACAGCAAAATTATGTTAAATAAAGAGAATATTGATCAAGGATTTTGAGCATCTGAGTTGTTTTCTGCAACTTGTTAGCTATTGATCGACCTTCAGAAGTAACTTCCTCATTAAGGCTATTCATCCCTTGTCAACTAATTGATCATTTGCTGAATGATTGACTTATGAGCCCTACATGCTATGTTCCCCTTTGAAAGCTTAACGACAAATTTGTTCTGTTTTACGATGGTTGCTTTGTCTGTTTTCTTTGGCTATAGGCGGAATAATAGGGCTTGGTGAAGCAGAAGAGGACAGAGTGGGCTTATTGCATACATTGGCAACTCTCCCAAAACATCCAGAGAGTGTTCCAATCAATGCACTTATTGCAGTTAAAGGAACCCCTCTAGAAGATCAGAAGGTATTCATCATTGCATTTGACTATGTCTTCTTTCTAATTTTGAGTTGATATCTATCTGCATGTAAGAATCACGAGGTTTCTCAAGCTCATATGCTTTGGGGATATTTCATACTGTATGTACTGCACGCAGTCTAAAATCTCTTGGTAACATCATCACAACCTCAGTCGCTGTAAAGTTGAGAGTTTGAGAACTAACCACCACACACAAGACAATGGTTTTGTGTTTGAAGGATGAACCAACGAGTGCAAATCATTACCTAAATGGTGCATAGAATTTTTATTTGTAAGACGGAGACAGCCAAATTCACTGTGCTCTCTTTGTGCCGTACATGATACGTATAGTCATAGGTCTTGTAGTTTTACTCTGAACGGAAAATCTGGGCACGTTAATAATTCCTGTTGTAAAAACATTATGCATGATAGTCATGTCATTGTCAAATGTTTCATTCTAGCTTGGGTTTCTTTGTCTAATTAAAATGTTCACGTGTCCACTTTTTTCAGCCAGTTGAAATTTGGGAGATGGTACGGATGATTTCTACTGCTCGCATTGTAATGCCAACTGCCATGGTGAGGCTGTCAGCTGGCAGGGTTCGATTTTCAATGCCCGAGCAAGCACTGTGCTTCCTTGCCGGCGCAAATTCTATCTTCACAGGTGATAAGCTGTTGACGACTCCAAACAACGATTTTGATGCCGATCAACATATGTTCAAGTTGCTTGGTTTAATTCCAAAACCCCCAAGTTTCCTTGAAGATGACTTAAAGAATAGTGAAGTGGATAACTGTCTAGAGGTGGCCTCTGGTTCCGGCTGAGACATGTCTTATCCAAACATGAATGATGCTATTACTTTGGCCCAGCTAATATTTTATTCATCGTGTTTGTATCCTTGCTTACCATTAGCTCTTATAAATGTATGTACCTGCTTAAACGGAAATTGGGAAACGATTTTTTTTATTGCTTCTGATTCAGTGAGTACTATGTGTAGTATTGTGCTGCTGTGAAATGAGAACAAGCCTATTGCTAACAGCATGATCGAGCTTTCTCCCAGCATCCTCCACGTGAGCTCCAAGCCAGGAGGGGAGGAGGGTGCATGAGGAAGTGACTCAATTGAGGGAATAAACCTACCGACCTACTCAGTATAGTCTGAGGTTTGAGCTTGTCGAACATATTGATTGAAGCCATTAATACCCTCAAGACAGCACTATCAAGCTTTTAGGAGTAGTGAACAATTGGATTACAGGGAGTTGTGGTTTATTTGGAGGCACGTTACTAGCTTGGTAGGCGGCTATCTCACGACATTTTCATGAAAGAGATCAAGCTTATTTGGGAGAGTTCCATGGTCTGTCAAATGGGTGACAGCAGGTCCCTTGGATGGGTGACTTTGGTATAGTTGTATGACGGACTTGGGGAACTCTGCGAAAATAAAAATAAAAATCCATAACCTTCGTCCCCTGCACCAATGTTGGTCCCTAGCAGATCATTTTCCATCTGCCAGTAATTCTGTACATGAAATGAGTTCACAATTGGGATGCATATATAAGGGGTATTGTAAGTCAAGGACGTAGGAAACTAATCTCTTTCTCTTAATTGAGTTTTTATACCACAAGGTTTCTTTCTAAATTTTTTTTTCACTAGACAGCAGGTCCAAAAATCCAAATCCTCCATGCCACCTTTGTGTTTATATGTGTACCATTATATTCGAATACTTATAAGCTACAATTATTCCCACAATGTTCATTTTATAATAGGTTACAGTTTTTTTTTGATGAGTAGATACAGAATAAAAGATGCAAGAAACACAAAGTGCCAGCAAAACAAGCACTAGGCAATATTACAAGAATCTCGCTCCATGAAACGCCTCCCCATTGCCCAAAAAAAAACAAAGAAATCAAGACCCCTACATGAAGCACCCGTACGGAACCCTAGAGCCGATTTCTTTATCAATCCGCCCCTTGAAGTTAACACTACATAAGTCTGACAATATTAAAGGCGATATCATTAGTACTAAGGCTAAGGCTTTCTTTCCACCCCTTACTCCAATACGCTACCTTCCATTTGGCACTCCAGAGAATCCTAGTCCATTACACCTCTTTTCCTTCAAACACTACTCTATTCCTTATTTCCCAGATGGTAGAAATAATGGCAAAGAAGCATACCCACCATAGCTTCTTCCTCAGAATCCTACATCCCACGCTCTTCCACTCTTCCCAAACCTCCCTTGTGCTCTTTGGCATACACCAGTACTTCCTCCACCAAGCATACACCTCATACCACATTATGGAAGTAATGGGGAAGTGCAAGAAAATATGGTTCACAGTGTCAACACCCTCTTTTCATAGCGGACGCCTACTATCTTCCTCTACTAAAATAGACAGCCTCATCAGCTTATCTCTAGTATTCATCTTCTCCTGGATCACGAACCACGAGAGCAACTCTTCCCACGGGGAGATCGCCTCTCTCCACCACTTTTCATTAACTTGAACAAAGCTGATATAACTCCCATATATAGAACTAGCCATGACCTTCTGGAAATATTTCACTGTATATTTCTGACTAGCTTCATAATGCCAAAGCAAAGTATCTTCTTCGTTAAGCTGAATTGAATTTAGTCTATCCAGCATCCTTTCAAGCTCCACCTCCTCCCATCTGAAAAACTTCCGACGCCAGTTAAAAGCCAAATTCCACCTAGCTTCGTCCTAGATGTCCACGTCGCAAATGTGATTGGCTTGCTGTAGAGACAGGGAGAACAATCTAGGGAATTGAGACTTAAAGTTATCTCCCCCAAGCTATTTATCTAGCCAAAATCTGGTTCGTCGCCTATTCCCAATTTTGATGCTTACACCCTCTTCTAAAATTTGATTTGCAAGATTGATGTTACAAATACTACTAACAATATTCTTCCACGGAACTGAGCTTCCTCTTTGACTACAACTGCTGATCGAATCTCCTGCCTTGATACCATAAATAGAAGAAATTAGCTTTTGCCACAAAGTATTCTTGTCTTCGCTAAACCTCCACCATCACTTAGCGAGAAAAGCAATATTCTTGAGCTCCAAGTCTCCTGTGCTCAAGCCTCTGAACTCCTTTAGTTTCTAAATATCCTCCCATTTAATGAGATGGATCCCTTTTTTAAATCCACCTCCACCCCAAAAGAACTCACTCTATAATCTGTAGATCTTCTGCAACACTCTTTTTGGAGCTTTGAACAAGCTGAGATAGAAAACTGGAATAGCTGACATCACTGCCTTAATCAACACCAATCGACCTGCTCTTGATAACATCTTTGCTTTCCACATCCCCAACTTTATCTTAATTTTATTAATCATCGGCGTCCACATTTGCTTCTTTCGCGGATCATTTCCAAGCGATAGGCCCAAGTAAATAATAGGGAATGACACAAGCTTGCATCCCAATTTCTTTGCTAACAATCGACTTTCATCACCAGTAGTGACAAATGCCGCCAGGGAGGATTTAGAGTAATTAATTATTATCCCCAACATAATGGTAAAGCAATCCAAAATGCACCTCAAATCCACAAAGTTTCTTTCACAAACCTTTCCAAAAACCATGGTGTCATCCGCAAACTGAAGATGGGACAAAACCACCCCACTTCAACAAATCTTCAAACCTTCAATCACCTCTCATCATGATTTCGTTAAAAGATTTAGTAACAATAGTGAATAAAAAAGGAGAGAGAGGATCTCCTTGACGCAATCTTATTTTCATTATAAAAGGCTTCGTAGGTGAACTATTAATCAATACTGACATCCTCAGATAAATGATACACATCCCAATCCATCTTCTCCATCTGTCTCCAAAACCAAAACATGCATCATTTGATCCAAGAAATCCCACCTTATTGAGTCGTAAGCCTTATTAAAATCCAACTTCAACATAAATCCTCTCGCCTTGGATTTCTTCAACCAAAGCACTACCTTGTTAGCTAGTAAGATGCCATTAATGATCTGTCTGACGTAGACAAAAGCAGTTTGAGTTTCCCCCACTATGGTATGCAGGACCTTTGAAATCCTTTCCATGAGTAGCTTTGCTATGATCTTATATATGCTCCCCACCACACTTATCCGTCAAAAATTGCTAAATTCCTTAGCTCCCTCTACCTTCGGAATTAGGGTCACCTAGGTCATTTTAATAACTTGCAGCATAGATCCTTTCTCAAAGAAACCCCCCACCTGCTAGCATATTTCGTCCCCCACTGTACCCCAGATCTTCTTAATAAACTTGAAATTAAAACCATCATACTCCAGTGCTTTTGACGAATCACAATCTCACAGAGCCTTCTTAATTTCTTCGTGCATCGGCAACACCTCCAGTGACAATCTCTATTCTTCATATAATTTGTTGAAACCCTCTGGACTAATTCTAATTACCGGATAATTTGGATTTCTGTACAAATTCTAGAAGAACTCTACCTCCAATATGCAAGTGCTTTCTTTGTCGCCAAACGTCTGATTCCCTTTCTGATCTCCCCTAAATAATTCTTCTTTCTCCTAATCGACGCCATGACGTGAAAGTATTTTGAATTACGGTCTTTATCTTTAAGATTTATCTCTCTTGCGTACTGAATCCATAACAACTCCTTCCTCTTGAGCCATGACCATAATTGATTAATGAGTGCTCCTTTTCTAGCCACTGCCACTTCATCCTCTCTATCACCAACAATTAAGTTATTTACCTCCTCAAGAGCTTCTTCGAGCCTTCAAATATTATAATCGTTGTTGCCAAATACCTCTTTATTCCACCTCTTAATAGGGTTCTTGAGGAGTTGGGCTGTAAACGAGCGGAGCCTAGCCGAATACCCCTAGGCTTGGGTTAGGATCCTAAAATAATGTTTGGGCTCAGCTCGTTTAACTAAACGAATGAGCCTAACCGAGCTTTTAACGAGCCGAGCTCATGAGCCAAAGCCAAAAAATGAACCGAGCTGAGCTTTTTCGAGCTCGGGCTCTGCTTGTTTAATAAACGATCCTAAAAGTGAGGCTTGGGCTTGGCTCATTTAACTAAATGAACGAGTTGAACCGAGCTTCTAATGAGCCGAGTCAAGCCGAATACCGAACTGGTTCAGCTCATTTATATCCCTATTGAAGAGTTTAAGCTTCTATTGGATAGGAATACTGCCAAGCCTGGCCACTCCTTAATGAATTTAGGGAAACCACCATGATGGAGCCAAGCATCAATAGTCCTGAAGGGTTTGGGTCCCCCAAACGATCTCCTCACTGCTCATCTGGATGGAAAGATGATTTGATGCAGAGCACCTGATACATTTAGCCACCAACTACGGGAACACTCTACACCACTCCCCCTCAATAAAATCCTATCGATCCTACTAGCTGCATTCTTCCTGTACCAAGTAAACCGCCTCCCTACCAGGTTCACTTCCACAAGCCTCATATGGTCAATCCAATTATTAAACTCCATCATACCCGGATTCATCCTACTCACACATTTCCTCTCACTTGGATCCCGAACTTCATTGAAATATCCCATTATTAGCATGGGATAGGGAATTTCTTGCTTCCACTTCCCTATCTCTTCCAACACAACTTTCCACTCCCTATAGTTATTATAATTGTAGACAAGAACTACGTCACAATCGAACTTTTTGCTTTTTAGACAACCTATTATGCCTAACCACCTCTGCTATTTTTTCATACTCCTCACCCAAAAAGCAGACTTCCTCCAACTAAGAATCAAACCTCCGCTCCCATTATTCGTAGAAACTTCAAAAAAATCAACATCCTCCTCCTTCCACACGGACACCACCCAATTGTTGTCCAATCTACTATGTTTTAGCTCCATAATACCCACCACGCTGGGCTTGTGATATTGAATTATGCCCTTAATAGCATCTAGCTTACCACCACTACCTACCCCTCTTACATTCCAACATACAAAATTCATAGCCATATAACCATTCACCTCCTTTGGAAGGAAAACACCTTCAACTCTTCTTATGCGTCAATCGATGACTACACCTTAAGATGCAAATCACTTTTAAACACTCTTCTTCATTGTCTGCATACAGACCCAACCTTTTCCCAATCTCCCAGGTTTCAACCGATTCATCTTTCTCTTCCTTATCATAATCCGTACTGCTACTGTTGCTTTTCAATCTGACTTTGTTGCTAGAGATAGGAGTATCATCTCTTCTTTGATTTCTACTGTACCTTATCTCCTCATACCGACTTTCATGGGCTTCCCTTAAGTTAGCTTTTTGAAAATTATGCCCCTCTCCCCTCTTCTTCAGGCTTGCCCGATTATCATTTTGTTTCTCAAATCCTAGAGGACACACAGGCTCACTTTCTTTTTCTTTCTCCTTGGTAATTACCACTTCTGGGTCTATCCTATTTCCCCCCCCCCCCCCGCATTGCTGGATCAATACCTCTTCCTCGTCCAGACTGTAATGAGCACCTGCGTATCTCGTATTAGTTGATAAGTCAGAATTTTCCACTTCCTCTATACATGACCCTTCATTATCTCCTGCCCCTTCCTTTCTTCTTTTTGGAACCTGTTCCTCTACCCTCTCCTGCATCAATAACCCACGTCTCGAGCCTGCCTTTTTGTCTTTCGAACTTCCATCCCTTGGCTACTCCTATACTCCACTGCCGCCACTTTATTGGACCCCTTCCCAACATTACTACTCCTCAATTGACACCCTATGCTAATCATTGGCGTTCCGTCTTCCTCGTCCCTATCGTGACCACCATGGATGGAACTGCTACGATCTTCTCCATCCTATCTAGTCTTCGAGCTAACCTATTTGTCGCAGCCAAGAGACTTCCCTAGGTAGAAGAAGCAGGCGGCTTCTTTAACGTGACTTCATACTCCACCTCCTCAATCTTCAATAGCACCGCATCGAGAATGGGACTGAACTCTTTGGTATCGATTAAGACCCAAGCATAGTCCATCTCCATACCCCTTTTAGTGATTAATTTTATGTAAACCCAGGTTCCCCATCGGTTG
The DNA here is from genome assembly GCA_039764185.1 of Tamarix austromongolica. Taxonomy (NCBI): domain Eukaryota; kingdom Viridiplantae; phylum Streptophyta; class Magnoliopsida; order Caryophyllales; family Tamaricaceae; genus Tamarix; species Tamarix austromongolica. The sequence continues at coordinate 90,707,561 of CM077816.1, read as the reverse complement.
GCCAACCGGATCATATTTTCACGTGACCAAGCTATCGGCGGGATTCCATACATTTCGATTCATGTTCGCCTCGTATCGTAGAAGTATTCCTTCTTCCAGAATCTCAACTCACTAAAATGCATGCTCAATAGGTCTCCCTCATGCTTCAGCGCAGCCTTAGCATCTTCAACCGAATCAAACGTAAGAAAGAAAGTAAATTTTTCCAAACTCCTGATATTTTTCATGCTACTCCAAATATGGAGAATGAACTCCTTTAGTCCATCCAACTTTCGAGCTCCACTAGTAACTCCAATCAACCTTTTGCACAACCAATCCACATTCTCTTGATTGATCACTCCCATGATTCTACTCTTGGTAACCTCATGTTCCCCCCCTCCCGATGTAAGGTCTCCCTTGAATCCCTTTGCATACCCAAGCCTTCTTCCTCATAGTCAGCCCTCCTACTCTGCTTCTTTCTTGTGAGTATCTCCATGTAGGTCATGTCATCTCTTCATGCTTCCTTCCATGTTTTTACTTGATTTACTTGCCATGTTTGAATCTCCTTTTGTTTCTTCTGTCCTCTTTTAATTCTCCTCCTTCCTTCACTAAATATTGCTTTCTTCATGAACAACTTTATCCCATGCAGCAGCATGTTGTTTGTACTTCTAATGGCTCTTATGGCCTCCACCTCTTTTGCGTATCTAACAAAGCCAAAGTAAAGGTTTGTGCTTAGCCTTTCTTTCCTACTAATATAGACATTGGTGATTGCCCCATAGTCTCCATAAATCTCCAACAGATATTTATGTCCACATTCTTCCCTAGGTTGTCCATGAATATTGTATACTCCACTTCCCTACGATCCTCCTTGTGCATCCCATGCCCATTCCTAACTAGGGTTCTCTGCACCCGTCCCATGGAATGGCGAACTTTTTTTTTACTCTATTCCTTGTTTCCTAGATGGTAGAAATCATGGGGCCTATTGTGTACATAGTGGTTTATACTTTAGTAATTAACTGTAATTTTTGACTAACAACTCTGTCATCTTTCAAACTTTCTTCTCCCCATTTATTACCATCTTCTTTCATGATATTTGTTCCATGTCTTACCATCTTCTTTCATCTTATTTGTTCTAGGGCTACCATCCCGCCCCTACCGCGGATGATTGGCGTCAATCTCATCCTTCCTCTGCCACCTCCTCTCCGCCCTCCTTCCCTCCTCCAACTTCATTTATCCTCATCCATTCGCCACCATTGTTGATCATTGCCTCACCAGTTTCCTATCACCACAAGATATCTTAACCTTTTGATCTCCTATGGTGATGGCCTCAATGAATGATGATTCTTCCTTCTCTTGTGTCTACTTGCTATTACCGTCACCATTATTGGTGACCTCAAAAACTTAAAAACACGGGGGGATGTATGTCTAGACTTCAACTCACTAGAAGATGTGGTCACTTCAATTTTTCTTAATAATTAGTTGATTTGTATCGTAACCTTATTGTTAATTATTCAAGATTGAGGAATTTGTAATTGAAAAATAGTTAGTTGTTGAAAAATGAAACGAAAGTTTGTATACTTTTTCCAGAAACTTGTAAGTTTTCTTCATGAACATGACCCGATTCTTTTTTTCATGGATTATTCAAAACTCTTTCTATGAGTAGTAGCTTCTTATTCACAATACCTCATAAAATTTAATATTGGTAAAAATTCCTTGCAATATTTGTTGAAAAGATAACATATAATTGTTGAAAAATCTATACAAAAATAAAAATTCTTAATAAAAGATTGTTGAAATTTTTGAAAAAAATGACATAAAAATTGAAAATTATAAAAATGTTGTTTAAAAATCAACATATAAATACGTATCTTCTCAAATAATAGTATATTTTAATTACAACCATTGTTAAAAAAAATTATTACATAATTGAAAATTTATCACATAGAATATTAAAAAATCAACACATATATATTTAATAACCAATACAACAATAGTTAACATTTCTCACAACAATTATTGAATAATAAAAATTATCATATAGTAGTCGAAAAATTAGTACAACATTAATAATAATAAAAATAATAGTTTTTAAAAACCATCACATTTAGTCTATTTTGTCTATGTACTAGAACCGATAACACTTGAGATTACGTAGAATTGTACATAAAATATCTTCTTTTTTTATTCTCTCTCTCTCTCTCTCTCTCTCTCTAGCCCTGTGTCTCTCATCTTAGTTATCTCTGGAAAGTCTTCCTCCACTAACAAGTTTTTTTAAAAATACTATATTTATTTTGGTATGGATGATAGACAAGCTTATATGTCTTAGTTTCAATAAGACTCCTTGCAAATATTGTTTCAATCTATTATTATCTAAAAATAATCAAGTCATTGATGATGGAACAAAACCACGAAATAACCCCACATTCAAAATTATAAAATTCCATCTAATTGAGTATGATTGTATGCGTGAGAACTAATAACATTTACTATGCCATAAATATCAATCAACCCGGTTATAACAATTACTCAACATCCTTTTAGCTTCTAGAGTTTCTTTTTTATTCAAGATCCCTCTTACTAATCTTTTCTGCCCAAAATGAGAATTAGCTAGAGTTATGAACTTGTAAATTTTTTTTTTCACATAAGTAATATTAACTTCTAAATATATTAAAAAAATATCACCAGTTGCACAACAAACAAAGTACACAATGAAGACATGATAATGTACTGCATTCACTTTTAAAATTGATATCCACCGTCATTGTAATTCTAAATTCAGTCAACAAATGTGCATAACTCTCTTTCAAGACCCACATTTTAGAACCCAAGCCAACAAGAGGCAAGTTGTGTAATACATTATACATATATGCAACCAAATAGAGAGGAAGAAAGACATGCAGAAACATGAAGGAGAAGTATCCGCCCTTGTTGATCATATGAACAAACCCAGCATTTTTACTCGAGTTTCATTTCCGTCTAGGTAAAAAAAAAAATAACCTACAAGACATAAATCGAAGAAAAAAAAATTGTTATTTTCTATTGCGAATAAGTTAAATTTAATTCATGTTTGATGAGAAAAATTCCTATGACTTTTACAACAAAATCAACGAAATGGCACGACCCTATGTGAAACCTTTGCCCTTTGTAGAAGGTTGCTGGAAGAAACAATTGCGCCCAAAAGGGAAAAGAATAGGCAAACAAGACCTTCCTCATTGCCTAGCAATTGTGCTCAAATAGTAATCACCAACACTTAAAAATAAATGTCTACCCAATACGACCTCCACAGCAGGTAAGAGTACATCTAGACTCATTTTTCCTTCCTTTCTCTCTTCAGCAGTAGGCTGATCTTGAATAGCGTCGGCTATGACCTGTGGAAAAGTTTTGTTTCTTAATAATCATTGTATTAAACTGAAGGCGTATTCGGGAGGGACAAAAAAGGGGGCAGAAGCAGAAACTAGAAATAAAAGAATTGAAAAGCATTAATAGAACGAACGACGAGAAGTGTAACAACAAATAAACACAAACCTTGCCATTTCCAAGTTGAAATTCAGACTTAAGATCATAAAGATCTCTACTAAGAAGGTATACTTTCAACCAGTCGGCAAACTTCTGGTTTCCTGCATCAATAAGAAATCAGACATGAAAATAGTCCACAACGGATATGACTTAGACTTGAAGACGTGTTTTACTTCATAAAGATAGAATACAACTGAACTCAGAGGCAGAATCAAATCATTCAATAACAAATACGAATGCAGGTATAAAAATTAGAACTAAATTTCGATTGTTTAAATCTCAGTTTCCTTTTTCTTACGACTTACTATATAAACCCCAGAAATCTTATGGAATTACATCATTGTTAGTTATCAACATTTGACTACTCTCAAATTCTTCCTATTTTCCCCTTCTTTTTCACAATTTGAAAATTACCCATCTTCAATCTTAATAGTAATATTATATACTATGTCAATTTGAAATCAAATCTTAAACCCATTCCCGCATCCTGTGGAGCAAATCTAGATTATCATTTATGGATGCCAAAAACATTTAACTTGATTTTAAAATTCAAGCGAATGAGAAATATTTTTCTCAGTCAGCAAAGCTATAAATACCTTCATACAAAGTGAGAACAGCATCGTCTATGAAAAGCAATGCAGCCCTTGTAAGGATAATATTGAAGGACAGCTCAGAGTTCTGAGAAGTTATCTGGAAACTTTCTTCAGAAATAATGACCTGCAAAATTTAGAGATTGCGTAATCATAACAATAGGGTAAAGGGGAAAATATAAATAAAAAGGAGGAGATTTCCATAATGATAAAGGAGATTATGAAGCCTCATAATCACAAAAGAATAACCAGACGATAACTTACAGCATGGTTGGGAATCATGTTGTAGGGAAGCAACGGAGAGCCAACGGCCTCCCTTATATATTGTTGCTGCACAAAATGGGGGAAGAAAAGGAAAAAGATAAGTATAAATTAAATTAAAAAAAAAGGGGGAAAAAGAAGTCTGAAATCACAACATAACAAAAATTGTAAAGGAAAGGGATAGCAAACTGTAGTTGAAAAAAATTAGGCTGATTATTAAACTAGCATCATCACTAATTCACTGGTTAAACCAATGGCTTGAACCAATGAAATCAGAGTTCAATAAATATATTTAAAAATAGGATGGAATAAAGTAAAATATAATTAATTAAAATCAATATGTTCTCGCCTAATTAATAGGCTTTTAGGCCCAAGTCCAATTAATCTATAACAAATTCAACTATTTAAATCTAATTCACTTCCCATTTTGTCAGTTGTCTGGCTCCCATTCAACATAAAATAAATAAAGCAACTGCTCAAATTGGCCACCGCACCCTCTTCCCTCTCCTCACCCTTCCCCAGGACATTTTGTTTCTAGCCCTATCTTTTAAATTGTATGCAACACCCTTTGCTTTCCTTCCCCTCCCCATCCCTTCCCTCCCCCCGCCTCTTCAAATCCACCCTTCCCCTTTCCATATCCATCTTCTCATTCCTTTTAACCCTCTATACTAACCCATGTTGAAGATTTGTGAAGCAAGAAACAAAGATGGTAAACTGCAAACGTGGTTAGCTTTTCCATGTTTTCCATTTGCTTTGTGATTCATGTGGGTCGGCCTTCAAAGTAGCTTGAGGTGACTCAACCAATCAGTCGGGAGGTTTTTCTCTTTTGTTTCATTCCTGTTCGGAAGAGATGCAGCATCTTCTCCCGGTATGTATTTGTTTGTAGTACGTATTAGTGCTTACAAAAAATGAAAAAATAAATAAATAAAAAGTCTTGAATGTTCCTATTGCATGCAACAGGATGAAGACAAACTCGTACGCAGGGTTGCAAGGGGACAGGAAGAAACGTAGAAACATCATTTCTCAAATTTTTAAGAAACGGGGACGGAAGGAAACAGCAAAAAAAAAATTATACACACACACACTATATATATATATATATACATTTTTTAAAAAATAGACCAAATCTACTAAAATTAAGAGTGAAAAATAAAAAAAGAATTATAAAAGTAATATTTATATTAGTTAATTTAAATCATTAATGAGTTTTTTTAAAAAAATAAATTAATTAAGTACTTCCGGTACTGATTCTGACACTGAAAAGTTTCCGGAAGGGGAAACGTTTCTGGGACGTTTCGGAAACAGAAAACGGCACCGAAGTGCCATTTCCGTGCTTCGGTGCTGGTACGGTTAAGACTTCATCAAATGAGAAAAATATACCAGAATAAATAAAAGTAAAGTGCAAAAAAGAGGGGGGTATATTTAGAAGTGCAGTGTGCTCTATATATCCGGACTGAATCCTTAGGAACCAGCAAATTTCCATTTTTCACAGAAAATCGTCTGGTCGGACAGTTTTCCACCAGTTTGCATGCATAATAAATCTAAATCATTATCCATTCCAGCTTTAAAAACTATGGAACAGACTGTTAACCAGAGCGTTTATTCCATGTGCTGTAGTCTGTAGAAAGCCCATTGTACCCTTCACAACTACAAATGATAAACATTATATTTATCATTCACCCAATCAAATTATACAAGGCTCATGCAACATTTGCCAAGCAGTAATCAGGGTGTTGCCTAGGATTATACATAAGGCTCAAGCAACAATTGCCGATCAAATTATATGCAGTACTTTGCCACGGACCAGTCAAGGCAACACCGGACAGAATACTGTTTCATACTAACAGTTCATTTGGTAAAAGTGTGACAGGGGTGGAAAAGATAACCCGTACTTTATGCTTCTTATAGCATATTAAAAATGGAGAAAAACCATTTTGGAAGGATTTTAGTTCTTTGTTTGGACTAAAATGGATATTTCCTCAAATAAACTTCTATCATTTCAAGTACACTATATAGACATGTAAAACACAATCCATTACCTACATACCAAAAGAGCGCTAAGTTATAAAAATCTTGGAGGTAATGATTCCAGCTACGTAAATAAAGCAGTGAAATCCTAGTTTCTCAGAATCTTGTAAACAAGACAGACCTTACAAAGGGCATGCTCGAGATGATAGTCTCTCGGGAAGGTTTTGACAGATATTATCATCTCTGCCATCATTTGAACAGAATTTACCGTTAAAGCCAGAGATTCTCTGAGGTAATATATGGTCGCATAACACACTCTGGTGAGAACTGCTTTTGTAGCCAAAACTATGAATATTTCAATGCCACGGACCATTTCAAATCAAAACAGAGTGGGATTACCATTTGCCTTTATTTGATTCAAAGGGGATTTTGCATGTGTTACTACAAGTACTGAATTAGATCCTCTATTACTGGCCAAAAACAATATACAGGATGGAGATTGCTTAAAACATGACTTATAACATTCACAGCAAGAAAATCTATTTATCTCATGCCGCAAGATTAAATCCCAAATGCAAACAGTTGAATGGAAGAGAGACAGAGATGGGATTAACTGAATACATCTGATGCGACCAAAGTACAACAAGAGATGTCAACCAAGATTTATTACTAGATCCATCATCCAAATCATTACAAAATACTGAAACTAAGCAAAGCAAAAGGAGGTAAGAACACCACAGAAGAAAAACTGTAGTCTTGACCAAAATTTACCTGTGAATTGAAAACCTGCTGCAATGCTGATGAATGCCTATCATCAGGCTTAAAGTACACCTCCACAATGTCAGTAGGCTCCAGCCCAGACTTCTTCCGCAACTTTTGGATCCTATTCACAATCTAGAAACATAATTTGACCGGTCAATCACCTTAATAACATGATAATAAAGTGAGTAACGGAACATAGATAACCAGAGGACAACAAAACTCCAGTAGTTCCCAGCGAAGGAAATCGAGAAACACAGGAAACAATATAATCATAACAAATTCAAGATGCAAGAGAACTGATTTTAGGAGCATTATGATCCATAAAATGGCAAACAATTGGAGAAGGTCATACCTCACGAGCAACCCCAGCTTCAAACAATGATTCATCAGGACGCAAATCCAAGACCACCAGAACATCGCCTGTTCAGATATTCAAATGTATAAAGTGTTGAGTAAAGATTGTTTTAGTATCGGAGCCACAGGCCTAATTGACTGTATCAGTACCATCTCCAGCAGCATCAATCTCCTTTTCTGTAGTGCCAGCAGGACGTTTGAATTCCCTAACAATCTGAAAGCACAAGCAACCAGATTTAGTATTTGCATAACAAAACTTCACTGCCACATCCACCAAGTTCAAAGATATTGCAACTCCAGTTAATACTACAACAAATAACAAAGTCACCAGAATTACATGCATATTACAGCCATCCAAGCATGACAGCCCTAGCCATTCAAAGTCAGCAAGAATTGAAAAATGGCGAGTATAAGATCTATAATGAGCAGTAACAAAAGTGTTTTTTCTTACTGAAAAACAGTAGTCATTCAATGGATAGAATTAAGAGGGGCCTAAACACCAGAATGGATGCAAATATGACCAAATGATGTTCTTCCCAAGACTAAGATTATTCTGCTATCTGGACTTAAATAAGACCAGCTCGTCAAATAAAGCAGGAAACATGACTTTACCCACAAGTAAATGCAGGAAATGGGTGGATCGAGTCAGATCTAGATTGAACAGACTCCAAATCACGTTATGTATGATTCAGATCACTTTAGTCTGACAAATCATCAGTTCAAGTTGAATAGGGTTTCAGCAAACTCAAACTACAATGGGGCTTAATTATGTAAAGCTTGAGTTGCAGGTTCATTTAGGCTGTGAGCCTTTGGTTTCTCACAAACCTCACAAATTTTTATTAATCAACTCTGAAATTAATAGCATAAGTACCTATTCCCTATTTATAGACTAAATACTTAACAACTAAGACTAATAGGATAATAATAATTAATGATAAATAACATCTAATTATTAAATAAAACTCTTAGACCTACAGGACCTACAGAAAGAGGAATATACATAGGTACGTGGGTCTGCTTTCCAATAAGCTAATGGACTTAAACAACGGTCCTGACAATGAGGTGGTGAATAGATTGCATCATTCTCTACCACTTGAGAAAAGTTCAACCTCGAACATCGAAGCAAGAGAGCGCAACAATGACCTGTGTCGGTTTCATCATCCTTGTCATCACCAAAATACTCACAGAGGGCTGCAACAACATCCTCAATTTTTTGATCAATATATGTTTATGATTGGTACTTCGGGTGCCCAGATTGAACCGTCAATCATATTAGCAGCTTCCTAGCATGTTGGACAATACTGATGAATAGGCCAGGCTCATTGCAAATAAAACCTGTTGACTTGGCACCATTGGGCTTGGGTGAGGGCCTAGTAGGACCAGTGGGTTGGCCATAGGACTTCCCAAGGGACTGCCACCAATAGTTAGCCATGTTCTCTGCATCTCGAGCAAAGGAGGCAAGATGGTGAACTAAGCAGAAGCTTCTAACCTTCAACTCGAACCGAATATCCTCACAAAGGCCTCCTATGTATCGAATAACCTATTGGGCTGAATTTTCTTCAAAAGCACGTCCTGCGCCAAGCTTCTGAAACTTTTTAGAGTAGGTATCGACATCTTGCCCATCTATAGACAGCTTGCAAATACGAGAATACAACTCTTGCTCAAAGTTGACAGGGGTAAATTTTTCAACTAGCGTAGCCAACTCCACTCAGTAGCTGGATCAAGCCTATGAAGCTGTGCTGATAAATTAGGTTGTTCCACCACATAATGGCATATCCAGTAAAGTGGCAGCCATAGAAACTCTTTTTTTCATCCGGAACTTTTTGTGTGTAAAGATATTCTTGACCACGTTGAACCACTCAAAAAGCTTTTCAGTGTCTTCTCCATCAAAATCAGGAAGAAATATCTTCAAGGAGGGAATTGAGGCTGATGTTAAGTGCATGAATAGGTAGAGCAGGAACTGAAGTCGGAACACTTGAATCTGAATTATGGGAGGCATGGCAGAAGTGGAAGGAGCAAGTGAACCTCTACCTTTTTGCTCAGCCAGATGAGCAATCTCAGCAACTGCAGTCTCTAACCTATCTAGTTGGGCATTATTATCAATCTGCGCTATGCATAATTTATTGACCTAAAGTTCCAAAGCCTGAAATCCGTCATTCTTGACCATCTTCACTGTAGAACAAATAATAATATCATAAAATAATATTTTATTTTATTTCCTATACTTCTAAATAGTGGGACATAAGGTAAAACAAATCAAAAGTGTCTGAGATGTTAAGGAAGAAAAGAATAAGACATGATTGCGAAAGAAGTTCTTCTCTTTGTAGATGAATGCAAGCACTACCTGTGACAACTAAATGTGGTGACCAATACCTGGTGCTATATTTCAACGAGGCAGGCAACATAACTGAAACGCGCATCAGTAGCGTCAATTGGCCTAGGCTGGTTTGCAACTTTGGCTCCTCTTTGCTGTCAGTATGTGAAGACCGTTCGGTGATCACCAATGTACGACGAACTCATAGTGGCGAAGATTGGTTGTCAGTGGCAAGCAAATGATCAAGATTTGGGGCAGTGTTCACTAATGCTGCCTTCAGCGAAGTTGACAAACGAGAGTGCTAATGACCCATGTTAGTGCTTACGAGTGGAATGGCATTGGGTTTTGACCGGCAATGAAGTGTAACCAGTGTGGGGTGGTGATTGGTGGTTGAAGTAGATTAGGGTTGGGGCTTTAGACTTTGGGAATTAGGGTTACTGATTTGGGGCTTCTTTTTTTTTTTTCATGAACAATATTTTGGAACATCAAATGGACGACTAGAATCGAGTTTGGGCTTCAATACCAAACTGAGAAAAGGCTACACTTAGCCTTTGGTTCCTCACAATTCACACAATTTTTAATTAATCAATTCTAATAGCATACATACTTAAAGACTAAGACTAATAAGATAATGATAAATAATAATTACTGGATAAATCTTAAACCTATGGCACCTATGAAAAGAAGTATATCCATAGGTCTATGAGTCTGCTTTCTAATAAACTAATGGACTTAAACTACAGGCCTAACAATAGGGTGGCGTACAGATTGCATCACTCGGTCAAGTCTAGCGTTTTTGGGTAATAGTTATAATTGGATTTAATAATACAGAATAATCAGCCTCTCCAGAATCCTCTTGATTTGAATTGTCACAAACTTATCAAGTTTAAGATTGTTTGCTAAAAATAGTGAAACAACGGCTAAATTACATGACCAGGATAAGTTATCCTTTGGGGGTTAATGAGGTCAGGTCCATCCATGTTTTGAGTCTGGTTACCACATTGGACCCCCAGAGAACCACATTTTAGGTCAACAGTTAGGCCTCATAACAGAATTTCATGAGAAGACTCCATGATATGACTTTGCAGACCAATAAGGCTGTGTTTGGGCTGGGGTTGGATACGTAGAATATATGACTCTTTGGTCATCGGGGAGTAAGGAAAAAAGGGATAACAATCACAGTGTATTATCCACAGGCAAATGTCGAATTAACACATAAAATAGCAGTTGCTTGTTTTATTTGGCTGACTTAGAGTAGGATAAGGGATTTGATTGATCAAAACATCTTCATGATAGTCTCACAATCAATGGCATATTGAGAGGACGCTTCCATGCACAGACACTCTCAAGTTTCATATGAAAGATCATACCAAGTAATATATATAGTTTCCATATATGATGATTGATGAGTGAACAAAACGACCGGGTTGCTTGGAAGATTCTTTACATGTTTGGAAAAAGTTACCCCATTGTTCTGAGGTTGTAAAGAACAAAAAAGCTAGAAAATATAAGTGTCCAAAATAATGCCAGAGAGCCCATATCTGAAGAGCAAGAATGCTCCCATCTTCATAACTCTTAACCCTTCACATATAGTGCCTGTGAAACAATAAATTAAATGAGGAAACCATTCCATCTGAAACTCACCTTAATATCGTTCAGTTTCAAGCAATGTGTAGCAATGGTGACTGCACCAGTTTCTTCAAATGACAAAATATCTTGTTGGGTCATAGCCTTAACTTCCTTGGCAACTGCTCCCATAGACTTTCCAAGTCTTTTTCCCAGTACACTGCAGCAAAACAATCACAAATGTCATATCCAGTTAAGGAAAAATAAAATACAGAATATGGCATAACATATGGTACTTTGGTACCTGAAATCCGGCTCTGCACGAATAGAAGCATATTTTAAGGGATCGTTGCAGGGAATGATTGATCTGATATTGAGCTCCTCCAAAACATACTACAGACCATAAACATGTGTATCATATGAACAGAAAATACTACAGAGAAGGCATAAGAAATGAAAGGAAGAACAGACAGGAAAGAAATTAGAAACACCAGTTTCTACCTTCCCCACAACCTACAAAACCCAACAAAATCATGGCTAACAAATCCACAGGGATAGCATAAATGTATGGGTACCATAGGTACCATGTGTGACTACCCCTCAATGCTGTATTTTGTGTGTTTTGAAACAATCTGCTACTAGACCTGAAAGCTAATAGAAGTGACATTGCATACAATTGAACCTCTCCAAACTAATCGCGGGCTTCATTGTGGGTCGGTTGACCTTTAGGAATGGCACATGGGAGAGAGATAGCATACATTAAATCCACATCAACTGAAATACAGCATGATGCAACCTAGTTATGACAAAAAGGTGGAAAATAACAATATATACCATGAATCATCAATCACCCTGAACAAAAAGTCACTATCAATATAGCCCTTAACCATCAGCAGGTGATGCACGTCTATCACTAACCTCTTTAAGTTTCCCGGCAATGTCATCAAGAAAATCTAGGTCAGGATGTACGACCACCATCTCCCTGTAGTCTCCCAGGTAACAGTCAGAACAACAAGTGAGCATGGCACAGAACTGACCATGGTAGAACATAACTGTGAGAGTAATAGACATACTTGAGGGGCATTTTCAGAGGCAGCTTATGGCGCTCACGAATATTCCGAGCAAGGTCAATGATTGTCATCATCCTTGAGACACTTCTCTCAATCCGTTCTTCTCTCTGTGAAAGGAGTTATCATATCCATCTTAAATCTCCAACTACTATCAAATAGCATAAAATGAGAGGACGAATGATATCACAAGGATATACCTTTCCTTCTACTTGAGGGAAACAGCAATGATGAATGCTATTTTCGGCTCCATGAGAAACTTTTCTTAAATTCTGATATAGAACTTCAGTGAAGAATGGTGTGAACGGTGCCATAGCCTTACAAGACGTTAACAATACCTGGAATAATAATTTTGAAGAAAGAAATTGACAATAAGGAAAGAAAGAAATAACAGGCCTTTTGAAATCAAAGCTGAAGAGACTCTAGACTATTCAGGATTACATGCCACTAACTCCTACTTCGGGAAGAAAAAAGATAAGCTTTCTTCTTTTGTTGATATTGCTATTTTCTTTTTCTGTCAGTTGCTACTTTATGTAAACTATATATCATTTGACCCTGGATTGTAGAGGATGAATTCGTTGACAGCCACCCTTCTGTAAATATTTATTTCAATGGAATATGCTTTCTATATAATTATTGCATATTTTTTTGTGCCCAAATTACAATGGCACATGACAAGGCTGACAGGGAAAGAGGGAAAAGTCCCACAGTAGCATATGTACTAAAAAAAGAAGCGCCACATTATCAGCAATATCAACTAAAGTTACTTCCATGCGAGAATATCTCATTCCTCCCAAAAGAAAAGCGCTATGACATGTGACAAATAAGGAGGCTTCAAATGAAAAAATATCATACATAGTACAAAGTGGATAGTGCAATTTTGCAGTCTTCCTCCCCAGTTCGACCTTTAAGCCGCTTGCGATTGAACCGAACATAAATATTTGTGAGATTGTCAAGAAATTTGACGAGATATGGAACCACCTGAAAAAGATGTACATGTTTAAAATGCAGAAGTATACAAATATTTTGCACCATTTATCTCAGGTACTTGTAACCCTAATGAGAAGATAAATGGACTAACATAAGTGAGATGCACTGTGATACTGTTCCAAAACCAAAATCCATGCACTGTGATACTGGTCATGCTCCCAAACCCTCAGTGCAGAAGCGATTTAATTATACTGAAATGAACATATCATGAAAGCTAGAATATACCGTATACAATCGATATGCATCCATCTCTTGGCGTACAAAATGCACAAGACTTTGAATTGCAGAGTTGATCCATTGGTCGAGTACATTGGAGGAACTTTCCAACATGCTGCGGTCGATAGGAAAGAATGGGCCAAAGCCTTCGATTTCGAGTCTCTTTGCATTCTGAACAAGGAATCTATATGCATTGTACCAGGGAAGAAATACATCTTTAACCTGGCTCATAACATAAAAAGCAATCACAGAGAATCACAATTTTGAAGGCCTAAACACTGTGTACAGTGAAAGCGCAAGGAATTTTAACATACTACACCGTAAACTCCATCTCTTTTAAAACGCAAGGGCTCTGCGCGCACAACTGGTGAATTTATCATGTATAATCGCAATGCATCCTGTGAATATCAAGCAATGATTGAGGATGTAATATCCAATTGTTATCAAACTTTGTAGAAAGCAGGGATAAACAATACTTTCTGCTACATAAAAGAAACTTACAGCCCCATAATCATTAATAACTTCAGAAGGGGATGGGTAATTCTTCAACCTTTTGCTCATCTTTTTGCCATCCTCTGCTAAGATAAGTCCATTGCAAATGAGATTTCTAAATGCAGGTTTATCGAACAAGGCGGTTGAAAGCACCATCAGGGTGTAGAACCTATAAAAAATTCGCATCGACAATCAGAAAGTCATCAACTAAACACAGGATGCATGTTTTATGTCTACATCATAGGATACCCACCATCCGCGAGTCTGATCTAGACCTTCAGCCACAAAGTGCCCCGGGAAATTTTTCTCAAAAAGGTCAACGTTTTCAAATGGATAATGGATAGAAGCATATGGCATTGAGCCACTCTCAAACCAGCAATCAAACACCTGAAGATACAGTAGTTCAATAGCATGCCCCACAAATAATGATTCTTAAAATATGGGCCATGGAAATATTATGCAATATTAGAAACAACATTCAGACTCACAGCATCAACTACATGTTCCTGCATCATCTCAAACATACAGAATGTAGGATGAGTACATATAGTTGGAATCAAAAATATGCAAGTCCTGTCTGAACAGAAATTTTACATGAAACATTTGAATCCAAGGGTAGCAAAAAACAACAGGATGACAAAAATGGCATTGCAATTTATTTATTTATTTTTTTAATCCCCACAATCAAGATTTTGGATTTAAATGCATTATTTTCAAAAGCCAAACTGAAGTTTTTTGTTGCTTTCTGAAAGTGGATCTTGATAAAATGAAATTCAAAAACGTTAACAATATCCCACATAAGGTCCGAGCATTCACCTCTCGGTAGAAAGGCAAAAAGAAGGTCTGAGGCAACATTCTTTTAAAACTCAAAGGATTGCTCTTTCTTTGGCTTCTATTCCATATAGGCCTTCACAACATGATAACTGGAGACTAGTGAAAATAATCTTTTGGATTCACAAGCCAGCTAGGTGGCATGACTTCCAACTACTAGTTGTAAAGTCTAACCCTCTAACTTTGGTTGTTAAGAGTTGCCAAGCAAGCTATGGAGGTTAAATACAGAAATTTAAAAATAGCAACCCAAGAAGCAAACTAGAAAGTTAAGTATGTCGTGTATCTTTCTGAACCCAAAGGTATCAATTTGTGCCTGCTTAATCACTGATATAGACAAACATATATCTATCAGAGCCAAGATCAGCCCAAGACATCTATCTTCCTCCGAAGTTTTTTCATGAATTGAATCACCATATTACATTTCCCTAAATTACAACATAAAACTCTCTCTTGTGCATGTATCTTTTCTCCGGATAAAAAATTACAAGCACCAACGAAGCATTACAGTCCTCCACCCTTACTTGGTACCGAGCTAGAGGATAAAAACAGCCTCCATCGACAAAATCCTAAATCAATACCCTGACATACAAACTAGAGTAGCAACCTCAGTAAAATAGCCATACAGTCAATGAAGGTGATTTCATCACGTTGGATATTAAGATAGCCCAGCAATTATCATAACATCTCTGGCACGGACACTTTAGTGAGCTAATTCACACTTAGAAGATAATAACAGAGTGACGCCTTTCACATATGCCCAATGAAAGCATGAAAATCACAAACAAGGGCATATAATCTATATCATGTAGTCAGCTTACATCAGGTACACGTCTGAGAACACCATATTCCGCACCACGGGTGGATGGAATAGTAATATGATCAATTTTGTGGCAGTGCAGATCAGTCACCTGAACAAACACATGCCAGCCATTAATAAAGCTCAGCATTTCATCATATAAAGCATAACTGATTTGGGATATATCAATACAGACAATAAGCAAAGTTATGAAAATCAGGATTCTCATAGAATTGGCAAGAGTTGGCAGAATCGAATCGTAAAATCGGATCGTAGAATCATAAGATGCCACAAAAAAATGACCCCAATATACTTGTATGCTACAAAATCTCATAGTCATAATTCAAAAAACATCAAAAAGCTCATTTTTAATATTTCTTGGTCACTAATTAAGGACTAATAACTAAAAAATAAAACAAATTGTCCAGTAATATGCATATAGAAAAAGTTGGTTCATGGAGTATGCATACGAAAAACACTAGCACCACAAAAGAAGATAAAAATGATAGTTACAAACTAAATAGAAATTAATAAATAAATAACCCAAATTTTAATATACTTATTTTACTTTACATATAGAGTTTGAACTCTTTCATAAATATTTTTTTCCCCCAAAGCTAACTTTGTTGTAATATTAATATTTCGTGTGTGTGTGTGTGTGTGTGTGTGTTTTGCATTGGTTGATGTTCAAGTTCAATACATAGTATGTACAAAATAGTAAGGATTGAGGTTAAGATTTAGGGAAGAAATATAGTGAGAATAAAGGGAAAAAAATAGATTATAAGGCAAATAGATAAAAGTTATAGTTGCATGTAGAATCGTAAGATTCTATTAATCCTACATAGGATCGTAAGATTCCACCTAGAATCGGATATCATAAATTTTAAATAGTAAAATCATAAGATCCAGATCGTCAGTTTATTAACTATGACAATAAGTAGCGGACAAAAGACAAAACAAAAGTCGACAATAGAACCTTATCGGGAAGGACAAAAAAAGAAAGAATTAAAAAGCATGGTAAGGGTTAGCCACTGGGGCCAGCTTATTTAGCTAGTCATCCTTTTAGGGTCACTTACTCTAATGGCCTAGAAAACCTCCACTGGAAAGGAAAAGGTGAAAGAAAGGGAGGGGAAAAGGATGGTCGGTAAGAGATTCTTGCATGGCGGCTATGGAGCCCTTCAACAAGATAGACACGGAAATGAGAATAGATGGAACATTAACTTTGCTGTGTCTCTTTCAACCAAGTTTATGCCAACATAAAAAACACATATATGAATTCAGTAGCTCCAAATTATACATGTTGACTCTCTTGGACAAAAAAGCTGTTGAGAGCATTGACTCTTCCAAAATTTAACAAGCTCTATCACTTTTCAAATATTACAGAAATCAGAGAGTGTAGGAATTACACAAGAGGGAAGAATCAATTAGATATAGCAGTTTTGCAATACAGCTCCTCCATGCAGGGATATAGGCACAGAAAGATGTGTTAAGCCCAAAACTACACGAAAAGTTCACATAAGACCTCACAGCTGGTAACTTAGACAAGGGAAAGTACCTGGTATTTCCACATCTAACTTCTAAGGAGCACAAGTATACAAACAACCAAACAGATCAACATAAAACACAGTGAACAGACAAAATTGAAGGAAGGCAAAGAGACAAGAAGAGTCAGAAAACATCAGAGTGCAAACCTTTTCTCCTGACAGATTTTCTAGTTTCCCAATGGAATCCATAACTATCTTTTCCTCCCCATCGTCACTAATCCAAATAGGGAGAGGAGTTCCCCAGAATCGGCTTCGACTGACAGCCCAATCTCTAGCATTTTCCAGCCAATTATGGAAACGCTTTTCCTAGAAACCATCCATACAAACAGAATAAGATTAACCACATAAAAAATTGTAACAGCTAGCTTCTTCAAAGCAGTTCCCATAGGTAACAGCTAACTTCTTCAAAGCAATGAAGGGGAATCAATTGTACCCCTTTTCCCTGTCATCTCCTTGAAATCAAGTATTGTATTTAAACAACTCAAGGAAAGAATCCCAGAGGATTAATCAGAGTTTTTATAGCACTGAAATCAAGAATGAAAAATTAAGCTCAGCTGGTACCAGACAGTCCACAGTGACACGTATCAAATTAGACTACCATCAATTAATTGTTGTTCTGCAATACGCCCGCTTGAAACAATAAAAAAGAAGAGCGAAAAAAGGCAGAAACCCAAACTTCCAAAACCAAACTTCCAGACCCTCTTCACTTATATCTAGAGCTGGCAAAAGTTGATCTGACCTGCCCGATCCAACCCGACCTGACCCACACAAAACCCGACCTAACATAACCCAATAAATTCATCAACCTGACCCGACCCAAACCCGACCTGAAACTGACCCGAATATAAGAAACCTACCCAAACTCCAAGTAACCCAACATCAACCCGATCCACCACCAACCCAACCTGCTATCAACCCGACCAGACTCGACAAAACTAAATTCGATATTAATCAGTTATGATAATATAAAAAAATATACGTCTTATTATTTATTTAAAGATTCTAAAAATATATTATTATTTAAATTTTACTTATTTTTCTTACTTTTATTGTGAACTCACTTATTCACCAATGATATTCTAATTTTACCAATTTTTTCGTGTAAAAACGCAACATTATAAAGCTCTAATAATAAAAAAATAGCAATTAATAACACATTCTTAATCACATGCTTACATGAAGTAAAACTTAATACTTGCATATGAGGCTAATGATTTAGATTAATTTTGGTGGTCAATGTTAGATTCGACCCAAATCTAAAGTGATTCAATTTAGGAATAGCTTAGCCCGAACACAACCTGACCCGTCAAAACCTAAAAGTTCTTATTTATCAAGTTAGCCCAAACATGACCCATCAAATTAACGCAAACACGAAATCACCAGAATAGGAGATTTCTCAGCTCAATCCCGACCCAATCAGGACGTAAACAGGGCAAGTACGCCCATACCCATATCTGTACCCGTACTCAAATTCATACCCATACCAGAACGGGTATCCACTTACAAGTCCATATTCGTATCCATTGGATATTTGTTACCCGGCAAATAATCTATTTACTCATTAATGGATATTTTGCAGAGGATAAACTCATTTAGAGTTAAGCCAAATTACAATTTTAACCATAATTTATACTATATTTATTTTCAAAATTAAGGGTAAAAAGATAATTATATATCGGATAAACGGGTATCAATATGAATACAGGTATGGGTATGGATACGGATATGGATAACCCATACCCTTATCAAATGGGTATTGTTTCCATCATCCATATCTATTTATCCATATCCGTTTAAGTTTCTGACGGATAAAACCCATCGTGTTTAAGACAAAATCCACCTTATTTACATCCATAGATCCGATCTGACCTGACAAGCTAACCTGAAATAATCCGAACCTAGACCCGAAACTACCCAAACCTAAACCCGACCCAACCTAAACAATAAGGCAATCCAAAATGATCTAAACCTGAAATGACCTGACCCAACCCACAACCGGCCTACAAAGAAGAATGACCCGCAAACAACCCGACCCGAGAACGACCCAACCCGTTATAACCCGACCCGAACCAGGCATGTCCGACCCGATTGCCACCTATACTTATATCTATTAAATGAACAAAAATGTCCAATGAATGATAACATATTTTTCATCATACTATTATAATACTCGCACACAGCTGGTTCATCATCCTGGTTATTGGCTGAAAATAAATCAATAAACGTAGCTTTACAAGTTGGGGAATGAGGGGAAGATAAAAGAAAGCAAAGTCTGAATTTTGCAAATAAACTGACACAAAACAATAACACCATTACAGAAGAGAGAGAGAGCCACATATAGCTTCAACCACCTCTCTCCCCAACCCTTATTGTTGCCAATTAATCACATCAAATCTTCCACCAAAAATTCAATATTCAACCATAATAACTTCTTAATAGGATAAATCTAGCTGAATAATAAAAAACAAATTTCCTTCTCTTGTGCAGTATTCTCAGCACTTGGGAAAAATCCCAATGACCGCTAATTTTACATCCAGAAAATATTGCAACAACTTAAAAGAATTAACATGATTAAAGTGAGGAAAAAAAAGTGGCTGTGAATCATGGCAATATGGCAACAAACCCAAGGCAGTTATATAAATCTAACCTTGACAAATTCAGGTACCCAATATGTCTTCTTGTTATTTACAAGAAGTCGGTCTTTCAGCTTCTCAACACCAACAAACCTAGAACGAGAACAGCATGCCAAAAAAATAACTGAGCTAACTTGTAAAACTAACCAGATAACGTAATATTTCCAACAAACACTTAACTATGATTCTGCTATAACATGTACAATTTAAATATTGATCAACTAACCCAAAACCAACTTAGTTATTTATTATCATTACTTCTATTTCCTTAATTTTATTTAATACTACTACTGATACTATTAACACTATATTTACTTTTACATGCACTACTTTTCACTTTAACTAAATCATCTTTTCTTGTAAGTTTATTGTGATTGGTTGGAACAACCAGGATAGGCGCTTGTAGAGGTGGGCTTGCTTACATCCAGACCTTTAAACCCTCTGAATAAGAGGATTCATAGTGAATGGTTGTTATTGTTATATATTAGCCCACAGTACATGGAAATTTGCAAGTAAAAGGCATATATCCATGAAAACAAGGCTATGTTTGACAAATAGATTATTCTCACATTATTTTAGCTGATATGAACCATTCCTTCGTAGACAAGTACAAATATATTTATTTTCTGCAATAATTTACAATAAAATGCTTTCTGAAAAAAAAAATGTCAATATGTATCAGTTCATTTTATTTACAGTTCAGCAGAGCATTTTCCAAATAGTGCACATGTAGTGGCTGAGCTAGCACAAGCTTCACATTTGGTAGTGACATGGACTCATCATGGACCACTGATGGCAGCGTTTTCAAATTTATTTATGTGTAGGGCCATATTTTGTCTCAAGGATATGCCACATTAACAAACCAATCCAACACAAATATTTGAACTTCCAGCATCGTCATTGATTTAAAATTGCAGCAGGTAAGCAATACATGCTCATCTGCATCATTATTAAAGAAATGTATGACGCACCAGCTTGGAACAGCTCTATATATAAGAGGAGTATCGGATCTCCAACAGAAAGGGTAGGAGTGCATAAAACTTCCCTGCTTGATCAGCCTGCCTTTTTGCTGCGTAAGAACAAAGAAGAAAGAAAACACGTAAACAAAAAGATAGCCCACTTCCACCAAAATACTATACTTGACCAGTAGTTTCTTTCAACCGTTGCACCCATTTTTGGGTGATGAGTGCTGATCTCATATTATGTTAATTTGAATTGGCGTCCAACTAATGTTCTTGATAACAAATAAAGACTATCACTCCTGTACTGCATAAGTTTCAATATAATATAATTTATCTGGCCAGTGGGTCCATCAACACAATCGAGGTAAAGATCCATTACAGTGTTAATTTTAAGTTGTCGCACAAAAATGTTATCGATGAGAAATGAGAATTGTATATCGCTCCTGTGTTGCAGAGAATCTCGAGGCAATCAAAGTTATCTAGCGAAGACCAATCTTATAACATTTAAATCATCAAATTACATAACCTTACAGAAAGATATTTACAAAGACTGGCACCCTTTTCAACATCTCAAGCACAAGAAGCAGCGACATGATAAACAATTTAGGGGCCTGTTCTGTATCATTTTCCAGATTCTTTGTTTCTAGTTTTCTGAAAGCTTAAATCCGTTTCTGTTTTTAGTTACATCACTTTCTTAAAAACAATTTTCAAACTCCAGAATTTTATTTTATTTTCATACCACTAGCACCACCGTAGTCATGGTGATGGCAGTAGTAGGGGGAGTGTTATGGTGGTGATGGGAATGGGACTAGTGGTGTTAGTGGGATGTGGTGGTGGGGATAATGGAGGAGGGATTGTGGTAGTGATGGTGATGGAGAGGGGCTTGGGTGGGTGGTCGTCATGGTTAGAATATTCTGGGCGGGGGAGGGGTGATAATGATGGGATGGGGTAGCGATGGTTGTGGTGAGAGATGGCGGCAGTGGTAGTTGCAGTAGAGGACTGGTGGTGGCAATTGAACAATTTTTTCTCAACCCAAGAATATACATTTTCTAGTTTCCTCATTTTTGATTTTGAGAAACAAGCTCAAATTGGAACCCAACCTAGACATAGGCTAATTAAAATGACATTTTCATTAGACTGACATAAAGGAAAGTTCATTGATTCTACAGAAAGCCCTTTCAAATAGGAGAATTAATAAGCAATACCTTCACTGCTACAATAATATCCTTATCAGCATCCTTGACATATCTTCCACTGAAATCAGAAACCTTTTCGGTAAAGCAGCCATCATCATCAACTGCTACAATCAGGTCATCTCCCTAAGCAAGCAAGAAAAGACGTTAAGAATTTAAGATACTACATCTAGCCAAAGTGAGGCCCTGAGTTTGGATTTCAAAATCATATTAATTACCTTTCTTATAATTTGATTTTCCAAGCATACGCGGTAATCATCCTCTCCAAAAGCTGGAGCACAATGCACAACTCCAGTTCCACTATCATCGGTTACATAATTGTCGGCCACAACTTTGAATGCAACATCAGAGAACTCCATGAAATAATCAAATAAAGGAACATACCTGCAAGTAGTGTTTCCTTCAATTAGAGACCTTTAATTATGAAGCAAATGGGATCAGGAATAATTGGTTGAGAATAAAAAACCAATGAGGCATTGACTTGGTCCACCATATGACTGGCATGTAAAAGAAAAGGAAAAATAACTGGTGGCTGAATACCACAATGATAAGAAACGGGTTTGCTATAGAGGTATTATCAAAGGAATAATAGGCTTTAACAAACCACGCGAACAAGCAATGTAAAATATGAGTTAAATCGCTGGTCATCTTGGATGATGTAATTACACCAAGATGAGGGCGACCGTTAAGGTTTTCAAGTTCAGAGTACCAGTGCCGGGACGAATGTGGCTTCAATGAATTATTACCAGGCCTTCCTACTACGTTTATGACCCAACAGACAGTGGCATAACCAAGACATAGCAAGTTAAACAAAACACTGAAGGTAACAAAGATGAAACAGGACCTCTAGGACTGTAGAACATAAATACCGAGAGGATAATTCTGATAGACAGGCATGCAAGTCAAAACAAATCCCATTGATTCATACATTTATATGGAAATCACAAAGGTCATCGTAGATCATAAGCACTTGGAAACAGGAGCAAAACCTACTGGGTAAAATGGTCTAAATTTCAGAAAAAGGCCAGAATCCACCATCATCATTGTCTATTTCAAATAGCCTAATAAAAGAGGGGAAGCCAATGAACAGCAAGACAAAACTACAATACACTCCATATTGTGATAAAAACGGTCAAATAATAGAAGTTCCCCAACTTGAACTAATAAAGTGTACCTAGACCGACACATTGGCAACCATAGGTGTGATATTCTAATTTTTTTAAAGAGAAGGGGAAAAAAAAACTAATATTTGGGATGCCATAATTCACATAAAGAAGAAATGACAATGGAAGATATATCACACTCTTCACTCGTCTATACAACATCCCCTTTACGTATTGGCATGTATTGGATGTTAAGCATGAGAAAATGCGAAAGTTGGCTGGATTATTCAGGAATTCAAAAGGTGGTTTGACATGGGAAGGAAGAATATTAGTCCACTTGGAGGGTCACTGAAAGTTAGACAAATGCTGGCTATACCAAAATTTACACTGCCTGTGATCTTACTCAAAGATAAGGAATTTAAGCTCTATTGCAAACACATGGACTGCCGGTAATGAATCATTCAAAGTATTATCTTACAAGATGAAAATGCTTGCTAGACTTATCAAATTCAGAGAACTGTCAAATAAAGACTTAAAGGGCTTTAAATAATGTCTGCAAGGAAAAAGACTGTGGAGTTTAACCACGGAACAGAGAAAAATGGCAGCTTGTAAAATTATATATTGCTGCATTTATGCATTTGACCAACTTAGAAAGACACTTAAAGAATTTGCTCAGGGAAGAATAAGTTGGACACATTGTGAGAAAAATTGAAACAATAAATAGGCTAAATTGTTTGTAGCTACTGAGTAATGATGTTGCAACTTTTAAGATTGAACTATGAAGATGGATGGATTCAAAGGATATATTATTAATAGATACTGGATCTCAAGACAGCTAAACAAGTTCAATCACAATACTGGCTAGAAACTTGAGAAAAAGAGGGGTTTTCCATGTGGCATGTGCCCACACTTTCTTAAAGATGTAAAGGGAAGCATAAGTGCCATAGGCAGATGCCGGAACAGGGAAGACTCTCTCAGATAAGTAACAACGTGACAAGTCTGGGCTTCAGGGAATATGCCATACCTGCAAATCTGGGCCAAAGAACCCAGGACATCGGACATCTGGTCCTTCAAGTGTCCCAAACAGTACAAAGCACGGCAAAACTTTTATAGATTATACCCTGGTTCATGATGCCAGTTCCTGTGTGAACTATAGCCGAGCTGTCAGGAGAAAGGAGTGCTAGGGATATCATTGAGCAACAATGACAACTTTCAGAATAAAGGGATTTTTGGCAAGCAGACTTACCAATAAGCTGACTATGCCAACAGATTATGCATCCAAAACTTAGCTACAGAAGGCCAGAGAAGAAGGAATCAGAGACATTGTTGGGTAGACATGAATGAGGCTATAAATGAGTCAAGTCGAACTCTCTTGGGCTAGGGCCTGACTCGTTTAATAAACGAGTCTAAAATAAAGCTTAGGCTCGACTCATTTAACTAAGCGAATTAAACGAGTCTAAAATAAAGCTTAGGCTCGACTCATTTAACTAAGCGAATGAGACAAAGCAAAATTTTGACAAACCGAACTTATGAGCCTAATGTCACAGCCTGTTTATTTTTTTTCACATTTTTGTCCGGAAGGTTCTAGAATATTCTAGAATTGTGTAGACTCTAGTGGAATTGTGTGGAAATGTATGGAACCTTGTGTAAATATCTAGAGACCTCCTAGAATGGTGTGGAACTCTCTAGAATCCCAAAAGCTAGAAGGATCATGAAGGGATCTAGAAGGGTCTTCTAAAATATCTTGTAATCTAGAATGGTCTCTAGGAATATCAAAGGGTTGCAGAAGATCTAGAACCTTCCACCAAAGCAGGGAAAGGGAGGGGGACCTCTAAAGTTGTAAGCTCTCTCCTCTCTCATCAATAAAAGTATTCTCTTCTTACACACAAGCACTCTCACTCTCTCTCTAAGTCTCCTAAAGATCTCCAAGTGTTCTAACTCGTCCTTAAAGGCTTGGTAATAGCCTTAGTGTGCAAAAGGCTGACTTAGTGAGCACTAAAGGTGTTGTGCTTCTAAGTGCCGCACGGGAAAGGCTTAGGTGAAAGAAGCCACCCCGTGACACTAAGCTATAAATGAATTGAACCGAACTTTTTCACATTCAGACTTCGCTTATTTAACAAAACGAACAATCCAAACCAAACTTTTAACGAGTCAAGTCAACTTGCTTATTTACAGCCCTAGACATGCGCTTTCACAATGCTCCACCAAGAAAGAAAGAAAAAAGCTTCTCTCAAATGCAAAGAGGCAATTAAAAGGTGGGCAAAGTTCCTGCATCTTCGAATAAGAAGCACGATTTTCCTTCATAAGCCAATGGAAAATCAGAGGATATAAAGACCTTATAACATATTAGGTTCTAACATAGCCAAACGGTTCTAGACCAACATTACTTGAAAGCAGCATAACAACCCCTCCCATTCTCTGTTTCTTTGATAAGAGAGTAACACCAAAGTGCTTCTATTCAACTAGAGAAATGAATTCAACCCATACTCTTCCGCATAGGATAAACTTAAGTGAAAATAGCAAATAGAAAGTTGTGCAAAAAAGAGAAAGTTATAAAATACGAGAGGCAGGAGGAAGAGCCAAGATTGGGCTGTTATAGATAATGCTCGGAACTGATGTAGGAAAAGAAGGGGAAAAGGCCAGAAACTGAGAGAAATATACTCACTTCGTTCCAACCAGCGCTGAACCTGGAACTTTATCCAACAGCTCATAAAAGCTGTCATCAACTGAGGTCTTAGATGTCTCAACCGCAGGTGTTTTGTTCTTTGGTTTTGCATTTTTTGTCACAGTAACTGATCCATTCGGTGCATTTTCAGGTTTCAGCTTCTCCTTAGGAAGTTGTGACAATCGGGACTCTGCAACCACAAAGGTTGAACCTGTGGACTTACTACGAACCTGAACATAAAATATAAGGTCGATAGGGTGTTATTAAAAAAAATGTTAAACAACAGTTTTACCCAAACAAAAAAAATTCTTTTCCCATATAGTATTGAGAGTAAAAGTGATTTTGATGGCAATGAGAAAGTAATATTTACTAAGGAAATGTTTCCTTATAAGGACTGTAATGTAAGAAGAAGATAAATGCAAACACGTTACAAATGATGAGATTTTAGCCACGACTGTTTCTTCATAGATGTAAACGTGTTATAAATGAGGTTTTCAAATTTTAGACTAGCTCAAAGGCTACCTGGAAATTTTACATAGATCTAGTTGAAAGGGCAATCTACAGACAAAAAAAGGTGTGTCAGACTAAGAGAAACCGATCTTAAGTGACAGAAATTGCAAGCAATGTTTGTAATTAATGATGGTGATTAAATGATTATGAACTTGTTTCTGTTCGAAATTATGTTAACTTCCAGCCAAGGAAGTGTGGGACATATGAGATCAGAAAGCAAATAAATGGAGTCTTCTGAGATAGATTTTTGATAATTTATGGGATTTTCTTCAACAGGTTCACGTTTGAATGGCACACCATGTATCTGGGTCAGGCCAAACTCCAGGTCAAGCACTTCTAAAGTGGATGGAATTCATGCATACCAAATTCTTAGAAGTTAGTTCATTTTTCATATTTTGCTTTCTTATCCTAGACTATGCTAAATTTCAGTCTTATGATGATGTCTTTTAGCAGTTGAAAGATATAGTGAGAGTATATTCAGGAGTAATAGCCTATAAATAGAGTTTTGAAATCAGTTTAAATTTAAATTCAAAATTTCATCATAACAGTTCATAAATTTCAGTTACTTCCAATCAAGTAACATCTCCACTGCATTACAAACTATTACTCCGGCATTGACACAACACTTCTCTCTTTCATAAAGTTGATGAACCAGCACTTCTCTCTTTTCAGTTGACTTTTGATAAATTAGTACCAAACCAGCTGCTGTTTCCACAAGCAAAAGCATAGTTGATGGGCATAATTAGATGAAGTCTAAAAGCAACTCACCTTCACATAAACTAAATTCGCATTCACGCACAAGGCCAGATTACTAGGAAGAGTCCATGGGGTGGTTGTCCATGCAACAAAAGATGCATCATGTGGGTCATCAACAATGGGAAACGTAACCATGATTTCAGGATCAGGTACATCCTGCAAATTGCAGGTCATGCCATTAGCCACATTTCTGTTGTCAACCAAGCTGTTCTACAGGCAATAAATATTACGTGAATGCAGGAAAATCAAGAGGTGAAGACCTTGTAGTTTAAATTTGCCTCAAAGTTTGATAAAGGTGTCTTCAAACCAGTACTGTATGGCATAACCTGTAAATGTTAAGAGAGCATTAGAGACAGAACCAAATATATTAACATTTCCCTCCGTCCTTCACCCACCCACTAGAAAATAATATCCCAGAATAGTTTACCTCATAATGCTGAGTTCCCAACCACAATTGGAAAATGGAAGTTAAGAGAGATCATCAACAGTTAACAGAACGAACCTTAAAGCCTCTATAAACAAGATCTTTGTCATAAAGCTGAGAAAAAACCCACCAAAGGGACTCCATAAAGTTTAAATCCATAGTCTTATAATCATTTTGAAAATCGATCCATCGACCAGTCCGCCTCACAATCTTCTCCCACTCTTTGACATACGTAGTCACAACACTCCGACACTCCTCATTATACTTGCCAATCCCCATAGCTAACACATCAGATTTGCTCCTGATCCCCAATTTCCGATCAATTTCATGTTCAACAGGAACGCCATGACAGTCCCAACCGAACCTCCGAGTAACGTGGTGGCCATTCATAGACTGGTACCGAGTAATGATGTCCTTGATGGTTCCAGCAAGGATGTGCCCGTAGTGAGGAAGTCCAGTAGCAAATGGAGGCCCATCGTAAAAGATGTACTCTGGGAGGTGCTGAGTGAGCTTCAATTGAGTCTCAAAAGCTTTGGTTTTGTCCCAAAATTCAAGGATATTTTCTTCCTGTTTGGGAAAAGAGTAGTCCTTACCCTCACAAACATCCTCCATTGATTGTGAGTGGGAGAGCAAGCAAGCACTGAGGAACAGTGAGCAGTTTACTATCCATCAGTGGAAGTCCAAGGATAAACAACAACAACAATAACTTAATAGATATCACTATTTGTTTTCTTTCAACTTTTGTATTATTTCATTTTCACAATTGATTTTGAATTGACCCAAAGAAAATAATTCCTTTGATAGACCACCATTCACCATCAAGATACATTTAGTTTAATAGGAACGATGGTTTATTTCTGCTTCTGCACTGAAATTGGTTCTAGTTTATTTAAAATAAATTTCATAATATTGAAATGTAGGTTTTCCTTTGAATTAGACATAAACAGCGGCGACAGAGCCAGGATTTTGTTGCTATGGCATCACCACACATTACAATAAGCATACATATATTAATCTCTCTTGTAGTTGCTATGTTACTTGTGCTGCCAACTATCTGTGAAAATGCTTATAGATACTGTTGCTTATGCTAATATATTCCAAAGCCAAGTCTCCAAGTAGTTTATGGTATTTTCATTCACACTTTGGTAACTAAAAGAGATCACTAGAATCAGAAGCAACTTAATTCTTAGTACTCTAAGACTATCGTTAAGCTGACACTCCACTGCAAAAACATAGCAATATGCATAATAGCATCTCGTTCTCAACATCAAGGCTAAAACATTTCTTTAAAATAATAATAATATACTATGGTGTGTATTTAGTAGATTTACAATAGTTAAGTGGGACTTAAACACCCTATTATCAGAAAAGGACCAACCAACTACACCCGGCTGGGCCAGCCCTCGAAATGGCAACAGGTTGGGTTCAGGTCAGGTACCCCTACCTGTTACCCCTTACCCGTTACCTGAATCCGATAAGGAAACCAATATTCACATCCGTATCCACATCCAAACAAAGCCATCCATATCCGAACACACTGGCTACCAAATACCCACCAGATAAATATGTTACCCAAAGGGTCATCCATGACCCGACAAGTTTTTAATTACCTGTTTACCCTTTTTTAATGGTCATAACATGCATTCTAATTATTTGCGTCAGGAACTAATGAAAAAAAAAAATACAGTATTATATATGAGTGAAGCCACAGCAGCAAAATGCCGTAATTTTCTCAAACAAGAAGATAGAATATGCTTGCTGTTTGTTAAAAACAAATCAAAATTCATTGTTGCTTGTCACCAAGATGTCAACTCATCCAACAAAGCAGTAATTTTGTCAGAGAATAAATGCAAGCAAACTTCTCAAAAGGCAAACAGCACAAAGGATAAATCGGAAGCTAACAAAGAAACTAACCTGTGGGTTGTAGAAGACAGGGCGAGGGAATCACCGACCACGAGAAGCTCCGATTCTGAAGGGAAATTGAATCATATGTCCATAAGAATACACACTACAGATAATAAGAGTAGAAGACGAACAAAAACAATGAAACAGAGGATAACTCGAGCGTACCTCGGCGAGATCCACGGAACCGCCGAACGACCACCTGCTTGCGTCGACCGACGAGAAAAAGGAAGGATGGAAGACAGACGGCGACGAGGAGTTGACAGCGGTGAGTTGGGACGGCTAACTACGAGAGGGAAAGGGAGGAGATCAGATAAGTTAGATCGTTAGGGTTATATTTAATTTCCATTTTTAAGCTTGTAAAATATATTACTAGTAATTTTGGTGCACCTAGTAAGATCAATCGCAATATGGCACTCTTATTTGGAGCAATAATGCAAACTTTTATTTTATAAAACTACTAATATTAAAATATTATAGAAAAATCCAATTATTTTGGCTCTACAATAATACTCCACAATTTAATATTAAAATACTTAAATTAATCAATTAGAATCCATCAACTTTATCTAATTTATTTATTTTTGTGTGTTTGTTATTCTCGTGTAAAATTTTGGTTTAAATATTTATAAAAATATTAATTTTAAAATTCAATAATAATATGACTTTTAAATTAACATTATAAATAATTATATTTTTAAAAAATTAAATTAGTAATAAAATTTGAAAACTAAATTAATAATAAAACTAGTTTTAGCTTGTTGTCTTTTACTTTCTTTTTTTCTATTAGGTTTATGTTTTCACTTTTGGTCTACTCGACCATTAGTTCCGTAGATTTATGTGCTCTGATCAATTTTTGTAGAGTACCGGAAACACATAATTACTTTTACTATGGTCGGGTGTCTTCGATGATCGGAGATAATATAGCACTCCATTTTTTAACTATTGCATGTGTAATCTCCCAAAATTTTAGAAAATCTATAATTTAATAAATAACTTTATTTGAAATAAATTAGCATTTAAAATTATTTAGTTTAATTATTTTATGGATTTTTTAGTATAAAAATTTAGATAAGAGTATTTAATAAATTAAAGATAAATATTTTGTTATTTTATCATATTATTTTTATTTAAATAAAGTTTCAAACTAATATTTTATTAAAATTATCCCTTTTAAACCAATATATTAAATTATATTGAATTAAATTATTAAATTAAATAATTTATCAAAATATTACATTTTATTATTTCATAAATTAAATTAAATTATTTTCCCATTTTCCTTTTTCCTTTTTCTTTCTCCCTTTTTCTCCGTTTTCTTCTTTCTTTTCTTTTCCTTTTTTTTTCTCCTTCGAACCGCCCGCCAGGCCAGCCTACCTTCTCCTCCCCCTGTGCTTGGGCCTCCGGCCCACTCCCTTCCCCGACGCAGCAGCCCCTTCCCTCCTCTTCTTTTCTTTTCTCCCCTACTTCGGCCGGCCCAACTCCCTTTTTTTTTCCTACGCCGGCCTGCTCCCTTCTTTCTTTCTTCTCCCCTCTTCTGCCTCGACCCAGCAGCACCCCGACCGACGCTCTCGACATGTATTCATCACCCAGGTCTGCCACCCCGAACACCACGCCCCGCCACCGCCTTCAACCTCTCGTTGCCACCACCTATCTCTCTCTCTCTCTCTCCTGCCTTTTTTTCACCCTTTTGGAACCGGGCAGCCATGCACCCCATCCCGCATGCCCACCCTTTCCTCTCATTCGTCGCCCTCTCCTTGCCACCCTACGACCCCCTGCCACCCTAAACACTGTCATCCGATCAGCCACCTATCCCTCTACCCTCCTTCTTCTTTTTCTTCTCCTCTTCAGCCCTTTTTCTGCCCCATTTTTCGAGCTCAAAACCTTGCCTGACCTCCTTCTTCTCACTTTCTTCTCCTTCCTTGTTCCTCTCTACCTTGGTCGTGCCGCCGCCCTCCGCTACTCCAACTGTCGCGCCAAGCCCCTGCACCACCCACTACCACCTTCTACTACCGCCCTGAACCACCACAATACACCCTTTCAAGCCATCCCACAGCCATTCTTCCTCCCCACCTATTTTTCTCCCCATTTTCCCCCTTCTCGATAGCCCACCTGCAACCCCACCGTTCGCCGCCTTCCGGCCACCTCTGTCGCCACCCAAACCACCAATATCCTCCATGCAACCTCCTCTACCACCCTCACGCCTGCTTTGGTCGAAAATAGCCCCCGAACTCCTCCACTTTTCCCCTCTCTTTTCCTTCCTTCTCAGCCCGATCCCCTCCTGCAGCCCACTTCGCCACCTAGCTGTCGCCGCCTCCGACTCCATTAGCCGCCAACAACCCATCACCAGCCGCCACCTACACCCCTTCTTCACTCCTGCACCCTTCCCTTGCCTCCAAACCTCTCCCATCTATCTTATTTCCTAGCCCCAAACCACTAGCCTAAAAATAACCAATTTTACCTTCCCTCACCCCCTTCAAGCCTTCCTCTATTTATTTTTGCATGAGCAGCATGAGTTGTTGCATTCTTGGTTTATTTTGGTTAAAAATTTAAGGTAAGATAATATTTAAGTTAATTATTTTATTAAGTAAATTTTATAAGGTCTTATGCTTTGATTTTCTTATTTCTAATATAATAATTTTTGATATTATTTTTAAGTGTTGATTTTGCTATTGAAAGCTTGAATCTTTAACCGGGATACCGGTAAGATTCAATTTTTGCAAGAATTAAGGTAATCGCTAAACCCCACTTAAACGCATGGATAAACGTATGTTAGTACATTAGGATTTTTAATATGCTATTATGCTTGATATTTGTGGTTTAATATATATATATATATTTTCCTTGTATTGATCGATGAAAAGAAAAGTATGCTAGAATGTGGCCTAATATGTGTGGGTGCTAATAAGTATTATACTAAATATAATAGTTGGTGGAGTTGGATATGGTTAGTGGAGTATTAATATTATTATTCCATGTGGTAATGTTAATTTAATAAAAGCGGTGTAATAAATGGGTAAAGTGGTAATTTTGGAGGTAAAAGGGCAATATGGTAAATTTATGATTAAATGGCAAAATGTTAATTTTATAAGTAAAAGGATATTATGGTAATTATGGGAGTAAAAGGGTAAAGTGGTAATTTTGGGAGTAAAAAGGGTAATATGGTAATTTTGGAAAAGAATGATAAAATGGTAATTTTGTAGGAAAAGATCAAAATGGTTATTTCGGATGTAAAAGGGTATTGTGGTAATTTGTAGGCAAAAGGATGATATGGTAAATTTGGATGTAAGGGGATAAAATGGTAATTTGTATAAATAAGAGGATATTATGGTAATTTTGGTAGTAAAGGAGTAAAACGGTAATTTGTAAGTAAAAGAGGTAAATTGGTAATTATAATTATGGAGAAGGATAAATTAATAGTTAAAAATATGGAGAAGGGTAACTTAATAATTATAAATATGGAAAAGGGTAAATTAATAATTACAAATATGGAGAAGTGTAAATTAATAATTATAAATACGGAGAAGGGTAAATTAATAATTATAATTATGGAGAAGGGTAAATTGGTATTTATAATAATATAGAAGGGTAAAATGGTAACTATAATAATTGAGAAATGTAAAATGGTAATTATGACAATGGAAATAGGTAATTTGGTAATTTAACCAACTGAATGAGCAAATTGGTAATTATGATAATGGTGAAGGGCAATATGGTAATTTAACCAACTAAATGGGCAAATTGGTAATCATGATAATGAAGAAGGATAATTTTGGGAATTTATCCAACTTAAGGGCAATTTAGTAATTATAACAAAAGAGAAGGGTAATTCGGTAATCTAACCAAACAAATGGGAAATATGATAAGTGTAGCAATTATGAGGGGCGAATGATTATCTAAAAAGTGTAGGAGACGACTTGGTGACCCAAACCGAGTAGGGATGTGGCTAAGAACAACAATGTGTATATTATATGCTTCGTGTGCCATATGTTATGCCATATTGTGTACTTTATGCTTAATGTTTAATCATTTGTAGTACAACTTCGAGTGATGTATGCTTGTGTGACTTCCTTATGGCATGTGGATGAAGATTATATATGTTGTGCGTACGAGGTTATCTGATGTGACCCTCTAGGACATGCATGCTAGGGTGTTTAATACTATGATATAAGGTGAACGGATAAAAAGGAATAAATGGGAAGTGAGTTGACTAAGGGGACATGATATTGACCTTAATATATCATGATCCACGGCGGAAAAACATAAGAATATTATGATAAAAACGAATGAGTGATGGAACTCTTGCATGGGAGGTTTATAGGGTTTGCATGGGATAATCCTTACGTAATAAAAGGTGTTAGGGTTTGAGCGGCCAACTAGGGTTTTTACAGTCACATGTATGATTGGCGAGTAGAGTAATGGGATTTGGGTTGAAACTAAATGAGAAGAGGTGTTAGACGATAAAAGAAATGTTGGGCCACATAGGTCCGATTAGGGTTTCAAGGGAAAACCCAAGAGAGCGGTAGTGAGAGTATTTGAATGTCGTAAGGTGATGGATTGATGGGCCTCGACCCACACCCTTAGGAGTTGGGTTTTTCAATATGGATAGATGTAAGGGGGAATGGATGTCGGGTGTGATAAGAGGCGCAAATGTCTCAAGATATGGGACGGGCCCTCTCGGGAAGATAGAAGTAGAGGTCGGCGGCATGCATGTCAAGGGTGAAATACTTTTGAATAAGATACGAATAAGACATTAATCACTTAAAGTAAAAGATTATTGAGCCAGGCTCAGACCGATCCACCAGCATAATAGTGGTTAGGTGCCGGGGTGCATTGGAGACCGATCAACTGACATATAATAGTGGTTAGGTGCGTTCTGCCCTATAAGTGACCGATCCACCGGCTATAATAGCGGGGGATCCTGAGCTCACTAAACCAAACATAATAACAATAAGATATGGGGAAGACACAAAGTAATTACAGTGGAACACCATGAGAGTCAGAGCCAGACCAATCCACCGACATAATAGCGGTCAGGAGCGTTTTGCCTTGGATACCGATCCACCGGCATATAATAGTGGTTAGGTGCGTTCTGCCCTGTAAGTGATCGATCCACCGGCTATAATAGTGGGGTTCCCACACTCACATGGATATCAAATACGAGAGTTGATTGAATAATTATGGACTAATGGCTTAAGGTCCGAATGTATTGATTTTGCACTATGACATGTCTTAAGGCCCGAAAGTATCAATTGTTCATAACGACCTATTGATATCTGATGTGAATGTTAATTATGTGAATGTTACATACACACATCTTGTTATATATGTACGTAGCTTTGGTTCGTGTGTTGCATTGCGGGCCTACCTTTAAGTGTGGTTTTAAATGGTTACTCGGTACCGTAGTACTAAAGGGTTCCATTTGTGGGGCCCTTGCCTATTCAATGGGTAGTGTCCCTTGCAAGTCTTTTTTAGATGCTATTCAAATGGGTAACGAGAAAGAGAATAAGGAATTATCCGAAACTGTTAGGGTCTTTCTCTTTCTCTTTTAAATTTCCGGTTTCAATGTAATTATTGTTTTGTAACCATCGCCGGTGGATTTGATTATTGTAAATGGTTATTACGATACTCTGATTTAGATATGGTTTGTAAATTGTGTTTTACTCTTCCAGTCTTAGTACTTGGTACTGGAACGGTAAGAGTAAACCGGTCTGGTACTAAGTGTGGCAGTAATACCCCCATAATTCAAAGTCTTATTGTTTTGCTTCCGCTATTTCTTTTAAACAAAAACAAAAAAAATTCAGTAGTGAATTTTGAGAGTATTACAGTATGTAGTCTAGAAAGTATGAAAATTGAGAACTACTAATTTATTAAATAATTATAATAATTTTGTAAAATAATTATGGATTCATAAAATTATTACACTAATTTCATAAAACAATTACAGTAAATTCATAAAATAATTAGAACAACTTCATGGAACAATGAGAGTAGTTTCATGAAACAATTATAAAAATTTCTTCAACTACTATAGTAGTTTCGCAAAATTATTGTTCTAGTTTCATAAAACTATCACCGTAGTTTTATAAGATTAATTTTTTGTTTAAAATAAACTCTTGCCATTTCCATTTTCCATCCACCAACACCCTTATCATCTTGTCATCACACCGCACCATTGTTGCCCACCCATCGTCGGTTTGGTAAACACTCTGAACTATGTTATGTTCACCCTTAGTCACCCCTAACTAACCATAAGTAGGCAATGAAACAGAGGAAATTTGCTTTATAGACAATTCATTTCACACTCAAGCAAAGTGCCCCCTACATCAAGCTTGTGAGCATCACACTCATAAATGTATATATTAACTTTCTTTATATCATTGTGTTACCAGCCCGATTTAGACATGGTTGTGTGTGTATAAATATCATTTAAATATAAGTTATATTTGTGATTGTAAGAAAAATAAACATGATTACGATTAAAGCAGTGCACGTATTATGTAATATTTGTCTTGCAACTCTCTAACCACATTGAATATGTAAACAACCAAAAACAAAGCAAACGTAATTAGTTTGAGAGATATAATACCAAATATCATTATAGTAAATGATTCATTATGAATACATATACTTACAACATAACTATTGGTGTAACACCCAAATTTTTATTACTTAAAAATTATGTTTTGAGGAAACATAATCTCAAAATAATAGATGTTGCCACCATACTTCGTATAAATCCAGTTTTCTTACCTTCATTGCGATAAGTGTTAAGGCTCAAAACAAGTTAGATTCAAAATAAACTAGCTCAAAGAAAGAGACAATAATATAGACAAAGGTTACGGATAAACATTATATGTACAACAATGATAACCAACATATAATAAAAGACACGAGAGTCAATAGGAAAATCGAGTATAACAAAAGATAACACCTAAGGATACGATATCGTTTTACCTTAACTCTTAAACCCAAAAGCCTATTACAGGAATGGAATATCCTCCATATGACCCCACTAACCATGGTTGTGCCTCTTGTCACTCCACAGCCCATGCATAATTATCTACAAATATAGTATCAGCAAGACCTCCTCATACTGAGTAAATCACAATGCCCCCGAAGAGGTGGCATGTTCAAATTACACATAACATGCAATGATAAGGGTTATACCAAAAGCCTACAACGACTTGCAATAACAACATCTAAATAACAAGATCCTATAATTCACTCAACAATATTAATCCAATCAAAGCCCTAATAAGGGCATAAAAAAGACATGATTCGAATTATACAACAGTTATACGATATCGACAAATTATAATACGTGCACAACATGGTATTTAATTATTTGATGTCACCAAACGATCTAACCTCTATCAAGTTAATCCTAATCCAATTATCATAGATGTATCATGGTAAATTTATAGTCCAATTTGATCAACCAGTCAAATATCAAGGGGAATACAATCCCATATCTAAGACAATGATCGTTAAGAAGGTGTTACCAAATCAAAACACTCAATTATATAGCAAAGCTTGCCAAAAAAAAGCCACATGACACAAAATTACCCATACTAAACCCCAGCACTCTAGTCCTTAAGTACGCGTACCCTTTACATGATGTATGGAATACCTAAAAAGAATAAGTGGACCCTTTTACCCGAATGTCAAACTTGTACACATGGGCCTGTTCCGAAGTACACGATCTATTTCTAACTCAAGTTTTTTTTTTCCTTTAAGTGATTAATGTCTTGTTAAAGTTAATATCATTAATCAGGGATGTTAAGACCCACAACAACGACAATTTAGCCATTAATCAATGAAATCAAATGACCATGAGGGTCTTGACATTACTAAGCTAACATGACCTAGGGTTATGCATTGTGCTAGAACCCAATGTAATTATCCAATTTCATTCAATTCAATCATTTCATCCAATTACTTCCCAAATTATTCCAAGGTCAACTCTTAAGTCAAGTAGTCCAATTATTCACCTTAAGACACATTTTTTTTCATAATGACCAAAATGCCCTCCAAATCCTAATTACTAAATTCTTATCCACTTTATCGCCATATTCATTTTTTCATGGTATTTATCGCGAAAATTTTAAAATACAATAATTTATCATGCAATGAAATTTTACCCCATGATAAAAGATAATATTACCTCTAAGCATGAACATGACATAACACACGTGAAACCCTAACATGCATTTCTAACATGTTATATTTTTCTTGTTAATCCCATTTCATAATTTTATATACAAATAATGGTACATAAAAAAATTACATTTCCACCCATAGAACATGCAATATAGAATCATTAAAGATTAATCTTAATTATTCTCTAAAACCATCATGTTATACATCAATATCTGTTTAAAATATATAACGAATATATTAAACTCATTAGTATGTCAAGAATACGACAAGGCAAAAATACAAATTAAACCTCAATACGTGTGTTTTATTTCTAGCCATAATTTATATATCGATACATGCCTACATCCTCATATTTAAAATACTACCTAAGCACACGAGATAATTAATTTCTAACATGACAACATATATTATTTTATATGTTACAAAAATTTACACAAAAATGTAACATTGCATGCTTTCACTTTCTAGCAAAAATAAAAAATTTTGATAAGCACTGCTTCATTCTAAAATCACACTTATCATATTTACACCAAAAATTCTACCATCCACAGAGTAGTTGGATTTACCTCCAAGCTACATAATTGGTACACCAAAAATTCCTATTCCAATGCCACCTTAAGCAATATCGTGATCACTTGATATCAATAACACCCTACGCCAAATAAATTAGACTAACACCACACAAAATGGTAAAATTTACTATATTAGGAAAAAGAAAGGAACCAAATGGATACAACCAACCAAGGCTAAGGACTACAACACATGGAACCAACCACACCAATTCACATAGGGGGAGATAACCATGTCCAAACACAAGCAAGGAAAGGTCTGCTACTGGAAGTTGTTGCTACGATGGGGGTGTTACTATATGCGAATGAGGGGAAGAATGGTGTTGGAATGTAGTCTAGTTGCTGGTGGTTAATGAGACTAAAATAGGCGGTGATGGTGGTGGATGCAACCAACACAATGTAATATAAGGAAGGTGTGGTTGGCTACAATGTAAAAATGGGAGAAGGAGGAAAACTAGGGCTTGTGTACGTAAGGTTAGCCATGTATGATAAAGAGGATACATGTGGTTCTACCAGGGAATGGAATTGCCGAACCAAAGGAACAAGAGAAGAAATTGAAGGGAACAAAAGGGGGAGGAGGGAATTATAGAGGCCGAAGGGACTCGAAGGTAAAGGATAAAAATAACTATAAAAAACGAAGGAAGGCAACTGGTTAGAGGTTGGTTTGGCTCACCAAGATGAATATAGAAAGGAAAGAAGAAAATGGAGAACTATTAAGGGGGGTGGTCAAGAAGGGACATCCAATTGGCAGAGAAGTCAAAACTAAGGGAGAAAAATGGGAAGGGAAACTCAACCACACGGGGAGTTGAATACATAGAGGACAACGTATAAGGAGGGTAAGATTTAAAAGGGTGGTTGTGTAATCATAAACAAAGAGGAAAACGAGGCCTCAAGTTGGGCTATTGAGAATAGAAGAAACCAATCAGGCAAAGCGAGTTAGTGTAGGGAAGAACAAGACCAGTGGTCGGACAAAAAGGGTGGAACGATGTAATGCAAGGGTGTTGCATAAAATTGAAACTGAAGAGCTGAGGGTGCATGATTGGGTATAGGGCGGTGGAACATTACAATGTAGGGCAAAGAAAAAAGGAGCCAAATGGTACATGTTGGTGTATGGCGACAACACAATGTAGTGGTTGTGATGGGATGTTAGTTGGGAATAATATCACATAGATATGGAAGTAAATGCACATAAAGGTAATGGAAAATATCATAAAAAGGAAGGTAGGTTGCAAGGGTCATTAAGGGTAGTTTGGTAGGCTAACTAAATTAAGCTAGTTAGACTTGAACTAGTTATGATTAGTTTGGTTGGGGTTGAGTTTGGGAAAAAAAATTATGGGTAAAATAAAATAAACAAAAAAATTTCGAGGGATGAGTACAAAAATTCTACCCAAATAATATTTTTTAAGTTTTAATCTATTACTCTACTTCATCATCACAAAATAATGATACGCATGGTAATAATACATCTAACATAAAATAATTTCTATAATTAATTATACATAATTATCAATTTATGATTATGGTTTTCTACAAATGGGATATTACAATTGACTAGGATTATGCTAAATGATATGTCCCTCGATTAAATTAAAATGAGAATTGAAAAATCATGATGGATGGTGGACCAAGAAGATAAATGGCTAAGAGTATATGCGAGTGACATGGAGAACAATGGCAGAACTGTAATATCAATTTTTTGTTATAAACGACATTTCTACCTAAAGTAGTTACGTAGATTGGGTTCACCTTTTCTTATCT
This sequence comes from Tamarix austromongolica, assembly GCA_039764185.1. Lineage (NCBI taxonomy): Eukaryota > Viridiplantae > Streptophyta > Magnoliopsida > Caryophyllales > Tamaricaceae > Tamarix > Tamarix austromongolica. The sequence continues at coordinate 90,667,680 of CM077816.1, read as the reverse complement.
AGTGTTCTGCTATTTCAAAATATAGTAATATATTATAAACGGATTGGGAAACCTAGCCCCGCGGTTAGTTTCATCCTCAACTTTGCTAGTCGCCAGTGATTGAGTTTCATCAATGGTGTTTTTATTATTTTTTTCTTCCATGCAATTTTTATTATAATATGTCCATGTTTTTTTATATTAAAATTTAGATATTTAGATTTATTTAAGGTTAGAAAAAATAGATTAATTTATTTTTTTTCCTTTCTTAATTGTTTTTAAATTAATTCATGCTTAATATCTATTCTTTAGGGTTTTTAGGTTTACATAGGTTTATGGTTGATGGTTTATTAGGGTTTAGGTTTAAGGTTTGAGGTTTAGTTTTATGTCTATGGTTCATGACTTAAGGCCTTGGTTTGGGTATATGGGTTAAGGTTTTAGGATAGGGTTTAGGGTTAAAGGTTTAAATATATAGTGGGTTAGCAATAGTGGTTTGGGTTTAAGGTTTATGGGTTAGAGTGTAAGGCTTAGGGGTCAGGTTTTGAAGTGTATCATTAACGATTTAGTTATAATTGTTAAGTTTTAGGGTTAGTATAATACTCCAAAATTTACTACTGAAAAAAATATTTTCTAGTAGAAGCGTAATACCAAAATAATTGGGTATTACCGTCGTACTTAACATAACTCTACTTACCATACCATCCCTGCATCAGTCATAAGGAAAAACAAGTAGAATGTAAACATGATAATTAGAAAATGAGAGAAACTTTATAACATAAATATAGTTGGAGATTAAATTCGAGTACAATATCCAAAAATACAGACAAAATTGATGTCATGGATCTAAGAGTCCAAAAAGACGTATAGGTAAAACTATCATCCGAATAACATAATTATATGCCCAAAACCCTAATACAAAAGTCACCCCCACCCCACATAAAACATCATAAGCTACAAAATCATCCATAGGGTCATCGTCAACTTTCATATAGACATATGGGTCATTTGCTTGTAGGTCAATACACTACGTACGAAGTAAGGTGATAATATAGTTGAGTAAGGGATATGGGTAATTACATGCATTTACAACGGAAAATATGCATATATGTAAGATGAATGAAACAATTCAAGGTAATTAATGGTTCATCTCTCATTATTAGATATAAAATATTACAATATTTTATTTATATTGAGCTCAGGAAACCCACTATTCTAAAGCTGATGGAATGATTTGAAGTGTCTCTCAGGGAAAAGTGGATAACATGCCTAAACCATTATTACGGTTCGATTAAACAAACCTAATACCTCTTAGGGTAAAACATACTCAAGTCATTATTCTTAAACCATTGGTATGGTCTGAAGCACTTTTTAGGAACAACACATCCGAGCTACTATTACTGTCCTATTGAACAAACCTAATACCTCGATCCTGGCTCACATAATCTTTCATTTTAAATAAGTAATGTCTTATCCATTAATTATGTAATACCCCCGATTTTTACTACTTAAAGACTTTGTTTTGCAGAAGCATTAATTACAAAAACAACAGGTGTTACCACTAAACTCGGTATAAGTTCAACATCCTCTACCATCTTTATATTGAGTGGTAAGGTTAAAATGTTATTTTACCCAAATTAAAGTTTATAATGTAAGCATAAAATAACGATTTCATTGCAGATTAACATTTGTTATAGTAAAAAAACAAGCAAAAGAGGTATAATATAACAAAAAGAGAAATACCAAAGGGGCATAAGAGTCCAAGAACATATCTAGATCAAAAGATGTTGGGGGGAAACACCTGATAGTCCTAACTCCCAACCCCTATTAGAAGCCATCAAGATGAACCCTCAGAGTACTTCTACAAGGTCATCACTACCCATTGAAAAGGCAGGGACCAAAAATGAAACAAGTTAGTACTATGACACTGAGTGAACTATTACACAACACTAACATGTAAGGCTGCGTGAGGCAAAGAGATAACAACGTGGCATTAATACACTAAGGAAATCACGTGATACTACAATGAACATAATCAAAATAATTCCAAATACCAAGGTATGAAACTAAGAAAACTACTGAATCGACATATCTAAATCAATTCTAAATACCAGGGTAGGGTACTAAGTTAACTAACAGACCATGTAGTGCACAACGGCAACTACAAAAACAGCAACCCAGAACAATTCATTTATGTTCTGACACAGAAGTTACTTTTATTTTTAATTACTCCAGCAGGATACAATACTAACATGTAGACATAAAAGTACATATATAATACTGATGCACAAAGCACAACAATACTCTCCCAACCACTCAACCCAGAGGCATAACAACACATTAGTCATACTAGTGCACAAGGTAATATAGTATCCTCCACACCTAGGATACCTAATTATTAAGTATTTGTGCCGCTTATAGGGCATATAGGTCACTTATAGAGTAGACTAGGGTATTACTGGGACACAACGACACGCCTGTGAACCAAATAAATCGAATGTTCCTACCTTATCTCTAGGTAGCTAACCTTAGAGAGCAGACATTCCCAAAACGTGAGGTCTTTCACTTCAAGTATTATTATACTATAGGGTGATCACAAATATCACACATATCACAACAATAACTATTCCATACTTAATCATTTTCCTTTACTTTCAATTATTAAGCTAAACCCTAAGGTCATCAATCTATGTTAAACTCAAGGCCAATACTATGGTGAACCTGTCAAATTTTAAGGTCATCTTTTGTCTAATTGTTGGCCTCATAAATTAATCAACATCTGTTTTGATAATAATAAACTTAATTATGAATTTATCTTGTTAAGTGTGCATGTGCATCATAGAAAAAGTTAAAGTATTCAATACTTAACTAAGTAAAGGAGTGTTAAGGAGATCAAGTTTACAAATCATAACCCAAGCACAAGCCAATTACCAACAAGGAGAAAAAAAATAAGACTCTAGCTTCAAGTACTTTAATTTCATATGTGTAATACACAAACCATGAATAGACAAACAAGTGTGTTGGGATACCAAGACTTAAGATTCAAAGAGTATGTAATAGTATTAGGTTTACATATTTAACACTTAAAATTTTCAATGATTTGATGTTTATAATCCTATTTAAAATTAATTTTGAAGGATTTTAAAGTGATTTCATGCATTACAAATATTTTCAAGAATTTGTACAAAATGTTGTCTTAAATTTATTTTATTTTAAGTGGTTTTACATGTTATCTAAATTGTAAAATTCACCATAAATTACATAGACATTATTTTTGGGTGAATAATATTTCTTTTAAAATACTATGATGTATACTTTACAACAAAAAAGATGGCATACAATTTTGATCTATGTGACACAGGTTATGGTCTTTTTTGTAAAGCTGCACAGTATTGAAAATTATTCAAATGTTCAACTGGTTTGGACATTTGTAAGATTTTTTGCCTATTTTAATTCAACCATTGGATTACTTTTTACACCAAACGACTAGTGTCTAAGTTTTCCATATTTTAGCACTATAAATAAAGAGTTGTTAGATTTTAATAAATATCATTCAAGCTAGCACAATTCTTCTAAAATCATCATTTTTACATCTTATAAATAATCAAAGAGAGATTTGATTTTACATTTTCAAATCTAAATTAAGATTCTCCACCACTCAATTTGTTATTCATATTCAGATAGAGTGCTCATATACTTATAATTATTAGTTCTGTTAGATAAAAATCTTCACTAGTGATTACTCACTTTTATATGCTATCTAATGAAGATTTTTATTGTATTCATTCAAACTTATCATCTCAAACACAAGTAAATAGTTGTGTGTTTTTTAGCATTCCCAAGAGAGGTTATTGAGATTTTAGTCTCATAAACCCAGAGAGGATAACTAGGTAAAGTGTAAATTATCTCCCAGAGGGTCATTGAGATTGTAGGCTCATACACAAAGAGAGGAGTGATCATCATCAAACACCCACTATAAGTAAATATAGATTCAAATCCAAAAGGAAAAACCTTTTGATAGTAGATGTGGAGAAACTATGTAGAGTTTCTTGATTCACTATAAATGTCATATTTATTGTTTGACATCATTCTACTTATTTCTTATAAAAGTTTAATTTGGAATTATTGTTACAAAATACTATATTTACCCCCTCTAAAGTATCAACACGGGCTTTCACTGATTATCCACATTAAGCGTATTCGGTCGAAAATGACCAAAATGCTCTCCAAACCTTAATTTCACCATTATTATCCAAATATCATGCCAAACATTTTTATTACGAGCACTTTGTCATTAGAAGGCTAAAAGACAATAATTCATAATATTTTAGCATGTAGGTAATCTTTATGATTTAACAAGTGACTATATTTTCCACTTTTCGTGTATTTAGTAAGTTACGCCTACAAACCCTAATCATACATTTCTATCGTGTTGTCATATGTTACATGCAACACAAACATATATATTTATAGCATCATGTGGCATTTAATAGGGCAGCTACATTATGGTGTATTTGAGGAAATATTCTTAATCCTAGGTCATGCAAATATAAGTTATCGTATTCTAACCCTAATCACGTATGCATGTTTTTATGCTTTTCATCTCAACATTAGAAATAATACAATGATAATCATGTTATACTTATCATGGACTCTACATCATAGTCTTGATGAGATCATAACCCTAAGAATCCATACGTTAATCATTCAACAAAATACATATTTGTATGTTTTCTATTAAATAACACATCAAATACATGCTAAATATTTAGTATTATAATTTCATGTCTGCACCACTTACATACCTATTGTAAAATTTTTGGCATGTAACTCACACATGTATCCTTTTAAAACCCATACATAAATCATACCATATATACATAACAACCTTTATATGTCACCACATAATCTCATATATAAGTACAAGGGCATGGATACCTCGTATATAAGCAAAAAAATAAAGCAAGATTCATCCAACTATTTTCCACGCAGCCTCTTTGAATTACTTACATCAACATAACCAATACATATATTAACATCTAATGCAACACAATAATAATTAAATATAATAAAAAACAACTTGATAAAGAGGTTAGAAAATAACCAAGACAAAGGAAGCTAGGAAAAAAGGCGTAAGGTCATGCAAAGAAGGAGGAGGGTACCAACACTTTTTGTTGTTGCCAAAGAGGGGAGTTTCGATAGTTTTGGGTGTATCAAGGGGGTAGCTATGACAATTTTGAGGGTAGCTAAGGGGGAGGTTGTGGTGATTTTAGGTGTAACTAAGGGGGATATATAACAGTTTTAGGCGTAGCTAGATGGGGAGTTGCGACGATTTTGGGTGTAGCTAAGGGGGAGGTTGCAATGATTTTAGTTGTATCCATGGGGAGGGTGCGACAATCATAGGCGTATCTAAGGGGGGGAGTTGTGATGATTTTTGGTGCCGCAAAGGGGGAGGCTACAACTGTAACACCCCAAGTCGATACAACATCGCAAGATCTACCTTTAAGTGTTTTTGGATCGATCAGCTGACTCCACAGATATAAATTTTTAAAAAATTATAAAAATTTCCAGGAGGTTCATCCATCATAAAAATTGATCCATATCCAACATGCTTAATCGTGGAGTTTATAGGACGGAATCACTAAAATGATGGTATACCACGTTAATATAAGTAGTTATATTAATCCTTACAACACTCCGCTCAATTTGGAGTATTACAACAAAAAAATTGGGTGTAGGCCAAGGGAGGCTACAATAATTCTTATCATTGCTAAGGAGAGTGGAACGGTGGTGGTGGGAATTGCTAGATAAAAATGAAGAAGATAATAGTAAAATGATGTAGAGAATAATGGGGAATTCTTACTAAAGGGAGATCACGAGAATGGAGAAAGGAAGCACGTGTTAAGATTTGTTTTTTTAGGAGGGTTCATGACACAAATTTTGGGAAGGAGAAGGCCTTATATAGGCTAGGGTCACACACGACTCAGTAGACAAAGAATGAGGGGAACATGGTGTAATACCCAACAAATTTGCTTAACCTAATCTTGCATCATTAGCCCTAATTTGACTCTAATATTAATAAATCTTATTGTTAGCCTTCACCAAATTTCTTAATCCCGAAACTTTAACCAAAACTGAAAACCGAAACCTTAATTCGGTTAAACTGAAATTTGTAAACCAAAAACCAAAATCCCTAAAATTTACGCTAATATAAATTATTTGGTTAAATCTAAAATTCCTAATCTAATCCTAATTCCCTAATCTTCCATCTTTTTCCCTTTCTTTCTCCTTTTATTTTCTTCCTTTCTTCTATCCTCTTCCTTTTTCTTTTCTTTTATTTTCTCTTCTTCTCTACGCTAAAATTTGTTTGGCGTGAGAAGTTTTGCTTCTCCCACACATGCACCCCTCCACTTGCCTTCCTCATGCCCGTCACCATCCCTGTCAGCCTTGCTACTCCCTCGTGCTGCTATCCTCTTTCTTCTTCTTCTTCTTCTTCTTCTTCTTCTTCTTCTTCTTCTTCTTCTTCTTCTTCTTCTTCTTCTTCTTCTTCTTCTTCTTCTTCCACTCTCCCTACTGCTTCTCTGTTTCGCAACCCTGCCAATCTGCCACCCTCTTCTCTCTTCTTCTTCCTTCTTCTTTCTTCTTCTCCGCGCCTTCTCCTCCCTTTCACGTTTCTTCACCATCATCATCCCCTCGTGCCTCTGCCTGACTCCTAAGTTCTATCCCTCTCAACCATCACCATCTCTCCCCATCCTTTTCTCTCTTCTTTCTTCTTCTTCTCGATAGAATCATCACCATTGTCGTCACCCTTGCACTTTTCTCCTCCTTAGCACACCACCCACTAGTATAAATACCCCTCAAATCCTCCATTTTGTTATCCCTCATTAAATCCCCAACCTTCTCCTCTTATTTCTTCTCCTTTATCCTTCTTCTTCATCCTTCTTCCCTGTTTTCAGCATCCGCACCACCCCATCCACCACCGAGCACCACCCAAGCCACCATTAGCCACCCTTTGGCCGGTGGACCAACCACCAAGGTCGCTCCGACCTTCCCCCTCGTCGTCGCCAGTCATCGCCGCCGATCGCCGCCTCTTTTCCCTTCTTTTTCCCCTCAATCGTTGTAGAGTTTTAGAGTGCACAGCCTGCTGTACGACCGTGCAAACACTCAGATACCCCGCTGCACAGGTGTGTAACCCCTGCATCGTCTGACCGTGCATAATTTTTCCTCTCGGCCCGATTATGCACAGTAGTGCAACTTTTGCACTGTTTGGTCGTGCATCTTTTCTTCCTTCAAACTGTTGTGCACAGTTGTTGCACGACCGTGCAACTTTTGCACCATCTAGCCGTGCATTTTCTCTTCTCTCGACCTGTTGTGCTTTGGTGCTGCACAACCGTGCAACTTTTGCACCGCCTGCCAGTGTAACTTCTTTCTTGGCCGTGCAACCCTATTTTCACCCCCAAATATTCTCCAAACACCACCAAAGTTTAACCATAGATCTACCACACATATTTCTACACTTCCATACAATTCAAGTTTTCATTTGACTTCAGTGATTTTTTCGGCGATCTCAGAGGAGGTATAAGATTTATGTGCATAGAGCTTGGTGTCCTTGTCGGTAAGGATATATGTCATAACTAGGGTTTTATGTGCTCCATGTATTTTCCTTGTATTGTTAATATATACTTTTATGTTGAATATGTGGTATTAAATAATATAATTATGGAAATGCTATGAAAAGATGTTCTTGGGAGTAATGAAATTATAAGGACATGTTTAGGTATAATATTGGTTACAAAATATCTATGGGAAACTAAAGATATGTACTTCGGATAATAAGTGGAAATGTATATGCTTTGGGTTTTATAAAGCTTTGGGAAAATACGATTGTCTTGATTACCCTTGGGATATTAAGATCATTTAAGGATAAATACGTGGTCATACATGTGTGTTTAATTGTATGTCTTGAGTTCGACATAATAATATACAATCAAATCCGAATAAGATATTAATCATATAAAGTGAAAGATCAGTTGGGTCAGGGCCGAGGTGTTTATATGGCTCCGTTCCATAGGATAATAATAGTGACTTTGGTGTATTGTCCCCGAGAGATGCTCTAGTCCGTTCCACCGGATTAAGAATAGTGGGGCACATACTCAATGTGAATGAAAATACAATTAAAAGTTAAAGTATAAATGGAAAGATACTAATCATTTAAAGTGAAAGAATACGTGAGTTAGGACCGAGATGTTGAGTCCGTTCCACCGGATAATAATAGTTGCTCGGATGTATTGTCCCCGAGAGGTGCTTCAGACCATTCCATCGGTTTAATAAATAGTGGCTCGGGAGTTTTTTACTCTAAAAAGTGTTAGCTCCGTTCCACCGGATAATAATAGTGGCTCGGGTGTCTTGTTCCCGAGAGGTGTTTTAAACTGTTCCACCGGTTTAAAAATAGTTGGGTCGCTAAACTCAATGTAAATAAAAGATTTGAAATATGACATATCTAATGAAAGACTTGTAATCAACAGTTATCTGGTTTTCTTCTATTTTTACATGTATGAATTGTTTGTAAAAATTCTTATATTATGTGTAACCCTGTTTGACTATACCATTACCTTACTCAGTACATAGCGTATTGTTCATTCGTTTAATGGGTGTTGCTTAATCAAACGAGTAGACCCCCTCTGTTTTGTAGGTGATTGATGGTTATTGGCTTAATGTGCTTACCTTTGATGAGCGCTAAATGAATTGGCAAAAGGTATGGTTATTTCGAATATCTCTATCTCTTTGGACTCTTAGTCCTCTGTTTTCACTATTTATTTCATTCTCGCTATTTCGTATCTTGTATCGTGATGGAATCAAGTGTTTCTCACACCCGATTTCTTGGTATAAGGTTACTTTTGCCTTGAACCTGACATAGATTGGGCATAGGGAGTGCCTCTTCTATGTTGGATGCGGCGTGACACCCCTACGTTTTATGTTTTTGCTTCTGCTGTTAACTCTTTTAAAACAAAATTTTTAAGTTTCGAAATTTGGGAGTGTTACACATGGGGAAGAGGTAGAGTATGGACTACAAGGAAGGAGTATGGCGTGAAGGAGAAAAACGTGTCAGGGAAGGAGGATGCGGTATTGGTAGAAAAATAAAATATTGGTAGGGGTAAGGTAGGCTAGATAGATAAGTTGAACCGGAGAAAAACATCTAGTTAGCAGAATTAAGGGTCCTTGGTAAAATAGATATGGATTAGGGTCTAAATTATGATTAAATCTAATGACCCAAATTATATAAAAGTTTTACCCTAATTAAATTAACATCTAAACTGCCATAATAATACTCATAATAATAATACATTTAATACAAAACATTCTCAATAATTATTATAATTAATTACAGGTGATTTATAGTTTATAATAAGGGTTTGTAAATTAGGATTTTTACAAATGGGGTATTAGAAGCTACTTATATCAAATCATATTTTTCATTCAAATTGAGTTTAGGACCTCACTATTCTTAATCGGGTGGATTGAACTGATACACCTCTCGAGGAAAAATACACTCAGATCACTATTATCGTCCGGTGGAACAGACACATAAAACACATAAATTTGAATCACGTGATTTTTCACTTTGAATAATTTACGTATTATTCATGATGGTTTTGATAGGTACAAAACATACAAAATCAAGTAAAGTACAATCACATAGATAACAAGGGTGTTCTCAAGGGTCTAGATTCATATACTTTATAATAAACCCTAATTTCACATTTCAAGCACAACTTATTCTCTATTGCTATTTTATCTACCAAAATTAGTATATTTTTCTCAAATAATAATATTATTAACATACCATAAAATTAATACTTAACTCCAAAGTATTATACATGAGATAATAGCCCTACCTCAAAAGTTATGAGATAATAGCCCTACCTCAAAAGTTATTATTTACGAGGCTTACAGAACTCTAATTTCATAGGTACGCCATAACTTTTCCGATAAGACACATATGGTTACAAATTTCAATATACATTCCTAAAATACTGTTATTAACAATATAACAAAAAATCACAATATATCTATAATTTTTCACATATGCGATAATAACGTTGCCATTTTCAAGTAATTATTCCCATGTTAAGCCATTTTCTCATATTATAGAACCTATGCCATTTTTATTTACTCCAACATTTCACATGCTATTCTTTGAATATTTTAAATCATCTAACACATTAAAATACCAAAATTTCCATATTAAACTCACATTGATCAAAATGCCTTTATAGGTAACCAAATGCCCATATTTCTCGAAAACCTTACATATATTCGGTATCAATATTTTAAAATCCTTTATTTATCACCATACATGTTAATTATACATATTACCCACTTACCACACTAAATCAAACCCATATTAAAATACCGTATATCATAACAACTCACTTAGAGTTTTTCCACAAAATACTTATTGCAACGATATTGCGGCTCCTCGTCTTACTCATTTTCCATATATAATCTCATATTCTCACATCACAACGTTAACAACATGATTCTAAAAACATCTTAATAATAACATGATAATACACATAATCATACAAAGCATTTAACACAAAACCCTAAACACAACTAGTATTCTTACAGGAAAAAAAAAACTCTAGTCTCTAAGCATGTATCATATCATGTCTTCTCTAGAACTTCAGCCAAAACACCTAAGAAACAGTAAAAAAAATACCATTAGAACTTAATGATATAATTAGGGAAGGGTTAATGCAATGAAGAGGGAAAGAATGGAGGAAAAATCAAACCAAAGCAAGGTGGGTGTTTTAATGGAGATATTAGCAACGTAGGGTGAGGATTGATGGGATGTTCCGAGGAGATGGGCGAAGCAACAACATCTTGTGCCATTTCTAATGGGTGGGAAGTGGAGGAGGAGTTTGGTGCTAAAATAAAGGAACGGTGGGTTTGGCCAAATGAGGGTGGCGTGCTACGGTGGAAATTGTAGAATGGTGCGGGTGTGGTCCATTGGTTTTTTACGAAGGGAAATAGGGGATTTTTTTGGTGATTTTTGTTGAAGGAAGGGGTAAGAAACAACAATTGTGGCCATTAGTAGGGGGTAGGATTGGAAGAGGTTTTGGTGGTAGGGATGAGATAATGGTGAAAGATGCCAAAGGTCGTAGATGGTGGTAAAAAAGAGGGAGGTTCAGTTGTTTTTACCAAAGGTAGTGAGTGTGGTTTGGTGGAACTTGCCGATGGTAGGGGTGTGGTTTTTGTGGGAGTTTTCTGTGCAAGAGAGGTAGGTGTGGCAATGATGGTCGGTGGTGGTTTTTGTAGTGTGTTTGCTAACGGCGATAAGGGAAAATGACTTGAGTTGTAGTGATAGTTTTAATATAAAAAATAAAGGAAGGGGGAGGTAGTTCGGGCATTTAATGTGTGTGTATATGTATATATATATATATATATAGACACACCCACACACATATATGTAGAGGGGAATGAGATGGGCAGAGAGGAAAGTAGACACATACGAGATTGGGGCATGGGTTGCAACAAACACATCACCCAGTGAGTGGGAGTTGATGTGTTGATGGGGGTTAGGGTGTAGGTGATGGCATGTCAAATAGTAGATTAATTTCTTGGGGATAATGTTTTGCATGGGATGAAGGGGAGAATAAAAGGAAAAAGGAGATCAATGGGTAAGGAAAAAATAAGAGGGGAAAAGAAAAGGGGGAATAAGGCAATTAGGTTTGGTTTTAGAATTAGATTTAGGTTAAAATAATTTATGTTAGTGAAGTAGGGTAATTAAATTAGATTAGGATTTTAAAAAAAATATTAATAATCAGGATAGGGATTAGGGTTAGGTAAAAATATAAATTTCCTCACTATTAGAATTAGGTTACGATACTAATTATTTTGGATTATTTTTAGCTAAAATTAGGGGTATTACAGTTAGGGACAAGGTTTTAGGTTTAGGTTTTAGAGTTTAGGGGTTAAAAATAATGGTTTGAATTTACGGTTTAGAGGTTAGAGTTTCAGTTAAATTTAGGGTTTAGTGTGGGTAGTGGTTTAGTTTACTTTAGTTGGTTCTAGTTGAAATACCAATCATTGGTACGTGTTAATTCAAATGTTATTATTAGTTTTTGATTCCTATTTTAATCCAACTTTATCTATTTACATCCCCCATAACTTCATTTTCCAAACCATTTTAAATAATTATAAGGCAAACTCAAGTTTTTGAACTATAAATCAATTCCAATGGTAAAATTATGGTTCAATTAGGTTTGGTTTATGATTTAAACCTTATTACTTTCTCCCCCACCCTTAAACCCAAAATCAATAATCAAAAATATTATATACAATTATTAATTAATTAATTTTACTAATAAAATAATTTAATAATATTATTGATAATTAATAATAAAAATAATAATGAACTAATGATAGTATGTTATTTTAATATTAAAAAATAAAAGTATATACTAACAATATTCTAAGTACTTAATAATTAAACCATTGATCTACAATATTACTTATAATAATTATTAATGATTATTATTATCAATATGTATCTGAATAATAATTTATTAATATAACCATTAAAAGTTTATAATAAATAATGTTCTAGTCACTTAATAGTAAATATTTCACTAACAATATTATTTATAAATACTAATTATTTATCATAATTAATTATATTATATGAATGTTAGTAATAGTATAATAAAATATTATTATCTATAGATGTATAAAATTACTGTCATGTCTAAATATTAGCTAACATTTCCCCCCGCTCATCTAGGGTGAATATTGCTATTAATTAGCAATTAATGTGTGGGCATAATGAATCCGTCGGCACATGCCCTATAGGAGAATGCACTACATTCTAAACAACCGACTAATAAATTGTAATCCCTTTGTTTCATAAAAAAAGAAGTTATTTTTAGTAATGTACGCACTATTTTAGAATGCAATAAATATACCCCTTGTATTACAATGACATCCTTAATTGAAAAATATTATAATAATTAATGCATGGAAGAATAAAGAGAAATATGGTTGAAAATAAAAATATGCATTAACTAATCTAAAAAGAATTTATTTTTGAAACAAAATCCTTTTTCTAAAATAACTTTTTTATGTTAAGCAGAGGGAGTATTGTATACTATCTCTTGCTTTTCATGTTTGGCGGCGCAACAAATCTCAAGACATCTTTTCCTCTTTACAACTCATCCTGATAGTTACATCCACATACACAGAATTTTCTTATAATAATGATTTAGTAGATTCCAGTGAGTTAGAACTTTGACATAATATCTACGCAGAGGAAAAATAGTGAATCCATTTGGGTTTTGGTTCCTAGAGATGAAAAAGATAATACCTCATTAACTTAATAGTATTAATTATCTTTGAAATTGTATTAAATATTTTTAGAGAAAACTGAAACGTTACTATTATTTTCCTAATTTAAGTCATTATTTATGGTTGAAACCAAATGGTTGAGGACTATATAATAAGTTAACCAACAAGAAAATAAAAAACCCATATACAACTACTTTCACTATTCATCCATGCATAATCATTACTCTATTGCAAATTCCAAATAATAAATTATTTTAGTCATTATTTAGGATTGAAGATAAATGGTTAGTCTTTCATATGTAAATGAATAAATAATAAGCTCACCAACAACTGATAAAAAACCATATATGAAACCTTTTGGTATTTATTTATGGTTATTGTATTTAGTCACAAATTTCAATTAATAGATTATTCACAACTCATATTTTCATACCTATTGGAGTCTTGATAATCCGATCAAATGAAGCTTAATGTTTTTCCCATATTTCTGTAATCCTTCAGTAGGGTTTGAAACATCATCGTAATAACAAAATCACCTCAAGTATTTTATTTAAACTAATTATTATGTTATACTGACCTCATCTCCTACCTCATGCTTTAATCCCATTGCCTACCATTTTCCTAGCTTTCGTCCCTTCGACTTCCATGCTTCTTTGTGTATAAAGTAGTAATAGATACCCTGCATAACCAAACACTTATATTCAATGAGTGAATGGTTGAAGTAGTACCGTTGATATATTAATCACCGATTCAAACTTAAAAAGTTGTGACTCCAACAATGGTGACCTAGTATGTTCTATTCATCCAAATACACCCATTCGAGGAGTGGTGGAGCATAATGGTATAACTACTACGATTTTATGAAAAACTCATACTTGGGAAGCCTAACACCGTGAAGATTGTATTCCATGATCGAGAGGTATGCCAATTTATCTTAGTTTTGAAAGTATTATAATCAAAACTATGCTTTACATATGTGTCTATCTTTTGGGGCAACCTTTTGGTCTAGATATATGGGTTTAGCTTTTTCATTATTACCAAAATAAGCCTATCTTCACTTTTGGATTAAACTATTTCCCAATGAAGATATTGCTTTATATATAATCAATTTATCTAGAATTTAAATCATATTTTTGTTTAGATTGATAGGTTTAATTGCACCTTGAAATTTACCTTTTACATAATTGATGTTTAACTAAGTTTCTTCTTCTTCTTCTTCTTCTTCTTCCCTTTTTTTTTATTCAATTAATTTTTGGATATTTTTTTTTTGCTTGAGCTTATTTGTCTAAGATTCTAAGGTCTACTATTTTAATACATGTGTCCTAATGGGTTTTCCTTTACATGTAATCAAAGATAATGATGAAAATTACTTATTTTTTTAGGGTTAATTAATTTTATGCATTACGTGGGTTTGTTTAAGATTTTATTAGCAAAACATCTACGTTGGTTTATCAAATGGATAGGATTATTTTTATCATAATTGTTGAAATTGGCAATCGATGTTTACATACTTTATTTATCTGCACCGTTAGTATGAGGCAAATATCCAATTTTTTCCATTTGAGATTTGATGAATTCGGTCCCGGCAACAACCAACTTATTTGAAGTATAGGTTATGATTAATTTTTTTTGAACTCATATATCACACTAACCAAGGTCATTATACTATTTAGGGTGTTAGGCAGCTACTTGTTGCTGCTTACATAACTAAATTTTAGAAAGGATGCATCTATTCAATCACTTACTCCTCCGTTGAACCAAATGACTATGTTTTTAGAGCATCTCAACACAAATATAAGCTAATATTTCATGTAATGCAATGATAGTTTATTTTAAAGTCTTTGATGAAAGCGTTTCCCATTTCATGCACAACCCGAAGAGCTCTAGGTTACTAAAATAGGAGCATTTGAATGAAGAAATGATAATTAATGAGGTATATGTATGTTGCTATTATGTATTCTCTACTAATTAAATGGTTTATTTTGCATGCATTATTTTGCTTTATCATATTCTAATAGTTACACACTTATCATATGTCATGGCAAGATCGTGAAAATGAAATCCCAAGAAGTTTGTGAGTTGGGTAAGTACTCGAGAGAGTTTAAGGACATTGTGCTAGAGCATATTGAGTCAAATTTTGCGAATGCATTTTGGATTTCAATGTTATCCTGTAATAACAGATATAATTAGTGTACTATGTTTGATTTTGCTATTTTTTTTATTCCAGAAAAAAATGTTAGAATGCTAACTTTTGTGAGGTAATGTTGTAGTACCCTAAACGAGTGGTAGAATACAGATGCTTAAAGGGACTGATAAGGCTATCTATATTAATAAAATATGCCTTATTTTTAGAGAATCGATCATTAAATAACTCCATAATTAAACGTGTTCGACTTGAAGCAATGTAAGGATGAGTGTTTTTTAGGGTGTATGTGGGTTCATAAAAAGTAGACTCAAAATTACTCATTTTGATATGTGTGGTCAGTCATTGAGCCCCAAAGTACTCCAAAGTAAGTATATGCGACCCTAGTAAGGTTAGGGTGTTACAAATGTAACGCCCCATAAGTTACTAATGATCTTTTTTCATTTTTGCGAAAGCATGAATAGTAGAATATGAGGTGTTACGCTCGCATAAAATGGGTACTTATTGTACTCCATCTATGTTGAGTGCAAAGAAAAAAGTAACCCGTATCTAAATATAAGGTGTGGAAATACTTGACCCCATGATGATATGAGATTACAAAATATAGAGAGAACTTATATGATAGAAAATAACCGACTAAAAGCCAAAGAGAGGTATTTGGAAAACAATATACTTGAACCAAACCATAATCATTCATAGTATATAAGCACAACAAACGCATTGAATCGACATATACCTACGGATAAGGCAATAACTAGCTGTGGAAACAAGCGACACTTGTGAAAATGACAATTAGTACTCTATGTATTGAGTAGGGTACCGATACATATCCACATAAGAAGGCATGCATGTCACAAGTAGCATAATGAAAAAATGGATATTGTGTATGCATAGATGATCAAGATACAAGACAGTATTTGAGATAATCGTATTTAAATTTTATCATTAGTTTATCACACACATCCATTACTTGGTCACATTGAGATCATATAATCATTGTAACATAACCACTCATATATTCTTTCTCCCACAAATGGGAGAAAGATAGTCAAACTCACTAATATGTTATATTTAGGGTATGTTTGGTTTGAAGAAAATTATGTGGAAAGGAAATTGTAGAGGAAAGAAAATGAAAGAATATAATTTTCTTTCCTTTGTTTGGTTGTTGGAGAAAATTTTGTGGAAAACTAAATTCTTGGAAAATATTTTTAGTGTTTGGTATATAGAAATAAAATTCTAAGAAAAGTTAAATATTATTATTTAAATATTATTATATATTTAATTAAAATAAAAATATTATATTGATATATAAAAAGTTACATAAAAGTTCTAGAAATTTTATAAAAACTCCATAAATTCAATACTTATTCCAAATTTGTTTTATAGAACTATTCTAATATATTACGTAAATAACTTACAATAATTTTAAAAAAATTATAAAAAATACAGTATTACATCGTATACCTTCCTGTCGGTTGAACGAAACCAAAAAAGATAAAACAAATGCAATTTTCCCAATATATACGAATTCGCCCGTCGTGTCACCTCCTACACATCTAGGCTCAGTCGATGGATGTGCGCGTGGTTTCAAGCCCTTGAGAAAGTTAATGGAGTGTCGGAACTTGGGTAGGAGGGGTGGGGAATACCATTCTTCATCACAATGAAGATTACACCCAACACCGACCTATCTGCTCTCCTCCTCTCCAAACACCATCATCATTCTTAGAAGCACAACCCACCCCTTCCTGCTAAACCCACTTCAGATCTTCGGAAAAAGTAGTCAATTTCCATAAAAGTTGATAAAACTCTGAGGTTTTCACCCAAAAAGGAGGCACCCAAGAGGAAAGGGCCGCCTACTCCGTTGCTCCGGTGGAGTTCAATGAGATTTTTTATGGTGATGCTAGCAGAGTTGAGAAGGGTCAAGTTAATGTGAGTTGTGATGTTGATGTCAGTAATGATAATGATAAGAGTAGCAATGCTGGTGTTGATGACGACTTGGTGGATGGTCAGAGGAGAGGTAGCAGTAGACGGAGGGGAAGACGGAAAGGTGAAGGGGTCTCTGCTAGGAAACTTGGTGCTGTTCTCTGGAGGTTACGCCCACCGGATATTGCCATTGGTGGTGGTGGAGATGACCCTCGGTTGGTAAGGAAGAAGAATGAAGATCGATTAGGGTTTAAGGTGAGCTCTTTTTCGTCTTCTAAATAATTCTACTGATTGATTGATTGATTTCGAAATCAAGGTCTGAAGTTGCAATGTGGACTCAATTCTTTTTTAATTAATTGAAGGGTTAATTTATGTCTGTCCTATTTGAAATTATTATGATTCTTAATCTACTCCGATTTACTATTGAAGGCGTACAGACTATGGGTCATCGTCTTTCATGGTCTCACTAATCAAGACGTGATTAATGTTTTCTTCTTACGTCTTGATTGGTTGTTTACCTGATGGCTGATGAATAGAAGCTGATCCAATGAACATGTGCCTGGTAATTCATCCCGATGCGTTCAGTTCACAAATGTGAACAGTCGAGCCCGATGGTTTTTCCATTGCAAATGGCGTGTTTCATTATATCTTGAGGAGGGAAAAAACTGGCTAGGAATCAAAGTGGCGAAGACGGGATTGATTGCGGTCTGCTGCTTCGATGGAGATCCAAATAATCGACGAATGAGGAGGAAGCAGAGGAGGATGGATGCGAGACCCTACAGTCGGGGAGTTAATTTTCCTTCCTTCGTTGTTATTTTCCTCAAGTTTAGTTGAGGAAAGTTAAGCAGGGTGTAAATCCTTGACTCTTTCCTTTATATTTTATTTCTTTACGATTTTCCTTAATAACCAAACAGTATAAAAACATTTTCCTCCTATTTTTTTTTCTTTCCTCATTATTTTCTTTAAATCAAACAGATTGTTACTCTCCCCTTTCATTTGTAGAATGAAGAAAAGTATCCAACCTCGTAGATATACACACATGCAGGGTAAAACACTCCCAAGCCACTTGAAAACCTCTAATCCTTATGTATGTATGTATGCCCCTATAAACAGGTGGATCAGTTAGATAGAGTAGTTTAGGGTTCTCTGATTTTGTTAAGGCCATGTAATTATTTTGATAATCATATAATCTTAACAATAGGAAATATTTTGGTCTCTTATTATCTTCTCTTCCACTTTAAGTAGTAGTATTTTACTAGATCGTTGACCAAAGCTTAGCTTATAATAATGTCTCACTTGATTTACGCATTATCATCAACATTTCATTATTATTGCCATTACCTTATTGTGAGAAAGCTGCCTATCAAATTCTTATAAGAATCTTCATGATGTTATTCCAATAATTGTACTTATTTAAAGTACTTGGAATTGTATCAGGGTTAATCGACGTAAACATGTTGCAACCACGTGAATAAAAGATAATATACGAGATAAACCAACAAGCACATAGTGACATTACATAAGGGAAAATATCATAATGACTTAATCGAAACCTTAATTCACCCTTAACTCATAACTTCTTCTATACAACTCATTGGCTTACCAAATTTGACATGTCAACACAATATATCACTGACAACAGCATATCTAAAAATCATAACTAGACTCTAAATTTCACAAGGAAAATATTGATGTTACCATTTCAATTATTATTTCCAATTTAAGTCTTTATTTTTTTTATAAAAAAAAACATATATTTGTTGTTCACGACTTATCAAAACACCTCATGCATCATACTTATCATATTTTATCTCAATGACACTTACACAACACAATTTTTTTTAATCCAAAATTTATTGTTTTCATAACCTACATCATAATTATTTAAACTCTAATATATTATATATTATTTTGACATAAATAATTCAATGAGTATATTGACATATCCATATTCCACAAAAACTCATTAAAAGACATTTTTACTCTTAAGGCTAAAACTATCACATAATTCACAAAATTACATAAGTCTCCATTTTTTACACCCAACCACCCTTACATTATTAAAATCTTAAAAAATATAATTAATTTTAATTAAGTCAATTTATAAAAGTCCAAATGGCCCCATGGTCGAAACCACCACAACCTAAAATCCTATAACCTCAACATACTACACCAAATACCATAGCTAAACATAATTTATTTTACTCCTCTAATGATATATTAATATCACCAAATATGCTATCATGCTTGATATTTTAAGGCCAAGCATGTCAGGGCATAAAATAAACATTTCATATAAAATCGTAAAGCTCATAAAATTAAAAATTTATTAATCAGTACATGGATATGCATTTAAAGTAAAGTCTAGTGTGATTTCTAGCATACAAAGTGATAACATAAAAATTTACAAAGTTAACACGGTCACAAAATCTCTAAACTAGAGACATGTACCAATACCAACTGCTACACTAGTCTTTAGGCAAAAATAGTCATAATAACCTCTTTCCACACCTCGATCACCTAAAAGAAAAATATAAAACTAGTTAAGGAGAAAATAACAAGGTTTAGAATCCATGAGGAAAAAAATAAAAAGGGATGAAAGTAAACCCTCTAGATCAAATAATGGAGGCTTTAATAAGGTAGATCAAGCCCTCATTAATCTATTACATTAACTATTATTTGCTTAGCAAAAAACACCAAATGGTTAAACTTGTGATTTTGGAAATAAGAAGATGCTAAAATAATAGAGAGAGCAAGGGGGAAGGGCTTGGTCACCAAGAGGCAACCAATAACAAACCAATAAGAATAAGAAAAGAGGAGAAAGCAAAGTTTAAATGTAGGAAATTTAGTTAAATGTAGAAAGACCAACCAAAGGGCAATACCCTTTATAGCTATCAAAATGGGTAGGAAAGAGATAGAAATACCAAATGGGGAGGTTGCTTGCAAGCACGAGAAGTGATCAGAGTGATCGGTATAGGTGAGAGTGTGTGTAGGAAAGTCGTTGGATGGCGATGAAGGTGATTGTGGTTAGATTTTTTGTTGAATGAGAAAGTATCATATAAGATCTGATCACAGGGTGAAAGGAAGTCAGAATTTTGAATCCCTCTTGTCAATGAAAGTCAACGATGATTAAAAATGGTTTGGGTAAGGTAGAAAATCCAATAAATAGTTAAAATGGGAACATAATCAAATAAGTTCCCAAAATTATGAAAAATTAGTAAAATGTGAGGAATTAATTTAGGAACCCAATTGTATAAAAATATTGGGCGTAGGAATTGATTTGAGGCCAAAATAAATTAAGGAAATCTATAATGGTGAAAATTACACAATGTTGATCGATTGAAAGAGGTTGGTGGTCGACCGTTTGAGGCCCTATATAATAAGGTTCTAGACATTGTTGGAGGATCAACTTGAGGTATATCTTGGCCATCCATTGGTCAACTGAATTGAAAACTAGGGTTTTAAAGAGTATGAAGGTAGAATGCGGGTTTGAGAGGTATAAGTAAAGTGTCCAAATAATGTTTAAGGTTAGATAAGGGATTATGAGACTAATCACTCAATAATCAAGGTTAATAAAATTTTGGGGTATTACACATGTTGGTCAAATTAAGAAGCCATGTGAGTGGCTAGGTGTGTTCTTACTTTATATGGTGTTTCAAATGTTATATATGATAAACATTATGAAATATAAGTTTCAAAATGAATCATGGCGGAAGATGGTGAATAATAATAGAAATGATAAAAATAAAGATAAAATAATTTTAATTCTTATTTATGTTGGAAACATAAAAATATGTTGATCTTTGAAGTTTCACAATTTTCTACCAATAAAAAGGCTATCTAATGTATAAAATTCTTTAAAACACAACTTTACTTAAATAATATTTTTTATCGTAATATCCATTTATTATTTTGAACACAACTAGAAGACTTGGAAAAAAAGGGAAAATAATTAAAATATGGAGAGATAATAATGATTTTAAAATATTTGGATAACCAAAAGTGACTCAAAAATCTCATGAGACAAAAACATAAAAATGACATTATATAAAGGAAAATGTCGTAAAGCCTTCGCCAAAACCCTAATTCATAAACCACTCATAGATTCACCCATGAATCTCCCCAAATCACCAAATTTGACAAAACATCCAAATATATCATATTAAGTATCATATCCAATAATCAAAATTAAACTCTAAAGTTTTGTATATAAAATACCGATCATACGTCTATGGTTTCTAATCATATTTTAAGCTATTTTCACATTATGGTAATACTTATTTTAACCATAATTGATCGACCTAGTCACATGCCACACTCGTCACATTTTAATCCAAATAACATTTGCACATTATTCAAATTTCCATAATTAACCCAAAATGATTAAAATATCCCTAAATACCACAAAATTTCTTATTAGCATAATTTAATCTACACTCGACCAACGTCTTTCTAGTCACATAATAAAAATTAAGTAAAAACCCCAATAAACACAATGAAAACCTTAGAATCCAAACAAAAAAAAACTTAATATAATGACCATAATATCCCCTAGGTTCATTCTAGCACATAAAACACCTAAAACCCCACCTCCACCAATTTTTTTACTTAATCTCCCAAACATAATAAAATACCTAAATATGTAATTATAATAAATTAAATCTACCTAAGGCACCAAATATTTAATTTTTACTTAATATTATGGGCGAAACACCCATATGCCAAAACACCCAAATGAAAACCTAACTACAACATTTTAACTCGTAAATAATATTATACAACATGCTTAACAAAATATCAATTATTGATATCATACTTGAAATTTAAATATAACACTTGGCCTAACCTAACATGTTATTTTCCACACGAGGATCATAAAAACACATAAAATCACAAAGTTGCAATATAATATGTGAACAAGCACAAAAATCTAAAACATGATATTTACACAAAGGTATTCCACATGGAATTACTCAGAAAGAAACGCCATATAATTACTTAGAAAGAAAGAAACACCTATCAACGAAATCCCACTGTAGAGTTTTATATCCTTAAAAAGAGCTACACTAGTCTCTGAGGAAAATACTCCTAACCATCATATTTCAATACTTATATCTTTTAAAAAGACAATGAGATGCTTAGAAATAAATAATAAAGATTAACAAAGGATAAGTAAGAGAGTAAAGGAAGGATTAAGGGAGAAACAAAGTGTTATTTGGTTGTGAAATGATGGTGCACGATGAAGGGAGATGCATGAGGCAAGGATGCAGGTGATGGGTGGCTTGCATGAGGCTTTAACTATAACACCCACAAATTCACTACTTAAAATTTTCATTTTACAGAAGTGTTGATTACAAAATAATGGTTGTTACCACCATACTTAGTGTAATACCCTAAAATTTTATCTAATTTTAATCTTGACTAATTAATATTTTCACATGATCTCAATTCTAATTTTGGCTCATTATATATTTAAAGCCTAACACTAACCCTAGATAATTGATAGATTAAATTTTAGATTAATTACCTAAATTTTAAACCTAATCCTAATCTTACGCCCCAAATTTCCTTTTTATTTTTTTTCTGTCATTTATTTCCCTTTTTCTTTTCTTTCTTCTTCTTGTTTACGCATCAACATACTCTCCGTCCCTTTCCATTTCCTCTTCCGAGCCAAACAAGCCCTTATCCCTACACCTTTGTTGTCATCCCCTTCATTTTCTTAGCCATACACCCCTGCACCAACCGCCCTTACACCCCCTACACATCCCTACCGTGACCCTTTACTCCCTACTCACATATGCCCTTGCTACTCCGTAACACCCCCAAAATTTACTACTGAAATTTTTTGTTTTATTAAAAGAATTAGCGGAAGCGGAATAATAAAAATGTGAATTCTAGGGATATTACCGCCACACTTAGTACCAGACCGGTTCACTCCTACCATTCCAGTACTAAGTGCTAAGGCTGAAAGAATAAAATATAATTTACAAGAAACTCAACATATTTAAATCAGAGTAGCATAAATAACACTTTACAAGAATAAAATCCACCAGTGGGGGTTACAATAATACATATTACATTTAAACCATGGGTTAAAAAATAAATAGTGAAACCCTAAAAGTCTGGATAATTTCCTTACGCTATTTCTCATTGCCCACTTGAATAACACCTGAAAATGGACCTGCAGGGGATATTTCCCATTGAATAGGCAGATGCCCCACAAATGAAACCCTTCAGTACTATGGTACTGAGTAACCCTTTAAAACAAACTTAAAAGTAGGCCCGCAATGTAACACATGATACAAAAGTATATACATATATGATGAAATGTGCATACATAACATTCACATACTTAACAAGTCCATCAAATATTAACGAGTCATAATGCGAAATCAATACTTACTGGCCTTAAGCCATTAGTCCATCATTATTCAATCATCTCTCGGATTTTATACCTATGTGAGTGCGGGAACCCCACTATTATAGTCGGTGGACTAGAATATATACAGGACAGAACGCTCCTGGCCACTATTATCTGCCGATGGACCGGTCTCCAGGGCAGAACGCTCTTAGCCACTATTATTTGTCGATGGATCGGTCTCCAAGGCAGAACACTCCTGGCCATTATTATTCGCTGGTGGACCGGTCTGGCCCCGACTTACATGGTGTTTCACAGTAATTACTTTGTGTATTTCCCATGTCTTATCATTATTACGTTTGGTTTGTTGAACACGGAATCCCCCGCTATTATAGCCAGTAGACCGGAAATCGTGTAGGGCAAAACGCTCCTAGCCACTATTATTCGCTAGTGGATCGATCTCCAGGCCACCCCGACTCATGGCCACTATTATTTGCGGGTGGACTGGTTTGGGTCTGGCTCAACAATCTCCCTCTTTAAATGATTGGTGTCTTATTCATATCTTATTTAAAAGTATTTCACCCTTGACATGCATGTCAGTGACCTCCACTTCTATCCTCTCGGGAGGGCCCATCCCATATCTTGAGACTTCTATGCCTCTTATCACACCCCGACATCTGTTCCTCCTTCCATTTACTCATAATGAAAACCCAACTCCTAAGGGTGTGGGTTAAGGTCCATCAACTTATGACATTCAATTCTCTCGCTACCACTCTCTAGGGTTTTCCCTTGAAACCCTAATTAGACCTAGGTGGCCCAACCTTTCTTTTATCGTTCAACACCTCATCTCCTTTAGATTCAACACAAATCCTATCACTCTACTCACCAGCTATACATGTGACCGTGAAACCCTAGTTGGCCACTCAAAACCCTAGCACCTTTCTTACGCAAGGATCATCCCATGCAGACCCTCGAAGTTTTCATGCAAACCCCTACAACTCTCATGCAAACCCTAGATTCTCCCATACAAACCCTAAATTCTCCAATACAAAGTTCACTCACTTTATTTTGCTTAAATTTCCCTTTTATTCTTCCTCTCATAGATCATGGGATATTCAGGTTAATCCCACATTCCTTTGTCAACTTACTTCCACTTGGTCAACTTACTTCCCCGCGGTCAGCTTACTTCCCCATTTTTCTTTTTCATCATTTCACCCCATATCACTACATTATTTATCCTAGCATGCATGTCCTAAAAGGGTCATATCACATCACATCACAATTCTTAGCACAAACAATTTGTACACTTGCTATAAGAGAACACAAGAGCATACATCAACTCAAAGCTACATATAAAACAGTTATAACAATAGCACAAGATACACAACAAATCATTATGCAGGCATCCAAGGCATATAATACACATAGCACATATAAGGCTTTAGCTATACCCTTACTCGGTTTAGGTTATCAAGTTATCTCCCATACTTATTAGGTCACCAACTATCCTCCATAATTGTTATACTTAGCATATTTCCCATTTGGTTAGTTAGATTGCCAAATTACCCTTCTCCTTTGTTATAATTACCAAATTGCCCTTTAGTTGGTTAAATTACCAAACAGTCCTTCTTCATTATCATAATTACCGATTTACCCTTCTCCATTATCATAATTACCAAAGTACCTTTCTCCATTATCATATTTACCAAATTACCCTTTAGTTGGTTAAATTACCAAATTGCCCTTCTCCATTATCATAATTACCAAACTATCCTTCTCCATTATCAAAATTTCTAAATTACCCTTTAGTTGGTTAAATTACCAAATTTTCCTTCTCTATTATTATAATTTCCAAATTACCCTTTAGTTGGTTAAATTACCAAATTGCCCTTCACCATTATCATAATTACCAAATACCATTCTCCATTATCAAAATTACTAAATTACCCTTTAGTTGGTTAAATCACCAAATTACCCTTCTCCATTATCATAGTTACCAAACTACCCTTCTCTATTATCAAAATTATCATCTTCCCTTTTTTCTTACAAATTACCATTTTATCCTTTTACTTACAAGATTACCATTTTGCCATTTTCTTCCAAAACTACCATAATAGCCTTTTTACTTGCAAATTACCATTTTACCCTTTACTTCCAAAATTATCATTTTACCCTTTTCACTTGCAAATTACCATTTTGCCCTTTGCCTCCAAAATTACCATAATACCCATTTTACTTACAATTTACTATTCCGCCCTTTTATTACACCATTTTTATTAAGTTATCACCACTACATGAATATTAATATTAATACT
Organism: Tamarix austromongolica; assembly: GCA_039764185.1. Taxonomy (NCBI): domain Eukaryota; kingdom Viridiplantae; phylum Streptophyta; class Magnoliopsida; order Caryophyllales; family Tamaricaceae; genus Tamarix; species Tamarix austromongolica. Next base: position 90,641,621 of record CM077816.1, on the reverse strand, counting down.
CCATTCTCATCATCCAATTCCACTAATTATTATACTTTAACAATCTACTAATTAACATCCACACATATTAGGCCACATTCTTGCATGAGATATATTACTAAAATGTCCATAGGGCTCACAATGATATTATTCATGGACCAATGGTCACAATAACATAATATAACATGGATAAGTACTCAACATTTTCATTAATAACTAAACTCTTTCCTTAACCATTTCTTTCTTACATGGCATATAAACTAGCATGCTTTCCTTTTTATCAATCAATACAAGAAACTAAATATATTATATTAAACAACATATATCAAGAATAATAACACATTAAAAACCTTAATGTGCTAACATATGTTTATCCATGCATTTAAGTGGAGTTTAACGATTACCTTAATTCCTGCAAAAATCGAACCTTACCGGTATCCCGGTTAAAGATTCAAGCTTTGATTAGCAAAACCAATACCTAAAAATAATATCAATACTTATCATATTAGAAATGAGAAAACCAAAGCATAAGACTTTAAAAACTTAACTAATGAAATACTTAACTTAAATATTATACCTTGCAATTTATTAACCAAAATAAACCAGGACATGCAGCAGCTTATCCTGCTCATGCAACATGAGCTGCATGCAAAATAAAAGGAGAAAAGGCTCGAAGGTGGGTGAAAGAAAAGGAGGAAGTGGTGTTTTTCAGGTTAGGGTTTTGGAGCTAGGAAAGAAGGTAGATGGGGGAGGATTTAGGGCAAGGGAAGGGTTCAGGGGTGGAGAGAGGGTGTAGGTGGTGGTTAGGGATGGGTTGTTTGCAGCCAAGTGTGGAGGCGGCAGCGAGGCTGCAAAGGTGGCTACCAAGGTGGAGAGGGCTGATAAGGAAGGAAAAAATGAGGGGTTGCAAGGGTTGTTTCGCAAAAGGAGATGAGGGGGTGGTAGGGGAGGTTTTAGAGAGTGGGTTGGTAGCTCAGGTGGCGGCAGAGGCGGTGGGACGACGGCGGAAGGAGAGGCGCAGGGTGGCTGCCGAAAAGGGGGAAAGAGAAGAGAAAAGGAAGAGGGGAGGAAGAAGGGGGTTGTAGGGTGGCTCAAGGGGTGTTGTGGTGGTGTAGGGATGAGGTAGAGGGTGGCAGGGGTGGTGCAAGTGGTTGGTTCGGCGATAGAAGTGGCGGAGGGCGGCGACGGTGCAAAATAGAGGAGAAATGACGAAAGGGAAGAAAATGGGGAGGAGGAGATCGAGGGAGGTAAGGAGGCTTGAAAAATAGGGCAGGAAAAGGGTTGTTGAGGAGAAGAAAAAGGAGAGGGAGAGGCAGAGGGAGTAGGTGGCCGGTCGGGTGGTAGGTTGTAGGTGGTAGGGAGGTGTCGGGGTGGCAGGAAGAGGAGAAGAAGAGGGGGGAAATAGGGCATGCGAGGAGGGTTTGTAGGGGTTGGTTTGGTTTGAAAATGGGAAGAAAAAAGGATGGGGGAAGAAATAGAGTGGCAGGTGGTGGTCAGGCATGGCAGTTACAGGGCGTCGAGGGGCAGGTCGAGCATGGACAACGAAGACAGGAAGAAGAGAAGAAGAGGGAAGGAGAAGGGGCAGGCCAGGCGTGGAAAGGAAAAGAAAGTTGGGCTGGTCCGGTTGGGGGAAATGGGAAAAGAAAGAAGGCTGAGTCGGTTGATGTGGGCGGGGGAGGAAGGAAAGAAAGGCAGGGGCTGGGCTACACGCGGGAGAAGGAGAGGAGGGAAGGGAGTGGGCTGGAGGCCTAGGCGCGGGGAGGAAGGAAGGCCGAGTGCTAGCAACCGGAAGGAGGAAAAAGGAAAAAGAAATAAAGGAAGAAAAAGGAGAAAGAAAAGAAAATGGGAAAAAAAGAAAAGGAAAAAGAAAAATAGGGGAAAATAGATAAAATAATTTATGGGAAAATAGGATGTAATATTTTTGGGAATTAAATTTATTTAATAATTTAATATAATATAATTAAATACATGGGTTTAAAAGGATAATTTTAGTAAAATATTGGTTTGAAAAATTATTTAAATAAAAATAGTAGGATAAAATAACAAAATATTTATTTTAAGTTATTAAATATTCCTTTTCACTTTTATATACTCAAAAATCAATAAACTAATTAAATTAAATAATTTTAAAAGCTAATTTATCCCAATAAAAGCTATTTATTATATTATAGGTTTTTGAAATTTCAGGGGATTACACACTCCCTTACCTACCCGTCCCCTGCCTAACCCAACCTCTTTCTTCATCATCTTCTCCTCACCCTCTCTCGACCATGCACAATTGTATACATACACATATGCATGCCTCCTCCTCTACCTTATCCCTTCTCCTCTTTCATTTTCGTTTCTTCAATCGATAAGCCCATCACCTGAGCTCATTCTTCCCTCCTTCGTACTTTGTTTTCTCTTTGTTGCCACCATTACCACTGACTGACCCTCCTTTTTCCTCCTCCTTGCCCTATAGTTGTTGTTGCACCACACCACCTTTATCTCGTTACCCCTCACCTCCAACCAAACCCCCTTTTTTCTTTCCACCTTCCTTTATTTACCCATCACTACTGTTGCACCCCAATGCCACCACCACTGATCCTTCCTCTCTTCTTTTCATTCCTTTGCCTCTATTATCCACCACAACCACTAAAACTCCATTATTTTTCTCTCCATATGCTATCGTCGGCCATAGTTACCTCCACTCCACCTCTTTGCCGCTAGTCACCAAGCATCGTGCGTCCACTCCTTGCAACCCACACCCTCTAGTCCCATCATCACCATAAATATAATACTACTCTTGCTGCCATCCACCGCCAACCATTGTCATGTGATTCGTGTCATCTGCCATGGCCACCACCACCACCTTGCCCTCCTCCGTGCACCACCCTTGCACAAGCCTCCCACTTTTTGATTAACTCTATTTTTCCTCCCTATATTTTTACTTAGTTAATTTTCTTAAGTATGATTTTATTGTATTTTTTGGCTTTTAGATGATATTATAGTAGTATTAGAGGAGGAATCACGGGTCTTATGTGATTGGAGATCGGAGACACTTTAGTAAGGATGCATGTCATTGCTATGTAATTTATGTGCAATAGGTGTATTTGGATGCGATATTATGTTTGGAATTGTTATATGGATAATGTTGTTATGATGATGATTTATATGTTATATCATATGATGTAAAAGCAATAAAGATTTACGAGTTTTATGCATATTGTGGGTTGGCATGCATTTTGTGAAAGTTGTAAAAGCTATAAAAGAGATTTTTATATATAATTATAGTTATGTATTTTTATAATGATAGTATGTATTAGAGGTTGAAAACTCATTTATATTGGGACTCGTAAGGTTTTTTGTGGGAAAATGGTTAATTTAGCTATGGTAAGGACAATTTGGTCAATATATTGATTATTTTAATGTGGTAATTGGTTCAAAATATGTTAAGTATATTATGTGGAAGTTGTGGGGTGAATACGATAGTTTTAAGCATAGTAAATGAAAAAAAGTGGCTTTTGGTAGGAATAGTAATCTTAGGGGTAGTATTATTATCACATATATGAAATGTCGGATTTTGACCTTAACTTATAAATATGTTGTTAATATTGACATTTTAGGAATGAGTATTAAATATGGGGTTTATATGAGTTTTATGGGGAAAGGCATGATTAAATTGTGAAATTAGAGATTTATAGGGAATTGTAAATAGTAGCCTTGAGGGTAGGCTATTATCATATGTGTAATATGTTGAAGTTAGAAATTAATTTCTAGGTGCATTTTCAATAATAATATTTTAAATATGGGTATTGAATTCGGCAATGAAATGAGTTCCAAGAGAGAAGTTATGGTTAACTTATGAAAATTAGGGTTTTGTTAGGAGTGATGTGGGAAATGTATTGGTATTCATGTGGTTGTATTTTATGGGTTTCAAATGTTTATGTAAGATTTCCTATGTGCCTTGCATACCTGCCTATATGTATGCATGAAGATCATGAGATTTATCATCATGAATAAGATACTAATTATTTAAAGAGAAAGATTATGTGAGTTGGGATCAAGGTGTTGTGTGTTTGTTCCACAAGATAATAACAGCGGATCAGGCGTATTTTTCCCTAATAGGTGCTTCGAACTGTTCTATTGATTTAATAATAGTGGGATTCATGTCTCAACATAAATTAGAATATGATATTGAGATAATCAATAATATATAAGATATTAATCACTTAAGAGTGAAAGATTACATAAGTCACGATTGAGGTGTTGTGTTCTTTCCTCTAGAAGATAATAGTGGTTTAGGAACGTTTTATGCTCACAGGTTTTATAACATTATTTTGGTTTACAAATAGTGGTTAGGAGCATATCACGCTGACATGTGTTGGATCTGTTCCACCGAACGATAATAGTAACCAGAGTGTGTTTTTCCACAATAGCTAATTTAGTATATTCCATTGGATTAATAATAATAATAGGGTCCCTAGACTTAATGTAAATATGAATATGGATTATGATTGTATCTAGTAATGAGCTTATGGAAACAGTATTATCTTTCATCATATTATTTTAATTATTGGGCTCACATATGTTTTTGTATGGCTTATGTGATATGTGTAACTTGTATATGAATGTATTGCTACCTTATTCAGTACATAGTGTATTAATCATTTTTTTCAAAGACATTGCTCATTCCCATGAGTAGATGGTTCGTTTGAGTTTGTGTATGTCTTTGAGGACCCTTTGGATGAATATGTTGCATATGATGTGTTATTTGGGAAACAGTATTGATTTTTTCCTTAGGACCTTGGTAGTAGAGCCGGATTATTTGGTTGACACTTTTAGTCTAGGTATCTCTTGGGACTCTTATTTTCCAAGGTATTTCTTTATGTATTTTATCTTTTGTACTCAGAATAATTCTCCAAATATTTATTTAAGTTTATAAAATCTATATCGTTATCTGTTTTTATTATGTTTAAATGTTTGGTTGTCTTGCCTTGTATTTGATGTAAGGATTGCATGGTAAGCCAGACTTATGTTAAGTACGACTAGAATACTCAATTATGTTGTTTTATGCTTCCACTTCAATAAAAAAATTCAATTGTAAATTTTGGGGTGTTGTAGCATAAAGTCCAAAATCTTCACATTCCTCATGCCAAGTGATAAGACTCAAAACAAGTGAGATCCAAATCAAATTAGCAGAAAGAATAGACGATAACTTGAATAAAAGTTACGGATAGACGTCCTCTATACAACAACGATAATTAAAATACAATAAGAGATGTAAGAGTTTGAAGGAAAACTAACTACAATAAATTTTAACATCCAAATGTACGATACTAGTTTGCCCTAACTCTTTGACCCAAAAGTCCATTACAATAACATAAAATCTCCTCCCAATGACCCTAGTGATTCTCGCCAATCTTATACGCCTCAGGCCACTCCATGGATTGCACTTAATCATCTACAAATGTAGTAATAGTACGACTCCCTCATACTAGGTAAATTATTATACCGCGCAAGAGGTAACATGCTCACATTATCAGATGACACTAATAGAGTTGTGGGAGCTAAAGACTTAACTCAAAGAGTTAGTGGAGCAATGGTACATTTGCCCTAGTGTGTCTTCACAGAGAGCACCTGTTTCATTTGTGAATAAGAAGGATGTGAGCCTTCATTTGTGCATATATTATTAAGGTTTGATCAGGCTAATGTTGAAGAACCGTTATCCACTTATGAGGATAGATGACTTTTTTTATTAGCTTCAAGGTGCTTTGATCTTCTTGAAGATCAACTTAAGGTTGGGACACCATCAGTTGCACATTGTTGAGGCATACATCATGAATATAACATTTAGGACATGTTACAAGTACCGAGAGTTCATGGTGATGCCTTTTGGACTCACCAATACACCTACTATATTTATGGACTTGATGACGATAATTTTTTGATCATTCCTCGATTAGTTTGTGGTGGTTTTCATATATGACATCTTGGTGTACTCTCGGAGTAGATATGTGTAGCAGAAGTAGCACCTACATACGATATTGTCAAACCTTGAAGAGCATAAGTTGTATGTTGAACTCTCTAAGTGTGAGTTTTGGCCTTAGCAGGTTGCATTTTTGGGTCACGTGGTGTTAATATGAGGATTCTTCATGGATCTGTCAAATATTTTGGTAGTGACTAAGTAGATGGAACTCACTAGCATCCCCGAGGTTTATAGTTTCTTGGGTTTGGTCGAGTATTACAGACGCTTTGTTAAGGAATTCTAGAAATTAGCTCATTCCTTGATGAATATCCTAAAGAAGACGGCCAGATTTTAACGGGAATAATTTAGGAGTTAAAGTGTTGTTTAACTACAGCACTAGTTTTTACTTTACCATCATGATCAAACGGATTTCTAGTCTACAACGATGCTTTAAAGCACAAAATGGGTTGTGTATTGATATAGCATGGTAAGGTAGTGTCTTACACTTCTCGCCAGTTGAAGAATCATGAGCAGAGCTACCAAACACATGATCTAGAGTTGGTAGTAGCCGTTTTCACACTGAACATTTAGAGGTATTATCTACACGAGACTCATGGTCGATTCTTCACCGACTATAAGAGCCTCGAATATATATTCACTCAAAAGGAGTTGAATATAAGAAAGAGGAGATGCCTATATTTGGTAAAGTACTATGATATTGAGTTAACCTACCACAAGGGTAAGGCCAACGTCGTTGCAAATGTCTTGAGTAGGAAGATGTCACACTCACCGAGTGCTTGTGTGGTGGTTATTCAGTTGCTAGAGGAGCTTAGTGAGATGGAGATAGAGATGATCTAATATGGCGACCTAAAAGTTTAGATGCGTACTTTGACAATTACGTTGATGATTTTCAATGAGATCTAAGCATGATAGTCTGGGAATGTTAAGCTCGAGAGGATTTGATAAAATATTTAGAATGGTTGAGCTAAGGATTTCCAAATTCACGAGGACGGTAACATTCATTACAGAGGTTGTTGGTGTGTACCTTAGAGCTACATTGTTTTGAAGCATTGAATATTAGATGAGGGCCACTGTACTCTTTATTTTGCTCATCCAGAAGACGATAAGTTGTACAAGGACCTCGGGAGAATCTACTGGTGGCCTCTCATGAAGAGAGAGGTAGCAGAGTTCGTGTTGAGACTCGAGATGTCTAGTCTTTTAGAAGAACAAGATCTAGCACCAGAGGCTTGTAGGGTTAGTATAGCCTTTATACGTTTTGAGGTGGAAGTGGGAATCCATCTTAGTGGATTTTATGGGTGGGCTATCAATGAATCATAGGGGGTATGACACAATCTAGGTGATCGTCAACAGGTTAACTGATGCAGGAGCATTCTCATCTAATGATCATACTATTATCCTTAATTTTATCAAGTTTGAGAGTCACAAACTCTCATCACTTTGACAAATTAATCACTCCTAAGAAAAATAGCTAAGCAAGCTATGCAAACCTTGTTAACTTTTATCACCTCCACATAGTAAAAACCCCACCTTTTTTAGCCACGTTTTCCACCTTTTTTTCTCACCCTTTTTAGCTAATTTTCTTTTATTATTTTATCTCCAAAAATATCCCAAAAACGCAGCCCAATCTACACCAACAATACCTACACAAAACAAACCATAATTCCCTCTTAAGTCACATGACAAGTCATTTTCAGTACTCGGAAAAAACAATGCAGGTTTTTAGGAAGAACAAGTAAGGCTATAAGACATTCTTTACTTCTTTTTATCCCTTAAAATATTAAAATTACCCTTGTCTCTTTCCTCGTGAATCAAGTGGAAGGTACATGATTTTAACACATAGAGGGGCTCTACCATTTAAAATCAGTACGAAATACACCCCATGGTTGAGTGACATAAGGCTGTGTATTAGGTGGTTTCTTTTATTTGTTTTAGCTCAAATCACTTTTACTAGTTGGATAAGTTGTAACATTTAATCCTGCACTCAATCTATAAGTGCCAAGGAAAGAATGAAAAAGAAATCAACTTGTTTTTAGCTGCTCGTTCTATCTCTCTAAATCAAGAGTCTCTCATCTTCAACTCTAGCGCAAGAGTTTGAATCTTAGCAACAATCTTCCAAGATTTATTTTAAGATTCTAAACCTTAGGTGGTTCGTGTGAGTATTGATTCAAGGACTTACCAATAATCAATTTCAATTTCTCAAATCTCTCCCCATTCTACTCTTAATTTTTTGTTAATCTAATATTAATTATACACCACTTCTTAGCATAGCCCAAGTTGTATCTCGTATGCATCATTAACAAAGTTAATAGTATTTGTGTTGATGCAATCAACTTGGAGTGTGGATCAATTGGTTGATACTTATATGAGGTTTATGGTGAATAAGCATGATACACCTACCAACATAGCCTTCAATAAGAATTCTAGATTCCTTTTGCACTTCTAGGGAAAGTTACAAGAGGTTATGTGCATGAGATTAAGAATGAGTACCGCCTTCTACCCAACTATGGACGCCCAGACTGAGAAGATGATTCCAAACATTTAAGGATATACTGTGGGCTTGGGTGTTGGACTTTTGGGGAAGTTGGGAATATCGTCTACATTTGGTTGAGTTATCATACAACAACAATTATCACGATGTCACCCTTTGAGGCATTGCATGGGAGTAAGTGTTGGACACTATTGTGTTGGAGCAACATCAACAATACTACTATAAATGGACTAGAGATTATTGAGGAGATGACATAGTAGGTTTGGTTAGTCTAGGACAATATGAGAGCAACTTAGAGTTGCTTGAAGAACTATGCAGATCAGAGGTATTTTAGTGACAGATTTGAATCGAGGGATTGAGTTTTGTTGAGGGTTTCACCCATCAAAGGGGTGTAGAGATTTGGTATGAAGGGTAGTGAGGGGTAAGTTGATCCTAAGGTATATTGGTCCTTATGAGATTCTTAATTATGTTTGCGAGGTTGCATAACATCTAGCACTTCCATTAGAGTTTCCCCAAGTTCATACTGTATTCTACATCTCTCAATTGAGTAAGTACGTCACATATTCGTCCCACATAATTAGACCAGAGGATCTTGAGCTCGATGATTCTTTATCCTATGAGGAGAGACTTTTGTTGATTTTTGACACTAATATTCGATAAACTCGGATGAGCTCACTTCTGATTGTGAAGATTATTTGGAGCCTTTATGGATAAGAGGAGGCAGCTTGAGAGACTGAGAAAGATATATGTGAGTTGCATCCCAATATTTTTAGTGTATGTGTGTTAGGTTTTGAAGTTATTTGTCTTTTAAGGGGTAGTCCTTAGTATTATAGTGTCAAATTTGATAGAGTTAATCGCTGATATCACCTTTCTTTGCATCATCTTTATCTTCTTCCCCAACCTAAACTTATTGACTTTAGGGACATAGTATCTTTTAAAGGGTGTAGTGATGTAATGCCCTAAATTTTATCTAACCCTAATACTGAGTAATTAATATCGTAGCCTAATTCTAATATTGATAAATTTATATTTTTCCTTATCATCATCTTTGTTCCAAATTTTTAATAATTTAACACAATCATAACCTTATAATTTTTTTAAATAAATTATACCCATACCCTAACCCTAAACTATTTTAACCTAATTTTTATTTTAAACCTAAACTCACAATTTTCTCTTCCTTATTTTCCTTATTCTTTTTTCCCCATTATATTTCTTTCCCTATCTAGTTTCTTTTTCCTTCTCCCATTCCTTTTCATCTTGTGTGCGATACCTTCCCTGTTCTGACCAAATCCCCCGGTGATGCTTCCATTTCATGACTTTCACACCACCTCACCATCACCCACCAACTCCCTTTTTAGTGTGATAGGTTGCATAAAAATGATTCCCAGTAACCTCACATTTCCTTTTTCCCTCTATGTATGCAGGTAGCAACTTGTACACAAACACACACATACCTCCACCCTTTGCATCTAATGCTCTCTTATACCTTCCTTCTCCCTCCATTTTTTTGTCGAAACACCACCCCTAATGTAACCCTCCTTTCCATTCTTCCCCTCCTCCTTGCCATTACCACAAAAACCCACCATCAACGAGCCCAACCGAAGTACCTCCACCACCTTCGGTAACTTTTGTCATCCCCTCATCTATAACACCATCCAAACCAATTACTCCTACCCCCATCCACCGGACAAATTCACCACAACATACCCCTAAGAACTAGCATAACCACCAAACACCACCTTCCACTTTCATCCAAAATAACTAGACATGACCTATCACCTTCGGCAACATCCACCACAAACCTCTACTTTTTCTCTTCCCTCCAACCAAAACAAGCCCCTTAGCTGCATCAAATCCAATCATTCCCTACCTCCTCCATTCGACAAGATACACCCTAACACGCCCCATTCATTCAGCATTAGCCACCACAACTCACTGTCTCCTTTTGACCATTCCCACCGAAGCCACCTCTCTTATTGTTGCACCAGCCCTAGCAATGGCAAGTTGTGTCGTTGCTAGCCCTCCCTCTTTGGAAAATCCTAACCGAACCCCTCTTGTTGCATGAGTTTTAGCCGAGACTTTCTTCCAGACTTGGTTAGGTTTTCCCTTTTATTTCACTCTCACTTACCTTAGATTTTCCTTAACTATATCACTATGTGCTAATGTGATGTTGCTAATTTTTTCTTAGGTGATTTACCGGAAGTTTTGGAGGAAATAATATAGGATAAGCATACTTAGATACTGGAGCCTTTTTCATAAGGATACTAGTCATCGTTTAGGATTTTATGTTAAATACTTTGTAAGACTACGTGTTTTATCATGTTATTGTTACTATGCCATTTAAATGTATGTTGTATGCTTTGTTATGAGAACATCAAATTATATGTTGAGAAATGAATGAGTACAGAATCATGCGACACCGTTGCGATATATATATATGGTTGTAATATGGGCTTAGTAAACTATTATAAGTGGGGTAGATGATTATATGTAATAACTTATGTGATAAATTGATGATTTGGAAATAATGATAATGAACATATAAGATTTTTGTGAAATAAGGGAATTTGGTTATCCTTAAAGGCATTTTGGGCATTATAAGTTAAATACATAATTTATATTATTTTAATGTGCTAGATGATTTAATATATGATAAGGAGAATCGAATAAAATGTTTGGTGCAAACTTGAATGGCATAAGTTCCACAAATGAGAAAAATGCTAGATTTGGGAATAATAACTCTAAATTGGGGATGCTGTTATCATATGTGTAAAACGTTAGAGTTAGACCACAATTTTTTGCAATGTTTTTAGTATGGGTATTTTAGGATTTTATATTGAATTTGGTATTTATATGAGCCTTATATTATAATTTATGATTTAATTATGGAATTAGGATCTTCTAAGCATAATGAATAGTAAATTTTGAGATAAAACTATTATCGCACGTGTAAGAGGTGATATTTAGACCTTGAAAGTCGAGTATGTTGATAATAATAATAATATTTGAGGAGGAGATACTAAATTTGGTGAATAAAAGAGTAATAGATAGATAAAAAAGTTATGCCTAAAATGTAAATTTAGGATTTATGGGAAGGTATGAGGATCTTCACCCTTGAGAATGACCTATTTATCTATGTGGTCATGATCTACTTGCTTTAATTATGTTTTATACCTATTAAATCAATCACGAGTAAGGCATTAATCATTTAAAGTGAAAGACCACGTGAGTTGGGATGAGGTGTTTTCTGGCATTCTATTCGATGATAATAGTAGCTCAAGTGTGTTTTTTCCTAAGAAGTACATTGGTTTGTTCCACCAAATTGAGAATGGTGGAGCCCTAAAATCAACTTGAATGATAATATGATTTGAAACGAGTAATGGATAAGATATTAACTATTTCAAGTGGGAGACTAGATAAATCAAGACCGGGGTGTTGGGTCTGTTCCGCCGAACTATAATAGTGGCTTGAGTGTGTTGTTCTTGAGATGTCTTTTAGATCATTCTACTAGTTTAAAAATAGTGGAGTCTCTGAACTCAGTGTAAATAAAAAAAATTATATTCTAATAATGATAATTGATTTAATAACTACTTTGTGGTATTTTGTGTTTTTCACACGTTTTCTTATTATATGCTGTGAATGTATCTATTTATCTACATCCCTGAATCAACAATATTATCACCTTACTCGGTACATAGCAGACCATCATTTTCATGGGTGTTTCTTGTTCTCACAAATAGATGACTCTGTTGACTATGTGTAGATCAATGAGAACCCATGATATGATTTTGTTGCTTACAATGATCTGCATATGGTAGAGTGATATCTTGTATCAAGGATTTAAGCATAGAATTATGTTATTCGGATACCTTTTTGGGCTCTTAGCTCCATAATATCTCTTTTGTCTATATTTTGATATTATACTAAGAGTTAATATCAAAACTCATATTTATGCTTATAAAGCTACTCTCATTTCTATTTATTTTGTTTTACTTTTAATGGGTATTACCTTGTGATTGATTTAAGGGTGGTATGGTAAGTCATGCTTATATTGATTGTGATAGTAACATCTGGTATTTTGGTTATAATATTCTGTTATAAAATAAAAAAATTCAGTAGTAAATTATGGAGTGTTATAGCAACGCTTATGTTGATTACAACAGAAACATCTAGTATTTTGGTTATAATCTTCCACTATAAAATAAAAAATTTCAGTTGTAAATTATGGAGTGTTATAGCAACAACAGTTTAAGCTTACTATAAGGCCTTAGGATATAAAGTTATTCATACCATAAGGGGTCACCAATGTGAAAGACTCGTGCAAAAGAGGGAAGACAGTGCGGGGTTGTCACGTAGCAAATATGAGCTAGTGTTAGAGGTTCATGCGGTAAGGGCAATGGTGCAATAATGAGGTAATTTTTGTATGAGGATTTGGGCACAACAAAGTGCTAGTAGCGTGAGCAACTCACAGTGCCAGGGATATAACATGATTGCTCACGTAGGGGAGAAGGAACAACACGAGGTTGTAGAGTTTTGACATGGGATCCTTAGATGAAAATGGCAAAAAAAAAGAGAGAAGGTCGGGGATGTTGTGAATGGAATCTTGGAAGAAAGGGTATGAGTAAACAAACCAAAGGGATCAAATTTTTATTGGATAAAAAAATGATAGATGAATGCGGATGTATATGGGCATTAGTGACATAAAAACGACGGAGGTAGAAATGAGGCACGGGAGTTAAGAGTAGTAGTTAAGTCATGGAGTGCATAGTGGAAAGACGGCGTGAATGAGAAAAATATGATGGGGAAGTGGGTGTGAAAGAATACAAAAACTACAATAGGGTTTGGGGTCTTAGTTAGAGTAACCAAATCGGGGGGAAATGTTCGGGTTCCATGGTTAAACATATACAAATTAATGTCCAAACTAGGATAAAAACTACTAACTCAAACTCCATTGAGTTTTAACATAATTAAATTTATATCCAATTCACCATAATAATACACACAATAATAATAATACAATTAATACTAAGCATACTACAATAATTACAACAATTAATTACATATAATTACCAATTTTATAACTATGGTTTCTAGAATTGGAGTATCACATTAACACGACAAAGGGATACTTGCATTAGATGTGTACATTAAAGGAGGTGGATTACGCCAAGGGTTGATGTTATGGTGGTTGGGTTATGCAAGGCTGTCACACAAATGGTGGGTAGGTTGTGTGAGTTTTAAACATTTGTGGGGTTATATTACTTGAGGTTTGGAAACATGAAAGGATGGTGGAGTGAGGTGGTGGTTTTCTACATGTATGGTTCACAATGGTGGGTGGCTTTTGCGTGAGGATGCAGATATGCGAGGGGGAGTTGCAATGTGAGGGATAGACACACAAGGATGAGTTACAACATTAGGTGGTTGAAATAAACGTAGGTTCAACACAGAGAAATTGGTGAACTAGTGAAGGAAATGGAAGATGAGATAGTTAGGGTTGGTTTGGCAAGGGAAAGTCTATGTAAAACTTGAGAGTAGTAGGGTAGAAAGAGAGATGGGAGGAGAAGGGGGAGTGAAAGTGTGCAGAAATGAAAATAAATAGGAAAGTGTGGCATGGGGTAGTGTTGGTGTGATAAGAGGTGCATAAGCCATAGCTGGTTAGCAAGAAAAGTGGGTTGGTGTGAAAATCAAAAGTGTATAGACAAGGTTAAGTGTTCGACATTTGAAGGAAAGGTGACGATGTTAGGGATCGGGGGTTGAGTGGGTAAATTGATATAGTTAGGAATTTAGTTTGGGTACGCAAACTAAGAAAATAAAATCTGGTTGGCGTGGGAAAATAATGTGATATGGGTTTAAGGGTTAAAATAAGGTGATCAAGCCACGGTTGAGGGTTATATAAAGATTAACTATTAAATGCCTAAAGATTAAGGCTAAGAAAATTTGGGGATCTACAACGACTATTCGACAACGCACTAGGGTTATTGGAGTTAGGTAAGGGTTCACTAACATCCCTTGTGTCACTCAATGCCATCTTAGGTTGGGAATACATCACCCTCCTGGTCATGGGCTACAGTAGCTTCACTGCCATAACGACATGTACATTTAGATTACACATCAACGTGCACATCCTCTATCAAATCTATAAATTTCGTATAAGGTAAAGAAGGTATTAGATCACTAGCCACCCTAGGATCCCTTGGATTTGTTGATTTACCAAAAATGACAGACATGGCTTGTTGATCCGTATATTGTGTGTGATTAAATTAAATTCAACCACATGTACATTTAGATTACACTAAACTTTCATTTCATAAATGTCGCATCATTTAATGATTCATAGATCACATATATTGCACATGGCACATAACCCACACATTTCACACCAATTACACATTTTAATTATTCCAGAAGATCACATGAAGATCAACAAATTATGATAACACTTTTAAAACTAAACCAAGTGCCTGTTAGGTTTAGGGTGGAAATCATCACTTTGTGGATTTATGCAACACCACAATAATTACTACTACTTTTTATTTGGGAAATCTAATAATAAAATAGTCAAGTGTTGTTATCATACTTAATACGAGTCTAATTTATGTATCATTCTTAAATTAAGCACAAGGTAAAACCATTAATGAGTTTAAACAGTATAATTAGAGAATAAAAGGAATTCTACAAACATATATATATATAATTTTTGAGATAAAACTCTAAACACAATACCAATCAATATACAATAAATGGAAACCTTTACTTTAATAACCCATAAGATATTCGATCAAAAATTATAGGTATTGCATAACCAGGACTCTATACCCAAAACCAATACTACAAATCACTCATCAACAAAACAAAAAGTGCATCAGACTCAAAAAAAATCATCAAGGTGGATATCAAAAGCCTACACAACAATGATTGTCACCTCATCATAGAAATAAGCAACACCCATGAAAATGATAGTCATTATTTATATATTGAGTAAGGTAACAATACATATCACTAGAGTGATGCATGCACGTTATGTAAGACCATAATGAGAAAAAAAACTATACCTGTACACTACACATGGTACGAGATGGCCTAAAATTGTAGCTGTTTAAAAATCCATATTTAGGTGATAATACAGACTTATTTAATGGGCACATTAAAGCTAAGGAATTGTTAATAACAATACTTCATCCTTTCCCTCACAGATGGGAGAAAGGTATTTAACATCACTAATACTCTCATATACAAGGAAAACATGCTCATACTTCTAGTTAACATCTAATCCTTAAGTGCTCGTACATCTTATACACCGGTGACTAATATAGGGTAGATTAGGGCAATTTGATTCCGATAAAACTGCACAACTATTTCAATAATTCAAATACTTGGTTCCAACTCATGTGCTATTCCTTTTTAAGTATTAATATCCTATTAGTATATTAATAAGCACCTAACACATGACAAGTGTAATAATTGATTTACTTATTACCATTGTACTTCCACTTTTATCACCATTAACTTATCATAAGGAAAGTTGATTATCAACTTATTACGAAGATATTTAATTGTCATGAATTCATTCCAACAATTGATAGTATTTAAAACACTTAGAAAATACACTGCATTTAAACATAGTGGTCATGCTATGATCACGTGGATTAAGCAAGACATTACATTAAGTACAAAAATGAGCAATTCACAAAGGAAAAGGTCGTGATGCCCTTATAAAACCCTAATTCACATGTATACCATAATTCCATCTATAAGTCTATATGGTTAGCTAAATTTAACACACTATCCCAATATATCATTAATAATACTATATCCAAAATTATAACATAGATCTAACATTTCACACATAAAATATCGGTATTACCCCTTTGTTACTAGTCATAATTTAAGATGTTTAATTATAATACTACTCCCATTTGTCCCTAACGTTTCACATATCACACTTGACACTTTTATGACAAAAACAAAATGCTTATACAACATCAAAGTTCCGTCTTTCAACTAAAAAGACCAAAATGCCTCTAATCCACCTAAACGCATCCAAACTCATTATTTTCATAACTTAGGTCATACTCACCCAAACCCTAACATATCATGTATAAAATTTAATGTAAAGTCCTCAATGAATACAGTGTCGTACTCACTTACCACAAAAATACCAAATTACCATAAAGGCTGAAATCATATATAACCCACAAAATTTTACAAGTTTCTAAAATTCATTAAAATTACACACAACTGCTATTACATTATTAGCAACTAAAAAATATAAATATTTTTAATTAAAAAAAACCATAATTCTATAAATTTCCCTATGATCAAGACCTCCATAAGCCTGACACCAGTTCTTCCAAACTCTATATGCTACATCAATTACAATATTTAAAATATTAATATTTTTTATATTTTATAATATCCGAAATACTATATATAATATATTATATACCTACGTATTATATATAAATATGTATATTATACTAAGTATAACATTATTATTTTTAAAAATTAAAAAACAATAATCAACCTAAAATATAAATTAGACTAACTAAACACTAAATCAAAACCCAAAGCATATTGTAATTATCATTATCATAACAAAATAAAATTAAACACCCTCTCATCGACTAAAAAAATGAACTTATGAAAAAAACCAAACCATAATCACTCAATAGGTCATTGTCCTTCGTCAACATCCTTGAACTTTATTTGCTTTTTACTAGTTGAAGAGATATGAGAAGAAGAAGAGAAGCTCCCACTCAAACTTCGATTATAGGCGGTCTTTGTCTTCTTCCCTAATCATCGTTATGCTTTAGTCTTCCTTCTTCATCCTCTCCCTTTGCCCTCTTCCTCTTTTTTCTTATTTCGTAGCTTGTTAATTTAAGTGGAAAAGCATAGCTTCTTAATCTTCTTATTCAACTCCTTAATTCCATATATAGCCACCATCTCCTATATTCCTCCTTTATTTTTTAACCACCAAAAGCAACAAAGCATCGAGAATGTCAGCCCTTCCTACTTCATCGAGAATGTCACATGTACAATAAGCCCAACCAACCATTGACCTTTTGGATCATTGTTGGGCCTAAAACCACCAATTTCTTGTTCTCCAGCAGCCACTGACATCGATGGATCAACATTAGTGGGCCAAATTCAAAACGAGGTTCACAGATTTCTCTTAAACATGTTGGCAATTAACATATTGTTCCACCAAATCCGTGGCAAAATTAGAATGATTGAACAAATGAATAGGAATAATGGATAAAGTTTAATTTCAATGCCACATCTTTAGTAGATCATCCTCTCCCATTAGTATATCTGGTTCACAAGTCATATTTCTACTGCCTAAATTCGAGATAGAAACATAAACACTAGCCAATTCCACAAATTCATTAGCTGTGTGAAATGCTATTTTAATTAGTTTCCAAATGATATAAGGCTTCAACCCTGAATATGCTTGTGGACCTGACTTTTAGTACATTGCACTTTCGGTTCTAAGAGATTTGAGGATGATTTAAATATTAGGTTAACCTTTTCACTGTAAAGCCCAATCTTTAGAGCTTAAGTCTTAATCATGCACAATGAAAAATCAACGATTTAAAACTTGATGAAGACTAATTATAGTGTTGTTGTTTTCTTTTTTATTCTTCTATTTGTTTAGCTTGGCTTGGCCTTTTTGATTGTTTTTTCTCATAT
This sequence comes from Tamarix austromongolica, assembly GCA_039764185.1. NCBI lineage: Eukaryota > Viridiplantae > Streptophyta > Magnoliopsida > Caryophyllales > Tamaricaceae > Tamarix > Tamarix austromongolica. The sequence goes on along the minus strand of CM077816.1, from coordinate 90,623,493 downwards.
GTTTTTTTATGAAAGTTGACGACAACAAATTCTGATTTATTTTCTTTTTTATTTTTTCTTAGCTCATTCCTTTTAGATTTTAATGTGTTAGGATTTGATTGATCTAATTAAACATTTGACATATATTATGTAATTATTTTAATTGTTGAAATTAACAATATTTTACCTCATAAAATATGTATTTACATATAATGCATAGGTATATGATACATAATTTTTTTATATAGTATAAAATATAAATATATTAATTTTTAACATATTTTGGTTATCTCTAGTGAGTTTATGGCCACAATTTCATTATTTAAAACAAAGTCTAGAATAGTTATTCCTTAATGGAATATTCAAAAATATTTATTCCTAATTTAGAACAAACTTCAAGCATTTCCTTCTTAACTCACATTTTTCTCAAATTATTAATAGAACATTGCTTGAAAATTTATGGCAAAGCTTAATAAAATATAAAATATAGAAATTTCATATACAATAATAAATACTGCAAATCATAAATTTACCAATTAATATGTAAATATAAATAAAAGTAAAACCTAAACATAATTTCTAACACAAAAATATGATAACGCGGGAATTTGTAAAATTAACACATACCGGCAACTCCATCCTAAGCTAAAGACATATGCCCTTACCAAAAACTATTTTGATCTCTAAGCAATAAATACTCCTAATCTCCGCCCTTCACACTTTTATCACTTAAAAAAACTATAAGCATTAGATAATATAATTATGTCAGAGGTTATAATAGAAGAGAGAAAAAAGAGAGGAGAATAACCCTTGAGGATAAAAAATAAGGGTATGGAACAAGCTTGAATCAAACATTCGGCGATCTATGAACTTGACCTCTGTTGCTTATAAGAAGCACTAAATAGTTAAGGTTCAATATTTTAGAAGTTAAAGGATGAAAGAAAACGGATAGGAGAATGAGGCAGGGGATCGACATAAAAGAGGCAGCCAATAAAAATGCAACTTACGAACAAGAAAAAGCAAGAACAAGGTAGGAGAGAGGACGAATCAAAGTAAAAGTTAGAAATTTTGCTAAGTGTATTATGACTGATCAAAGGCATGCTTGCTTATGGTTGCTAAAAATGGTCAAGAGAGAGGGAAAGAGAGAGAGAAGTTATATAAGAGTGTTGCTTGCTAGTAAGAGCAATGATGAGAGTGATTGATATGGGTGAAAGAGTTTAAGAGAGCTGGTAGAAGACGATTGAGGTGACTATGGCTAGATTTTTGATTGAGTGAACAAAGACAATGCATGATTTGATCATGGGGTGCAAAGAGGTCTATATTTTAAAATCCATATGCCTAAGGAATTCAACATGGATTAAAATAGTTTAGGTATTGTAAACTGTCCAATAAATGGATAAAAATGGGGGAAATAATAAAATAATTCCCAAAAGCCATGAAAATGTAGGAAAAGGCATAAATTAGTCTAGAAACCCAAATATATAAAAATATTGGGCATAGAAATCAGTTTGTAATAAATAAAAAGAAAATTGATGATAATTACCCGGTTTTGGTTGATGTGGGGAGGCTCACGATCGACCGCTTGATGCCCTTAACAAAGGGTTCAAGAATGTTGTTAGCAATCTGAGTTGAAAATATGGTTTTAAAGGGTAGAATTACAAAGGGTTCAAGAATTTTGTTAGCAATCTGAGTTGAAAATAAGGTTTTAAAGGGTATAATCATAAAATTTATGGTTTAGAGGTATGTGTAATGTAATACCCTGAATTTTATCTAATCATAATCCCGAGTGATTAGTATATTAACATTTTTCTTAATTCATTAATATTATCTCAAACCTTAAAATCCTTTATTTTCCCTTTTCCTTTTTCTCATTTTCTTTGCCATTTATTATATTTCATGCACATCCCTTTTCTCCTGACCAACCAAAATTGGTCCGATTTATATAAGCAAGCTACAACCTAACTATACCCAAACCCACACTCAATATCTCTCTACTTTCTCGTTACATGACACTGTCTCATCCCTTTTTATTCTCCCTGTAACACCACCAACATTTACTACCGAAAATTTTCATTTTATTTAAAATTTAGCGGAAGCAAAAATAAAAAATCGTGAATTTCAGAGATATTACCGCCACACTTAGTACCTGATCGGTTTTCTCCTACCGTTCCAGTACCAAGTGCTAAGGCTAAAAGAATAAAATACAATTTTCTTGAATTTAAACTTTATTTAAATCAGAGTAGCTCAAATAGTTTCATACAATAATAGAACCCACCGATGGTGGTTACAATAATAAAATCAGTTACCAAGGAATTAAAAGGTGGAAGAAAAACCCTAAAAGTTTCCCTGAATATTCTTTACGCTATTTTTCGTTGCCCACTTAAATAATATCTGTAATGGACCTACAAGGGACACTGTCCATTGAATAGGTAGGGGCCCACGAAGTGAACCTTTCAGTACTATGGTACTAAGTAAACCCTTTAAACCACACTGAAAGGCAGTCCTACATGCAACACATAATGCATAAATAGTACACACATATAATAAGAAATGCATAACACAACATCCACGTACTTAACAAATCCACCACAAACCTAAGCAGGGACAAGCATTAAAACTAAACTCGTGTCATATCAATAGATCATAACGTGAAATCAATACTTTTTGTCTTAAGCCATTAATTAATCATTATTTAATCATTGTCATTAAATTCTATCCATGTGAGTGCGAGAACCCTACTATTATAGCCGGTGGATCAGAAACATACAAGGTAGAACGCACATGACCACTATTATTCGCCGGTGGATCGGTCTTCAGAGCTCCCTGCACCTGACCACTATTATTCGCCCGCGGATCGGTCTAGCCCCGACTCGCATGATATTCCACTGTAAGTGATCAGTGTCTTCTCATAATTTATTTGGTTTATTGAGCTCTAGATCCCCCACTATTATAGCCGGTAGATCGGCAACATACAGAGCAACACGCACCTGACCACTATTATTCGCCGGTGGATCGGTCTCTAGAACATCTTACACTTGACCACTATTATTGCTAGTGGATCAGTTTGGGTCCAGCTCAATACTCTTTCACTTTACGTAATTAGTACTTTATTCGTGTCTTATTCAAAGGTTCATTTATTCGATTCAAGGGAAGGGGATAGGTCACAATCCAGAGACACAAAGATATATAGGCCATAGGATCAAACATTTCTTATCAAGGATCACGATATACACAAAACTCTGATGCACACTTCAACATATCTAACACACATTTTCATGCACACTTACTTACCAGGCATCCCTTGCATGATTATGATATAACACCATCTCACCTCTCATTAATAATCCATCGAACCTTAAGTTATACCAAGTTATTATGATACTCGCTAACTCATCAATATCCCTTATCTTATTATTTAATGATACTTATATCCTATTATGAAAGTCATTTGATCCATTGACATATTAAACACAAGCTACCGATTCACCCCTATCGTGTTTACAAATTCACTGGAATAACCCTTGTATGCAAATCACCTAGTCGTCTCTTTTTATTTTCCAAATTACCATGTTACCCTCCATGTTGCATAATTACCAAATTGCCTATTACTTGTGTTAGATTACTAAATTATCCTCCATGCTTATTCAATCATCAATTTTACCCCTCATACTTGTTAAGTTATCGATTTACCTTCTAGTGGGTTAAATTATCGTATTACCCTTATACATATCTAAAGTAACAAATTGCCCATTAGGCTTATTAAGTCACCAAATTACCCTTCATACTTGTCAAACTTATTGTTAGATTGTCCATTTGGTTAGTTAGATTATCAAATTGTCATTCTTCATTATTTTAATTACCAAATTACCCATTTAGTTGGTTAAATTATCAAATTATCCTTTTTCATTATTATAATAATCAAATTGTCCTTCTTTGTCACTGTACTTACCATTTTGCCCTTCTTCATTATTATAATTACCATTTTGTCCCTCTTTCTACAGTTTACTAAAATACCCTTTCCTTTATTCAAAATTACCATTTCACCCTTCTACTTTATTAAATTACCAAAATGCCATTCATTTACACCAATTTACCATTTTACCCTTCTACTTTATTAAATTACCAAAATACAATTCCTTTACTCCAAATTACTATTTTGCCCTTCTACTTTATTAAATTACCAAAATACCCTTCCTTTATACCAAATTACCATTTTACCCTTTTACTTTATTAAATTACCAAAGTGCCATTCATTCACACCAATTTACTAATTTATTTTTCTACTTTATGAAATTACCACTTTACCCTCTGACTTTAGTAAATTTCCACTTTACCCCATTTACTTTCCAAAATTACCATAATACCCTTTTCATTATATTTAATTCACCAAAATACTTTCTTACACCCAAAAACTACAAAGTTATCCCCTTTCCATTTGAAATTACTAAAATGCCCTCATTCACTATCCATTTACCATTTTACCCCCTTTACTCTTACAATTTACCATTTTGCCATTATTATACCACTTTTACCAAAATACCCTCACAACATAAAATATTAATATTAATTCTCCTTACCCATCACCCAACTCCACCAATTATTATTATTATTATCTTTAATACACATTAGCACCTACAGTTATTTAGCCCACACTTTTACTTAAGAAATATTACTAAAATGCCTTTAGGGCCCATAATAACAATATCTATGCAACAAATGACCACATTAACATAACATATCATACACAAGCACTTAACATTTTTATTAACAACAAAACTCCTTCCTTAAGCATTATTTATACACATGACACATAAATTAACATGCTTAACGAAATACGTTATACTTAACAACATATATCATGCATATAAACATATTCAAAATCCTAATGTGAAGTATATCCATACGTTTAAGTAAGGTTTAACAGTTACCTTATTTCCCTCAAAAATCAAACCTTACCGGTACCCTGGTTAAAGGTTCAAGCTTTGAGTAGCAAAATCAATACCTAAAAATAATACCCGTAATTATCATATTAGAAATAGGAAAAACCAAAAAGGATAAAACTTTATCAAAACTTAATTAATGACATACTTTATTTAACCATTATTATACCTTAATAATTAACCCAAACAATTAAATATTGGGGTCTGAAAAACATATCAGGGACAATATACTTGAGCCACTATTATCGTCTGGTGGAGTGGACCGAACACCTCTCAAGGCAAAAAGCTCTCGAGCCACTATTCTTAAATTGGTGAAATAGTCTGAAGTATCTCACGGGGATAACACACCCGAGCCACTATTATCGTCCGGTAAAACGGACCTAACACTTTGATCTTAACTCACATTATAACACCCCAAAAATTTACTACTGAATTTTTTTTTTATAGCGGAAACATAAAATCAAATAACCGAGTGTTACTGCTGTAATTAATATAAGTTTGGCTTACCGGTCCATCCTTATGTCAATTACAAGGCAAAACAATTTAAAATGCTCAGTCAGACAAAAAGAGAATGTGAGGAGTTTCATAAACATAAATATGAGTTTAGGGATTAACTTCGAGTACGGTAATCCAAAATACAGATAAAATGGATACTATGGGTCTCAGAGTCCTAAAGGGGTACCCAGGTAAAACCAACATCTAGATAAACATGATTCTACATCCAAAAGCCCTAAGACATAAAATCACTCCACCCCATACAAAGCATCACGAGCTGTAAAATCATTTGCCTGGTCCTCGTAGACCTGCACATAAACATTTGGGTCATTTGCTTTGAGGAATGAGCAACACCCATGAAAATAAATAGTGGTACGTTATACGCCGAGTAAGGTAACAATACTGCCGAAATAAGGAAAACATATAATTACATGCATTCACATCGGAAAACAGCAAATGTGTGAGATACAAAAATCAATGCAAGGTAATTATAAATTTTGAATTCATACCATTAGAATATAACATGGTCCATTCGTTTATTTACTTTGAGTTTAAATACCCAACTATTCTCAACTGGTAGAAAGGTTCTCAAAATTATATAACCTTAGGAAATAACGCTCTTGACTACTATTCTATACTGATGGAACGGTTATTAATATAAAAAATTTCAATGCAGAATATTCCCGACTGCTATTCTCATTCGGTGGAACGAAAAGGTACAGCTGGTCCTGACTTATGTGGTATTTTACTTTAAATGATTAGAATCATATTTATGACTGGTTTGATGAATACAAAACATATTTAAGGTAAGCAAGACATCAACATACATATATCAATACCATATTCAAAAGTTACTATTCACCAAACTCACGAAACCCTAATTTTGTCGGTAAGTCATAACTCTTCCCATGAGACTCGTATAATTATCCAAAATTAATATACATCCTTAAAATATCGATATTAAAAACATATCCAAAATTTGTGGTTTAACTCTAACATTTTACACATATGATAACAACATTATCGTTTTAAGGTTACTATTCCTTACTTAGGCTATTATCTCATTTTGAGAAATCTAAGACATTAAATAATCACTCCAAACAGTTCTCATGATATTATTATCATTTTCATCCACCTAACACGTTAAAATTCCAAAAATTTCATATTAACCCATATTGATCAAAATGCCCCTAAGGATAACCTATAACCCTTATTTTACAAAAATCTTATATCTTCAATATCAATGTTTTCCAATCCTCTATTTATCATCATACCTCTTAAATATATTTATTTCCCAATTATCATAATTTATTTGGTCCATATTACTCTTTCACAGGTTACACTATTCTACAAAATACTAATAATTAGCGTACCAACCTCATATAATCACATCTTTTGACATTCTTACTTTCTTTCTATCACATAATCCATGTTATCATAACACATCATTAAAACATGCATTTAACAATATAATAACAGTAACATGCTAAAACACATAGCCATTCAGGCATTTACATAAGACATTAAACATCGACTAGTATCCTTACCAATAATGACATCAGACTCTAAGTATGTAAATCCTAAACTGCCTCCTCCAATATCACCAGAATATAACCTACTAAAACAAGATAATATATGATTAGGATTGAAGATTAAAATCAAGGGAAAATTTAAGGTAATGGAGGATAAAAATGGAAATAACAGGAGTCAAATGGAAGCTTGAGTTAAGTGGAAGGTATGGTGGTGCTATGGTGGTGTTTAGGTGTACAAACAGGGAATCATGACCGATAAAGAGGGCTACACAAGTGTACGAAAGGTGGTGCACGCTTAGGTCGAGAGTTACGAAGTTGCACCAACAAGCTGTACGAAGGAATCATGGTCGTGCAAATGTAATGCATGCACAAGCGTGAAAAAATAGGGGTGCACAGGCATTCGCGAGGCCGTGTGTTGCCTGTGTGAGTATGCATAGGTGAACCGTGTGATCATGCATGGGCATGTGATGATGGTGCATGACTGTACAACCAACCGTGCATGAGGTGTGCGACGGTTTGTGAGGAGGCACGGGTGGGAGTGCATGATCTACACAGCCGTGTGCCTCACAAAAATGTAATAGATGCTTGAGGAAGAGAAGGAGAAAACACTGGTGGCAGGTGGCGATGATCGACGACAATGAGGGGGTGGTTGGGTGGCTGAGGTGGTTGATCAATCAAGCACGAGGTGACACTTAGCGGTTGTAGTGGTGATGGTGGTTCAGTTGTTGAACAAAAGAAGAAGAAGAAGGAGGAGGAGGAGGAGGAGCAGCAGTAGAAGAAGAAGACGAGGAAAAACAAATGAGGGCGGAAGAGAGATGGTTGTGTGTGTATGTGTGTGTAATTGTGGCATGTAAATATGGAAAGTAGGGGAACATAAAGGATGAAGATGGTGATGATTGATAGAGGAATGAGGGAGAGATGGGAGGTGATGATTTTGTGCTGCAGGAGATGAGGAAAAACAAATGCAAGACATGAGGAAGAGATGAGAAAATTGACGTAGGAGAAATGAAGAAGGAAAAACAAAAAAGGAGAAAGAAAAGAAAATAAATGGAAAAATGCTTAAGTTGGATTTAGATTAAATTTTAATTAGCTACAATAGGTAAGATTAATGATATAAATTTATTAGGATTAAGGTTAGGTTAGGAAATAGAAATTAACTGGGTCAAAGATTAGAACTAAGTTAAGATTCTAGGATTAAAGAATTAGGGTAAGGCTAGAAGAAAATTTTATTGATATTAGAATTACATTAAGGTATTAATTATATGAGATTAGGTTTAACAAAATTTTGAGGTATTACACACGTACTCTTCCACTTTAATTTATTAGTATCTTATCCATTAGGTTACTTATCTCATATCATATTAGCTTTTACGTTGAGTTTAGGGCCACGCTATTTTTAACACGATAGAAAGGACCGATACACCTCTTAAGGCAAAATGTTCTTGAGTCGCTATTATCATCCGGTGGAATTGGTCCATAAAAGACCTCAGTCCAACTCATGTGTAATTTCACTTTAAATGATTAATGTCTTATTCATGTTTTTTTTTATAAGTACATAACATGTTTAAATCAGGTAAGGCGCATCACGATATCAAATGGTCATTTTCTAGGGTCAAGACCCTTATTTTCCCCCAAACCCTAATTTTACCTTTTTATCATAACTCTTCCTTTATTAATTTTTTAAACACTAAACTTAATACCTATTCATAAATTATTATTATTATTATTATTATTATTGTCAACATATTCAAATTTCAAGTCCTAACTCTAAGGTCTTACACATGCAATAATAACCCTATATCAAAAGTTACCATTTTTGGGGCTTATAAACCATAATTTCACAAATCAATCATAAATTTTTCTGTAGGGCTCAAACAAACACCAAATTCAATATACACCCCCAAAACACCAAGATTAACAACATGTTCGAATTTTGTGGCCTGACTCTACGGTTTCACACATGTGAATTGTGATAGCAGCCTCCTTATTATAGAGTTACTATTCCTATATCAAACCATTTTCATACTTTATTAAATTTAGGTCATTCACAACTACCCTAAGCACTTCATCTAAATTCCTCGGCATATTTTAGATAAAGATGACACTTTAAAATTTCATGGTTCTCATATTTAGCTCATGTTGGCTAAAATACCCTTATTAATAACAAAACCCTTATTCCATATAAATCTTATATGTCTGGTAACATTATCTAAATCCTCCATTTATCTCCATATACTTTATTATACTCATTTTATACTCATCATACCTTATTTAATAAACCCATGTTACAACCATATATCACACCGAGGGTTTTTCACATATAATAACAATACTGCATAATCTTCACTTACTCGTTTTCTATCATATAATGTTAACTGCATATCATATCATTAATGATAATACATTAAATCACATGATAAAGTAACATGGAATAACAAAAAACATTCATAACACTTTAGAAATCAAAAACCCTAGACTACAACAAGTATCCTTAAGAAAATGACTCTAATATCTACATATGCTTATTCTATCCCTCCTATTTTAGAACCTCCAAAATATCACCTTAGAAAGCACAATACAATGCCATTAGGTTTAAATAACATACTTAAGGAAATGGAAGGTTGAGAGAAGGAAGAAAAACTGAAACAAACCAAATAAGTGGTTCAAAAAAAACTAGTGCAACCAAAGAGGAAGAACAAAGAGATTGTGTCAAGCCAATGAGTGGTAGCAACAACATAGGATCTTGTTACTATTAAGGGGTGTGGTAGTAGTGGAGAATAAAACAATAAAGGATGGTGTTGATTGTTGGAGCCGAAGGGTAGTGGTATGGTGTGGTTGGAGATGTTGAAAGGTAGTGATATGGTGCGGTTGTGGTTATTGAAAATGGAGGGGGTGAACCGATGGAAACAATTGAAGGTGGAAAGGGTACACCAGTGAAAGTTGTTGCAACCAATGAAGAAAGAAAAAGGAGGCGTTGTAGTAAGTGTTAGCTGAAGGTAGGGATGGCAATGGGTCGGGTCTGGATCGGGTCCAACCATATCCAGACCCGGACCCGTTTATATTACCTAGACCCAGACCCGATCCAGACCCGTCGGGTCTTAAAAGTTCAGACCCAGATCCAGATCCATCGGGTCCAGCGGGTAAATGGGTCCTAAACGGGTCCTAAATGGGTCCGGTTATTTTTTTTAAAAATAATTAATAATCTATGCGAATACAAATATATTTATGTTTTATATAACTTAATACGTATTTTTTTGTTAAAAAAATCATCTAAGTGAAAAAATAAATATATTAAAATAGTTATATTAACTTTTCAAATGGTGTTTTAATGCTTTTAGTAGGGATGTAAATGGGGTGGGTTCGGGGCGGGTATATCCATATCCGTATCCGATAAGAAAATCCGTACCCGAATCCGTACCCGTACCCAAATCCATATCCGCTAACATATCTATATCCGTATTCGTTGGATATCCGTTACTCGACGGATTATTCCTTTACCCGTTAATGGATATTATCCAATGGATAAATCCATCACCCGACAAATTAGCCTATTTAGAGTTAAGCTAAATGATAATTCTACCTTTAATTTATACTATATTTATTTTAAAATTAAGGTAAAAAGGTAATTATATATCGGATAAATGGGTATGGTATGGATACGGGTATGGTTACGGGTATGGGTATGGATATCCTATACCCGTATTCGTACTCGAACCCGACAGGTATTTTTTTCCATCATCCATATCCGTATCCATATTCGTTTATCCATATCCGTTGGACAAAATTCGTCGGATTTCGGGTAAAATCCACCCCGTTTATATCCCTAACTTTTAGAATACAATGTTATACATATTGTTTATAAAGTAAGTATACAAAAATAAAATTTTAAAAAAATGAATAAGGAGCTTATATAAGATTAAGACAATAATGACAAACATAATATTAGTATGTATTTATATATGTACATACACACACACACACATGTATATTAAACGGGTCTGGCGGGTCGGGTCTGGGTCTAGAATTGGACCCAGATCCAGACCCTTTAAGGTATATGTGGACCCAGACCCGATCCAGACCCGTCGGGTCCAAAAATTATGGACCCAGACCCGTTAAAAATGAGGCGGGTCTAGCGGGTCTGGGTCGGGTCCGAGACCCATTGCCATCTCTAGCTGAAGGTGGAGGTGTGGCTACGATGAAGATTATCGAGGGTGGAGGTGTGGGTTACGGTCGATGTGGCTACAACCAAGGCAAATAAAAGAAAGGAGGGTGGTGTTGGGTGTTTAGCCAAATATAGGGAGGTTTTGGGGAAAAAATGGTCATTGGTTAGAGGGTGTAAACTGTAAATGACAAAAGTGACCGAAGGAGGTGAGGTTGCTTTAGTGGGGGTTACCGATGGTGAGTTTTGTGGTTGTTTTCACGGCATCAAGGAGGAGGGAAATGAAGGCAAACACTTGGTGGTGGAACTTTTGCAGAAAACAAAGGGAGTAGAGCGACGATTGGGGTATTTAATATGGGGTGTATATATAGGCACACATATAACAATTAGCTAAAAGAAATTCAACCCCAACCTATAATCGTAGGAGATGGGTGTTGATGGGTTGACGAGGGTAGGGTTTGGTTTGGTAGGTGGTAGGGGATGATGGAGGTGTGATAGGTATTATTTAAGGATAATGTTTCGTGCATAAATAAGGGGGGAGGAAAGAAAAAAAAAGAAAGGGGAGAAGGACAACCAAAGGAAGAAAATAGAAAGAGGAGAAAAAGGAAAATTGGGGAAAGTAAAAATATAAAACTAATAGTTTTTTTTTAAATATATTTAGGATAAGATTGCTAAAATTTATATTAGGATATTAGAATAATTTAATTATCAATCCAATGGCCTTATGTTAAAATTTTAGGGTTAGAGAGTTAGGGAAAGGTGGAAATATTAAATTTTTAATATTAGGATTAGATTACGAAGTAAATCACTCGGGGTTTGGGTTTAGCTAAATTTTGGGGTATCATACTTGTGGTACTAAAATTTAGCATATGCCCCCCTACCTAGGTGACAAAGTGTGGTGGATGCTAAAGATCCTTAAGAAAAGCCTCTTGGCACTAGTGTGTAGTAGTGGTGGGCTTTGTAGTTATACATTAGTCCCCATTATGTATAATGACTTTTGTGTGGATTTACCCTTACGGCTTGTCGTAGGAATTCATCGATGAATGGTTATACGTGCTTTATCGATTTTGTTAAGGACTATATGTTATCCATGATCTTATATGCTATGCCTTCTTTAGCATGTTATGCACCGTCTTTTATATGACCTCGACGTGTAGAATGAGTCCTACTATGTTTTAGGTAATTTGCCTTACTAATAATTCACCAAACTATTACTGAATTTATGCGATCATTGTGATGACCGGGCTTTTGCTTCGGTAAGCAACTGATGATTTGGAATGCTATAATTCTCAACTAGAGTATGTTAATGACGATGATGTGGGCCAATAGTTGGCCATTTCACGGGGATCAAGATTTACAATTTTGTCTAATCGAGAGTTTTGTTCCTATATTTGAATTTTAAAATGTCTTAAAGGTGATTTTATCTCAACAATACTGGTTTGTCGAGAACTTCAAGGGCTTAAGTTTTCACAAAATAATAAAAATTCATTCTAAATTTAGCTCAAATAAAATATGCAAAATGTGGGGTTGTTACATATGGCTTCTTCTGGCGCATTCTAGGATGACTTGTCACCCTTGTTGAACTCCTTTCTTTCCCTACTTATGTTAGAGAAAGGGAAGTAATTTTGGTGGCTAGTTTTGTTAATCTCATTGTCATGTGTGCTGGTAGAAAAATATGTCAATGTTTTAGGCTTGTTGCATATAAATATGTAAACAATCCCTCGATGCATTACATTAATGCATGTGTTGATGGTGGATGCTTCACTTAGTTAATTTGGACAATCTAAAATCAATGCCCTTTTCCATTTAATACAGTTAGTGGTAGGTTCATCTTTCCTTTACTCGGTGCTGGCTACCTCCACCATGCTAACAACTTGACAGGTGTTGTAAAAACTATTAAAGAATTTACACTTCTTATCTTCTCAGCTGTTAATAGAATCCTTTCGTTGGATTTATACCAGTCAAAGGCGTCCCCTTTTCATGAATGAACGGATTGGTTCACCGTTATGTCTATAGGTGTTCAAGCATCGTTGCATGTTCCAACAAAGTGAGTTATGTGCTAGTGTGAACTCCTTTCTCCATCAAAGTTCTAAAAAATTGGTAGTTAACGACCTATGTTCATTGACATGCCATCAATCTTTTTGGTGTAAGACTTCACATAAAATAGGTTGTTATGGGAGCTTATGAATTGTTGCAGGAATAAGTTACTGTAGTTGTAGAGGAGTTATAGAGGCCGTGATTGTTATTAAGAATGACTTGAGGTTTTGACAGATCTCTACTGTCATCAACAGTAGATTGCTCTTGGTCACTTGATTTGGCTCCATCATTACTTTGCAACTAGCTCGTCGTTGTAAGAGTACAAGTGTCTTTTTACTCTAGTGATTTTACGAGCTTGATGATGGCGTACTTCGTTAACTCCATTCAAACCTTGATGGTAGTGGTAGTCATTGCTAGAGTGATCATCAACAGGGGATCACTGAATGTAGAGTCATATGGCAAAATGATGGAGCGAGGGCTATTCACTGTGTTCGGTTGAAGGTTCTTGGGCGATGATCTCCTTGTTCTTCATTGCAGGTACTTTGGTTTTACTTACCATATACACTTCGATATGGATATGGGAAGCAATTTTAGTGAACATGAAAGTAGTGATTATATTGCTTTGTGGATTGGCAATCCTTTTCAGCAATTGAAGAACTCATCATCATGCCCCATTAATGGAGAGAGAGGTGAGAGGTAAAGATCATCCCTCTGTTCACATCAAATTTTGTTACCATAAATTTATGCCCTAAAAATAAAAATACAATAATTCATACATAAATATAAATATTTTGTATGTATGGGAAATAATCTACATAATAAGTGTATCATCTCATTCAATTTCCATGTGGAAGAAAATCTCGAGCCTTGATTTTTTGTTGCAGTCTTGATTGTTGATGAATATTGGAAGCCTCAATTGTTGATGCATATTCATAGTTTTGACCGTAGTGTAGTCACCTCGGTTCTTGATCGTAGGTTGAGAGCTTGGGTCTTGATAAGTTCGAGAGATTTGATCTAGGCCATTGTTTAAGAGCTTGGGAGCTTGAGTATGTATTAAGAAAGGACCTCCTTAGCTTATGGGCTCAAGCCTTATTTTGTTGGTGCTTACTGCTTAGGCTCTATTTAGCTTAACTTTGGATTCAATATTAGTTGTAAAATTAAGCCAAAAAATTATTTAATTAAATCAAGCCAATTCCATTCATTTTAGTTCAATGTAATTGAATACATACATAATATGAAGAATTGAATTGAAAAAAGTATAATTCTAATGTCTAGGATAAATTTGAGAATATCGTTGAGTTGATTTTGAACTTCGATTGAATATTTACATGGTAGTTATGATTTTTTTGAGGTAAACAAACTGATTAATAAAAAGACATACTATGTAAAGTAACACATCTAACCATATAACTCATATTTCTGTTGGAAATGTCAAACCTCCCTCACATTTTAAGATGAATTTGGTCAACATGGTGCGTCAAAATTCAAGCACAAGTTTTGGCTAAGTTGATCAAATCTCACACTCCACCTTAATTATTTATGACTTTCAAATTGTTGAGGATTATTATTCGAGTAACACAATTTGTACAATTTTGTATATTAAGATGATAAAAATAGAATAAAAAACACATTGAATAATATTTCTCATGATTCCGGATACAATTTTAATAATGTAAAATTATAAGCAATACCTAATTGCCAATTAATGCTTCAATATTTCTTTAAACATTTAAATAACAATATATAAATGAAAATGATGACACAAGAAGTTTTTGGTACAATATAAGTTAAATCATAGTTTTTATTTTGACTATTCTAAACAATTGAATTACTCATTAAATAATATAAAATAAAATATTAAGGTTAATATTAAATTGAGCCCACTAATAAAACTAAGAGTTATTCAATTCGACTACTTCATCTATTTGGATAAACAACATGACGGATTAAAAAAACAATAGAATCAAAATTTAGTAAAAAAAAGGGATCCAACCAGATTAAATCATCAACTCCACAATCTAATATAAGTAATATTTATTATCTTAATCATTATTATATATTTATTAAAGTATTCTAATTCGGACCACCACAACAAAGGCACAAGCCAGTCGTCTCACCACATAACAACTCATCATTATGATTTTCCATAAATGCCACTCAACATGTTTATCCTTCCATCATCCAAAATTCAAAACGGGGAAGAACTCAACTCTGTGTTTTCATCTACAGCGCAATAGAAGTACCGCGTCCGGTACCGTCCGCAGATCCCGAACTTCTCTTTCTGGAAACCCCATCTGCCCTAATTCCACTGTGCAGCTGTGCCGGTGAATGATGGTTCGTCGTAGCTAGACTTCAGCGGACGGATCAGTCATGGGTGTTCCAGCATTCTACCGGTGGTTAGCCGATCGTTATCCGTTGTCAATAACCGACGTGATCGAAGAGGAACCAAGAGTGGACGTCAATGGTGTAGTCGTGCCTGTTGACTTGATGAGGCCAAACCCTAACGCGATGGAGTTTCATAACATGTATCTGGATATGAATGGCATCATCCATCCCTGTTTCCATCCGGAAGGAAGGGTATGATTTATTTAGCTCACTTCTTCTTGATTTAATGTACGACGAAAATTTGCTGATCGGAAAGTTTAGTATTGAGCAAATTATCGAAGCTAATGAAAAAACTTCTGCTGTTGTCATTTTGTTTCTCTCTCCTTTCTTTTTGTTAAATGAATGAAGTTCTTAGTTCGGCATTTAGGTTATGAGAGAGAGATATAGGTGTGAGAGAGTGATGTTTTGTTTTTTCCTAAAGTCTATGACACTAAAGAAAATTAAACTTAGGAATCGTTTCGTCGGGTCCGTACAATTGGTTGTTAAATTTCATGAACTATGACCCCTTTTTAATCGAAAGCCATCGGAGTAGACACGCTTAACTTGGTTGATCTATTGTCTACTTTTTGCAGGCTCCTCCTGCTACTTATGATGAAGTATTCAAATCAATATTTGACTACATTGATCATCTCTTCTCATTGGTTCGTCCCAGGAAGCTTCTTTATATGGCTATTGGTAAGCGTTATTACGTTCTATCTGGTCTCTCAGCCTGGAATTGAACCAGAGTTTCATTAATTTTGGATTTGTTAGACGGAGTTGCACCAAGAGCTAAAATGAATCAGCAGCGTTCGCGGCGTTTTCGAGCTGCAAAAGATGCTGCAGCAGCTGTAAGTTCTGTTTCTTATGATCTTTAGTGGTCACAAGTGATAACATTTGAGTGCTGATATCAATGCTTCTTATCATATATGTTATAGGAAGCAGAGGAGGAAAGGCTAAGGCTAGAGTTTGAGGCCGAGGGAAGGGTTTTGACTCCTAAAGAAAGACCAGAGACTTTTGACTCTAATGTTATTACGCCAGGCACTCCATTTATGGCTGTACTGTCGGTGGCACTACAATATTACATACAGATGAGGCTGAATCGAAATCCCGGTTGGCGGGGGACAAAGGTTGAATACTGCAGCTCATGTCCTCTGTAGATTTATTTAATCAGGATAGGGTTGTACCTTTGTGCTGGAGTAATCCTTGCCGTTTCTTTTTCCATTTATTGGATTTCATGATATCATGTCTCCAAGCGTATTTATGAGGCTACTTTGGATTCTTATTTTGTAGGTCATTCTGTCGGATGCAAATGTTCCAGGTGAGGGCGAGCACAAAATCATGTCCTACATTCGGCTGCAACGTAATCTTCCTGGATTTGACCCAAATACCCGACATTGTTTGTATGGATTGGTTAGGCATCCTCTGGACCTTGCTTCTTTGAGCATTCAATGACATTGTTCTTTGTTGCTACTTTCTTTTTCATTAATGATTTTGATGTAACTGAAAGCCTTTCAAATTTCATCTTTACTTGTGGGAAGCAGGATGCTGACTTGATTATGCTGTCTCTAGCTACTCATGAGGTGCACTTCTCAATTTTGAGAGAGGTTGGTAGCTGATTTTTTGTAGAGTAACTGGAAGCTATGTTCATCCCCCCCTTTTGTGATTATGGTCAGCCTGATGATTTCCTTCCTTGTAGGTCATCACTCTGCCTGGACAACAGGAGAAGTGTTTTGTTTGTGGTCAAGTTGGTCATCTGGCCGCAGATTGCCGCGGTAAGCCTGGTGACCGAAATGCTAGCTCAAATGGAAATTTGGTAGATGATACTCCTATTCACAAGAAAAAATATCAGGTTGGCCAGTTGACACTTCGAGGTGTGCAGCTGCTTTATAGTCTGCAGCCGCCTTTGATGAGATTTATTGCACCACATTAATGCTGCTGATTAACTTGTTGTCTCAATCACTTTCCCTGCTTTCTTGTTGCAGTTTCTGAATATCTGGGTGTTGCGAGAATATTTGCAATATGATTTGGAAATTCCGAACCCGCCTTTTGAGATTAACTTTGAACGCTTGGTGGATGATTTTGTGTTCCTCTGCTTCTTTGTTGGGAATGATTTCCTTCCTCATATGCCGACACTGGAAATACGGGAGGTATACGGTTCAAGAGTTGTTGAAACGTTTTATATGGCTGTAATAATTTCATTTATCCTATTGACTACCAATGATCTTTGTTATTGACCAAATAATTTCTATATACCTCTGATGAAAGGGGAAGGAGTGGGCAGCGTGATGCTTGTACACACTTCATATTCCCTTTTTCTGTGACAGTGCCAGATAGATGCTACTTTGCCTCCCACTTTTCAACCTCTATTTTGGCTCTTCCCAGTTATAAAGTCTGATCTCATATTTTCACTTGAAAACGGAGCAACAGGAGAAGTATTCTGTGAAAATAGTAGCAAATAAAAAAACTGTATAGAAGAAAAACCTCAATTACTGCTGAAGGAAGAAAAACTATTACTTGGAATAAACATTATTGGAGACTTAACAATCTGGCTATATATTGTGTGCTATATTATGATAATCAGAGTTTTGTTTTGTTAATGTTGCAGGGTGCTATAAATCTGCTGATGCATGTTTATAGAAAAGAGTTTTCTGCTATGGGTGGTTATCTTACTGACGGTGGTGAAGTAAGTCCCTTCTTATATGTATCATGTTTGACATGTCGATGTCAAACATGTACTACTGTATTCTGTTGATATCCAACGTGTACTATTATCCCTATATCCTGTCTGTTCTTTCACAATATATCATCTTGACTGCTCTCGGCCTGGTTAGTTGATGTGCTCGTTTTCTATCATGTTGCCAAATAACTTTGGGTCGACTGTCTGATATGTATTTTGTGCAAATTGCTTTGTATGTATGAACATGTTCATGGTCACTTAGCTTGACATTGGTTGGCCCGTGGGGAAATACACTTATATAAGGATGAACAAGAAGGCCTTTGATAATGTGAGTACTGGGCATTGGTCAGCCCATGGGGAGGGGATTTGAATGAGATTCGGTGGGAGCATTGGGAAGAGAAAAAAGGTCAGGGAGTTAGTTACTGGCAGCGCTGAATCACTAGGATGGGGAATTCTGTCAGGGAAGCTGTCGAGAGGAGTAATAAAAAGGGAGGGAGGCCTGAGAAGAGAGGGGAGTCGAAAAGGAGAGGGGGTAGAAAAGGAGAGAACTGGGAGGCCACAAGTCCTTGAATTCCTGTTGTATTCTCTTTCATTTTTTCCGCCACTACTAATATTACCAGAACAATACTTCCCACCATTGCTACTGTGTTATTTTCGTTTCTGCCATCTGGTCATTTGTGTTACAATCCTTCAATTCCGGAGGATTATTTTGATAGAACTACGAGTTCTATCAGACATATATATGACTTTAAGCTTGGTTAGTGTGATAGGTATCAATTGTATTACTGTATGTAGCGGAAACCGGAAACTGGGGATTGAATCACATAGTATTGAGAGGAGAAGGTGGGGTGGGTTGTAAGTCTGTGGGTGGCGTTGTAAGTGTTGACAATGAAACTAACTTCTGAGTTGTATTCATCTACTTGTAAAACAATATCCTATATCTTTCAGCCTTTGTTTCCGTTCCCCCCCCCCCCCCCCCCCGCGGTTGGTTAACCAAATTCATTTTGTTGTAAAACTTGTGTTCTCCCTTTTCTCAATTAATTCTTCAATAGTTTTGCTTTCTTGATCAATTTTCCACAGCATATGTATATAATTTTGTAATGTATTGATGTTACGAATTCATATTTCAGGTCTTCTTGGATAGAGTAGAACATTTTATTCAAGCTGTTGCAGTTTACGAAAGTCAGATCTTTCAGAAGCGGGCCCGTGTACAGCAGGTGCTCTACTTATGTTGTTCTTTTGTTTGCAGAATATGGTCCTTGTATATATCACATAATCTCATACAACAGGCAACATGGGCTATTGATGGGCAATATTTATCATAAGAATTGGATCATTATCCTTCGGCCTTCTTATGTGCATGCATTATGCATTGAAGCAAAATACTTTTATTTCCCTGCTTCCTCAAATCTCTTGCATGTCAGACTCTGATGTTAGATTCAGGCTAGAAAAATTTTCAGAATCCTTTGTAGATATAAATTTATAAAATCTGACGAGCCAGAATCATTGCCTACATTTCAGACACCACGTACGATCTAAAATGGAAAGAATAAAGCATAATTTGAGAACTGAGGGTGTCGTAGCATTTATTTTGCAGGAATTTTTTTTTCTGTAAATTAATATAGGTAATTGAGTAGTGGGGACTTTCTTCAATCAACAAACACCCAATGTGAAATCCGTCATTGAGGTGGTCTGGGGAGTTATACATGTACGCAACCTCTTGAACTAGTGACAGACTATTTTTGATCAACTAGGTGGTATAAATTCAGAAATTCTGTTGGCTTGTCAGATGTCCTTAATAAGGACTGAGTTTGCCTTTAACTCATGATCTAAGATTGAATAAGCCATATTGGAGTGGCTGTTTCTTTTTTTCTTTTCATTTATTTGATCTGGGGAAAAAAACACCTAGGGCAATCTTTATTAGCTTGGATAACTTGGAAACAACACTTGCCTGAAGCGCAACAGCCTGAATGGCATGCTCAGAAGGCTTTGATTTGACTGATTACTGTTGTGAGCGGAGTCTGATATCTTTGAATTTTGATCGAGCAGTCAATCGAGCTTTGAACGGCTTGTGCTGTTGTAGCATTTCTTTTGAGAAAGAGGTATGCTGTAGATCAGTGTTGAGAATAAGGTGCTTTCACTTATAAAAAGTTCTGCTGCATTGTTTCTGCACAAGCAGGCTTATATGATCGTGTGAACTGATTGATATTGGGTCGTCTCTGTTACTCCTTGGGAAGCACTATTGTGTGTTCCCCTCTTGAGCAGTTTGGTGTTTTGCTTGAAATCAGCTACATGTCTCATAAAACAATTGACACCAGTGAAAGTATTTTGCCTTTGAATTAATAAAATCTGAGTTGAAACTTCTCTTCCCAATCCTGAAAACGAAAATACCGTGTGAACTGAATTTTGGCCTTCAGTTGATTAGCACACACTTGAATTTGTGGTTCCTATTTGATACTGGATCTTAATAGACAATCTCCAATGGTCGAAGCTCAGAGCAGGTCAAAGCATTCCCTTCAGTGTTGGTGGCTCATGCTTTACCAGGGCTTCGCTTTCAACTGGTGGCATGCCTTGTTCATTCCAGTCATCATCATTCACCAGTAACATCAGTGCTGCTTGTTATGTGGCATGAGTGAACTTCTTAAAACTGAAGCATATATATATGCTGGATGCTGGATGCTGGATGCATCCTTACCAACTGAGAGCCTACGAATGCAAAATTATGAAGATGATGAATGATGGTTTGACCTGGTTGCTTCAGTCGAGCAAGGAACTAGTGAGTTATTCTTCAAGTGGGTAGAACAGATCAAAGGAATGACGATGTTCAAGATGATCATGATATGTATTACTTGCTGGAAATCTTGAGGGAAAAAGGAGCTTGCATGCAATACCTCCACTTTTGCCCCAATTTTTTCAGCTACCAACTTTAGGAACTAAATCTGATTATGGGATCAAATTCTATTAATCTGAACTTTCTGGGGAAAGTGGTTTTGTAGATCTATTGGGTTCATTAGCTCATATTCATATTATATATTTTCCGCAAGGGCAGATGTATTTTCCTTTTCTTTCATGTCAAGTAACTGAGTTGGGGAATCGGTGTGCCAAATTTCACTTGGGATTGGGACCGAAAAAAAATGAAGTCATACCATCCAATTATTTGAGAGAATCGTGGCATACACATGACGCTTTAGGAAGGGATTTAGCGGGCTGGCTTGATGTGTGGGATTGATGAAACAACTGAAGCATTGAAGAATTTGAGTGTGAAAGTAAAAAAAGAACACATAAAATATACATGTCAATTTGTGTGAAAATCATGAGGGAGTGAGATAGAGATCCACAAAATTCACAACACAATAGGTTTTATTACTTTTCACCTAGCTTAGCTGCCCAAAGCCCAAACTCAAATTCCCGTATTCTACATGGCTTAGTGCAAGGAGTCTTAGAAACTTTTTGCTTGATGGGCTTTTAAAGCTCTTGGTGTCTCTAGACTCTTATAGGCTCTTTTTGGTTCTTGGAAAGTTGTGGGGAAAAAGGAAAAAGTAGCAAGGAAAATAATTCTCAAGAAAAATATGGAAATAGTAGTTACTGTTAGAAACTAGCTGCATGATTCTCCTCGTAATAGTATTAGAAAAGCTTGGAAGAAAAGGTTTTACTTTTCATTTTCTTTTCCCTTTTTTTCTCCATAAAACGTATGGCAAATGACGCCTTAGAAGGTTGAATTCCTTAGACCAATTTGTGTAGTTAGACATTTTAGGTTTGATGACATGGCTTTTGCTTAGGTTGGATTTGCTTTGACAAAGTTAAATCATGTAATGATGTGAAAACATTGACCTAGTAACAAAACTTGGTCTAGAAAAGCTTGACAGATTTAAGGAGCTTCTGTCACAGTTGTGTGAAAAAGGGATATTGCCATAAATTTTCCCTAGAGCATCTGTCTTTATTGTAATTAAGATTAATAGTAGTAGTTTTCCAAGCAAGTTGGAGGACAAGCAGACGAGGATGATAAAGAATATGAAGATTAGTGTATTGGCTTTGAGTCATATTTTGAGATAGATGATGAAGATGTGTAAGGAGCAAAGCATGATGGCTTTAAGAGTTCCACTAGGGTGAAGTCGTACTTCAAACGAGGTTGGTCGCTTTTGATACAAAGAGGCTCCAAGTGATTTATGAGTTTGATTGGGCAGGGTTGGAACTCATTAGGGCTATTGTACTTTGGTGGAGGATATCACTGATTTATCGAAAACCTGAAGCTACCGAAAAAAACATGCATAATGATTTCTTATTAATCATTTATTATATATACCTTGAATCAAGTTACTATTATATTATAATAAAGTATTGCTATTCAATAATTTCACATCTATCAAAATAACATGCTTGTTTTTCATTCTAAGGCAAATGTGGTGTTACTAGGCCAATTAAATGCTTCTAATATAATATAGAACAGTAGTTAATTGAATAAGCATTTTAAATGAAATTAGAATATATTGTGAAATAAAAAATAATTTACTTCCTAACGACCATGATTCATTATTTATAGTTCACGATGCTCTAATATCACAATACTGCAGCAACTGCGACTAAATTGCGACCGCCATTCATTGCATGGCATTTTCTACTCCAGCTAGTGATTTTTAAGTTTAGTAGAAGGAAGGTTATACTTGCAAGTGTACAAGATTTTTGTAATTCATAGCAAGTATAAGAGTGTCGGATACACAAGGAATGAGTAGTCAGCTAATATTACCTACCTAAATTAATCTTATAGAAAAAATTGATTGGATTCCATAGCCAAAATTATAACTAAAATTAATTACTAAACGAAGTCTAATTTAATTAGGATGGATACTAATAAACAAATGAGATCTAGTATTTTTAATTATGATATTATTGGATTTACGTTGTGATCTAGGATACAAGCTCCGATTCATTCAGATAATAGATTGTAATTAAAGTTGACATAACACTTCTAGTTCTAGCATGAACCATTCAGGTTTGACATTGCTTGTTTAGCTTAGCATGGACCATTCGTTTACATTTTTCATATATATATATTTGTTAAGAATCTATTAAGCATTATTGCATAACCTTCAAACTGAAGACTGCAAGAATTCATCATGAGTTTATAATATAAATTAGCCTCAAATTATTTTACAGTAATTATATAGGATTATTGATTAAATAAATAAAGCATCCGAATAATCAGTGGCTACATAATCTAATAAATAATCTATCAAAACTAAATTCTGCCCAGAAACTAATTTAGCTCATGGCTAAAGATAAGCAGAATAGTAAATTGATATCACCATTTATGACTAAAATCGTAGGTGAATGGCTTTGATTGCTGCTACCCAATACTTATAACTCAAATTTTTGCCAGACACCAAAAGTCCACCTGCCAAGCCTTTCTCCAAAAGCTGAAGAATATTTTCCCTGGACAACCACCAATGTCCTTTCCAAATCTCCCCTGCATGCTTTCCTTGTTATTTTAAAGGATCCCAAACTTTTTCCCCTTTTGTTTCTTTTCTCTTCATGTGTTCAGTAAGGTTGAGAGTTCAATGATAATTTGATTCGTTTGTAGATTTCAATTGCTTCAAATTCATTATAAAGCTCATGTAGTGTTGTCTTCCTTTATCATTGTTTTGCTTGATTCCCTATGCATATTTTCCTGAGTTTTGATTTATTTCCTCTATCCTACGAAGTAACAATAAAATAATAGAAGGTTATGAAATTACATATAAAAACAGACCCTTACAAATATAAATGTAATGCCTTATATTATCATTTTCTAGTTACCTGTACCTAACTCGTTCTTGGTCAGTGCTGTTGCTGCCAAAATCCAAGATGCAAGCTGTTTCATAGTGCTACTTAGCCTTTTTTTTGGGGATTATTTTGCTCTCAAACAGTCAAACTGCAGTTTTTTAAATAATATACTAATATTAGTAAATTTACATTTTAAATATAGTAATAGAGGAAACTGCAACAACCAATAGCAACTTCTTCTCCACACAAGGGCTTAATAGTTCATTGTCTTTTGTGAAGCTTAGGAGGGCGACGTTGAAACAACAAACTTGTAGAAGTTCTGGAGTTCTCACATTTAGGCTAGTGGAGCAGAGCTGTTTTGTGATTTATTATATATGGTTCGACAACTTTCTTGTTGTAAGCTAGTTGGATTTTCTTATCAGGTATGTAATTCAATTAGTTTATGGACTTGATAAATGAATGCCCTAAGTTGTCACTATACCATATTCTAAGGTTTAGCTTACATGATGGCATGGCATCCTGTGGCGTGTTGTGTAGTGCACCCAATTTATGCTGCACTAATTCAACATGCCAATATAATAAGTAGATTTTTGGGATACATTGTCCATTTGAAATTTAATTGGCTTGGCATACAACCACCTTTAAAAACCTGTATTTAATACCTTTGCTTGCAGGCGATGGAAAGTAACGAGGAGATGAAGCTGAAAGCAAGAGGTGAATTTTCCCAAGAACCCTGGCCCTCCACGATGGACAAGGTTTCTTCTTAACCTTTTATCTTGACAAGCACTGAATTGGCTTTGATTCTTAGAAATTTAGATCAGATAGGATGATTCAATGAACATTACTGTACAGATGCATTGCTTAAACTGTTTTGAAATGCATTTCTACAGTGCTAGAGAAAATTGTTGATTGACACTAATTTTTCCTGCCTTTTTTAGAAGCTCTGACCATGATATATTTTTTTTGGAAGCTTTTCCTGAAGTTACTGGCTAAGAAAGAAAATAGATGTTTGTCTGACTAAAACAAAAGCTGTATTAACTCACGTTAATGGCTTTGGTTTCAAATGGGGAAAATCACCCATATTAATTTGGGAATCATAAGTTTATAACCTTATGTGAATTTAACTTTTTATGCTTACTATCATACTTAATTCGATTCTTTCTTACTCCTTACAATTTCATTATCAATCCATTGGTCATTTCTGTGAAATTTAGTAAATGAGTTTACAGGCAAACATTTTCTGTGGCCTAGTCATTTATGAACTTATCTTTTTCTAGGGAAGTTTGCCACTAGTTTCTATAAATATCTCTCTTACTCAATATTTAGGTGCATTAGCCTACTGTCTGAAGTCTTCATCTTCTTTAATTGTAGAACATGACTGTTCATCCATTTTGTTGCCTATTACATCTATGATGTCATGTAAATAATGTGAATTCTTGAAACAACTTATGCTGCAGGTCAAGTTAGGGGAGCCTGGATACAAAGAAAGGTATTATAGTGAGAAATTTGGTACATCAAACCCTGGGGAGGTTGATTCAATCAGAAAAGATTTGGTGAGTCTTATGAATTTCTACAGCTTATTTTGGTCAGCCTGACAATTTGTGCACTTGCTCTGTAATTCAAGCTGTTCGCGCCGGGGCTTGGGATTATGCTGTTCCCGAATAAATGGGTGCTGAGATATGTCAGTAATTAAGAGTTCTCTATTCAGCTTTACAGTAAAGGGTTCTCCTGAGAAAGGATGACCGCACATGCATGCTTCTGTATCTTATTTTTCTACGACCCATTTCTATTATGTTTCAGTGTCTGTAAGCTCCCTGATTTGGGTTGAAGCTCATTGGCTATGTGAGGGGATTAAGGATGGGAGGTTTTAGGCCCCCCACAAGCCTATGTTTTCCAACTAAAATATGGGGCATTTGAACGAGCCTAAAGATCTCATGGTAGATTTTTTAAATTTCCGAGAAAACTACCTTTCCATTTCATCTTTGCTTCTCTAGGTACATCCATGTCCAGCTTGAGGATTTCACTGGAGATGTCCTCTAAGAAATAGGAAATAGATGCTATCTACAATGAAAGAATTACATTATTAGACACATGACCACAATACAACCACCTGGTGAAAAAACTCGACCCAATTACTCAAAATTATGCCATGTGCAGATGTCTTGTAAATCCATAAACAAGGCAGATTTGGCCGATTCCAGAGGCTGCATGGTTATCTCCTCTATGGTTTCCCATAAGCAATAGGAAAGCCGTTTGCAGAAATGAGTACAGGTGTACTGTTTGTTTTTTGGGTGTGTATAGTGTAGTTCTTCTGCTATTTGTGTAATCCCAAAAGAGGAAGGATCCATTTTTAATTTGCGGGGAAAAGGGGGGGTGTTGTGGTGAATGCTAGATGTCCAGAATGAAGGTATGAGGCATGACTACTTGTGGATTATCTCTGGTAATATGACAGTAGTTGGGCAGTCTTCTGTAGGTTGCAAATGTTTACACATCTGTGTGTGGCTTTGTTCACCTCATTGTAGACAGGTTCCTAGAATACAAAATGAGATGCCCTTAATGTTAGAGTCTATAGACTTCTCTTTCATTCAGTTTTGTCCAATAATTGACTTAAGGTCCTCCCCTTGCTCCCTTCCAATTGGATTAGAAAGGGGGTCTTAACCTTTTTCAAGAGAACTAGTTTTTCATCCTTGCGATGGAAATATTGTATAACTATGAACTCTGAATTAAAGTTTTGAAATACACCAAGGAATTTTTCTGATTGTGATAAAAAAAATATGATGCAATTTAAAGACAACAAGAAATTAAATACTGTCCAACATTATGTTTGTTTTTCATCCGATTGTCATCTATGATGGAGTTTCGTATGGTAATGACAAATAGAAAAATTATAGAAACTAAATTATTACAACTAAGTTATAAAATTATTCTGATGCTGATTTTGGGAATAATAGTTTGCTGATTGGTTTCTGTTTTAAATGAACCTGGACATGAAGTAGGTTAGGGAGAAACATAGTTTGTTGATCAGTTTCTATCTTAATACGTATAATAGATAGATGTATAAAAGAGAGGTTGGGAAATTCCTTAATGAACGACCAATAAAAAGAGCTGAAGTTATTTGAATGTGGCCGTCTGATTCCTCTACAAAAGAGTCATAACTGAAACCCGTGCTAGTGATTAGACTCTTGACCAAAGCTCAAACTTTTGGTTGGTCTGTAATTCAGGAGTTGGAGTATCATCCTTATCTTGTGTATGGGATTTATAATATGATGCTGCCACTGACTCATGCCAATGCATTGTGATTGCAGGTTTTGAAGTATGTTGAGGGTTTGTGTTGGGTTTGTCGCTATTATTACCAAGGTGTCTGCTCATGGCAATGGTAAGCTCAGTGTGCAGTCACTGAAAGAGATTTCTGTTACTTAAAATCCTGTATTTTCAGTAGTTTTGGTCCAAAACTTTGTTTGACATGCCAGTTAGGCCCAGGGCGCAGCATATGAGATCTGTACATTTTCTTCTTCTGTCACATATGATCTACTGACCAATGCATAGTGTAAATTCTTGCTTAGGTTTTATCCCTACCATTATGCTCCTTTTGCCTCTGATATGAAGGATCTGGCAGAGATGGAAATCACATTTTTCTTGGGAGAGCCATTCAAGCCTTTTGATCAACTCATGGGGGTTCTGCCTGCTGAAAGGTTGCTTTTCCCTTCCTTTTCCCCTCACACGGTATTAGTTATTCGGACACTTTCTCTGGCCTATGTTGACTTCCTTTTTATGTCTTTTGCTATAGTTCAAATGCTCTTCCTGAGATGTATAGAAAGCTGATGGCCGATCCATCATCACCCCTTATTGATTTCTATCCTTCTGGTAAGGTTGAATTTCCATTTCATGTGGTAGAACCTCTGCCATTTATTTCATGGAACTTTTGTGTTGGCAGATTTTGAGATCGACATGAATGGAAAGCGTTTTGCCTGGCAGGTATAGCTGTATCTTGTTATAATCAATCTGATAGTGCTAGTAGTTGATCCCTCTGTTTTTATGATATACTCTTATCTGTTTCAAAATGTCTCCTTATCTTTAGATATTTTTAATTATAAATCTCAACACCACATCTAAAATGATTTATCTCCTCTGCTAAACTAACCAAACATTGTAATTGACAAATAAAAACCTTTGCGAAATTTGATTTAGAATGAGCTATTTCATGATCCAACAGAACTCTGCACTTAATGCATGGCGATGGTTAAATGAGAGATTAATCGTAAAATGCCCTGCATTTTTCCTGAAGAGGTGGGAGGATGTGTATACTTTTCTTATTTAGTATCCCTGTTATTTCTTTTTTAATCAGGGTGTTGCAAAGTTACCATTTATTGACGAGAAGAAGTTACTTGCTGAAACAAAGAAGCTCGAAGAAACTCTGACAGTAAGGGGCATCTGATCCTTCCTCCCAGCCTTTTGGTTTCTTATTATTTTGTTGCTTTCTCGAGCTCATTTGTCTTGAACGTCCCACAAATATGCTCAGGCATGAGGAGAATTGAGATATAGTTCTTGAAGACTTGACACTTGGTTATTGTTGTCTGGATGAATTATTAAGTATATCAGACGGAACACAGTATCCCTAGATTACCGCATGTGGTCTAGCAGAGATCTTGTTATACAGAAGATGTGCTTGATTTCTTTATTTGACTATTTTTTTTTATGGCATGAGATTTGATATGCATCTACTCTCTTCATTTCATAATATAAAAGTTATAAAGTTTTTTGTTTTTATATAAGGTCCCTTACAAAAAATATCAAAAATTGAATGTTGTGTCTCCAATTCTATCTTTGTAATATTCTCTTTTATGAACAATATCAGAAAGAAGTATGGAGTGTTAAATGAAAGTATATTAGTTATATAATATCAAAAATTGAATGTTGTGTCTCCAATTCTATCTTTGTAATATTCTCCTTTTATGAAAAATATCAAAAAGAAGTATGTAGTATTAAATGAAAGTATATTAGTTATATAATATCAAAAATTGAATGTTGTGTCTCCAATTCTATCTTTGTAATATTCTCCTTTTATGAAAAATATCAAAAAGAAGTATGGAGTATTAAATGAAAGTATATTAGTTATATAGTATATGATTTTCTCTATATTTCAACACTTCTTAATATGCGCGTAAAAAACTTATACCTTTTATATTATGAAATGGAGGGAGTATTAGTTAAGCAGTAGGCCAATGGGTTGAAGACGTTGGGACTCCCTGAACTTTAGGTTTAAGCTCCTTGCCAATGATGAGAAATTCGATAAATTTGGAGCGATACCAATTGCCAAGCCTCGACTTATAGTCTGAAATTTGGTATAGTTGGTTGACACCTTTTGTGCACCCGCATATTGGTGATTTGTGAGTGAGCTGAGGGTATATTACTCTTAAGACTCTCGGTTTATCAAATGCTTTCTTTGGGAAGATTCTGTATGTTTTGGTGTCGATGCATGTGCCAAAGAGGTCATATGTATTCAATATGAACCTCAAATTATCATTTGTGAGCCAATTTGAGGAGGATTGTTCCTTAATGGTGAATGTTGGGTACTTAACGTGCAGGAAATTAGATTTTATATATATATATATATATATGAAAGCTTTGCCGGGTCTTTTGATTGAGACTAGACAAAGTGATATCCACATTAGTCCTATACATTTTTTTATATAAAAAAAACGAGGTACTTTATTTCATTGATTCAAGAATATAGTGTATACTCAATAACCACCAACTATCTTTATATAACTAGGGGTGTTTAATGTGTTAGGTTAGTCATGGCTTATGTAACCCAACCCATGAAAATAGGTTTGTGGGTTAGATGATTTGGGTTAGTATTTTGACAAAAGTTTATATGGGTTAACCCACAGTAGGCTACAAATTAAGATGGGCCAGCCCATGAGTTGCCGTGAGCTAGTGAATATTACTTCTACCATACCAAAATCATCACTACTACAACTCCATTTTAATCGGACCCCAAATGTATTGTTTTTGTTCAAGCCTATCAGGACCAAAACAACTCTGCCCAACCTTCTCTGACTCTAAAATGACTTAGCTTGACCCCATCCTGGCCAATTTTAACCCAACTTTGGTCCACCTTGATTCGACTCTACCTTGGCCCATCCCATTAGGATCCAACATTGCCTATGCCCACCGTGACCCAAATCACTTGAACGCGAGCTAGATCGACCCAAACCTAACCCGACCTGTTAAGTTAACCCAAAACAACCTGAACTTGACCCAATCCAATGAATTAATCCAATATGACCGGATCTACAATGATCCAAAACCAACCATACCAATAAAATAACTAGAAATGATTTGAATTTGAAATGACATACTTAGCCAGGCCCGACCCACAACCGACTTCACAAAGAAGAAATGATATGTAAAGAGCCCGACCTGCTACAACCCAACCCGAACTGCATGACCCAATTGCCTCCTCTAGGTAGTGATGGTGAATAGTTTGCTTTTTTATTAACCCATGGTTAGCTCGTCTAATCCGTGGATTATAATGGATTGTGTTGAAAATTATTAATCATTTACTCCAACCCGACATGGGTTAGAACATGGATTATATGGATTAAGATAATATGGTTTGGATTAAATCATGACAACCCATTTGATCACTCCTATATATAATTGATAACACCATTATACAATTCACTTTTGGCGCCACATAAACACCTACTAATTATACTTTTGGAGACACAATGATACACCTTATAGAAATTTACATCAATGCTGTTGAACAACTTCTCATTCCTTTCCTTCGATAGCTCGTATACAATAATAGCCAAAGAACCCCTCTATAGAAAGATCCTAGCTTTACCACCCTTGCGAACCTGAGTTAGTGTCTTCAACTCCTGGTCCCAACCAACTATTGGGTCTCTATGGCTCAAGCTACACCGAATATGCACCAAACTGGTCCTTATTTAGGACAATACAAAAAAGGTGCCTAGTAGGCTCGTTTGCCTAACAAAAAATGCATCGCAAAGTGCAAAGCAATTGTGGGAAGGAAATGAGAGTTTCTATCCTTGGTAGACAATCTGCCAAATGCTGTAACCCAAATAATAAACTGGTGTTTGAGAGCTGCTGGACTACACCAAATAGTCTTCCACCAATCAACAATAGGGCCTTAAGCATTGATGCATGGAAATTTTTTCAAACTCAGTGTCTTGGAAAACTTTTCCATTTTTGTGTCCCCATTTCTCCAAAATATATATAAATGTACTTTATGTATATTAAAAAATATTATCATTTCTTCTTTCTCTCTGTTCCTATTTCACGTCCCCATCCTCATACACATACATGCAATATCGGCCTCAAGGTCTCAACACCTCATTCATACAGCTACTACGATACTCGTCCCGGAAGGGCCTGGAAAACAGAGTGCAATCGATGCCTCAACCTCAAAATGCACTTCAGTGTTCAAGACTCACTCAACCTCACTTGCAGTTCCCAAATAGAATGGCGCCTAAGACAGAAGCTAGGGATCCAACAACTCCATAAAGTGTCCTTGAGATCCATATTCAACAAGTGCTTCCCAATAGCAGCTACATTCCAAACCCCAATGTCAATAAATGCAGAACACCCTCCTTAGGTCAACACACAGAGCACCAAGCAACTAAGGAATAGGCAACCAAGACTTATAATGCAGGAAACAATCTTCTTTGGCAGAAGGAATAACCAGCTCCAGGACATCTGGATGCTAAAAGCCAATATCTGAGATGTTGGAGCCGATAAGCATAAGAGAGGTCTAGTTGCCCACCCTTCACGTGCCTCACAATCTTCTCCACAATAGCCACCATCTGGCTCACCTGCAATATCGAGTCTGAAAGCAGCACTCCAGGTAATGGATAGGTAGAGAACCCTTGAGAAACTCCGAACACCAAAGGATTGAGGCCTTGGTAGGCGAATCTACTCCACCTAAAAACAGCATGCTTCTCTATGGGTTGATGTAAAATCCTGAGAGAAATACTGAAGCTGATGTGATAAACGCTATACAAAAGAAGATCTCGTCTACAAAATAATAGCATACCACGGGCAAAAGAGATCGGTAATCCTATCCTGCGTGCACTCAGTGTGGCCATGAAACCTGTTGTCCCTCCACAGCAGCTTGTGTTTTCTAGTAAAGTATTAATGAAATATTCCACCACCTGAACAAATAAATATGGAGAAAGATTATCCTGTTGCCTGAGACCCCGACCTCCTTTGAATGGAGGCAACTAGCAGCCATTAAACAAAAGCGAGGATGACATTGAAGTGACACAGCCATGATGACCACACTACAGTAGAGCAGGAACTGTGAACCATGAAACATCTGATCTGAAAAACCCCAGTCCACAAAGTCATAGACCTGAATATAAGCCTTCAACATGCGAAGAATTTTCTGACCACACATCCATATTAAGTCATGAGCTAGAAGGATATTATCATCAATCACCTGGTCCTTGATAAAAGTTACTGTGATAAATCAACTATGGAGGGCATGATCATCTGCATTCACTGTGTAATCACCTTAGATACAATCTTATACAGTACAGTACAGCATGAAAACTGACGATGGTCACCCTCTACACCTGGAGATTCCACCTTTGTTATCAATGATGAGCAGTGACATTAATACAAGCAGTAATCTACCTTAAGCAAAGAAGATAGAAATCACGTACCATAAATAATCTCCTAGATTATCTCAGGAGCTTTTGGAAAAAGCCTGAAGTAAAATATCCACCCATGGAGCTCTAGAATCACCAATGCTAAATAAAGCGACCTCGACTTCCTCCTTAGAAACCAGGCACAAGAGAGTACTGCTGCTCCAGAGACAAAGGACCATATTCTAAAACATTCTCCTGTAGCTAAGGTTGTCCTGAGTGAGCGTCCCCTAGAGGAGACATGAAGTAAGCCTGGAATGCTACCTTGGCCCCCTGATCAAACTAGCCACCTCAGTCCAAGATTTCACGTTATGAATAATACTGCATCAATTTCGTAGTAGCACAAAAGAAAGAGTGATTGGAATCACACACATTACGCCAATGTATGCCTGATTTTTGCTTAAGAAAAGACTCCTCATACTTGGTCAGATGCTCATACTGCTTTCTCCTCCTGTGAAGACACCTGATGTGAGAACTGTCCAATGTAAGTTGCATATGCTGAGGAAGGGACCTGGCTGTGTCTACCTTGGGCGAAGTACTCCCATATTTTGCGTGATTAAAAGTTCTAAGGCAAGGCTTCAACAAATGCAGGCTCCTACAGAAACAAGTAATGGGGAACCCAAGGAAGGAGTAGCTTAAACATCTGCAACAATTTTTGGAAAGTCTTCATCCAATCTTCAAAAGTGGGAAAAAAAAATCTAAACTATCTTGGACCCATGGTAGATAACAACTGTCAAAAGACAAGGGCAGGCGAGTGGTCAGACAACAGAGAAGGTTGAATATCCACCTTAGAGGATGCATATTCCTGCAGCCAGTACAAGTAGCATAAGACGCTATTCAACTTGCTGGAAACCTTGTCAAAACTCAACTGTCGGTTCGTCCAAGTATAAACAACACTGGTGGCCACCATATTTGACGGCATCAAAGACTTAACACAATCTAGAAAATACTACATATCTTGTGGAACAATCCTCTCCTAAGGGTAACATTCCAGCAAGCTGGAAAATCATGTTAAAATCCCCACTAGCATTACTAGCATAGACATATTTAGGCATAGGTAACATAGAAGAACTTATTAGTAAAAAGATGATGAGCAAGAACCATAATGACTTGAGCATCTGCATTAGAGGGTGGATACTTTAGTAGGATGGGTCTTAACCACACCACACACTACCATGCGGATGGTATGAATAATTATGAATATAAGACTACCAAAGAAACATCTTAGATACAATACTATCTGCTTTATTCTCTTTTACTTTCATCTCCAGTAAACCTACTAGAGAAGCTTTACTTGTAGCAACCCACTTTCTAACTTTAGCTTATGCGGCTTATTCCAACAATTGTGATCGTAGTGTTGGGTGTTGCGGATAATATTTTATGTTGTATTTGTTGATTTGAGTTATTAGTTTTTTTTTGCAATAAATATCAATAAATTAAGTATTGGCAGATATTAAAATATCAGTAAATATTGGGATATACATGTCATTAAATTTTTTTCTACATCGCATATTGAACATTTTGCATATCCATAATCCCAAAATTTGATATATATTGGAGATGCATCTGTGCATTGGCCGATATTTATTCCATGGCTTATTCCAACCCCTAACTTTTCATGAGGCAATCATGGAAGATAACCTCACCAATAGAATAATAAATATTGCCTTGAAGGCAAAGATATAATCAATTATGTAATAGACGATCAACTACCTAGATCAACCCCTTGGAGAAAGGACTTCTCCTCCCTTGCCATACCTGAACGGTGTGAGTTCCTTGCTTTACCCTTCTTTCTGGACTCATAGTAGAAGACCAGAAGAACCTGGATGTACTGAATCCGGCTGGCTAGTTTGCCTCCTATGCAGATCTGTAGATCTATCTGCAACTGAGGCAGCCTGCTGGAAATCAGAGGAGAACGCCAATTTAAAACTCCCATCCCGAACTCCTGTCTAACCTGGAGTTGGACCCTAAATAGAACCCGGACAACTAAAACCAGAGCAGCCAAAGGGTTACACTTAGAACAGGAGGCAAGAGTGTGTTCGAGCATATTGCAATGGGACAGTAAGCTGGTTCCATTCAAACACCATCGGCTGGCTGGGTGAAGACATCACCATCTTGATCAAGGATTTCCACTTACTCCACTGGCCTTTTTTTGACATCAACCTCCATCAAAAGCCTAACATAAGGCAGCCTATCCCCTCAGTGAGTGAAACCATCTCTAAATGTTTTCGTGATATTATCTCCCACCAAAAGCCTGACATAAGATAGCCTATCCCCCACGTGAGTGAAACCATCTGTAAGTAAGGGCGTACTGACTTCCCTTGCTATCTGACTCGGTGAATCATCATCTCAATAGTCCAACGGTAGATCTGGAATTTTAACTCACAAAAGAAGATACTGAAAATTTTCCTTTCTGAAATTGAATTTCCTATGCCAGTGACACAAGATCAGTGGATGATTGCAGCACATCATCCCATTTAGCAGCAGAATCAAATTTAAAAATAATGAAACCATCATCATATAGGCTTACCCTATGTTCCTTAACTCCTTTTCGTTGAGAGGAACAAAATTAATAATTGAGTATGTGGAGGATTAAAACCCACGACATATCCTATAAGAGAATTGGATCACTGGGCAGCATTTTCCTGAATTTGGGCATGCTGAATTTCTGTGTGCCGGGAAAAACCAGCAGAAGTGGGAGGCACATACTTCACAGAGAAGAACCAAAACTCCAGGCATCGAGTGCTGAACCACATAGGATAGAGGTTTAGAAGATACGTTGGCAGAGGAATCATTAGGGAGTTTACTGACTTCTCTCTTTTTTCCCTCCTTTTTGGGAATAAATTCGCTTTGAGCAAGTCATTTTGGTGCATCAGAGCGATCGTGAGCGGAAACTTAGGGTTTCCCTGGCAATTGTCTGAGGAGGAGAGAACAGAGCGGTTTTCTCAATTTATTGGTCCTATACATTGCTTCATATGTATTGCAATTTAAGTTAAATCCTGAAAGTAGGTCATATTTGCCTCCTTTAGTTATATTTTTTTTTTTTTTTGCTTTAAGTTGATTCCATCACAAAAGAGAACATTTGAGATCATGTCTCATTTCTTTTCCATGCTGTTACAGCTGTAAAAAAAGAAAAAAAAAACACTCAAAATATATTTGCGCACACCCAATCACACAGATAGCGTACTCTTATTTAATGTGCTAGTTTGCAGTTTATTTAGCCAGCTGTTTCTGCTCATATTGTATATCTTGTTATTGTAGAGGGAAGAACAACTTCGAAATGGTGTGATGCTCGACTTGTTGTATGTTCATAGAGCGCATCCGTTGGCTGCACAAATCTCTTTGTTCTACCATTTCTACTGTCAGTTACCTCCGAATCAGAGATCTACATGGCCAATTGACGTTCATGCTAGGTTGGTATGCTCAGCTTTAGTAGTTTTTTCATTGTCAGGTTTTAGGATGCTTCTTTTTCCCTGATTTGTCTAGTCTTGTTTGTATTTTAGTGGAGGAATGAATGGATATCTTTGGTTGTGTGAGAGAAATGGATGGAGTCAGGTAGTCCGTTGCCCAGTTAATAGGCTGCCAGATGTTGTGAATAACCAAGTCTTGTAAGTATCGGTCCTATTCTTTCTTGTGTGTAAGTCTTGCATGTTTTTTTTAACTTCTTAATGCCCCCCTTTTTTTGCAGTAACATTACATTTCTGAATCCAATGCCTCATAAACATGTTCCAGAACCTCCCAGGGGAGTCATTATGCCCGCGAAGGTACATTAGTGATATAAAACTGTTGGAACTGTATGAACCCCACTCCCTTACCAAGACAATAGTAAAGAAGAAGGGAAGCACGTGCTTGATCAATGTGTTAGCTGTTGCCAGTTGACATGCCATTGTTATTAATAACTCAATAAATTCGACCCTGAACTTGTTTGAAAATCTGTGGCTGTCTCTAAGGTAGAATGGCCTGTTTCTTGGAAGTTTCTCAACTCAGTAGGAACATTTGAGATGTAGATAGGCTTGAAGCCGACTCTGCATATTTTATTCTAGTATGTTTGCATGACTGTATTTTTGACATGGTTAATGTTTATAATGACTTCTGCAACTGTCCTTATCTAGGAGATAAAACGTTCTGATGCAAAAGCATTCCCTACCTTGTGGCATGAAGACAATGGCAGGCGGCACGTTGGTCGTGAACGGTATATTTTTATATTCTTGTATGATTTTTCTGCTGTTTTATTTTCTTGTATGATTTGCAATGCCTTTTTTTTTTCTTTTTTTTTCCTCTCATCAATGGATTCTAGGAATGCTAATTCTTCAGCCCATTGTACTTTATTATATTAATTTGCATGCTTTTGACATGTGGCCCTGCCATCAGGATGATTCACATAGTTGCATGCTTTGAAATGTATGGACTTCTGTATGTGTGCATAAGAGAATAGGCATTATTGTCTCTAATGAAGTTCTTATGTCTTTCAGGCCTCAGGTACCTGGTGCTATATCTGGCCCCCAATTAGGGGATGCTGCTCGTCGTCTGGTTAAGAATTCACTGAACATGAGGCATAGTGACTCATCCCCTGGGTTATTGGACTTTCCACATCGGCATTTTCCTGGTAACCATATGTTTCACAGCCCCAGGCCCGTTGGAACTTCTGGGTATGGTAGGGGATACTACGATGACACCATTCATTATTACGGTCACAACTCTATTCCTCGAGGCATGCTGGCCGGCCCTAGAGCTCCCCCTCATGACTTGTATGGCGGCACACAGAATTTTAGGCTAGAACGTAGACCTCCACAGAGGGAAAATCACCATGATTTGAGGACCGCAATGTCTGGTTTGACAATTGATGGAGCAAGAATGAAGTCGCCCGCACCAATGAGACCGAGAATGCCAAACATAGGGCAGTCAACTAATCAACAAAGCTATGTGCAGACCGGCACCTCACTTCCATCACCACCCACAAAGTGGATAAACAAACCAGCATCTGGACGCCCTACCATGCATGAGAAGCATGTGAAGATTTACCAACCAAAGAAATCCGGACCTTAGTCTGCTTCAGATTCTGGATCTATGGAGCGACAGTAGAGTAGAAAGCTTGCCGTTGATGTAAGTACACATATAGGAGCTATCGATACAATTTGTGCTATCGAGGCAGAGTTTCAAAAGAACTGATGGGATTGCTTTCCGGCAAGTTGCCTGCGACACCTGATTGATTATATGACAGTTGTTCTGACTGCATGGGGACTGGTACGAGTGATGCTTTGGTCGGCTCGAGCAAGAGCATTACTGCGTTTTGAGGATTGTATAGCAAAGATACGCAATATTGTCTTGAGTTCTATGACGGCTGCACATGTTGTACTGCATGGAAACGAATTGATAGCAGATCTCTGTTTACCGGGTATTGTGCGGGCAAGCTGTGACAACATAGGTGAATTAGGTTAGGCAACAGTCACGTTATAATTTTCTGTTTATGTTTTCTAGAATTTCTCTTCCCCTTTTGAGTAGCTAGTGAAGAAAGAAATACCCCACAAAAATGAATATGTGTATGATCCTAAGATAGAGGTGACGTATTGAAGTTAATTCTTATTCAAGGTTCACTTGTGACTTTCCCATTGAGAAAATTTAGCATCAGCAAAACCTTTGTTAGTTGTTATTGTCAAAACTTTTTATGTTTCTTTTGGGCATGTCTAATGATATTGTTCTGCTTCTCATCAAGGAATACAACTTTTGTCTACTTGAAGCGAAAACATTTTGTAGAGTGTGATTGCATGTTTTTAAGTTTAGCCCATGTAAGCATGATATAACCTACTCGACTATGAAATTATG
The DNA here is from genome assembly GCA_039764185.1 of Tamarix austromongolica. Classification (NCBI taxonomy): domain Eukaryota; kingdom Viridiplantae; phylum Streptophyta; class Magnoliopsida; order Caryophyllales; family Tamaricaceae; genus Tamarix; species Tamarix austromongolica. Next base: position 90,585,052 of record CM077816.1, on the reverse strand, counting down.
TGACTAATGAGTAGCTTTTAGCATGGTGGATGGAGATCGATGCATGAACAATACGCTGATCTGGGAACACAGGCGACCAAGGTGCAAACCTAACATATAATGGAGCTGTGACTTGTGAGAGAGATTCAATTCCATTACTGCATAAATTTCTGATTCAGATTTTACGATTCTACGGTCTAAAAATTAATAAGAGATCTCGGATTATAGATAGAATTTTAAAATAGTAAAATTGTGACAGTATTTTATGATCTTAAACAGAATTGATAGAATCTTATGAAACTACATAATGATAATAATTATTTAATCTATTTTTTCCTTATTTTTACTATATTAATTTTCTAACTTTAAGCCTTAACTCTTGTTATTTTATGTATATTATATATTAAATGTGAATATGTACAAGTAAGATGTTAATATGACAAAAAACCCGATTGTTTAGGAGAAAAATATATTAATGAAAGCATTTTACTCTATATACAAATATATTCAATTTTGTAATGTTATTTATTTTGTAGCTTATATTTAATTCATAATTATCCTTTTTATTTTCTTGTATGGTACTATTAGCTTTATATATACTAACTTTTTTATATTCAACGGTTTATGTTGATTTCGGGTGACATAAATTAATTAATGACTAAAAGAACTTAAGAATAAGTTTTTCTGGTATTTTTTCAACTTCAACTATGAAACTTTGTAGCATGCAAATATGACGATCATATATATATATATATATATATATATATTTTGGTTTTCGTGGAATCTTATAATTATATGATTTGATTTTGATGGCTTATTTTGATTTTAGGTAAAATTTCAATTCTAATATCCTTGATATTTTATACATTTTATTTATAATGAGAGAATATTTTTTTAATGTATATTTATTTTAGATCTTAATTTGAATTTAAATAAACATTTTACTAAAAATAGATTTATTATTTATAAATACTTAATATAAAAAATACAAAATATTAAAGAATATTTTCCACCCCCACAAAACTAGCCCTCAAAAGTACTTTTTCGGTTTTCCTCGCCTCCTCACTAGTTTTGGAACTAAGATAAGGAAATGGAAATTATGTCATGCAACTATCGAAGTGCTATCAAATTCAATGTTGGATACATCGAATTTATTAAACTCAAAAAAAGTGTACTCTGGTTTGAGTTTCTACACATCACTATAAATAGCAAATACAATCTAGGAAAAAATTGAAACATTAGATAGGTCCCAAAGCAATTCGGATGAGGGGGAAACTAACTGCTTGATAGCAGCAAACTTATAGAGGTTTCAATGATGTAGTTTAAAAAGACATACCAAATACTAACAACGATTAAGAAGTTTTACTTTCCTTGCCTTATTATCAAGTTAGATCCGATTTGATTCGATCCAATATTCAATAATTCGATTATAATTGTTATAATTCCTATAATTATAATTATTACTTATTATTATATTTAAAATTATTATTATTATTATTATTATTATATTAATAGATAAAATTGTTACTAGTTTAATAATCATAATAATTATTATTTATTTTAATATTATCTTTATTATTATTCACAATTATAATAATTATTCAAATTATTATTATCTTTACTACTTCTAATTATAATATATTATTATTATCTTATAATTATTAATAGCAAACTACTTATAATAATATTATGATTTATAATAGTTATATCTATTATTATTATATTAATAATTATTTTTTATTTTTACTATATTATATATAATAATAATATTTACTATTATTTTTATATATTAAATAACAACACCAATCCAATCTGATCAACACTAATCCTTTGATCACATCTTACTTGATCAGAAAATTTAAATGAGAAAAACAAGGCTAAAGTGGGGATGGGAGCCCAACCTTTCATTTCACTTTTGCAATTCCTCACTCCATTCTTCACCTTGCCATTACTCTGTTCTCTTTCTTGCTCGTCCTTCATTCTTTGTTGTTCGACACTTTTTCAATTCCCTTAAAAAAAGGTTCAAATCAATCATTCTTATAGGTTGAAAGTTGAACTTACCTTTTGTAGCACCAATCATAGGTACTGCCATAATTTTTCTTTCATTTTCAAAACTATTTTATTATTTCCAATTTACCACAGAGATCATTTGTTTTAATTACTATATTGTGAACATTCCTAAAGCCCTATGTTTTGGTTCACTTATGTATATCTGCTTTGGCATAATTGTTATATTGTGTTGTTTCTTTTTGGTCATTGGATAAATTTAGATTGTATAACAAGATTAATTTGATTGGGATTTGGGATTTCTCTTTGTTTCTCCAACAATCACCTTCTTGCTTGTTACTCATTTTTACTACTAAGTTAACGACAATCTTAATACCAACATATTTTGATTAGATAAAGACATACAAAATCATAGCTAATTTTAATTAATACTAACCTATATTGATGAAATATGAGGGTATTTTTTTTAATTGACGATAAAAATGAGAAAGTTTCAAGAAGAGATCAAGTAGACAATGGAGGAGCAAATCTTAAAAATAAAAAAAAGAGGATAGAATTGAGATATAAGATATTGAATTAACAAATTATATTGGATATTGTGGGGAGGATAGAATATATGGATATATTGATGATAGGGTGTTGTGAGGAACTCTGGTTTTCATTAGCAAAATCTATTATTCTAGCTATTTTTGAATTTTGTGGTTAGGTTGGCATTTTTGGTTTAGAAAGTCTTACTTTATCAATTTAAAAGTTTATGATGGCCACATAAAATTGGACTCTAAGCTTCTAGTTGTGGCTTATCCTTTGCATAAGTCTTGATAATGCATTTGACATATCTTTCTTCCTAGGATCATTGCTTATGGAAGCAACACGTATATTGATAGAGCAATCGTTAAATTTAAATCAAGGTAGCACTAGTTAATTTTAAAACATCAAGAACAAGGTAATAATTTTAATTCATTGATTCCCAAGTGCTTTTGGATAAATATTAATGCTGTGTTATTGCTCATGAGGGCCCCAAAGTATGAAAATTAAAAACCTATCCTTTACTGGATATCTATATACTTTTGGTCTTCTGTACCATGTCTCTTGACTTGCAACTAAGATGCCTCATATTGCTACAATTAAATATTACCTCTTTCAAGGATATTGTGGTGATAAATAATTTGTAAAAACCTAATAATGGTATGTGCATAGTCCATCCAACCTTATCAAGATATTATATGGCCCTAAACTATCTTGATTTGATTATTCGAGGCAGCTTATGTGATGCAGGTGCATCTAGGATTTCATCACAAACATCATTCTTGGAGGTATATTCATCATTTCTTTAAGTTATTGGAAGGTTTATAAAAAGTTATTGAAGTTTAAAACATTTCTTGAAGATAATGGAAGTGTTTTGCAAGTTTACAACACTTTCTTGAAATAATATTGCAAAGCATGTGAATTCTTGTGAAGATGAAGATCTATACATGCTAGGGCATTGGAGGATGTATTTATTTAGATGTTTGCAACTCAAAGGAGACAAAAGAAGATATTATACACGTGCATAACAACCTAGGCCCAAGTCAGTTATAGTTGTTAACTTGCTAGAAGTTGTTGTGATGCTTTTCATATTATTCATGTATGTGTCGAATTGTAACAACCACACGAATTAGATTTTGATTATTAGTCATCCCTAAAGGCATTAGATGAGGTAGTTAGGGTTGTTAGAGTTAGTCTATTATCACATGTAGGCTAATAGAGGCCTATGAATTTGTAACAAACTTTGTGAGATTTGGCTTGAATATGTTAGAACGTTTGTTTGGCTTTATTCCTTATATATATAGGGTTCGAATTACCATGTCAAATACAAATTGAGTTTGAGATAAAAGCTAATAAAAGTCTCTTTGTGAGTGCATATTCTTCCATCTATGTGAGGTTGAATTTGTTTATTAAAGTTCCACTTGGTGTTTTTCTTTAAAGTTCCCTATTTAAGTTTACTTGATTTTTTTATCAAATTTTTGTGAATCCTTGATAGGTATTTTGGAGGTCATGCTTTGTGTTTTACCTTTACCCATATCCATATTTTCTTTTCCATTTGAATGGGTGCAAAAGAATTTACAACATTTTTGGTATTAGAGCATGTCTAGTTTCACTTCCTTTCCTTAGAGTAACTGCGATCCTAAGCTTTTGCCCCCATTTTTTTTTCTCCTTTTCATTCGTCCACTATAAACACAATTTAAAATGAGAAATTCATGAAATCTCTTCTTGAGAATTTTCAAACACAAATCCACCATTTGGAAATAAAGATGGAGAGCTGAATGTAAGCACAAGAAGATAAATTGAAGGTATGGTGAGGATAGCCCTTCAAACCAAAGGAGAACATGCTAATACTCATATGGAGTACAGTGAGGATGGATCTGAAAGTAATGAATCACATGGAAAACATGTAGAACATTTTTGAAGGCATGATCATGATGATGACAAATGTATGAAATTCAAACTCCATGATTTTTATGGAGAACTTGATGCTAAGGTGTTCGTTGAATGGATACAATCCTTTGAAGCCGCTTTTGAATATACAGAATATTGTGATCTTATGAAATGTGAACTTGCAATTATGAAGTTGGAGAAATTTGCAAGAATATGGTTTGTCAATCTAAATAGGAGTAGAGAAAGAGAAGCCAAGCCTAAAATAATATCATGGGAGAAATTAAAGAAACACTAGAAGAGGAAATTCATTCCAAAAGATTATGATCAAGATAATTTATCAAGATGATAACTCTCAAATAAGAATCTTCAAGCATGGAATAATATTCAAGAAAATTTGAGCAACTTGTTCATATTTGTCATGTCCAAGAGAGGAAAGAACAAATATATGAAAGATTTCTAAGAGGCTTGAATTTGAATTTAAGAGATAAAGTTGAAGTGAGCATATATGATTCCCTTGAAGACTTGGTGAAATTGACACTCAAGTTTGAAAAGCAACTCAAAAGCATCAACTTCTTTTTCTTTTTATGTATTGCCAAATCAACATTCTATTGTTGAATAGAAAAAGAGCTTCACATATGAGGATAAAGGGAAAGTTAAACCTGTGGAGAGTGTACATAAATAATGCTATAAGTGTAGATATTATGGAAATTTTGCAAAAGATTGTCCAAACAAAAAGGTGTTGACATTAAAGGAGATTGAAATTATGGAGAGTGTGAATAAGGAGGAGTCAAAACTAATGAAAATATTGTAAGTGTAAATGGAGAAGAAGATCAAGCATGTTTCATGATGCAAAGAGTGTTCAATTGAATACAAGGTGCTTCAATATTTCCAAGGGATCGAATTGTATTCTTATGGTTCAAAACTATATATGAATTCTTTGTCATGTTTGAAGCATCGTGGTGATATTTCAATGAATTTTCTTACCATTCGAAGTCTCATGATGATTATTATATGGATTTTTTTTGTTATTCAAAGCTTGAAGATGGTCATTCCTTACTGGTTGAATTATGTTATTCACTTTGGGTGGTTATATTTGATGATTCTATGACACGTCTAAGGAGACCTTAGAAGAATTTCAAGAACATGGAGCATCATGGAAGATATATTGAAGATCAAGTGTTATTCATGCTCAAGGGCTTGACTTTGAGGGAAAATTCTCTCAACAAGGGATAATGATGTAGGTGCACCTAGGATTTCATCACAAACATCCTTTTTGGAGGCATATTAATCATTTCTTGAAGTTCTAGGAAGATTTATACAAACTTCTTGAAGTTTAGAACCTTTCTTGACGATCTTGGAAGTGTTTAAAAAGTTTAAGACACTTTGATAATCTTGAAAAACATGTGAATTCTTACAAAGATGAATATCTATACATGCTAAGGTATTAGAGGATATATTTATTCAAATATTTGCAACTCAAAGGAGTTAAAAGAAGATATTTTACACCTACATGACAACCTAGGTTCAAGTTGGTTATAGTTGTTAACTTGTTATAGATTGTTATGATGCTCTTTGTATTATTTGTGCATGTGTGAAATTGTAATAACCATAGTGAGTTGGATTTCAATTATTAGTCATCACTATAAGAGTTAGTTGAGGTAGTTAGGGTTGTTAGAATAAGTTGACTATTATCACATATGGGATAATAAAGACCTAAGAATTTGTAACAAACTTTGTGATATTTGATTTGAGTTTGTTAGGCTTTATTCTTCATATATAGGGTTTGAATTCTCTATGCAAAATACAAAATGTGATTGAGTAGAAAACTAATAAAAATCTTTTTGTGAGTGCATATTCTTCCATATACATTAGGTTGAATTAGTTTCTTTAAAGTTCTACTTGGTTTTTTCCTTCAAAGTTCCCTATTTGAAGTCTACTTAGTGTTTTCTAAATTCTTTGTGAATCCTTGATAGGCAGTTTGGAAGTTTTACTTTGTGTTTTGCCTAAATCCATATCCAATTTTCTTTTCTATTCGAATGAGTGTATAAAAATCCACATCATTATGTTTTATTTTGTTATTTTGATGACAAGTTTATCAACATAAGATGTAAGAAGGTGCTTGATGCAATCATGCGACAACTGTATTTGGTTATGGGTATAATGAAGGAGTTGGTGATATATCTAGGCCATAAAGACATTTTGGAGCAACTCCCTAGCTACTAAGAGAGCATAACCTTTTTTCTTCTTCAATAGCTTAGATATTTTAATATCAAGGTTATTAGTTTGGATTTTGATATGTGGCTTGATATTTATTTTAATTGCTAGTCTTTTCCCATCATTTTCTAGGGAGTGGATAATTGGCTACTACTACGCCCATACTGCTGTCGATGTGGTTCTTTTTTTTAGGGGAATATTAATTGCTCTTTGTATTGAGCATCATCGTCATCATTCTAAATTTTTTATACATAGGAAGGCAGGTAGGAGAAGTAGCTAGAGCTAGCTATATAAGGAGGATCCAAGTGACTAGTGAATTACTAGTTATAGCTGGGTATTCAGACCTAGAAAATAAATTAAGAGATGGTGTGGTGCTAATGCCATGAACTGCTTTTGTCTCTTGTCTTTCAGTTTGTACGACCTACCAAGTATTGCTCAAATGAAAGGGAGAATGCTCAAGACTTTCCGCATGTCTCTTTTATCTAATGAATCCCCAACCTTAAATTTTGCAACTCTTTCTCTTCATTCTTGATTATACGAGTAATTGCTTCAATTAGTGTGCAGAGATATTTTTCCTTTAAAAAAAATGACAATAGTTGCGTGCAGTACAAAAATAGTTCACAGCAGGGCAAGGAAGCTTGTACAGAAAAACCTGAAAATAAACGAGAAATCCAGCAGGTTCTGAGGCTGCTTGTTTCCTCGCCTCTCGTGTTGGTTTATGAGCATCTCCTTTCTGGCTTGCATCAGTTTGCAGCAGTAGCTAAGACTTTTGTGCCTTCTCTTTTTGGTTATGGTTGTGTTGTTGTTCCACTAGTTAATAGTGTTTAATCCTCCTGGCTTGTATTGGTAGGTGCCAGATAGTTTGTTAGCTTTTGCCTACTTGCTGGGTGGGCAACAGAGCGAAACTCTTGGAAATGATTAATGTAGCTGAAACTTAAATTGCTGAAAGTTGGGGTTGGTCAGTAAACGGATCCTTCGTTTTAACATGGTATTGGGGAAAACACGCTATAACTGATTAATAAATGCTCGCGATAACTCGACTTTCTGTTGAGAAAACTGGATAGGTATTAGAGGAATTTCAGGTTGTCTCCTTCAGTTGATTTTTGTGTTTTGTTTGTTTTGGGGGATAGGTTTTGTCAACTAGCCAATTTGTTCACTGCATTGTTATGTTGATCCAAATATTTGGCGTATCCCCAATTGTCAAAAGAGTAGGTAATCACCAAATATTTGGCGTATGGGAGAAAGGATTTCCCGTACAGATCGGATGAGGTGATCACTAATCTTCACGCCCTTATAACATAGAGTGCTCATCTTTATTGTCAGGGCAATTTTTGGGAGTTATTTTTGAGTCCATGTATTTTGGAACTTAACTGTTCTCTGATTACCTTTATCTAAAAAAAAAAGTAGGTAATCACCAAGCATTAGTTCCTTAGAGCTACTTTATATTTAAATCATCGAAGCTGATGATTGATCTGGCTGGCCGTTTAAACACCTGATTGGGTAAACATGTTTTTATGTTCTACATTATAATCGATGAATGATATCAACCATTCTCCTTGTTTCAACACTTTAGAATGTGCGTTTTTTGATTCATGTGCAGCCATTTCCTGAACTTTGGTAACCTCAAAATGTCAGCCTACTTTAATAACATCTGGATGTGACTGATGAGCTTCATGTTGATCAACTTGACTTTCTTTCTTTTACATTTTGGAATAAGCATCTGGTATTTGTTTGAATAGAATGATTAATTGTATGAACTTTTGAAATACTTCAAAATTCTAACGATTTTGGTGATCTTGGAAAATGGTTGTCTATCCATGCCTTTAAGAAAGCCCCATCCAATGGTGCAGCCACAACAATAGAAAATAAAAAACCAGCACCCAATGACCATTATTATGTTTCAATCTATACAACTACATCAGCCAAACCAAAGTTCAGGTGCCTTCTCTGACCTATGTTTGGCTAGTTTCTGCAAGTTCTGGGCTTGATTTGCATATTGAAATATCTAATTTGTTTTGATGTTTAGTCTGGTGTATTATCTAGTTTGAAGCTGCATGCTAGGTTCTGCACGCACCAAATAACAATTTTTGTGTTCTTGCAAGCACATATATATCGCTTTTTGGCTATATATACACTTAGTTTCTATGCTACTTATGCAGTACGGGTGCTTGTGCATAATTATGTTCGGACAAAATTTTTTTTACCCTGCGCATTTGTTCCAAACTTCCTTAGGATATGAAGTTGTTTGCAGAGTATAATCTATGCTTGAGGGATAAAATGAATGGCAAATATGCCAAACTATTAGGTAAGTTTTTATTGAGCCAACAAACAAGAGAGGCCACAGTTACATGTGAAAATAGTGATTCATGTTCAGGGGCAGATAAGAAGTTGGATACGGTTCTTTCCACAAAATAATGCAACATGAAAAAAAAACAGTTCCTGTTGAAGCACATATAAAGTAAGCACAGATGTTGTTGAGCTGCTATAGTTAGCTCTGACATTTTTGCAAAACCAGAGATAAGAGAGAGAGAGAGATGTCAAGAGTAGAACTATGTTCGATTTTCTTGTTTTGTTCAGTTGTTTGATATATACTGTTCGATTACCTTTTATAGGTAATGCAAGAGTTAAACTAACTCGTAGTTCATTCGAAATGTATCTAACTAATTACAAAATTATCTAACAAACAATATATGTCAACACCCCCTCTCTCAAGATGGAGGGTGAGACAGAGAGAGCACCCCCAGCTTGGAAATTAGAGAATTGTGTATGGGACAAGGTAGTGATTTTGTGAATATATCAGCAAGCTGGAGGGAGGCAGGAATATGAGCTATTGAAATAAGTCCAGCTAGTAACTTTTCACAAATGAAATGGAAATCAAATTTGATATGTTTAGTTTGATCATGAAAAATAGGGTTTTTGGCAATGTGAACTGCATCGAGATTATCACATTTGACTGGGACTGGAGTGACATTTGCAACATCCAACTCATGCAATAATCTTGTCAACCAAGAAAGTTTAGTCACTTGACGCATGCTTCTGTACTCTGCTTCAGCAGAAGAAAGAGCAACATCGAATTGCTTCTTTGCTTTCTAGGATATAGGAGAAGAACGAAGGCGAATAAACCAACCACTTATTGAATGGCGGGTAGTGGGACATGCCGCCCAATCTGAATCACAGTAGGCCTAAATGGAGAGGTCAGGGGAGGATGGAAACAACAAACCCAATCCAGGATTTTGCTTAATATACCAAAGAGTGTGCATGGCAGCATCAAAGTGAGGTTGCTGGGGTGTTTGCATGAATTGACTCAAATATTGGGCGGTGAAGGTGAGGTCAGGGCATGTGTGGGTTAAAATATTTATTTTGCCAATAAGTCTGCAATAGTAAGTAGGATTGGGATAAAGATCACCATCAAGGGTACTGAGTTTAACATTGGGAGGAAGTGGAGTAGATAGAGAAGAGCTAGTGCACTGGAAATCTTCAAGGGTGTCAAGAGCGAATTTTCTTTGAGTCAGAATCACACCTTGGGGATGGTGGAGAACCTTGATTCCCAAAAAGTAATGAAGAGGACCAAGGTCCTTGATCTTGAAATGTTGATCTAAATAAGCCTTCAGGTCTGAAATTTCAAAACCATCATTACCAGTAACTAGGAGATCATCGACATACACAGCAACAAACACCACTTTTGAATCATTCCTTTTCTAGAACAATGAATGATCATTGGGGGACATATGATAACCACAATATTGTAAGAAAGCGGTGAGTTTGGCATACCACTGCCAAGAAGCTTGCTTCAAATCATAGAGACACTTCTGTAGCTTACAAACATATGAAGGGCGAGGAAGATTAAGACCAGGTGGGGGGCGCATGTAAATATCTTGATTAAGATCCCTATGTAAGAAGGCATTATTCACATCTAAGTGATGCATGTCCCATTTTTTCTTGACAGCAAAAACAGGAGAATATGTTTCATCATAATCTATCCCAGCTTTTTGTGTGAAGCCTCGAACCACAAGCCAAGCTTTAAACCTTTCAATACTGCCATTAGCTTTATGTTTAATCTTATAGACCTATTTGCAAGTCAAGGCTTTCTTTACCTTGGGAAGATGAACAAAAGACCAGGTCTGATTGGTCTCTAAAGCCACAATTTCCTTTTGCATAGCATCTTGCCAAGCTGGGCAAAAGGATGCTTCTTCATAGGATGAAGGTTCATGTGCTTGAGTAAGAGATGAAGAAATTGTTGATTAGAAGGAATGAGGGCATTGAAATAGAAGTGAGAAGGTTGCAACGGGAAAGGAGGATGTAAAATTGTATGAGGACAATATGAAGAGGATGCAGCAAAATTGCAAATGAAATCACTAAGATGAGAGGGAGGTTTGTGGGGGCGAGATGATTGGCGAAGCGAAGGTGGGACAGAAATGCATCGTGGTGAGGAAGGTATAAGAGTAGAGGGCTCAATAGATGGATATTCATGAGAATTGTTGGGTTGATGAGCAAATTGAGGAGGGAATGTGGATACAGAAGAAGGAATGTCATCAGGGATGGGAAGAGGAATGATAGTGGAAGATGTAGGGATATATATTTTATAAGGAAAATTATGCTCATGGAAGGTTACATGTCAAGAGACAAAAATTTTGTGGGTGGCTATGGCATAAACCTTGTATCCCTTTTTATCAAATGGGTAACCAATAAACACACAGAGAGAAGATCTGGGACTGAATTTGTCATAAGAGTGAGCAAGTGTAGAGGTATAACAAAGGCAACCAAAATTTTTGCGGTGAGAATAACTAGGTGGTGAGCCATGTAGACGAAGGAATGGTGTGAGACCTTAAAGAATTATGGAGGGGAAAAGATTAATAAGATATGTGGCTGTGAGCACACAATCTCCCTAGAATTTACTAGGAAGGTTAGATTGAAAAAGTAGGGCATGGGAAGTTTCAAGAAGATGCTTGTGTTTGCGTTCCACCAAACCATTCTATTGTGAGGTGGCAACACAGCTAGTGTGATATATAATTCCATTATCAAGAAAGAATTGAGTGGCAGCCTTATTGAGCCCAAGCTCTAATGCGTTGTCTGAACAGACAACTTTTATTAAGGTATTAAAATGGGTGTGAACCATATTGAGAAATGCTTTAAGGAGGAATAAGACATTGCTTTTATGTAATAATAGGTCATCAACAATGGTTAAGAAAAATTTATGGCCATCATGAGTGGATGTTCGAAAGGGAACCCATATATCTATATGTATTAATTCAAAAATCTGAGAAGTCTGAATAGAACTGGGTGGAAAAGGCAGATGATGATGTTGAGCTTGAGAATATACAGTGTAATGATCATTTACATAGTCAGTAGTAAAAGGGAATAAGATAATGTTTTGAGTTTACACATAGGTAAATGGTCTAATCTACAGTGCCATAGCATAACACTGTCCTTTTCACAAGAGTTTTTAAAGATATTATAAGAAGAATGGGTACATGTGTTTGGCAGTGCCTTATTGCACTCGACATCCAACGGATAAAGTTCACCACGTGCTTTACCAATTGCCAATGACCTCCTCATGGAAGGGCCCTGCAATAAGCAAGCATTGGTTGTAAAGGTGGCTGTATAATTGAGTTGATTATAGAGTTTATTAACAGATAAGAGATTATAGGTGAAATTGGGAACGAGGAGTACATATGTGAGGGTAAGAGTAGGAGTAAGAGTCATTGTATCAGTGTGTGTGACTTGAACAAAATCATTGTCAGGTAGAGTGATATGAAAGGATTTATTGAGAGGTTGGATTATATGAGATACATTCGACTTAGAGCAGATGTGGTCTGTAGCATCAAAGTCAAGAATCCAAAAATTGTATTTGAATTGAGAGTTGAAACGAGCACAATCTTCTGTTATCCCATAACAAGAGCATACCAACTTACCAGCAAAATTGGCTGAAAGCTGAGCATCAGAATTCGAGACAGATGATGTTGATGTATGCTGATTGAGGAGTGAATACAACTGAGTGTATTGTTCAATTGTCAGACCAGATATAGGGCTTAGAGAAACATTGTTGTGGGTTGACTTGTCAATAGAAGGGCCAGTTTGTGTTGTAGCTCCAATACGTGTCTTATTCTCGATAAACTTAAAGTCAGCTGGAAATCCATGCAGTCCGTAGCATGTTTCAGTCGAGTGCCCAGCTTTCTTGCAATAATTGCAATGAAGACTTGACTTCATTTTATTTTTGATTAAATTAAAGCAATTTCCTGCTTTGTTAAAATGAGTTGAAAAGGAAGCCGACTGTTCCAAGAAGGCACCGGTGGAATTTAGTTCCCTTTGTTGTTCTTCTTGAAGAAGCATTGAGTAGGCTTTGGAAATAGAGGGAAATGGCTTCATCATAAGAATGTTGCCTCGGTGATAAATATAACTCTCATTCAAACCAATGAGAAACTATACCAGCTTTAGCATTTGATCATTCTTTGTGTGTTTTTTATTTGCACCACACGTGCAACCACAAGTGTACTTTGTTTTAGCTAAAAAGGATGATTGATCATCCCAAAGGCTCTTGAGTCTAGTGAAGTAAGATGTAATGTCGTTGGTTCCCTGAGTGATGGAGCATATGTTGTTTTGAGTCCGGAAAAGTTGTGCACTATTGGTTTGTCTAAATCTCTGTTCATGTTCAAGCCAGATTTCTCTAGTTGTGGATGAGAAAATTACACTCTGTCCGATCGGCTCACTAAGTGAATTGATTGTCCAAGAGATAACCATATCGTTGCACTTCTTCCATTGCCTGAAATTAGGGTCATTTTAAGTAGGTTTTTTGCACGAGCCATCAATAATATAGAGTTTGTCCTTAGCTGACAAACTGATTTTTCATGGATCTCTTCTAGGCAAAAAAGCCATGGCCATCAAAACGATCCGAGACAAGAATTGCGCCAAGTGTATCGGAAGATTGCAACCGAAAGCAAGAGGATAATTCTGAATTTGAAGAATTATTGTCAGATGAATTAGAAATAGGGTTGGAAATTGTTGCAGATGAATTAAGCATAATGTTTGAGATTTCACGGGCAAGGAGAAGGTGAAGAAAGCATCGGTGAATGGAAATGCGAGCTCTGATACCATGTTGAGCTGGCATAGTTAGCTATGAGATTTTCGCAAAACCAGAGATAAACGAGAGAGAGATGTTAAGAACAGAACTACGTTCGATTTTCTTGTTTTGTTCTGTTGTCTGATATACACTGTTCAATCACCTTTTATAGGTAATGCAAGAGTTACACTAAATCGCAGTTCGTTCAAAATATATCTAACTACTTACAAAATTATATGTATGTCAACAGATGTTTCCATCAGCACAATATCCATCCCAGGCAGAAAAATTCAGAAAAACTCAGAAAAATGAATCAATTGAAGTTCCAAGTTATTTTGTTAACCTCGCGACTACAAGTTCTTCAGTAAATATGGGGCCACAAATGTATGGCAAGATCGATGAGAATAACTTAGGTACAAAGGGAGTAGCACGCGTATTTCTTACTTCACAGACAAGGAAAAAGGAAAATTAACTCTTTCCCATTTCAATGGATGAAATGAATTCATGGGTGTTTGGCGAAGGGGGATACAGTAAATACATTCAATAGTCGATACAGCAGAGCTAGAGGTGAATGATGATGCTTGAGATGGCATAGCTCATTAGTTGAGCAACCAATGCAAATATCATTGATGATAAACAAATAAGCACACACCTTCCCTTGAATTTGATACATCATCCATTTTATGAAATAAGCAAACGATGATACTACTAGCAAAGAAGCAGTCATTTGAATATAAGCTAACTGAACCAGAGCCAAGGTGCTAGTTTCAGATAGCCATGGACAATTAAGACCGGTAAGAACAGGAGAGATTCAAAGGAATTCAATCTCATTTTCATATACCTCAGCATGTTCAAAAGCATAAAGAAGGGGACTTACAAATGCGAGAATTACTATAAAATTCATTCCTTGTACAAAAGCCTATACGAACAAACACAAACAATTTGCCATATTTCTATCATGGCAAGAAGTAACCCGATAAAAATAGCACAAAGAAGAAACCCAAACTACCATAAATGAGCAAAGCCTTCTGCCCAGAGGTCAGAGTATTACCTCCCAAACCATACTGTTGATTTTGCGCAAACCCAGCAATCTCCACACTTTTACTCTCAAAGAAGCTCTGAGCCGCCCCACACGTCGGGCACCTCCAATCTTCCGGCAATTTATTGAACGGCAGCCCTGGTGGAATCGGGTATAACGGGTCGCCGGCGGCTTCATCGTATCTGTACCCACACGACCGGCATTCATAAATTCCGGTATTTAACACTGCAAATTTCTCTTCTAGCCTACGCTTATCCATGTTCTGATCTTCCGTTAAGGTAGGTAGCTCTGGATTCGGGCTCTCAGATATGGGTTTGTCCTCCTGTGAGACATCAATTGAATTGGGATAGATAATTGGGCGTCTACGGGGAGTGTAGAGAGATAATATTTTCTGGGACTTTGACGAAAAAGGCGAAAAGTTAGACAGGGATTTGATTTTCGAAGGGGAAGGTTGAGAAACGGAGGCGGATGTGGGGTGGAACGAAAAGGTAGGTCTTATGGCAGCAGAAGCCATTGCCGTTGCTAAATCCACTCTTCCCTTTTGCAACTGGATTCGTCTTTCTTGTTTTCCTCTCCGTTGTTCTTCCTCGCTGGGATTACGCGGGAGAGTGTGGCGATTGCTGAGAAGCGCCTCTAATTTTTCAGATCGTGGGTGGGTTCAGAGCCTCAGATGTTTTGGCAAATTTGGAATCCATAACTGCCGCGAGGCATATGCGTTTTGCTGCGGAGAAAAGTACGCCTACCAAAGTGTGCTTTCGGTTTCGGATAAGGTGAGTTTGTTTAGGCCACATGATCAACGGTTATATGGTTTGGGGCGATGCATTTTATTAGGGCTCCGCGGACAAATCGGAATTCGAAAAATCGATTCGATATTAAAAAAATCGTTCCGAAATTTTAGACATCCGATCAGTTAAAAATATTCATTTTTAATAATAAATCAATTATATTTAGGTATAATTTAATTTGTAATCTGATTTTTTTTTTCTTTCAATCTTCAAGTTTAAATTTTTTTTAAACTATAGTCCATAAGTCTAAAAATAATTTACTAAACTAAAGTCTAAAATAAACATCTACACTCTACAAACAGTCAAATATGTTACAGTCCACACACACGACGTAAGCACCCAAATCAGGAAAAAAAACTCCTAAATTTATTAAGCCTCTTAACTTAGGTCGTTCCACGGTTCTAGAGCATTATTGTTCACAAATCTTGATCGCTAATTTTTGTAGATATGATTAATCATGTATTATATCTTTTTGTATGCAGGTTGAATAATTAAACAAATGTTTTCGCAGAAAAAAATATTTAGTTATAGATTATGTATGTAAATTTAATAATCGGATATATCCGAAATCCGATCCAATATTTCGGATATCCGAAACATTCAGATGCAGATTCGAATATAAGATATCGAATGTCCAGTCGGATCGGATATTCAAAAAAAATATCCGTTCGAATACGGATATCTGACAATGCACACCCCTACATTTTATGGCATCCATCAAACGGGAGTCTGTGTTCTATAGTATATTACCTTTCTAGGAAAATGTTGCTCTTTTACCCCTTAGGAGTTCCTTTATTTTAATTTGGTCGAGGGAACTATTGCCTACGAAACTTATGTTACCTAAGAACCAAACCGGTATTTTTTAAAAATAATTTTTTATACAACAATTTAATGATAATATATATATATATATATATATATATATATATATATATATATATATATATATATATATATATAATATAATATAAAGAGAGTAGTATCATTTGGATATTAGTACATAATTTCAGCCAAATCCAGATGAACATATTACACCTATAGGATCAACTAATTTCGAGTAAGAATTTGTCCAGATTCTATGCCAATTTCGTCTTAATTTCCACATATTTGCATCTTAAATTTGTTTTGTTCACAATCAAAACTGGTTCACTCTTTCCTGTTTGGTTGTTTGAAAAAGATCAATACTGTTGAAAAACAAACCCTGAATTGGCAATTAGGCAAGCCCCACCCTAACCCAACAACACAATCCTATTCATTGCCTCCAAGACCTTTATCAATTATGGTGAGTTTTACCCTTTTTTGGATAATGAGTGTTAGCCTTCTAATGGGAGAGCAACAAAGAAGTCACACCTTTCGATGTAGGATCACATTATTTTCATCCCATTTAGAATGCATGTCCTCGTGCTACCTTCATCGGAGATCAGCACGGGTTCGTAGGAGGTTTCAACTAAGATTAGACTCTAATACTTGATGATATGGACCCATCTAGCGATTATATATCGCCGTACTAAACGGTTCCTATCCTAAGGCGTAATCATCCATGACAAACTAATATAGATCCTAAAGACATAATCACTTGGGAGGCTCCAGAAGTTATCATCTGAAAAGAATCCTAACTCCACTTAAAAGCTAGATCAAGAGTGGAGGTGTAATAACCCAAAACCCTAATTTAGGAATTTATAATAAAATAGGAGTTAATATGTGAGATTAATTAAATATAACATTTTAAATAAAATAATGGGAGTAATTAAGACAAAAAAGAGAGGGATATAGGATTAAATTCGGGAAGATTAGGGTAATTTGTCAACTAAAATAGAATTTAGGAAGATTTACCCAAAATTTCTAAATTAATATAAAAAGGAATCTAATTATTTATTTTTACTAATTTTATTATTTTCAAGAAAATACAAAAATACAAAAATACAAAATACAAAAAGACCCTAAATACCCCAACCACCTTATTTTCCTTTTTCTTTTTTTTTTCTTTTTCCCTCTTTTCCTCCTTTTCCTTTTTTCTTTCTTCCCTTTATTCTTTTCTTTTCTTTCTTCTCTTCTCCCCTAGTTGGGCCTCGCCATGCGACCTAGCCCTCTCTCCCTCTCTTCCCCCGCGTGGAGCCCAACCCACTCCCTTTTCTTTTTTCCCTCGCTCGGCTGATCTACTTTTCTTTTCTTTTCTTTCTTTCCTTTTCCCCTGACCAACTGACCTACCCCCTTCTTCCTCCTCCTCCCCTTCTCCTTCCTTCGTGCCGCAGGTCGTACCTGCAACCTACTCGTCCATCCTCCCCTATGACTGTACCGCCCCGACCTGCTCCCCTTCTCTCTCCTCCATCCCTTTCCTTTCCATTTCAAGCCAACCTGCCCCTGTATTTCCTTCCCCACGTGTCTCTTCCCCTTCCCTTTTCTCTCCCTCTACAACCTATGCCTTGCCATTCGTAGGCTCGTACCAGCCTGCCATTGCCGACCAGTGAGCCCCTGCCTCTCCTGCTCCCTTGTCCTCTTCTCCCTCACACGACTATAAAAACCCCATCAATGCCCCCATTCTCCTCCTTTTTCTTTGCCCTAAAGTTCTAGATTCTCCCCACCACTGCGCCATTAGACGCTGCCCTAGCTGCCGTCTTGTAACGCCACCATCTGAACCACCACTTAACCCCTTCCCTACATCACCCTCCACCAAACCAAACCACTCCCCGCCCCTAACTCCTCATACACATCTCACCCTACCCGTGTAAAGTGGGTAGCTATTTGCACCCCATCGCCTCCCTACACCGCCTCTTTCACCACAACCACCACCCCCACTGCCTCTCTCTCAACCTAGCAGACCATCCTCTATCTCCCCTTACCTTTCCTTTCCCCTTTCTCCACCACCCTCGGCCACCATAGCCACCACCACCTGCATCACCACCCTGCTACGCCACCACCACTACTGAAACCCTCATGGTCCAGGGATCCCCCACCTCACAACCGTCACCTCCCTTTCTCTCTTCCAACCCTAAAGCCAACTTTTTCAAACAACCACCACTCCCACCACTATCGCGGCCACCGCTGCTGTGCGCTGCTATCACCCTAGCTTCCACCTCCACTTCTGGTTGTGCCATAACCCTTGCTATCCCTTAAGTATATATTATCTTTGCATAATTGTTATTTTAGCCTTATCATCATCATCATCATCATTATTATCATTATTATCATTACTACTACTACTACTACTATTATTATTCTGCCATTACTATTATAATTATCATCATTACTACTACTGACCCTATTATGGTTAATACTATCACTAATAGTATTGTTAGCCACTTTAATTATAATACCCTTATTAATGCTACTAAGAATATTATTATTATCATCACTAATACTAGTTTATTACTAAAGATCAATGAGGGAATAATGAAAGGAGTAAGAGGAAAGTTAATCCGAACGTTTTCCTCTTATAGGTGAACCAAGTCTGTCCCCTAAGGAGGCGTATGAAGCATACTCCAAGTTCGGTGTCGTTTTAGGAAATAATGTAGTTAAGGCCCATTATGTGTGCTATGTGTTTATGTGCGTGGTTATATGTATGTATCTTATGTGGTTATGGACTATGCACTTGTAGCGCAACTTGCTAAGCATGAAGTTATGGTAAGTTGTGTATATTTTATGGCATGTGTAATATGGTAATGTAACTTGTACTTATGTTGTACTTATGTATGGTTTCCCTATATGACATGCATACTTGGAGTCCCTAAGTAGTAAGATGAGGTTGTGGGGAAATGAGAGAAGTAAAGAGATTGGAGTGGTGATGCACTATTGTATGCACAAAAAAATTAATAAATAAATCCTAATTTCCAACTATGTAGTAGATGGCAAGAAGGAGTCAAACCCACAAGGAATAGTATATAATCAATAATTCTATAATCGATATTAAAACCCCGGTTATGCAATACCATTTTTTTTCTATCAATAAGTTCTATAGTATGGATAAATAATAAAACACTTTACACACTAATTAATGAATAAGGATAGGAAGGTTTTGATTATGGTATTAGGATATCAAATAATCATGGAGAAAAGAATGATTCTAAATGATCCAATGTTGACCTATAGAAACTTGTGATAATTCATCTCTTTGCTTTTTCTTAATTATAATAAATTGAATAAGCTCTCAATTTATCACCTAACCAATTAATAACCTAGGTTAAAAACACTAGATTCAATTAATGGCAGCATTATGAATGGAAAGTAGTCAACTACGACCATAATCACATAAGCTCGGATCATGCAATCGTACGAATTAATAGACAAGATTAATAATTAACTTTTTTCCACTTTGGAAACATTAATTAACAATTACATATTAATTCGGTTATCCTAATGTTGATTAAGATCTAAACTAAATAGGTGATCAATCTAATTAGTTTAAGTTCTTAACCTATGATGCGAGATCATTCAATTCCGTCTATTAATTCAATTAAATTTCATTTACAATCATAAATTCAATGTTGTCATATGTGAAACCCTAATTTCATCATCAAATCCTCCTACTCTATACTATCCATGCTACTATCCTCATAATTGCAATAACATACAATTAAATGCAGTAATCTATAATTAACATAAATGATTACGAATAAATCAACAATGAAACACTAAAAGTAAGAGAAATAATAGTGCATTAAAGGGAATTTATTTGCATTCAATCAAAAATCAAAACTTGCAATTAAGAGAGGAATGGAGAAGAACATATCGACTTGAATTGCAGAGTGTTGATTGTTCAATTGAATACAATGGAGAGAAAGAGAATTGAAATTATGAATTACATGTGGTATCTAGAGAATATAGATAGAAAGAGAGAATCCAACTCTCAAACTCCCTAAAACCCCCTCTCGAATGTTCAGAACTTCAGAAATATATCAAGAAAAAGTTTGCGCGAACGGTTACAGAATTTAAGAAAAATACGGTTCGTGTTGGAAAACACGGGACCTCCTTATTTTTCCCAGAATTATCTCCTAAATGCTAAAATTTGAAAACTAAGATTTTGTATTTTGATAAAAAAAAACACGGGCCGTGTTTATTACTGTGTTTCTTGTTCCTTCGTTACCTCTTTATGAAATTTCAATACAAGCTTCCCTTTGATGTATATTCTTCATTTCTAGTATTTTCTTCCATTGATCCATATCTCTTGATGTTTTCTTTCCTTCATTTCCTCTTTTTGTCGATTTCTTCTTTGAATTTCTTCATTTTTATATTTTCATGTAAAATCTATCCAAAAGAGAAAAAACTCAAGAAAAGATTAAGTCTTATAAAAATAATGAGGAATAAATGAAATTTTTACTTAAGAAAATAACATATAAATCCCATATATCAAGTGGTAAGAGAGAAGTGAGAAAGGCTTGTATATCTCATGATTTATGTGCGGATAAATAAAAGGATAATATGAATAAAATAAGAGGATGAAATAAATCTCGCATGAGAAGTGTAAGACTTGTATGGGGGTGGTTAATCTTTGCATGGGAATGACTTTTACGTGGGAAAAGTTGACTTGAGGGTTAAGGAAGGTAAGAGAAGAGTAGTTGGGGTGATTGGAGTCCATATATGAAAAATAGTACATAGGTTGGTATAACAGTGCATGAGGGACTTTTCTAGGGTTTGTGAGAAAAAACCCTAAGTTGGGGAAGTGTGTGGAAGGGAGTTTAATGGAAGGGCTTGGAGTGTGGAATGAGAGTGGAAGGGTGTCATATGGAGGGGTAAATGTGTGGTGTGTAGAAAAGGGCAATGATGAGAGAGGATGATAAATGGACGACATATAAGAAAGGAGAGGTCCTAGGGTTTGGTGGCCAACTGGGGTTTTTGTGGCCACACGTGCAGAATGGGAAGTAAAGTTGGGATTTTGGGTGTCGATTGAGTGGGGTGATGAGTTGGAAGCAAGGGGAGCATGGGTTGTATATGATAGGGAGAGGTTAGGCCGTATAGACCAGATTAGGGTTTCCAAGGGAAAACCCTAGAGGGTGATGGTGAGTTAACTCGTAGATATAGGAAAGTGGACCTCGACCTACATATATAGGAGTTTGGGATTTCATGGTAAGTAAGGAAAAGGGGGAAAGGACGTTCGGATTTTCTAGGAGGCATAGAAGTCCCAAGATATGGGACGGGGCTTTTTAAGAGATTAGGTGTGAATGGGGTGTGTGAGTGGAATGTCTAGTATGAAAATACCTATTGAAAGATTATTGAGCCGAGCCCAGACCCATCCACCAGCATAATAGTGGTCAGGTGCAAGGTGCCTTGCAGACCGATCCACCAGCGAATAATAGTGGCCAGGTGCATGTTGTTGTGGATGTTTTCGATCTATTGACTATAATAGTGGGGGGGTCCCAAGCTCAATAACCCATGAAAAAGATAATAATTACTTATAGTGGAATAACATGGGAGTTGGGGCCAGACCAATCTACCGGCATAACAATGGCTAGGACCACTTTGCCCTGGATATCGATCCACTAGCGAATAATAGTGGCCAGGAGCATTCTGTACTGGATGTTTCCGATCCATCAGCTTTAATAGTGGGGTTTCCATACTCGCATGGACTTAAATTGAGAACGGTGTGAAAATGGGAATAATGGCCAGAGATCTAATAATTACATTTAACTAAACTGATTCACTATTTATGTTCTCTGTCTTTTATATTTGGCCTTAGCTGCATGGTTATCTTACTCAATACGTAGCGTATTGATCACCTATTTCATGGGTGCTGCTCATTCCCACGAGCATTAGCCCTTTATTAGTTGGTGTAGGTAGGAGATGCTGTATTTGATGACTATGACACATTCGATGCATTGGGCTGGGCTGAGTGATGGCTTGTTGGACCTGGTATTGGGCCCAAGAGCAAGTGTTGTCCAGACTAATCTTTTCCTATTTTTACTCTATTTTGCTAATTGTACCGTTTTCCCCTTATGGGCTTTGATGATGTACTAGTTTTCTATTATGTAATGACTCTTTAATCGTGCACTCTATTTTTCTTTAATTATGAATTGTTCAAATCATTATGGTTTTATACCCTAATTGGTTTAATGCCTCGTGAATTTTTTTAGCCTTGTGGTTGATATGAGACCGACCGAGGGTTAGACTTATGTCGATCATGGCGGTATCACCCCTGTATTAGTGTATGATTTTTGATTAAATGAACATTTTTAACTATGAAATTTAGGGGCATTACAGGAGGGTTGATGCCCATATAAACTATTTAGAGATCTATTTAGTTTTTGATGTGGGATCATATCACTAATATAACAATGTATTCTCACTCCTTGCCTCCAAGACCTCTATTAGTGATGGCGAGTTCTACCCCTTTCCCGGATGACTAGTGTTGACCTTCTAATAGGAGAGAAATAGTGAAGTCACATCTAGAGAAGGGGATAAAAAATGGTGTTGCCATGCACAACTACATGTAAGATAACAAAACAACAAATGCAGACATGTGTGGATAAAACTTGGAGTAGCTTAGAGAATTTCTATGGAACTATGAGTCGACATATGGGGAGGTGTTGAAGATGTATCATGTTTCGATTGGGAGATAAAAATATGATTGGGGTTTGAACAATTCAAAATTCAATTCAGAGGATTCTAATTTTGATAAGGAGGTGGATACCAATGTGCCCCATTTTACTTTGAATATAAAAAGGAAATTGACACTTCACAAACCATGTTACACCACTTTGATAATTAGATTTCTAGGCAAACCACGTGAACTTAGGTTCCTTGAAGAAAGGCTAAGAAGAATGTGGATGTTAAAGTAACCCATTAATTTAATTTATGCAGGTTAAGGTTATTACATTATGCATTTTAGTTATAAGAAAGACTATAATTTTCCCTAACTAGAGGACCTTGGATCATTATTGATCATTACTTGCTAGATAGAACCTTAGTTCAACTACATGAGCTACTAATTGAATATTTCTAAAAATATGTTTCTTTTTTGCATGGGGGAATTGATTGGTAATTCAATGACAGTTGATCTTATGACATCTGAGGTTAGACGCAGAGGCTTTGCACATTTACTGATGAAAGTGGATCATGAAAAAAAATTGGTTTTGAAGTTCTTACCATGAATATCCATTCAATGGGTATAGTATGAAGCACTACATTTAATTTGATTTCACTATGGTTGCTATGGTCATATGAAAGAAAGTTACCTTAAGGCCCGTGTTTCTGACAATGGAGAGGATCATCCATAGGTACTACATGAAAATAATGCATATTCACAAGAATGGGACACAGGTGTTAAATTTGGATTATAGATGATGTCTAGATTGTGTTTTAGCAAAAAGGAGAGGAAACTAGTGATAAATAGTGGATTAGGAAGGTAGGTCGATAGAAGTAATTTAAGGGGATTTGATGAAAAAATAAATTCCACCAGCATATGTACCCACCAAGGTGACATTTAGTGGGGGCTAAGTTTTTGTGTACTAACCGCAATGGCATTGCGATTTAGTAGGATGGCGCTAGGTACAATATCAACAGACTTGTGTGACGCAAGGGTGAAAAAGCCTAAGAAAAGGCCACCATCCAGTTCATGAAAGCATAACTTAGTGTAAACACATAAGAAATAACCCCTTAATGCACTTAAGGAAATCACAAACACAATTCACATGATAATCTCAAATCCAAGCTTTGAAGAGGACCACTATATGGGGGTTGACATGGAGAGGGGTTTTAAGTGAAATGATCGAGTTAATTACCAATAGGAAATTGTGATGGATAATATTTGGGACTCATAAGTTGTTGATTCTAAGTGTTCAAATACACCTAATTTGCTTTGAATAGAGAAAGGTGGACAGGTAACTTCGCTAAGCACACAATTAGGTTATATAGAAGCTATTTGTGTCTAGTAATGTTCTAAGTGGTGGTGACCTTTTGGATCCTGAAGGTAAATCCAAGGAAAGGAGTAAGATCTCCAGTGGTGATACCCAAGGTGTTAAGGCAAAGTGATACAAGGGTACTACCATCAAGTGGATAATTACTTTGTTGGAATCGAGGATAAGCAGCGAGAAAGCCTACAAAGTGATTACATCACATGGCTTTTCACATTCTATGAGAGTGGAAACATGTGCTTTCTCCGGGGGCATATAGTTTTTATGGCATAATGATAAAGAGTAAATTAGCTTTCTCTCATGTGAGTTACAAATCATGAACACTCTAGTTCATCCCATTGCAGGAGACCCATCAATTTTATCTCTTATTTATGCTAGAACCTACCCTTCCTTACAAGAGAAGTTATGGCATGCCTTGGAGCAAGAAACCTAACCCCTAATTTTCTCTAATTAATAGCTAGAGATTTCAATCAGGTATAATGTTTAGAGGACAAAGTGGGTGGTTATTGTATGTATAACTCAAGAATGAGAAGACTTGCAAAGGTCATGACCCATTGTAACTTGGTCATATTTTTGGGAGATAGTTAGGTGTATCATGTAGTGGTTTGATAAGGCTCATACTAAGCCACAATGTCATCTCAATTTTTTTCGGCCCAACACCTATCACACTAATGATCAACCCATCTTCCTAATTTGGTATCAGTAATAAACATCGAAATCAAATAGAGTTAAGCGACTATAACTTTGTGTTTGAGGTGGCTTGGTTGGCTCACCTCCTTTTTTCAGATCTTTTGAGTGAAACTTAACAATTGGACCAAAACCTATTGCATGCCATATCTTAGCTTCGATACACTACTTACACTTGGTCTAAGGAGGTTTTTGGAGGTCTGGATTACAAAAAGCAAAATGTTTGTAATATGTTGAGGATAATTCATAAGATGGGGGGGCTTAATGGCTATCTATGCAGGTTGGAGCGCATACTAATGGATGAATATGAGGAGATGTTGACACAAGAGAATAATTTTTGGAGGCAAAGATATAAATATCAATTTATGGTGGAGGAAGAGTGTAATACCCAATTCTTTCATCTTTCAATGCTAACAAAGTAAGGATGGAATAAACATATGTATTTCCTTGATGATAATGGTAGTTGGGTTGAGAATGATGTTATGTGAATGTAATTAGTAAAAAGGTTTTACCTAAAAATATTTTCTAATCCTACATATAGTTACCAAAGAAAATCTAAGCTATCTAGTATCATATGACTAAGGAGGAATGGGTTGACCCAATGCACTATATGAAGCTTTAAGAGGTAAACCTAGTTGTGTTTGACATGGGACCACTTAAAGCCTTAGTGGTTGATAATCTCTATCCTATTTGCCTTTTTTTTACCAAAATACTTAGGAAATAGTGGGATACCAAGTCTTCATTTGGGTTAGGTGTATATTTTTACAAGCTTGGTGCCAGAGGAGGTCAATGAAACAATGATAAAATTCATTTTGAAGAAGGAGAATCTAGAGAAGGTTTCCAATTTTAGACCCATTAGTTTAGTAAATGTGTCCTTGAAAATAGTCACCAAGCTGCTGGTTAATAGATTCCACGATATCCTTAGGAACTTAATTTCATTGATTTAACCAAGATTCCTACCCAGTATAAGTACAACCAATAGCATACTACTAGTAAACAAGATCACATATTATTTCTAGTGTAAAACGAGGAGAAAGGGCTTGATGGCCATCAAAATCAATCTCTCTAAGACTTAAAATAAATTAAATTGGCATTTCATTATAGATACCCTTCACCAAGTAGGATTACAACATGTTGTGATCTCTTTGATACCGAGTATCATTGCCTCTTCTCAACTTTGGGTTGCATCGAAAGGGTTTATATTTGATCCTATTATCTCATTACAAGAAATTAGGCAAAGGGATCCCTTAAGCCCTTACATTTTTTTTGTTGTGTATAGAGGGGATCCCTTAGCTTATTTTTGAGGTAGTTGACTATAGTGCTTGGAAACTAGTGATAGTATATAGAAATGGGCACAATGTAATACCCCGAGTCGATACGACCACGCGGGGGCTACCTTGGAGTGCTTTCAGATTGATTGGTTGACCCCACAGATCAACACGAGTCCTTTCTGTGCGCTTTGTCCTCACTCACGCACTTTTTGAGAAATTTTCAGAACTTCCCAGAAGGTCACCCATTCTAAAATTACTCCACGGTCAGCACGCTTAACTATGGAGTTCTTAGGACGGAATCACCAAAAGGATGGTATACCATGTTGATATAAGTAGCCATATCAATCCTTATAGCATTCCGCTCAATTTTGGGGTATTACACACAAGGTCTCCCATGCCTTATTTATGGATGATCTAATGTTCTTTATGTAAGATTCTAAATAGAAGATTTCTTTTAATGCTTATAACCTCCATACTATAGCAATTTGGGGATGAGTCCAGGAAGTTGATCAATGGGGATAAATATTCTATGTATTTTTTTCACCTAATATCGATGAAGATATAAGGAAGATAATCCTTGTGCTCAATAATTTTCCAATTGTGGAGGAATTAGGTACTTACCTAAGGGCTCAAGTCATGAGCGGAAAGTTAGGGACCAGTCATTTTTCACATGTGTTGGACATAATCTATAATAGATTAGCTAGCTAGTTGGAAAGCAAATTGCCTATCCTTTGAGGGAAGAGTCACCTTGGTTAAGTTGGTGCTTATGACTCCACCCACTTACACGATCTAATTCATTATAATTCCAATTGATGTGTATGATGAGATAAATAGAATAACGCGCGCTTTCATTTGGGATATACTCGAGATGAATAAGAAGATGATTTGGGTGTCTTGGGATCAATTTTTTTTTTCTTTCTAAAGATTCTTAGTGGTTTGGCATTCATAGGATGAAGTAGGCAAATTTGGATTCATTAGACATAATTGGTTGGAAACTACTAACATGTCAAAAAGCACCTTAGGTGGAGCTAGTGAGGGAAAAATAATTTATTTACTCTTGTTTTAGGATGAATTAGAGGAAGAAAGAAGTGTCCTAGGTTTGTAAGGGTATATATAAGGGCTTCAAAGTGGTTTCTCAAACTCTAACTTGAATAGTCGTCAAGATGTGCATAACTAAATTTTGGAAGGACTTGTAGGTATCTAATTATCATTTGTAGGAGATAACTACTAGAGATATCATGTAACACCCCCAAAATTCACTACTGAAAAATTTCGTTTTATTAAAAGATAATAGCGGAAGCAAATAAACAAAACGTGAACTTTGGGAGTATTACCGCCACACTTAGTACCAGACCGGTTCACTCATACCGTTCCAGTACCAAGTGCTAAGGCTAAGAAAATGAAATACAATTCGAAAGACATTCAACATGCATAAATCAGAGTAAATTGCAAGCTTCAACATATTTAAATCAGAGTAGCGCATCAAATCGTTTTCAGGAATAAAATCCACCAATAGTGGTTACTTTAACAACGTTAACATTTAAAACCAAGAATTTAAATGAGAAAGAGAAAGAGCCATGATACCGGAAAATTCCTTACTCTCCTTCCCGTAACCCACTTGAGTAGCACCTGAAAATACCTGCAAGGGCACTGCCCATTGAATAGGCAGGGGCCCCATAAAGGGAATCCCTTCAGTACTACGGTACTGGGTAACCCTTTAATACCACACTTAAAGATAGGCCCGCATACGACACATAATGCAAGCCACACACATATAAATAATGAGAGATGCATACATAACAATGACAAACATAATACTTTATAAGTCACGATCGATACTTTGGGCCTTAAGCCATTATTCTGTCATTAATCCATCAATATCATATTTTGTATCCATGTGAGTATGAGAACCCCACTATTATAGCCGGTGGACCGGAAGTCAACACACAGGGTAGAACGCCTCTGACCACTATTATTGCCGGTGGACCGGAAGATAAACACACAGGGCAGAACGCACCTGACCACTATTATTTGCCGGTGGACCGGTCTGGCCCCGACTCACATGGTGTTCCACTATAAGTGATTAGTATTTTTCCATAATCTTATTCACATACATAACTGATTTTATTGAGCTCGGGACCCCCACTATTATTGCCGGTGGACCGGAATATATATGTAATCATCATCCAGGGCACAACGCTCCTGGCCACTATTATAACCGGTGGACCGGTACTCATAATCACACACCAGGGCAACACGCTCCTGGACCACTATTATAACCGGTGGACCGGTACGCAATATCATAAATCACTGGGCCCGGCTCATTAATATTCCACTTTCAATTATCGTATCTTTCCTTTCGTTAATCAGCACATCAATCATATTTATTTGCCTCGATTGGGAGATCGATAACCCGGGACACAAAGGTACACCGGTCGTACCGGTGCATATCAGCTACTCAGTACCCTTTAACCATGAACCCAAGGACGCAAAGGTACCCTGGTCGTACTGGTGCATAAAGCTAACTCAGTACCCTACCGACAAGGACACCTAATCCATAAGTATGCATACCCCCTAACTAGGTCCGTAGAGCTAGGAAGAGTAAGATATAGGGCCTGGCTGGGGCACAAAGGCACACCAGCAAATACCAGAATAATCGTGGACTAAACCACGTCCTTAGGGTAGCGACCCCTAAGGAGTCACCATTCCCGATCTCGAGGTCTTTCACTTTAAGTAATAGTGTCTTAATTAAGGTGATCACATACAACACGATAATCCGATACTTACTCACTTTCAATCGTTTCGATATCATTAATCGTTTCTTATTCAGAGGATTATCCAGGATGTCATAGAGAAACCATCAAGGCCATACTAATCATTAGATACTCTTACTTGGCTAATCAACATTATTTAATAATATTAATGTTCCACAATCTCAAAGACATATTAGGTACAAATTACTCATTTGCCCTTTACTTATATAATTGTTAAGTATCCATTCCTTACTTGATAAATTACCACATTACCCTTAAGGTTGCATAATTACCAAATTACCCCTTGTCCACTTTAGATTACCAAATTGTCTCCTACACTTTTTAAACCACCGTTCACCCCTTATAATTACTACACTTGTCATATTTCCCTTTTGGTTGGTTATATTACCAAATCGCCCTTCTCCTTTGTTATAATTACAAAACTGCCCTTGAGTTGGATAAATTACTAAATTACCCTCCTTCATTATCATGATTACTATTTTGCCCCTTTAGTTGGTTAAACAATCATCACTTTACCCTTTTATCGGCTAATTTACCAAATTGCCCTTTTAGTTGAACAAATTACCAAATTGCCCTTCTCCTTTATCATAATTACCATTTTACCCCTCTCAATTATTTTAATTGCCATTTACCCTTTTTAATTATCACAAATCCCAATTTACTCCTCTTCATAATCACCAATATTAATTTACCCTTTTTCATAATCAAAATTACTATATTACCCTTCTCCATTATTAAAATTACCATAATGCCCTTTAATTGGTTAATTTACCAAAATTACCCTTCTATAGTATCATACTTATCCAATTGCCCTTCTACAATCGTAATTTAATTGCTAAATTATCTTTTGTCGTTATCATAATTACCAAGTTACCCCTTACTCCCAAGTTTACCATAATACCCTTTCATTTCCAAAATTACCATTTTACCCCTTACATCCAATTTTACCATAATATCCTTTTATTTATGAAAATTACCACCATACATCTTTTACTTTACAAATTACTATTTTACCCTTTTACATCCAAGATTACCATCTTTATCTTTCATTACATAATTACCATTTTGCCCTTCTTTTCCAATTTACCATATTACCCCTTTACTTATAAATTTCCACTTCGCCATTCACTTATAGAATTTACCATATTACCCTTTACTTATGAAATTACGATTTTGCCCCTCTACCTCCAAAATTATCATAATGCCCTCCTTCATCCAAAATTACTATTTTACCCCTACTTCCAAAATTACCATTTTACCCTTCTTTCTCACAACTTACAATTTTATCCTTTACTTGTAAATTATCATTTGGCCATTTAATTATAAAATTACCATATTATTCTTTTACCTCAAAAATTACCGAAATACCCTTTCCACTTATAAAATTTCCACTCAACCCCTTTATTCACCATTTTTATGAATTTACTAACACTACATAAAATAATGATATTAATACTTCATTCTTATCATCTAAGTCCACCAACTTGTCATTTTCCAACATAATACTCATTAGCAACTACACACATTGATTTATTTATCTCATAAGCATAATTACTAAAATACCCTTAAACAATAACATCATTCATGCATCAACAACATGGTACATCATAAACAAGTGTTTAACATTTCTATCCATATTCCAACTCCTTCCTTAATTAACATACCTACATATGGCATAAAAGTTATCATGCTATTTCTTTTTAACAAGCAATATAAGAAACCATAAACATATCATGCTAAGCATACCAAACATGCATAAAATCATACTAAACCCTAAATGTGCTAGCATGCGTTTTTCATATATTTAAGGGAGGATTAACGGCTACCTTAATCCCGCAAAATATCAAATCTTACCAAGCATATTTAGCAACTCAACACCTAAAAATAATATCCATCATGTTTATGTTAGAAATAAGAACCAAAGCATAAAACTTTATAAATTTTAATTAATAAAACACTTAACATAAAATACCATTTTACCTTAAAAATTATCCAAACAATTTTTAAAACCAAGGGGAGCTCACGCTGCATGGGCAGCGTGAGTTTCATGCAAAAATAAGGGGTGGAAGGGTTCAAAGGGGGGTGAAGGAAGCAAGATTCATCATTTTCGGGTTAGGGTCTTTAGACTAGAAAAGAGGGTGGTTAGGGGAGGTTCTAAGGCAGGGGAATGGTGCAGGAGTGTAGAGGGGGTGTAGGTGGAGGCAAATGACGGTTTCAAGGCGGCATAGGGCGGCGGAGACGGCGGCGGCAAGGCGGCGAAGGTGGCTGCCGAAGTGGGTCGAGGTGGAAGGGTTGAGAACGAAGGAAAAGTGGAGGGAAAGATGGAGGGGTTCAAGGGCTGTTCTCGGCTAAATAATGGATGGAGGTTGTAGAGGGGGTTGCAGGGTGTCGAACAGTGGGTTGGGTGGCGGCAGAGGTGGCCGGACGGCGGCGGAAATTGTGGTTGCAGGTGGCTCGGTGGTAAGGGGAAAAACTGGGAAGAAAAAGGAAGAGGAGGAGAAAGGGGGAAGTGCAGGGCTCGAAGGGGCTGTGTGGGGGTGCAGGGTGGTAGCAGGCGGTGGCAGAAGGCGGCGCAGGGCTGGGCTTGGTGGTTCGAGCGGCGGCGGGTGGTGAGAAGAAAAAAAAACAGAAAAGGATGGGGAAGAAGGGAGGAGAGAAGGGAGAGCTCGGGGGAGGGATATTAGGCTCGAAAAAATGTGGGAATGAAGGGCTTGGGAGCTGAAGAAAAGAAGAGGGAGAAGAGAGGGGGCAGGGCTGGCCGATCGGTGCTGCGGTGTGGTGGCAGGGCTGTCGGTTGGTAAGGGAAGACAAGGAAGAAGAAGGAAAGAATTCAGGCGGGAAATGGAGGGTGCAGGGGGTTAGTTTGGCTCGAATGGGAAAGAAAAGGACGGGGCAGAGAGAGAGAGGGAGAGGGAGGAGGTGGTGGTGGCAGGCGGCCGCAGTTGCAGGCAGCTCGGTGGTCGGGCATGGCGGTAGGCGTGTGATGAGGACTGGTCGGGGTGATCGAAGAAGAAAGAAAGGGACGGGCGGCTGGACCGGC
This sequence comes from Tamarix austromongolica, assembly GCA_039764185.1. Lineage (NCBI taxonomy): Eukaryota > Viridiplantae > Streptophyta > Magnoliopsida > Caryophyllales > Tamaricaceae > Tamarix > Tamarix austromongolica. The sequence continues at coordinate 90,552,941 of CM077816.1, read as the reverse complement.
GCAGAAAAGGAGAGCAGCCCGGCCGGTCCAAAGGAAAAATAAAGAGGACGGCAGTTGGGCTGGAGGGACGGACGGTGCGCAAGGGAGGAGAGGGAGGAGGCGTGACGCGGGCCGAAGGCCCAATGCGCGAGGAGAAGGGAGAGCAGGCCGGGCGGGCGGCCCAAGGGGGAGAAAAAGGAAAAGAGAAGAAAGAAGAAAAGGAGAAAAGGAGAAGGAAAAGAAAAAGAAAAAATGGAAAAATAGGGGAAATAAATTAAATAAATTTTATAAATCATAACATGTAATATTCCTGATAATTTATTTAATTTAATAATTTAATTTATTATAATCTAATATATTAGTTTAAAAAGGATAAAGTTGGTAAAATATTAGTTTTGGAAAATTATTTAAATAAAACAATATGATAAATAGCAAAATATTTATTTTTAATTTATTAAATTTTCTTATCCAAATTTACATACTCTAAAATCCATAAAATAATTAAAATAAATAATCTAAAAGCAATTCTATTCCAAATAAAAGTAATTTATTAAAATATTGGTTTTCGAAATTTTTGGGGTATTACATATCAACTCCAAGTTCCTTAATAATCATGTCATTAACTACATTAAGGATTTTTCTCATACTCTCCTCAATTTTATTATGTTGAGAATTCTAAAAATATGTTGCCTCACCCAAACCTTTGAGCCAAATATATTGGTATTGAAGCACACAACCATGGGGGAATACTCTGCAACCTTGTGGTATAAGGTCCTAATCTGTCATAGTGCTTGAGAGACAAATTTTTAACTAGAAACTAGTGTGTAAAGGTTAAATGACAAAGAACATTCACCTCTTTATGTGACATGTGGTGCTATATAGACTCCCTACTAATAATTAGCGAGCAAGGAGAAAGTTCATAGTTTGCATACTTTGTCCTTGGTGTTGGATACAAGATGAGGATATGGAGTATATGTCACTTAATTGATATTATACGAGAGAGGTTTGGCCACAGTTGGTGCCTATATAACAAAACCCTACTTTTTTCAAGAGGATTTCCTTGTCTGGATTGAGTATAACCTATGAGAATTATGAGATTATACCTCAAACATTCCTTGGACTATTGTTTTTGATATGGTTTGCTAGTGGTTCTAGAAATGGATATGCCTAGTGTTTGAAGCCAATCCAAGGCTATGAAACACCAATAATGTCATTATAAGCAAGGATTGGGAAATAGCTCTAGCCAAAAGTTGTTTTTATTTAAATACAATAAAAGGTATATGGTAGATTATATAGGTGGTTTAGACATTGACACCACAATATGATGTCAAATGAATGTATATGTTTGCATGGTGAGGCATTTGAACTAGACAAGTGTTGGTGGGGTGGTGCGTGCTCAAAGAAGGAGGTGATTACAAGACTTTATCTCTAATATGGTGTGTTAGAGGCATTAACTTTGGAGATATGGGTAATAAGTTTGCATACTCTGGTGTTGAAGTTAAACTCAAAATTAGTAGTTGATATAAAAAAACAATTTAAAGGGGGGGGGGGGTGAATACATGTTTTGGATCTAAATCGGAGAAATAAAAAATGACACACAAAATTTATAGTGGTTCAAGCTGACCTAAGATAAGTTACTCTACATCTATTGCCAAATGGTCTTTCCTTTTTGGATTTTGAACCTCATGTGTATTTGTATTGTTGATATCTCTTTTAGGTTTACCAACCTACTAACTTAATTACATCTCTATAGAAAATTTAAAACATTTACCTAATTATCCTTTTTTAGAATGTTATCTCAATAATCTCTATAAGAATGCTAGGTAACACACAACCTCCATATTGAGTTTGAGTGAGTGTTGTGGTTGATTACAAGAATTTCCTCACAATTTACAAGATGAAAATTGAATAATGATTGTGAGGAAATAATCTAGCTAGAGTTTGCATAATTGAAAGTGAATAATTATCGGCTTTGATGCTTGTAATATGAACACAAAGGATTTCTCAAGAAATTCAAAAATTTAAAAATGAGAAAGTGTTGAATTACTTGAGAATTGAATGAGAATAAGAGAGAATAGTTTAATGTAATTTATTGTTTGAGAAATTTATACTGTAAATTTAGTTCAAACTCTTTTTTATAGGTGCCCAAATAAATTTGTCCGTTGTTGTACATTTAATACACAAAATGATATTCTAATGGGCATAATTTTCACAGTGAAGCTCAACTAGTTGACTAGTTCATTAAAACTAAATGATTGTTTCCCAAATCCCCTTAAGAAAACATTACCATTGATAAAAGATATAATCACTATACAAAACATTTGATTGTTATTCATAAACCAATTGACTGGTATTGGTAAAAGGTATAATCACTATACAAACCATTTGATTGCTATTCATAAACCAATTGATTGGTATGAATAATCAGCTAACTACTTTACAAACCACATGAATGGTTAAGCATATTGTGAACAAGTTAAAGCCAACAAGTCTTTACACCATCAAAGTAGATAATTGGTAGTTAAAACTAGTTAAATGGTTAAGAAAAACCTTAACCATGCTTGGTACAGACTAAGATCTAGAAAAAATTAGATCAAGCAACCAGTTAATTGGTAATCTGAAAACTAGTCGACTAATTGTAGAAATAAGTTAAGTTGTTGGGTTCCAAGTTAGAGCTTGGAATTATAGGGCATTCAAACTAATTTACTAGATAAGGAAATAATCCTAAAGTCAAAATCAACCATATAATTTATCATTCAACTAAATGACTAGTTTGACTAGTTAACTAGTATTCTAAAGAACTAGTTAACTGATTCTCTCATGTTCATTGCCCTATAAAATATCAATTTCCTCCAATAACTAATTGATTGGTTTATTCCGAAACAAGATGACTGGTGTTAGTAGAAAACTAATACCAAGTTCTACACATAACACATCATTTTCCAAACTAAATAATCTTTAAAACCTTTTTGAGAATGAAAATTTAGAAGGTTTTAGAAACAACTTTCATGAGAATTCTTAAGTGCTCAAAGATTAAACATGCATACATTACAACTTAGGAAAACTTAATAAGATCTACCAAAAACTTGATTGGTTTCTTAAATTAAAGCTTTCTAAGGACTTGGCTGATTGTTTTGGAAGATCTTGTAAAATATGCCCACTTAACAAAACTTGTTAAATCTTTAATTTGGTTTGTTATCATTGAAATAAGGGTTAGTGATCTATCAAGTTAACACATATAATTCTTGGGAGGTCTGAAGTTATGTGTTGAAGTGAATGTCTAGTTCATGAATGCAGGGACTTAATTCAAGAGGAGATAGGATATAAGTTAATGTATGTGTTCCATGAAGCCAATCATTACACAAATAGATTGGCACATGTGGTGATTATTTTTCATTTGAGCTTCATAAATTAGATTTTACCCCACATGGAGAGGTCAAATTTTATTTAATGATGCTCCATGCATCTATTTACCATGAAATATCGATACATAACTAGGCATGAATCCTCCTATTTCTCCAAGCAATGACATGAAATAATAATATACAAAGTAATAATATGATAGAATGGTTTGTGAATACATATAACTTAAATATACATATGGTTGAAGCAATAATAGTATTTGATAGTTTATTTGAAATGAAATGATTTGATGTATGATGATAATATTATACATGCCCTATATATATTTTTTAATAATTTGCTATATTTTTATGTTTGATAGATGTAACTTTACCATTTTACTCTATTTTTTTGTAAGTAAAGTTATGTATTAATATACAACACCCCCATTTTTCTCAACATCAAAATTTCATTTTGAAAGGGTAATGTAGAAGCTAAAACAAAAGGCGATGATGCTATTACCAGATCTATCATGATGAGAGGTGTATGTGTTTACCTAACCCATGATAGATGTAAGGATGGGCATAAAAATCAAACAAATAAGAAGACTCTTTATGTTACAAAATTTCAACAATGGCTATATTACAAATAATGATTAAAACCAAAAATCTCAACACAGGTCAAAACACTAGAAACCTTATTCTTTAATCAAACTCAAAGCTTTCACCCTTGCCAACACATCCCACAACACCCCTAAAATAGTGTAGTATCATTATAACTTCCCTATATTAGTAAATCACAACTCCTTAAAATAAGTAGCATGCTTACATTGCATATAACATATACAATCAATAAATCATGCATAAAGTCATACATTCACATGAGATAACATCATCTTATCATGCATAAAAGCACATCATCTCAACCAACCATAGCACAAAGCAGTGTACTATTGGTGTTTAGAGTGATTACATCTAACACAAACTCATAGTGACTCATATAACTTGGGAATTACCTAATCCATTGATGTTTTAAGTAATAACATCTAGCACACAACTTGGGATATTGAGATACCCAAGCCATTGATGTTTTAAGTGATAACAACTAACACACAACTTGAGATGTTAAGATGCCCAAACCATTTATGTTTTAAGTGATAACATCTAATATACAACTTGAGATATTGAGATACTCAAGGTACTAATGTTTTAAGCGATAACATCTTACACACAAGTACAACTCTTCTCCTATTATAAAGTCACATTTAGGTGATAATACCAAACTATTCCATTTGAATTTGAGATGGATAGTCATATCAACCATTAAAACCACCATTGCCATTGACTAAAGTAACTCACTCATTTCTAATATAGCAAGTTAAGGAAGCACACTACCGCTTGTCACCAACACAAAACTTGGAGCTGCAAATCCTTAAGTATACGCACTCCCATGGGGGTATGTGATTATACCTATGAAGTAGAAGTGAGCCATTTAACCCAAAGGTAATTAGCACAATATATCTACCCAACTCAAATTGGTTTTCAATTTAAGCGATTCGTGTTTTAATTCAACTAGGGATCTCAAGATATAAACAACACTCAAATTAAGTTAATGAGGCTTTGTCCACTTAAGGTCACAACCATCATATAGCCATGAAATACTAAGGTTAGACAATAAGCCATAGCCTGGCAACACAGCTACAACTTTGTCCTTTAATTCTAAGAATTCAAAAGTTATTATAAAGTTAAATACTAATGATGTGGTTAATGGTCAAACCTAAATCCAACTACAAGTCAACTAAGGTAGACCTAGTTTCATTTAATAAATGCTTAGACAAATTAACCATCTAATATCATACAACAAATGACACACTAACCAAACAAACCAAATATAAGGTAATAAGCCTAAAGCTAAAACAACATAAACCACAATTAACCAAAAAGAACTACTTTAATCTATCTCAAAATGACTTAAAAGAAAAATAAGTTTACTTTGAGGCCATAAAAGATAAAAGCTAAAGTGAAAAACTACTTAAAACACCAAAATAAAACAAATAGGAGTTTTTCTAGAAAAAATATTGTTCACCAAAAAAAGTCAAAGTTGAGAATTAGTCAAGATTTCTCTCAATAGCCATTTTTAATCTCGAAAGAACATATACGAGACAAAATATTAGATATATTTGGGTCTAAAATCACAAAATAAGGTTATATGTCATTTTAAAAAATTACTATTTATGGTTGATGATCAAATTTAATGGTAAACGGTCAAGGTCATGTTAATGAACTAACTTTAACTTCTAATCTCCATATATTCATTGTTTTAATATGTTAAGGCTGATATGATCATTTTATGTATAATCATGATTAATCATTGATTAACCATAAATAAACATGATTAATTCATTACTAACCCTGGTTAGGGTGATTAGAGAGTAATAAGTGAATAATACTTTGAATATTCATGAAGGAAATGAAGAAAATTCAACATATTTTCCCTAAATTTATTTAAACTTTCATTACTTATAACTTAAGTTATACTAACCCAAATGACAACATATTATATACCAAATTGCCTCTAAGAATGCTAATAAACATGATGGAATCATAAAAATTAACAATAACACACAAATTTACCAAAAGGTCGATCCCTAAACAAATATTACATATTTTTTTGGTTTGCGCACTTGTGGAATTTTGGTTATATCTTCTTTGTTACTTATTACTTTTGATATCCAAAAAATGTGTTGTAGACTAGGAACATTACCATGTAAAGAGTTTTGGGTTTACCTTTAATTCAAGCTTAATAAAATAAAATAAATTCCCTTTTCAAAGATTAAATTAAATACCTTTTTAAATCCTATAAATTATGATACAAGGTTAGAAAAATCACACTTAAAAACCAAATTAAAAGAGAAAGGGTTGAAGAGAAGACAACAATTTACCTTATCTTTCTGATTAGATGGATGGCCAAGCTTTATCAATAGAGGAGAAGTTACGGAGGACATGAAATGGAGGAGGAAGAAGAAGGATAAGGGTGGTCTACAACAGGAGGAGTAGAAGAGAATCCTTGCAAGTTAGAAGGGTGAAGAGGATAAAAATGAGAACACTTAGGAGCTAAGTTAACTTAAGAGTTAATTTTAGGTGTAGATATTTTGTAAAATATAAAAAGGCACGTGGAGGAGGTGGAACCACATGAGGGCAGCCAAGATGAGTGACTCTCCTCCATGCATATCATGGATGGAGAAATAGATTTCATCCTCATATGGATTAGATAATATTTAGTTGTAAAAAGTCGGATTTTGGTAGCTAATTATGTCAAACAATGGTGAATTAATATGAAAATAATAAAGATATAATATTTGAATTCATTTTTAGTCATTATCCTATAAGTTTTATAAACTTTAAATAATTAAAAAGGTTATTTTGAGGCACAAAACATGATACAACTAATCGGAACAAAAATGACATTTCAGTCATTATCTCCAATTTTCATTTTTGAAAATGGTTAGGAAACTCAGAAAACTTACTAAATCTAAATATTTTTAATTTATAATGATATAAGATAATATAGATGGACAAAAGTGGCTTAGAAAGTGCTAAAAGCAAAATTGTGAGTAAGGGTGATAAATAATGGTACGAAATATTTCTAAAACTAAGGTTTTAGTTTTACTCAAGAGAGATAACGTATTTTTAAATGACCCCCTAAATATAATATTAAACATACTTTTGGAAAGTGGGTTTCTACATAATAATTTTTGAAAAGTGAATAAGTACAACTCACAAAATCTAACACCAAAGCTTTAGTGCATCCTCTCTATTGTATATATTTAGACATTCTATGAGGGATAAAGCATATACTAGCCACTAAAAACTAAATTCCTTAACTAAAGCATTACAAGAATAGGCCTCCTTCCAAAAAAATCTCAAGTTTTGCTTATAACAAATGCAAGCCCCAAATGTAACATAAAGAACCCTATATAACATCTTTTTTACCTTAGGATGCTTCATTAGTGGAGTTAGGATCTATAACTCCTTTGTCCATGAGTTGATGGTATCTTTGTGATTAAAGGCACTTATAAACTTGCTCAAATTCTCCCTGAAGAACTTACATTCCCAAAAATAGGTTACCATGGGACTCCACTTGCCTTATAATATAAAGGACACAATGTAACTACTCCATGAGTCCCAATTGGTGCATTCATTCCTTTGTGAATATCTTATTTGTATAGCTAGCGATGTAATGAATTGGTGGTTTAAGGCAACTAAGGAGAACCACACCAAGGAGTGAATTGGTGCTTTTGTCCTCAATGTCAAGTATATTCATAAACTTCATGGATGTTGTAGGCCTTGCCACCATTAAGACATTTGGAATTGTTTTTGGGGATGTTGAAATAATGAAGGAAACATATGTCTTAACTTGAAAACCTATTGAATTTACCAATTTAATTTTAGTATTATATGTACTTAAACTCAAAATAATTAATCAACAGTATTATATCTAATTATTAATTAATTAATATTATGATAAATTATTTTAATAATGAATTAATAATATAAACTATTGTTAATAAATATAATAATAATAATGATAATGAAATATTAATAATAACAATTACTACTAATAATAATATATTAGTATAAATATTAATAATAAAAGTATAATTAAGAATAATCTAATTACTTAATAATAAAACCATTAATCAAAAATAATATTTATAATTATTAATTAATTATCATTAATGGATTGTTGTAATAATAATAGTAATTATAAAATAATAATAATAATATATCTTTATTAATAATTAATAACGATACATTATTTTAATTATTAACTTTAAAAATATATGTAATGACATTTTACTTACTTAATAATACAAAATTAATCAATAATGATATTTATAAATATTGATTAATTTTCATTATTAACAGATTATCTCAATAATAATATAATAATACCAATAAATTATTATTATAAGATATTATTATTACCACTAAATAATAATATACTATTGTAACTATCAGTAATAAAATCATAAGTAACAATATTCTAATTACTTAATAATGAAACCATTAATCAACAATATTATTTATACCTATTGATTAATTATTATTAATAACAAATTATCTTAATATTAATAATTTATTATTGTTCTAATTACTTAATATTATCTAAGTTATTATTGTCAATAACTAATAATGATAATAATTTATTATCATTATTATTATTATTATTATTATTATTATTATTATTATTATTAACTAACACTATGTATCATTGCATTACTATTAATAAAAGTATAATTAAAAATATTTTGATTACTTAATCAATAATTATGATTAATATTTTCCCTATTTTTATTTATTTATAATTATGATTGGTGGGTGGGGTGGGTGAGGTTAATTTAATATTTGGTATTGTTAGTATTTAGTAAAAATTAGTAGGACCTTGATACAAAGTAGTCATACGTTGTAGTTAATAAAATTATAATGATTTAAAAATAATAGATAAATCAAATAGCTTAAAGTCTATAATCTTAGATAATATAGAAATAATAGGGGTTACAAATTAATTCTTATGATATGAACACTTAGTAAAGGTTAGAATTTTTATTTTTATCTAAATATATCATATCATGTCTCATGCAATTAGCTTATGCGTGGGACGTGCTTATCATTTCTATAACCTCAGAAACATCAGCCATAATTCGCTATCGATAGTAGAAAAATATTTTGCACATTTTTCTTCCAGAATGAAAAGAAAATAAGGAGTACAAAATAATATCATACTAAGCCCTCCTTTGATAGGAGGGAAGTAGGACTAAGAAATAGAACTTTCTTTGAAGTGTTGATTTTAAGGTTATTTGGTACATAGTAACTCCTCCCCTTGATTATTCTTTCTCTCACATTTCAATTTTTTTTCTTTTATGATATAACTTCATCTCTTATTTTCTTAGCTAAACTAAAAACAAATACATGATATCCTTAATTGCACACTTTCGTGTGAATAAGTCCACATGTTTGATTTCTTTAGCAAGTCAAAACATGTATACCAAATGACACAAAAAATGGAGTATATACTAGCAATTATTTGCGTTAAAAAAAATACAATTTCTCAAAAATTACATATGTAAATACTACTTCAAAGAGGGAGAGATAGAGAACAACTTACGACTTATTTTATCGATTAATATTATAATATATTGCTAATATCTCTTTTTCCTGATTAAATAGAACTATCAACTCTTTATGAAACAAAAAAAAGGCAGGGAATATAAATAATAATAACAACTGAGATGACAAAGTTGATGGATCCAAATCTCATAGTAACTAAATTAATTGATTGATTCAAGGCAACATTCATACAATGTCCTTTTAAAACATACGTACTTTCATTTTGTATCTCATCAATCAATATTAGTGACTCTTATACCAAAACTTTTCATATTCAATCTTTTTAGCCGACTTTTTTTCTGAAATGAAAATATTTGTTAGTTTCTTGAATTTAAACAGATAAATAAAATATAATATATAAAAGTTAACTACTATCTAGAATAAATATCATATACATCATTATAATCTATCTCCAAAACAAAACAAGTTTATCGGTAAAAATGTATCCCATTGGAATCAAAACTAGTTTACTTAATACTAGTGTTATCTATACGCATTTCCTTTCACACCCATAAATGTTTTTATTATAATCGGAACTAGAATATCCTTATCGATATAAATGATAGTTTGCCACTTTATTATTCCTTAATCAAGAACACACGGAAAAATCTACTTATAAAGCTCATGAAGCTCCATGATTCAGTTCTACCTTTATTTGCGTTTCTTGATTAAATATTTATATCCAAGACTTGTACATGCTTGTTACCCTTAATACTCCTCCCATTCACCATGAATACTACCTACGACGAACATTATTAATCAATGAAGATAAATGAGCCCTCTCAAATGTTGCGACGGATAATATTTAATCATAGACCTTATATATATATATAACTGCAAGAAAATGCATGAAGAGAAAGATGCTACCTAGAAATGACTTTTTACGAAACAAATATGTGGAGATGAGTCCTCTGTATTACACGCAACGTATTTAGAATGAAGTCCATTAAAAATAAAAATAGAAAGTCATTTTAATTTAAAAAAGTTAAAAATTTGTTTTTATAGTTTGGAATTTGTGGGGAAATATAGTAAACATAGTTTTGCATATGAGATTTGTGTCTATTTTTTTAGGAGACAGACATCCCAGAAAGACATTTTAATAACGGTTTAAAAAAAATTTTAATAACAATTTTGAATTGTTATTGAATTGTACATTATTAAAGATTTAATAATAGTTTGAAACCATCATAAAAAATCTAACAAGTTCTCTAAATTTGGGGCAAAATTGAGGTTAATAAAGGTTCCACTTAGAAACCGTTATTAAAATCATAATGTATTAATATATTTTAGGTATTTAATAATGTTAAAACCCTGGAAAACTCTAACTAAATCCTAATAAAGTATTAATTAAAATCCTAAACACTCTCTCTATATAAAAAAAAGATTCATTTTATTATTGAAATTTTTGTATAAAAAAGAAAGTCATTTTAGAAAGGTTAATATCTACTTTCCATTTTTACCCTTTTTAAAAAAAATTATATATGCATTAAATGCTGTTATTTTTCAATGAATGGTGTAGGTGTAGTTTTAAGACCATTTTATATATGATTTATTCTTGAGTATGAGATCCATTGCTCTACAAACATAGTATTCACAATAATTATTGTTTTGTTGTTGCAGACATTGTAAAATAAATTTAGTTAGGTTGTTGTTCTATTAGATATTAATTGGAATTGAAATAAAATATAAAGTATTTGCATTTCTAGACACTATTATAGGCTCATACACAAGATTCCATGGGTTTGACACACCATTCCTACCTCTTCTCATATACGTCGTTCGTAATTCCCTAATAAATAAAGTTGACATACAATATTGTAACTTTATATACCTTAAAAAAATTAAAGCAAAATATATGCATAAATAAGTTAATGAAGTAAGGAGTTACTAATATGTCAATTAAATCTTTCACTTTAGAACGAATGACATAAATAAAATGGAATGTTTTCAAAGGGGTAAATGAGTAATTTGTACCTAACATGTCGTTGTAATCGTGGAATTTTATAATATGACTCGAATAATGCTGATTAGTAAGGTAAGAGTATTTGATGATTAGTAAGTATCACAAGAACGAATCCTAATTCGGAATTAGATGAGATTATGATGGCCTTAATGATTTCTCTGTATTATCTTGGATAACCGTCTAAATAAGAAATGACTAATGATATTAGAACGATTGAAAGTGAATAAGTATATGATTATTGTGCTTTTCGTGATCACTTTAATTAAGACACTAATACTTAAAGTGAAAGACCTTGAGATCGAAAATGGTGGCTCTTTAGGGGTCGCTACCCTAAAGACGTGGTTAGCCCACGATTATTCTGGTATTTGCTGGTGTGCCTTTGTGCCCCGGCCAGGCCCTATATCTTACTCTATCTAGCTCTACAGACCTATTTAGGGGGTATGCATACTTATGGATTAGGTTTCCTTGTCGGTAGGGTACTGAGTAGCTTTATGTACCAATACGACCAGGGTACCTTTGCATCCCTTGGTTGATGGTTAAAGGGTACTGAGTAGCTTGTATGCACCAGTATGCCGGTGTACCATTGTGTCCCGGGTTCTTGATCTCCCATCTGAGGCAAATAAATAGAATTATTGTGCTGATTAAAGAAAGGAAAAACACTAATCACGAAAGTGAAAGATTAATGAGTCGGGCCTAGTTGATTTATGATATTGAGTACTGATCCACCGGTTATAATAGTGGCCCAGGAGCATGTTGCCCTGGCAGATGATTATGGGTACCGATCCACCGGTTATAATAGTGACCCAGGAGCGTGATGCCCTGGAAAGTGATTATGAGTACCGATCTACCGGATATAACAGTGGCCCAGGAGTGTGTTGCCTTGGATGATGTTGATATATATTCCAATCAACCGGCAATAATAGTGGGGGTCCTGAGCTCAATAAAACCAGTCATATATGTGAATAAAGTTATGAAAAAAATAATAATTACTTATAGTGAAACATCATGTGAGTCGGGCCTAGACTGGTCCACCAGCGAATAATAGTGGCTAGGAGCTTTTTGCCCTGTATGATCGGTCCATCGGCTATAATAGTGGGGTTTCAACACTCACATGGATATAAAATCTGAGAGATGATTGAATAATGATGGACTAATAGCTTAAGGCCGGAACGTATCGATTTTGCATTATGACTTATTAATAATTGATGGTCTTGTTAAGTGTGTGATTGTGGTGCATGTATTTCCTATTATATAAGTATATAGTTTTGTTTCATATGTTGCATTGCGGGCCTGTTTTTAAGTGTGTTTTAAAGGGTTACTCAGTACTATAGTACTGAAGGGTTCCATTCGTGTGGCCCCTGCCTATTCAATGGGCAGTGTCCCTTGTAGGTCTCTTTCAAGTGCTATTCAAGTGGGCAACGGGAAAAAGAGTAAGGAATTATCCAGAACTGTTAGGGTTTTCTCTTTCTCTTTTAAATTCCTAATTTTAATGTTATCGTTGTTGTTGTAACCACCACTAGTGGACTTTATTCTTGTAACTGGTTTGTCACGCTACTTTAATTTAAATATGGTTTGTAAATTGTATTTTACACTTTTCGTCTTAACACTTGGTACTAGAACGATATGAGTGAACCGATCTGGTACTAAGTGTGGTAGTAATATCCCCAAAATTCACGGTTTGTTATTTTGTTTCCGCTAATCTTTTAATAAAACGAAATTTTTTAGTAGTAAATTTTGGGGGTGTTACACTCTACCAAGGTACGAACCTCTTCACTTGCTATAGTGAAGGACGACACACACTTCTTTCTTTGCACAAAAGAATTACCACAAATGTGTATATGCTGGAATTTCCCTGCAACCAAACAAAACATAAATATTTTGCCAACTCACAAGAAATTTGGGATCACTATCTGCTGTCTTGATCACGCAAAAATGGAAAGAAATGTAGCCAACATATCACAACATGCACGTAGGGAGAAAGCTGTCTGGAAGGTTAGTCTTCTTTGTGACAAACAATCAGTCACATAAAATAATGATGGAGGCGTCGAATTTGCTTCAATGAAGTGAAATCTTCAAGTTGAAGATGTTGATTTTCACACCACTTGAAGACATGAGGAAGAAAAGGGAGAAGAGTATGCATTGAAGGTTGGAGATAATTGCTAAGGTTCAAAGGTTGCAGTTCTTATTCGAACCTATAGGACTGCCGGGGAAGAATTAAATGTATCTTATCATGAAGATACGTATGGAGAAAAGAAACTAGAAGGAGATTCTGCTATGAAGAATCAAAAAGAGGGATGAAAAAGAGCACTGTATGGTTAAGGAATTTAATGAAATGAATTGTTGGAGGATTGAAGATGATAATATAGACTGAAAAGAATGTCAAAGAAGGGAGGACTTCTTTGGTGGAAGATCAAAAGAACTTCAAAGATTGGTGCAAGAAAGTTAAATATTTAACCAAGATTTATATTGAAGATTCAATAGTAGGATAAGGATGCAAGAATTGAATGAAGACACGCCTTGTATTCGGTGGTTCTTGATGAAAACAACTCACGCTTGAAATAACAAAACTTGCATGCGTTGGATGATTGCTAGAAAATAAAGGAATGTCGAGCTTTGATACCAAAATTTGATGTGAATCAAATGGAAGGGAAACATTGGATCGATTATTCCTTGAATTTCAGATTCCAGTATATTGAAATTTGAAGAAGAAAGCTTGGTTTAAGGAGATTAAACTCATAATGGTGCAGGCTTTGATGATAGTATGTCCTTTGAATGTTAATGCACATTCGAAGGGTTCTAAAGACGAAGAATACCCTGGGCACTTCTCCTATCTAGATGGGACTCCAAAGGGAGGAAACGCAAGTCTCAACTTGTGAATTTTGTGTTCAAATGATTTCTATTATTTCATTCTGCATTATGCGTGCACAAGTTAGGCTTTTATAGGGGAGGGAGACCGATTACAAGGCCTTAAACCAGCCGAGTTTCCCCTCTTAATTCAAGCCATTTAACTCACTTAAATTAAGCCATATAATACGTAAGCTTACTCATAATATCATCATCTAAATAATATTAATGACTAACATTACAAAGCCACACAATCAACTGTGGTACATATATAAAATTACATCAAAACCTTAGCTTATATAAAATACACTTTGGGTTTACAATAAGTTTAATATAACTAATGATAATCATCACCATATATTGTTGTAGTGTCATCCCATGTATACCATAACCTTGTATGCTTTGAATGCTTGTACACTTTAAGTCTTGTTTGGTGTGTTAACATCTTCTCCTTACAAATATATAACATACTTGTAAGAATATCCCGAATTGTTTTCAATACCAAGCATAGACATATTATCGAGAACATTTAATATGATTGGCTTCAATATTAAGAAAGCTAATTCTTCATTACCTTGAGAATCAATAGAAATATGAGAATTATTAGATGCTCCTACATCAGCTAGTTTGATATTTTATGTTGTATTAATATTCATATATAATGCCCCAATGTTGTTTCAATCTTGTAAAATATTAGGTGGCCTATTTCAACACAAAAACACTTATCTAAAAAAAAGTAACTATGATAATTTATTATTATTATGAAACTAGGCATTTGAGAATAAATTAACATCAATTACAATTAGTTATAATAATTAATATTAAATATATTTTTGAATAAAAAATTTAATTTTAGAAGTGTTTAGAAAATATTTGTACTTTTTTTTATTAATATATAATATCTGAAATAATAATTTATATGTACTAGAAAATTTTCAAAATTAAAAAGTAATTTAAATGAACAATAGAGATAATACAACAAAAATACTCCTTTTTTTTCAATATATGTATTTTATTAAAGAATTATATTCTTAGTGGGATCCGACTCTGACTATATGCGCTGCGATGCGAATGCGATGCGTTGGTATCAATTGTGCTGTGCAACGAAAGCGGTGGTTCAAAAATCCTCTTGATCGAGTACACCCCATTGTAATTTGTAAATGCTCCGAGAAAAAAAGGTATTTTATCCAGGTCCCCTTTATTTTTTATTCTCTCTCCTCCCAACTTAAACGAACAGAATACCGGACTGGTGAGTGAGTACCTAGTCCCGCCTTGACACGCAATTTTGGCAGGGAAGGCACCAATAGACCAGGACCAACCCAAAACCTGCTAAAAACCGAACGCCCTCCTCCCTACCCCTGTGAACCAAAGGCCAAAGCGATGTTAACCTAACCCCACCTTCCTCTGCCCCTCTTCCCTCCTCCGAATTTTACTGTTTTCGTTCCATTTTTCTCCCTGGCCGCATGGCAGCATCAGAGGAGGATCACAACACTGTTTTCAACGATGATGAAATTGACGAAGACGACGACACCGATCCCTTAATTCCCAACGTCGCCGCCGACGATGAAGACGACGACCAAGACCCTGATTCCGACACTGATTCCGACGATGCTGATACCAATTCCACGTCTTCCATCATCCCCACCGCCGCTATTCCCGCCCCTCTTCCTCGTCCTCCTCTTACCCCATCCTCTTCCGCTTCTGTGACCGTCGCTATTCCGGCCGCTGCTGTCCCTAATGGTGGCGCTTCAGCTCCTTTGCCTTTTACGCCTACCACCGCCACTTTGACTACCACGGCCACTCCGACTCACGAAACGCCTGACCCGAGACGACATCGAATTGACGATCAGTTGGTCGTGACGGAGAGGAGACCTGTCGTGGAAGATTCTAGGAGGCTGTTTCAGAGATTATGGACCGATGAGGATGAGATCGAGCTATTGAAAGGATTTTTAGAGTATACTGCTCAGCGTAGTACTATATCTTCTGGACATCATCACCATGATACGGCTGCGTTTTATGATCAGATCAAGTCGAAGCTTCAATTGGACTGTAACAAGAATCAATTGGTTGAGAAGTTGAGGAGGTTGAAGAAGAAGTATCGTAACGTCGTCAATCGGGTTAGTTCTGGTAAAGAGTTTGTATTTAAGAGCCCTCATGATCAAGCTACCTTTGAGATTTCTCGTAAAATTTGGAGTAATTCGACTGTTCATAGGCAGGAATTAGAGGATGATGATCAACAAAACCCTAGCCCTATTTCGGTTGCTCCTAATTTACCTAATCTCAACCATGCTGATCAGAGCCTCACCAACTCCTGTGATAATAGGATGATAATGACGGCAACGACGACTACGGCCAACCCGAACACGACTACCACTCCTAATAGGCCACGGAAGCGGTCGAGGGTGAAGATGGAAGAGAATACCAATCTGAATCTGAATATGGATCAGAATCAGAGAACTGCTACCGTAAGAAATGCCAATTTTGGCGGGTATGAGGCCGTGGTGAATGTTAATTCGATGCAAGGTTTGATAGAAGAGACCGTTAGGAATTGTTTGTCGCCGTTGTTGAAAGAGGTGGTTGACAGTGCAGTTTCTGGGCTCGCAGGGGTTGGAGGAGCGGGTGCTGCAGTGGGTGGAGGAGCAGGAGGGGTGAAGGGAATTGGATCCCTTTCAATGAACGCGATGCCATCGAATCTTTCAGGTTTGATTTCGGGTATCGGTGGGGAGTTGGCCGGTGAAAGGTGGAGGAAGCAACATATATTGGAGTTGGAAGTCTATTCCAAGCGGCTGGAACTAGTCCAGGATCAGATTAAAACGACATTGGAGGAGCTGAGGTCGACGGGAGGTTCCTGATTTAAGCAAATGTTAAAAGGTTTGCGATTGAGACTGTAGGGTAGTCGTGAATTTGGATTTGTGAATTGGTCGTCTATTCCATGGCTGATTCTATATATTGTAGGTATTTACTGGCTTCTAGATTTATTTATTTTCCCTTTTTCTATTTTTCCTTTCATCCTTAATTTTCTTATTTGACATAAAGAGTTGCAGAATAATGTTGATTCTCGATCTGTTACGTTTTATGTAAGCATCCCTCGGTTTATAGAGTATATTCATAGAGTACATATGGGGAATTAATGAACTGACATAACAGATGTGATTCTTGTGAATACAGTCGGCATTTTCTTGCTTTGTATTCATGTTTTTGTTTTTCTTGCTGAACCTAGTGATTTTCTTGTATCAGGTTTTCCTGCCATGACCTTTTTTTGTTTTCTTGGTGATGTTATTTTTCTGTTTACGGATACCATGCTTGTGTAAAAGGATTTGACTTTTAAGTCTCCCCAATGTGTACATCTCTGCTTATTGAGTTGAATGCTGATAATTATTCTCATTTGTGAGGTATCAGTTTGATAAAGAAAATGTAAAGTAACAAACCAAAATGCATCCTGTCATTGATAGAGTCTGAGCCTTACCAACTTGTGGAATAGTTTCAGACTCTTTGAAAAAGATCCTCCAATTTCGGCTTGAGGAGAATTCTACCCAAGATCTATGTTAGACCCTTATTCATAATCTATACTCCCCAGCTTTCTGATTTTATACTTAAAAAGGTTAAGAGCTTGATGTTTCCAGACCCAGCTATGGGCTCTTGTGGTGATAGCTAGCAGATTTATATTTTCCAACAGACCAACCCAGTGGTGGGAGAAGTCATTTGCCCTTGTATTATGCTTATTATAGGTTGATGTCTGTTGCTGGTCATTGATTTTGGTTCCCTGCGTTAAGTTGATGGAGTTGGATTAGTCAATACCAGTGTGATTGGGTATGGCGCAGCTGCTAGCTATATATGTTATATTCTTGTCTGTTATGTAAGGAGTTGGCCAGCGGCTATTTTCAGAACCAAATTTGGCCTGGTCTAGTACTCATTTTAGGTGGAAATCTGTCCAGTATTTGTAGCCAACAGCGGAATTTATGGATTTGGTACAGATTGTGAATGGATGCTTATTATGGATAGCAATATCTTCATTTAGTAACCAATTATGGCCAGCAGCTTTAATATCGTTTCAGGCATATCCTCCTTCCATTCGCTCAGAATAAGATTTTGATACGGTAGTTCATAGTTGTGCTTGTGTGGGATCAATCACAATGATTAGGTTTCTTTTCTTCATTGCTTTGGACAGAGGATGGATGAATGGATGCAGATTGGTTTGTTTTATATTTGGTCAATATTAAACTATCTGTTATTAATTTCGTATTAACTTATTATCACCTGGTTTATTTTATATATGTGGTCTGCCCTGGAGATCTAGAGGACCGGTTCTGCAGCAGACACCGAGATGGATAAAAATCACAAGGTTCATTCATTTTGCCTGTCCATTGCCTGCAGAAGACACCCTCCACTGGATGGGGTCAATTCTGATCATTTCAAAGCACATATCCATGGCAGTGGGAATGAACGTCAAGAATGAATATTTGCTCTGATTGGTTCCTGGCTATATATATTATATATTGGTTACTAAACTTTTGAACAACTCCAAGGCTCTTTTGCCCAAATACAGGGAAGGGGGTGCGTGTGCTGGACAATATTGCCCTTAGGCAATTGTGGTCCGCCATAATCTGCAATTTGGTTAGTCTTAGCTTTGTTTATTGTTGAGGGTTTTGGAAATTGGAAGATACCCCAATGGGACGCTGTCATCCAAGTTGCTTACACACAGGATACTACAGTACAGGCTTTCAAGGTGGGGGAGTAGGAGGGATGTATTTATCTAGTTCGTGTCATATCTGACTCGCCCCTATAGAGCCTATAGGCCAATAATCAATTCATTATCTTTCGCTGATCGGGTTTGCTATACCCTACCGACTGCTCTATTATTATTATTAGTAGTAGTGCCAGTATATATAATTACGCCTCAAAGACATCAAAGTAGTGCTGTCCAACTCCAGACTCCCACGTCTCTTTCTGTTTCAGGACGCGTAGAGTGTAGGTTCTACCTTCTCTACGCAGTGATGCACGCTGAAAGCTAGAAAGAAAGAAAGGTCTGCTCTGGCCGTGTACTGTTTAGAGATTTTTAGTCCAAGGTAGTAATTTGCGGCACGTCATCTAGTGCATGGTAAAGGGGCCTTTGGGTCCTGGTTTAGTGCACGTAATGTCTTCGGGATTGCGGCAGATTCTCATATCCTCCATCCTCACTCCGCTATAAGGGTAAATAACCCCACCTCTTATACGTTCTTTTTATTAAATACATATCTATATATTTTTATCATTTTAAATTGCGTTATATTAAATATATATTCTAATTTTTAAATTGACACCCCTCAAAAGAAATTAAATTTTATTTTTGATCATTTAATCCCTTTTATTTATACACTTCACCAAGGTATACAATTAAATTCTCTTTTTTTTTTTGTCTTTTTCTTAAATAATTACATAAAATTTAATTTTTAATTTTTAGAATATTAGATACAATGAATGTGGATGAAGTTTATAATTTCAAACAAATTTTTTAGCGAAAATAAACTCAAAATAATGATAAGTTGAAATTTGTTTTTTTTAATTTTTTTTCTTTTGACAGATAAATTACCCGTCAAATTTTATACATGATGGGCAAAACATCCACCAAACAATTTCTATGATAGATACTTAAAAAGTTGGTTTAAACGGGCAATTCACCTGTCAAAAACGTCATGTGACGAACAACTCACTCTTCAACTTATATTTTTCATAAATTTTTATTATTCATTTTTATATTTATGTATTCCTAATAATCTCATATTTTAAATATTATTTTCAGAATTCAGATTCAATTAATAATAATTATAGTGGATTATTTACAACATATAAGATTTTTAATAATCGAAAGTCATTAATTGTTTGGATTAAAAAAATTAGAAGGTTACATAATATGATTTTCGGTATCAAGAGATCAAATAAGGTAGGGAATGAATTCATTGTGGAAAAGGAGGTACTTATAGAAGATAACCTTCAGTGAATCCGAAAAGTATTCGATCTACCGGGACTAAAAAATGTGGTTGTGAATTCAAGATTCGTGGAAGGGAAGATACTTGCGGTGGTTGGAGACTAGTGGTAGAATTTGGAATGCATAATCATAAATTTAGTAAGTATTTGTAGGGGTATTTGTTTACTTGCTAATTATCTCTAGAAGATCCTATGTTGGTGGCTGAGCTAACATAAATAAATGTCAAACTAAGAGAGATTATTGATAAGTTGAAATGGAGTGATGGTGATACTACTACAACACTAAGAATAATCTACAATGCTAAATATAAGTTCAAGGTACAAAACTTGATGAGATATACAGTCATGCAATAGTTATTGCACTTCATGGAAACAAACGAATACTGTTCATGGCATCGTCGGTGGTCCGATTATGATGTGGTTAGTGATATTTTATTTGCGCACCCAGATTCTATTACTTTGTTGCATGCACTTTCATATGTCATTTGTTTGGATTACACATACAAAACCAATAAGTATAACCTTTCTTTTTTGGAGGTCGTTGTTTTTGTGTCTAGCGATAGAATTTTACCATAGCCTTGGCATCTATGATAAAGGAAAAAGAAGATAACTACGAATGAGTGTTTGATAAGATAAGGAGAATGATGGAGCCTCATGAACCAAATGTAGTGATCATTAGTAAGGAACTGGGACTGATATAAACTGTGCCAAAAGTCTTTCCTAATGCAGTACCCTTCTTGTGTAGATGATACATTAGTAAGAATGTTCTATCACATATTATTAAAAAATTAGAAAGTATAATAGAAGGATAAAGTTTCCTAGGAGATTGAAGGAAGATTGTACAGGCTACTACAATTGAGACATATGAGAATGAGCTTCTACTGATGCGTGACAAATGGGATAGATTGTAATACCCTAAAATTCTAAAACCTATAATTTAATAAATAACCCTCATTTGAGATAATTTAAAATTTAAAATTATTAAATTTAATTATTTTATGGATTTGTGAGCATACAAAAATGGATATGAATATTTGATAAATTAAAATAAATATTTTATTATACTCATTTTATTTAAATAATTTTCCAAACCAATATTTTACTAAGATTACCCTTTTTGAACTAATATATTAAATTATAATAAATTAAATTATTAAATTAATCTATCAAAAAAATATTAAATGCCATTATTCCAAAAATTATTTTATTTTATTTTATTTTTTTCCCTTTTTCTTTTTCTTTCCTCCTTTTTCCTTTTCTTCTTCTTCTTCTTTCCTACACTAGGCCGCTGGCCCTTTCTCCTCTTCCCTTCTCGTTGCTCCAGCCCACTTGCCTTTCTTTTCTTCCCTTTACTCCTTCGGTTGGGCCAACCCAACCTCTTTTTTTTTTCTCCCCTCTCCCTTGCGAGCGGGCCAACCCGCTTCCTTTTCTTTCTCCCTCGCTCGACTAGCCCGCCTCTCCTTTCTTTCTCTTCTTCTTCTTCGACCATCGAGGCCATGACAACCTACAACCTGCCATTTTCAGCCTACTTTCTCTCCCTCTCTCTCCCCCATCCCTTTTCTTCCATTTTCGGCCACACCAACCTTGCAACCCTCCCCCATATGCCTTCCCTTTCCTTCTCCTTCTTCCTACAACCCACCACCCTACCACCTACAACCATAGCCTCCTAGTTATTGCCCCTATCCCCTCTCCTTTCCCTATTCCTTTTCTTCTCCTTATCTCCTTTCCTTCTGCTCATTTTTGACCTATCTCGAGCCCCCTCACCTCCCCGCCAAGCCTTCTTTCTCTCCCTTCTTCTCCTCTTCTCGCCTTCCCCTATTTTCACTTTTCCACCTTTAACTGCCGCTGTTGCCACCCAAACAACCACTCCAACCACCTCCCTGACACCCATCAACCTCCTTGCACCATCCCATCACCCCCACATGCCCCTACAACCACCTTTCTCCTTTTTTTATTTCCCCCTTCTCGACCTCCACCCTACACCACCACCGTCTACTGCCCTCCTTCCTCTTTTGCTACCTCCATAGCCACCAATCCACTCCCTAGAACCTCCCCTACCACCACATTACCTCCCTTGGCTGAAATCTAGCCCTACAACTCCTCCATTCCCCTCTTCTTCCCCTTCCATCTTCTCCTCCACCTAACCTTCAACCCACTTTCCCCAATCCTAGCCACCATCTCTGTTGCCGATCATCGACCCCGACCACAACCTACACCCCACTCTATCCCTACACCCAACCACCACCCTAACTCCCTTCCACAAGCTCTCAACCCAACCCAAAACCCTTAACCGAACCAACCCCTTCTTTTCTCCCAACTCCCCCTTTGACCCCTATTCTTCCTTCACATTTGCATACAACTCATGTTGTGTGAGTATCGTGAGTCTTGTTGCTTGTGGTTAGCAAGTTTTGGTGCATTTTTTATGTATAAAAATAGTGAGTATTAGTAGGTATTAATTAAGCTTTTGATAAAAATTATTCTTTTGATTTTCTACTTCTATTATGCTAATTTTTTTATATTATTTTATTATTAATTTTTACTAATCAAAGCTCAAACCTTTAACTAGGGGTACTGGTAAGGTTTAATTTTTATTGAAAATAAGGTAACCATTATACCCCACTAAAATGTGTGGATATACATATGTTGGCAAATTAGGATTTTTAATATGTTTATATATGTGATATATGTTGCTAAGTATAATGTATATAGTGGCACATGTTGGTTGATGAAAAGAAAAGCAAGTCAATTTATGTGTCATGTGTAGAAATAATACTTAAGGAAGGAGCCTTATTGTTAATGATAATGTTAAATACATATGTATGATATGATATGCTAATGTACCCATTCGTTGCATAGATAATGTTAATATGAGTCCTAGGTACATTTTGGTAATTTTGCTCGTGCAAAAGGTGTCACCTAAATAAGTATGTGTGGTATGTGCCAATGATTAGTAATGATACATAATACTAGTTGGTAGTGTTGGATGATATATATAGACCATCTATATTAATATTTCATGCAATGAGGGTATTTTAGTAGAATTTGTATAATAAAGGTAAAATGGTAATTTATAAGAGTAAAGGGGATAAAACAATAAATGGATAAGTAAGGAGGGCATTTTCATAATTTTACATGGAAAAGGGGATAACTTGGCATTTTTTGTGAGTAAGAAAGTATTTTGGTAAATTAATAAAAATGAGAAGGGTATTTTGGGTAATTTGATATAAAAGAAGGGTATATTGGTAATTTGGTATAAAGAAAGAGTATTTGGGTATTTTGCTAATTTGACATAAAGGAAAGGTATATTGGTAATTTGGTATAAAAAAGATTTGGGTATTTTGGTAATTTAACATAAAGAAAGGGTATTTTGGTAATTTGGTATAAAGAAATGGTATTTTGGTAATTTGATATAAAGGAAGGATATTTTTGGTAATTTGACATAAAGGAAGGGTATTTTGGTAATTTGGTATAAAGAAATGGTATTTTGGTAATTTGATATAAAGGAAGGATATTTTTGGTAATTTGACATAAAGGAAGGGTATTTTGGTAATTTGGCAAAAAGGAAGGGCAATTTGGTAATTTTAATAAGTAAGAATAACAATTTGGTAATTTAACTCACCAAAAGGGCAACTTGGTAATTTTAATGAGTAAGAAGGGTAATTTGGTAATTTGACCAACCAAAATAGTTACTTGGTAAATTTAATAAGTATGAAGGGTAATTTGGTAATTTAACTAACAATTGAGCAACCTGGTAACTGTAACAAGTATGAAGGGTGATTTAGTAACTTAATAAGCCTAAGGGACAATTTGATAATTTAAATAAGTATAAAGGGCAGTACAATAATTTAACCAACTAGAAGGGTAAATTGGTAACTTAAAAGTATGAAGGGTAAAGTTGGTGACTTAATGAGTATGAAGGATAATTTGGTAGTCTAACAAATACAAGAGGTAATTTAGTAATTATACAAATATGAAGGGTAATATGGTAATTTAGCAAATAAAAAGGGATGGCTTCGTAATTTTACAAACAATGGGTATTTCAGTTATTTTTAAGGATGATGGAGATAAATTGGTAACTTGCATATAGCATGTCAATAGATTAAATGAGTCTCCTTAATAAGACATAAGTAATATTAAATAGTAAGATAAGGGTATTTGATAAGTCAGTGGGTATTACAAGTGAGTATCACAAGAACATGTCATAACCTAGGGTTGGATGGATAATTAAGGGTGTGATATAGTGTTTATCTCATAATCATGCAAGAGGTGTTTGGTTTATAAGTATGCATGGAAATATATGTTAGATATGTTCGAAGTACGTGTTAGGGTTTTATTTATGCCACAATCCTTGATATAGAATGCTTGATTTTATGGCTAGTATGTCTTGGTGTCTCTGGATTTATAACCTTTTTCCTTCTCTAGAATTAATTGAATGGACCTATTGAATAAGATATAAATAAAGTATTAATTTTTGGTTCACCGATTATAATAGTGGTCGGGAGCATTCTGCTTTGTGGAGTGTTTCTGGTCGACCAGCTTTAATAGTGGTCAGAAATTTTTTGTCTTGTGGAGTGATTTTCGTTCCACCAGCTATAATAGTGGGGGTTCCCGAGTTCGATAAACCAAACTTTTTATGGTAATAAATCATGGGAATATACTAATTACTTAGAGTGGAACACCATGTGAATAGGGGCTAGTGAGAATAATTTTTGGTCCACTGGCTATAATAATGGTTAAGTGCGTTTTGCCCTGCAAAGTGATATTCGATCCACCGGCTATAATAGTGGTCAGATGCATTTTGTTCTGTGGAGTGTTTTCGGTCCACCGCCTATAATAGTGGATTTTTCGTACTCATGTGGATATAATTCGTGAAATAATATTAAATAATGTTTAACTAATGGCTTAAGACCAAAAGTATTGATTTCACCTTTTTGATCTATTGATATATTATACGTTTGGCTTCAATGCCTATCCTTGCTTGGTATATGATGGAATTGCTAAGTACATAGATTTTGTATTATGCATTTCTTATCATATGTGGTGTTACCTTGTGTATTAGTCCTGATGTCCATCGTGATTTTACTAAGCCACGTATGTTATCATTTTATATCGTTTATGTATTATATGTTGCATGCGGGCCTTGCCTTTTGGTTTGGTATAAAGGGTTACTCAATACCATAGTACTGAAGAGTTGCATTTGTGGAACCCTACCTATTCAATAGGCAGTGTCCCTTGTAGGACTATTGCGGGTGCTATTCAAGTAAGTATCAGGTACGAGCGTAAGGATTATCTGAAAAAATTTTAGGGTTTCTCTTGTACTTTTTTTAATTTTTTGGTAAATGATATTTATTCTTGTCACCATTATTGGTGGATTTTACTCTTGTAACGAATTTATTACACTACTCTGATTCAAATAAAGTTTGAGTTTGAACAAATTATAGTTTATTCTTTTAGCATTAGCACTTGGTACTAGAACTATAGGATGAAACTAGTCTAGTACTAAGTGTGGCAATAACATCCTCGAAATTTACGGTTTTTGCTTCCGCTAATTTTTAAATAAAACAGAATTTTCCAACTATGAAATTTGAGGGTGTTACATAGATTTCCACATCTTTTATAATATGTGTACAAGACCTGGTTGAATCCATATAAGGAGAGGTTTGTTTCAATGTGGATTGACAAAATCATTCACTTTGACACTCATATAACCAATAGGTATGGCATATTTTTTCTAAATATTAAATGTCTATTAACGTATTAGGTGTGTAACAATTAACCATTATTTATTTTTTGAAATTAATATTGTAGGGTGGAAAGTGAATATGGCAAGTTAATGAAATATATAGCATCATCATAGATGAGTTTTGACACATTATGCCCGAAGATTGACACACTAATAAGACTCCAAATTAATGAGGTGAAAAAAGGTTTGGAGCAGTTATGGATAATTATTCCATATTACTCTACAAATGAAATATTGTTCAAGGAGCTCACATATGTTGCATGTCATAGGGCATTGGATTTGATTGAAGATGAGAGTAAGAGGTCCAATATGGTTGGTCCCCAATCCTTGGGATATGGGTGTTACTTGAGGTTAACACATGGTCTACCGTATGCACACGAGATATTTTATTACAAATAAGATCATCAACCTATTGTTGTATCGATAGTACAAAATTTTTGGAAGACTTTCACTTTTTTCAGGCCAGAAGAAGAAAGGTTTGCGTTTGATGATTCAATTATAAATCAAACTGTACGTCCATTTGCTTCTAAAATTATGTTTAAGGTGCAAATGATGCTTAACCAATCACCATCATGTGTACACTACTTTTCTAATCTTATTGATGAGATTCTCGATCCCACCCAGACAAGTATGACAGAATCAAATGTTCAAAAATGCAAAGGATGCCCTGATAATAGCACATAGAATGAACTATTAGAGTGGGAGTACAAAGAGTGTACCAATTCGAAATCACCTATGAGGCGAGGTCGATCGGGTCAAGGATGTGGCAGAGGTTGCTCATCCCCTAGTTAATCCGAATGTGCATCTCCTGGTAGAGGTCACTATTCTCTTAGTCAATCGGACCGAGGAATAAGTAGTAGCAGGAGGCATAGTACCGGGAGGACTCGTAGACTCATCCATGATTTCCCATGGTCTTTTGATATTTATTGTGATGTTTTGGGTGATGAAAATTGTGGGTTTAGAGTGGTTATACTTAAACTCCTTGGCAGAGAATTAGAATAGTCAAATGTTAGAGTCGCAATGTATAGGGAATTAGTGACGCATCAAAAGTTATATGCTATTGCCTTTATAGATCCTATTATTGAAAATATGCAACCTTTAGTACATTAGAAGGGATCGGCTCCAATGGAGAAATTATGGCATCAACCTAACTTTGACTTCCTTTTTGCCACAATGTACAATGTCTTATTTGTTTGCTTGAGTATTTATGGTTCAATTACTTATTTACCGTATAGAGCTCTTCCTAATGACAGACAATCTGATCAAATCATCACCATCTTAAGTATGAATAATTTATTGCACTACTTATTGATATGTCTTTTACTCACTCCAAATTTTGTATACTATATATATGTCTGACACTCATATTATGATACTTTATATACTTGTTAACCTTGATGGAAAACACAATATTACCACCTATATCTAATCAATGGTATAGACATGCTGCTTTAAGCTTATCTAGATGGGACGAGCCATATCGTAATCGTATTCAACTATATCAGAATTCAATGGGTATGGGTATCGACTAAGAGGGAGACTTAGGTTGGTTATTTGTGCTTAAAGTAACAAGTTTAGCATTTAACTTGTTTTACATTGGTTTATTGCATTATCTTAAGTATTTGTAACGTGGTGTAAAGACAGTCATGGTGTGACGTAAAATTAAAATTACTGTACATCAATTCATGGGAAGGTAAAATTAAATTTTAACTTTAAAATTGTTCTGATAACACAATCCTAACAAATAAAATTAAAGTGTAAAGAAAAAAATCTACTACATATAATCACTAGGGTTTTAGTTGGCCTCCTCCTCTTCACTAGAGGATAATCTAAGCCCGCCCATGGTAAGGTACACCTCCTCTAGCCTATCAAAACCTTTATCCTCACCAATTCTACCCATCTTTTCTCCTTTGAAACAACAGCAAAATCTACCGATAAATTTATTATTTCTCTCCACATCTATCCTAATGTATGAGGCATCACTCAACCCTTCATCTATTGTTACATGATGGACTACTAGATGGGTTCGAGGATGATACCAAGGAAGGTATTCAGCTTAGGCATCATGCTTATATGTTGAGCAATGAAAATGGGAGCTGAAGTCCAATCGGTGGTGTGGCCAAGTGTTCCAAAATGATGCACAACTAAAGTAATATGCCTTATGCTTTTTCATGTTTACACTTTGACAAAATCCATGTGCTGGAGCGATACGAGGAATTAGGATGAGCTAGGGGTAACTAAACTATCAAGCAACTCAATGTGACATATAAGGCTCCACCAAATTCATAAAGCATAGGCCGCCTTGGTATGTTGACTCAGGATGTTTAATATTTGAATCTTGATCGAATGGTAAGAAGTCAACCTACAAACATATGTAAAAAAAATTGGGTTATCAATTATTTCAAGAACTCAACAATTGAAAACTACTTATAAAAAAGTATTTCACTAACCTGTTAGGCCCTCAGAAGATCCAATTGCCTCCTGTACTGAATTACACCATCCATGGACTCAGGGGAAATCGTCTAATGATATGTGTCCCACCTCATACCTACAGTATCATATGAAGAATTATATGTATGAGAATAACTTTGCCGAAAGCACGGGAAATACTCGTAAATCCATGCTTGTGCATAAATATACTACAATTAAACTAACAATTAAACAACTTTTGTCAAACCAAAAACACAAAAAATAATTACCCCTAATAGTGTCATGCAACCACCTATTTTCTTGCACCCAATTCTAGATGCTATCCCAAGTTGCCTATACAAATAGGTTAAAGTCCCAACTCCAAGGGATCGATCGTCTAATGTACTCAAATCACCTACTAATCTAAGCACTAATAATAGAGCATGGTTGCTGGACTTGTCAACAAAAAGCGTAAACGATAGTAGGTACCAAATGTAAAATTGGGCATAAGACTCATCATCCTCAACACGGTCAACTGTAAGATTATTAAAAATATCATTCAGTGTGACCGTGCTTCCCTTCACAAAAGCATACCTAACCAACACCTTGGGTTCACCCTATATCTCGGCCAAAATCTCTATCACATCACTATCAGTAGGAAAATGATCGCTAGTACATTCATAACCATGAGAATTAACATCCATAATGTATATAACGTCATGTAGAGTGATCATCATCTCACCAAATGGAAGGTAGAAGCTGGTGGTCTCTGGATACCACCTTTCGACAAAACTAGAGCTTTAGGGTTCGGTGATAGGGTTAGGGTTTAGTGATAGGGTTAGGGATAGGGATTTGGGTTAGGGTTATAGGGTTTAAGGTTAAATGATTTTGGGTTTAGGGTTTAGGTTTATAGGATTTTAGGTTAAAGAGATCAAGGTTTAGGGTTAGAGGGCTCCAACGGGTGAGTTACTCGTTCGGAACAACATTTGACGGGTATACTACCCGCCCGTGGTGGTCAAAGCTTATGGGGTAAGATGCCTGCCAAGAGTAGTTTATGACAAGTGAATTACCCACCAGTCGACTCTTGACAGGTGAATTACTCGATGGAATGTTTCCTCAATGGGTGAGTTACCCATTACTGGTCTGGATGATGGGTAAACCATCCGTCGACCACTATTTTAACCCTGGCCTCCATTTTACTAATATAAGTTTGATCTATATACACAAATATTAATTTTAGTTAAAAAATATCTAAATTCAAAATAATGCAATAATTATACTTTGTATTTCAACTAATTCAAAAATAATAAAATTAACAAAAAATAAAGAATGATATCTTACATATCTTTTGATGTAGAATGTGTTACATTGTTGATTTCAATCTGATTTGCTTAAGTGATTGAAGATTGGGAAGGATTTGAGAGGATTGGAGATGAGGGAGAAGAGAGAGAAGAGAGAAAATGTGTTAGATAGAATTTAGGGGTAGAGAAATGAGAGGGGTAAAATTGAAAACATCATATCTCCTTACACACCCAATTTACTAACTATGCACCCATATACCCCTAATATTTTCACCATTTGTAATTTTATCCCTCTTATTCTCTACCCCTCAATCAAAAATCTACCCACACAGCTGGTTCTATTTTCTTGTCGTCATCAAACAACGATTAAAGATTGAATATACCTACTGGTGGGGATCCATTCATTCTTGATCTTCTGACTAGTTTTAAGGGCCATGTGGCATATGCCATATAGAATGATACCGAAGTAATTTATATTAGTACACATATTGGTTTCTATATTTTACTGTGTAATCTATCATTCTAATATTGATTTTATTGTAGGAATCACATCCTATGTTGAGGGTTCAGTCTAGGATGAAAAACTTGATAAGACTACTTGACGATGATGAGGGCATGGGTATTGCCTACAACTACATCTAGACCACGAGCTTAAAACATATACATTCCACATACTTCTACCATCACAATTCTACGCTCATCTCTACTTTATTTGAAAGGTGAAACCCAGAGATCAATAGCTTCCACCTTCGATTAGGTGAGATGATGACCACTCTACATGACATTATATATATTATGGATCTTAATTCTCATATCTATGATTATACTAGCTAACATTTTCCTACTAATGGTAATGTGATAAAGCTTTTGGCCAAGATGTGGGATGAACCCAAGGTGTTGGTTAGGTCTTCTTTTTGTTTATAACACCAATTTATACAATAGGATCTATTATTTCAAGTTTATTTATGATAGCTCATGATAATGAAAAACCATTAAAATATCATTCTTGAAGCCTATAACACCAATGTCTATATAAAAATCTGACATTGCAAATAAATGCTTTATCAACATGACTACTTTCAAGAAGTATCCACTCAGCGTAAATCATATAGAAATTTTATTTCTATTAATTACTTATGAACAAAATATAACATGTAATTATGAGCCATAAAATAAATACATTAATTTTAAAGTTTACCTTTATATTCTCAAATAACCTCTATTTATTTTTTGTATTTATAAGTTTGCATTTTATACATATGTAATTCATTTTTCCAAAATAACAAAAGCACAAATGATAAGGAGGTTTTGAAAAATAGAAACTTAGCAAATAGAAATAGAACAATAAACTTAGTTTTAAAGAAAATCAAATGGATACTCATTTTTTTTATCTATACTCCCAACTTCATGATGAATTGGTCAGCATTATCCCCTAAAATTCTATACATTTATTCGGTGGGTTTTGTATTTTGGTCATTTAATCATCTATTCATATATTTTTAGTAGTGGCGGCCCACTATTTTGGCCCTTCATCATATGAATATATTATTTTAATAAACAATGATAGACATGTAAAAAAATATACAAAAATAAAAAAAATAACTTAATAAAATATAATTTTTTTGATCAAACTTATCCTTTTTTATTGTTGTAAACGTCATTTTTGTCTATGTCATATGATTGCCTAAATTATGACATGGCGTGTCATCAATATTTAGTGAGGTATCCTAGTTTATATGTGTAACACTAACACCAAAATTTACAATTGAAAATAATATATTTTTATAAAATATTAGGTGTTATGTCACAACCAATATAGAATAGATATTCCCTATATCCCATCTATGTTAGGTGTAAGGCTAAAAATTAACCCATGCCTAAAAATAAGGTGTAGTAAGCACTTAACCCCATGATGATAGGAAATTAAAAAATAGAGAGAGAATATGTGATAGAAAATATAGGAGTAAAAGTCCAGAGAAAGATATATCCAGACAACCATACCTTTGAATCAACCTATAACCACTCATTGAAGGTAAGCACAACGAAAGTATTTAATCAACATATATTTGCAACCAAGTTGGTAAGTGCTCATGGGAATGAGCACCGCCTATGAAAAAGATAGTTAGTATGCTATGAATTAAGTAAAATAACAATACACGTCCATAGAAAAAGGGCATGTATGGCACAAGTAAAATAATGACAAGATAAGTATTATACATACATAGATACTTAAGACACGAGACCATTCAAGGAAGAGAATTATTTAAAGATTATCATTAGGTGATTCACACTATCCATTTACTTGGCACATTATGTAATGCCTCAAATTTTATGGAATCTTAAAACAAAATATTTAGGTGCTACTTCCATACCTAATATGATTTTGGTTTATCATATCATTCTTGTAACACACCAAAATTTACTACTGAAATTTTTTATTTTACAACAGAAGCTTATGACCAAAATATCGGGTGTTACTATCGTAATTGATGCAAATCTAGTTTACCATACCATCCTCACATCATTCACAAGGCTAAAACCATTAAAATAAACAAAGAGTTACTCAAAATGAGAGAAAATTTATAAATACAAATATGAGTTTGGAGATTGACTTAGTCACTTAGAGATATAATAACAAAATACAATAAAGGGTTGCCATGGATCAAAGTATCCAAAAGATATCTGGGTAAAAACATCATCTGGATAACATAACTCTTCTCCCAAACACATAGTATTGAAAAATTCACTCCTCATACAATGCATCAAAGGTGGCAAAATCATCTGACTGGTCCTCAAAGACCTACACAAAAGCATCTAGGTCCTTTGCTCATGGGAATGAGCAACACCCATGATAAGGATGTTCAGTATGCCATATACTAAGTAAGGCAACAACACTATCAATTTAGGGATACAGATAAATACATATATTCATAGTATATTATAAGTACACATAAATTATATAAAGTCTCACAAGGTAAATACTAATTCAGTCCTCTTTATTAAATATAACCATTTTTATTCTTTTATTTACGTTGATGTCAGGGACCTCCACTATTCTTAAACTGGTAGAATGGTTTGAATTACCTCTTAGGGACAACATAACCAAGCCACTATTATTATATGGTGGAATGGATCCAACACCTCTTATGGCAGAATGCTCTTGAGCCATTATTCTTAAACTAGCAAAACGGTCTTAAGAACCTCTCAAGGACGACACACCTGAGCCACTATTATAATCCATTGGAAAAAATTTAATACCTTGGTCTTGAATCATGTACTCTTCCACTTTGAATCATTAATATATTACCCATTAGGTTACTTATCTCAATATATACTCTTGTTCATGATGAGTATAGGGTCCCACTATTCTTAATCCGATAGAACGAACTAAAGCATCTCGCAAGGATAACATATCTGAGCCACTATTATCATCTCGTGGAATAGATCTGTAAAATACCTCTTAGGGTAAAATGCTCTTGAGCCACTATCATTATCTGGTGGAATGAATCCAGCCCGACTCACGTGATCTTTCACTTTAAATAATTAATGTCTTATTTATAATTAATTCAAAGGCACATAATACATTTAAAGCATATAAGTACATCACTAAGATCATAAGTCCATTCTCTAGAGTTAAGATCCATATATTTTATCAAACGCCTAATTTCACACTTTTATCATAACTCTTCTTCTATTAATCTTTTAATTACCATAATTAGTACATATTCCTCAAGTATTATTATCAACAACATCCTTGAATTTCAATTCATAGCTCTAAGGTTTTACAAATGCAATAATAACCCTATCCTAAAAGTTATTATTCCTAAGGCTTATAAACTCTAATTTCACAATTCAATCATAACTTTTCATGTAGGGATTAAAAAGTTATCAAATTCAATATGAATTCCAAAAATACTAATATTAACAAAAAACTCAAATTTTGTGGTCTAATTCCATTGTTTCACACATGTGATAATAACCTCCTCATTTTAGGGTTATTATTCCCAAATCAAACCATTTTCATACTTCATCAATCTTTTATCATTCATAGTTACTCTAAACACTTAACATAAATTCCTTATCACATTTTGGAAGTTATAACACCTTTAAATATCATTTTTCTCATACATAACCCACGTTAACCAAAATATCCTTATCGGTAACAAAATACTTATTTCATGCATATCTTATGCTTTTAGTAACATTATTTCCACATCCATATTTTTATCCATAGACCTTATCATACTCATTTCAAATTCATCATAAAATTAATAAATCCATGATACATTCATATTTCACATTGAAGGATTTTGCATATAAAGTAATAATCCCGCATTATCTTTACTTACTCATTTTCTATAATAAAAAATATCAACTACATATCTTAGTATCAATAATCATACATTAATTCAAATAATCAAAGTATCATGGTACAACACAAAATCATGCATAACACCTTACAATCAAAACCCTATACTATGATAAGTATCCTTATAAAATGGTTATGGCCTCTAAGTATGCAAATCTTATTCTACCTCTTCCCGGACCACCAAAAAACTACATAATAAAATCATAATTAAATACCATTAGGATTAAAAAACATAATTAAGGAAATTCTTAAGGAAATAGAAGGGTGAAAGAAGGAAGAAACGAAACCAATAAGGGTAGTGTTTAGGAAAAGCTGATGTAACCAAGCAAGGGGGAAACATTAGGTTTTGGTGGGAATGGAGGGTGAGAAATGAAACAAAATTCCATTTCTAGGGGAGGTGCAACAAGAGTGGAGGCCAATCAAGGGGCTAGTGTTTGGTGGCGGGAATCGAAGGGGTGGTGTGGTGAAGTTGGAGGTGCTGAAGGATGGATGGAGGGCTACGATTATGGTTGCCGAAAGGTGGAAGGAAGGTTGTGGTAAAGGTTTCCAAAGGTGAGGGGTTTGCTTGGTTAAGGATACCAATGGGTGGTGTTGGGATGTAATGAGAGCTGCTTCAACAAGGAGAAATGAAAGGGGAAAAGGTGTTTGTGGTAGATGTAACCAAAGTGGAGGGGTTAGCTCCGACTGTTTTAGCCAATGGTAGGGGTGATGTTTGGCAAGGATGGTAGAAGGTGGTGAGGGAGAAATGGAAACGGTTTCCGGTGGTGGTGTGGTTGTCTTGGTTTGGCTCATCGATGATGGCTTTTTGGGCTATTTTTGTGACAGCAAGGAAGTGGTGAAGGAGGGAAAATGGTGGTGTGTTGTTTTACAGAATAAAAGGGAGAGAAGAGGTGTGGTAGGAAAATTTAATTATGGTCAAGTATGTGTATATATAACCACCATGCAAGGTGTAAAGATGAGCAAGAGGTACGAGGAAAATTTTAACCTAAACCCTTATGCGTAAGAGGTGGGAGTTGATGGAAGTAGGGAATAGCTTGGTAGATGGTAGGGAGTGATGGGTGTGTAGAAATTTTCTGTGGATAATGTTTCACACAGAGAGAAGAGGAAAAAAGGAGAAGGAGAGGGAAATCAAAGAAAAAAGGATAAGAGGAAAAAGAATATGGGGTTAATATTTTTAGTTTTTGATTAAAATAAGATCAATATAATTTAGTTTAGGGAAATAAGATAGATTAATTATTGATAAATTGGGATTAGGTTTAATTCTAGGGTTAGAGAATTAGGATAAGGTCAAAATATTTATTTTTTGAGATTAGGATTAGGTTACGATATTAATTACTTGGGATTAGATTTAAATAAAATTCAAGGTATTGAAATTATATAAAGAAAATTATGAAAAAATAAATATAACAAAGAGAGAAAAATAGAAATTCCATTAAACAAAACAAAGGTTTGGAGATAAACTTTGAGTATAAGATTAGTATATTAAAAAAAAGGAACCACTAGAACTAACAGTCCATAGGGCAGCTAAAAAAAAACTATCACTACATAATATCCTAAACTATACATCCACAACCCAATAAATCACTCTTCCATGAAAAGCATCTAGATTAGCAAAGTCACAAAGTTGATCATCAAATACATTCATGCCAACAACAGGGTAGCCTAATCATTGAAATGAGCTTCACCCATTAAAAAGATGATCAATACTTGGGTACTGAGTTAGATAACAACTCACTAAGGTAAGGCATGCAACATATGATCTCATAAAGAAATTACACACGCCCACTACTCATTATTAAGAATTAGTCAAAAGATACAACCATATTAAATAATCATAAATGGGTGACTAATGAAATTATATTATTAACACATTGATTTCAAGGAACCGATAGTACCTGTAAGTTTTGACTGGGTATTTTAGCAAAAAATAATAGTGTATTAGTTTATATAGGTGTTGGAGAAGTTTAGTGTAGTATGGAGATTTTTGTGAGAAACACAGGGGTACCCTAGTAATAAACATAATCTGTCTTTTTGAGAGAAACTTTTGATATGTTTTGGGAAAATTTTAAAATTAAGTAAATAAACACGAAAAGTGTTTTTTTTCTTATTTTTTTAAACACACTATTTTTCCTTGTAGGTTTTTTTTCTTTTATAAAAGAAGACGTGTTAAAACCCTATCTGTCAAAAGTTGTGCATCCTAGCTTCTTCTTATTCTCTATATAATTCTCCATTCAAAGAGAATTAAATATTTGTATAATTTATTGATTAATTAGTTTAATCATGTTTTAATTACACAAGAGCACAAATAAAGATCGCTACTTTTTTTTTCCTCAATTGTTCTATTTTGTGATTGAATCCTCAATTGTGCATAATCTTATTAATTTTAATTTGGTTTGAATCTCTTTAAATCTATGCTAACTTTGTAATAATTTGCTATCATAGCTGTGTTGTTGAAGAGATCTAGTTATTGGAATGTGTATAAGATTCGATATTGAGAAGTTTAATTAATCCATCAATTTTGGATTATGAAAATTGAATAAGCAGGTAATTCTAATTCAAAACGGGTTGAAAAAAGCTTTATCCAATTATTTGAAGAAGCTATATTGATAGATAAAAGATTTAAAAAATTATATCTGAAGGCCCTCTCTATCATACACTTTTTTTTTTCAAATGAGGTATTGCAGGAAATGGAAAAGAAAATCAACATTGCTTACCTTGTGGTTGAAGCAGGAGTCATTGTATATGACAAAATCAGTAGCAAACTGGCTACTATTGAAGAGTTGGCTTCATGAACTAAAATTAGGTGAAAGTCAATCTTTGAAAAGTCACTTGGAAGAATTTAACTCTATAGTTATGGATTTGCATAATATAGATGTTAAATTAGATGATGAATATTTGTCTATTATGTTGTTATGTTCTTTGCTTGAGTTTTAAACATTTTATGAAATTATTTTGTATGGGAAGGACAAGTTAGTTTTTAAGGATGGAAAATTTTCCTTGCTACAATAGGAGTTGATTAATAGTCAGTTGACTAGCAGCGATACTTTTGGGGACTCACATAGTGAGGGATTAGTATCCAGGGGGAGGTCTTAGGAGTGGGGTTTTAGTGACTGTAAGAAGTTTAGATCTAATTCAAAGAGTTGGCAGAAAAATGTGACATGCTATGGGTTTCAAAAGAAGGGGCATGTTAGGAAGTTTTATCCTAACAAAAAGCCGAGTGCTACATCGGGTGAGTCATCCAATACAAAGGATGATGTTGTAGTTGCCTATGGTGATAATGATGGAGATGTGTTGTAGGCCATTGATAGAAAAAACAAGATCAGTGATATATGGATCTTGGATTATGGGTGCTCTTGCCATATATGGTGCAACCAGAGTTGGCTTTAGACATTTAAGGTGAATTAGGGTGGATTTGTCTTGATGAGCAATGATGTTGCTTGTAAAGTTTTTGGGATTAGGATGGTGAAGGTGAGGATGAATGACAATGTGGTCAGGAGACTTAGGACACTGTCCAACATGATACATGTCCTGGGGATGACCAATAACCTGATCTCTTTGAGTTCCTTGGAATGTAATGGGTACCGGTGTGTTACTGAGGATGGTACCCTAAGAGATACAAAATGTGCTCTGGTGGCGATGAAGGGAAAGCAGGTCAGGACATTGTATAAGTTGGTGGGTTCCACTATTATGGGGAAAACTATTGTGATATTTTCGAAGTTGTTAAACTCAGATGTTACAAGACTTTATCACATGAGACTAGGACATATGAATGTCAAGGTTTGACTGAGCTCACTAAGAGGGGGTGTTGGATGGACAAAGTACAAGTTCTATGGAATTTTGTGAGCACTATGTGTTTGGCAAGTAGAAGAAGGTTAGCTTTTCAATAGCGAAGCATAGTAAAAGAGGACCTATTAAGTATATCCATTTAGAGTTATGGGGTTCAATGAGAGTGGTTTCCAAAGGTGGTTTGTAATACTTTCTCACATTTGTTGATGAATTCTCTATAAAGGTATGGGTTTATTTTTTAAAGCACAAGAATGACATATGTGGTGTTTTCAAACACTAGAAAACCTTGATAGAGAAGTAGACTGGGAAGCAGGTTAAGTGTCTTAGGATAGTTAATGGTCTTTAGTT
The DNA here is from genome assembly GCA_039764185.1 of Tamarix austromongolica. Taxonomy (NCBI): domain Eukaryota; kingdom Viridiplantae; phylum Streptophyta; class Magnoliopsida; order Caryophyllales; family Tamaricaceae; genus Tamarix; species Tamarix austromongolica. The sequence continues at coordinate 90,514,723 of CM077816.1, read as the reverse complement.
TGTTAAGAAAAGTTCCACCGATTTCTTCTAAGACTATGGGATAGCGAGACACCGCACCTGTGTTGGAAGACTACAACATAATAGGGTTATTGAGTGGATGAACATAACCCTATCGGAGAAGGGAATATGTATGTTATCATAGGGTGGGCTACGTAGAGACTTTTGAACCGAGGCATTTCATATGGTATCATACCTAGCAAACTGGTCACCAAATCAGTCCATTAATTTGAATACACTTAAGGATTTGTGGTGTGGTAAGTTAGCTGATTACTCTGATTTGCATATCTTTAGTTACCTTACTTATGCTTATGTGAATGATAGTAAACTTGAGCCTAAAGACAAAAGGTGTATCTTTATTGGTTTTTACATACGGAGTGAAGGGGTACAGGTTATGGGACCTAATTGCATCTAAGTTCTTGACCAGTAGGGATGTTACCTCCAATGAGTAAGTGTTCCTCTAGAAGATAATCTTGTGATGGTGTCACTAAAAAGGTGGAGTAGGATAATGCTTCAATCTAGGTGAAGGTTGAGGTTGATTTGGATGCCAAAGACCCTTCTGATAGACCCACTACTCCTAAGTGGGTGGAGCCAAGTAGTAGGTGGAGCAAAGAGGCATTGCGGCTGGCAGAGGAAGGAGGATTTTGAAGCCTCTAGTCAAGTATAGTTATGAAAAGTTAGCTAGCTATGATTTATCTAGTGTAGAGATTGTTATTGATATACATGAGCCAACATCATTCTCTGAGGCTATTGAGAGTACTGATTCTGCTAAGTAGGGTACTGCTATGGAGGAAGAGACGGAGTCCTTATTAAAGAATTAGACATGGTAACTTGTGAAAGCACCCAGGAAAAAAAAGATTGTTGATTACAAGTGGCTCTACAAGTTCAAACAAGGAGCTCCAAGGGTTTAGAAACTGAGGTACAAGGCTCATTTATTTACACGTAGATTTAATTAGATTCTAGGCATGGAATATAACAAGGTATTTTCTTCTGTCATTAGATATACTTCTATTCGTACATCACTTGTGCTTGTGGCTATGCATAATTTTGAGTTGGAGCAGTTAGATGTTAAAACTACATTTTTGCATGGTGAGCTCTACAAGGAGATTTACATGCGACATCCCTATGGATTCATGGTTGAGGGGATGTGTGATCATATGTGCTTGTTGAAGATATCACTGTATGGTTTAAAGCAGTCTTCTAGACAGTGGTATAAACAATTTGATCAGTTTATACTTGAGCATAGTTTCTCCAGAATTGAGTATGATGGGTATGTGTACTTAAAGGAGATGGAGGGTGGCTCTTTTGTATATCTTTTTCTATATGTTGATGACATACTTATTGCATCAAAAGATATGTCTGATGTTGATAGGGTGAAGGCAATGTTGAAGAGTGAGTTTGAGATGAAGGGTCTAGGAGCTGTAAAAAGGATCCTTGTCATGGAGATCATTATAATATGTGAATAGAATCTTTTGTACTTATCACAAGAGTCCTATGTGGATAAGGTGTTGGAGAGATATCATATGATGGATACCAAGACGATGAGCACTTCATTGGCTACTCACTTTATATTTTTTGCTTTTGATTATCCCAAATCCTAAGAGGAAGAGGAGTTTATGGTAACTGCTCCATATTCGAATGTTGTTGGCTGTCGTGGGTACCTAGCCTAATATTGCTCAAGTTGTTAGCGTTGTGAGTTGATATATGATGAACCCAAGAAAGACTCACTAGCAAGTAGTGAAGTGGATCCTTAGGTAATTAAAGGGAATAACATCAACTCGTATTGAGTATGGGAGGTCGACTAATTTAATGGTTAGGTTCTTGGACTATGACTATGGTGGAGACATTGATAAAAGGAGATCCACTAGTGGATATGTTTTTTGTCTTGGTGTTTAAGCTATTAGATAGAGATCTTTCTTGCAGGATGTAACAACCTTGTCCACTACCGAGGCAGAGTATATGGCTATGATAGAGGCTTTTTAGGAAGCCTTGTGGATTAGTGTTTTAGTACGAGTGTTAGGGTTTGATTATGGTGCTCCAATTATTTGTGGTGATAGCCAGAGTGCTATATGTTTAGTGAAGAATCAGAATTCTTTCCATCGTTGAATGAAGTACATTGACATCAGGTATCACTTTATCTGAGGTACTATTGCTGTAGGTAAAGTTGTGTTGAAGAAAATTGTTACTTTGGTAAATCTAGCTAATATGCTAACAAAGACAATGACTTTGGGTAAGTTGAATGTTTCTCAGACTTGATAGATGTTCATAGGCCATGAGGCCCTTTATTGGGCAAGGGTTTTTTGTAGATGTCTTTATATGTCACGTGTCACAAATACTGTGTCAAGATAGATAATTATTAGTTTTAACTGGGTATTTGAGTACAATATAATATTGTATTGGTTTGTGCTGGTGTTAGAGAAGTTTAATGTGGTATGGAGGTTTATGGGACAAACATAGGGGTAATGTGTTAATAAACACAATGCATGTTTATAAGAGAAACTTTTGATGTATTTTGGAAAAAAGTCAAAAGTTAGAAAATAAACATGAAGATCTCATGTTTCCTAAATACGGATAGTGTTTTTTCTTTATTTATGAAACACAATATTTTACTCCCCTAGGATTTTTTTCTATAAAAAGAGACATATTAAAACCCTAACCATCAAGAGTTGTGCATCCCAACTTCTTCTTCTTCTTCTTCTTCTCTATAGAATTTTCCATTACAAAATAACCATAGATTTGTAAAATTGATTAAGTAATTAGTTTAATCATCCTGTAATTACATAAGAATATGAATAAAGATATCTAATTTTTACTCAATTATTTTGTTTTGTAATTGAATCCTCAATTATGCATAATATTATTAATTATTATTTGGCTTTAATCTCTTTAAATCCATGCTAATTCTGCAACAATAACAAAACTCTACCCTTTTCTTATAGAGGGCTAAAGGTAGTCAACATCACCGATACTCTCACATCCAAGGTAAAACATGCCTTATCCACTAGCAAAACTCTAAGTTTTCATTTGATTCTAATAAAATTTTAAGGAAAGAAAATTAAAATCAAATTACTTTCTTTTAAACTTTTTTTTTAAATAAAATTAAACAACTAATATTTAATAATTTTATTCATCACTCTTTTTTTATTCTCATTAATTTATGTAAACCAAACACAAAATATTATTTTTCTCCTCATTTTCTTTCTTTTCTTTAAAACTTTCCTAAAATCAAATGGAGCATAATTCTTAAGTATGCATACCTATTATATGACAGTGGATTGATTAGATAGAGTATACTAGGGGTTTTCTAGTTCTGTTAGGACCTAACAATTTAAGTTCAATAATTTCAAAATACTTAGTGTTAACTCATATGTTGAGTATGCATACTTAAAATACTAATTTGCCGTTAATTTACCTAAACATCTCTAATTTTATTATTTTCATAACTTAAATCATCCTTATCCAAAACTTAGCATAATACGCATCAAATTTATAGTAAAAACCTTAAACAATATCATGGAATATTTATTTTTTCCAAAAACTTACAAAAATGTCCATTTTATCCCTATGTCCTAGACTTCCCCGTAAATAACCAAAATTATATATGTCTCCAAAATTTTACCCACTTTACACATAATACCATTTACATTATTATCATCTTAAAAAATATAATTTACCAAAATTACGACAATCCAAAACATCATAAGTACCATAAGGCCGATATACCCCAAGAGCAAAAAACCCCCAAAATTTGATATTTCAACATAATTCACCAAATTCCATACTTAGGATCATTTTAATCTATTCATACAAAGACTTAAAAATATATCATCAAACTATGGATTTTATGACAAATCTTAATAAGACATAAAATATAGCAACTATTCATAAAATTACAAAACTCATATAATCATACATTTTACCAAAATGTTGCATGGTTAGTACTTTAAGATGAATCCTAGCATGATTTCTAGCATGAAACATATAAATAAACAAAAAAACAAAAAAAAAACACCACACACACACACACAAATCAAATATATCATAAAAAGCTCTAAACTAGAGATACATATTCATTAACGGAGCTACTTTGGTTTTTGAGCACAGAGACATTCCTATGCTCCTTTTTCTAACTTTTGATTACTAAAATATAGATAAAACAAAAATCCAAAAAAGGAAAAGCCATAGGTTAGAAGAGAATCGAAAAGATTAAAAGAGATGATAATCATCCTTAGAAATTTGAAAATGGAAGATTGAAAAAACTTCACCAATTGATAACATTAGCTCTCTTTCACTTAAAGAAAAACGCTAAAAAGTTGAATTTAAGATTTTAGAAGTAAGAAAATGCAAGTAAAAATGAAAAAGGAGGAAGGAAGAAGGCTCGGTCACAAGGCTGCAAGCCAAGAACAAACTCAAGGAAGAATGTAAAGAAGGAGAGAGCAAAGTTGAAAGTAGAAAGATTTTGCTAAGGGTAGAATGACAAACCAAAATGAAAAAACCCTTAAAGCTATCAAAAAATGGGTAGGAAAGAGAGGAAAATTTCGATAGGGGTTGCTTGCAAGCAAGGTAAGTGATGGGAGTATTTAACATAGGTAAAAGAGAGTAATAGAATCGGCGGAAGCTGATTGAGGTGATTATGATTAGTTTTTTGGTTGAATGAGCAAATACAATGTGAGATATGATCATGAAGTATAGGGAAGTCAGATTTTAAAAAGCCCCATGTCTAAGAAATTCAACAATGCTAGAAAACGTTCTAAGACCATCGGCACTTCGGCCGAAAAGGAATTGCCGATTGTTGAATCCATGGAAGATCAGATCAGCCCTGTTCGGAAACTCAATTTGAACACGCCAGAAGATTCCTCTCGGGGTCTATTAAACGGGGGGAAAAGGAATATTGAATCAAATGTTACAGATACAGATTCATTGATGGGAGTTACTGAACCCTTGCAGATTGATGATCCTATTTCGATTGGGTTAAAATGTGATAATGATGTAGAGAAGGGAGAAAATCTAGTTGTTAACCCTACCGATAGCTGGAAAGATATATTGCTTAAAAATCGAAAGGAGGAGGGGGTTATGAGTCTGAAGTATGCTCCCCCGGTGATTGTGAATGGTGAAGCCAGAGCACAATTAGTTTCAGAGGAAATTGAAGCTGAGGAAAAAAAATGGGCGTATACTATAGTGGGTATGGTTGCTGGATTTCAACCAAATCATCCTCAAATGGTGAAATATGTAAAGGAAAATTGGATGAAAGTGTCTAGTTCTCCTCAAGTGTATTTGCATGATCAGGGGTATTTTTTATTTCGATTTGATAATGAATCTGATTTCCTATCCATCTTACGAACACCTTACTGGAGTTTTGGAGTGAGACCCTTACTCATCAAAAGATGGAACCCAAATGAACCATTTGACAATGCTGAATGGAGGAAAATGCCCCTCTGGATTACTTTGCCTGGTCTCCCTGTGACCCAGTGGTCTACTGATTCACTGAGCCGTATTGGCAGCTGTGTTGGAATTCCATTATGTGCAGATATGGTTACAGCAACTAGAGCACGTGTATCCTATCCTCGATTGCTAGTGGAGGTGGATGTTAGCCTTCCTATTATTGATCATATACACATTGCTCTACCGAATGGCACAGTAAGAAACCAGAAGGTTGATTATGACTGGAGACCAAGGTACTGTCCTAAATGTGATCGGGTGGGACATGATGAGAATGTTCACCTACAGAAACCTCAGACAGGGAGAGGACAACCTACCCAAGGAGTATGGAAAGTTAAAAACACTGATCCACAGCAGATTAACAAACCAGTACCAGATCAGGAGAGGGGTTATGATATTCCTCTGAATGTAACTCCTAGCATACAGAATAGGACATTGGACCCTGCTGCAAGGCCAAAGATTATTCCTCTTAGTAAGGAGCAGGAGCTGTTAAATGTGCTGGACCCTGTGAATACAAATGAACTATTAGAAGTTACTGCAAAGGGGAAAGGCAAAGGGGTGTATATTGAGCCTGGAGGGTTTATTGTACAAAGTGGTAGTGTAACACCCTTTGAACTCAAATGAAGCTTGCTATGTGGAATGTCAGGGGTATTAATAAACTCCTGAAGCAAAGATTGGTTAGTAGATATATACAGTATAATAACCTTGATATTATTTGCCTTTTAGAGACTCGTGTGAAAAAAGAAAATATGAAAGGGGTTTTGCAGAGAATTGGGAATCAGTATAAATTAGTTCATAACTATTCTGCACATTATAATGGTAGAATTTGGATTCTTTGGAGAGACTCAATGCTGAAAATCCAAGTTCTGGGTATTTTTGAACAAGTTATTCATGTTTTTGTTGCTTTAGCTGATGGCAAACAGTTTTATGCTTCTATTGTGTATGCTCAGAATGATAATGTTGCCAGGAGAGCTCTGTGGTCTCAGCTTGTGGCTTTTCATTCCTCACATAAGGGTAGCTTAGTCATTGGTGATTTCAATGTTGTTCTATCAGCTAGGGAGAAGAAGGGTGGGAATTTACACATAGCTGATATGGAAGAATTTGCAGACTACCTATGTACATGTGGATTGGGGGAGCTACGATCCACTGGCCCTCTTTTTACATGGTCAAATCAGCAACAAGGGTTAGCTAGAGTTAGTTGTAGACTGGATAGGGCTCTTGGTGATAAGGAATGGTTTGCCAGATTTAATCATGTGTGGGTTGAAGTGATTGAAGATTGTCTCTCTGATCATTGTAGGCTACAGCTTGTGTGGCAGAATAATGATAGAAGTGGGGTAAAACCTTTTAAGTTTTTTAACTTTTGGACCACTTCTCCTGACTTCTTATAGTGTGTTGCTAATGTTTGGCAACAACCTGTTCAGGGATCCAAACAATTTTGTTTGGTTATTAAGCTCAAAAGGTTAAAACAGGCTCTAAAACAATTTAATTTAGAGCACTTTGGTAATTTGAGCAGAAAAATGGAGCAAGCTAAATCTGATTGGTTGCAGTGTAAGCACAATCTTCAGGCCAATCCTGGAGATACTGAATTGGAGATGCAAGAGGGTCTTCTAAGGAAGAGATGGTGGAAGCAAGCAAAAATGGAAGAACATTTCCTTCAGCAAAAAGCAAGAATCCAGTACATAAAATTGGGGTATGGTAACAATAGTTTTTTCCATGCAAAAATTAATGAGAGAAGAAGATACAATGCTATATATACTCTGTATGATGCAAATGGAAGAAAGCTCACTTCTCAGATTGATATTAGCACAGAAATCCAAAACTTCTATGCTCAGCTGCTTGGCTCTTCTTCAAACATATTAGAGGTGGTTCATCCTGAAATTGTAAGCAATGGCCCTACACTTCACAGTGCTCACAGAGAACATCTGATTAGACCAGTTTCTGAAGATGAGATAAAGGAGGCTGTTTTTAGTATGGGAAACACAAAGGCTCCTGGACCTGATGGCTTTAATGCCCATTTCTATAAGTCAGCTTGGCTTATTGTGGGGAAAGATGTTATGGATGCTGTTAGACATTTTTGGGAGACTGGTTTTCTTTTAAAAACTTTGAACAACACTTCATTGCATTTAATTCCAAAAAATTTTGAAGCTCGAACTGTGGCAGATTATAGACCCATTTCATGTTGCAATGTTGCTTATAAAATCATCTCCAAGATACTCACTACCAGAATGCAGAAGATTTTGCCAGACATTGTACACAGCTCACAGAATGCTTTTGTGGAAGGGAGATGGTTAGGTGAAAGTGTTCTGCTGGCTCAAGAGCTTCTAAGAAAGTATGGAAGGAAGGATATTAGCCCCCGTATGATGCTAAAGTTTGATCTAAAGAAGGATTATGATACTGTGGAATGGAGTTTCATTAAGCATTTAATGGAAGGTATGGGGTTTCCTAGTCACTTTATACACCTGATCATGCAATGCATTTCAACAACACAATTCTCCATTTGTTTGAATGGTACTTTATGCAAACCATTTAAGGGTGGTAGGGGTTTAAGACAAGGTGACCCTTTGTCCCCATATCTGTTTGTTTTAACCATGGAATATCTCCATCGGTTGTTGAAAACTTTGTGGGATGAAAACAATTTCAGAGGACATCCAGAATGCAAGACCACAAGGATCATTAATATCAGTTTTGCAGATGATTTACTTATTTTTTGTAAAGGGCATGTTATATCAGCTGAGTTGATTCAGGACAAGCTGAAGATCTTTCACCTCACATCTGGTCTCCAAGCAAACCCTGCAAAGAGTAGTGCATTTTTTGGAGGGGTTAATGAAGTTGATAAAAGACTGATTTTACAGAAGTTAAATTTTAAAGAGGGCACTTTTCCATGCAGATATCTGGGTATTCCTCTTAATCCTGTCTCCCTCTCTGTCAGCCAATATCAACCTCTCATTGATAAAATTATGCATAAACTGAAATCCTGGACTGTGAAATATCTCAGCTTTGCTGGGAAGTTGCAGCTACTTCAGTCTGTTATTTTTGGTATTGAAAATTTTTGGATGCAAATGTTTGTTCTGCCAAAGGCTGTCATTCATCAACTAGACAGTCTGTGTAGATGTTTTCTGTGGAATAATATGGATCCACAAAAGAGAAGAGCACCTGTTGCTTGGTTGAAAGTTTGAATGCCTAAACAAGAAGGAGGGCTGGGCTTGAGACAATTGGTCCACTGGAATTCAGCATGTATTGCAAAATTCTTGTGGAAGCTTATTGAAGGAAAAGAAAGTCTATGGGTCAAATGGATTCATGAGAGGTACATCAAAGGGAGGGATATTTGGCAGCTGGAAGAGAAACCGGAGTTTTCTTGGAATATTAACTGCTAAGGGTAAGAAATCAGATTAGAACTTGTTATGCCAACTGCTGTCATTCTGGTAAACTAAGGTCTAATCTAGTGTATCAGCATCTTAGAACCCCAGGCCTGCCAGTTGAATGGAGTGATTTTGTTTGGAAGCATAGAGGGTTGGAGAAACATAAATTTATTGCCTGGATTATGTGTCATTCTGCTTTGCCTGTTAAATCCAAACTGTATCAATGGGGGGTAACCATTGATAATGTGTGTGAAGTCTGCAGAGAAGAAGAAGAGGATATAGATCACTTATTTACTCAATGTCCAGGTGCTCGAGTCCTTTGGATTTCTATCCTGAAGTGGCTGAATATACAGGGGGACTTCAACAACTGGCAGAGCTGTTTTCAATGGTTGATGAAGAAGACTAAGGGAAAAGGCAAGAAAGTGGTGTGGAGAGCTATCTTCAATGCATTACTATATCATATCTGGATTAATAGGAATTTGGTTGTTTTCCAGATGCTACAAAGGAATCCGAAGACCATTATTAGACAAATCATTGCTGAGATTTTTGTTTGCTTTGGTGACACTCCAAATGTGCATATAAAAAAATATCTAGAGAGACTTGATAGATGGATGGAATAGGTTGATAAGGGGAATGCCCCTGTGAGGTTGTATTTTTTGACAATCTGTTCTTCATTTCTCTATTTGGTAATAAAATTTTATTAATTACCAAAAAAAAAACAATGCTAGAAAATGGTTTTAGTAGAGTAGAAAGTCTAATAATTGGTTAAAATGGGAAAATAATTAAATAATTCCCAATTTTTTTTGAAATTTAGGGAAAGGTGAGGAAATAATTTAGGATCCCATATATATATTGGGCATAGGAATTGATTTGAGGTAAAATAAAAATAAGAAAATTCAAAATGATGAAAATTCACCTAACTCCAGTTGATGGCCTAGGCCCCTAGGCAAAAGGATTTGGAATGTTGATGGCCAATCGATCAAAGGTATCGCCCGGTTGACCACTGGTTGGTTGAATCAAAACTAGAGTTTTGAAATACAGGAAGGTAAAATGATATTTTGAAAGGTATATGTAAAGTATACAAATAAGGTTTAAGATTTAGAGAAGTAATTAGGATTCTAATCACCTAATAATTAGAATTACAAAAAATCAGAGCATTAAACATTTAGATCAAGGGACTACTTGTAATATAACCGATCATTTTTCTATCCCCCCACTGATGGGAGAAAGATAGTTAGCCTTATTGATACTCTCACATATAAGGTAGAACACGTTTGGGTCGCTGGTAAACCTCTAATATTTAAGTATGCATACCCCCTATAAGCCAGTAGATTGATCAACTAGAGTAGATTAGGACCATGTGCTTCCATTATGAACAAGCAATCATTTTAATAATCAAATTATTTCAACACTTGAAATCATTTTGTTCATGTCTCATGTGATCTTTTACTTTAAGTAGTAGTATTTATTTATTTATTAACCAACACTTAATACATAAAAGTACATCACTTGATTTACTTAATGTTATCAGACTTCCACTTTGTTGCCATTGATTTACCCTGAGAAAAATACTTATGATGATCCCCAATTATTATTAATTTATTTCAATAATCGATAACATCTAAAACTTTGAGTGTATCACTAATAATAACTTGAACATGTTACAAGAGTAAAATCAAGACATAAGAATAATTATTAAATGCATAAATGAATCTTTCACAAGGTAAAATACCATACTGTGCTTATAAACCCTAATTTTATAAACACACAAAAACTTCAACTATAATATTTTCCATCTCACCAAAGTTAGCACATTAACTTAAAATATTATTAAAAACATCATATCCAAAAATTATAACTTAATTTAAAATTTTCACACAAAAAGTCATATGTTACCCTTTTAGTTATTATTTCCAAATTAAGTATTTTCTCATAAAATTATACCTTATGCTACTCATAATTTATCAAGGTAATTATCAAATCATAATCTTCATATTTTTGCCCAAATATTACTTTCTACAACACCCTAATTTCTATATTTGACAAAAAAAATATGTCCTTACTTCAGCTAAATATCTCCAATTTTATTATGTATATAACTTAAGTTATTCTTATCCAAAACTTAATATATTATTTATCAAATTTATTATAATAACCTTAAGGAACACGATGACATATTTATGTTCTTCAAAAAAAATAATACAAAAGGAACATATTACCCCAATAATCAAATCTCCCACATAATTTATATAATTCTATAAGTCTCCAAATTTTACCCACAATATCATTTACATAATTTTGATCCTAAAAATATAATTTTCCAAAATAAAACAATCCTTAACATTATAAACACCATATGTGTAACACCCCAAAATTCACTACTTTTTTTTTAAAGCGGAAGTAATTAAATTAAAACCCAGACCGGTTCTCTCCGAACGTTTCAGTACCAAGTGCTAAGGTTAAGAAAATATTTACATTAAACTCAAACCAACAGTTCATAAAAGAACTGGAAAGATCATACATTAAAAATCAGAGTACGCGTAAAAGAATTATAATTCATATCCAAAAGAAAATAAGCTTACACCCGATAAAATGTTCATTTTAAATACCCAATTCCGGTAATGAATCAAAAAGGGTAAATTCGATACATAATAAATAATTGAAGTAGATAAAATAATAAGAAGAGATAATACGACCACAACACTCCCGAACTTTGAGCCAACCACAAGCTCAACACTCAGCTTCGACTGATGTCTCACCCACCTGCACAAAATCAGAAGGGCAAACTACTCGTGGGAATGAGCAGCACCCATGAAAAGGGTGATCAGTATGCTACGTACTGAGCAAGGTAACTGAGCATTAAGGCCAATACATAAGCACATAAAATCATATAAATAGTGCAGAAGAAATAAAAGAGCATAATCACCAACATGATATCATAATTGCATACGACCATTCAGGTAAAAGTACAAAGGCCTATATATAATCCGATTCAATTACTTAATTAATCATTGATCAGAAGTCAATTCATACCATACTTTTTATCAAATCCACATGAGTATAGAGACCCCACTATTATAGCCAGTAGACCAGAAACACATAGGACATCATGCCCTAACCACTATTATTTGTCGGTGGATCGGTCTCTAGGATACCGTAGTACCTGACCACTATTATTCACCAATGGACCGGTCTGGCCCCTACTCGCATGGTGTTCCACTACAAGTAATTAGTGTCTTTCCCATGTCTTGGCACAAATATGTTTGGTTATGTTGAGCACGGAATCCCACACTATAATAGTCGGTGGACCGGAAATGCACAAGTACAAAGCCTAGCCACTATTATAGGCGGTGGATCCGTCGCGAGGATAACATACTCTACCACTATTATACACCGGTGGATCAGTCTGGGCCCGGCTCAACATCTTCCACTTTACGTGATTAATGTTTTAAGTATCTTATTCAAAATCTTTCACCCTGAAAATGCATGAATCATTCCCTTTACACTTCACACATCACAAATCATAAAATTCCACCATCATAATTACACTTTAATCAACAAATGCATATGACACCACCATCCCAAATCAACTTTCCATACATAAATTTCACTCCCATGCAGACTTTACACACCCCATGCAACCTTTCAAATTTTTTATGCAGAACCCTAAGTCCATCCATACGAAACCCTAAATTCTTTCATGCAACTCCCAATATTCCGTCATTCAAAACCCTAGATTCAATCCACACAAAACCAAAGAGTCATCCATACCAAACCCTAGATTCGAACCATATAAAACTAAAGATTCATTCATACCAAACCATAGATTTGAACCATATAAAACCAAAGATTCATCCATACCAAACCCTAAATTCAACCCATACAAAACCAAAGATTCATACATACCAAACCCTAAATTCGAACCATATAAAACCAAAGATTCATCCATACCAAACCCTAAATTCGAACCATATAAAACCAAAGATTCATCCATACCAAACCCTAAATTCGAACCATATAAAACTAAAGATTCATCCTTACCAAACCCTAAATTCAAACCATATAAAACCAGAGATTCATCCATACAAAACCCTAAATTCAATGCACACAAAAACCAAAGATTCATCCATACCAAACCCTAGATTCAAACCATATAAAATCAAAGATTCATCCATATAACACCATATATTAGATTCTCCCATACGAAACCATAAGTTAGATTCTCCCATATAACACCATAGATTACATTATCCCATACAAAACCATAGATTAGATTCTCCCATACAAAACCATATATTAGATTTTCCCATATAAAATCATAAATTAGATTCTCCCATATAAAACTATAAATTTGATTCTCCCATACAAAATCATAAAATAAATTCTTCCACACGAAACCCTAAATTCCCTATTTTATTCCTCCACTCATAGATCATTAAAATACTTAGGTCAACTCACATCCTTTGGTCAACTTCTTTCCCCATCATCCTTTTTCATCCTTTCCTCCACACAAACCACATCAACACCCTCACATGCATGTCTTACAGGGTCACAACACATATCATCACATATACATAATACACTTGCCATATAACAACACAAAAACATACTTGAACTCCACGTCATATCATATATGCAATAATTACAATAATAACATAGGATGTATAATATACAAGGAATTTAATGCACATCAACACACAATAGGCCTTAGTAATAACCCCTTACCTAAAACGACACCGGTCTTGGAGCACGCTCCTACGCCTCTTTAGAGCTTTGATAAAATAATAACATATTAATAAAAATAACATTAACAAATTTCTAACTTTACTAAAGATATAAGAAATAATAGAAATATTATAAAAGTTGATAATATAGGGTTAAAGACTTTACCCTAATAATAATAATCATAATAAAATAATAGCAAAGATATAAAAATAATATAAATAAGAATAATTATATTAGTAATAATAATAATAAGGACACTATTCAAAAACAAAGTAAAATAAAGGTTTCGGCCCCTTTACCAAAATAATAATAATAATAAAAACAACAACAACAACAACAACAACAACAACAACACTAATAATAGTAATAATAATAATAACAATAACAATAATAATAATAATAATAGCAAAACTAATAGTAAAGTAGTTGTAATAGTAATAATGAAATAAAAATAATAGTAATTCGAAATAGTAATAATAAAAATAATAATTATAATAATAAACACATATTAATAATAATAATAGTAATAATAGAAACAATAAGAATAATAATAATAAAATCAAAATAAAAAATGTAATAGGGCTTCAGCCCTCAATAGAAATAATAATCAAAACATTAATACTAATAATAATAATAATACATATTAAAAATAGAAATAATAATAATAGTATTTATATTCAAATAAATGAAATAAAATAAATTAAGGCTTATAAAAATAGGGAGAAGGGTTTAAAGGGTCTAGGGTTCAACCTTAAGCTGGTGGGGATAGGCGGCACCAGCGGTGATGCACGGCGGCGGCGGCGGTGGCAGGAAAAAGGGAAGAAAAGAGGAAAAGTTAAAGGCTGGGAACAAAATAGGGAGAATGAAGGTGAGGGTTGGGGTGTTTGAGATTGTCTAGAGGGAGAGGAACAAAATGAAGGTGGCGACGCAGCCAAAGGTAGCGGCAGTGGTGGTCGAATGGAGGAGAAGAAGAGAAAGAGAGGAGGAGTGGGAGAAAGAGGAAAAGAGAGGTAGGGGAAGGTAGAGGAGGGTATGCAACACAATTTGGGAGGTGAAAGGAGCGGCGCCAGTGGCAGAAGAGGTGGCTAAGGGCGGCGCAAAGGGTGGCAGAGATAGAAAATAGGTTAGTCGAGGGGGCTACTTTGCACAACCGGGGTGGCTTGTGCAGGAAGAATCAAAGGATATGAGAGGCGTAGTTAGTTAGAGGGCATCACAAGAATGAATTGGGTGGAAATATGTGGCAGCAAAGTTGGCCGGAGGGGAAGAAAACAACGTCTAAAGGGGCGGCGGTGGTAAGGTCGGGGAATTCTGGGTAAACAACCAAAGCTCAATACAGAGCTCAAACCGAGGGTATTTATAGGCTTTAGAAGAGAGGTTAGGATTTTGTGGGTTGGCTACAGGGGTAAGACAGGTAGGTTTAGGGTTACCGGCGGTGAGGTTAGCCGGTGGCAGTCAAAACGGGCAAGGATATGCGCAGGAAGAAGGGGGAAACTACGCGGGAAAAGGGGAGATGTAGGTTGGGTGACGGGGTCGACGGATCAGTAGGAAAAATAAGGAGAGAAAAGGTCGGTCAAAGGGGCGAGATCGGCGGTGGATTTCTCGGACGGGCAGCGGCGATGTTGCAGGTCGAACGGTGGGGATGACAGGTGCGAAGGAAGAAGAAGAAGAAAGGTGGGGAACCAAGTGGTTTGGGGAAGAACGAAAGAAAAGAAAAGAGAGGCAGCCCGGGCCGATCGGGCACGAGGGTTAAGTTAATTAAATAAAATGACGCATTTTGGGGAAATAAAGGAGGAGGAGCGACGTTTCAGAGTGCGCCGCGCTAAAGGAGAAACGGACGGACGGTTTGGGCCACGAGAAAGGAAAGAAAAGGAAAGAAAGGCTTGGGCCACTGAGCTGGTCCAAGTCGGGGGAGAGTAAGGAAGAAAAGAGAAGAAAAGAGAAGAAAAGAAAGAAAAAGAAAGAAAAAGAAAGAAAAAGAGAGAAAAAGGAAGAAAGAAAAGCAAAAAGGAAAAAGAGAAAAAGGAAAAATAATGGGTTAGGTTAATTAAATTAAATAGAATATTTGGGATATTTAAAAATAATAATAATTAAATAAAATAATATTTAAATCCCTTTTTAGGCTAATTTAGGGTTTTAAAAGATTTTTCATAAATTTCATTTTAATTAGCAAAACACCCTAATTTTATTCAATTAAATTATTTATAAAATAACTATTAATTTGAAACTATTTTCTCCTTCTTATTTTAAATAAAATAATTTATTTAATTAATCTCCAAAATAAAATCCACAATTAGCTAAAATGCCAAAACTTTTCTAGTAAAAATTATTTATTATTTTCTTCTTGAATAACCCCAAATAATTCCCTTTTATTTTAATAAAAATAATTTATTTAATTAATTTTCATAATAAAACCTCATTTAAATTTAATTTTTAAAATTAGAAAATTTTGGAGTATTTCAATATAGATAAGATTTTCCAAAATAAAAAACCCCAAAATTTTGAGATTTTAACATAATACACAAATTATCATAATTATACATGTTTTAATATATTATTCCTAAGGCTTAACAATATAACATAATATACCATCATACTTAGGGTCTTATGGCAAAGCCTTGCACTTCACGAAACATAACAACTTCTCATAAAACCACAAAACTTATAAAACCATGTATTTTACCAATTAATACATGGGTATGAATTTATAATAAAGTATGTCATGATTTATAACGTGAAACATGATAATATGGAAATTTATAAAATTAACATAGAGTCATAAAAATTCCTAAACTAGAGACATGTATTCTTACCAAAGGCTACACTGGTCTCTACACAAAAATACTCCTAATAACCTCCTTTCACACTTTGATCACCTAAAAGAAAAAAAATACAAGAATTAGATAAGGAGAGAATAGAAAAGGTGTAACACCCCAAAATTCACTACTTTTCTTTTTTGAAAAGTGGAAGCAATTAAAATAGAAATACTTAAAACCTGTGAATTCTGGGAATGTTACTGCCACACTTAGTACCAGACCGGTTCTCTCAAACCGTTCTAGTACCAAGTGCTAAGGCTAAAGAAAAGATTTACGTTAATTCAAATTAACAATTCATAAAAGGATTCGAAATATCATACAAAAAAATCAGAGTAGGAGAAGTTAAGAGTTAATTACAATACCCATGAAGTTTTAAATAACACTTGTAACTTCCAAATAGAAATACATTTAAACAAGATAAAACACGATGGTTCAAATTCCGGATTGCCTACTCACTCAAGTCAGGCCTGCCACCCCAAAACAGTCTCTGATCTTAAACCTGCACAAGAAGTCTGCTCCCCACCATCAGTGGATCATCACATGACCCATCAACCAAGGTAGTATCAGTACGGGTCTAGTACTGAGTAAGGTGACTTGATCACTAAGGCCAACACATAAATACATAAATCATGTATGGGAATAAAAGAACATAAAGATCAACATGATCACATAATAACGAACAATCATTCGGATAGATACATAAAAGCCCAATCATAGTCTGGATTAATTATTTAATTAATCTTTTATCCTAAGTCAATACGCACCATGCCTTTTATCAAATCCATGTAAATACAGGAACACCCCACTATTATTGCCGGTGGTCCGGTCACTTGCGGGACAAAGTCCACACCACTATTATTCGCCGGTGGATCGGACACTTGCGGGACACAGTCCACACCACTATTCCTGACCGGTGGATCGGTCTGGTTCCTGCTCACATAGTGTTCCACTTTAAGTAATTAGTATCTTTTAAGCATTTGTAACTCTGGTTTGTTTTTATTGAGCTCGAGTCACCCCACTATTATTTCCGGTGGGCCGGAAACGCACAGGTACAAAGCCTGACCACTATTTATTACCAGTGGATCGGTTACACATAGGACATCATGTCCTAACCACTATTTCTGACCGGTGGATCGGTCTGGACCCGGCTCAATAATCTTCCACTTTAAATGATTAATATCTTAAGTATCTTATTCAGAGGCTTTCATTCTGGATATACTCAAATCATTCTCTTTATGCATCACACATCATAGATCATAAAATTCCACAATCATAATTACACTTACTCGCCACATACACATGATAACACCAAAAACCCTAATCAGCCACCATAGACCTCAATTAACCACAACAAACCATAATTTAGTCTCCTTCGTACCCTTATTTTGCTCCACGTGCTATTTTTCATCCCAAGTGATCAAACACCCAAACAACACTTACATTACGTTCCTTACATCCCAAATTAACTTTTCACATGTAAATTTTATACCCATGCAAACATTAATCTTCCCATGCAAACCTTTGAACCTTTTTCATGCAGACCCTAAAATTCCACGTGAAACCCTAAATTCAATCATGCAAACCCTAATACCACTATACAACCATCAATGTCACCATATAACTCCTAATACCACAATACAACTATAATTACCACCATACAAACCTTAATATCATCATACAAACCCTAATACTAACATACATCCATTAATACCACTAGGTAAACCCAAGATTCCGTCATACAATGCCCTAACTTCCATCCATACCAACCAAATATTCATCCTTACCAAACCCTAGATTCAAATCACATAAAACCGAAGATTCAAATCATTTAAAACCCAAAGATTTGTCCACATAATACAATTGATTAGATTCTCCCCTTTCATAACCACAAATTAGATTCCCCTATACAAAACCATAAGTTAGATTCTCCCACATAAACTCATAAATTAGAATCTCTCAAGCAAAACCATAAATTGGATTCCCCCAAACAAATCATAAATTAGATTCTCCCAATCAAATCATAAATTAGATTCTCCTATATAATATCATAAATTACATTCTCCCAAATAACGTCATAAACTAGATTCTCCCAAACAAACCATAAATTCGATTCTCCCATATAACATCATAAGTTAGATTCTCCCAATTATCATCATAAATTAAATTCTCCCAAATAAAACCATATATTATATTCTCCGCATAAAATCATAAATTATACTCCTCCACATAAAACCATAAATTAGATTATTACTTATAAAACCATAAAATTAGGTCAACTCACTTCGCTTAGTTAACTTCTTTCCCCATCCCCCTTTTCATCCTTTCTCCCATATAAACCACATCGACATCCTCACATACACAACACATATCATCATACATAAATAATACACATGCCATGCACAACATACTTCAACTCCAAGTCATACTACATATAAAATATTTAATAATAATAAACACTACATACATAACATGCGAAATACATAAGCACATAAAAGGCCTTAGCACTACTTACCTAAAACGACACCGGTTTTGGAGTACGCTCCTACGCCTCCTTAAGGTTTTGACCAAATAACAACTTACTAATACAAATAACATTAATAAAATTATAACTTTGCTAAAGATATAGAAATAACAGAAATATTATAAATGTTGATAATATAGGGTTAAATACTTTACCCTAATAATAATAATGATACTAAAATAATATAAATGAGAATATAAATAATAATATTAATAGTAACAATAATAATAACAATAAAAAGGGCATTATTCAAAAATAAGGTGAAATAAATGCTTCGGCCCCTTTTCCAAGATAATACTAATAATAAAATAAATAATCAAATTTAGTAGTAATAATAATAATAATAATGAAAAATTTAGTAGTAGTAGTAGTAGTAATAATATATATATATATATATATATACTTATAATATAAAAGGAAATAGTGCTAAAAATGATAATATATTAGTAATAATGTTAAAAATGCTAATAATAGTAGTAAAAGGTAAAAGCTGCAAGGCTTAATTAAAATTTTAGGTTTCTACGCCTCCTGAAATAATTACACTATTAAATAATTAATTACACTAATAATAATAATATTAATTATATTATTATTAATAATAGTAAACATGTACTAATTCTATTAAATAAATAAAATTCGAGAATAATAGTTTTTATAACTCAAGAATACTCCCAAACCTATAAAGAAGATTTAACCATTAGATTACAATTGATAAACATAATAATAATAATTATAATAATAATAATTATAGTTGAATTAGCACTAAAATTTAGGCTAAAAATAGAATAATTATCAATAATTCAAAATTAAGTGTTTAAAAGGTTAAGGGTATCACCTTGAGTTGGAGGGTGTAGATGGAACCGGCGGTGGTTCCCGGAGGTGGCCGGAAAATGGATCTAAGAGAGGTAAAAATGAAGAACAAGAGGGAAAAGGAAATGAGAAAAATAAAATAAGCTTATGGTTCGGTGGAGGAGACTTAGAAGAAGATATTGGGTGGTTTATAGGGTGGCAGAAGTGGCGTATGTGGCGGCAGACGGTGGTTTAAGGTTTCAAGGTAAAAATTCTGGCGAGATGAGCAGCAAACTTTGCATGGTTATGGCAGATCATTCAAGAAGAATCGAAAGACTTGAAGGGTTTAGTTAGCTAGAGGGAATTTCAAGGAAGAAATTGGGATGCGCAGGTGGTGTTGAAGTTGGCTATCGGCGGCGGAATACGCGTCTGAAGTGACGGTGGCGAGCGGTTCTTACTTAGGGTTTCGAGAGTTAAGAAGTTTCAAAATCATCCACGACTGGGCTATTTATAGACTTTAGATGGGTTATTAGGGTTTTGGAGGTCAGAAGGATGGGTTTGGGTGATAGGGTTTGGGTGGCCGGCGTCAGAAATCGGCCGGCGATTGCTTGGGTTGGGTTGAAGGTTCGCGAAGCCAGAGAGAGAGAATGAGCGAGAGTTAAGGATAATTGATTATTCCAAGCTAATGTGCGAGTCGAGAGGAAGAAAAATAGGGGTGAATCGGCCGGTCAGAGTCCTCGTAGCAGGCGCCGCCATTTCGGGGGTGGGAGTTGCAGCAGCGTCGACGGAGGAGAGGGGAGGAAGAAGGAAGGAGGAGGGACTGGTCCGGTTCGCGGGGAAGAAAGAAAGAAAAAGGGAGGGAGACCGGGCGTGTAACACCCCCAAATTTACTACTGAAAAATTTCGTTTAAAATCAAAAAGTTTAGCGGAAGCGAAAGAATTAAAACCATAAACTTGGGGGTATTACCGCCACACTTAGTACCAGACTGGTTCGCTCCTACCGTTCCGATACTAAGTGCTAAGGCTAAAATAAACAATCATTAAGTAAGAATCATCAAAACATAGGTCCATAGTTAACATAGACCATTCACAAAAACCACGAGTCAACAACAGTTAAAATATCGTTAAGATTGCAACTTAAGAGTACGGTTTCAAAACAAGAAGTGTAGTACAAAATATAGCTAAATAAAATAGATCCCAATGGACCAAAATCCGGATCGCCTACTCACTCAAGTCAAGCCTTCCACCCCAAACTAGTAATCGGTCAGACCTGCATAGGAGGTCTGCTCCCCACCATTGGTGGATCATCACAAGACCCATTCAATCAAGGTAGTATCAGTACGGGTCCAATACTGAGTAAGGGCGCTGGTACGCTAAGGCCAAACATACAATCATACCACATAACACACATAGCACAATCATATAGACAACATGTGATAACCCGCAAGATAAGGTCTGAATACTTTTCTGGTGACTTATTCTTTATTCTCATTAATGATAATAAGTCCATTTCACACATTCCTCAATAATCCATGTGAGCACGGGGACCCCACTATTATAGCCGGTGGACCGGAAATAAAAACACAAGGCAGGACGCCTCTGACCACTATTCTTACCGATGGACCAGACTGGCCCCGCTTCACATGGTGTTCCACTGTAAGTACTTAGTATTTTTCCCGTGGTTTAACTTATTTACTTTGGGTTTATTGAGCCGAGGCCCCCACTATTATAACCGGTGGACCGAAAATAAACACACAGGGCAGAACGCCTCTGACCACTATTATAGCCGGTGGATTGGAACGAAACGCACAGGGCAGAATGCCTCTGACCACTATTATAGCCGGTGGACCGGAATGAAACGCACAGGGCAGAACGCCTCTGACCACTATTATAGTCGGTGGACCGGAACGAAACACACAAGGCAGAACACCTCTGACCACTATTCTAACCGGTGGATCGGACTGGGCTCGGCTCAACAGTCTTTCGCTTTACGTTATTAGTGTCTTATCCGTGTATTATTGAATCACACAACACCCTTGACATGCATGCGATTAATACCCTACTACTTTCCCCTCCAAAGGGACCGTCCCATATTTTGAGACCCGTACCTCTTCTCGCACCCGGCATCCATCCCCCGTAGACTTAGGCAAGGTAGCATATAGTAAGACACAAACTCCAAGGATATAGGCCATCCCAACACATATGATATCGTCTCCGCATGTCCTCATCCCTCTAGGGTTCCTCCTCGGAGGCCCTAATCGGACCTATGTGGCCCAACTCTTTCTTACTTACCCAAACGTTACTTTGTTCTCTATCTCTCACCTCATTTTTATTAGGAAATTTCCCAAATGTAATACTTTATCTCCCTAGTTTACATGTGACCGACAGACCCCAGTTGACCATCCAAGACCCTAGTTGACCAGGCCAAACCCTAGCACTTTACTTCCTCAACAAGTAACCTCCCTCTTTCACCCCAAAACCTCTTCTCTCATTTAGAAACCCATACTCATCCTTTATATAAGTGAATTCTCACTCTCAACCCCATACTCCATCCTTCCTTGATCATTTTTACCCTTGTACCCTTCAAATTCCTCATTTTCTCTCAAAACCCTAATTGGGTCCCTTAGACACCCTTACATCAACCCACGTAGAATTTTGCATCCAAGTCTCCAATGGACCCATAACTTTGACATTATCTTATTTACTTCCTAAATCAACTTTCCTCACGTAAGATTCATCTCCATGCAGACTTTAAATACTCCATGCAGACTCCCCAACACACTTACTCGCAAAACCCTAATCAGGTCTCTTATGCACCAACTCACGTACTATTTTTATACCAAGTCTCCAATCACTCTAAGACTCTCCAAAACTCTTACTTACAACCCAAATCAACTTTTCCCATGTAAGGATCACGCTCATGCAAGATCTAGTTCCCCCCATACAAACTTCCCAAACGTCCACTTTCCCGTGTTCTTTTATTATCATTTCATGCTACCAAGACCCTAGCATACATGTCCTAAAGGGCCATAACAAGTCACATCATCAACATCAAATATCAACATAGAACATGTCATACTCATATAATGTAAGGCACACACATCATACCTCATTATCCATGTTGTGCTACACAAAACGGGTTATTCATAACACATGCATAATACACATTATCATGGTATACTCATCATTCATCAACACATTATATTACACATAGCACAAGGCCATAGCTTCGTCCTTACCTAGGTAGACACCGGGCTTGGAGTATGCTCCTCTAGCTCTTTAGGGCTCGGATCGGGGTCACCTATGAAAAGGGAAAAAATGCTAAGTATTAGTTTCCCTTATAAATACTATCAACCCTTATTCTAGTTTAGGATTAGGGTTCTTATCCTTAATAGGGGTGTTATACAAAACTAGGGTTTTTACTCTAAAATTATTATGCTAAGCATTACCAATCGATATATCTTTATCTTCAATACTTATAGTTACACTTATATTATTAGACCCGTTAGTTCCATTCTTATAATACCAGTGATCGCTAGTCATAGTAAAATAGTGATAATAATAATAATAATAATAATAATAATAATAATAATAGTGACACTTATGTTTCAAGTAATAGAACCCTAGCATTTTTAAGATTAAGTCTAATAATGGTGTTAGGTATAGCAAAACAATATTAATATAAGTACAATACCCACATAAGGTTGGATTAAGTAGTAATAACACTAATAGTGGTAATAACCATAATGATAGTAGTAATAATAATAATAATTCCAACACTAATGGTTAAGTATGATGAAAGCTAGGGTTTTGGAGGGATGATGGCCTTGTAAGAAAATAACACATTTATGATAGAGAAATTACTAATGACAATAATAATAGTAATGACGATAATAGTAATAATACTAATAACAAAATAATAATAATGTTAATAATAAAGATGATGACATTAACTCTAAGTTAAGTATAATAGGGGTTAGGGTTGGAAGGGGTGATAGTATGATAAAATTAAGGATAATAAAGGATAATAATAAAAATGGTATTAATTAATAATAATAATAATAATAATAATAATGATAATAAGTATAATAATACTAAGGATACTAAAAATAATTAACACTTGAACAGCAAGGATTTAAGGGTTGGGGGAGTTTAGAGGGCCACCTAGGGTGCTGGTGGCACAGGTGGCGGTGCACGACACACGGTGGCGGCGGCGGCGGCGGTGATGGGGGGAGAAGGAAGGTGGAGAAGTGGTGGAGGGGGGAGGAAGGAAAAGGAGGGGTTGGCAGGGGAGACAGAGGGTTTAGGGAGGTTGGGGAAGCTCCCTTGGTGGTTTTGGGAGGTAGAGGGGGTGCTGGAAGTGGCGGCACGGCGGTGGGCGGCGGTGAGAAGGGCGGCGGAGTTCGAGGCTGGCTTGGTCGGGAAGGGTACTTTGCACGCCTGGGGCGGCGTGTGCAGAGCGAACTGAGGGGTGAGGGATGCCTGGGTCGGTGGAGGATGATGCGAGGAAGGGTTTCGGGGGTGGATCGGGTGGTGGCGATGGGCGGCGGCGCAAGGTGATTTCTAGGCTTTTGGTTTCGAAAACCCCTGAAGTTGGATCCTTGGGGGGTATTTATAGGCTCGAAATGGGGGAGAATCGAGAGAGGGATAGGGGGAGACAGGTCAGGTAGCACGCCGGCCGGCAGTGGCAGGCCGACACGGGTCTGCCATCGTAGACGTGCTGGTTGGTCGGGAAAGAGAAAGGGGCAGGAGCAGGCCTGGTAGTGGTGTTGGGGGTATCGGCCTGTCGGGGGAGGGTGGTTGGAAAGTTAGGAAGGGGGCGGCGTGCAGGCGGCGCAGGTAGGTGGTCGGCGCAGAGGTTGCAGGCTTCGACGGTGCAGAACAGCGCAGATGCGCAGGGAAGACGAAGGAAAAGGAAAGAGGGTGGACCGGTCGATCTAGGGGAAGGAAAAGAAAAGGGATAGGGGAACTGGCTGGGCGGTTCGGGCGACACGAGGAGATGGGCAGGCTTGGCACGCGAGACGGAAGGGGGAAGAAAACTGATCAGGGCCGATGGGCTGGCCCAGTCGGGGGATATGGGGAAGAGAAAGGGAGAAGGAGAGGGGGTAAGAGAGAAAAAGAGAAAAGGAAAATAAGGGAGAAAAAGGGATTAAGGAAAATAATTAGGGAAGAAAATAATTAAAATGAATTATGGGGGGAGTTATAGTATTTTTGGTATATAATTAAAATTTTAGTAATTTATCTTAATATATCTTATTATATTAGTTTAAAAATGTAGCTTTTAGAAAAATATTGGTTTGAACCTTATTTAAATAAAATGAGTATGATAAAATAGCAATTTGTTTATTTTAATTTATTAAACACTCACACCTAATTTAGTATACTTAAAACCCACAAAAATACTTAATTATAAATTTCTTCTTGATTTTCCCTAATTAATTCAATTTAAAAATAATTTATTTAAATAATTCTTATAATAAATATCCTTTAAATGTAGTTTATAAAATTAGAAATTTTCGGGGCATTTCAAAAGGTTATAAGATAAGATAAAATTTTTAAAAAGTGAGAATAACCCTTGGGAATTTATAAAATGGGGCTTGAGACAAAGTTTGGGAAACCTTTACCAATCTATAATCTTAACTCTCTTTTGCCAAAAAAAGCAAAAAAATAGTTAAAATTAAGGTTTTTGAAGTAATAATATGTAATAAAAATGGATAAGGAGAGAGAAAATAAGGGCTTGGCCACAAGGCTAAAGCCAAGAACAACACTAGTTAGAGGAGAGAGAAACATTAAGTGTATAAAATTAGCAAAGTGTAATAACGATCAACCAAGGGAAAGGACCCCCTTTTATGGTTTTAGACTAAGAAAGAGAGAGGTAAAATAAGATGGGAGGGTTAATTTCAAGCAAGAGGAGTGGTGGGAATGATTAGCATAAGTGAGAGAGTGTAACCAAGTTAGTGGAAGGTGATTATGGTTAGATTTTTTTGTTTAATGAGTAAGGATTACATGGGATTTGATCATGGGGTGTATGAGGGTTAAATTTCAAATCCTTCGTAACCAAAAAAATTATCAATGATTAAAATATTTAAGGTAAAGTAGAAAGTCTAATAAATGTTTTAATATGGGGAGAATAATTAAATAATTCCCAAAAATTATAAAAATTAAGGAAATTTGAGGAATTAATTTAGGAACCCAAATGTATAAGTGTAATACTCCAAAAATTAGCTTAGCCTAATACTGTACCATTAATACCCTAATTTGATTTTAATCCCGATAAAATATTATTTTAGCCTTAACCAAGTTTCTTAATCTCAAAAGTTTAACCGAATCTAAATATTTGACCTGGATAAACCGTATTTTATAACCCGATCTCAAACTCACTCAAATTACCACTAATCCTAACTATTTTGGCTAATCTAAAATCACCTAAACTAATCCCCAATCTTTTTCCTCTTTTTCCTTTTTATTTATCCTTTTCTTTTCTTTCTTCTCCTTCTCCTGTCAACTTAGCCACAATAATTTTTTTTTACAACTTGCATTTCTCCTCCACTTGCACCATCTCCCATCATCTTCTCTGCAGACATCCATCATCCATCACCAATCTTCTTCTTCTTCTTCTTCTCTTATCTTTTCCAACTTGCACACACACCCTATCTCCCTACCTCCTTCATTTTTCTTCCTCATCTTTACAGAACATACACACTCTCCATCACCATCACTAATTGTGCCCTCTGCCATTTTCCCAACACTTAACCATCATTCCCCTACACCAACCTTTACACCATTGTTCGCATACCTCACCCTCTATTTTCATTTCCCCTGTTTGCACCCCACACACACATATGTATACACACACACACACACATCCACACACTCTCCTTCTTCCTCTTTATTTTGCCTCCACTCTACCATTTGTGTATCAAAGAGCCACTACTGAGCCTCCTGTTTTCCCTCTTCTTCTTCTTTCTCTTTTCTTCTTCTCCTTCCTTCTATTCCATGCCTTATTTTCTACCTCATGCCTTCCATCACCATCGTGCACCACTACAACCACCACACACCGCCCATCAAATAATTAATTGACCACCAAGGTCACCCCAACCTTCACCGGTACCATCTTTGCCGACCACCACCTCTTTTTCCTTCTTCTTTCTTGTGCCCATCACATTTTACGCACAACCTCAAGCATAGTCGCGCAACATAAAAATTTCCTATCATACGCCTATGTAACGCAACACAGCCTGCTCGTGCACCCTCACACAGCTACACACAGCCTAGATGTATGCTTGTGCTCATCTGTTCAACTTATAACCTATTTGCTAGTGATCGATCATGGTTGTACCACTTCGTATCTCCTGGCCATGTGCGGTCCTACCTATTGACCAAGGTGTGCATTGCCTACAACATGCTAGTGCAGCCCTATTTTTAGTAGTGTACCCCTATTTTTACACCCAAACCTTATCCAAAAATGCTAAATTTTTACCATAGCTCCACCACACATTTCACTACTCATCCACACACCTCAAGCTTCCATTTAACTATGGTTATTTCCATTTTAACCCTCTTTACCTTAATTTATCCCTTGGTTGTACTCTTCGAGCCTAACCGTAGATTTTTTTTCGTAGGTGGATTTTGTTGTTTTTTCATAGGTAGAATTATGGTAATCTCAGAGAAGGAAGTCTATACGGGAGCATTTTGTCCCGAGAAGATTATGTCTTTAATATCCATTCCAACGGAGATGTGGATTAGGAAAATTTTCTCCCGAGAAGGTATTTCAGTCCATTCCAAAATATTAAGAATAGCGGGGCCCCTACTCATCGTGAAATGAAAATATAATAGTATAACCTATGTAAAAGATACTAATGATTTAAAGTGTAAGAATACATAAGTCAAGACTAGGGTGCTATATATATATATATATATATATATATATATATATATATATCCCATTCTATGAGGGAAGGGGATAATAATAGTGGCTCAGGTGTGTTATCTCTGATAAGGCGTTTTAGATCGTTCTACCAGTTTAAGAATAATAAGGTTCCTACACTCAACGTATATAAAATAATAATAATGGATTATACCTAATAAAGAGATATGGATTATTATCTGTCTTATGAGATGTTTTATTTATCTAACTGTATGCTATCATCTGTTGTGAATGCATGTGCTCTTTATATCCCTGTTTCGATAGTATTGTTCCATTTCTCAATACATAGCATATTGATCACCCATTTTTATAGGTAATGCTCATTCCTACAAGTAGGAGACCTTGATTTTTATGTGAAGGTCTCAAAAGATCCCTTAGATGACTATGTTTCTTATGATGAAATGTGTGGGAATGAGTGACCTTATCTGTACAAGGTGTTTAGGTGAAGAGTAATGTTATCTGATAGTTGTATTTACCCTAATACCTTTGTGGACTCTTGATCCATGGTATCCATTCTTTTTTATTTTGTGTATTGTAACTCAGAGTTAAAATCCAAACTCATTATTGTATTATCTTTCTTTTATAACTTCCCTGTGTTACTATAAATGTTTTAGCCTTGTGATTGAAGTAAGGATGGTTGAATGAACTAGACTTATGTCAATTACGGCAGTGACTCCTAATATTTTACTTATATACTTCCACTGTAAAACAAAATTTTTTAATAGTAAAAATCAAGGTGTTAGAATAAGAATATTAGGCATAGAAACTAATTTGAGGTAAATTAAAAAAGAAAATATAAAATGGTGAAAACCCCTAACTGTAGCCAACTTCCCCTATATTATAATATGCTTTAGCAATGAAGGATTAGATGTCATTGACCTATCAATTTCAATAATTAAAAATTAATATGATTTTGATAATAAAATAAATAATTGAGAACATAAAAATAATTTAATTAGAAAGGTTACTACCATCATTATCAACTTTAGATGAAAATTAAAATAATGTCATACAATTCTATCTTCATTTTATTCTAAGTCATAATAGTAATTAACTTCATCACTTTCATGTTTCTTATCCTCCTTCCCCCAAAATTTTCTTCATTATTTATAGCCCTTTCAACATAATTGATATCAACTAAATGTTGTTCAGCATCATCAATTACTGAAGAAATTACATCCTCATTTAAATCTTACATATCAAAATTTGTAGTAGTTATCTCATCATCCTCATTTGCATTTGAAGGTTCATCTTCAATGTCCATAACATTAGGAAAATCAAAATGATTTTGAGGAATTATCTTAATAACTAACCTCAATTGGTTTTTAAACTGTGTTGACCTTGTCAATGTTTGATCTTGACCATCAGACATGTTAGACATCGAGTAACAAACTCTGTCACTTCTTACTTCATGCGAGGCCACTAATATACTCTCTTTAGAAACCTATACAGCTTGTCCCCTCTAGGGTGAATAGAGTAAGGAGTGCAACGTCCTTCTTCTTAATATTAAAAAAACCCTATGGTACACACCATCTTCCATGGTATCTGATACTGCCATCCTCATGGATATGGAATCCTTCAACTCTGCCTTCTATAATACCGGTCAGAATTCTCTCGAGCTTGACATCCCTGGCTTAATTAGCTCATATCTCCTCAAAGATTGAAGTTTTAATGGTAAGTGCAATCATTCTTGCCTCTACACTTCCAATCGCGACCAGTTCGATTGTCATCTTCCTGATCTCTTAACACATTTGATTTGATAATACGATTGTGTTCAAAGAATGCGATGTCTTTCAACTAAGTGCATCTGCCCCCACATTGGCTTTACCCTCATGGTAAGTCAATTCCATATTATATTTCTTGACCAATTCCAATCATCGGCATTGTCTCATGTTCAAATCCTATTGAGTGGAAATGTACTTGAGGCTATTATGATAAATGTAGAACTTACACTAAACTCCATAGACATAATGCCTCCAAATTGTTAGAGTAAACACTACCGCAACAAGTTTCATGTCATGCGTTGGATAGTTCTGTTCATGTGGCTTTAGTTATTGTGAGGCATAACCCACTACTCTTCTATGCTACATTAACATGCAACCTAGTCCATGCTTAGAAGTATCACTGTATACTTCAAATCCATTGGCTCCACTTGGTAATGTGAGCACTGGGGATGAAGTTAGATGCCTCTTCAACTCCTCAAAAGCTTCACCACACTTCTCATCCCACTAAAATCGTGTAGCCTCTTCAAAGTTAGGTTAATAATCGGGCAACCTTAAAAAATTCTACCACGAACTGACGATACTAACCAGCCAACCCTAGAAAACTATGCACCTCCTTTACAGAAGTGGGCGTTGGCAACTCAAAAACGGCTTAAATCTAGGCAGGATCCACTACCACACCATATTTAAATATCTCATGACCAAGGAAGGCCACTCAATATAACCAAAACTCACACTTTGAGAGCATGGCATATAGTTGGTGTGATCTGAGCAAGGCCAAATTCTGCCTCAATTGTTGTTCATACATCTCTCGATCGTTGGAGTAGATGAGAATGTCGTCGACGAACACCACAACGATCTGGTCCAAAAAAGGATGGAAGATCTAGTTCATCAGGGCCATGAAAGCTATAGGTGCATTAGTGAGTTTGTAGGGTATTATACTGTGAACTACCTTGTCCGAAAAAAAGTCTTAGGAATATCCTATTCTACAATCCTCAACTGATCATAGCCTAATCAAAGATCAACCTTGGAGAACACCTTGGATCCCTTAAGTTGATCGAATAGATTG
Source organism: Tamarix austromongolica (assembly GCA_039764185.1). Classification (NCBI taxonomy): domain Eukaryota; kingdom Viridiplantae; phylum Streptophyta; class Magnoliopsida; order Caryophyllales; family Tamaricaceae; genus Tamarix; species Tamarix austromongolica. The sequence goes on along the minus strand of CM077816.1, from coordinate 90,484,363 downwards.
TCAATCCTTGGCAGAGGATAACAGTTCTTTATCATCACCTAGTTCAACCCTTGATAGTCGATGCACTGCCTCAGACTGTCATCCTTCTTCTTTATGAACAACACTGGTGCTTACAACGACGATAATATAGCCTTTCTCCAAAATCTCTTTCAACTGAGCCTTGAGCTCTTTCATCTCTGCAGGTGTCATATGGTACGGAGCCTTAGACATTGGCTCTGTGCCTAGAAATGCATCCATGGTGAACTCAATCTCTTGAACTGGTGGCATTCCTAGGATCTCTTTAGGGAAAATATTGAAAAACTCACGAACTACCACCATTTGCTCCAATGACATCTTAACTACTCCTGTGTCCCTGACACTACACAAGTAGACTGGATACCCCTTGTGTATAAGGTCACTTAGTTCGATCGCTGACATAATCCTTGTAGAGGGATTGGATTCACAATTCGATATGAAACCCTAGTACCTTTAGGTTCTCGTAGAACTATGCATTCTTACATATAGTCGATTAATGCTTGGTACTTCCCTAGCATATCCATTCCGACAATTACATCAAAATCTAGTAATTCTAACTCTATGAGATCCAATGGAAACTCTATTCCTCCTACTACCATCACAACCCCCTCAAAGGCAAAATAACAAAAGTGGAGATACTACTAGCAGGAGATAAGGCAACTCTAGTTACGAAAGCATATGTTACAAAAGAATTTGAAGCACTAGAATAAAAGAGTATGTAGGCAGGAAGAGTAGAGACAGAGAGAATATTGGTCACCACACCAGCCTGACATTCTACCTCTACCTAAATCATCATGTTCAGGTGTCCTTCTGACGAAACTCCTAGGGTGCTAGATGATCCTTGACCTTATTGAAAAGGATGAGGCCTCAAACCTCTAAGCTGATTCACTTAGCTAGCATTACTAGCTGACTATGGAGAAACTCTAGCTATCTGAGGTTGTCACTGCTGAATAGATCTCGTGCTTTGAGCTCTGGTCTGGCTCATTTGGATACTACCACTGCCAACTCGGCATTCCAACTATCGATGTCCCACCATGCCACACCCACTCTTATAGTGGTAGTGCCTTTCCTCGACACAACCCCTAAAAATTCTCCTAGTGGAGGTGCTAAACCCAAGCTCTGACCAAACCTCGGCGGCAAGCTACCACCAGAGAAATCCCTCTTCTAGTCACTAAAATGCTGGCAACCCTTAAAATTTATCTTATTCCCTGACTAAGCACTCTGAACTTGGATGACTTGGGACACCTCTAGAGCTTGCTCATACATAGGGACCATGTCTGGTGGATTAACTCCTACCAAAAACTCCTGGTATTGGATCCCCAATCCAATCTTGAAACGGTAAACTTACTTCACCTCATTAGCTTCTACTTCTAGGGAAAATTAAACTAGGTACATAAATTGAGTATAGTACTCCTCCATAGACATGCCCCCTACCAAAGCGCTATGAATTTGTTGTACTTCTTCATGTGAAGATAGTCTGGTAGAATCGAGCCCACAACTCTTCCAAGAATGGCCTCAGCTCGTAGGTTCTCCACCCTTATGCTAAATACTCTACCACCATGCATCTGCCCTTCCTCTGAGATAGTAGACAACCACGTCTACCCTTCTGTCTCTTAGGCAACCGCAAGCCATGAAAGTCTTTTCCATGTCTTGGACCCACCGTTCCATGATGTCAGGATCCTTCTAACCTTTGAAGATGGGCAGGTGATGATGCCTTCCCTCTTGAGCCAATCCTCCAAGGCTGGTGCAATTCATAGCGGCAATTAGCAGCCATCATGTCCTAAAGACTAAAAGGAGTTAGGATAAAGTTCAGGCCACCAAGTACTAAGACTCAACCAAAAAACCATAAGCTAACTATAGCACATTCCAAAACCAAATCTCACTCATGGAAATCTAGGTTTGAAATAATTAAGGTTATCAGAAAATAATAATAAAAAGTGTTTTAGTTCAAGGCTGACACCTTCCTATGGTATCAGCTCAAAATTATCGGTAGGGTAAAAGTTCTTTGGTAAAAATCTTATGGATTCAATTTAAAAATTATTAAAAGTAGGAAATCTTTAAAAAATTGTTCTAGTACCAACCTGTGGTATCAACTCAGTTATTATCGAAAGTGGTACACTTTTAAGAAAAAGCTTTGATACCAACATGTAACATCCCCTTTTTCACTACCAAAAAATTTCTTTAAAACATGTAGCAGAAGTAGAAAATACTTAGAAAAATAGGGGTGTTACCGCCGTACCTAAAAAAGGTTAGACATCCGCCACATGTCCCATATTAGATGCAAGGTTAAACCAACACAACACTAAAATAGGAAAGTGCACAAATAATGATTTAATTGAAATGATTCCAAAATGTTTACAATAATTGACCCTCACGGGTTTTGATCAAATTGTTTCAGAATACATATTAAAGTGTGGAATTACAAAACATGGGTTGGGGCACAAGGCACAAAACAAATTCCTTAGTCCTCCACGGACCCCATCAAAGCTTACAGATGTCCTCACTCACAAGCCCTAACCCAATTGAGGTAGGTCATTTACTGGCCATCCCTAAAAACTAGCACAAATTCCTCTGCTCATGGGAAAGAGCCGGTGACTGAGGAAAAGGGTACATTAGTATGCTATGTAATGAGTATGCCAAGTTGCTCCCTCAATGTACACAAGTATACCAAATTATCATACATAAATATAAATCATAGTGTGTATCATAATAATACCATATATACAAAGATAGAAGTACTTAAAGTCATATTTTCATGCATAATTCCAACAAGTAGAATACTTCATGCATAGACTCACAACTTTCTCACATAAGCATGTACATACTTAATGATAAGGAGAACCAATCAACCTCTAGAGTGGACTGCAATTAACCAATTCTTTAGGTTATACCATTAGTTCATCTATATAAGAGATAGGTGAGTCAACCCATCAATAATCCATTTCATAACCAAGTAGTCAGATCAACCATTAACCAAGTGTAATAATCGGCTTTACTCATTTTCAACCAATCATACCATTACTTCCATTATTAACAAGTATTAGCCATTCTCTTAATCATCATTCATAACTGATCAATTACTTACTTAACAATCATATTTTATTATCATTGAGTGACAGACTGTGCACCACCCCATGGTCTCACATACCATGGAATCCTATACAAAAATGGACATAAATTTCAAGCCAAAGTTAATCACCAAGCGGACATAAGTCTAAGATAAAGCCAATAACCACAATGGACTCAAGTCCAAGCTGAAACCAACTAATATGGATATAAGTCTAGGACAAAGCTATCCATCTAGGTAACCAAACCCTTTAGTATCAATACCCTCTAGTACATCATCAGTGTTTAGAGTAGGTAAGGCACCAAGACCTCTTAGGACCCCTCCCAAAGGCAAAGCCCGAAGACACCAAAACTGCCTGAAGGCAGACTAACTCCTAGTAGCTAATCAAGTATCGGGTAACCTATATCCATACTCAACTCCAATTTCTTTCACTTTAAGTGATTAGTATTTTATTCATAAGGATGGGTGATCATATAAGGCTCATACAAGTAAATAAGGTAAATCCCCATATTAAACCATATTGATCCTCTTATTTCCATTTTCCCCAACCATGTGGGCTTACCATCTATCCTTGGCCAAGGAAATTCTTATCCATCATATGGTTGGATTCATACCCTTACTGATTACCATTACTCTTATCTCCATATTATCACTTATCTTAAGTGAAGTACACCTTTAGCCTTTACATTGTTCATAATGTATGCCATAAGTTATGATCCATTTTAATCTCTTGATTAGGCCAATAATCCATGTTAAAATCTATATTTTATCTTGTTAATATTCATGATATAGTCCCAAACACAACCCCTAAGCATAACACAATAATAAGGAAATAAATCATGCAAACCAACCGAACCAGTCAATCGGTCTGGCCCAACCAGTCAATCGATTGCATCAACCAATTGATCAGTTTAGGTCAACCGGTCAATCAATTCAACTCAACAAAACCATGCTTTCTTCAAGCTGTTCAATCGGTTTAAGTAAACCAGTCAACTATTCATAGACCAATCGATTGATTTTGCCAAACCGGTTGATAGGTTTAAGTACAGAGTAAGACTAAGGTATTTGCAAGCACACCAGCTGATGGGTTGGGTCAACCAGTAGACTATTCTAGAAACCAGTCGATCGGTTTGACCTAATTGGTCAATTAGTTCACCTTAACATAGCATTAATTCACAAAATTCATGTAGATTCTTGTAGAAAAATCATTCCTACTCGCATTAGAACATCTATCAATATTAGCCAACATCTTGCTAACCAGATTATCATGCATTTCTTACCATAACATCATTATAGCCTATTTTCTCCATTTTCATACTCCTTTCTCAATTTATGTCATTTAAATATGTAAATCATGTACACAACTACATTTTTTTATACCAACTTATATTAACCAACATAAGATATCACTTTTCATGTAGGAATACATGCTAACATTTTAAGAGCAAGAATTGCTTACTTGATGCAGGCTAAATCCCCTTAAAATAGAATTTTCAAATCTATGAAAAATTCAACTCTTAAAACCTTAAAACAAAAAATCTTAAACTCAGATATTATACCAAAACTTCATAAAATTTTGAAAAAGAAAACAAAAGGGAATAAGGACATACTGCTGAGACAAAGCAAAGAAAAACTCAACTGGACCACTCAGTCTTTTCCCATAATCTAACTCAACATGGCTTAACAATTGAAATAAGGAAAGGCTAGAGGCAGGATCAAAAGAGTGTGCAAAATAATTTGGCAAGTGCTTTAAGTATGGAAGAAGAGATGAAAATAAGACTTAAGGAATTCCGTTGGCTGAAAGAAAGTGAATTGCAGGGATGATTGGGGTTATTTATAGCCAACCAATAAAAAGGTAACTTGAAACCCTACTTATGATCATTTGAATTTGATCACAATGGATGGATTTGCTGGCCTAGTCTCCTGATCTCAATTTGTGACTCTAGGGACCTCAAGTAAAATAGGTCATAATTATCATACATGAATGAAGAAATGGGAGGTCAGCGTGGAAGGAATCTTACAGCTACTCAGAAGCACGCCTGAGGTCAAAGCAATCGATCTCAAAATTGGGCAGAGGAGAGAAGAGGAGGAAGACAACGGCTGAGGTTTTCTCTCTCCTCATATGTCTCAATCAACCTTCAGAACTAACTGAGGTAATATTTTAGGTCAAAAACATTATGAAAATGGTAAGGAACTTCTTAGGGACAATCAGTATGAGTTGGTAAAGTTCTATTTTAGTGTAAGAGATTTTTTGAGAAAATTCAACTCGAAAAATATGACCAGCTCAATAAAATAGTTTATTGTTCATCCACTAGTTGATCGGTTTCCCCCAACCAATTGATCGGTTTCCCCCAACCAATTGATCAGTTTGGTCGAGAAATCTAATTTGGCTAAAACAACAAACCAGTCCATCGATTTTGGGAACTAGGCAATGGGTTTGTCTATAAAACTCAATAAACTTTATTTTCCAACATGATTTCAAATCAAATTATAACTTTAAATTAAAATCAAAGGTCCAAATTTTGATAAGAATTCTCATCCATCTATTACATAAAAGTGTGGGGGTATTAAATTTACATAAAAAGATTTCCTTACTTGAGAGGCTAGTATAGAGGGTTCATCATATCATAGCCTACAATTAACAATAACAAGGGAAAATCCATATTTATCATCTTTCTTTACACCCATCATCTTATCCCATTTATTGAATTTTTTCATAGCTAAAAATGATAGACATCAGACTACTACAATTTCTGATGGTGTCATATTCTAACACAGTCGCCTCCTCTAGTAAGCCATAAAAGTTCATATCTCCACTATCATCGTTAATTTTTACTATTTTTTTATGTATTCCTTCTTCTTTATAGATTTTTAGTATGAGATATAAACCCATTAACAACATATCCTAAATAAGAAATCACATTCTTCATTAGACATTAAGCTAAACATAATATTTCATCTATAATCTTGGCATCCCCAACATCTTTTGACTTTGTTATCTAAGTTACATAAAATTTTAAAGGAATCATGTAAGACATCATGCATATTAATATTTACTTTTTAAATATAGTAAATAATTACAAAATAATTCTCACATATAGAAGGTTGAAATTCCTCATAATTTTGAAGAATGTATAATTGCGCCTACTCCTAATATTTAAAGCTCAACTCCATAGCCATGGCCTTCCCTAAAGGCTTACTATGGATAGAGAAAATAAATAAGCTATAGAAAAACAAGTGATTATCATCATCATTCCTATCTTAATGATTGAATTGTGTCTTTGTTTTTCTCAAATAACGTGAGAAAAATATAAGATATTCATTAGCAATTTCATAATATGCAATTAATCTTTTAGGACATGCTTTGTTTCCTACGAATGATTTATAAGTTTATATATCCCTAAAATAAGAGAAAAGGCACGATTTTACTAATTAAATTACCAAAATATATTTTAGATCATTATAGCTAAGATATTGTTACCTTTCAACGTGCCACGTTGAATAATAAGCCACAAGTTCTGGTATCTTTACTTCACTAGCCAAGTGCACAATTATATACACCATCGCATCAAAAATGAAGGAATGAATACTCATTCCAATTTTCAAAGGATGATAGCAATATCTCTTTCCATTTGCTCTAATACATCAATCCTAAAGGCTTTCAAACACATGTTTCAAATATTTACTCAACTCTGTCAATGGTTGAAGCACCTTATCTTCTAGCATACCTCAGAAAGCCATTATAAGTAAATTTTACATAAACACATGACAATCATGTCTCTTCATCCCAAAACTCCTTCCATCTTCCAAGCTTACGAATCTCAAATCATTATGTGACTATCTATTTGGAATTACCAAATTTACTAATAATTATGCAACCTTCCTCCTCGAAAATAATCTTAAGCTATATGGTGCCTTTCGAATATGAAAATCCCCCACCACCTACTTAGAATGCAAGATTAGATGCATCTTCATATTCTTAAGATATAATCTGGAATTTAAAGAATTTTTTTAGGAATATCCAATAATGTACTTAAAATACTATCACGAGTGTTCTTTTTCACATGCATCACATATAGATAATGTTGAGTAAACAAATGTCTCCCATATGGGAATTGAAAAAAAAAAGATAATCTTTTTCTTTCATTGATGTACCAAATATTACTCAGATGATCTCTTCCATTTATTACCTTTAACTTTCTCAAATGTGAAATTTCTAGCTCCACTCAATTTCTTTAAAATATCATGCCTATACAAAGGTTCAAATAGGGCATATTCACTACATCCAACACTCAAGTCTTTTATGTTCAATTGTCATTTATGGTTCGGTTCTAAGAATCTTTGGTGTCCCAAAAAAAATATTTATGAGAGTGCTTTAATCATTGAGACAAAGTGTCACTATGGCAATTAAGACAAGTAAGGATACCTTTTGTACTCCATTTGAATAAATAAGCATAATTTCAGACGTCACTAACTGTCCACATCAAAGAAGCATACATATTAAACACCTCATTAGTATGCATCAACTATCCTAACCTCATTATCCCATAAGATTTTAAATTCTTCAATTAGTGGTTGAAAAAATACATTTATATCATTTTCTGGTAATTTTGGACTAGAAAATTAATGGAGACAACATAAAGTACTCACTTTTCTTACACATCCAAAGAGGAAAATTATATAGGATAAGAATAATAGGCCATATACTATACCTAGAACTCAAGTATATTCCAAGATTGAACCCATCACTTTTAAGTTCCAACCTAACACTTCGTAGATCAGTGTAGAAAGCCTTAAATAATCTATCTAGAAACTTCTATTCTCTTGAATGTGTAAGACGTATCATAATCCCATCATCAGTATGATGTTCTTTAGGCCATTGCATGTGTCCTGCCAATTTAGAGCACTTATACTTCATTTGAAGAATAGGGATTAAAGTAAAATGGAACAAGACTACCTGAGGCACATTCTCATATGTATCCCTTCATCATAAATATTGCTCCTGATCTCCCAATTCCTCTCTTCCCATCTAGAACAACGACAAATAAGATATTTATCATACAGAGCATTTTTTTTTTCAAAATAATATGCAATGATTAATGCAAGTATCAATTTTCATATAATTTAACCCTAGGTCCTTAATATATTTCCTTTCTTCATAAGAAGTCTTAGGAAACTCACCATCAAAGTAAAGGCTCTATGCAACATTGTGAGTATCATATCAAAAGATTTATTACTCACTTTAATGTGTAGCAACTTAACCAAGAATTCTAACTTTGAAAATGTCTTAAATCTACACACAACTTTGTCTTGAAATCCTTCATCAATTTATAGAAATTCTTTGAACCAACATCATTTCCCTTTAGAGATTGGCAAAATGTATCTAATCCATTATCACCAACACCCACTAAAAATTGAACATTTATTAAATCTTGCACCGATGGTGAATAATATCAAACATTGTGGAAATATGAATGATATGGTTAACATATAGGAAAACTTGGTGTACTCTCAAATTATTATATTAAAGTGAGAAATAGGGTTTGATATGAAAAACATGAAGTACTAAGTTTTGTGTGAGCTTAATCACCATGATAATATGAGTAATATGGTGGAATGTGTAATATGAAATTAATTTTGGTGTTATCTTAAAACATTGTTGGAATGTGAATTATAGTGTGATATGCATGATGTGGTGGGTGTTATCTTAATACATCATATCAACCATGAGTCATAACCTAATTAATTGGATAGATACCTAGGATCAAGGTGATATGCAAGTAGGAATGGATTGTAGAAATTGACTTATTAATGATATCATTAGGAGCTTAGTGCTTCTAATTCAAGGTTTGGACCTTAGTGATATTTAGTGGATAACATATGCTTAAAAATAATATCGATCATTGTAATGGGCATGAGATGGGTAGTCTTGGTAACATGACTTGTGCTTAGGCGTACATAAGAGGTAGGTATGACTCAATACTTGTAACATCCCAAAATTTAATACTAAAATTTTTTGTTATTGTAGAAACAAAAATAATAAAATATTAGATATTACATCATATACAACATAGAAAATATACTCCATCTACCTAATAAATACTAGGTGCAAGGATAAAAAGCAACTCGCACCTAGAGATTAAGTATGGGAAACACTTGATCCCACTTCAATATAAGATTATGATATAGAGATAAGTGAACATATATGATAGAAACTATATAATTGAAAGTCTAAAGAGAAATATATTTAGATAACCATACACTTGAACCAACGCATAAAATCACTCATCGCAGGTAAGCACAATGAAAGCACTAAATCAACATATTTCTACAAATAAGGCAACATCTACTCATAGAAATGAGTAACACCCATGAAAAGGATAGTAAGTACACTATATATTGAGTAAGGTAACAATACATATTAATAGAATAAAACATGTATAGTGTATAGAGGCCATAGAACAAGGTAGATGTTATACATGAAAATAAGTTCATGATACAAGATAACTAAGGAGATAACCATATCAGGGTTCCATATTAGGTGATCACACATTTTTAAATTTTTATTCACTTGAGTTTAAGGACCCTACTATTTATAACTGATAGAACGTTATCAACATAATGACCCCTCCATGGAAAACACACCTAGGAACCGCTATTAATAGCCGATGGAATAAAATCACTACCCTTTGAGGGCAACATGCTCTTGAAAACTACTATTATATCTAGTAGGTTGGTAACAAACATAAACCTACTCCTAGGGTAAAATACTCCTAACAACTATTACCATCCATTGAAATGGACTAGTACCATGGTTTTAAGTCAATGATCTTCCAATTTAAATATTAATGTATTACCATATGAATTATGGTTTATCATTGTTACATGAAATACTAAGTATCATCAAATGCATTCCAAAAAATGACTAATGTGAGTACACATAGAATTTCATCAAGGTTGAATAAATTAAACATGTTGCAATCACATGAAGCAATTATAAGAGATAAAGCAAGACAATAAGTACAAGAGAGGATATTACGCAAGTAAAAAAAGGCCATAAGATCATCACAAATCCTAAATTGACAATTATGCCATGACTCCACACATAAGACACACCAATCCACCAATTTTAGCATATTATCCCAAAATATCATATTATTTACCATATCCAAAAATCAATATTGAACTCTAACATGTTACACATAAAATACCGATCATACTCCTAAGATTTCTAAGCTCAATTTAAGTTGTTATCACATAAAATTAACACTTGTAATAGTCATATCTCCTTAAACATATTAAGCCCCAAATAACCCTTATGAAACCTCAATTTCCCATATGTAATCCAAAATGACCATTATACCCCTAATTCCCTAAACACCTTAAAAGATTCTTATTATCATAAATTGATATATACACATCCAAACCCTAAAATAATACATGAAACTTAATGTAAAAAAATTCACAGATTACAATAGCACGCTTATTTCCCCACAAAAACTCATAAATTGACTCAAATGCCCTTAAGGTAGAGAATTAGCCAAGCTTACAAAACCTTACATGTTCCAAACATTACCAACACTTCCAACCTCAAAATATTTCAAAAATAACAATACTTATCCATATTTGAATCTAATCAACTAAAAACTTATTAGAATAACAAATCCCCCATCATGCTTTAGATTTTATAACAAAGCCTAGCAAGGCCTAAAATTAGCAATATCATTAAAAAAATGCATAGAATTAGGGCTTTATAATAAATCGATAATGTCCATAAAATAACCTAAACATGAATTATACAACAAATCACATGCATGTAAGTTTATAAGGAACCACACATATCATTCAAAGGCCCTAAACTAATGGCATGTGTCCTTACCATAAGAAATTACACTGGATTCTAAGAAAGCAAAAGACCTCCTAAGCACCCTCCTTCAAAGCCATTGTATGATCACCTAAAAGAAAAGATAAGGGTAAGGAAAAATTGAATTAGTAATGAATTAGGCAAGGAAATGAAGGAAAGAGTTAAACTTAAGGTGGGTGTTTGTGTGCATACCTCATGCAAGTTGGGGGCTTGTTTTGGGTGATGTTCACACAACCAAAGGAGGATAGTGTAAGGCTTGGGCAAATTTTGGGGTATGGTGACATGAAGGGATGATGTAAGGCTAGGAGAGTTGTATATGGTGGTCACGAAAGGGTGGTGATGGAGCGTTAAGGGTTGATGTTGTTAGGGTGGTGTGTAATGTTTGTTGGAAGAATGAATATGAACCAGAAGGAAGAATGAAGGGAGGAGATGGAAATTTTAGCAAGAAAAAGTTTCAAAGAAGGAAGAGAAGAGATCGTTGTTTGGGATTGGGGGAATGATAGAAAAAGTGAAAGGGAAGGAAATAGAGGATTGATTGTGTGGAAATGGTGATCATATGGGAGTTTGGGGTATGGTATAGGTTAGGGAGCAAGTTAACAGAAAATAGAGGCATGGGGAGATGGTGTGATTAACACTTGAAAAATGGGAGGTTGATTGAGGGTTTGGGATTTGTTGGCTTACTTAGTTTGATTAACCAAACCAAAATCAACCGTTGGCATAGGTTCACTTGAGAGAGACAGTTCATGAAAAATAAATAGGATAAGGAAAAAGAAAGAAATGTTTAAGAGGTTGGGAAAAGTTTAAAGAATAAACACCCAAAAATTAAGGTTAGCAAAATTTAAGATGTTACAGTACTTTACTATATTGAAGTCTTTGTGATAATGTGATCAAACTGACTCATCTAAGGGAGTAAATGGTGTTTCTCATAGGTTGAGATTTTCATGGTATTCAGTTGAGGAGTGATGCACTTCACATTAGCTAGAGATTGATTAATAAGATTATGATTTTAGTTTCTCTATTTCTATGTAAATGAAGTGGTTTGTATAAAATTAATACTCAATGATACTTTGTAAAGGGTTTATCAATGTTTTATAATCATAAAAGTTTGTTTCTAGTACACTTTAAGTTTGTGCTAAGAATGAATAAGGTGAATGGTTAGTACACTTTAAATTTGTGCTTAGAATAAATTATGTGAAAAGTCGTACCTCTCTTGTTTACTTATTTGATATTATTTAAAAAAATTATTATATTGTTGTTGTTGTTAGTGTCATAATTAATATATGTTAATTGATACGTCATTAAAATAAATCGTCGACCCTAAGGCATGGTATTGTTTAAACTTGAGGCTTTGGCTAACTTGAAGGTTTGCCTGTCAAAGAAAAAAAATTTCAAGGTGTGTTTATCCGCCCATCTCGGTGTCACGATATAACTTTGCCGATCATTAGAAAAACCATTAGTCTACCATCATTTCTAACACCCAGTAAGATTGAAAATATGACTACCTGTGCTGATACGATCATATTGTCTTTAATTTAAGTCTGGACGCTTGCGAGTAGCTAAATTTTCAAAGCACCAGAAAACCTGTGTTAAAGAAACACCAGAAAAATTCTACACATTTGCATTTCCATTCTGGGGCTTCACCCAATGAGAAATAAAGTACAGGATCGATTCTGAACCAATAAGAGAATTGCTTGATCACGTTTGTATGACGTTTTTGAGCTGAACAGAGTAGAGAATGTTTCTGTACTTAGCTCTAAGAATCAAAGAAAAGAAAAAAAAGAAGAGGTATGGGGAAATATCCATCAATACATTGGGAACTTGGCCTTGGTCTTCTCAAATACTTGTTCAGCAATGGTGGCTTCGTTACCATCAGCCTTTTTTATCTCCAAATGAGCTTTCTGATAAACACCTGTGCCCCTCAACGCATCAGCAATGAAATCATCAAATCCGATTGTTATGGCTGCTTCAGCTTTAGCTCCATAGACTAATCGCTGTTTTGAAGGAATGAAGGCATTGTTATGACCATCAGATTCTTTTCATATAAATAGAAAAACTGTAAACAAGGGAAGATATCTGGGGGCGAGAACATGCCTTGATTCTGGAAAGATGGATAGCTCCAAAGCACATTGGACAAGGTTCACATGAGGCATATATCTCACAATCGGACAACTCAATTCGATTAAGTTTCGTGCATGCCTGAAAGAATACAGACCAATCCAACTTGATGCAGTTAAAGAAGAATGGCTAGTACAAGCAGCAGCAATTGAGGGACAAAGTTATCTGCAGGCAAGGCATATATAATCATAAATAGATGGGTAGATACTTGATAGGCGGAACTATGGATGAGTGTGTCAACGTCATTTTGGAAAGTCAAAGAGGAAAAGGAACTATACTTATTCTGTCAATAACTCCTTTTCATTATGGTTACCCGATAGGGTGGACTAATTTCATTCTGAAAGTGTGATGTTAGACAAGGGCCATCTGCTGTAAATTATTATTATGGACTGGTATCATTAATAGGAAGCTAGTGGCATTGACTAGCTTAAAATTCCGGCAAGATATTAATGCGTATAAAAATCGAAGACACAGGATTGATGAGTAAGAGATGCAGCTATGATGGAGGGTAAGTAAATATTGCAGCATGAACCAATGAACGGCAAGCAAGCTGTGCCTGTGGGGAAACTTTCCAGCGACAAGCAACCCTGCACAAGCGTAATCACATAAGCAAAGAGTTGATATGTAAGCTAGCCATTATTGGCTTCACGTGAGGAGCATTCTTGGTTTCCAACCAGAAATTTCAGTTGTCAAAACCAGTTCATTAGGGGACAATAACCATTCTTGGTTTCCAACCAGAAATTTCAGTTGTCAAAACCAGTTCATTAGGGGGCAATAACCATGACAAGTTCCTTGCATAATACCATCACCACCAAAGCAGTCAAAAGTATCAGAAGACAGGAATATTAAAAAATGAAGATAAGATTGCTGAAACGCCTGCACCAAATAAATAGATATTGAAGTCTTCTAACCTCTCTAATCGCAGTAACTTCTGCATGTGCAGTTGGGTCGGTATGCTTCAGCACCATGTTGTGACAGCTTACGATAACCTCGTCATTACGGACAACAACAGCACCAAAAGGACCTCCATGTCCACACTCCACTCCTTTGTAAGCCTCCTCTACTGCTTTTGTCAAGAATTTGTGGTCTCTATCCTGTACAGCTAGGTTCCACAACAGTCGTAAATTAAAAGTAAATACTAAATTCAACTTTATCAATATGCCCATAGTTGCAAAGCTAATGAAAAATGAACTTCCACCCACAACCACAGGATATCACATGTCCAAGGTAAGAACCATATATTATATATATGTTAGGAAGCCATAAAGGTGGGTACTATTCTTCATACAGATGTAATCATCAACAAAAAGGTATACCAATACAGAGAAATTCGAACCTAGAACCAGGCTGACCTCACCCGTAACCATATTTATTATCAGCATAAGTCAATCACACGAAATCAAGTTTACGATAACGGTAACATTACAGATATTAATTAAGAGTATCTTTTAATATAATCAGCTGGAACTTACTTCCTTGGTGAGCAGCAAATGCGGAAGCAATAGAGATGGCTTCATCATTAACTTCAACCACTGGTCATCAAGAGGAGAGAGAGGAAGAAAAAACAGGTAAGCAAAACATGAACAAGTCCATCAAATCAAATCAAAAAACAAAATTGACGACAGATTAATAAGAAATAAAATCACTAAATGTTCCAAACAGAACAAAGATGGACATACAAGTATACAAAACAGTAAAGGTCCGGATCCAAATAAGACACAAATAGTAAAAAAGAGGTCAATGATGAGACCCACATTTTCATATCTTCAATCACTCCAACACAGGCAGAAAGCCCTCGCATAAATCAAATTACTATCCACAACGAAGAAGTTCAGCAACCCACGTTATTATCAGGGAAATTATTTAATATCACGGCACAAAAAGATCATATCGATCAACATAACTTCTTAAACCATAATATACGCATCCAATTGCCTCTGGATAAATATCATCAATCATTCTTCACATGATCTAATCAACCAACCGATATGCTAGAACAATTATAAATCATAAATTACGTAATGATAACAAATCGACGTGATTAACAGAAAGATGATGATCTCATAAGCAAAGGCAGAAATAAAGAGTTGCTTACCATTAGCATCTCCCATGATCAAAACTGTAAATTAAAAACAGAAAGCGAATCAAAATTCAAAGGTGACTAATTGAGTAGAAGGAATAAGAATTTGGAACGTAGAGAATTAGCTAAAATACAGATAGAGATAGGGGAAGACTAGGTTTAAATAAAGTTGTTCCACCAACTAAAATATACTATTTGAATATAGTAATGAGATCAGATGAGAGAACGAGATGACGATTCACGAGGAGAGAGAGAAGGAAGACAACACAAGGGATTCTGATTTTTGATTAAAGATTCCAGAGCCTTGTGAATATAAAATTAGGGTTCAGTTTTACAGACACTTACAGATTTGACAATAACCTTGAGGGGGATGGAAAAACAGGAGAAAAGGAGAATTGTGCAGCGACTAATGACTTACTAATTTCTTGGAGCAAATCAAGCTCTGCAATTAAAAGAGTTTTGGTCGGAGGTGTCCGGTCGGTGGGTTCTATTCTAAGCGGGTCCGTTGGGGCCGTTAGACTTATATAGGAAGAACGCTATTTGAAAAGAGAAAAGAAATTATTTAAAAAATATATATATGATTGTAACTAATAAGGCTTGTTTGGTATGGAGGTAATAGGGGTGGAAAAATTTTCTCCCTATTTTGCATCTTTTATATTAAATATTTAATAATAATAAATATATTTTTAATGAAATATCCATTTTAGATTGAATTAAGATCTAAAATGGGTATTCATTAGAATACAAACATTTAATTTTAAATAGATTATACAAGATATATAAAATATGGGGGTAATTTTTCCATCCCTATTACCCCCATACCAAACGAGCACTAAAGGATAAAATATTACCAGTATCGGATGTAAAGACATCTACAATCAAATATAGGAAGTATACTTATCTATTCTAGACTTATAAACACACCTTCTAATAGAATTAATGGAAACTTGATTGACAAAGTAACTCCAAAACGTATTTAATATTAAATACCACAATAATTATCATCTTCTAAGTCTTATTACTAACAAGCATCTAATCACTTTAATCTTCTTTGTAGCTCGTCTATGTACCATGGTAGTCAATTGCAAAAGACTTTGCCATCCAAGGGATCGATTATGTCGACCAAACTGCCTCACAACCGCTGACAACAACCTCCCTATCATTTTACAATCAATCATCAAATGTTGTACAATTTCAATATGATTAAAAAATATACAAGTGTGTACATTGACTAACTTAAACATATGCAAGAGGCTTCTAGTAGCTAATTGTTCACAATTTGCATATCAAAAAATGAGCTTGTGATTCGGGGCAGCTGGGTTTAACCAATCTTATCTCTGCTATGGTTTGATATCATCACGCAATTGAAATTTCTTATAAATGGAATTGATCTTATAAGGTTATGTTAGAAGAGAAGACAAGTATAAGCTTCTCACTGATATTAAACACACATCTTGTAGTCCATACAGTGATAGCAGGAAAAAAGGTAGAAAAATGATTATCTATTTTTAAATACCTAGCATGTACCCCATTAAACCCAAAGGGTATCTTTCTTCCTTGTAATGATCCACAAGTGTTTACCAATCACTACAATATTCTATTTCTCAATACCTACAATGCCTAAGTCACCTTCCCTATTAGGAAGGCAACAATTTACCCAAGCAACAATCAATTTGTGGGAGGGAACTACTTTGCTTGTCCACAAAAAAATATGACACTAGGCATAAATCTGCTTGATCAACCTCTTAGGGAGTAAAAAGGTTTGGCTCCAAATCATTTGAATGCCAAAGATGTTGGTATTGATAAGATTCAAATGACCCACGTAAGATAACTTGGATGATCAATGCAAGATATTGGCAATGATGTTAGTAATCAAGGTATCCATTTGATAAGTTTTTAAACATGAATCAACCGCTAGGAGGTCCAAGTACTTAAAAGGGAAAGAAATATCCATTGCTATAGTTTCCACAGGTTAGGAATATATGCTACCACAGTATAAAGCAATGTTTTAGGGATTGACTTGAAGACTAGACAAAATACTAAAGGTACACTAGGTGTTCATGATGCAATTCATTGAAGAAGCATATCCTTTACAAATCATAAGGACATCATCTGTAAATAAGAGATTTATAATACAAAGCTTTTTGCATCAAAGATGAAACTTGAAATCAAAATTATGTCAAAGCTATATGCACATTCAATTGAAATATTCCATTATAATAGTGAACAGGTAAGGAAATATAGGATCCCCTTGACGAAGGTCCCGTCTAACTTGAAAATATAGTAGGTTGATTCCATTAAGACCAATCGAATACGTGACCTAGAAAAGTGTGTCATAACACATTTAACAAAGTGGGGAGGAAAGTGCAAGCCTAAAAGAATATGTTGAAGGAAATCCCAACTCAGAGAATCATATGCTTTTCTAAATCTATTTTCATCATGCTTCGATATATACTTATGCTTGTAGTGCTTTAGAAGATCACGAGGAAGCAAATCGTTTTCACCAACAAACCTTCCCTTAATGAAAGTAGATTGAGAAGCATCAATGATAAGAGGCATTATGTATTGCAGTCAACAAGTTAAACCTTAGTCAAGGTCTTTTATAAGACATTACAACAGGCAATGGGATGAAATTTAATGACTCTTTCATGATTAGTCACTTTAGGAAGAAGATCAAGAGTAATATGATTTTAAAACCTTGGATAATACCCAAAAAAGAAGACATGATTTGCCATGTGTTATACATGATCACCAATAGTTTCATTGTTTTGTATAAATTCAACTTAAATTTTTTTATTTAATATAACTCAAATACTAATTTTTTTTAATGGTTTGACTAACAACCATCCTTAGACTATTGGCAAACATTTAATTTAATTCCTAAAATAGTATTAAGTTAGGAATGTATGTCAAATACACAATTGTGTGGAGTTATTAAATGATGATAGCTAATTTTATTTTTAGTTTATTAACCATAACCTTAGGGCTATTGTTAGCATTTTTCTTTTTTTAATATTGAATATTTTTTAAATATGAATAAAATATTATTAATATTTGATTTTTCTATATTTTTAGCAATTTTATGTTGTTTTTCAAAAAACAAATATAATATATATAACTATGTTTTCACTATTTCATACTTAGAAAATATTCATTATTAAAAATTTTGCATTTGGGTCATAGAAAAATAAAAATATTAGTAAGATGGTACTAAAATAAAACAAAAACATATATATGATACCTATTATTTAAAATAAATTGTACCTAAATGGAATTTATTCTATTATCTTCAAGTACTCCATTCAATTCAAAGTAAAAAGTTGTTTTAGAGTTATGCACACAAATAATGAAGAAAAGTATTAACTATATTCCAAATTAATATTGTCTCCCTCAATTAATGACTAACTCATTATTTAGTATTCACTTTCATAACATTAATAAATATAAGGGTAAGTTAGGAGAATTAAGTAAAATTATACCTAGAAATTGTAGAACATCACTAATATTGAAATCAAAATAAACTTTCAAAATTGATATTATCTCTCTCAATTAATAACTAATTTATGACTTATAATTCACTTTAATAAATAAATATAAGAGTAAATCATTAAAAATGAAGTGAATGTCTACCTAGAAATAATTGAACATCAATTATATTAAAATGAAAATAAACTTCAAAAATACCTTTTATTTTGAATAGAATGGAGTATTAGATAAAATAATATAATTATTGCTGACAAAATAGAAAAATGATTCATATTATTTATATTTTCAATTACATACCATTAAATTTAATATTTAATTTCATATCAAACACATTAAATTATCACTACTAACATTATAGACTTTACAAATTACTGATATAATACATATATAATTTAATGATATATTATTTTTCAAAAAGTAGTCAATATTCTCATTAAATTGGATAAAAATTTCCTTTTTGTCAATATAATAATATGTATTTATAAAAAAATATGTAGATTACAAGTAAATTAAACCCAATAATTTCATAAAAGCTTTAGATAATTTGAAATTAAGTTATTGTACATAGATCAATTATAAATAAATACAGATAAACTAAAATTGGTCACTAATTGTATTTTATTTTATTGAATTAAATGCATACAAACTATCGATCTAACATTGAAAGTATACAAGATTTGCAATATTAATTGTTGATCATTTTTATAATTAAATTCATATCCATGCTTCCTTCGATTTTATGTAAGTATTGTCTTAGTTTTGGTAAGAGTGAAGAAAAGAATTCAAATGAATGTATTGTCACTATAAATTGTTGGCAATGATAATAATTGTTTGAAAAAGAAAAATATAGATGCATACAAGACTATGAAGTAATTAATACTAACGAGTAAAGTAGAAAAAACTAGCCCCCTATGTAAGAAATGAAGTCATTCTAGTATTAACTTTTTGTATAAAATAGTTATTTTAGAAAAGAAATCAAATCTACTTTATATTTTTACCCTCGCTATTTTTCTTTTATTATCTACCCATTAAATATTTTATTATTTTTTAATGAATATTACAAGTAAAATTTTAAGACTATTTTTGTTAGTTTCTAAAAAAGTGCACAATTTGTTAAAATAATTTTCTTTTTTTATATCTATAGAGTATTTATAATTTACCTCGTAAATGTAAAATGACACATAAATCAAAACCAAATTGCTAAAATTATACTTAATTAAAACAAAATAGAGTACTACTTATGTGCTTTATATTGAAGTCTTATGTATTAAATGCAAATTTGTGTTATTTATTAACTTAAGTGCAACTTGATATTTGTTGAATTAAATGTAGTTTTGTATTTATGACGTCCGAAGTCATGCAAACCAAAATTTTTTGAATCTAGGGAACAAATAATTGGCTAAAAACATTTTTCTTGAAAATTTGGAATGTTCACCTAAATAAATATCATACATAAATAACGTATATATAAATACTTACTCTTCTTCTTAGAAGTTTTGATCTATTTAATTTATCTTATATATCATACAACGTATATAAATAACTAGTAGATAAATATAAATTTCAACTAAAAAAATAATTACTACATTTATTGATTCAATAGTTCACAAACCATCACAAAATTACTTATATATTATCACGTTATCAACACAAATGGTATTAAAAAAAATTATTGAGCCTTTGGTTCAAAAATATTCTGATAGATATGCCTTCAACTTAAAAATATGAAATACTTCTCTTAGAAAAAATATCACAAGTTTCATACTTCATTTACTCTATCAAGGTCTTTTTTATGTTCTTGAAAGTATGATCTATGGCTGCCAAATAAGAAAATCAGATCCTCCATATCATAAACCAAAACAGTTTTTTTCAAAAATATATTTTTCTAAATGAATTTTTTAGTCTCAAGACCTCGACATATATATTTTTTTTGTACAAACAAAGATAGTTAACTTAAAAAATATATATTTGGGCTAATGAGTATATCTTAATGAAATACATACCATTAGACCAGAAATTAAAATAGATATGAATATATCACAAAAAAACAAACTATATCCAAGAAAAATTATCACTCTCCAAAATAGATCAAGGTAGATAGAATGAGAAAAAAATATAGTAAAATCAGTAGTATCATTCACCACTCTTAGTTTTCTTAAGCCATAAATCCAAATTTAGACCTTTTTTCCCTCCTTCTCTATATGTGAATTGGACCTCCATAGAATGGCTTATTTCATAATATTGGAAAAAGGTTCAAAAAGGAACCTCAAGAGCAAAGTCCCCCCTAACTAATTTATTCTTCTTCACCTTTTTTTAATGAGAACTAGTTGAGAAGTAGGGAAATAAAAAAATGCAGCCAATAAGTTGGACAGAGGAGGTGAAGTAAAAATAATAATAATAAATGAGTACAACCGTATGAATTCTATTTAAAAGTTTTAACAATGCATAAATTTATGAATAAACATCACTTGTTTTCCTTTCAATATTATTTTTTGGGATTATGGTCCATAAGTTAAACTAAGTTTTTTGCCTTATGATTAAGGTATTGGGCCATACATTTTTAACTACAATATTTTTCTTAATAACTTTTTCTTATCTAAATATATATGCATGTATGTATATATAGATATATTAGTATTCTTACATGTTATCGGTGATGAAACTATGACAGTTGCATAGAAAGTAAAAAGAATCATCGGCGTTATATCTATATAAATCCATCCAAAAAATATTTTAGTAGGCTCAAAATCTCTTAAGCCAAATATGAACGAGGTTATACGAAGTAAAAGAGAACCTAAAATATAAATATTTGTCATGCTTTATTTTATTTTTATTTTTTTATAAAAAAAGGGGGAGGAAGAGGAAGATAAGAAGTGGTCGGAGGGAGAAGATAATAAAAATGGGTGGGGACCAATGAGTCTTTCATAGACATGTGACGTGAAAAAAGGGGGAATATGATTTGATTGATAATCTATTTTTCTTTATTACTTTATCCAATTTAAATATGATTGATAATCTATTTTTCTTTATTACTTTATCCAATTTAAATATGTTATACTAATATTCTGTGTGATCTTTTTAAACTAACATTATCCTATTTTGTATAGTTCACTCTATGACAACCATTGAAAATAGAGTATTCAATATCTTGGATACATTAGGTCAAAGATATCTAGAATGAAAAGTTATTGTGTTAGTACATCTAAAGGCTAGATTCCTTCATCCTACTATTGCAGCAATTAATAACGCAAAATCTAGAATGAAAAGGTAACAGAAACAATATTTATTAGCCACCATCTACATGAGATTTTGATAATTGAGTATTTATTAGAAGAATCCTAAAAAGTTATGGTATAATTTAGTAGAGAGGTACAAAAACCAAAATATGATCCTCCTCTTAAAGACCCAATATGTGTGGATCCATTTAATATTTTAGGATTATGAGAGTATAAATGACTACAACTCAACTATGCATCGAATAACGTCCCGATTGAAAATGTGCAAATAAGTAGTCACCAATGAACTCATGTTAGAAAATAAACTCTCCACTTTTCATGCATAAAATGTCTTATTATAAGAGCAATATAAACTAATAAATTTTAATAAATATTTAGAACTAATGCAAGTTTTTATGTTTATGAACAAATTAGTGAGTTGTTGATGAAGAATCATAACTTAATACCTACTGGTTCTACAACATTACCTAAAGCTAATGATACATAAAATGGTGGATGTGGGCATTATAATAAATGAGGGTATGGTAATTATTGTGATCCAGGCCATGGTATGGGCCAATTTAATCACCATAATAGTAGAGGTATGAGCTTTAAAGAAAATACAACTTTAAAACCAAAAATATTAGGTGGCAGAAGAAATTTTATACAAAGATAAAAATACTATGTTATAAATGTGGCATAACTAGGCATTAGGCTTGTAGTTTTAGAATTAACAAAAACTTAGTAGATTTATACCAAACTTCCATAGAGAATAAAGGGAAGTACATTAAAGTTCATTTCACTGATAATTTCACCACCTCTATGCCCACTCTAACAATTGTTGATTGCTTCATAGATAATGTCGAGAACAGTGATGAATTTTCCATAATAGGGAATGCTTGAGAAATATTATCTCTAATATCTTTCTATCTTTTTGTGTTCTCCATTAGAATTTTGTAAAATGTCTTCTATTAGCATGTCATTTTTATAATTTATGTCATCCTTGTTTACGTTATCTTGTTATTTCTATGATTAATGAATGTGAAGTTTGTTTTAATAATACCCTAACAGTTATTCTTTATTCTTGAAATTGAAGATATGGACACATCTATAAACTAATCCAACGGTAAAGAAAAATATATATATTAGATTGTGTCACTACACACAGCATTATGAGAAACATATAATGTTTTTCTTAACTAAAATATAGAATAACATTTTGATGGTAATGTAAACACCATATATGGTGTTGCCAAGCTCATAAAAGGCTTTGGAAAGGCTTTGGAAGAGTATGTGGATTGCTTCCTAAATAGAAAAAATCAGTATTTAACGATGCACTATATTCGAGCAAATCTCAGAGAAATTAATTGATTTTTAAAGATATGCATCAAAATGGTTGTCATATGGCCATCATGAATGAAAATGGGAAAGAGTATTTGTGTATTATGATGCATGAATCTAGCAAGAGTTGTACTCTTAAGAAAATTTCAGCATATTCCTTGGGATTATATTATACTAATATAAATCCAATTGAAATAAATATGGTCTTTGACCATAACTTATAATACAAGAAAATATTCACTTTATGGCATGATAATTTAGTCACCCAGGCATGAGAATGATGTAAAGAAGTATTGAAAAATCAATGGGAAACTCATCAAGGAGCATTAAAGTTTTAATGCCTTGTGATTTATTATGTATTTCCTATTCACTTGGTGAGTTGTTTATAAGGTGTTCCATGAATAAGATTGCCACTGATTCTCCAAAGTTTTTGGGAAGATTACAATGTGACATCTACAGATAAATTGTCCCTCTACGTGGGTCATTTTGATATTTTATGATGTTAATTGACATATCAACATGTTGGTCACATGTGAGTCTATTATCCAGTAGAAATGTAGTATTTGCTAGAATTTTGGCTCAAATCATTTAATTAATAGCTTAGTTCCAAAATTATAAAATAAATAAGATAAGACTTGATAATGCCAGTGAATTTACATCCCAAGTATTTAATGACTATTGTGTGTTAATTGGGATTGATGTGAAGCACCCAGTGGCTCATACTGATACAAAAAATGGGTTTGCTTAGTTTTAATTAAGTAATTGCAATTGATTGCTCAATCATTCCTTATGGGTTATAAATTATTATCCTCAGCTTGGGTACACGTAATATTACATGCAACAGCTTGAATTTGATCAAGATTGACTACTTATTATAATTAATCCCCATTACAATTGGTATTTAGTAAAAAACCAAATGTATCACATCTAAAAATAGGTATTTGTGTTGTGTGCGTTCCTACTACTCCACAACAAAGAAAAAAAATGGGTTCACACAGAAGATTATGAATTTATATTGACTTTAAATCCCCTTCAATTATTAAGTATATTGAACTAATGATTAGTGATATGTTTACAACATGGTTCGTTGACTATCATTTTAATGAAAAAATATTCCTGACCTTAGAAGGATATAAGAGCAAAGTGCACCCATATACAAAGGATATTACATGAAATGTAATAGATTTATCTTATCTTAATCCATAATCAAACTTGCGTCAACAAGAAGTATAAATTTACAAGGTGTAGCTAATCAATTTCCTGATGCAATCACTAGCATAAAAAAAATGACAAACTCATGTATTATATTTCTAACAAGGATTGCTCTTGCAAATATTATATTCCCTACAAAAATTATAGTTATTACCCCGATAAACAAAACTACAACGTGTTAAAAGCATGCTAGACCATTGAGTTCAAAATATTTGAAACTAGGAAGGATTATAAAGCAAGACAGTATGCCAAATATTAAAATTGTTCCTTCTATTGAAGAAAAAAAAAACCATAACTCAAAGGTTGAGGACACCACCTCAAAAGAGGTGCATAATGACAAAAAATACCAATAATCATAAGATATCAATAAATTATGTTTCCACCAGCAAACAAATTAATTGAAATAACACCATATTGGATGAAATATTTGCATGCTCAATTGTATGTAAAATGATGTCAAATGAAAATGATCTTGAGCCAATGATGATAAATGAATGTCTACAAAGAAAAGATTGGATAAAGTGGAAATAGGTAATCCAAAAAGAACTAAAATCCCTAGAAAATGTGATGTATTTAGACACGTAGTCTTTACACCAAGTAACACAAAGCTAGTAGGCTACAAATGGATGTTTGTATGCAAACAAAATGATAAAAATGAAATTGTAATATACAAGGTAAGACTTGTAGCCCAAGATTTTTCTCAAATGCCTAGAAAAGACTATGAGGATACATACTCCCTAGTTGTTTATATAACAACATTGAAATTTTTAATTAATTTAGATGTCTTCTAAAGACTAGAAATGCATGTTATGGATCTATAAGTGTCACTTAATAGAAACATCTATATGAAAGTTCCTAAGGGAGTTAATCTTTTTTAATCTCATAAATTTAAGTCTCAAGAAATGTTTTCCATAAAATTAAGAAAAGCGTTATATAGATTAAAACAATTTGGAAGTGTAAGGTACAATTGTCTTAGCAAATATCTTCTCAAAAGAGGATTTTCAAATGTTCCAATTAGCTCGTGTGTTTTCATTAAGCAATTTCATTCTAGATTTATCATTATTATATTTTATGTTGATGAGCTTAATATTATTGGAGCACATGATGAACTCAAAAGTACTAAAATATATTTGATGAAAGAATTTGAGAAGAAAGATCTTAGAAAAAATAAGGTTTTATCTCGGTTTACAAATTGAGTACATAAATAATGTCATATTTATCCATCAATCAGTATACACTAAGAAGATTATAAAGGGATTTCACATGGATAGAGCACACCTACTCCACTCTCCAATGGCAGTTCTCTCACTAAATATAAAGGATGATACATCCTGCCCTTGCGAGGACAATGAAGAAATCCTTGGCTCTAAAGTACCACATTTGAATGCAATTGGGGAATTAATATATTTAGCCAACAATACACATCTTAACTTTAATTTTATATTAACTTATTGTCAAGACATAGTTCAGAATCAATAAAAAGGCATTAGAAGGGATTTAAATAATTTTTTTGGTTACCTCGGAGGTACACATTATCTTAGACTATTATACCAAAAACATAAAAATGCTACTCTTATCGGATATGTGGATATAGAATACTTCTCAGATCCACATAAGGTAAAATCTCAGTCCTATTATATGTTCAAATTTGGAAACATTTCAATATCATGGAAATCAAAAAAGAAATATGTGATTTTCACATCATTGAATCATGTGGAGTTTATTGCTTTTTATGAAGTTGGACAAGAATGTATATGGTTACGATCAATGATTCAACACATACAAAATAAACGTGGTATGAAAGCAATCATAGCTTAGCCAAATTTAATATATGAGGATGATATAGCTTGTATCGCTCAAGGAAGAATACATTAAAAGAGACAGAACAAAGCATATACCACCAAAGTTTTTTTTCACTTATGATTTGGAGAAGGAATGAACAGTCAATATCCAACATATTCAGTCACCCAAAAATCCACCTAACTTATTTTAAAAAATCCTTGTTTCCTAGAAGATTTGAAGAATTCATACATAAGTTGGGGATGCTTCATTTTCTAAATATATGTTAAATTAAGGGGGTGTTTTACACACTACACTCTTTTTTCCTTTGGGGGGGTTCATTATTTTTTTTTTACAATGTTTTTAATGAGAAAGAATACCTAAAGAATATAACAATATATAAAATGTAAACATTTAAGGGAGAGTGTTATGAGTACTTGGGTGTATGTTCATCTCAATAAGTACCATATGTATTTAATGTATATATAGATACTTACTATTCTTCTCAGATTTTCTAATTTGTATAATTTATCTTATATGCCATATGCATAAATATCTAATAGATAAATATAAATTTTAACTCAAAAAAATTACTGCTACATTTACAATTCAAGAGTTCACAAAAAATCACAGAATTACATACATACATATATACACAAACAATTGGAATATGTTAGTATAGAGAAATAAGCATGATTGTGCACTATACATTTACAAACTCCGTAGCCTTTGAGTTTCAATGTGGATGGAAATGAATTTCTGTACTTACCATTTTTATTATATCTTTGATGATAATGTGTTTAGATTGAAATCTTTACTAATTTAATGGTTAATTGTACCTCAACCCTTAAAAATATCAGTGGGTCACTTTTTATCAAGTGTGTTAGTATGTTCTTTTTCATTTAGATAGTGGTAATTTGAAGTCTAATATGACTTGAACAAATTGAGTAGGGGTATATGTACATCTCTCTCTCTCTCTCTCTCTTTCTCACACTCACACACACACACATTGAGTAAGGGTATATATACATCTATCAAGTGTGTAAAGAAAGAAAGAAAGTTTTCTTTCATCTAATTCCATTGACCCTAAAAATATAACATATAATTCTCGGTAAAAATTAAAGTAAATACAAGTAATCATTTATTGAGAGCTATAATATATAAGAAAAAACTAAATTAATTAATACTTTGTTAGTAATTTGAATAAAAGCATTAAACATGAATAATTGATAACAAAGGTAATATTTTATCGTTACATTAGTTTGGCAAGAAAAATTAGCAATAATAATTTGAATTAAAGCATTAAATGTGAAGAATTATTTTTCTTGCTGTATCTTCCTCTTTTTTCCAGATATTGTTTCTTCCCTTATTTAGATGTGAGGATTGCCCTAAAAGATCAGAGAGAGTAGAGACTTATCATTCCCTAAATTCATTGAAATAAGGAAATCACCAAGAAAAGTTTAGATTTTAGATTTAAGAAGTTTCCAAGGAAAAATATATAGTTATTGGTCACTATGAAAAGTATTACATTTAGCATATTACAATACTTATTTAATTTATTGAATCCTATTATGAATATAAATCAATTTTATAATATAAATAAACCTTACAAAAATATTATAAAAATATAAGTTTTCTACATATAATAGGGTAGGTTTTGATGGACGACAAAGTTTCATTAAATTAACATTAAAATAAAGTTTTGGATATTTGAAGAAGTTTATTTTAAAGCTTTTGGAGATTTCCCCCTTTTAGTTCATAAGATGTTAGTAGAACTAAGAATATCCTTGGTTTTTTGAACAATTAGGGATGATAATGGACTAGGTTGATGTTGGGGCCTCTTACCTATTATCTTAAATCGATAAAAATATTAATATCCATATCCATATCTAAATTCAGGAAGATAACCATTAGCTCACCCCTATCTAAAATTGTTGGATACCATAAGGATATTTTGTAATCTAGCTGATACCATTTAATGCGTAATCCATTATCCAATACAATATATACATGTAACTTTTTCATAATTAAAATTAAATAAGTTTTATATTTCCAACTTTAACCTTAATAAATATGTCCATATACCATTATAAAGGTAAAAATTTAATTTATTAGTAGGTAAATAAATATGGATATAAATATGTGTATAAATTTAGAGGCCCGTATCAATATTTTCACCCAAACCTTGCCGATATGTTTCCCTTATATATATTTGTACCCTAATCTGATTGCTATTTTTCTTCTTTATTTATATTCGTACTCATATCTATATATAAGTATTTGTATTCATAGCTATTGGACAAAATTCATTGGATCTCAAATAATATTCACCATGTTTTCACCCTATAAATAGTAGAACTATATACTAAGCACGTATTTTAAAAGACCAAAAGTAGTAAGCTATAATATATGGTTTAGCTTAATAAAGGTTGACTTTTTGGAAAGTTTTTGCGGTCTTGATCTTAAATAGTCCAAATTTAATTTCTATCATTCATGCATACGTGGATCTCCCTTCCCTTTCCACCTTCTCCAACTATATTTTACCGTAAAAAAAATAGCCTTATTTTTTTTTTGAAAAAAAAAAACTCTATTTGATAAGTAGTTTTTTTTAATTCATAAACTTATTCACAAAAAAATTGTTTCAAGTGGCTTATAAATTTTAAGCATTTAGATAACATTTAAGCTAATATAGTGCAATGTGGTTTATCTCCTTATTGGGCTGATTATCTCCCCTTGAACATCATCCTTTTATATATTTGGGGTTGGAAATTGAAGTTGTTCAATCAAATATTATCAATTATATTTTATTTGAATGAAGAATTTCTAGTAGTAATTTTATTTTAATATAAAATTTATACACCTATTTAATCTAAATACTTTGTTTGGATATTCTAAAAATAGAATTTAATTACTTATTAGAAGTTTTAAAATTATATTGAATAAAATCCCAAAACAAATTCATAGTATGTTTATATAATCTCTTATGTAAAAATAAGAAGAAAATACAATATTCTATCTAGATTTTATGTATAAGAATATCCAAACAAAAATTTCAAAAATTCTTTATTTAAATTCTTTTTTTTAAAAATAAAATTATAATTATAAATCTTTTTAAGTGAATTATTTTAGTTTTTAATTTTATTTTTCTCTGTCTAAACAAAGAGGTAACCTTTCCATTTAGTTGCTTATAAATACTAATTTCACATGTTAATAGTTAGTTGGCTGGTGCAAATTATCATGAATCCATACTTCTCAACCCTTTTTTTTTTGTGGAAAAATCCAACCCTTTAGTTCTAGTTACAAATACTAGAATAATTAACAATCCTTAATGGTTAAAAAAACAAATTTAATATACTTCTATTTATTTGGCACCTCTCTAGAATCCTTCTATGATTACTACTATACTATCAATATATCACTCGCTGCCCCTCATATGTTACGGTGGTAATTTATACCGTATAAACTTATAAATCATAAACATTATGTATTATGTTAACCCCATTATGACCTGATGTCAATAACAAGAGGGAAAAATATATAATATGATGTTCATGAGATTTTTTTAAACAAATAGATATCTTTATTAATATACTTTTAACAAAAATATATAAGCTTAATGAGTTAATCCTTCTATTCTTAAATAAATTTAGATGAAACTTTATTTGTGTTCATAAATGGAAAAGGTATTGAATTTTTTGGTCTAAGATTGGTTGTAATCCTTACAAGTAACATTAAACAATGCGAGCAAAATGACATATTGATAAAGTAGAAGCAAGAGTAATAACACTAGACCCCTAACCAACTTTATATAAAGCTAATATTATTTAGTGTAATCTCTTAAAGCTTAATATTATAGGAAAGTAAAGGCATGTTCTCCTCAACTTATTTTTCATGATGTAATATGAATTAATATTTTTATGAGTTATTATTACTATTATACTATTATTGATGTCATAATTAATAATTTTTTCTATTATTATTATTATTATTTTACATTTCATTTATTATTATTTAAAAAAATTGAACAAATTTAAAGTCATCTTATTTGATTTGGTAAATCCTAAAAATATGTTAACTAAAACAACATTTGGGTCTCATAGTGATATAACACAATGGATATTTACAAACGATAACACATTGTATTAATATTCCAATCCTACCATCATTGGACTAAAATAGAATAAAGACTTTCAAAATATTTATATATTAGATTTTCATTTAGAAAGTTGCTAATTGAATATCAGGTGAGTTAACATAGGTATGTTGTAGAATTCAAAGCAATTATGTAATTGGGTTTGTGCTTTTGATTTGAAGTGCAAATATTATAGATAAATTTTTTTTACGTAAATTGGACTCATTGTACCTTTTATATAAATATGATATTATAAATGAATCTTTAAGTGTGGTCTTCATATTTAAGTTATGTTTAAATGGATTGTAGTTATTATATATTATCGGATATGGTTGACTTTTCATAACTTATTTCCAAAATAAACTTAATAAAGTATGTATAAATTTCCAGAAATTATGGTAGGAAAGAGTCCGTGGAAGAAAAAATGCCTACCCAAACATACTATTATTGAAATTATGGTTTATGGTAAACCTAACTCATCCAATTCAGGAATGAAGTTGATATCATTTAGTCCAAGAAGATCCAATTCCAACTTTGTTGCATTGCTTTTTTTCAAATTGTTTTTAGATATTATTTTCTCAATTGTTGTTGCATCATTTTTTCAAATTCTTATTTATTAAAAAAAAACACTTAAGAAAATTTGTAATCTAGATATATCAAACTTATGTTATAATTTATTTACTTGTATCTCTTAAAGGTTGTTACTATAGGCAAGTAAGTTTAATCATTGATATAACACAATGGATGTTAGATGTTATACATGGTTTTTGTAGTTACATTACGCTTAGTTGTCCATATTTTGTAGTGATTTTTGATAAATATTGTATTAATTTGGTGCCATTTATATACATTTAATGGTTTTAGAAAATTTTATAGGTATTTAACTCAATATTCAAGAAATAAAGAAGAAAAAAAACAAGATGTGGACCACATGTGATAGATAGTGTGAAACACAAGGACAAAAAGATAGATGGAGAATTAATCGAAGAAAAGATAACAAAGTTGCAAATAATTATGAAGTTGGGGCCCGACACGACCCTAAAGTGGTGTCCGCCACAACGATCTCGGCCATAGGGAAAAAATAAGATAAAAAGGAACACACATAGGGCACTCATGTCATCTCATATGGTTGTGTCATGCCTAGTTGTTGCACAAAATCCGTCGTTTTCTAGTCTAATTAGATGGAGTTTTTACATCACCTATTTTTTGGGGGGATGAAAGATAACATTTTAGGGTTTTATTAAGGATATTTTGCAATATATATATATATATATATATATATATATATATATATATCACCTCTCCATTCATCTCTAGTGATGGATGAATCCCAAGACTTTCTCTCTTGGTAATTCCTAAATTGGAGATCATTGATCGGAGCTTGAAACTTCAAGGTTTATTTATCAATTCATATATTTCTATTTATGGATATGTTTATTGTGCTGCTAATTTTCTCATGTTAAGGTGAAGGGAGAATTTCTCGATCCTGATGTGTTAACTACTATGTGTATGTCTTAATTTGAGTTTGTAATCATGTAGATTATGTTGTGTCTCAATGTCTTAGTCAAAAGTTTGATCAAATTTTAATAAAGTGAACTTCTATTGAGATCATAGATGAAATGATAAGTAGATATGCATAACGCTATTAGAGATTAGAGATTAATATGAAATACAATCTCTACAACAAAAAGGGAGGATAATTTAATTTACCACTTTAAAAATATATATAAATCCAATATAGAGATAGTTAGACTTGTAATTGTTAAAAGGTCATTGAGACTTGAGATAGCATAGTAATAATTATCCATATTAACACATTGAGCATAAATTTTAAGTTAGGACATGTAGGGTTATTTAGCATGTCACAAGTTGAGGAATTTAACCAAAACTTATCCACTGTCTTGTATATTTTAAATCTAACCTTCTGTGTTTTCGTATTCTTACATGTTTCCTTTTTGTCTTGAGTTTTGAATATTTTAGAATAATTCCATTAATTGGCTATTTGGTGGTCTAAACATAAAAATTTCATATCTTAAGTCTGGTTCTCATATCCTAGTCTCGTGGGATGATCCTCTGAGTGCTACTCTGAGCTGTGCACTTGCGATGAGAGGACATCATATTATTGGCACCGATTTGGAGAGTAAGCAATGACTGACATTAGAATGCATTAGATTTGTCTGTGATTTAGGCATTTTTATTTATTTATTTTCTTTTTATTATGCTTGTCTAATCTTCTATTGAGTGGCTTTCTAACTGAGTATAGGTATTCTAGTGCATGACCCGCACTACACTAGTGTCATTTGATCCCGAGATCAAGAGAACTTTCCATTATCTACACAAACTTAATTTAGAAGAAGATCATATGGAAAATGTTGGAAATCAATAGGCTCCACCACCAAGACAAGCCGCTTTACCATGACAAAATCCTCCACCATCACAATAGGATTCTAACCCTCCTCATGTACAAGTTCCCATGGGAAGGTCATTTCAAGAATATGTTACACCGAACATTAAGGGTGCAACTTCTACCATCCAGAGACCAAACAACCAAGCAAATAATTTTAAGATCAAATCTTCCATTATCTAAATGATCTAAACTTTGATACAATTTGGAGGTTTGCCTAATGATGATCTTAATGTGCATATAGCTAAATTTTTAGAGATCTATGCTACATTTAAATATAATGGTGTCTTTAAGGATGCCATAAGACTTAGAATTTTTCCATTTTCTCTTAGGGAAGAATTGGCTATATTCTTTACTATGGGATCCATTACTGCATGGGATAAGATGGATAGGTAATTTCTTGCTAAATATTTCCCACCATCTAAAATTTCTAAGATGAGGAATTTATAACTACTTTCATATTTTATGATCATATATCTATAAATAAAAGTTGGGAAAGATTTAAAGAATTGATTAGAAAGTCTCCTCACCATGGTTTACAAACTTAGCTGCAAGTTCAAACATTTTATAATGGTTTGTCTTATATTAATTGTTCTATAATAGATGAAGTCACAGGTGCGACAATCATGAACAAGACCCTCGAGGATGCTTATACCTATAGTGAAGAGTTAACTGCCAACAATCATCAATCGCAGGCTGATAAGTTACCTTTAAAAAACACTAACATTCACTTTTTTGATTTCATGATTTCTTTTTCTACCCAATTGTATGCATTACCCAAACAAGTTTCTAACTTAAGTATGGTTAATGTGCACGTCCCGAATGTTATATGCAACTTATGTGAAGGACCTTATGCTAGTAATGAATGCCAAGTGGGTTTCTATCAATCATCCAAGCACACTAATTATGTATTAGACTTTGGCAGGCCCAATAATAATATCTAATCCAACACATACAATCTTGGTTGGAGGAACCACGCAAAATTTTCCTGGAGAAATCAAAATCCAACACAATCTCAAAATCAAATGAGACCACCCTCAAGATATCAAACGCCATATCAACCTCAAGAGACCAAGTCAAGCTTGGAAGATATGATCAAGAGATCAGGAAGTCACGCTAGTAATGAATTCCAAGTGATTTTCTATCAATCATCTAAATAGGGTAATTATGTATCATATTTTAGCAGACCCAATAATAATATGTACTCCAACACATACAATCTTGGTTAGAGAAACCCCCCAAACTTCTCCCGAAGAAATTAAAATCTGACACAAGCTCAAAATCAAATAAGACCACCCTCAAGATATCAAGCACCATATCAACCTCAAGAGACCAATTCAAGCTTGGAAGATATGATTAAGAACCAAGAAGCGTTGATAAGGAATCAAGGGTCTTCACTCAAGAACCTACACTCGTATATAGGATAATTAGTGAATATGTTAGCAAAATATCTCCCTCATTTTGAAGGCTTAAAATTTTTATTTTAAAGTATCAATTGTGAAAGCCAAAATATAAAATTTAGGGGTGTTATGCCACATCCAACATAGAATAATCACTCCATATACCTAGTCTATGTTGGGTGCAAGGCAAAAGTAAACTCGTACATAAGAATCAGGTGCGAAAAACACTTGATTCCACCATGATACATGATACAAAATAGAGAAAAGAGAACATGTATAATTCAAATAGAGGACTAAGAGTCCACATAGAAATGGAAATATCTGAATAACCATACCCTATACCAATTTGGTTTATCCCTCACCAAATGCAAGAACATTAAAAGTATTAATCAATAATCAATTGCAAAATAAGGTGGTTTATGCTTGTGGAAATAAGCAACGCTCATATAAAGGATGATTGATATGCTATGTAATGAGTAATATAAAAATATAGTCATAGCAAGGTTACACAGAATATATAAGGTCATATAAAAGAATAAGCATGTATAATGATTAAACAAGATACGATTTAAGAGGAGAACTTAATTAAAATTCCATTATTTGGTGCATCCATAATATATTTCTTATCCATGTTGAGTGTCGGACCCCTCTATTTTTAATCTAGTGGAATAGATTGAAATATCTCCTAGGAAAAATGCACCTGGCCACTATTATTAAGCCAGTGAAATGAACTTAACACCTCCTAGGGCAACGTGCTATTGGCCACTATTCTTAAACTAGTATAATGGTTAGAAGTACCTCCTAAGGAATAATACACCTGAACAAAATTATGAAGATAGCATAACAGAATCAAAACCAACCTTGAATCATGTGACATTTCACTTTAAGTGATTAATATATTATTCATTATTATTTATCTCAAGATAATATTCTTATTTACGTTGAGTTTAGAGACTCACCATTACCAACCAATGGAATGGTATCAATAATATATAACCTTAGGGAAAATTTCTCCAAACCACTATTCTTATCAAGTGGAATGGATTGGTACAATACTTGGGCAAAACACTCCTGACTACTATTCTCGTTCGGCAGAACAGACTGGTATAGTTGGTCCTAAAGCATGTGATTTTACTTTAAATATTAATATCTTGTTAGACTATTGATTATTTATCTCAAGATCATCATGAAAACACCAATATACATATGTAGTGCATACCATCCAAACTTAACATAATTATTCAAAGAACATAAATGAAATACCCCAAAACCCTAATTTAGGGAATCATGGCCAAATAAGGGATTATTAGAAAATTAATTAAATAAACGAATTTTATTAAAATAAGAGGGAATTAATTAAGGTAAATCTAGGAGAAATTTATAAATAATTTTAAATAGGAAAATTTTGGGATAATTCTAATTAAAATGGAATTTAAGGAAATTCTTTCAAAATCCCTAAATTAGCCTAAAAAGAGAATTTAATCATTATTTTAATATTTATATTGTATTAAATATCCCAAATTACCCAAATTATATTGATTAAGCTAATCCACAATTTCCTTTCTTTTTCTTTTTCTTTTTTCCTTTTTCCCCTCTTTTTCCTTTTCCTTTCTTTCCTCCTCTTCCTTTTTTTTCTTTTTCCCCGACCTGGGCCGGCCCGTTGGCCCAACCTCACCCTTTCCCCTACGCGACCCAGCTCCCTGCACCTCTCCTCCCCTCTACCGGCCGGTTTAGCCTTTCTTTTCTTTCTTTTTCTTTTCCCCTGAACCACCGGTCTAGCCCCTCCACTTCATCTTCAACCTCCGGATGCTGCAGCCGGAGATCGACGCCGGAAAAAGCTGCAATGACCACACCCGCCATTCCTCCCCTCTCCTCCCCGCTGACTCCCCTGCCATTTCGACAGAACCATTCCTCCCTTCTCTTGTACGTCATCTCTCTCTCCCCCCGACAACTCATGGTCTGCACACGCAGACCTGCGCCGACCATTCTCACCGGACATAGGGCCAAAACCTTGCCCCATACTCTGCCACGCATCCTTGTCGTTTTCCCTTCCCGATTAGCCTATAAATAGCCCTGAAGGCTTCCATAATCGGGTTTTGATTTTGGCAGCCCAGAAAACCAAACCGAGTGCCACCCCTATTTAGCCAACTATTCCTCCGCCGTCGGTCGTCTTCGCCGCCCACTCCAACCACCAAAACGCTCCCTGCACCGCCTTCTACACAACCCAACCACCAGCCTTCCTTGCCCTACCCTACATGAGCCACCCTAGCCATGCAAAATTGCCTTCCCGAACAACACCCTTCGACCCCGTGCCGTCCTTTGTGCCGCTGGTTGCCGTCGGTTCCGCCGCCTGCAGCGCCGCCTCTACCCCCCAAAACAACCAGAGAATCATACCCTACCACCCCACACCTCCATTTTCCACTACTTCCCTCTCCCCTAGCCTCCACATCCACCTCTCCACTTCTCCCTTCCTCCACTGTCGCCGCGCCGCCGCCGGCTCCACCACCCAGCCCAGGTTGCCTCCCAACTCCTTAAACCCTAAATCCTAAATATTAAAAGTGTTAATGATTTTTAATATTATTAACTATTATTATTAGTGTTATTATGATTATTATTATCATTATTATGATTATTTCTACTACTATTATTATTATTATTACTATTATGTCCTAACATTAATTCCGGAGAGTTTCTAATTGATGGTATTGATTAAGACAAAAACCTGGTTGTGTTATTATTCTTATTATTATTATTATTATCATTATTATTACTATTATTATTATTATTATTATTATCATCATCATCATCATCATCATCATCATCATCATCATTATTACTATTATTATTATTATTATTATTATTATGTTTATTATTCTAACTGTTATTATCATTGTTATTACCTCTACTATTATTTTTAATTTTAGTATTCTTATTATTAATGGTGTTATTACTATCATTATTATCATTATCATTATTACTATTATTATCATGGTTATGGTTGTTGTTGTTATTATTATTATTATTATTATTATTATTATTATTATTATCATTATCGTTATATTTGCTATATTTATTACTCTAACTATTATTATCATCATTATTATCTTTATTATTATTATTACTATTATTATTTTAGTATTCTTATTATGATTAGTATTGTCACTATTATTATTATTATTACTATTACTATTACTATTATTATTATTATTAGTATTATTATCATTATTATTGTTGTTAATATTAGTATTACTACTACTACTACTACTACTACTATGATTTCGATTATTATTATCATCATTATTATCATTATTACTATTATTATTATTAGTATTCTTATTATTATTAGTATTATTAATAATATTATTACTAGTTATATTAGAACCCTTACTTTAATACTATGAATATTACCAAGACTTACTTTGATTAGTGGTGGTTCGATTAACTATCTTGAGAATAATAATAACCCTATCTTTTAATTATAAACTACTATTATTAATATTAGCCTTAGTATTAGTCCATGATAGGGGTAAGATAGGAAATTATGGTAACTCCGGTAGAGGGAGATTAACCCATAGTATTTCCCTCTTATAGGTGAATCGAGTCTAAACCCCTAGGAGGCGTAGGAGCGTGCTCCAAGCCCAGCGCTGATTTAGGTAAGGGTATAGCTAAAGCCACTTGTGTGTTACGTGTCTTACTTGCCTTGTATGTCTCGTGTGATTATATGTCGTGTTTTATATGCTGTTACCTTACTTGTTTTATGTAGCGCAGCTTGGAATCAGAGGTACGTCCATGTGATCTATTCTGTTATGTATTAATATGGATATGCTACAAGTTGTGATATAATGTGGCCTTAGGACATGCATGCTAGGGTATTTGATGTGGTGATATGGGTTGGGGGCATGAAAAAGAGAAATAGGAAAGGAAGATAACCAAGAGGAAGTAAGTTGGCTAATGGAGGTATAGGAGGAACTAGGGTTTGCATGGGGTGGTTAGAGTCCGCATGGGGCAAACTTTATGTATGGAAAGTTGCCTCGGGTGTGAGGAAGGTAATAGAAGTGTCGGTTGGGTGTCTGGGGACTTTGGGCAAAAAATAGTACGTGGGATAGTATAAGGGTGCGTAGGAGACTAAACTAGAGTTTAAGGGGAAACCCTAATCTGAGTAGGGGAAAAAGAAAAAGAAAATAATAAAAATAAGTGGGCATTAAGTGAGGGTGGAACCGAAGAGTTGTGATGTGTAGGGGTGATAAAATAATCTGGGTTGTGCAAGGTAGAGTAGGATGGGCCACATGGGCCCAGGTTAGGGTTTCTAGAGAAATCCTAGGGGAAAGCAGCGAGTGGACTTTGGGGTAGAAGGTGGTGGGCTTTGACCCATACACTTAGGAGTCGGGTTCTCAGTGTAAGTAAGCGGTTTAAGGGAAGGATGTCGGGACGAGTTAGGAGGTGCAGAGGTCTCAAGATATGGGATGGGCTCTCTTAGAGGGATAAGTATAACTGGAGTTAGCCATGCATGTCTAGGGCGGAATCTATCGAATAAGATATGGTAAAATACTAATCATGTAAAGTGAAAGATTACTGAGCCGGGTCCAGCCGATCCACCGGTTAGTAATAGTGGTTAGGTTTTACCCTATAAGTGACAGATTCACCGGCAAATAATAGTGGTGTGGACATCGTCCCGCAAGTGACCAGCCCACCGGCAATAATAGTGGGGGATCCCGAGCTCAGTAAACCAAACCTTAATTTGTTAATACACGTAAAAGATATTAAGCACTTACAGTGGAACACCATGAGAGTCGGGGCCAGACCGATCCACCGGCATAATAGTGACCAGGAGGGTTTTGCCCTAGAGGCCGATCCACCGGCATATAATAGTAGTCAGGTGCATTTTTCCCTGTAAGTGACCGATCCAATGGCTATAATAGTGGGGTTCTCGTACTCGTATGGACATATAAAGAATTACGGTGTGAAACGAGTATTACCCAGAGAATAAATAAACAATGTGGACCTTTATTTACCTGAGAAACTATGTGCTATCATGTGATTGTGATTATGTTATGTGTTCTGACGTGTTGGCCTTAGTTATACGGTTACCTTACTTAGTACGTAGCGTATTGACCACCCGTTTCATGGGTGCTTCTCATTCCCACAAGCAGAAGGCCCCTCTGATCTAGTGTAGGTTGGTGATTCTATCTTCGATGCCTACGACGCTTATGAGGCATCGAGCGGGACCGAGAGTTGAGCCCGGACCTAGCTTGGGGGTCGAGAGTGAAGTGGTCGGAGTCTATCGTCCACCTTACCTTTCCTACGTCTTTATATTTAGTTTATTTCTCGTGTCCGATGTTTCAAACATTTGGAACCTCAAAACTGTACTTTTGGATTGTAACTATTGATTTCCGCACTTTGATTCTGTATATCTTGTGTTTTACTAATGACTGGTGTTTTATTAACAACTCGTATTTGATGGTTAATATTTTTTAGCCTTAGCACTTAGTACTGGGACGGTAGGAGGAAACCGATCTGGTATTAAGTGTGGCGGTAATGCCTCCAAATTCACAGTTTTATCTTTTCGTTTCCGTTAAACTCTTTTAAATTAAACAAAATTTTTCAGTAGTAAATTTGGGGGTGTTACAATAAACCACAACTGCTTGTAGCTCGGGACATCTCCTAAGGAAAAAGTCATATTTTCCCTAAGAAATCTTAATTTTGCAAGATAAACATAACATCTTCCATAAAAATCATTTTACCACCAAATTCAGTATGCATTCCTAAAATATTATTATTGAGAAGATACCAAAAAATTAAGTTCTAGATTTAACATCTTACACGTTCAATAACAACCCTACCTCTAGAGTTACTATATACCGATAAAATGTAATAAAGGGTGGAGAAGAGGAGTATTAATAGGAGTAATGGGTGAAGGTGTGGGATGAGGGTGTCACAGGTGCAAGGTCAGGGGAGCTGACTTGGGCATTTCATAGGATCTAGGTAGGAAAGGGAAAGGGCATGGTTGGTGTTGATATAGCTAAGGTGCAGGGGCATGGGCAAGTTTAGTGCATGTATTAGAAGGGAAAAGAGGAATCCACGTGAGGGAGGGGTTGCATAACCAGAAGGGGAAGAAGGAGAAAGGAGATAGAGAAAATGAGAAGAAAAAAGGAAAAATAAAAAGGGGAAATAAAAGATAAAAGGGGGAAGAAAAGGGGAAACAAAAAATAATTTAAGGTTAGGATTAGAATTAGGTTTAAATTTAATATTAGGGAATTATGTTACAATTAATTTATCAATCATTTGAGGTTAGGATTAGGTTAAAATATTAATTATGCTAGATTAAGGTTAGATAAAATTTAGAGTATTATATCACTACCCCTTTAAAAAAATATTACCCCTAAAGTCAACAAGTGAAGGTTAGAGAAGAAGATAAAAAGAATGTAAAGAAAGGTGATTTCAGTGGTTAATTCTATATGAGTTGACACCACACTACAGAGTATTACCCCCTTAAAAAATAGAGAACCCTAAAACTAATTGTTGAATCCTTTGTGAGATGGTCAAGCTCTAATACCAATTGAAAGAACCTTGGATGAGGTGAATAGAGATTTTAGGAACAGAAATGGTAAGTAAAAAATTTACACATAAATTATAGTGGTTCTGGAGAAAATTACTCTCTATATCCAGTAGCAAAAGTTTATTCCTTTTGGATTTGGAATTAGTGGCATAAATTTATTGATGATCACTCTTTCCTATTTGTGAGCCTTATAGTCTCAATAAATCCCTAAGAGATGATTTACAACTTGACATATTTATCTTCTCTATACTCTCAATAAGAATCTCTCAATAATGATAGGAAAACACTCACAATCCCTTTGTAATGAATTTTGTTAGGTGGATGCAATTATAATTGATTTTTAACAAAAATAAAGATACGAAATAGTATAACTTTTGATGAGATGTAATCTAGTTAGATGTAATATAATATATTACAATTGTAGAATAGATCTAGCTAAGAGAAGTGACGTAGGAGCATCCTTTTCATTTTAATTTTGGTTAAAATAATTACAATATTTTTTGTTGACTTCCTAAACATATGCCTAAGGTTTTTTTTTAGCCTAATGCTTAAATTTTTGTGAGCCTAATTTTGATTAATCAAGGACCATATTACAAATGGTGTGCTAACCTTACATCAAGGAGGTCCTTTTAGCACTAATTAATTTCTCTAAGCTAAGAAGCTACACTATAATTCTAACTTAGAGTAAATTAATCATCTGGTAATTGGCAATCACGCAGGTGCCGAATAGCTTTCTATGCAAAGCCATGCATGAGCCACGTAGCCACCAGCCTTGGGAGCCTTATGTTGCATCACTCAGCCCCTAATATTCTCACTTTTGTAGCTCACAAGTCTAGATACAAAAAACCTGCAACAAATATCTTTTTGGGTACCTTAGGCCACAAAAATAGGAAGGTGAGCATCACAAGTTAAGCATAGGGTGCTGGGAATGATCAACAAGATTTGTAGCAACTTTTGGCCAAGCAACTCAATCACTCATAGAAAATAACCGAGCACTAAAGAACCACCTGGTTAATGGGGTTAACTGCCTATTATGGGCTAGAAAATTATATATATATATATATATATATATATATATATATATATATATATATATTTCTATTAGGTATTCATGTGAGGTTGATAGGTATTCTTTGTTCTCATGTAAAATGTCTAACATTAGGTCATCAACTTTGGCAGTTAGTCTCCCCATATAAGTTTTCAACAAATAGCAACAAGGAAAGTGTTAGAAGATGGTTGTTTTTTTGGTTAAGTTTAAAGTTAGTTCGTTGAGTTATATTAAAGAACAATATAGCTAGTTTGTGTAACTAAGTCAGCCCCAAGAGGTTACAATGGTCCTTTTGTAATTTGAGGAATTTAACACAACCACTTTATATGTGTTAGTTCTTTCTCAAGACCACCGAACCCCTTTGGCATGAAAAATGAATTTCAAATTCATTTACACTCAAAGCTTAGTGCATAGCTCTGTTTTATCTCCAAAAAAATTTACATAATTTATATCATGTGTTGAAACCTTGATTGGTTTGTGTAAGTACTTAATTTTGGAAAGT
The DNA here is from genome assembly GCA_039764185.1 of Tamarix austromongolica. Taxonomy (NCBI): domain Eukaryota; kingdom Viridiplantae; phylum Streptophyta; class Magnoliopsida; order Caryophyllales; family Tamaricaceae; genus Tamarix; species Tamarix austromongolica. The sequence continues at coordinate 90,442,147 of CM077816.1, read as the reverse complement.
TTTCAAGATTAAGTTCTATTCATTATCTTCTCATCTCCCATCTAAATTTTCTAATTCTGTTGTAACCTCACCTAACTCCAACATTAACACTTAGCATGGCTCCATTTGTTTAGAATTATGTGTCAAGAAGCGAACAATGGATGCTTTTTAATAAAGAATTTGGATTTGAAAGTTAAAAGTGTTTGAATGAGTAATTAAATGATTGAGAGAGCATATGATTAATTTTATAGTAAATGTGGTTGAAAATTTGTTGCAGTAAATTCCAATGTACCTTCTTCATAAGGATTACTCTCTTCAAGTAGCCATTAGATGCAAATGACCAAAAAGTTGTATCGTCTAACGAGCAAAAAATCAGCGTTTAATGCTAACCAATTAATAGGTTTAAACAAACCAGTTGATTGATTATTCAAACCTCTAGTACCTTAAATTTTATATAATCTTAATACCAATTAAGTGAGAGTCTAACCAAATATTAATCTTTATTTTAGATTATTTATATTTTAAACTAACCCTAATCCTATATATTAATATTTTAAGTTTGCCTTAATTATTTAATTATAATTTTTAAACTTAATCCTAACCATAAAATCCCACACTTATTTTTTCTTTTTCCCTATTCCTTCTCCTTTTCTTTTTTTCCTTTTCCCCTTCTCCTATCTAATTTTCTCGTTCTCATTCTATATTATTGTGTATGTTTTCTTATCTACTTTAACTAATCTCCCCTAGCCGAGCTACCCAACCATGACCATCCCAGCCATCATCTCTCACAAATCTTAAGGTGTATCTTATTGAAAAGAATTTCTTAAATTTTCTCCCTCGACTGTGCCTTTCCCCTCAGTTGTGCTCATGCCTCTGCTATTGCTCCTCGTGCAAGCTTTATCCTCTATCATTTACCATACACGTCCATGTGTGTGTGTGTACCACCAATGTTCTCTGCCTCATTTAATGCCCACCTAACTCAGTCACTCCATCCATTTCTGTCGAGCATCATAGCCCTGAACACCACCTTCTTCTCCTTCTTTCCTACCTTGTACATCATCTCCATTCATCATCAACACCACTCGTCACCACCAAGCACCACCGTTTCCCTAGAAAACCAATCACCATTACCTCCCCATCAAATGCTCATCGTTGCCTAACCATCACCACCCCAAGCCATTCATTTTTCTCTCCCTATCATGTTATGTTTCATTTTTTGTTGAGGCACATGGTCATGCACCCATTACACACATCATATATGCCTCTCTAATACGATGCACATATGGCTTTGCTCACATGTCATGCATACCCTCTATCAAGATACATGGTATCTATATATAATTGGGTTATGTGTATACATATATACATTGGAGGTTGGAATTAATTAATATTGGGACTTGTAAGGTATTTGTGAAAATAAGAGTATTATGGCTATTACAAGGACATTGTAGTAATTTGATGATAATATGGTAAATAATCATGGAATGATAAGTTTTGAGGGTGTTATAAATTATTTCATAAGTAATGTGATCAAATGATTATTGAGTAAGATATAGTTTACCTAATATGAGATTTTGAGGCTTTTAGTTTGATAATGAAATTTTGGTAAATATGGGTTGAATATGAAATTTTGGTGATTTTAAAAGGGGGAATATGCTTCAAATATGCTAAATATGATACTCAGAATATTTGGGATAATAATGAGTAGCATAAGTAGAAAATTGAGAATTTATGCTCACCTAACAAAATTTGGATTTCTTAGGGGAATTACAAACCTTTTTCTTGTGGAATCTCCCAATAACCATAAGGTCATGCTTTACATGTTTTAAATATTTGTTGTGTATATTTACTTGAGTCCTATATGATGGCTATGATATAAAAAAAGCTATAAATTAGAAATTAATCAATAGTCCATTCTATTGCCATTTAGTCATTTCAACCATTATCTAAGTGTATAACTAGCTTTTATTCCATTTTAATCATTCATACCATTACTTCCATTCTTAACCAAGTATGAACCAATCTCTTGGTCATCATTCATAATTTACCAACCAACTACTTATTATCCGTATTTTTATCATCAACCGATGGACTGTGCACCACCCCATAGTCTCACATAACATGGAAGTCTATTCAAATAAGGGATATACAGTTTAGGCCGAAGCCAATCGCTAAGTGGACATAAGTCCAAGCCAAAGCCAATCACCATAATGGACATAAGTCTAGGTTAAAGCAAACCAATATGGACATATATCCAAGTTAAATCCAACCACCTAGGTAATCAGACACTTTAGTATAGATATCCCTTAGTACATCATCAGTGTCTAGAGTAGGTAAGGCACTAGCCCATCTCAGGCCGAAACACCAAAAACGCCCGAAGGCATACTAACCCCTGGTAGCTAATCAAGAATTGGGTAACCCATACCCTTACTCAACTAGACTGTATTTTTCTTTACATGATTAGTATAATATTTATAAGGATAGGTGGTCATATAAGGCTCATACAAAGGAAGCAAGGAAATTTTTCATGTTAATCTATATTTATCCTTTTTCTTCCCATTTTCCCAATCATATGGGTTTTTATTTGTCCTTAGCCAATAGTATCATATCCACCATATTATTTAATTCAAGCCCATGCTGATTTCATTACTCTTTTCTCAATATCATCACTTGTCATAAGTGAAATACCTATTTAGCCTTTACATTACTCATATAATATATCATAAAATATGATCCATTTTAATCATTTCATTAGGCTAATCATCCATGATAAAATCTATATTTTATCCCATTAATAATCATAGTATAGTCCCAAACATAACCTCAAAGTGTAACCAAACAAAAAAGAAATGAATCATGCAAACCATTCGAACTATTCGTTCGGTTTGACCACACTAGTCGATTGGCTGCACCAACCAGTCAATCAATTTAGGTCGACCAGTAGATTGGTTTAACTTAGTCAGACCATGCTCTTCTTAAATTGGTTCATTAGTTTGGGTAAACCATTCGACTGTTCATAGACCATTCAATCGATTTTTCCTAACCAGTAGATGTGTTTAAGTAGAGAGGAAGACCAAGGTCTTTGTAGGCTTACCAATTGATGGGTTGGGTCAACTAGTCGATATTTCGAGGAACTAATCGATTGATTTGATCTAACTAATTGATCGGTTTGCCCTAACACAGCACCAAATCATAAATTTCATGCAAATTCTAACATATAAATCATCCTTAACCACATTAAAACATGTACAATATAGTCTAACATATTTTCATTCAGATTAACATGCATTTCTCAACATGGAATCATCATATTCTATTTTTACCAAATTTCATGATTTCTACTCAAATCATGCCATCTAATTGTCCAAATCACTTGTACAAATTGTATTCATTCATATCGACATGTATAAATCAACTAAAGGTAACACTTAAGATGTAGGAATGCTTACTAAGCATTTTAGAAGTAAGAATCACTTACTTGATGCAGTCAAGATGCCCTTAAAACCAGAATTCCAAGTGTGGGAAATCTCAGGTTTGAAAACTTTAAAACCAAAATCTTAAACGTAGACATTACACTAGAACATTATTAAATTTTTGAACTTAAAAATAGAAATAAATAAGAACATATCAGCTTGAGGCAAAAATAGGGAAGAACTCAACTAAACCACTCAACCTTTTTACTAGAATCTAACTCCTCCTTGCTCATCAATTGAAACATGAGGGAGCTAGAGATAGGATCAGAAGAGTGTAAGAAGATTGACTGGTAATACTCAAAGTGTAGGAAGAATAGGGATGAATACAGGACTTAGAGAAATTAGAGGATGAAATAAAATGCATATAAGGGATGATTGGGGATATTTATAGCCAACTAATCAAAGGGAAATACAGAGGGTTCATGAACCAACTTAAAACCCTATAATTGACCATTTGGATATGATCATAATAGACACATTTGTCCAAGATTTGCAAACCTATTATTCATAGCTCAAATGGTATATCTAGAGAATGCAGGTAAATTATGCTAGAATTAGCAGACAAGAATGGAGTAATGGAAGGTCAGTATGGAAGGAATCTTCCAGCTACTCATATTCACGCCTAAGATTGAAGCATTGATACCAAATCCTGTAGAAGAGAGAGGAGGAAGAAGACAACGTTGGGGTAATCTCTCCCCCTCAATTATCCTAATTGACCTTCAGATCAGTTTAAGGTACTATTTTAGATAAAATGCGTCATAAAAATGGTTTGGAATCTTTTAAGGACAAATTGACATGGGTTGTTAAGGTTCCATTTCAATTTAAGGGATTTCTCATAAAATCAAACTCAAAAAACCTTACCATCTTGACAAACCAATCAATGCGTTGGGTTGACCAGTCGACTATTCTACCATCAGCTGATCCGTTTAGTTGAGGAAACCAAATTTGTTGAAACGGCAAACCGGTCGATCGATTTGCCTATAAAACTCAATAAACTCCATTTTTCGGCATGAGTTCAAATCAAATTTTGTTCCAAATCAAATCACAATATTAAATCAAAATCAAAGACCTAAAATTTGGCATACTTCTCATTTAAACATTTAAAAAAATATGGGGTATTATAGTTGTCCTATGAACATATTTGAATAGTACCATAGTTTTGTAAACTAGTTGATGTATCATTTAGATCATTCGATTATTTTAATCAAACCAGTCAATTATTTTATTAATTGAGAAAAAAACATTTTAAACTTTATCATAACCTTTATCTTGGTTGGAAAAAATAATAAATTAGTTTCCTCAAATCAATTAATTGGTTTAGCAAAATCAGTCAACAAGTTTAAACAAAGACAAATACATTTTTGTAGGGTTATGAATTAGTTGGTCAAACCAATTTATATATTTAAACAAAGACAAATGAGTTTCCATTAGAAAAAAAACACATGGAGTAGTTGGTTACCAGTTGATTGTTTGATGAAACCAGTCAATCAGTCTTGAAACTAGTCAATTAGGTCCAACTAGAACTAAATAAGAAGATTTAAAACACTTGAAAACATTTAGAAATCAAGATAAACCATGAAATCACATGGAGTGAATTCAAGTAAAGTGTTTTAAAAAAATTAAAGTGTTTTAATCAAAATATGAAAGCATTCTACTTAAATCTTTACAAAAAACCTAAGACTTAGAAATATAACCCTTAAGCCTTAAGTTTTAGTAATCTTCATACGGTGTTATCTTTTTCTTTGAAACTTGATCGATATTTTAAATTTACACTTTGAGAGATAATTTGAGTAAGCGTGTTTTGGTATCTTTGTTTTTCAATCATATTTTATGCACAATTAAGCAAATACATTATTTCTCTAATCCCGCTTATCATCATCAAAATAAAGACAATAACATTTTTTGACCTATGAGTTCAATAGTTTGGTTTAAAATTATGATTAAAGAATTACAATAAGATTTAAAATACTAATTATCTAGAACCAAGGTTAGGTTAAATTTAAGATATTATAATTTATGATCTAATTTGAAGCTTTGAATTTTTAAAGTTTTGGATATTTAAAACTTTTTACCAATTATTCAATCACTGAATATTTGAAACATTAGATATTCAATCCATGACACTTATAATATCATCACCCAAATAAGACGATTTATAATTGTAATACAAAATCATGTTATTAGTAACTACATAGGGCATCATTGTAACACCCCAAAAATTCATATAGCTTTATTTTTGGATCTTTAGACTTTTATTCAAAAAATAACCCTAAACCTTAAAAAGTAAACCTAATCATTTCTTAAATATTTACCCTAATTATTTTCCTTTTATTTACCCCTCCCCTTAACCGATTATTTTTTTCAACTCGATTTCATTAACTAAAAACCCCAACAAAATTAAACCAACTAAAGCTCAACCTAACACCTACCCAAACAAACTGTAACATCCCGAATTTTAGCTTAACCTAATCCCAATTAATTAATATCATAACCTAATTCTAATCTCATAAAATTAATATCTTACCTAACCCAAATATTTTTAGATTCTTAATAATTTAACCCAATTCTAACCTCAAAAAATTATTAAATAAATCATCGCAATACCCTAACCTAAAATTACTTTAGCTTAATTCTAATTCTAAACCTAAACTTATTTTATTCTTCCTCATTTTCCTATTTCTTTTTTTCCTCCTTCTCCTTTTCTTTTACTCATGCCGATTTCTTTTTCTCTTATCCTACTTTCTTTTTCTTCTTGCGTGTGAATCCTTCATTATCCTGGATATGACTCTACTCTCTACCATGCCTATCCATACGTCAACTTCCACTCCTTGCGTCATCTGCTTATTGTAACCTATGCCCCAATTGTGCATTTGTCTATCTTTCCTCTCTTCCCATATCACCTCCCTCTATGTGTGTATGTGTATATACAAAGCACATTAAATGCCTGAACAACCTCCCTTCTCCCCCTATTCTCTAAAGAAAAACTATGCTAAGAAACATAACCTTAATTTCTTCTTTACCCTCCTTCTCACCATTGCAAAAACAACCCGCCAACTCCTCCATCTACGTCCCCTATTGAACACCATCCCAAGCACCGACAACCTTAATCATTTCCTCACCCATACCATTGACCAAAAACACCACGACACCCCCTAAGACTCAGCAAATTCCACCAAACCCCCCTTTTTCTGCCCTCCTTGAGCAACGGTGATCCACATCAAAGCAATGCCCCTATCACCACCAACCTCCACCGTTCCCACTCCTGCACCAAAAAAACCCACTACATCCCCCTTCTTCCTTCGACACCAACCACTAAACCACACTTTAACAATCGACCACTTCTACTGAACACACCACCCCCATTTAGCCCTTTCCACCATTCCCCCTCCTTGAACACCAGTATCCTCCACCAATTCCTACCCCTCAGCAATGGCACAAACTACTGTTGCTACCTTCCTTTGATTTTGCATCCCCAAGCAGTCCTCCCTCCTTTATTACGTAAAATTTTATTGACTATTCCTTTTATCATTATTTTAGTTTCTTCTTTGAGCCTTTCAATCTTTAATTCCTTAAAGTTTCCTTATTTATATAATTAAGTTCTAATGGTGATTTTTATTTTGACCTTAGGTGATTTAAAAAAAGTTTTAGAGGAGGTGGGATAAGATATAAGTGCATAGAGACCGAAGCCTTTTTTATAAGGATACTAGTTGTAGTCTAGAGTTTTGTGCTAAATGTTATGTATGGTTATGTGTATTATCATGTTATTATCATTATTGTTAAATTTATGTTATTAATGCTGTGATATGATAATATGATATTGTATGATGAAAACTAAATGAGTTGAGAAGCATGTTATACCATTACGATAATATTTTACGTGAAAAACCCTAAGCAGATCAATGTGATATGTGGTAGTAATATGGGCTTGATAGGGTATTATAAATGAGAAAATATTATTTTAGATATATGATGATAAATTGAGGATTTAGAAATAATGATACCGAAATAAATAATGTTTTCATGAAATGAGAGCTTTTGGTCGCCTATAAGGATATTTTGGTCAAGAAGGGTTCAATATGAAAATTATGGTATTTTAATGTGTTTTACAATTTAAAATATTTTAAGGGGATCATATTAAATGTTTATAGTATTCATGAATGACATATTTTCCACAAAATAATAAAATTGCTTAATTTAGGAATAATAATCATAAAAGGAATAAGTTACTATCACATACGTGAAACGTTAGAGTTAGACCACAAATTTTGGATATTTTGTTAATACTAGTGTTTTATGAATTATTATTGAATTAGGTATTTATATGAGCATTATAGGAAAATTTATGACATACTTATAAAATTAGGGTTTGGTAAGTATTATAAATAGTAACTTTTGATATTAGGGTTTGGTCAACATTATTGAAAATATATATTATTGTATGTGTAATACATTATGGTTAGGACTTTATTTTTTGTATTTTAATAAAAATAATAATAATTGAGGAATAGATACTAAATTTGGTGTATAAAATAGTAACATATGAGAAGTTATGCTTAAAAAGTGAAATTAGGGTTTTTTTAGGAAGTATATGGATCTAAACCCTTGATAATGACCTTGTTATCTATGTGATTGTGCTTTAATTATGTTTTTTACCTATCAAATCAATCATGAATAAAATATTAATCATTTAAAATAAAATATCACGTGAGTCGGGCTAAGGTGTTTTATAATTCTATTCCAATAGATAATAATAATGGCTCATGTGGGTTTTTCCTAAAAGGTACATAAGTCTGCTCCGCCATATTGAGAGTAGTGGGGACCTAAACTCAACATGAATCATAATATAATTTTATGTAAGTAAATAATGGATAAAACATTGATGATTTACAGTGGAAGATTATGCAATTCAGTACGGAGATATTGGGTTCGTTTCACCAAATGATAATAGTGACTCAGGTTGTCCCTAAAAAGTGGTTCAAACCATTCCACTAGTTTAATAATAGTGGCACATGTGTGTTTTGTTCTTAGAGGTTTTGAGTCTATTCCATCATACGATAATAGTGGTTTAAGTGTATTGCCCTTATAAAATGATTTAGACCATTCCATGGGTTTAAGAATAGTGAGGTCCCTAAAATTAATGTAAATAAAAGAATGGAATATGTATGATCTAATAATGAGGCCCGAATTAGTCATTACCTTATATTATTTTATGTATCTTGCATGAGAGCTCACTTTTTGCTATGAATGCATGTATTTACCTATATCCCTTACTAGATTGTATTATCACCTTACTTAGTACATAACATACTAATCATCCTTTTCATAGGTTCTTCTCATTTCCATAAGTAAATAATTTTGATGTATGTGTGTAGGTCGATTAGGACCCATTGGACAATTTTGCAGCCTATGATGCTTTATATGGGGTGGAGTGATCTTATGTAGTAGGTTTATGGGCGTAGAATCATGTTATCTGAATGATAGTTTTACCAAATATCTTTTTAGACTCTTAGATCTATGATATCCCTTTTGTATGTATTTTTTGGATATTGTACTCGGAGTTAATCTCCAACTTATATTTATGTTTTTGAATCTTCTCTCATTTTTTATTTATCATGACTGAAATTTCAATCGTTTTGCCTTATGATTGACATAAGAATGACGAGGCAAGCCAGAATTATGTCAATTAGGCAGTAACACTCAGTTATTTTGGTATTATGTTTCCCCTTTATAGTAATAAATTTTAGCGTGTTACAAAAACTCCTCATACTTCTTATTATTTCTGTTTCCCTAACCATTCCCCATCTGCTAATTCACCTACCCTATGCCAAACTAGTCATTACACCTTCCCTCTCTACACCTCGGTTGGCTTTCCCAAACGCATGAAACCTAATTTGCCTTAACCTAGCCTTTTTTCCCCACCCAACTAGCCTTTTAACCCAGTCGTTCAACCCACATTTTTCTCTTTGTGGCCATCGATCCTACATCCCTATCTAACTTATCGCTTACATTGAGTAACCCCAGCTTAGGCATACCAACCCATATTTCCCCTTTTATCATTTTTTATTCTCTCATGCACCACCAATCTCCCTTGACCTCCCTCTCTCCTCTTCCTGTTTGCTTCTACCTTCCTCCCTATTTTTCTTCCTTATTCCCTATGTTCGTTATAGATGGTTGCCATATTTTTTTTAGGTGAAGAAAGAGGGTTATTAGGAGGCTAAAATCTTGGTGTTAGTTTGATCGTATTTTACTATTTTTTTTCTTGGGATTAAGGTAACCCATATGCTCTACTAAAATGTAAAAATTGCATGATAGCATATTAGGAGTTTTGACGTGTTATGTTGTAATAATTTTCCTATGCATGCCTGGTATCTTATATTATATATTTCCTTAATTATGATAGCACTACATTATGTATCATTGAGAATGTTAAATAATTTATAATATTAAGTGTATGAAAACATGCTATAATAGGTTAATGTAGTAAATTTATTGTGCATGATGAACGAGGCGGTTAATGTATAACATGATAGATTGAGCATGTTAGTTTTATTATGCATGATTAATATTTGTATGCCCTAGTGGTAGAATTTTCATTTAAATGTACCGTGATTAAATTTCCAACATATATACTTGACATGTGATATATGATGTTAAGCATGAATGTACATTACTTATGATGAATTAGATATACATGTTAGGGTTTTACATACTTAATCATATGTAGGGGTAAAATAGTCATTTATAAAGTGAAAGACCATGAGATTTGTGAATAATTTACTCTCTATATTTAGCTACCCTAGATATGAGGTAGAAGTCCTTATTTCAAATTGGTTTCACTGGCATGCCTTAGTGTCTTATAAGACCCTATTTTAGTCTATAGGTAACCTACTGGCTTTATAAGAGGTATCAATACTTAAGAATTAAGCAACCTAAATTTGGAAGGGTACAATGGCACCCTCATGCACCAGTATGGTTGGAGTAATTTATGTGTCTCTAAGTTATAGTTGTTCTTTTGGCCTTAATTAGAATTGATCTAATGGTATGGTTGGAGGGTATCGTGTCACCTTGGTAGTTGGTATGTCAATACAGCCAAAGTACTTTATACATATTTGGGTTATTTTATATACTAGTGTTTGTTTTGGAATTTATCTATATGGTTGTTTGAGATTTATAAGATATAAGGTGATTATTAAGCAAAATGATTAAGCATAATTGTATGTGCATTGGTAATGTATATATTATGACATGTTTATCCTATTTTATTTTTGCATGAGTGTTTCAATATGTTTTTGTCATGTTTCACTCGTGATACTTTTCATGTGCTCCATGCAAATTTTTCATATTAAGTAGTATATAGTGTTTTTCTAAATATCGTTATATTGATGGATTCCGTTTTATAGTACTCTACATAATCAATGGGTGGTTATGACTGAAATGCTCCGAAATTTTCTAATTTTAAAGATTTTATTTAAATAAAGTTTCATTGAAAAATTTAATTTAATAAATTATTTTACTAAAATAAAAGGAAATTTATTAGGACAAATTAATGAGAAATTTTATAAATATTTTAATTAGAGGGAATTTGGGCATTATAACTAATTAAAGATTTTAATTTGGGAATTTATTTAAATAAATTATTTTATTTAAATTAAGAAAGAGAAAAATAGTTTCAAATTAATATTAATTTTATAAATAATTTAATTGAAGAAAATTAGAGTGATTTGCTAATTGAAATGAAATTTATGAAAAATCTTTTAAAAATTCTAATTTAGCCTAAAAAGTAATTTAAATATTATTTTATTTAAATACTATTATTTTTAAATATCCCAAATATTTTAATTTATTTATTTAACCCAATCCTCTTTTTTCTTTTCTTTTCCTTCGGCGCGGCCTGGCCCGAGTGATCGTCCTCCTTCCTCTCCCTCACAGCACCATGTTTTGACTCTTTATTCCACTCGAACGTTGCATTTTGATTATTACCTTTTTACCATTGCGCTCAATCGCACCGAAACGCCGCTCTTCTTTCCCTTTTCCACCAAAACTCTGCGTTTCATTTAATTTTTCCCCTCACCTCGCGCCGACCGACCGGTTCCTTCTTTTCTTTCTTTTCTTTCCTTGACCGCCGGCTCACCTTCTTCCTTCTTCCTCCTTTCTCCTCCATCGCTGGACCTGCAACCTCCACCCTCCCCCGAAAATGGCGCCACCGGCCACACGTGTCGTGACTGGCCTTTCGCCCGCCCATTCTCTTCCCCTCGACGCACACTCCAATTTGAACTGCTCCACTTCCTCTTTTTTCCCACTTTTGCCCCCATTTTCCTTTGCGAAGGTCGGGCACGATTTGAAATCGTGCTGACCGATCAACACCATAACCGCCCCATTTTCTCACCGGCTTTGACCTCCTGGTAACCTCGAGAACTCGAGCCTAACCTCTACCATTATAAAAACCCCTCTTATGGCCTGATTTTGAGACTTTTTCCCCTAAAAACCCTAAGTGCAACCTATGCGCCACCTGTAACACCCCCAAATTTACTACTGAAAAATTTCGTTTAATTAAAAGGGTTTAGCGGAAGCAAAAAGATAAAACCGTAAAATCGAGGGCATTACCAGCACACTTAGTGCCAGATCGGTTCACTCCTACCGTTCCAGTACTAAGTGCTAAAGCTAAATAAAGTTAACATTAAACACGAATCATTAATAAACATAAGTCATATAGAAATTAGAGTGCGATCTAGGATTACAAACCAAGGAGTACATGACTAGAGTTTTAAAACATAAAGCATATTACAAACACAACTAAAATATGGTAATACAAGGTATAGTGAAAGAAACAGAGTCCGGCCGAGTTGCTCTCGATCCCCAAGTCAGGTTTAGGCTCAACACTCAGCCCCACCCGATGCCTCGTAGGTGTCGTAGGCATCGAAGACATCATCCCCTACCTGCACAAGCTCAGATGGGTCTTCTGCTCGTGGGAATGAGTAGCACCCATGAAACGGGTGATCAGTACGCTACGTACTGAGTAAGGTAACAGATGCGCTAAGGCCAAACATACAAACATACAACATAGCATACATGGAACATTCAAATAAGTTGCATGTAGTAATCCAGATAATGAAGGTCGGCTATTGTCCAATTGGACTTAATTCCTCTTGAATCTCTGTTAAATGTAGTCATTTCACACCATAATTTTTATTAATCCATGCAAGTACGGGAACCCCACTATTATAGCCGGTGGATCGGTTACTTATAGGGAAGAACACACCTAACCACTATTATATGCCGGTGGATCGGTCTCCAGGGCATAATGCTCCTGACCACTATTATGCCGGTGGATAGGTCTAGCCCCGACTCTCATGGTATTTCACTGTAAGTATGTAGTAGCTTTCCCATGATTCATTTACAACATAATGTTTGGTTTGTTGAGCTCGGGATCCCCACTATTATAGCCAGTGGATCGGTCACTTATAGGGCAGAACGCACCTAACCACTATTATATGCCGGTGGATCGGTCTCCAGGGCACCCCGGCACCTGGCCACTATTATGCCGGTGGATCGGTCTGGGCCCGGCTCAACAATCTTACTCTTTAAGTAATTAGTATCTTATTCGTGTCTTATTAGATAAAGCTTTCCACCCTTGACATGCATATCAACTACCTTCTACTTCTATCCTCCCAAGGGAGCCCGTCCCATATCTTGAGACTCCTACGCCCCTTATCACACCCCGACTTCCATTTCCCTTTACACTTACCTTTTAATGAAAAAGTCAACCCCTACAGGTGTGGGTTAGGCCCAACACCTTATGACCTCAACTCCACCTACTATCACCCCCTAGGGTTTTCCCTTGAAAACCCTAATTGGACCGATGTGGCCCAACCTTCTCTCACTTACTCTATCTTTACTTCATCCATCACCCCACATCTTATCTCAATTAGGTCCAATCTCAAAACATATCACTTTACCTCTGGATTCCGCACGTGACCTGAAAAACTCTAGTTGACTACTTCAAACCCTAGTACCTTTCTTCTCCCACAAGTAACCTCTCCCTTTCTCACTCAATATTCCTTCTCTCCCATGACACCCATACTCACCCCTTACAAAAGAAATTCCCATTCTTAACCCGTAGTCCACTCTCCCTTAATCATTTTTACTTCCACAATTTCCAGATTATTACTTCCTCTCAAAACCCTAATCGGGTCCCTCATACACCCTTACACCGACCTACGTACTATTTTTTATCACAAGTCTCCAATCACTCCACAACTCTCCCCTTAGCTTATTTACACCCTAAATCAACTTTTCTCACGTAAGGATCACCCCCATGTAATTTTTATCCATCCCATGCAAACAGTGGCGGAGCCAGGGCTTCCGCATGGTGTCCCGGGACACCACGGAGCCCTGGCTGGAATATAAAAGTTTTGCCTGATTTTTAGATATTATATATATATAGTACTTGTAGGACACCATAGCAAAAGATTAAAATGGACGAGCGGTAAGGTAGGTTGGGGTCCCGTGTATTGTTGCCCAGACGTCACAGGTTCAAGTCTCGTGGTCGTTTTGTTTTGAATTTTTGTCACACCATCAAAACGACGTCGTTTTGATGTTTCCCCCCCCCCCCCCAAACCCTTACCCTTCCTGGCCTTCTCTTCGAGTCTTCGACCGTTGCTGCGCCACTGGCTTCGACGTTCGGCCCTCCCATTCTCTCGAGACCAGACCACTCCAGTGAAGACGCACACCGCCAGCTTGGACAACGCCGGAGCTCGCCGTTTCTGCCGCCGCCATTTCTTCTTCTTCTAGCGGCTGCCTTTGTGTGGTGCGGTGCGGGCCACCGCCGTGCAGCTGCTGAGTGCAGACTAGTTGCTCCGCCACTGGCCACCACTACTGCACCTGGCGCTGCCGCTGCCTTCCGCCTCTATCTGCCATCTCGAGTCTCGACTGCCGCCGCCGGAGGCCCGGAGCCATTGTCGTCTGTGTCTGTAGACTGTTGTGCGCCTAGTTGCCTTGCCTTCTTCAACCGAGCCAGTCCACACTCCACACTCCACAGCCGGCCCTGCGCCCCTGCCCACCAGGCACCACTCACCAGTCACCAGTGTGCCACCACAGTCGACATTAAGGTAAAATTTTATTTTGTTAAATTATTTATCATCAATTATTTATGTAATTATGTAAAGTTTAAGTTAATTTTTAGTTTGTTAAATTATTTATCATAAATTTATAAATTTGTGAAATTAGAATACAGTATTAATTGATTATATTTATTATATTAATTAATTATATTTGTTGTATTAATTGATTGTATTTTTTAGTATATAGAAATTCTAATTTATCTTATTAATGTAGAAAATATAAATTGGTTTATTAATTAGGTAGAAATCAAAATTAGTTTGTAGAAATTAATTTTTTTAGTTTATAGAAATTCTAATTTATCTTATTAATGTAGAAAATAGAAATTGGCTTATTAATTAGGTAGAAATCAAAATTAGTTTGTAGAAATCAAAATTTTTAGATTATAGAAATTCTAATTTATCTTATTAATGTAGAAAATAGAAATTGGTTTATTAATTAGGTAGAAATCAAAATTAGTTTGTAGAAATCAAATTTTTTAGTTTATAGAAATTCTAATTTATCTTATTAATGTAGAAAATAGAAATTGGCTTATTAATTAGGTAGAAATCAAAATTAATTTGTAGAAAACAAATTTTTTATATTATAGAAATTCTAATTTATATTATTAATGTAGAAAATAGAAATTGGTTTATTAATTAGGTAGAAATCAAAATTAGTTTGTAGAAATCAAATTTTTTAGTTTATAGAAATTCTAATTTATCTTATTAATGTAGTAAATAGAAATTGGTTTATTAATTAGGTAGAAATCAAAATTAGTTTGTAGAAATCAATTTTTTTAGTTTATAGAAATTCTAATTTATCTTATTAATGTAGTAAATAGAAATTGGCTTATTAATTAGGTAGAAATCAAAATTAGCTTGTAGAAATCAAATTTTTTAGATTTATAGATTGAAGTGTTTAATTTATTAGTTAGTTTTTGAATTAGTTTGTTCTAAAATTATATTATCAAATAAGTTTTAGTAAATTCCTTAGTTAATTCATTAAATTGTTTAATGTCTTAATTTAGGATGCAACGATACTTTTCAAGCTGGCTTAAAAATAGCCACAATGAATCTAAATTTATTAATCAAGTTGTGTTATCAACTTTCGAAAATTTTGACGAATTTATTTAAGCGCCTACAAATATTATTTTATTTTAATATCTATTTTAGTATATTATTTACTAAATAAATATACCAGGGACACCACGAATCCAAAACTCTGGCTCCGCCACTGCATGCAAACTCTCAAAGTCCCCATGCAAACCCTAGAATTTCCATGCATGGTCCCCATATCTCGTTCATTTTGGTCAACTTCCTAGCCCCCTTAGCATCTCACTTTCCATTTGTTTATTTTTGTCCTTTCATTTCCCATAACATAATATCATTTGTCCTAGCATGCATGTCTTAGAGGGCCATATCATATCACACCACAATCATCACATATACATGTCATATTCATGCCATAAGAACATATACAGAACATACCTCAACTCCAAGCTGCGCTACACATAAGTAGGGAAAATCATACGATACATAATATAACATGAAATATAAAGCATCCAAGGCATACAAGTCACATAACACACATGGGCCTTAGCTACATCCTTACCTAAAGCGACACCGGGCTTGGAGCACGCTCCTACAACTCCTTAGGGTTCTGGTTAGATTCACCTATAAAAGGGAAAATACTAAGTATTAGTTTTCCTCAAAAGTACCATCACTCTTTATTTTAGTCTAAGATTAGGATTATTATTATACAGAGATTATTATATGAAAACTAAGGTTTTATCTTAAAAATAGTCTACTAAACATTACTAGTCAAAATATGTTTATTTTAATATTTATTGCTACACTTATATCATTAAACCTATTAGCTTTATTCTTTTAATAATATTACTAATACTAATTATAGTAAAATAGTGATAATACTAATAATAATAATAGTAATGCTAATGCTTATAGTGATAGAAACCCTAGCATTTTTAAGGCTAAGTCTAATAATAGTGTTAGGGTTAAAATAATAATATAATAATTACAATACCAACAAAGTACAAATATTTCTAAAGATAATAATGATAAAAGTTATATTTTGAATAATAATAATATAAGGGTTTGAATGTTTTTTCCACAATAATAGAAATAATAATAATAATAGTAATAATACTAATAATAATAATAGTAATAGAAATAACTAATAATGTTAGTGACAAGGCATTAGGAATAATATTAGTAATATTCAAATATTAAATAGTAAAATACTAAGGTTAAGTATTCTTCTTCTTTAAAAATAAAATGATAATATGCCAACTTCGGTTTAAATAAAATAATAATAATAATAATAGTAATAATAATAATGATAATAATGTTAAGTATAATAACAATAAAAACAACAATAATAATAGTAACCGAAATGATAATAATAATAATATAAGGGTCCAAATATTTATATTAATAAATAAAAGTGATAAAGGACAAAGTTAGTATTAACAATATTAGTAAGGAAATAATGATAATGATAATGGTAATAATAACAAGAATAATAGAAATAAAGTTGGGTTAAGTAGAAATAATAATAATAGTAATGGCATTAATAATAATAATAATAATAATAATAATAATAATAATAATAATAATAATAATAATAATAATAGCAATGATAGTAAAAATGGTGATAGTAATATAAGGGTTAAAATGTTTACCATAATAGTAAAGATAATGATAATAAGCCATAGCTAGCATTAGTAATAATAGTAGGAATAATAGTGAGGTTAGTAATAATAATAATAATAAATGAGGAAAAGTCTTAATCATAATAACCCTAAAGTTGTAGACCATTATTAACGATAATATTATTATTGGTTAGGAAAATCATAAATTTAGGTTAAGTAATAGTAATAGTAATAATAATAATAACAATAATAATAATAATAATAATAATAATAATAATAATAATAATAATAATAATAATAATAATAACAACAATAGAGATAACTGTATTAACACTAAAGTTGTTAGTAATAATAATAATGATAATAGTATTAGTAGTAGTAATAGAAATAATGATGATGATGATAATAATAATAATAATAATAATAATAATAATAATAATAATAATAATAATAATAATAATAATAATGATAACCATTTTCATGTTAAAGTTGTAGCCTTTTAAATAGTTTAACCTAGTTATAAGTATTTTCTGAAATTAGGTTAGGAAATAAGGGGGATAAATAATAATAATAATAATAATAATAATAATAATAGTAATGGTAATACTATTAATAATAACCATGATAATAAAACACTAATAATAATAAGAATAATAATAATAGTAATATTAAGGATAATACTAGTAATGTTAAATAAAATTATTAACACTTATAGAAAATAATTTAGGGGTTGGGGAAGTTGGAGCACCACCTCGGGTCAGTGGTGGAACCGGCGGCGGCACATGGCGGCGACGACGGCGGTGGTGGAGGAGGAAGAGAGGTAGAAAGATCAATATGTAGGCTAAAGGAGAGGGAGTAGAGGGGTGTTTGAGGTGGAGGAAGGTGCAGCAGGTGAAGAGGGGTAGAATGAAGGTGGTGGTGTGGTTGGGAGTGGCGGCGCACGGTGGTTGGCGCGGCGGCCGAAGGTGGTGGAAGATGGGGGAGGTAAGAGGAGAAGGAGGCAGGGGAAGATGATAGTATGGGAAGGTAGGGGAAGGTTCCCTGGGTGTTTTGGAGGGTGGAGGAGGTGCTGGTGGCGGCTGGATTGGCGGTGGAAGGCGGGGCGAGGGGCGGCGAAGGGTTGGCGAGGGCTGATCGAGGTGGCAACTTTGCACGGCTGGGGCGGCACGTGTAGGGCGAGGCAAGGGGTGATGGTGGTTTGGTTTCGTAGAGGGGAGTGTGGGGAAGGTTTTGGTGGGCGGATTTTGTGACGGCGGTTGCCGACGGTGGCGGAACAAGGGGCTGATAGGGCGGCGGCGAGTGGCTGGAGTTTCTGGGCTGCGAAAATAGAAGCTCCATTATGGCTGCCATGGGGGGTTATTTATAGGTTAATTGAGGGGGATAACGACAAGGGGAGAAGAAGACACGCGAGGCAGGTGTGGCAGGACCACCAGCCGACTGTGGCAGGCGGTGCAGTCCTGCGAATTGTAGGTTAGGTCGGGTCGGGGAGAAAGAGGAAAGGAGATGGCACGCGGGGAGGGGAGAGATGGGACTTGTTGGGTCAAAAAAAAGGAAGACAACGACGGGGAGAGGGCAGGGGAGGACGGTCGGCGCTGGGCTGGTGGCTGCCGGTGAAAATTGGGGTTGCAGGTCACGTTACAAGTCGGGGTTGGGAGAGGAAGAAGAGAAAGGGTGGACTGGCGGTCCAGGGGGAAAAGAAAACGAGAGGGGGGGTCGGCCAGTGGTTCGGGCGAGAAGGGGGGCTGGGGCAGCTTGGGCCGCACAAAACGGGGAAGGGGAAAGTGACCTAGGCCGACGGGCTGGCCCAATCGGGGGAAAATAGGGGAAAGAAAGAAGAAGGGGAAAGGAGGGAGAGGAAAAAAAAGGAAAAAGGAAAGGGAAAAAAGGGAAATTAGGGGGGAAATAGATAAAATAATTTATGGGAAATAGGTTGTAGTATTTTTGGGTAGATAAACAAATTTTAATAATTTGAATTAATATATTTTAATATATTAGTTAAAAAGGTAAATTTTAGATAATATTGGTGTGAAACATTTTTTTTAAATAAAATGAGTGTGATAAAATAGCAAATTATTTATTTTAATTTATTACACATTCACATCTAATTTTATATACTTACAAATTCACAAAATAAATTAAATAAATTTAAAAGGTAAAATCCTTAAAATAATTAAATTAAATAGGTTTAAAAGTTAAGTTATCCCAAATAAAAGTGATTTATTAAATTATAGAATTTTAAAAATTTTGGGGGATTACACCACCGCAACTTTAGACGCACCTTTCTCCACTGTTAGCCAACCTCACCGCCTCTTCTTCCTCCCAAACTCTTCCCTGTAACGCCCTCTAATTAATTAAACCATTCGCAACCTTTGATTCTTCTCACATGGGCCTCCATAACCATGCAAAGTTTGCTAGTCCTCTCGCTAGAATTTTTACCCTGAAACCTTAAACCACCGTCCACCACCACATCCGCCACTTCTGCTGCCCTCTGAACCACCCAAAAACTCTTGCTAATTCTCCTCCACTGACCCATAAACTTATTTTCTTTTTATCCTTCCCCTTCCCTCTTTTTCTTCATTTTCGCCCCTTTTAGATCACTTCTCCGGCCACCTCCGGGCACCACCGCCGGTGCCACCCATCTTCGCCAACTCAAGGTGAAACCCTAGACCTTTTCAACACTTCCTTTCGATTTATTGAGAATTATTCTGCTTTTATCCTAATTTTTAATGCTATTTCAATTTTAATTATTATTATTGTTATCAACTGTAACCTAGTTGCTAAATTTTGTTGACAAGTTTTGGAGTATTCTTGAGTTAGATAAATTATTATTCTCAAATTTTAGTTATTTAATGGAATTATTACATGTTTGCTATTATTATTAATATTATTATTATTATTAGTGTAATTATTTATTTAATATTGTAATTATTTCAGGGGGGTTCGAAACCTAAAATTTTAATTAGGTCTCGCACCCTTGCTTTTTATTACTATTATTAGCATTTTTTACATTATTACTAATTACATTATTTTTATTATCTTTATTAACTTTTATATTATAAGTATATATATATAGTATTAATATCATTTTTACCATTATCGAATAGTATTATTATTAAATGGGGTGGTTTCGAAAGCCACCTTGTAATTTTAAGATTTATGGTATTATTAATATTAATATTCTACTAATAAGAGTATGATTAATCATATTTTATTATTATTATTATTATTATTATTACCATTACTAATATTATTTTGGTGAAGGGTAGAAACCCTTATATCACCACTCATTTTGAATGAAAATAGTAATTTATTTATATTTTTAAGCAATATTTTGTATAGTTAATTATTGTGTAATTAAAAACCAAGTCTTAGAATAAGTTAGGGAATAATAAAATTTTAGGTGGGAGCCTAATTCTAGTATATCTTTATATAATAGGTGAACCTAGTCAAATCCCTCAAGTGGAATAGGAGCGTGCACCAAGACCGGTGATATTTTAGGTAAGGGTGTTACTAAGGCCATTTGTGTGTTTATATGCATTATGTGCTTCATATACCATGTATTCTATGTTTATCATTATTAATTATTTCGTATGCAGTATAAAGTGGTGTTGAAGTATGTTGGTATGAATAAATTGTGGCATGAGAATTATGTGTATATTTATGTTATTATTATTGCATGATGTGGCCTTAATACATGCATGTTAGGGTTGTAAAATAATGATGGGGAGTGTAACAATGTGGTGTTAGGGTTTTGCATGAAATGGCATGGTGTTAGGGTTTTGTATGAAATGGTATGGTGTTAGAGTTTTGCATGAAATGGTATGGGTTAGAGTTTTGCATGAAATGGTATAGTGCTAGGGTTTGCATGGAAGTATGTCTACGTGGAGCCAGGGTTTGCATATGAATTGGGGTTTGCATAGGAGTGTGGTATACATGGAGCTAGGGTTTGCATATGAATTAGGGTTTGCATGGGAGTGTGGTATACGTGGAGCTAGGGTTTGCATATGAATTAGGGTTTGCATTGGAGTGTGGTATACGTGGAGCTAGGGTTTTCATGGAAGTGTGGTCTACGTGAAGCTAGGGTTTGCATGTGAATTCGGGTTTGTATGGAAGCATGTCTACGTGGAGTTAGGGTTTGCATGGGAGCTAGGGTTTGCATGGAAGTGTGGTTTACGTAGAGTTAGGGTTTGCATGGGAGCTAGGGTTTGCATGGAAGTGTGGTTTACGTGGAGTTAGGGTTTCTATGGAGTTCGGGTTGCATGGAGTTAGTCATGCATGTCTAGGCAAATGTTTGTGAATAAAATATTTAAGACATTAATCTTTTAAAGTGGAAGATTATTGAGGCGAGTCCAGACCGATCCACCGATCAGGAATAGTGGTTAGGATTTTACCCTATGTGCGACCGATCCACAGGTTATAATAGTGGTTAGGACATAAGGTCCTATATGTGACCGACCCACCAGTAATAATAGTGGGGTGACTTGAGCTCAATAAACACAAACCAGAATTGTTAAAGCTCTTAAATGATACTAATTACTTACAGTGGAACACCATGTGAGCATGAACCAGACCGATCCACTGGTCAGGAATAGTGGTTAGGGTTTTACCCTATATGTGACCGATCCACCGGTAATAATAGTGGTTAGGGCATGATGCCCTATGTGTGATCGACTCACCGGTTATAATAGTGGGGTGTTTCTGTACTCACATGGTTTTGATAAAAGGCATGGTGTGTATCGACTTCCGATGAAAGAAAGATTAAATAATTAATCTGGACCCTTTTTGGGCCTTATGTGTGGACTTGTTGATTATAGGCTATGGATTTCACTTTATGATTTTATGAATCATATGTGTGGGTTGTAATTGTATGTGATCATTATCCTGCATGATTTAATGTGTTATATGCCGACCTTAGTACTCGGTTACCTTACTCAGTACGTAGCGTACTGATCACCCATTTTATGGGTGATGCTCATTCCCACGAGCAGAAAGCCCGTCTGATCTATTGCAGGTAGGAGACAACTACTTTGTTGCTATCAATTTCTATGGGACATCGAGAGGGGCTGAGTGATGTTTGGGCTGGATCAGTTTCTGGAGCGGCGTGGATGTTTTCCTTTGTCTAAAATTATGACTCATGTTACTATTATTATATTTGAATTGCCAAAACAATTTTACTAATGTCGTTTAGTTATTATCTGAAAAAAAAAACAATAGCTAGTATTTCTAATTATATAAGACTTACGCGTACTCTGATTCTCTTTTTTATAAATTTTGATTATTAATGTTATTATTAAGAGTGTTTTCTTAGCCTTAGCACTTGGTACCAGAACGGTAGGAATGAACTGGTCTGGTACTAAGTGTAGGTTCACTTGTGAGTTCAACTTAGTAGCTAATATTTTTTATTTGGATTTTGAGAGTGAGGACTATCCAATGTCCGATCTGACATCATTTGATTTGGATATAACTAGACTCTTGTGTCTCTTCTGCACTTTCTTTCTTTTGGATTTTGTAATCATTGCCTGATTTTATATTATTAGAACTATGTTAATAAAAAATATAATATGTATTCCATTTCTCATAAATATTGTTCTTAATTCAAGCAGAGTAATGTTTTAGCCTTAGCACTTGGTAAAAGAATAATGGAGGAAATCGGACTTTACTAAGTGTGGCAATATCTGTAACACCCTGAGTCGACACGACCACACGGGGTCTACCTTGGAGCGCTTTCGGATTGATCGGCTGGCCCTACAGATCAACACGAGTCCTTTTAGCATGCTTTGTCCTCACTCACGCACTTCCCGAGAAATTTTTCAGAAAATTTCCGAAACTTCACCCATCCTAAAATTACTCCACGGCCAGCACGCTTAACTGTGGAGTTCTTAGGACGAAATCACCAAAAGGATGGTATACCATGTTGATATAAGTAGCCAAATCAATCCTTATAACTGTAACATCCCGAGTCGATACGACCATACGGGGGCTACCTTGGAGTGCTTTCGGATTGATCGGCTGGCCCCACAGATCAACACGAGTCCTTTCAGTGCGCTTTGTCCTCACTCACGCACTTTCCAAGAAATTTTCAGAACTTCCCAGAAGGTCACCCATCCTAAAATTGCTCCACGGCCAGCACGCTTAACTATGGAGTTCTTAGGACGGAATCACCAAAAGGATAGTATACCATGTTGATATAAGTAGCCAAATCAATCCTTATAACACTCCGCTCAATTTGGGGTATTACATTCACCCCCACTCAAAGAACACAACGTCCTCGTTGTGCCTCAACCAATGACGGTCTCAATACAGTTCATCCCAAGAATCGTCCCGCTAGGTGGCTAACTGGCTCATCCAAGTTCAGCTCACGGTCGCGGTTTTGCTCTGATACCATTTGTAACACCCCGAGTCGATACGACCACGCGAGAGCTACCTTGGAGTGCTTTCGGATTGATCGGCTAGCCCCACAGATCAACACGAGTCCTTTCAGTGCGCTTTGTCCTCACTCACGCACTTTCCGAGAAATTTTCAGAACTTCCCAGAAGGTCACCCATCCTAAAATTGCTCCACGGCCAGCACGCTTAACTATGGAGTTCTTAGGACGAAATCACCAAAAGGATGGTATACCATGTTGATATAAGTAGCCAAATCAATCCTTATAACACTCCGCTCAATTTGGGGTATTACAATAACACTCTGCTCAATTTGGGGTATTACATTCACCCCCACTCAAAGAACGCAACGTCCTCGTTGTGCCTCAATCACTAACTGTCTTAATACAAATTATCCCAAGAATCGTTCCGCTAGGTGGCTGACTGGCTCATCCAAGTTCAGCTCACGGTCGCGGTTTCGCTCTGTTACCATTTGTAACACCCCGAGTCGACACGACCACACGAGGTCTACCTTGGAGCGCTTTCAGATTGATCGGCTGGCCGCACAGATCAACACGAGTCCTTTTAGCACGCTTTGTCCTCACTCACGCACTTCTCGAGAAATTTTCAGAAAATTTCTGAAACTTCCCAGGAGGTCACCCATCCTAAAATTACTCCACGACCAGCATGCTTAACTATGGAGTTCTTAGGACGGAATCACCAAAATAATGGTATACCATGTTGATATAAGTAGCCAAATCAATCCTTATAACACTCCGCTCAATTTGAGGTATTACAATATCACCTAGTGTTTTTAATGTCTTAACTTCCGCAATTAACTCTTAAAAAAAATTAAGTACTAAAAATAGGGGCGTTGCAATCATTTCTTATACCTAAGTATTTATTTTATTTTATTATTTCTTATAGAATATTGAAACTATTCTTACTTTTTTTAATCACAAATCATTAAAAATGTTGTTACTAATAATACAGATTTGCAACCTTCCACGCTTAAATATATTTGTTTTCAAAAAAAGAAATTTTCATGGTTCTTTCAATAATTTTGTGGTTATTCACATGTTATTTTTGTTTGAAAAAATGTTTTGGGAGTTCGTGGATGGTGCTTAATTTATCTTATGTGCACATATAAATCTCCTTGCATAACATTTTATTTAGTGGTACAATCATTAAAACTATGCAAGTTTTTCCGCATCATTATCATTTGCCACTTAACATACTTGTAGTTCTAGGTCGTCAGGGGCGCAATAATATTATTATTCTATATGAGATTCTTCACTCAATGAAGAAGAAGAAAAGGGCAAGTCAGGAGTTATGGCAGTGAAAGTTGATCTAGAGAAAGCTTATGATCAACCATCTTGGGAATTTGTAGAGCAAACCCTGGTTCTTGCAGGGTTCCCATATCAAATTATAAGGCTTATTATGCACTATATTTCGACTCCCTCCATCAGGGTGCTTTGGAATGGAGAAATCTCTGAGGCTTTCCATCCTTCTAGAGGGGTCAGATAAGGAGATCCCATATCTCCGTATATATTCATTCTTTTTACGAAGAGACTTTCTCACCTTATTCATTTTTCCATAGGGGGGAGTATATGGAAACTAATTAGTATTACTAGAGGAGGAAAAAAGGTTTCTCATTTGTTCTTTGCAGATGATTTGCTCCTGTTTGCACAAGCTTCTATCCTACAAAGCCGGGTCATTTTAGATAGCTTGTAAACCTTTGGTTTAGCTTCAAACCAAAAGGTTAATACAAACAAGTCATCCTTATTGTTTTCTCTGAATATGGCTACTCATGTGGTGAGAGAAACTGAAGTTGCTTCTGGTATGAGGTCTATTCAGGTCTTTAATAAATACCTTTAGGTGAACCTCCATTTGGGGAGGAGACTTAGGAGTTTCTATGATCCTATTATTAATGGGGTTCATTAGCGAATGTTCTCCTAGCAACAAAACGTGCTATCCCTTGCAGGTAGAATTATAATATGTTAGGCAACGACTAGCACCATTCCCATTTATACTATGTTCATAAGTAGACTACCTAAAAACGTCACTGCAAAACTTGATCAATTGAACAAACACTTTGTATGGGGTGGTACTCGAACTAAGAAAAAGCTTCACCTTGTGAGATGGAGTATTCTATGTCAACCTAAGAGTAAAGGAAGGCTAAGCCTTCATTCTATGGAAGTTTCCACCAAGCTCTCATGATGAAATTGGAATAGGAAGTTCTTTCTCACAAAGACTAGCTATGGGTGAAGCTGCTGCATGAAAAATATGGTGATATTTCTCACACCACTCAGAGTCGGTATCAGGATTCAAAGTCAATCCTATGGCATAATATTTGTAAGGCTTACTGCATGTTGGAGAAGGGAATTAAGTGGAATATTCAATCAGGAGGGGTGGCTCATTTTTAGGAGGATTGGTGGGTTGGTAATGCACCTCTAAAGTATATAGCATCGCAACAAGTCCTAGATGAGTAGAAAAACTATATAGTTTGAGATTACTTTAAAACAGATGATACCTAAAATTAGATAGAGTTTCAACATCTTCTCCCTCTTAAGAGCATCGTGGAGATTGTAGGGGTATTTATTAACCCATAAGAGAATAGGGAGGATGTTCGATGTTGGGGTTATACACCAGATGTTGTTTTTACTATTAAATCAATCTATGATTGGCTGAATTAATATGGTACCTATGATTCTCCCAAATGGAATTTAATCTGGAAGTTGAAGACAAGACATCGTATCAAGACTTTTAATTGGTTAGCAAGCCATAACAAACTTCTTACCAGTGCATATAGAATCAAAAGACAACTGACTGATGGTGCCTTATGCAATTGTTGTGGGCATCATGAGGAGGATATCATGTATGTATTAAAGGGTTGTGATTGCAGTAGGAACATTTGGATTGAACTTGTCCCAGATCACCTTAACGTGGAATTTTTCACACTACCTTTTCAAGATTGGTTTCGGTCAAATATGAATAAAAACAAAACGGTAGAACTCCCGGATCTACCTTGGGCCCTATTTTTTGCTATAGCCCATTGGAGTTTATGGAAATGAAGAAATGATTATATCTTTGAAGGTAAATATATCTAACCTAATCGAGAAGCTGGATGGATTAGAGAGTTTGCTAGAGATGAACTTCAGGCTTGGGAGGTTATTTTAGATGTCCAAAGTGTGGGGCAAGGTGTTCAATGGCATGTAATAGGTTGGGATCCCCCTCAGATGGAGGTTCTCAAGATTAATGTGGACGGATTAGCAAGAAATAATTTGGGGATGATTTTAGCTAGTGGGTTGGCTAGAGACCATACCTTTAAATGACATTTTGGTTTTACCTCAAACTTGGGTTATGGAAGTATTCTGCAAGCGAAACTTTAAGCCATTTGGTACATATTACATGAGGCTCATTCTAGGGGTTATGGGAAAGTGTTGATTTGCGATGATTCCTTAGTGGCGGTAAATCTAGTTAATGGGCGGATTCCTCTGCATCACCCTCAAAGACATAGTTGAAGTCTGCCAAGTTCTTATGATGAAGTTTACATTTTGTTGAATTATGCATGGCTTAAGGGAGGGCAATCAGGCTGTTGATAGGATGGTGCATATGGGTCAGGAATTAGAGTATGGTTTGCAGATGTTTGAATCTCCTCCTACCCTTCATGATGTCCTTTTGTTTGATAGGATAGGAGGTTGTAGGTATAGGAGAACCTATTTTTGACCCTATTTGGTATGCTTACTGGATAAACTCATTCCTTTCAATGCAAAATTAAAAAATATATACTTGCAGTTCCAAAGGATAATCATTCAAGTGTCGTCTAATAATTACTTTATATAAAATAAATCAACATAAAAAAGAAAACAAATAACTCTGATCTGATTGTTTCCTTGTGTTGACCACTATCATGTGGCATGATCAATGTGGGAGGGGAATTGAAAGTATATTTTATGAATATGTTATAATCTATTATATGAAAGTGTATATTATTGTTATGAAAAAAAAACTCATATTTAAAAATTGTGTTTTTACTATAAAAAACATGTATTTTTTAGAAAGATATATAATTTTTATCCTAAAATATGTGTAGTTTCATCTCATAAGATGTTTAGTTTGGAATTTATACCTGTTTCCTCATACACGCATGAGATATATAATAAGATATAAGACATATAGTAACATATAGCAAATGTGTATTATTTTATTGAAAGTTGTGTATTTTTATTTTATAACATGTGTATTCTTGGGATAGAAGATGTATATTGTCGTGTTTTAAAAGTTGTGTAATGTATTGACTTAAAAATGCATATTTATTTTCTTATGTGTGTTATCTCTTTCACTTGTACAAAATAAGTGATGGGTATTTTATTCAGATTTGTGTTTAAATTCTAAAAGATGTGTATTTATATTATAAAATATGTGTACTTAAGTGTAGAAAATATGTATTTATATTTAAAAATATATATTTTTATATTCTATAAAATATGTATTTATATTCTAAAATATGTATATTTATGTTCTACAAAAATGTATATTATTATCCAAAAGGATGTTTATAATTATTCTAAATGAAGTATATTTATATCTAGAAAGAAGCGTATTTTATTAGAAAATATGAGTATTTTTATAATATATTTTTTTCCCTTATGCACGCGTGAAATTTTCCCTTTCTTCATATAACATTTTTACTTTTAAGTAAATAAAAATAAAAATTAAAAAAAATTAAGTTAATTTTGTTTAAATAAGTAGTTATCTTGGATAACTAATTTCGATAAATACTTCCAACCAAGTATTATCCAAACCTAATTTTTTAGTTTGAGTAGGACACTAGCATATATTTACTTTTTTCTCACCTAATTTATCCATCCAATAGAACTTAGGACCATAGTTTGTAGGAAAATTTTATTTAAAACAAACTTAATCTAAATTACAAGATTGTTAACTGTACATATCTTGTTAGGTATGTAAATTGTCGCGTTTTGGCATTAAGCATCAATCTACTTAAAAATATACGCCTTCTATATTGGGAAGAAAAAGAGGTAGATAATTTTTGTTTAATAAAAAGTTTTTTTGAAAAGGTCAAATTTTACTTCATATTTTTGTCTCTTTTTTTTCTTTTATATATTAATTATTACATTATTTTCTAATGAAATGTGTACTTGTATATCAATAACAAATTAATTACCTTATAAAATAGTAGATAAATTGCTAAAATAATTTTTAAAGATACGGAATGAGTACTATGTTGACTAATTTAAACTTTAAAGAAATAATAGTATTTTATTCTCAACTTATTTTTATTAATCTAATATTGTTTTAAAATTTTAAAAAGTAATTATTAGTATGTTATTATTGTTGTTGTTATCAATTTATCATCATCATAGTTAATTTTATTATCATCACCATCATCATCATCATTAATTATATAATTTTTTGAATTAAAATTCTCACTTATCTAACTTGATTTCATTTGATACGGAGAATAGACCCTTAATCGACAAATTACTGTCTCCAAACAAAGCTTGACTGAACTCCTACTACGGCGGCAAAAATCCACAAATGACTGTCTCCGTCGTAAGTCACGTGCGGTCGGGCTGCTCCATGGATATGAGATATGACTCGAGACTTCTCTTCTGCCACTTAATAGGCCAGAATTCCATTCTCTCGTACAGTATACGATTCAAACCTCCTTGCACCACCCATTAAGTCACCCTTCTCCCTCGTTCTCTCGCTCTGCCTGTCTCAATTCTGAGAGTTGGGAACTTCACGGAAACCGCACTCGAAACCTCTAGCGACGAAACGCCTTAGCAATTAGGGAGGATTATTTATCATGGCCAACACCTTGTTGCTCGAATCAAGCCCGTTTATTGGGCAACCAAAGCTGCAATCGCGTCGACGGAATCCTCTCTTTTGCTCCAACCCAATCCGATTAAAGTTTTCGATCCCCTCTGGTTCCACTTCCCCCTTCACCAAAACCAGACCGAGTAAATTCGCTGTCAAATGTAGTGTCGAATCCACACGAATTGCCAAACTCGAGCTTATGACTGTAGGAAAAACTGCGAGTCCGATCGCGGAAGTTGTCAATAAAGTTATTAACGTCTTAAAGGACCTGAAAAAGCCTGCAATTGCGATTGCGTTGGTAGGTTTGTTGTTGATTAATGATCCGAATTCAGCTTGGGCAGCTTCTGGTGGCAGAATCAGCGGCAGGGCATTTTCGTCGTCTCGTTCATCTTCGTCATATTCGAGCTCTCGCAGTTATTCTCCCCGAACCGCGAGCCCTGGTTTCTCTTATTCGGCGCCCTATTTTGCTCCGACGCCGTTCGGTGGTGGTGGAGGAATTTACATGGGGCCGGCATTTGGATTCGGAATCGGGGTTGGTTCTAGTTTCTTGTACATTTTGGCAGGTTTTGCTGCTTTTATGTTTGTTTCCGGCTTTCTGTCGGATCGGTCCGAGGGTAGTGTGCTGACTGCTGCAGAGAAAACTAGTGTCCTTAAGCTCCAGGTATCATAATCTCTAGCAACAATGAGAAACCTACTTTCTCTCTTCTCACCATTAGCTGAATTTTGAAAATCTTGCAATGTGATCACTACGAGTTTTTGTTCCGATTAAGCAGTGATCTTCGCTCGCCAATACCATTATAGTATGTTTAGTAGCACCTAGAAAAATGGAGTTTTTGGGCTGCTACATGACTGGGTGGACTGTATCACCGCTAAGATAATATGTCTTTGTCCCAATGTTTGCTGTTGGCTATTTAGTTGTATCGTCACCATGGACCTAAATGCTGTTGAGTGGTATATGAACCCTGTGACCAATTTGACTAGCCAAGCTTTTTGCACATTTTTCTGTGGGAATAGTTTTTGGATTCTTCAGTTTTATAAATGCATGTTGTGGATGGAATTCTGTAATGTGGAAATAGCTTTATCATTCGGGAGGTATTTGGGTGGATTTTGAAGTGCATTTGCATTACGTGATAATGAACTTGCCGGACGGGACTAAACATGTTAGATCCTTCCTGGAACAGTTACAGTTCTAAGTTTGCACTGTTGTCCTAGATCATCTGTCATGCACCAACTTGTTGATTTCCATAAGCTTGTTTGGTCTGTTAAATTATATGTTGATCAGCCTCGCTAACAGTAACTTGATTGCTCAATGCCTTCTGTTGGGCCAATGTGCTACAGAAGCCATTTTTCCCGTGTCATATTACTTTCATGTACTAATATATGCTCGTAAAAGATGTGGCTCTTCTTGCTTGGACTATATTTTTTCTCTCTACTTTGTTAGAGTAGCTTTTGAAGAATTAGATTCATTTGCTTGTGTTTCAAAACATGATGAATCCCTTCTAGTTGTTTGCTTAGACATTGTTGCATAAGTTATGTGTGCATTGTTATTGGTTAATCTAATTCATGACCTTGCAAGTCCCTTTTTGGGGGGGGGGGGTTGGGGGGAGTGACCTATATGTTCATTGATAGATTAGAACTGTTGGCCACTTCAAATTAACGTATCTTCTACACAGGCATTTGCTGCATTTTTCCTTTAAGATATATGTTGATCTGATTGTAATATATTATAGGTTGGACTGTTAGGCATGGCTAGATCACTTCAAACTGATCTCAACCGAATTGCTGAATATGCTGATACCTCAAGCCCTGAGGGTTTGAGCTACGTATTGACAGGTATGCTTTGCATAATAGTTTGATTAGTCTGTGTTGCCTCTATAGCCACTGACGATTGATCATTCAGCTTTACTTTGAAGGTATCTTAGATATGTTCTGTTAGTACGCTTCTCTTGTCTCAAAGTGAGGCATGCTTTTCTGTCTCAGGTTGTCCAACATGATGTCAACACTGTCGCATATAATTTTTATTTTTATTTTTTCATAAAAATTTGTTTACTTTATAAGAAAATGTTTCCAGTAACATCCTCATTCGGCACAACTTGTTGAAAATTAATCAATTGAAAATAATAATGTTACATAGCTTTTATAGAATAAGATAAAATGGACTTACCATTTTGAGAAGGATCGAATATTGTTATATGCATGCTACATGCACACCCAATAATGCACTGTATGTTATTGATTTTATATGATTGGAGTGAAATAGGCTTTGTTTGGCTGTGTCTAAAATAATATTCACCATTGCATGCTCTTTGTGTGACATATATAGTTTTGGTAAACGAGCCCAAGAAATAGGCTAGTTATAAGTGCTGATTTGGAATCATGGAACAATAGTTTTCAGTTGAAGGGGTTTTAGTGGGTGGAAGATTCAGATCATGAATGCAACTTTGGAATATGTATGATAGAGGGCAGAGGTGATAGCCTGAGGCACAATGGAATTCAGCCGTGTTGTTGACAGTGCTTGACGCAGATGTGGCATATCAAATTGCTTGCTCAAGCAACTTGAGACTTTTTCAAATGAGAGAAAATAGTTTATTGCAAAATGTCAGCAAGTAGGATTATGTGTCAGGAACTACTACTATATGATCAGGACACCTTGCCTTGCCTAGGCTTCTAGGGGTGCTTCTGCTGTGATTTTTGAAACCATTGGTTACAAGTGATCTGTTCAAGCACATCTGCAAGGGGATTATGCAAAAGGATTAGAAGATAGGTCAGATCTCAGACATTGGTTTCACGTATGCAACTAGAAATGAGAAGTGGTTTTTGTATATTTTGTGGATGTTAAAAGAAAAAAGCACTAGAAAACTAAAGAAGAACTTTCATAAAATGTTGGATAGAACTTTTGTGTTTTATGACATAGAATAATCGGTAAAATGACAAGTTAAATGACGGTAGGAGGTGTGGCCACAAGGTCATATTACGTTGAATAGAAGGTATACGTTTGTAAGGTTACAGGAGATTACGAGAACACATATCAACTGCCATGGAAAGAGGGCGTGAAATACCAAGAATAAAAGAAAACAATCTTTGATGCAAAATGTTGTTATGGAGGTAATGTGTTGCGGCTTTTGTAGAATGGGATGACATCATGACAACAATTGTTCCATTTAGCTGACTGCAATCAATGAATTAAAGCCCAAATGTGCTCACTTGGATTGGATATTGCATAGTTATGCAATTTGTCTCTTTCGTGCCCATTGAACCCCACCTTCACTTGCAAGGAATACAGACTTCATAGACAGTTTCTCTTGGATTTGTGTTATAGAAAGTCAATATGATATTTTTATTTTTCTCTCTCTTTATGAAAGAAGTAAAGAAAATATTTGTGTTAGACGCTAATTGTAGGCAGATGAAGGAAAGTGATAATATCTTTCTTGAATGTAAGCGTGGGCCTAGGCAATGCCAACTTGTTAGAAATTACTATATCCAACCTAACAAAGTTTTTAACTATCCATTACACAGTTTGGTCACTCACAGGAAATTTTCATCCCCTCCCATTTCTCCACTACAATTATCCTCTTTTTCACGTTTCCATCCCTCATCTCCTACTTTATTTCTGTATTCTGCGTTAAGAAATCAGTTGTGGTCCAAATATGTTTGAAATTGCCTGAATTGTGGTCCGAACAGCCTTTTTCCATCATTTTTTTGTGCATTCTCAGTCACATAAGCATGCCCACTTTTGCAGCCATTGAATATTAGTTTATCATGTTTGGATGATGTGGCTAACAAAATGGGTTCCATCCATATGGCTGCAAGGTATTTATGATAGATTGTGCTGATTAACTAGTTAATTTAGTATAGAGAGATTTATGTCTGACTGATGGAGAATGAGTGGAAAAATTCTTCTTGATCTTATTTTAAAAGAGAAGAAGAAAAAGAAATAGGCTGAACATGTTGTGCAAGGGATAGGAAAGTAAAAAAAAATGATCGGTACACTAGTGTGGCTTTGTATCCTCATGTTGGGGATGAGTGCTCCCAATGTGGAAAATTTTGAATCTCACTTCCTCTAGCATTGCAGAGATGTTTGAATCAAAGTAATAGCAAATGACTATCACTGAAAAATGATGGAATCCTTGCAAGTCAAACACAGCCAATTAAGTTCCATGAATTCACTGGGTGGCAGGGTTAGATGCTCCCTCTTCCTTATATGATTTGTTTTGTGTTCTGAACCTTTTTAGTGTTTGCTGATGTTGTGTAGTCAGTAGTGATAATAGAATATGGGATCAAGGCATCAATGCTATTGTTTTGGAAATTTCTGATCCTTGTATCTTTGTTTTTGTCGTTATTACATGTAGGCAATATCCCATTTAGTTTCTTGAAGTATTTCTTGAGAGAGAGCAATTGGTTATCAATGTCCTGCATGTCTCTGTTTTGTTGCATTTTTAACATTTACATCTATCTATTCCACATTGTCTCCTAACCTACTGAGTACTGATGTTAGAATCTTCTGTTTTGTATGTTTGCAGAAACAACCCTAGCTTTGCTTCGACATCCAGATTATTGTATATCTGCTCATTCATCAGTAAGTTGGAAGCTATTTCTTGACTTGTATATATGTATTATTTTCTGAACCCACTTAATGAGAAATTCACCGTTCTCCGCTTTCATCAGGCAATGCTACAAGAACTGAGCTTTAGAGTTGTTTTCTTACTTTACGTAGAATTTGATTGTTCATGCTTTTTCATTGGAGGAACAAAAGAACTTGAGTTGAAACTCTTAGAACTGATCTTCTTGAGATGCTACTAAACAATTAAATGGTTCTTGATATAGGGCAATGACACAAGAAATCTACTTATGCCGATCTTTTTCAAGTAATGCAACCGTAATTGAGGTTTAGGGTTGTTTCTTACTTGAACTAGAACTTGCTTGCTTGTGTTTTTTGGCTGTTAGAACAGAAGAACATGGGTTCAAACTTTAGATGAGATTTTGTTGAGATGCAACTAAACAATGAAATGGTTCTTGATAGGGGCAATGGCATCAATGAATGAGGAATTTACTGTTGCCCAATTTTCATCTAGTAGTGCTAATAACTGAGCTTTAGGGGGTTTTCTTACTTTAACTAGATTTTAATCATCCATACATCATTGGGGGAACAGAAGAACATGGGTCTAAACTCTCAGAAGGGATCGTGTTGATATGCCACAAAACAAAGAAATGTTTCTTGATAGCAGGCGATGGCATCATGGCAACAATATATTCATGTGGCCACCTGCCTAGTACAATAAGGCTTGGATTGGATTGGTAACATTAAAAGAACTTGTAGGATAGTTAAGAGGAGATGATGAAGGCATGTGATAGCTGAATTTTAGAGGTCGTTTCTACATTATAATACTGAAAATTAGTGAGATACAAAATTTTAGGTGGGATTGAAATTGAATTCATCAATTCCACTATTAAGTTTGTTGGCTGTGAAGTTCTTAGTAAATGGTGCGTTGGCTTGTTTTTGAAGGAAAAAGCAGGAATTCAGAAATGTTGCATTCTAATATTTTGACATAGAACCAGCTGTCTCAGGTAGAAAAGCTTATTTGAAGTTGAACTTCTTTCATTTTGTTTAATGCTAGATATTTAATGATAGTAGTTCGTGGTACTTGTTTGTTTGTTTTATCTTTTTGCACAAGTTTCCTGAATTATCTTTGGGTTTGGATATTTTTCTGTAATTCATCTGCTGTTTTTCCCTTTGATCCTACCAGTGTTTTGTTCTACGTGGTAGCCTTTGATTATATTGATGATGGGATCACTTCCATGTCTGACATTTTTCAGGTGGATGTGAAGCGGAGCATGGATGAAGGGGAAAAGCGTTTCAATCAACTTTCTATTGAAGAGCGTGGGAAATTTGATGAAGAGACACTTGTTAACGTGAACAATATGAAGAGGCAGAGCGCCAACAGATGGAAAGCTACTGGGTTTAGCAATGAATACATAGTGGTAAATATTTTTGCAATAATTTGGATGCTGTAAAGATCCTCTACCCTCCTGTTTGAGTGAGCATGCACATTCTTAGTCTGTTTTTTGCTGATCTGAATCTGGTTTAAAAAATTCAATGTGTTATTATTATTATTTAATAATTGTTTGTGTCATAATAGTATTTTTTTTATTACTACTATTTCTATTGTTTTCATTGCTATCATTCTTATAAATACTATCATTAATTTTATACTGTTTTTATCATTATCAAAATTTTGCTGATGATGAAAATAAGATGAGCTCATAGCCTAAATTGTCTGCTGCTTGTCTAGTCAGTGAATTTCAGAATTTGAACAAAAATATCTTCCTGCTCCAGTATGCAGTAGCTCCTCTCTTAGCTATTTGCTTGTATACTATTGGGTGAAAGTTGTTCGATAAGCAGTCTCTCTCTGTCAGTCATTGTTTGGTACCTGAACTAAAGCCACTGGTTCCTGATTTCGGACTCTATGTATCAGTTGTGGTTAAAATGATGCGAGGCTTGTTTGTAAAGACATTATTCTGAATTTGGATGCTAGATTGTCTTTATGACGGAATGGAATGATCTCATACTGATCAATAACGTCTCACTAAAAAATGAAGTCATCCTGGATTGTGGTTTGCTTCAATCCCTACCTCTAGATATTTGCACCAGGTCTGTAGTGTTGAGGGCCTGTTAGGTACCAAGCATCATGGCTATATCGGATACACCCAAACAATTGAGGCTTGATGCTGACACAATATTCTTCAGCTTGTATTAACCATTTTCTGATGTCGGCATTCAGATTACAATCTTGGTCGCTGCTGAAGGAGTGCATAAGCTGCCTACCATCAATGGAGGCAAGGACCTGAAAGAAGCCTTGCACAAGCTGGCAGCCATCCCGTCAAGTAGAACAATGGTAAGAGTGAATGCTGTTTCAGATTCATGGAATAGAAACGTAAATAATAGACTTCCCAAGTCATTCCATGGAAACAAAGGAACTGTAGAAGTGAATAATCTTTAGATCCATGATTGCTTTGTTTGCTTGCTAACTAACTTTGGGAAATCGGGAAGCAGAATACTTCTTTAGCTTGCTTCTCGTTCTAAACTTTTGATTTCCTGCAGGCAGTTGAGGTTCTTTGGACGCCTCAAAATGAAAACGATACGTTGACAGAGCGGGAACTACTTGAGGACTATCCGCTCTTAAGGCCACTATAGAGCCTGCAATCTCCTCTTCTGTAAATATGGTGAGAGTAATTTCTTATAAAGTGAATGCAGGATCTTTATGTCATGATTCATGAATGAAAAAGACAGTAAATGTTACAAAGTCGTTTCCTCTTTTAAGATGGCGTGTATATCTGTCGCTGCATTTTCTTGCCGATGATGTTCTCTCTTAATTTATACGATGTTTGTAGGGCACACTAATTGTAAAGTACATGAGATATATATACTAGAAGAGATTACAGAACTGGCTATGTTGGCCTTCTTTTGTGTGTGCTTGACAGAATTCTAAACTAGACTCTGATGTTGAAAGTAAGCAGGGGTGCACCTGCTGGAATTTGGTCTGATTTTTCATTCAGCCAGGTTTGATTTCCCTTTCTGGCCTTTTCCACTCCCCATCCATTTGAGGATGGTGGCAGAAGGTTATGGTCAGCATGGCATGGGTGCGCATTATCTTGTTAGGATTTGAGGAAGATATTCTTGATCTTGAATAAACAGTGACATTGTATTGAGAAAAGTAGAGGAGCAAATCAAGAACACTAGATTTACGCGGGCAATGCCCATCAATTGGCGTATAGAGGAGAAGATGATGATCAAATATAGTGAAGGTTGCATAAACGAGAATAATGATGACTAAGATATCTCTAGGAAATCAAGGTGGAGGTATGTCAAAACTCAGAGTCCAAATGCGCGAGTTGACATGAGTCTGTCAGGCATAAATATGGATGATAATGGGTCGATTTTAAGTTAGATTTTGCTGGATTAAGATGCAAATCTGTTTATATCTAAAATCAGAGCTAATCTAGATCTATCGAGTTTTAAAAGTTTAGCTTTAGATTCAGATCCATTAAATTTAGTAAGCAAACAACTTTTAAATAAATGTGATTATATTTAAAATTTTTAAAATAATCTATGTAAATATAAATATATTTATATTTTATATAGTTTAATATTTATTTTTTGTTAAAAAAAAGTTCGAGTAAAAAGATAAATATTTAAAAATAGTTACTTTAATTTTTAAATAATATTTTAATGCTTTTAAAATAAAATATTATACATAATGCTTATAAAATTATATATAGATTCAATTTTGATTTATTGAATTTAAAAATTATAGATCCAAAATCTATTAAAAATAGTCCATTGTCATCCGTAAACATTAATTAGATGACAACTGTAGCATTGATTGTTTGTTGGTAAATATATTGTCACCATGGCAATTCCATGGGTGCATAAGGTTTCTTCTCTCTGTCTAGTTCCATGGTTGGAATTTCAATCCTCCGTTGGTCCTCATTTACATATAAAAAGAGAAGATATTGGTTGCCATTTCATGGCAAGGCTAGAAAATATGAAACTGCATGAGATAAAATATTGTTGCTTTCGAGGAAGCATTTTTCTACGATAAGTTATTTTCTTTATATGAAATGAACCAACCCTAAGTTATGATTAACTCAACAAATTTAACACCTCTATTGACAATATTTTCAATAAGACTTTAGCAAGCTAAATGTTGAACGAGGCTTCTATTGGGAAAACAATTTCATTATAATATGGAAAATGCATGCACGAAGCCCATTGTATACCTCCATCATCTAGCCACAAAACTTCGTACACCCCCATCAGTTAGTTACAAAACACTTACCTAGTTACATGAACTACTAAAATTGCTAAAATTGACCAACATTCACATTGTTACCTGCGAGGAACGTGACATTGGTACCTTCAGAAAACGTGAAAGCCTCACGCTGATTCCTGCAGCAAGGAACGTGTGTTCCTCACGCTTTTACAACAGAAAACATTAGAACCTCACACTTCAACCACATGAAACAATTTATGCTAAGTTTGTTTATGCAAACTCATTCAAAAAGGGTTCGACTTTTTTTTTGATAGTTGGAGAATTACATCAACTAAATAAGCGAGCAACAAAATATACCCCAAAGCAATAACATCTCACAGAAAAGCTTGGACATTATGGACCACCTCATCTATTCTATAGGGGAAATTTTCTCTTCTATTCTTGATCTAGAATCCAATTCTTTGCTTTATGAGTAACGTCATCCAACCTCTGTAAATTCGAATCGTATCAAAGATGACCTTATTTCTAAATTATCAAATAGTCCCTATTATGGCAAAGAAAGCTGTTGATCAAATTTTACCCTGTAAATCTTTCTCTTTACCTCCTAACCAAACAACAGCAGTGTCTTCAATTGATCTCGGCATCACCCAAGACCTTCAAAGCCATTCAAAAATCTCATAGCATAACTTTTCCGTCACACTACAATGAAGAAAAACATGGTTGATTGATTCTTGAGCATCCTGCATCATTGATGTTTCCAACCCAAAGTCTGACCAATCTATCTCTCGTGTTGAGCCTTTGTTATATCGCAAACCATATGATCAACTCGATTCTCGGTAGTGCCAACCCACACCACACCTGGCTACAAAAGTTGTTGTTCGAACTCCCCCCAGGCACATTCTGATACGATGCTTCACAAAAGGATTTGACAGAAAAATACCCCTCTGATTATACCCCCAACTAATACCATCTTGTCTCCCCTTACATAATTTAACCTGATTGACCAAACTCTCCATTTGTTCCCTTTGTCTTTCCTCCTAATCGAACACTCGTCTCCTCCAAAAGAATTGCCAATGCCATTGCTCCCCATCTCAGAAGCCCATATCAGCTATATTTCCCTCCTTCTGATCAGATACCATAAAAAGTATCGGAAAAATAAGTTTTAGCGGACCATGCTCCATCCATTTATCATTCCAGAAACTAACTCTGCTACCCTCTCCAATGATGATCTTCAAACCAGAACTGAGAATGGGATCCATCCTGCCTATTTTCACAATGTCCACCCACGATGTCCATCCCCTCTTCTTCTCCGGAGTTTGTAGGATACCAAAACGATCTTCAGAATAAATAGATTGAATAACCCTCTACCATGATGATCCCTACATAGTAAAGAACCTCCACCTCCATTTAAATAAGAGAGCGTTATTTCTCATGGTTAGATCCCCGATACCCAATTTTCCTAGACTCTTGGGTCTCTGTATCACCTTCCAGCTAATCAACGGTAACTTCTTTCTATTTCCATAACTACTCCAGAAGAACTTCCTTTGAATATTAATAATCTCCTTTACTACTATTTTTGGGATCCTAAATAAACTCATATAATACATATGTAAACTGTTCAAAACACTCTTTATTAAAACCAGTCTCCCTGCTCTTGAAAGAAGTTTTGATTTCCATCCTGCCAACCTTTGCCTAATCTTATCCACCACCAGCTTCCACACCTGACCGTTGCTAACATTAGCTCCTAATGGTAATCCAAGATAAGAAGTTGGTAAAGTACTGGTCCTACAATTCATAATCTTTGTTGCCTCTGTGAGAGACTGTGGATCCACCCCAAGCCCTATCATTTCCAATTTTTCATAGTTTACACTCAAATGAGACAATAAGAGAAAGCAATCAAGCAACCGCCTCCAATTTATGATATTCTCATGCGAAGCCTCACAAAAAAATCATAGTATCATCTGCAAAATGAAGATGAGTGACCTCACAATTATCCTTTCCCACTTCCAAGCCACGAATCAACCCTTTATTCATACCTCAAACAAATTACCCATCGGAACTAAAATAAGGGTTCGACTTTTATATGAAGTAATTAGAAAATATTTAAATACATATATATACACTCAATAATAAGATCACCAAACATACTTTATATTAACTATTGAGAGAGAAATTTGGTATGATGTTAAGATCAGACGATAGTAGTAGCGGAAATATTGGGACTCTGGAAATAAAAGTTTGGTTTTTGTTAGTTTATGGGTAAAAGCAACCTCACTTATTTCGAGCTAAAAGGCAACAAC
The DNA here is from genome assembly GCA_039764185.1 of Tamarix austromongolica. Lineage (NCBI taxonomy): Eukaryota > Viridiplantae > Streptophyta > Magnoliopsida > Caryophyllales > Tamaricaceae > Tamarix > Tamarix austromongolica. Next base: position 90,401,644 of record CM077816.1, on the reverse strand, counting down.
TATAGAGGGGAAAAGAAGAAAAGGGGGAAAAAATGACTTGCTCATGTTGGGGTTAGGGGAAAGTGAGATTCTCTCATTGGCAGTGGGGGGAAGCTTGAGTTTCTCCAGTTGGGTTAGTCCCCTTTATATTTTTGCATTTTCTTCTTCTTAGTGTTGCTAGGTTTGGAACGTGTAAGGAGAAAGAGGGAGGCAAAGGAAGGAGGGAATGGGCAAAATGGGTAGCAAGAGTGAGAAGGATAAATGAGTCAAGTCAGGAAGTATTGTTTTTTAAATAGTAATGACATATGTTCCAAATAACAACACACTGTGTTTAATGATCACATATTAGGGCTTGTTTGGTATGGGAGTAATAGGAGTGGAAAAAATTTCTCTCTATTTTATATTTTTTATATTAAATATTTAATAATAAAAATAAATATATTTTTACCAAAATATCCATTTAATATCAAATTAAAATCTAAAATAGGTATTTATTAGAAGAAGAATATATTTAGTTTCAACTATACTATACAAGATATATAAAATATAGGAGTAATTTTTACACTCCTATTACCCCCTAACCAAACAAGCATTTAGCCGTTTTAGTTTTCATAGTCTGCCCTAGCATGAAGGTTGAATTGGATAAATTTTTGGATAAGCTCAACTACTAAATTGAGGCATGCTAAGAAGGGGCTATTTTTTTTCTATTTTTTATTTTAAATAGCTGGACAGAGACGAAGGGATAAAACTAAAACAAAAGGCGATAGATTGAATGATAGTACTAGTGCGACGCACACCAAGCTTGCTTGTACAAATTTGTAACTATGGGAGGGACAATCAGAGAGTCGTCTTCTTTCTTTCTATTGCGTTATTTGTTTTTATTTATTATATATATTAGTAAAAGCTTTAGCTATCAAAACCACTCGTGCGGTTGAATTCGACCAGAGGCAGCGATGGCGTATTATTTATTATTAAAATCTTTCTGTTTTTTCTTCTCTTTTGCCTTTTATCGTCTGCACCAACCAACGCACACGAAAGTCGTAGCTTTTATGGATGTATACTATGGGTTACGAAACTTTATAGGTTGATTAGGTGATTGATATTGTTAATAGTTTTCATACATTTTAAATAAATAAAAAAACAATTTCCACGCGATCATCATGAATCATGATCAAATAATTTCAGATGAGAAAACCGTACCTACTGATGATCATGAGGCCGGCGATCTCATCCTATCAGCTTCGCTAGCTGATGTCGACACATTTCATGGTTAGCTCCTTGCAAGGACTCTGTATTGCTGGCGACCGCATCACGTTTCACTTAGGACTCAAGTTTCCTCGGTAGGTATGAAATAGTATTAATGCGGTGTAATGGTATCATTTCAGGGCGGTGATTGCTAATTTTATCTGATTTTACCAGTAAGGGTCCTGCTTCCACAAAAAATGAATCCATAAATAAATTATAAGAAAGATTCAACAGTATATTAATCTTCTTTTTTTTTTTTTTTTTTTGGGGACCAAAAATTTATTCCTAGCTCTCCAAGTGTAATAGTTATAGGGAAAAAAAACGGCAACTTCCGTGTAATAAGGCCGTAATCCTGTAACATATAAGAAATCGCCTGTTCTGACTACTAAAAAATATCAGCCGAAACTATCTGTAACTTCATTTTAGTAGCGGATGGCTGCCGTACAGGTTTTATGTGGTGAGTGAGACATAATAATCTAACTATCTACACATTCAAGATTTCAATTTCACCCGTCTTTCCTTCTTTCATATGTTCCCTCGCCTGCTGATTTTATTATGGTTTTCAAAGCATAACATAGTCATTTTTTTTGTCATGTTTCATAGCAGATATGAGGCGGCCCAAGGAGGGAATCAAACATGACAGCCTAGTTCTTTTTCCCATTTCCTTCTTTTTGATGGTCAGCAGTAGTTTTTTTTTTAATGATTTCGTGGGTCGGTTTGAAGTTATTTATTAAAAATAATTATTTTAATAAATAAATTTAAAAATAAGTTAAATTATAAATAATTTTTTATATACTTTTAAAAAATACAATATTTTGAAGTATTATTATTATTATTATTCTATCAAAAGACGAGGAGACATATTAAAGTCCTTAGACTATCCACAACGGGGCAGCAAAAAATTTATCGCGCCTCGTTGCGTCGACGCAACGAATTGCAACAGCAGCGCAACAGGTTCAATATCTTACGTCGGGCGCAACTTTCTGCGCCGACGCAAAAAAAATTTATACAGTATATTCTTAATATTTTAACAACAAATAATAATAACTTTACAATATTTTTTTCATTATTTGATCAATAAAAATTATCAATATTTTCTATCAAGTATCAATATTTTATTTGTTAGTTAGATTTTTTTGGATAATTTATTATCCTCATTATTATCTTTCCTTTTTAAATAATGGATTTTAGAATTTATAAATAGATTGCCTCCATATCATATTTTTCACAGCATCTTCCATCTCTCATTATTATTGTTGTCATTATTGTTATTGTTATTATTATTAATTAGTTATTAATCTATTTTAATGCCTCTTTTTTTTTAAAAAAAAAAAGAAACTAAATTATTCTTATTTAGTTACTATTACTGTTTGACTCTGCTGATATAAGCAGCAGCCCTCGTGTGGGATGATGATGAGAGCATATCATATCACAAAGGAATGCACCGTGCAATCAGTGGCTCTTTTGACCGGATACCTCCTCTTCCATTATTTCTATTAACTTAAGCTTTTGGGTCTGGGATAATTAATAATACGGCGACATTATTTGGAGTTATCATTGGCCAGCCAGGAATTGGTGGACGGATCGAAGCGCATGAAATAATTTCGACTTTCCTCTAAAACCATCATTGAAATGCTATAGTACTACGTACCGCTGGCAGTACGAGTATCCATCTACTGTCTCCCGCCTATCCTCTCATGTTCGCTTCGTTTAAAAAATGGATTCACGTTTAAAAAGTAGACGGGAGTAATAGACCGCCCGTCTCTCTTGCTGATTTTATTTGGTTATTTTAAGGCGATGGCGGACGTACAATTGGTACATCAAACCGTGCATTTGCCACGCGCATGATCTACCCTGTACTTCGCCTTATAGTTTATCGATTCGGCCAATAGGTTCGTCTTAAAACATAAAGACATCATGATGCCTTGAAGAAGCCCACGCAGTTAAAATAGGAGTAATTTAGAACAATTTTTTTAAGAAAATCCAACCAAAGTTAGATGAAAAATAAGGAGAAAAATTTAATTAGGGTTAGATTTTTAGGTTTGTGTGGTGAATTTTGTATATCGTGATGGATGGCGATTTGAATAGAGTTAGTTAGGAGCTTTAATTGACGTGATTAAAGGTTTATCAAAGGTTAGAATCCGTGACTTAATAATAGAGTTAAAGGACATCGATTAATTAGGTTTAAGGCCTCAATCAAAGATTGAAAACAACGACGGTGTTATGATTTTATGTAAATATATGTGTGTGTATGGAATCAACATGGCTATAGTAGTGAGATTAATTATATAACTTTAAGATAAAATTCTATATTAGCTTTTAAAGAATAAATATAAAAGATTTCTAAATTTTTCGTTCACGTAGAATTGACAAAAGGAGAGAATAACTCACATAAAATTTAGTTAAAGATTCGACTTTTTATTCTCATTCAATTTACCTATATAACCGACATAATTATATAAAGCTTTTTATATTAATTCAAGCTGAATCTTCTAAGCTAAATATAAGTTAAAAATTAAAAGAAAAAGTATTCAAAATCTCTCCACATCCACGCAACGTTCGTGCACACAGAAGATAAATTAAACTCTAAAAAAAACTATAATCTTCTAGAAAGCTTCTTAATAATTAAGTAATAAACTAAATCATAACCAATTAAGACTAATAAGAACCATCCATATGAGGCTTAGGAATGTCCTTCACATGTGCATGACACATAGTCTCATTAAATTTCTCATAATTCCTTCCATATTTTCTTATTATTATTCATATTACCTCCTGATTTGGTTCATGTGTATTCTCTTGGTCCAAATTTTCAACCAAACCTCTTCTAATAGGTCCGATGACTTTATTAGCTTCCCCTTCAAGTGCATTATAACCTGTAGGACTTGTAGGATAACGTGTACTTGTTTGAATGTTGACATAAGTTAATTGTTTGCTTAATTTATACTATATAAACTCATGTGACCTAGTGAAACAAGCTTCTTAGGCTCAAAACTTCTTTCCTTTGAAGCTTGAGGGAATGACTTTTGAACAGCTTCAAATATATTTTCATCAACCTTTGTATCAATAAATATAATTAGATTATCTGTGATATTATAATTTAATGGTTGTGGTTAGATTATTCGATACCAAACGTCTCCGCTTTAGATCTCCTATCTCTCAATATTGTATTAATAACTCTAAATTTCTATTAACTTTTCAGCTACTTGTATTAAATATATCTCAAGTCTATATTTGACACAACTACGTAATTGAAAAGTTAGTTGATACGTGAAAGCTTATAGCTAAAATAGAAGAGAGAGGCTGGCTAATAATTTAAAAAGGTTTAGCAAAATTAAATGTTCAACGAGCTTGACGGGCATTATATGATATAAAAGGAAATGTTGCTATCAGTAAGCAAATAAGTTGAAATTTATTTTTGGCACAACTCATCCCAAGTCTCGACGGCTACAAACGAAGAATTTGAATTTCTCCCAAAGGAAAAAGATAAATCTCTTATCCTATCTACTCAAACATCCAATGCCCTTTTTATATACTTTCTTCCATTTCTCAGCAAAAATGGACAGGGACAACGCACGACTGGAAGCAAATCTCAAGAGCGTGACTTGAAAATCTTCGGCCGAAAATGGGGGACCCTCAAATATGATATTACACAACCTAAAAAGAATCAACTAGTGTACAATACATTTTTATTACATAATAAAAACAGCAGCGACTGGTGAGGACGTAGCTGACTAGTTGGAAGCAATGACCCAGTCCATACACTGTTGCTTGAAACCAGATTCTGATTAATAGGAGAAGAACCCTCTATCGCCTCACAGTTAAGGACCCTTCGGCTTCCTGAATTGGGGCAGCTGCTCTTCTCAACACCAATGTCGAGTTCAGAATTTGGAACATTCCTTGGCGCATTCACGCAATGAGTTTGGGCAAGGAGGGTGGCTAAACCCATGTTTTGCTTCGTCCTCATTACGTGGGCTTGGAGCGTTTGACATGATCCTTAATTGCTGAGATCTCAAATATCTCAACTCTAATTAATATTTAAATGTCTTCATCCATCTGAATTCCCATTGAGCTTCATTCTCATGTTCGTCATCTGCTGCACGGCTGTACGAAGCTGGAACCATAGAGAGGAATGAGAATTTAGCAATAGTTTAGCCGAGCATCCATCATTCCATTTATCATCATGTTTCTTAAGGACTTTACCATTACCAACCTCGTAATCTGCCGATGCATCATGTTTATATACTCTCTGGTGTTCCTCGTCAGAATGAGTCGGTCCAGAGCCAAGTGAACAGAATTCCTCCACGCTGTTGTGCCCATCAGACAACTCGTGTAAAACAGCACCCACATTATGATCAGAACCTTGATCGACCTGGTACAAGATCTCCTCGAACCGACCATGCATAGCAGCAGCACATCCGTTGGGACAATGTAATGATTGTAGGTTGTTATGGGCACCTGGATTGTTTGACAGGAAACCCATGAAGGAACCTATTGATGTATGATTGGAAACACAGTTACCGCATAAGTTCGTATTTGCAAAGCGAGGAGTCTCTTCTGTACACGGCCCTGTTACCCATCCCGGTACCAAAGACGCAATCTCCCCGTCAATCATGTCTGCTATTCTCGTCACATCTTGATCAGTAATATCAAGCTCCGCCACCATCTCTGTCGCCACGATTAATGCTGTATCCATTTCTATATTGAAAGGAAAATATATATTTCGAATTCGACCTGCAAGGGCAAATATTGTGTTACCATCTTGATTGCACGCACGCTGCTAACATCCAGAAACTGAATCAAGAGTCAAGAGTCAAGATCCAACCTTCTTTATCAGCAATCCTAAGTCTTAAGAAGATGCTTCCATCTTCTTTCCTCTTCCCCTTGATGCTTATATCAACATCAGGAGCATGATCATCATCATCTTCGTGCAGCTGAAACAAATTGATTCCACTGTTTTCAAGCTCAACAGAATGATTGCTCCATTCATTGTAGATTTCAAGATCACACCCACTAGAGTATCCATTCAAGAAGGAGCCATTACTCGTGCGATGATCAAGGAACGGCTGCCTCATCAATAGACCTACATCGCCACCCCCATGATATTCATTTAATGGCAACAAATCAGGATCATAATCATCAATTTGAAGAAATGGATCATTCAAAAGCTCTCTTGCAGAAAGCCTTGAAGATGCGGTCGCAAGGCATTTCTCAATGAATTGACGCAGTTCAGGATCCTTAACTTTATAAAGAGCATCCGGCTTTTTACCCTAATAATAATAAAGAAATAAAGCAGGTTAATAGATAGATGGTGTAAAGGAAGAAGGAAAAGAAAGCTGCACTTGTCATGGAGATGAAAAGTCTCCTCGTGAAAAAGAGAAAAGGCAGGCTCCTTACAGAGATAACTTTCTTATAAATCTGAGCTGGATTAGTGCATTCACTGTAAGGATATTCGAAAACGGTCATTTCAAGTATGCACATACCAAATGAGTATATGTCAACTAGTTCATTGTATTCCTCCTCATAAACCTCCGGAGCCATAAATTCAGGCGTCCCTGAATTACCAATCAACCAAGAAGAAAAAGAAAAAGAAAAAGAAAAGAGAGGAAGTCATCAGTTTCTTCTACTAGCTCCCCCCACCCCAACTGACTTCCTCAAACTAAGAAATAAACTTCATTAGAATTACTATTTTGCTAATCTCAGATGGGATCTTCATTTGATGTAACGGTGATGCTTAAAATTAGCAAAGTCTGATCAAAGGAATGATCTTCAGACCATCCATAAGTCAATCATCTAATAATGCAAACTGCATAAATATTAGCTAGGATCAAAAGGCAAAAATGAACATACCAACACAATGAGCAGCATGAGACTTCCTAAGAATTGCAGCTAGACCAAGATCTCCAATCTTCACTTCCCCATGATTCCCATTAATAAAAATATTGTCACACTTGAGATCTCTATGGATCACTGGTGGGTCATGACTATGTAGATAAAGAAGACCCTTTAAGATCTGCCTACACCAGTGCTTCACTGCTCTTATATTAACTCTCCTGTGTTTTAACCTGTACCTGAAAAATTCATGAAGAAAATCTCATTTAAAGATATGCCTGTAAATCTCAATTGCCCAGATGAGAGTTCCAGAAAAAAGAAAAAAAAAATATTGAAAAGACTTGTAAATCAAAAGCTGTTTCTTATGTATCTTTTCTCCTTTAAATAAAACTTACTGTCTGAGAGTTCCGGAAGTGAACATCTCTGTAACAAAATTGATGTTCCTCTTAGATGTATCAACCCAAGAAGTGTACAACTTCATAATATTTTTATGCTTCAGTGATTTCAGCAAGTGGATTTCACTGTAGAGTCTCTCTAGATCTTTAGGACTTTGAAGGAAACCATAAAGTTTGACCTGATTCCAAGCAACTTCAATTCCTTCATACTCATCAAATGCTTTATATCTGCAAAATCATTTAAAAAGAATCTTCAAAAAAATCCAATCAATCTCAAATCGAACGATTACCCTGATACACAAATCCAGTGAATAACCATTCATTCCCGAACGATTACTAAATCGGGTTGATAAAACAGAGGTTCCCAACTGCTTAAAACTCGATATGAATACACGATATTGCCTTGAAATCTAAAATGGGGACAGTACAAAAGAGATGGAGTAGAAATCCTTACACAGTCTTTGAAGCTCCTTTTCCGAGGATTTCATTATACTGAAAAAAAAATACCCTCAGAAATCTGCTTCAAATCAGATTCAGATACAAAGAATAGATGACGATAAGAAGTTGCATACCCTGCCATATCTGCCAGTAGGATCAACTTCAACAAGCTCATCACAATAGTCTGGTTCAAGAGTCGAAAGACCATTCATGTCGCTAAAAATGGGTACCGCGTACCAGCTTATTTCAGATTTGATGCTTTCTTCTTTACAAACTGCTGCCACTACCGGCTTTTGCCTTATGATTCCCTTCTCCTCGAAACTTTTTCTCCGACGCCCACAAAATATTCCCGTGCTTTTTTTTTAATTCTAATTTTTGATTTGCTTATTTCTGTAGGAGAATAGGAATCTGGAGATGATTAAGTAGCTCAATAATTTCAATCATCCGTGTGTGAGCCCGGAGAGAGAGAGGAGGGAGGAGGCTCATCGAAGGATCGAACGTTACACTGAATATACTTACAGGACGTGAACACTGAGAGACGGAAAGATTTGTGCAATTCGGTGTAAATTTTTATCCCTCCAGCTTCCATTAAATAATTGGATCTCTGAAGAGTGAAGAGACGCCGGTAGAGCAGATGGGAAGATACAACCGGGGAAAATACAATATACTACTTCCTAGTAAATACTCTACTAGCAGGACTATAATTATACTTTAGCAGTCAGTTATAAATATTTTAGTTATTCGGTCTTTTGGATATTTAATAATTGAATATTTTAAATATTTGATAAAAAATTAAATATTTAAAAATTTAGATATTTAAAAAAATTCAGATACTTAAAATTTTAAATTAAATAACAAATAATTTATCGGATATTTAAAACTTTAAAAAATTAATAAAAAGTTTCAAATATTTTAAAAATTAGATATCCAAAATGTAAGATCAGATAATAAATAATCTATCAAATATTTAAAACTTTTAAGTTGGTCACAGTCAAGAAATATTGGATAAAAAATTATTCAATAGAAAAATAAAAAAATAATCCAAATTGAACAAATATGATCTAATGATTTGATCTGAATATTAAAATATATTATATTCAATTAGTAATTTTTAATTTTTAATAATAATTAAATATTTAATTAAAATAATAATTAAAAAGTATAAAATTTACTTACAATAAATACTCATTTCAAATGATATACACATACATAACTATATAAAATAATTTTTTATGAAAAATAAATAGTATTTAGAGTGTACATATATATAATTTATCGGATCAGATATTATTTGTATTTGTCAAATCAAATATCCGATTTATTTTATATTTTATTTATTGAATCAGATATTTAATTTGAAGAAAAAAAAATATCGAATCAATTCAAATAACGCAACGAATCATCAGATATCGGTTAACATAAATGAACCTAGTTATAAACTATTTTTCTAACAAAGGTCCAAGACTAAAAATAAAATAAAGTTAATACATGGTAGTAAAAATTAATTTATATACTTATATTAATTATATTCTTTTAGATAAAAAAAATTAATACTAAAAGTTTTATATATTTGTATCTAGTACATCAAGTATGTGTGTATAATATCGTTTTTTCTTACACTTTGAACATTATAAAAAATAAATTAAAAAATAATATTTAATGACAACTATTTACTTATATTTTATAATAATTATACCTGTTATACTATTCTAGTTAATAAATTGAAACCTTAACTATTAGCATTATAATTTAGCTCGGGCTAGCTTAAATTTCAGACATCGATCATCATTTATGCTCCCGGCTAATATATTTTATAATAATTACGTATTGAGATGTTTAGCACAACTTCAACTAGAGTTCGTGGCTATGAGGTGGTAGGTGCGTGCGACATCGGATAATCCTTACAAAATTATAAAATATATATATATATATATATATATATATATACGTATTTTAATAATAATTTTAATTATTAATTTTTTAAAGTATAATGTATATTATAATGTATTATTTTTTTTATTAAAAGTTATTATAAAATATTTTTTATTTTTGAATAATATATATTAAAATATAGTATTAGTCAAAGTTTATTTGTAAAATTTATAGTAATTTTATTTTTAAAATGAAAGAAATGTATTATAAATATATTTTATATCATTTTTTTTAATAACCCATACTTGGTCTAATATTAAATATTGAATCTTTGAATTAAGTGAAATCAGATATTTTATATAAATTTCATATGTGTAAATAAATTCTACTTAATTAATTTTTATGAACTTTATGTATAAATATAGTTATATAGTCTAATATAAAATACTATAATAATTTTTATATTTGGTGAAATTTGATATTCTTAAATACTAAATTTTAGTTTTAGTAAACTTCTTAAAGTAATACTTAAAATTATAGATCAAATATCAAATAATATTTATCTTATGTTCATATATATGTCATATTTTAACCGTAAAAGTAGAAATAAAGGGTACAAATGTTTTGTGTAAAACCAAAGGCATAATAATAGGTGAAATAGTAATAAATTAATACAAATTGTAGCAGTTGATGCAGAATATCAGATGAATATTAATTGTCTAAACATTATATCTATTTTTTTATCGTTTAAATAATTTGAAATGTCGACCGTCCATCCTATCATATGCTAACCCAACCTAGCCTTTTTTTCCTTTTTATTTCAATGCATTTAACTAGTTTATAATCTTATAATATGAGGGTATTATTTTATTTTATTTTAGTGTATAGGAAACCTTTATTCTTATTATCATTAACCTATTTTATTTTATTTTATTTTATTTTTACCAATACTAGGAGGAAACCATCAAAAGGTGTGACTAAGAGATAGAAATGAAAGTATGTGTTAGTAATTAGTATTAAGGAGAACTTTAACACTCCCAAATTTCAGAGTTTAAAAAGTTTTTTTTTTGTAAAAAGTTAACATCGGGAGCCAAAACATAAAACGTAGGGGTGTCACGCCACATCCAACATAGAAGAAGCACTTCCTATGCCTAATCTATGTCGGGTGAAAGGCAAAAGTAACCCTATACCAAGAAATCAGGTGTGGGAAGCACTTGATTCCATCGTGATATAGGATATGAAATACCGAGAAGGAAATAATTAGTAAAAACAAAGGATTAAGAATATAAATAGATAGAGATATCCGGCATAACCATATCATTTACCAATTCATTTAGCGCTCACCCGAGGCAAGCACATTAAGCCAATAACCATCATTCACCTGTATAATAGAGCAGGTCTACTCGTACGATTGAGCAACACCCATGAAACGAATGATCAATACGCTACATACTGAGTAAGATAATAGTATAGTCAATCAAGGTTACACATAATACAATATATCTTATAAGCAATTCATACATGCATAAATAGAAGAAAGCCAGATAATTACTAATTCCAAGTCTTTCATTAGATATGTCATATTCTAATATTTTATTTACGTTGAGTTCAGTGACCCCACTATTCTTAAACCGATGGAACGGTCTAAAATACCTCTCAAGGACAAGACACTTGAGCCACTATTATTATCCGGTGGAACGGAGCCAACACCTCTCAGAGTAAAAATACTCCTGAGCCACTATTTATTAAACCAGTGGAACGGTCTGAAGCACTTCTTGGGTACAAGACACCCGAACCACTATTATTATCAAGTGAAACGGACTCAACACCTTGGTCTTGACTCATGTAGTCTTTCACTTTAATTATTAGTATATTTTCATGTATACTTTAACTCTTAATTGTATTTTCATTTACATTGAGTATGGGGCCCCACTATTCTTAATCCAGTCGAACGGACTGAAGCACCTCTCAGGGACAACACACCTAAGCCAATATTATTATCCGGTGGAACTAAGCCATATAAATACCTCCACCCGACTCAAGTGATCTTTCACTTTATATAATTAATATCCTATTTAGAGTTGATTGTATATTATCATGCCAAACTTAAGATATACATTTAAACACATGAGTATGGCCACGTAATTATCCTTAAAAGACCATAATACCCTTAGGAAAATCAAGACAATCGTATTCTACCAAAGTTTTATAAAACCCAAAGCATACACATTTCCACTTATTATTAGAAAAACATCTCCTGAGTTTTCCGTAGATATTTTATAACCAATATTATACCCAAATATATACTTACATAATTTCATTACTCCCAATAACATCATCTCATAGCATTTCCATAATTAAATTATTTAATATAACATATTCAACACAAAAGTATACATCAATAATACAAGAAAAATACAAGGAGCACATAAAGCCCTAGTTATCACATGTATCCTTACTGACAAGGACACCAAGCTCTATGCACGTAAATCCTATACCTCCTCCGAGATCACCGAAAAAATCACCTATGAAACAGATAAAATAAGATTAGGATCCAAGGTTAAAAATCAAGAGGGAGATTATGGTAGAGAGGGGTAAAATTGGAATTTACCAAAGTCGAATGGAAACTTGAATTGTATGGAAATGTAGAAATATGTGTGGTGGAGCTATGGTTAAATTTTGGTGGTCTTTGGATAAGATTTGGGGTGAAAATAAGGGTATACGACTAAGAAAGAAGTTGCACTGGCAGGTGGTGCAAAAGTTACATGAGTGTGCAGCACCAGAGCACAACAGGTTGAGAGAAAAGAAAACCCACAGCCAGGCGGTGCAAAAGTTGCACAGCCGTGCAGAATCAGGCCGAGAGGAAAAATTATGCACGGTTAGACGATGCAGGGGTTGCATGGCTGTTCAGTAGTGTAACACCCAAAAAATTCACTCCTGAAAAAAAAATTGAAATGATAAAGCGAAAGCTAGGAGAGAATTTGGGGAATGTTACCGCCACATCTAACACAAGATAAATGTCCACCATCTATCTCATGCTAGATGCAAGGCTAAAACCTGTCAAACAAAACTTTAGACATCAATGCCGTAAGGATAAACTCCCACAAGGAGATATCCACAGGCAGATGGCAAGTGAATCAATTTACTAAATAAAATCATCGCTGAATCAATCAGCGAAACCTGTGGAATAAATCCGAATTTTAAAAGCTTATTAGAGTACGAGAAATTGAAAGTTAAATTACAAAGCCCTTGGAAATTTAAATACAACACTTGAAACTTACAGACATAAATATAGTTAAACAAGACCAATCCCGATAGATCAAATTGTGGATTGCCTACTCTCTCAAGTCAAGTCTTCCACCCAAATATAATATCTGAACTCAAACCTGCACAAGAGGTCTGCTCCCCACCATCAGTGGATCATCACAGGACCCATTCAATCAAGGTAGTATCAGTACGGGTCCGGTACTGAGTAAGCCAATACTACCAAACTCATGGAAGGAAGCATAAAACACATAAGATACTAGCGTACAAGAAATCACGATCGCATGCTAAACAACACCAATCCTACGATCTGATAATAATCATTATTACATCTAATTTTATTTATTTACGATGAGTTTAGAGACCCCACTATTCTTAAACCGGTGGAACAATCTGAAGCACCTCTCGGGGACAACACACCCGAGCTACTATTATCATCCGGTGGAACAGATCCTACACCTCTCAGGGCAAAGCGCTCCTGAGCCACTATTCTGAACCGGTGGAACGGCTTGAAGCACCTCTCGGGGACAATACACCCGAGCCACTATTATCGTCCGGTGGAACGGACCCTACACCTGGTCCTGACTCATGTAATCTTTCACTTTAAATAATTAGTGTCTTATCCATTACTTAACTCATATCATATTCTTATTCACGTTGAGTATAGGGCCCCACTATTCTTAATCCGGTGGAACAGACTGAAGCACCTCTCAGGGAAAAGTCACCTGAGCCACTATTATCGTCTGGTGGAACGGACTCTACACCTCTCAGGGTAAAACGCTCCTGGGCTACTATTCTGAACCGGTGGATTGGCTTGAAGCACCTCTCGGGGACAACACACCCAAGCCACTATTATCGTCCGGTGGAACGGACCCTACACCTCGGCCCAACTCATGTGATCTTCCACTTTAAATAATTAGTATCTTATTCAAGGATTTTAACCGACCATAAATCAGGCCCACATGAATAGTTCCATGACGTAAGAATACAGCATAGGGTATCATATAATTTCAATCAATATTCAACCATTCACATAATCAAATACATACCATATCCAAATGTCATATTAACACACATTTGCATTAAGACTATAAACTTGTACATACATGCAATTACCACACCGAACACAACATCTACTTGACATAATTAATTAATCGATAGGCATACTTATCACCTTTCACTTCAAGTAGACATACATCCAAATTTATCCATAAGTAAAGGTAAGTAATGACTTACCTCAATCCGAAGCTAGCTAAGCAAATTGAGAAAGAGGGAGAGCTATCGAAAGCTCAACAATCCACGAGAAAGTTTTCCTAGATCGCCAAAAAAAATCGAAACTAGGTTAGAAACTCTCTTATCAATTAATTATTCACATATTATCACAAAATCAAGACAAACGACCTTTCTTAGAAAACGTGTCCAAAAATCAGAGCTCAAGAGCATAGATCTATTAAGATTTAAGATTAAAATATAAATCAAATGATTTAAAACCCAAAGACAGAAATCGATTAGATAAAAGATACACAACACAATCAATTTTATAAAATCGTCCCCGAAGATTAGGGTTTTAAATGCCTAAACTACGAATCGACCAAATCACATTTATTATCTCAAATTGGTAGTTTTAAAACACAATTAAATTAATTTTAGATAAATCTAGATAATCAATTTCAACAAAACAATATCCCTATTAACCAATTCAAGACGATCCATTTTCAAAATTAGGGTTTTAAAGCCCACGACACAAATTCGGGCAATTCAAATCCATTAATTCCAATTAAAGGTATTAAAATACAATTAGGATCATTTCCACTACTTCCATAAATTTAATTTTAGAAAAACAACTATACAAATAACCAATTTCATAATCTCACTTGAAATCTAGGGTTTTAGGCCCGAAAATGCAATTGGGTTAAATTTTATTAATTTATTTAAATTGAATGTTTAGAATTGAAATTAAACACATTTTATAACATATCAAATAATCAATTGATCAAAACCGCTAAAAGAAATACCCAATTTAGCACAATTAGGGTTTTTGGGCCCGGAACGAATCCGATCAATTCTTGCCAAAACATATAAATTGACGGTTCAGAAATGAAATTAAATATATTCTAATATAAATTATATAATCAATTGAATAAACCGACCCGATTACACAATCCAATTTAGTCCCGTAAGATTTTTGACCTAAAAATCTAATTCCGATTAATTACGCAAAATTTTTCCAAATCAACACTTCCGATATGAAATTAAATACATTTCAAATGATATTGTAAAATCAATTGAGCAAAACGACTAATTTATGCGGCCCAATTTTATTACACATGAATTTTAACCTAATAATCAAATTCCGATAAATTATGCATAGATTTCTCAAATTGATGGTTCCGACATGAAATTAGATACATTTAAAAACATATTGTATAATCAATTTATCCAAAATCGCTAAATCGGACGGATCCGAAAAATTTGGGTATAACCCGGCCTAAAATTCAATTTTCCAACTTTTCAACACAAACCATACAATTAACATATCCAAATCAATCTTACAGCACATATATACATAATACAACAATTAATTTAGCTTATCATAAGCTAAATCATACCCAATTAATTAAATTAATATTAGGGTTTTCAGGAATTTATACCAAACGAAATTCAACGAATCGGGGCAAGGGAAGGCCGGAGGAGCTTCGTTGGAGGCTGGAGACAGCTCGTCGATAGTCAGCCAGGCTCGCCGGTGACCGAGCGGTGGCGCGTCGCTGCTGCTACTCCCGCACTGCTGCTGCTTCTCTCGCGCTGCTGCTGGTGGTTGCTGCTACTACTGCGGTCGAGCAGGCAGCTGCTGCGTCGCCCGTGGTGGCTACCGAGGTTGGCCAGAGTGGGGAGGAGAGGCGGTGAAGGAGGCTGGGGTTGGGGTTTCTGCGCAGAGATCAGGTCGGGAGCAGGGGAGACGGGGAAAAGGAAAGAGAAGAGAAAAGGAAAAGGAAGAGGGGGGGCACCGGTCGGGTAGGGCTCTTCTTTTTTCTTTTTTCTTTTTACAAATACACATATAAAATAAACTACTAAATAATTAAAAATTATTATTGGGAGATTTTATCTAAAATTCATTAAACAAAAATTATTTCGTAAGGTTCCAAAAGCTTAAAATTAATTAAAAAGCTATATAAATAATTTTGGAAACATTTTCAGAAAAAAATTTACCAACGAATATAAAAATTTATATTATTTACAGAAATAAATTATAAGACCTAGAAATAAGTATTTAAAAGCATATAATAATATATTTAAGCCGAATTCGAATAAACCGAGACTAATTTAAATAATTTCCGAAATCGATTATCCATAAACCAAAAATCGTAAAACAGAAGAAAATTAATTCCGGAAAGAAATTCATAAATTAACTCCGAAAATATTTTTAATTTAAAACTTCCCGAAGATATTAACGATTTTTGAAAACGAATAAATTTAAAGTCGGAAATATTTTCTACGGATAAAATCATTAAAATAACTTTAGCTATTTAAACAGAAATTTTAAAATTTAAATAATATATTTCGTTAACGAAATATAACTCCAAAATAAAGTCGTAATCACACGACGAAGTTATAATCGAAAATGAATCTAAAATATTAAAAATCAAAACACGAGAAAGAAAGGGAATATATATTTTTAACCGAAAATCAAAATCATAAGAATATAATAAAATCACGGTCGTGAACGAATTTGTCCAGAATGGTTCGCAACAGCAACGATTAATTAAATTCAAATATGAATTTGAAATCTTCGATAAATCCATAAAACGAATCAAAATTAAAATAATTAAATATTTACATCAAATTACGCTAATAAAATCATTAGGCTTAATAAAATTAGGTTTCAAAAATACGGGGTATTACAAGTAGGGTATCTAAGTGTTTGCACGGTCGTGCACTCTAAAACTTTGCAATGATCGAGGGAGAAAGAGAAGGGAAAAAAGGCAGAGGTCTGAGGCGATGGCTGGCGACATCGAAAGGGAATGTTAGGGAGACCTTGGTGGTTGATTTACGGGCCAAAGGGCATCTAATGGTGGCTTGGGTGGTGCTTGGTGGTGGATTTGGTGGTGCAGATGCTAAATATAGGGAAGAAGAAGGAGAAAGGAGAAGGTCGAGGAGTTGATGGATGGTAATAAAATAGAGGGTTGGGGGTATTTATAATAGTAGGTGGTGTGCTAAGGAGGAGATAAAGTGTAGGGGTGATGATGGTGATGATGATTCTACCAAGAAGAAGACGAAAGAATATAGAAAATGATGGCGAGAGATGATGATGGTTGAGAGGGATAGGAGTCAGGCAAAGGCACGAGGGGGTGATGATGGAGAAGAAAACGTGCGCAGGAGGAGAAGGCAGGGAGAAGAAGAAAGAAGAAGGAAGAAGAAGAGAGGAAGAGGGTGGCAGGGCTGAAAAAACAGAGCAGTAGCACGGAGAGGAGGAGGAGGAGGAGGAGGAGGAGGAGGAGGAGAAGAAGGAGGAGGAGAAGAAGAAGAAGAAGAAGAAGAAGAAGAAGAAGAAGAAGAAGAAGAAGAAAGGAGAAATAGCACAAGGGAGTGGCAGGGCTGGCAGCGGTGATGGTGATGGTGCATGAGGGAGGCAAGTGGATGGTGCATGTGTAGGAGAAGCGAAAATTCTTAAGCCTCAAACTTTCGGCGTAGAGAATAAGAGAAAAGTAAACAAAAGAAAAAGGAAGAGAAGAGAAGAAAGAGAGAAAAGAAAAGGAAAAAGGAGGGAAGGTTTAGGGAATTTAGGATTAGATTAAGAATTTTTGGATTAGCTAAATAATTTGTATTAGCGGTAAATTTTAGCGGTTTCGATTTTTGGTTAAAGTTTCGGAATTAAGAAATTTGATTAAGGCTAACAATGAGTATAATACCCCATAATTTTAAATCTTTTAATGTACTCTTTTGGTGATAATTTTTTTAAATTTTTATGAGGATGTAATAACTCATATTTGGAATTGAAATTTTGTGATATTTATAAAACTTTATTCATTTTAAGGTTAAGGAAAAACTCTCTTTTCAGTTTTAGAAATTATAAGAAAAACTACTATTTTCATAATACTTTTTGGTAACCCAAAAGTTACTATATTTAGAAAATAGTTATTTTCATATTATCATGTGTTGAAAATATTTTAGAGATTGTTATATTAGTGGTTGGAATTTTTATACAACTTAAAAGGCTATTTTAAACCCTTATTTTGTATAAGATAGCAAAAGGGCAAAATGAGAAATTCATAAATAAATATTTTTCTTAGAAAAAAAAGTATATTGAAGAGAGATATATTTTTATTGTTATATATGATAAAATTTTATATTCTTATTTACTTCTTAGTATCTTTAATTAGTATCTACAAATTATCTTAAATGATATTATGCAACTTATCTTTCTTTATCTTGTTTGTGTAAATTCGTATATAAACAAACCGACATTCAGTAAATTAGCTATAATTTTTTTGTACGATAATGAAATTGGACGATTATTTTTGAGTTAGAAAGATAAATTCAATATCTACAACTTTTGTATTTTTAGTTTTTCCAATATCTAAACAGAACTTAGTGAAAAATATCCATCAATATCAATGATAATTTACTTGTGCAATTTTATTATATATTTCTATTCTAAAAGCCCATACAAGCCCATACCAAACCCTAATAGCCAAACCTACATTTTTCTTTCTCTTATAGTGCCATGGATTTTATTTTATAACTCCCACCAATGTTCTTCAAGATCTTGAACCAATTTATCAAGATCTTCAATTAATTCATCAAGACCCTCAATTGATTCATCAAAATATTAAACAATCTTCAAGATTATAGATTCAAGATCCAATTTTTGATCTTATTATTCTTTGTGTGAGTTCATGTAATAATTATTCTTTCAAGATAATCAACTTCTGAAGTTATTTTGGCGTCATAGGATCATTCTTTATGCTTGAAGACCTTATATTCTATATATAAGGATTTTACATTCGATAACATTATTTTATTTAACTTATATACATATACTATATATGTTTGGAATATGATGTCTATAAAGTATGGATTTTTATTTATTATATAGTTTTATACCTTCTTATGACTATATTTTATGCATTATGAATCTATGATATGTAATATGATTAGCCTAATAATTTATGGTTTTATGTTCAATTCGTGATAGATTCGAATTGGCTGAAACTTTGTACTATTTTACAAAAATCACACAGAATTCAATAATGGGATTTTACCCATCACATTGCATATCCAATCGAAGCCCCAGAAGTCTAGTTTTCATAAAAAGTATTATATTTTCATTTTGAGTTATGTATGGAAAACAGATGGGGTTATAGTAAGGATTGGTCGAATCTGGAAAATTAGTATAATTTACAAAATTAATTTTTTGGTGTGCTATGTTGGTTTTGACTAAAGCTAGGGTTTTGGGTGGTTATGTTAACACTAAATATTAGTGTTTAAACTAGGTTGACCAAGATTAATCTTTTAATATACGCGTAGCTTTAATATTTTGGTTGAAGATTTGAGTTGGATTTGAAAAGCTGGTTATTCTAGTTGGGACTTTCTATTTTCAAAAGGTTATTTTTTTTAGAGTTTCCTAGTTGGGAAAGTTTCCATGTTTATAAAGTGGATAATAAAAGGAAGAGATTTAATTAAGAATAGTTGTTTGTGTGCTTTATGTGATAACCTTAATAAGATATTAATACTTTAAGTGGAACAAGTGGGATTTGAGTCCTTTTGAGTTGGCCTCCTAAAGTTGGAGATCGGTAGTAGCCTTTTCTTTTCTATTGTGGATATTTATTTATTTTCTAGTCGTGTCTGGTTAAGGCTCATCGTCTACTCTATAGGCTTCTCCGGACCCTATTAGGGGGTGTGCACACTTAAGGACGGGATGACTGAGGTGGTAGGTCTTCAGACTTTTGTTATCCCCTTTGGGCTTTGTCCTCTAGGATGACCCGGATATGATATATGATCTTCCCGTGGTTGGTGGTAGGTATTTGGACTTTGATTTGCCAGGTGACCTCCTAGTTGGTATACACACTTAAATAATTAGAGGTTTTGATCACCTAAAGTATATATTAATATTTGTATATTCATTTGTTCCCATTTGGTTTTTCTTACATGATTCGTTGTATACATATATATACACATCTATATTATATTCCATTATAATAACATGTTACTTAGTTGTTTCCCTGGTTAACTTGTTACATGTTTCAAACGGGGCTGTGATGATCCATGATGTACATGGTGAGTAGATAGCCTAATGCAAATTGAGTATGAACATGTTCAAGGTATGGATGGCATGCATGGTGGGGAATAATGAAAGTGGTGGTGATTTTCATAGATTCTAGTTGTATTAACCGTTTTATTTCCATTTTACATTCTATTGGTTTTTTTGAGTTTATTATATATATTTCTGGGGTTTAATAGTAAAGATTGATGTATTTTCTTATTTTATCTTAAACCTTAGCAGCTAGTGTAAGCATAATAGCGGTGTCTACTTACACTAGTGTTGGCGGTAAACCCTCATTGTATTTAGCTTCCTAGCATACTCTTTAATAAGTTTTGATTTTGAAAATGGGGGTGTTACAATAATATTTCTTGAAATTAGAGTCAAATTAGGGCTAATGATGTAGGATTAGGTTAAGCAAATTTTTTGGGTATTATAAGAACACGCACACACACATATATATATTGCTAATTTTTTTCTAATATGATTCTGACAAAAAAATGCTTTATGATAATGATTACTAATGCTATTATAGCTATGATTTTTCCTAAGTAGATTTGAAAATAATTGAGGATAGTAGACCTTAACTATGGGTGTGTATCAATTGTATATTCTTAGGATATTATTTAATTAAGAATATCAATTGAAGAGAGTAATAGATAGGTGTCATTTGATAAATTAATATCTGTTGTGAATCTAATCTAAAATGATTTATATTGACATTTATGGATATAAGTTTTGATAGTAATTTATTTATTATAATTTATTTGATATGAAATTGTGATAAAAAATAGAATTTTTTTAAAATAACATGTCATGTTATAAATTATATAGAGATAATATATAAATAGTATGCTCACCAAATAGATTCATGGGGTTTATTGAGAATTGATATAAGTAGTCTTTTTAAACAAAAATTATAGTATTAATTAAGGATATTCATGTGATCTAATATCCAATGAACAGATCTAGTATCCAAATCAATTCAATTTGAAAATTTAAATAATCAATTTAATATTTTTTAGAGATCAAATAACTAATTTGTTCAACAAAAAGTCAAACAAATTGGATTTTCGATTCAATAAACATAAATTAATTTTTATTCGATAAATTGTATACATCTATGCATATATATTCTAAAAATTAGTTATTGTTAGTCAATTTTATACTTTTTAATTAATATTTTTATTAAATATTTAAATATTATTATAAATACAGAATCACTAATTGAATATAATGTAATTCAAGACTTGAATTAAGTCATTATATCATATTGGTTCAATATAGATTGATTTATTATATTTTGACTGGATAATTTTTTATCCAATATTTATTATTTGTGATGTGTTCAAAAGTTTTGAATATCTGCTAGATTATGAATAACTGAAGGTATTTTCTATATAGTTGAAGTTTTTAACCCAAAATTTGATCATCAGATATTTGATTTATAAACACACCTATTATTAATATATGGTCCAAGCAAAAATAATCACACATTTTCTTGTTGTGGCCCCGTTTTGAGGCATATAAGCTAGTTTAGGGTGTATAGGATAACTTTTGGTCTAATATGAGGTCAAATTGTAATCCTACCATTTAAATACTTTTTTAAATAAATTAAATGAAATCAAACTATATTTTTTGATATAATTTAAAAAAATATAAACCATAAACTTATATGTATGTTATAAAAATTATCATCTTAAAGATAAGTATTTACAACTTAATTAAAAAAAAACACTTACAATATGAGACTAAATATTGTTATAACCAATAAAATGTTTAAAATATAAATTTAGGTATGATACTTGACAACAAATCAATCTCATATCAATCAAAACAAATTATAGGACAGGTATATTATTTTGGAAGGAAAATATTTTTTGTGTGTGTGTGTTGTGTCTATATATATATATGTGTATATATATATATATATGTATGTATATTAAAAATACTATATATTTTAAAATATTTTTAAAAAATAAATATAATAATTAATTATATTTTTATATTATAGTATATTATACTTTAAGAGAAATTAATTATATATATATTTATATTATAGTATATACTTTAATACTATAGTTAGGTATTTTCAAATTAAACTTTGATCATTGATTTCTCTTAAAGTATAATATATTATAATATAAAAATATAATTATTATATTGATATTAAAAAATATTTTTATAATATTATTTTTTTAATAGTATATAGTAAAAGATATGGATGATTATATTTTATTCTTAAAATACAAAACGATAGCCTTTTGAATACAAAGGTAGTATATACAACTAAGGGTGTTCATGGATCGAATATCTAATAAAAATTTTTGGATATTTGAAATATCGGACATGTATAAAACAAATTTTGGATATTTGACACTTCAAATATCGGTAGTTTCGGATCAGATAACAAATAATCCGTTGGATATTTAAAACTTTCGAGTAGGCTACAATTAAAAAATATTAGATAAAAAATTATTCAATCGAAAAAATAAAAAATTGATCCAATTTGAACAAATATGATCATATGATTTGATTTGAGTATTAAATTACATTATATTCAATTAGTAATTTTAAATTTTGGATAATAATTAAATATATAATCAACATAATAATTAAAAAAGTATAAAATTATTTACAATAAACACTCATTTCAAATTATACACACATACATAATTATATAAAATAAAATTTTATGAAAATTAAATAGTGTTTAGAGTGTATATGTATATAATTTATTGGATTAGATACTATTTGTATTTTTCGGATCGGATATTCCATTTATTTGATCTTTTATTTATTGGATCGGATGTTTGATTTGAAAAAAAAATATCAGATCGGTTATTTGATATTTCAGACTAGATCGATTAGGATATCGAATCGAATCATAAAATGTCGGATAACATGAACAAACCTATAAATAAACAGCTGTGTGTTTATAAATATTATTTTAATTAGAAATCATAACTATATTGTTTTCAAAAATCCAAATAAAGTCTTATATAAATTATCAAAAATAAATTAGGTTAAATTTTAAAATTATAATATCTGAAAGCACGAAGATTCATGCTATTTTGAATTTGAGTTGACTTAAAATTTTTAAATAAATTAAAATAAACCATTTATCTGTTAATGCACATGTGTGTTAGAAGCAATATGAACACCTCCAATTGACGTGTATTTGCATGCGTGTCGTATTTTCATTATATGGGTGCGCCAAATTGGTGTAGAGCTAAACTCGCCTATAAATTCCTCGTCAATGAGTGGACATGAATTATATAAATTTCTTATAAAATTAACAAAGAAAAAGTATATAGTCTACTATGTCAATCAGAACACCTTTCGGGTGGTGTTCTTTTTGAATCCACAAATAAATTTTTTTTATTAGTTATCAAATTTCATGACATCCTACAAAAAATTAGACGATATCTTTTTAGTCTAGTATACTGTGACCACTCACTACGTATAGCTAGATCATTCCAATTTAGCTAAGTTTGAAAGATTGAATGTCCTTGTTGATATCAACTCCAATTCACTATGTTCAAATTTCACACTCACTTTTCATTGTTCAAAATTTTTATCTTTTAACTATTTCAATTTCATGTTATGTTCTCGAAAACATAAAACTACACCTAATGATATTCATAATGCTCCTAATCAATATTGTAATTAGTTTGTCGTATATTTTTCATTCATCGGCTTCAATGATATCAAATCCCTCGGACTTTGTTTGGATGAGAGATTTATAAGAGGAATTTTATTCTTTTGTAAATTTATCTAACTTAAATACATTATTTGAATACCTTAAAATAAAATTTAGATACTTGTTAAAAAAATAATAATTAAAACCCATGTCAAAAATCAAACCAAATAAAATACCAAAATAAGTTTATAGTGTATTTATATAATCTCATTGGTAAAAAAAACAAAACATTATTAATATTCTATCTAAATATCTACATAAAAAAAATGAAAATCATTATCCAAACAGTAAATTTGTACAAGTAGAATTTCAAAAGCGAATCACTTTTTTAAAATTTGATTATTTGTAAAGTCATCCATGCAAAAGAAACCTTAGATATAATCTCTAACTTCTTACTCTATTTAGTCAATCCCCATGTGCAGTAAAATCTGCCAATAAAATGCACTATGAAAATATAATTCTTAGCATCCATCAACCTTGTTTTTTAAAAATGGCATTAGAAGAAAAGATTGAAAGTAACGCTAGGGATATAAAGGGATATGGAAACGAATATTGTGGTGTTAAGTTTGCTTGATTTCATGAAGAAATGGAAGAAAATAGGGATTAAGAAGGATACAGAAAAAAAACAGAGATAAAGAACGACGGGAGCGCGAGGATATTGTTGCAAAAGAGAAATAACGAACTGCAAATACACGAGGAGGGTCCCAATTCAATGAAATCCAACGTTAAACGTTCGCGTCTAGCCAAGAAATGGTCGGGGATGCATACATACACGTACAAGGTGCTCGGTAGTCGGTAGTAGTACTATATTTGCCTATCAGATGCGTACGTAGTACCAATACCACGAATATCAACGCCTTGCTAAAGTAGAGGCACGTATCAATTTTTTATTTGAAATTTTCGGCGTCGAATGCCGTCTGATGGTATCATACTATCCGCCCCCAGGCGCGGACATGGAAAAGGATTACTCGATCGGTCAGTGAAAACTATCGCCTTCCGGCAGTGCATCGTCATATTCAATGCCTGATGTGGCAAATTTTTTCATCAGACATTCAGATGTATACAAAATGCATTGTTGGGTTCCTCTATGTGTAGCTAGAGTGGGCCAAACTCAGACCAGTATATAAGGGTGTTTATATGTTGATACTTGTAATTATCGGATTAGATATTTATTTTGTATTTCTCAGATTGAAATTTTATTAGATATTTAAAAATATGGATTAAATATAAATAAAGTGTTAATTATATTTAATATCTATAAAAAAAACCTTATAGAATTCTAATAGCTTTTATAAAAAAAAACTTAAGAATAAAAATTATATGTCAGTTAATAATTTTATATTTATATTTATAGTTATGTAAGTATCTTATTTTATTTAAAAATAATATTAAAATATTATTATTTATGTTTAAATTATGCAAATAAATATATTTTAAAATTTTTAATGCTATAAAATTATAATCTTATGATATATTTTTGAAATAAACAATCAAATGCCGGTTACTTTTTTAAATTGGATAATTCGATCAAAAGTCAGATTTCCTAAATGTCATATATTTATTTAAATAATTTTTAATTTTTTTTTTACTCCCTCTGTTTTTCAAAGAAAATTTTTCTGGCTTAAAAATTTTGTTTTAAAATAAAAAAGTTAATGATTACTTTTTTTTTATTTTTACTCCTACTTTTTTCTTTCTTTTATTCTATGTATTAATTGACATATTATTTTTAATTAAGGATATAATTACAATATTAGAAGTATAGTTATTATCATCTAAACTAGTGTACATTTATAAAATAAAATAAAAACTTTTGTAACAAAACAGAAAGAGTATTGATTATTAATATTATTTAAATTGTTATATTATTGGATTGTGGGCCTTACTACTTAAAAATAATGTCTAACGAGATATAAAAGCAAAAATAAATGTCTCAATCAATACTAATTCATCCCTCCGACAAGATCGACACAATGAGATCATAATTAATGGAGCTGCCACAAACAATTTATGAAGGATTAATCTCGAAATAAATGATAGGCACGGGTTTGTGTCTGTGAGACGAAAAAATTAATTATAAAAACAGAAGCTTTTGAGCCTAAAATATTTTTTATCACAATTTTATTTAAAGACGAGTACGAGACGACGCGGGATATGTCAGTACGAAAGAGTTATAGAGAATCAAGAAAAGAGACGACGAGAACGTCGATGTGCCAACCACTGTGACTAATATTTACGTGCCAAAAAAAATCAGGGCCGTGTCCCAAAAGATAGCGTGGAAATGACAAATGAGTTAGCCAGCGAAGACAGCGTTTGGCCGACTTGTGTGGTCCGGGGGGCACGCCAGATTAACAATTAGAACATCAATTAATTATGGCACATGATACATGAAAATGCCCCACCCCACACAACGTTCTCTGGTCCTGCTGTTCGGTAGATACGTACAAAATCAATAGAATAGAGAGGGTAACTTGTTTTGGTTAACTAATAATAATAATAATGACGTCTTTGTTTAAGAAGTGTGACCGGGTGGGTCAATGTTGTGGGCAGGTATGCACTGAATATTATATATGCTGGGTACAGGCTACTCTTCTCTTACGTGTGGGTGTGGCCTCCAGATGAATTTCAGTCGTATGATAGCTAGACCAATAGCTACCTTAGCTTGCCCCATGCAGATAGCTAATGCTAATCTTATCCACAGGACAGGTTGCTGGAATATTAGTTTAAGTAAGCTACAACTTTACCTTTAGACTGGTAGCAACAGTCGTGATAAAATTAAAAGGGGCGGAATATTTTATTTCCTCAACAACCGAGCTTTCTTTTTAAATATTTATAAGGAGCTTCTAAAAATACTGTATAAATATGGTTACTATAAAAGTATTATAATACTAAAAGAGTAAAAAAAATTAAAATTAAAAAATTTTATCCGACTTTTATAAACTAATTTTTATTATTAGATCAAATTTCATCCGATATGATCTTATTTTATTTTATATATTATGCGTCGGGGAGAGCTTATATTAATAATAAAGTTACTCCGTATCTTATAAAAGGTTTTTATTATGTATAGATATATATTAAGAGCCTAATTTTTACTGTTTACGTCTGCAAAACGTGGTTTAGTCTTCATATTCACATTAGTTCGTAATTTCAATGTAGTTCAGTTACATTATATAAAGTTAGTAATCGCAGAGAGGTAATTAGATATTATTATAATTTTGCTTTTAATTATAATTAATAGAATTCATTAATTATGTTAATGCCTTTTTCACCTTCTAGATAGTTTGAAATTTCGAATGATGCTAGGAATAAAATCGAAACCGAAAGAGGAAGAAATTGGAACAAGTCAGGTGATTTGACTGATGTTGTTTATTACAATTTGCCGGGCGGCTGTTAATAAGACAGAAGCATGAAGAAGACTGTCGATATTTCATCGGGATGGGACAGAGACAAAAAAAAGGAAAATTGATAATTATTTAAAATTATAAAATATATTTATATATGCTTAAAAACATATGAATGTAAGAAATAAAAAATTATTATCAGATAAATCACACACACACATATTAAGACGACAAGTGTTTTGGCATATAATTTTATGCATCCAAATTTTGCGTGTTAATCAAAAGTGAAAGAAATAATTGTTAGGCAAAGATATTTTAGGATTTAAAAAATACTTGTGCCAATTGAAGTCATTGGCTCTTCTTTTTTTCTTTTTTTTTTTCCTTCCGATAACAAAACGGAACAAAGTCAGTGATTAAAATTTATGGGGTCCTACAAATGACACATATATATAATAATATATAAACTAATTTTTATATGACTTTTCAAAATTTTAAATTATACGTAAAAAAAAGGTTAAGTTATATATATATTCAATAAACTATACTAATTAGTTCTATATGTATTTCACTAACATCGTTAATTTAAATTTGTGCACGAAGAAATAATAATTAATTATGAATATATAATTAGTTGTATGAATAATGATATTGGATATATTATGCATATAGTAATTAATAACAATAGTACGCGAATTGTAATTGATTTTAATTGATCGAGAAGGTTTAAGGTGTGAAGATATTGGGTTTATTTATTAATTAAGAAAGCTACAAAAGATAAGGTCGAGAAAAAAATATTTTAAAAACAGACGAGTTCTAATATATATATATATAGTGAGTATATTTTATTTTAATATGAAGTATCAAAAATATATTGTATAAGTTGCTTGTGACTGTTAGTATTAAAATTGAAATAATAGTGGAAATAAATTTAGTTAAACTCTATGTATATTAATTGAACTACTCCAACTAACACCACACAAAAAAATAAATAATATTATTCTACATATATTTACTAGATGCTCAAAAGTTACTATGGAATTAAGAAACCCCATGTAGTATTAGCTGCCTTCATCCATGATAATAAACATGTATCAAGTATATATATGTAGGAATGAAAAAACATTTCTAGGATAGTACATTCCATAAAGTCTTCACATATAATAATGCTAGAGATATGTTTGTTTACTCCATAAAATATAGATCCTCGTTTTGGATTAATTCAGATTGTTTACTTCATATATAATTTTCAAAACATCATTATTTATATTATCTATCATATTATTACTTTATTAGCAAGTGCCATTATTTTTTTTAATAAATATTTAACGTATCCTATACCATTACCAAATTACCCTTATTAATTATTAATATAGATATCGATATTCATTAGAATTAATTATTAGTATCAATTATTATTAATAAGTATATTAATTCTTAATAATATATAATATTATGAATAATATTTAATATTAATAATTAATAATAATTGTAATTATTAATTAGTAGTATTATAATATTAATTAGTATTATTCATAATATTATATATTAATTATTATAATTTATTAATATTTATTATTAATATACATATTAATATTAACTATAATTAATTTTTTAATATCAATTATTATTATTAACTATATTAATTCTTAAAAATATATTATATTATGAATAATAATAATAATAATAATAATTAATTGTTGGTATCAGTTGTTCTTATTAATTATATTAATATATAATAGCATGAATAATGTTATTATTAATAATAGTTGATATTAAAAATTAATAGTATTTTTATTAATATACATATACATATTAACAATAACTATTTTTATCAATCATTATTACTAATTATTAACATAATAATAATAATAATAATAATAATTTTTATTATTATTTATTAATATACACATACATATTAATTATAATTAATTATTAGTATCAATTATTATTAATAATTATATTAATTCTTATTAATATATTATATTTTGAATAATAATAATATTATTAATTATTAATTATTAATATTATAACTAATAATTAATGTTAACATTATTATTTATATTAACTATTATTATGATTACTTATTATTGAAACACTCTAAAATTCGGTTACCCTTGCTTTCAGGTGTTTACCCTTTTATATGAAACCTAACTTTTAAAAACTAGTTAATTATTTTTATCATCAACCTTTATAATCCAGATAAAATTTTAAATAATTCCCCTGATTATCATTACCACTTTTATTTTATTAAACATACATCCTAAATTGGTTTATTTATCCTAACCAGCACCCTAACCTAACTAAACTAAACCTAAAATAAAATACTATTATCATATCTCTACCACCACCCTATTTCTCATAACCCCTCTACCATCTCCCTCTTTTAAATAAACTCTCTCTGTCATGTCATTTTTTCCTCCACCAGACACTCCCCTTGTCTTCCTCCTCTTATCTTGCTACATGCCTCACCCTCCTTCTCTGTTTGAACTAATTCCCCTCGACTAACTACATAATACCCATCCCTCTCAATTGTTTTTGTTTGGTTTTCCAAGTTAAAACCTCGACCCCTTCTCTTCTTCTTCTTCCTTCTCCCTCTACCTTGCATTGGTTCCTTCACCCAACCATGCTCCTTAACGCACAACACCATCACCATCAACACCTACATTCTTCTTCTTCTTCTTCTTCTTCTTCTTCTTCTTCTTCTTCTTCTTCTTCTTCTTCTTCTTCTTCTTCTTCTTCTTCTTCTTCTTCTTCTTCTTCTTCTTCTTCTTCTTCTTCTTCTTCTTCTTATCCTCCTCCTCCTCCTCCTCCTCCTCTTCTTCTCTTCCATTGCCAACCCACCTCTCTTCTTATGCCTTCTCTTCCCCACCCTGATTTTGTTTCTTTGTGTGTCACATGACCGTGCACCAACACACACATAATTATGCGAGCATCGCACAATTTGTGCCCTTATCACATGCCCCAATTTTGCCTCGTATACCTGTGCCCTTCTCACATGACCCGCTCATGCATCTATGCCTCACCGCCATCGACCATCCTCCCAGCCATCCGATCAAACAACCACCACCTCACCCTTCCTCTCCTCCTTACAACATTGTCCAACATCACTTAGCCAACCACCACCACATCCCTCTCCTTTTGTGCTTCAACTTCCCCCCAATTGCTACCCTTACTGCGTTAACTTCCACCATTTCCCCCTGCCTAGCGGCATCACCCTCCACTAGTGCCCTTTTCCCAGCCTCATTGTAGCCTCACATTGCTACTCCCATGCAATGTGAGCTGCCCTTGCCGCCACCAACCTTCCCATCCCTTTCCACACCTCCCTTGACCACCCTCCTCGCAGCAGTCGTGCCCTGACCATTCCCCTTTCATCTATGCAACCCAACTTTCCCAACCACCATCAATTATCCATCTTCTCTATCACACCGGTTGTCCTCGCCAACTATCATCATTGTAACCATCATCGCTACTCCAACCACCATTGTGCACTTCCCCACTAAAGTCGCCTGCAACCCTCTTTCTTTGTGCATAGGCTAAGGCTGCTCATGTAGCGTTAGTTTGGCATTTTACCCCTTTTGAAACTTAAGGGTATTTTAGTAAGTTTTAAATAAATATTTTAATTAAATATATTATTTTATGGTTTAATATTAATATGGTTAATGTGGTTTTATTTTTATATAAAAAAGGTTGAGTTGTGGGGTATAATAATTTTAATAGGTTGCCTATATTTTGTGTTTTTATTTGAAATTAGGTAATGCTTATAATTTATTAAATTAACAGATAGTGCATGATAGCACATTATTCTTGATGTATGAATCGTATATTTGCTATATTGTAATCCATATACTCTCCTAAATTTTAGACAACACGTGATAACACATTAGGGTTTTGATGTATAATCCGTGTAAAGCATGTTAAAATGGTTTTAATGTTAAAAATAAGTTGTGTATGATATGTACGTGTAATGTGATAGATTAAGCATGCTTAAGCGTATTTTGGTATGATTATTATTAATATGTACCCTAAGGGTAATTTTTTTAAATTTTATCATATGATTTATTATAGTAAGCATGCCTAATTTGTATTATTTATTATTGAGCATGAGAATATGTAATTTTGGATTAATTAAATACATATGTTAGGATTTTACTTGTTATATCATGTGTAAGGGTAAAATAGTCATTTGATATGTATGGTAATTTAATTGCATGCTAAATAATTTAATTATTGGGTTTTAGCCTTTTCATGATAAATTAATAAGTAAAATAGACATTGTATTTAAAATAAATGATAATGTGGTAATTATGGTTTCATGGGCATTCTGGTCAATTTTTACCTAATGCGCTGGATGTGAATAATTAAACCTAGGATGTCATTAGTAGATTTTTAATATTGACCCTATATATTGTTATATTGACCTTATTCATGGTTATTCTGAATAATAAGAAATTAGAAAAATTGGTCAAGTATGAAAATGAAAATTCTCAGTATATGATGTGATATATATGACCACCATAATAAAATACTAATATTTAAAGTGAAAAACATTGAGATCGGTATTGATTTTTAGGGGTCATTACCTTAAAGACGTGCTTTAGCCTATGATTGATTATTAATTTTTGTGGGTGTGCCTTAGTGCCACAACCAAGCCTTATATATTACTCTATTTAGTTTTGTGGGCTTGTAGAGGGTATGCATACTTATGGATTATGTGTCCTTGTCAGTAGGCTATTATGCTAATTTCGTGTACCAGTGCGAACAGGGTACCTTAGTATCCTTGGGTTGATAGTCAGTAGGATAATGTATTGTATTGGTGCACTAGTATGACCGGATCACCTTAGTATCTCAGGGTTGATATAATCCCCCCTCGAGTAAATAAATATAAAAATGATTATTGTTGAATAAAAATTGTCATTGGATTAGTTTAGTAGTAGCCTTTGTGCCTACCTGTGGATCAGTAGTAGCCTTTGTGTCTACCTGTAGATCGGTAATAGCCTTCGTACCTATCTATGAATTGGTACTAGAATTCATGCCTACATATGGATTGGTTGTAGCATTTGTGTGTACCTATGGTTCGGTAGTAGCCTTCATACCTGCCTATGTTTGATATTATGGATCTTTATTGGTATATTAGTTAAAATCAACAATATAGATAAAGATTGTGTGTGTGTGTGTTTCTACATTTGTGTATGGCTTTACTACTATCTTGGAAAGGAAAAACCTTTGGTAATGGTTAGATAACGATAAGGTGATTAATGAGCCTTGGATATTGGTTGGGGACTTCAATGTGGTACAGAGTGAAGAAGAGAAATATTTGGGAAGAACAGTTAACGTTAATGATGTAAATGACTTTAGAGATTGTATTAATCTCATTAGTGTTTGGGATATTCAATACTTAGGGTTGAAATATACTTGGAGTAATAAAAATGTAGGAGATGATAGAATATTATCTAAGCTGGATAGAGACAAAGTGAGCTTTTCATGGTTAAAATGCTTACCCTAATGCATATGTTGAGTTCTAAACTTCACTATTCTCTCATCATAGCCCAAGGGTTGTGCATACGGAGCAAATAACCATTTGAGGAAGGAAGCAATTCAAGCTATTTGATATTTGGATTGTAGACTCACTTTCTTCCTTTGGTAGCAAGTGTGTGGGATAATTACTCATAGGCTTCTATTTTAACAAGATGCAAAAAAATATGTGTGAGAGCTAAGAGGGAAATTAAAGCAATTCAATTAGTTGAAGTTTGGCGGCATCTTCACAAAGGTGCAAAAACAAAAGCATTAACTGAATCATGATCCCAACAGCTCAAGGCTGCAAAAGGATGAGAGGGCTTGCTCAAAGCTATATGATCATTACTTACTTTGTGAAGAAAGTTTCCTCAAACATAAGTCTAGTATATAATGGCTCAATTTGGGTGATTTGAACTCTCACTTTTTATTTGCTAATATGAAGTCAAGGCGACAAAGGAGAAGGGTTCATAAGATTCAAGAAGTGGATGGAAAAAGTTATTCTACTAAGTATGGTATTCACAATGCTTTTCTAGAATTTTTTTTCTTTTTTAGGTATTAAGATTATCTCTTAAGGTGATCTACCGGAGGAGATCCTTAAAAAAGGTCCACCACTTGGCGATGATTGATTTCTTATGTCACCTTCTATTTAAAGCCAATAAGTAGATCACCAATTTACCAAACTTATTTTGCACGAGATCCTAATATGTACTGATCATTCTTATACCACTATGGATCTCATATAGACACTTGTAATGTTGTTGTCCCGTTTGATTCTCTTCTTTCTAGGGTTAGTGTCAAACCCTTTACACTTTAAAAACACAACAAAGCAATAATCAAAGAAAGATAACTCTATGATGATCCTGCAACTATCCATAAAAAAAATTATCATCAACTCTAGGGACACACATGCAACTATTATGTGTTCTTTCATTGGAGTTATACTAAGATTTAAGTATTTAACTCTGTGAATCATACAAGAATGATAGGTTGGAACCACGTTGAATGAATAATGATATAAATAAAATTATTCATTGGTACATTTAGGTAATTCACTCTCTCGTAATTGGTACATCTGTATATACTGGATGTAAGAAGGCTATCAATTATTAGAATTGTAGAAACATTATATCTCAATTTCATTTGTTAATGATAACATATTTTACATTGGATTCAAATTAAGATGTAAACTATTTCTTTTAGATGTCAACTAAATTATCACCACGTTGGCTAATCTCAGTCATATGTTCACTAAAACAGGCAAATAGATTAACATCCCTTAATTATATACATGAAAGGAACATTATGAAATAATAGGTGGTTTTACTTAATCTAAATATGTTTGTGTCGTAGAACAATTAGTGAGAACATACCATTCAAGCTCCCTTAAATTCTCAATAGGAACATTGGTCCTTATTGTCTTACCAATAGCACGAGTTTGTGATTGGTAATAGATAACTAAATTTTTTGGCAATGACATATTCATTTCTATTTACTCTATTAAACCTTTTCTCAACAACTTGTAAGTACAAAAAAATAGAAAGTTAATGCTTTATGAGCCACCTTACCCTCGGCAATAGAACCTTCCAATCATATGCAAATTATGATATACTCCTTCAAATCCTTTAATTTGCTTTCTATCTAATACATCTGTCTCTCATGCATTAATCCACAAAGTATTGATTCCTTTGGTAAGTACAATATTAAGTGAACCATGACACTAAAAAATGTCAAAGGAAATATCCATTTAAGCTTATAAAGAAATATAACAACTTTATCATATGATTTATCTAAGTTAGACAATCGTAGTGTCCTTGAGCAAATTTGACTAAAGAAGTTATACGGTTCAATGATGGTGTTAATAATATGTTTGTTCATGAATTCAAGAACACCAACCACCAACAAGTGTTATAATATCTCATGAGTATCATGTAGATTCAACCATGTAATCTTACCATCTTTTTTGTTCACGTTCTTCTCTAGGATTCCACAAACTCGTTAGGAAAGTTCACATCCTTAAATAACCTCAAAAAAATATATCCTACCATATCGCAAAATAGTATATGGCACCTTATGTTTCATAAGCTTGTTTCCCTCATAATACAAATGCATCTCTATTTGGATATTCATATCTTCTAAATCACATTGTGCATTGTTAGTGTCTTTCAAATTCTTATTATCACAAAATATCATTCCCAAAAAATTTAAACACACATTTTTTCCACATGCATCACATCTAAATTATATTTCGATAATGTTGTTGACTAGTACAATAATTCATAAAAGATGCTCTTTTCTTTCAATTAATCTCAACAATATCTCTTTTCCTCTTCAAATGATTATGATATTTTTCCTAACACATAGTTAGCATTATAACTCAATTTTATCAAAATATCATTGGTAGACAATTTCCTTGGAGAATCCTTTTTCTCCACATTATCATTGAGCAACCAATTTCTTCTATATAGGCGATTGGCGGGGAAAAAACTGACAATGACCAACATAACTAATATTATTCATCTACCTAATGGAAGGAATGTCCTTATTATAATTCAAGCATGCTAAATACCTATGGCTAGACCACCCTGACACATACGATTGTGCTGGAAAAATCATTAATGGTTTGGAGTAATGCAACACACATTCAAAACACCCTATTATTTACTGCATCTCATGTATCATTCCCTGAAATCCACAACTCATTCAATTCATGTACTAGTGGTTAGAGGAACACATCAATATCCATCTCAAAAAAATTCAGGCTAGGAATCAACAGAGTTAGCATCAAGAAGCTAAGTAGGTAAGTTATAAACGATCAACATAACTGGTCACATACTATAGATAGAACTCATGCCAAATGGATTAAAACCATCTTATACTAGCCTTAATCATATATTACAAGGGTTTGACGTAAAATATAAATGGTTTACATCAAAACGTTGTTATGCTTCACCGTCAACTACATGACATAATACCATAATTATTAAAATCTTGATTCATTCCTATGATTTAAAAATCACACAACAATCGATGATATTAAGTATAATCATAAAGTAGTCAAATAGTTATAGAATATTGTGATCCTACAGTAGCATCTTATGATCCTTGGTAAAATTCTACAATTCTACATAATAACTATAATATTTATTGATTTATTTCTAAATATATTTCCCATCTTATTCCAACTATGTTTTTTTATTCTTAATTTTCTAATTTTTGACCCTATTTCATTTTGAAACGTGTCTTGAAAATGATTTAGCACAAAGAAAGTATGATTGAATTATTTCTAAAATAATGAATTTGATTGTTGATATAAAATGCTAACAAAAGAATGTAGTCACCATATAAATAGTACAATTAATATATTAAATTTTATAATATTATTAATTATTAAGTTGTATTCAATTAAAAATTAACATTTTTTTATGGTCATGATAACTTCATAATACAAACAAACCTTAGTTTATGGTGTACACATGGTTTATAAAGTAACCTAGCATGTGTGCTTACAGCCAACGTTTTTTTTCCTTTTTTTTATTATCTTGAATTATAAAACTTTTAAAAGCCAAAATTTAATTTTTATAGATTTTATTCTCCTAAATGATAGAAAATATTGTTCTCTTATTGTTGCCTTCATTATCATATGCTTTCTTCATTCTTAGTGTATTTTTCTTAAGGCTAACAATATTGTATATTATGAACATAATAAATTGTATGTTTTAATAACCCAAAATCTCGTTGTAATTTTCATATTTCATTTGACAATTTTTTTTATGTTGTTGATCTAATATAGTTTCTAATATGTAAAACAACTTCAATAATTTATGCTACTCGTAAGTTGCTAGAGCTCAATTAGTGACTATATGAGAGGTTAATAGTACAATATTCTATTACATTAACTTAAAATATATTATTTTATAGCATATAAGTATACAAGTTTTATACTGTTATTTTAAGATCTTACGATTCGATCCTTAATCTCTAAATCAATTCTAGGTAGAATCATGATACATAATACACCCAATTCTCTTGAGCGCTTCTTCAAATGTCCTCGGTTATATGTCTATCAGCATACAACTTTTTTCAATCTCAGCGTCAAATGAAAGTATCACATAACCTTATGCAAAACTTTCTTTATGGTCGTAGCTTCATCCACCCAACAAGAAGTACCACATATATGAAAACTATCTCGATTAGAAAATTTTCCCAATATGGATCAAAATCATGCTTACACAAATGAATTGCTTTGTACCCTAGGCTAAGTTTGCTCATTCTCTTCTTTACCTCATAATGTGATTTGGGGGAACTTATTTCCATTTGGTAGTGCATATAATACCCCAAATTTTTATAACATTAGTTTTAAAAGTTTAGCCTTTTATTTGATAACTTAACTTTTAAATTTAGCTTAATTATTTTTTCTAACCCTTAACCTTCAAATAGAAATAAATTATTCAATAAAGTATTCTACTTATTTTGTCTTTTTTTTAATTAAATCCACCATAAACTGATAATTTTACCTAGTTTATTTTTCTAATCGGATACATTAAATCCAGATGAATTAATATTATCTTAAATCTAAATTTAACCTAATTCTAATTTTAACTATGAATTTATTTTCTTTTCCCCCTTTTCCCCCTTTTTCTCTTTTTTTTCTTGTTATTCTCCTCTCTTTCTTCTACTTTCCCTGCCGCCCCAACCCACTCTCTTTTTCTTCTTTCCTCCCCAGTTGGCCCAGCTAGCCCACCTTCTATTTTTTTCCTTTTTCTTCTTCCCTCCTCTCGGCCTACACCTCAAGCCCAACCCCCCTTCTTCTTTCTTTCTTTCTCCTTCTCCCCGTATGCTCCTTGAACACCTAAACATCCCCTAACCTTCTTCATCTTCTTTGAACACAACACGCCCCTTTACAACACCAAACCAACTGCTGCCCATGCACATTTGCCAGCCACCTTTCCTTTCCTAGCCAAAGAACCCCTGTACACTCCATCCTTTTGTCTCTTTCCTCCCATTCTTGACTTTTGCACCGTCCTTATACCCAACCTACACGCCAACCTCCCACTCTGCCTTTGCCTTGCTCTTTTTATACCCCCATCGAGTCCCCTGCCATCACCTACTCTCACTTACCTACCTTGTAAGACTAAACCAATCTCATTTCCTCATTGGTTTTACCTCCCCTTCACCCCCAACCATGGATACTTGCATACACACGCACGCATTCCCTTATCTCTATTTGACCCCCTCCAATTTCCTCCTTCCTCCTTGCTTATTCGTGTTCCTTTCTTTCTCCTTCTCTCCCCTACCTTTATTTTCCTTTTTCATCACCACCACTGATGCCATCACACCACCAGATCCACCATCTTATAGCCTCCATGTCCTATTTTTCTCCTATGCCACCACCTACCAGCACCCAAACATAACACTACAACCTTCCTCAAACATCCAACCCTCTACATTTTCTTGTCCAAATAGAGCCTCCACCACCACGCTTCTTCTTCTTCTTCCCGCCCCTCCATTTTTGTGCATCACCAGCACCACCCTAGCCCTAGCCTTCTTCCTCCTCTGCACGACCGTCGATCACCATCCACTGCCACTACAACCTTTCCTCGTATTAGCTCCAACCACCATCCAATCGTGCCTCCTCCACCTCACCTCATCCTATCCACCCCCCATGAGCGTGCCCCATTTCCTTATCCTTGCAACTCCAACACCACCACTAGAGCTAACCCCCTCACGTTGGAGCCTTTGCCACCACCAGCCAGCCTCGCCACCACCGTTGCCACCCACCACCGACAATCACCTCCACTTGGCCAACCAATCCCCTAAACCCCTTCTATCTTGGTAACTTATTATTTATCATTAATACACATTAGCACTTATCACACATACTTATTTAGGCCATGCTTTCATACATGAGAATTTACTAAAATGCCTTTGGGGCTTACATTAATATTATCTATGCAACAAATGGCCACATTAGCATATCATACCATACATAGGTATTTAACATTATCATTAATAACAAGGTTCCTTCCTTTGAGCATTATTTCTACACATAGAATATATATTATCATGCTTTTCTTTTCATCAACCAACATATGCCACTAAATACATTATACTTAAAAACATATATCATACATATAAACATATTAAAAATCCTAATGTGCTAGCATACGTATATCCACGCATTTAATTAGGGTATAATAGTTACCTTATTTCAAGCAATAATCAAACCTTATCGGTATCCTAGTTAAATGTTTGAGCTTTTATTAGTAAAATAAATACCTAAAAATAATATAAAAAATTAGCATAATAGAAGTAGAAAATCAAAAGAATAATTTTTTATCAAAATCTTAATTAATATATACTAATACCAACTGTTTTTATACCTTGAAATTAACTATAATTAGGCTCAAAATAAAAGGCAGGGCTCACGCTGCATGAGTAGCATGAGCTGCATGCATGAAAATTAAGGAGGAAGGGGTCGAAGAGGAGAAGTGAGGATAAGAGGGAGGTTGGTTCGGTTAAGGGTTTTAGGGCTTAACTGAGAGCCTATGGAGGGGAGCGAGGGTGGTGGCTAGGTCTAGGGAGAGAGTAGGGGTGTATATAGTGGTCGGAGGTTGGTGCTCGGTGGCTCAAGGCAATGGAGGTGGCAGCTGCAAGGCTAGGAAATGAGGTGGAGGATGGGTAGAGAAGAAGAAGGAAGGGAAAAGAAGAAGAGAAAGAAGGGGTTGGTGGGGGATTTTCGGCCAAAGGGAGGATGTGGGGTGGTAGAGGAGGTGTTAGGGAGTAGATTGGTGGTTGTGGAGGTGGCGGAAGAGGCAGAACGGTGGCACACAGTGGTGGTGCAGGGTGGAGGTCAAAAAGGAGAGGAAAGAAAAGAGAGGGATGGAAGGATGATATAGGAGCGAGTGGGGGTGATGGGGTGGTGCAAGGAGGTCGATGAGGGTGTTAGGGAGGTGGTTGTGGTGATTGGTTGGGCAATAGAGGCGGTGGTTGAGGGTGGCAGAGCAAAAATAGGGGAGGAGGAGATAAGGAAAGAAAGAAAAGGGAGAGGGCTTTGTAGGGAGGTGAGGGAGCTCAAGGTAGGGGGGAAAATGAGCAGGAAAGAAGAAGAAAAAGAAGAGGGAGAGGAGGGGAGGTAGGCTTGGTCGACTACAAGGCTGTAGTGGCAGCCTGCAGGTGGTAGGGTGGCGGGTTGTAGGAAGAGGGAAGGAAGGGGCATGCGATGTAAGGGAGTGTATGGCCCGAAAATGGAAGGAAAAGGACGGGGGAGAGAGAGGGAGAGGGAGCAGGGTTGTAGGGACAGTGGTTGCAGGCTGTGTAGGTGGCATGGAGGATTTGTAGGTAGGCGTGCGTCGGTGGTCGAAGAAGAAGAAGAAGAGAAAGAGGATGCAGGTAGGCCGGGAGGGGCAAGAAGGAAAGGGAAGCGGGTTGTCCCACATGCGCGAGGGAGAGGGGGAGGAAAAGAAGGCTGGGCTGGCCGAACTGGGGGGAGAAAGGAAAAGGAAAAAAGAGGGGGTGAACGGGTTGGACGTGCGAGGGAGAGGGGAAGGAAGAAAGGGAGAGAGCGGCCCAGCGTGAGGGAGAGGCAGGCCAGTAGCCCGAAGGAGAAAAAAAGAAGAAAAGAAAAAGGAAGGAAAAGGAGAAAGAAAAAGAAAAAAGGAAAAAGAGAAAAGTAAATTTAAAATAATTTTTGGAATAATGGCATTTAATTATTTAAATAGATAAATTAATTTAATAATTTAATTTATTAGAATTTAATATATATATATATATATATATATATATTGGTTTAAAAAGGATAATTTTAGTAAAATATTGGTTGGAAAATTATTTAAATAAAATAAGTATGATAAAATAAGAAAATATTTATTTTAATTTATTAAATATCCATATCCATTTTATATACTCAAAAATTCAAAAAATAATTAAATTAAATAAATTAAAATTTTAAATTATCCAAAATGATGGATATTTATTAAAATATAGGTTTTAAAATTTTAAAGTATTACACTACGAGGCATCAACTTCACCAAAAAAAATACAATGTCAATAACTTCTTATATCATGTATACAATTCAGTCTCTATCTATTAGAATAATTCATCCTAATATGGGTTTAATATACTGTTAAAGTCATCGTCTACAAGGGAATCAAAATTGCCACCATCAATATGCACTTCATTACCGGTAAATAACAAAAGGCCCAATATATCTACCATCTCATTTGTTGTTGCCCCAGGAATATGCACTAGCTTCGGCTCCACTTCACCATGGTACACCCATGTGACGTACCCTTTAATGAAACCATTTTTTAATATATGATGCTCAA
This sequence comes from Tamarix austromongolica, assembly GCA_039764185.1. Lineage (NCBI taxonomy): Eukaryota > Viridiplantae > Streptophyta > Magnoliopsida > Caryophyllales > Tamaricaceae > Tamarix > Tamarix austromongolica. The sequence goes on along the minus strand of CM077816.1, from coordinate 90,360,478 downwards.
CATTAATGAACGATCACCGCACTTTGTTATTGCACTTCTTGCAAAGATAACGAATGTACCCATCACCATTTCAAATATAAGGTCTAACCATCCTCAGAAATGATTGAGCCGCGTTCCAAAAGTTATGTGACCATAAATTCTTTAATAACATCTAATTTTTATCAATCGTCATCTACACTATGTAAAAAATGATCATAAATTAACAATTTAAGGTCTTATGCATTCTAAAGCTCGTAGAAGATAATCTCTCAACTATTAGCTTGTATCCTGACGGTTTTTTTTTTCATTCGTAAAAATATCTTACCTCATGATTAATCTCAACTATTTGGCTAGTTTGTATAATGCATGGGTGTTTTATATAAATAAAAATATACACAATATTTTTAATATATAGTGAGTAATGAAAGATTTTTATTATCGATATATATATAAATTCATAGCTTATAAGAGGATCAAATATTACCTTAAAAGATATAATATAAGTACAAAAATAATTTGAATTATGATAATATTTATTCAACTATTACTCACTAAATTTTAAGTTTATTTGCAAAGTATTATATAAATTACACAGATGATAAGAATTTAAATTTATTTAAAGAGTATTTTTAAATCATAATATTAGTGATGCTAGTTTGTTAACTACATATTAACTAATTTACTTATGTTTTCTTACAAGGACTTGTATTATGTTTAATATAGCATGTTGATAAGCTAATTTAGTAGTGTAAAACTAGAAAACATAGTGATTAGTTATTAGTTAAAAGTTTATAGTTTTGAGCTTGAAGATGATTATTTAGGTGATTTTCTTATAACTTTTTTATTTATAGAAAAGCTTATGTCTATAGCTAGATAGTTATAAGGACTTGAGTTATGATTAATGAAACTTGTTGATAAGATTAAAACAAACTCATAACCTAGCTACATTATTAAATGATATTAAAAGTCGTATTTAAATAAGTAAAATATTAAGTAAATTTTCTTAATTTTTTTAATTTTAAAGCTCTAAAACAAATTATGTTAATTTATAATATATTAAATTTAACCCTAAATTTGATATACATGATTAATTATACGTACAATACTCTTACAATAACCTACTATATATATATATGTACATACACGCACAAACATTTTATAATAATTCACTTTAACACTTTATTTAATATAAAATCATCACTATTTTTTTTAACAAGAACTATATATGTATGCCCACAAATCAATCAATTACACACACATATCATTTCTTTTTAGTTAAAAAAAAGTATTTTAACAATAACTAAACTATACTACTATACACCAAAAATGTTGGGGAAAATTCTCAGAAGGAGGTAGTGTGGCATTGGTAGTAGCTAAATCGACTTCCGACGAGGCTATGAAGATTAGCTCTTGCAAATCATATATATATATATATATATATTCTCAAATCAACTAAATTAAATGAATGGCGATAAAGACAACAACAAAACAACAAAGAAACAATCTAAAGATAAGGGCAGGGACGATGACAAGGGTGGCAATTCAAATTCAACCTTCGAAAACACATCACTAAATACATCATAAATGCATGAAAACATCAAATTAATGAAAGAAACAAAATTTTGAAAACAAAATTAATAAAAATAACCTCTAAAAGTTGGTTTGAGTCAAGACATAGTAGAGGAATAGCTAACGAGTAACGAAGGGAATAGAAAATGAATGGATCGAGGAAAATATTTAAGCGCGTAGGGTTTTATAGGACTAATAGCGATGTCATATGGTGTCAAACCTACAACTATGACAACTAGAAAAAGTAGGCATGACATGTGACACATCAGCAACAATGATGTCACGGCTATAAGTAAATGTCAATTAATTTTTTTTGGATGAAAAAATGAACCACTTATTTTTTTGGAAAAATTATTTTAAAGTCCATTTGAATCAAACTGTTTAAAGTTAAACAATCTATTTGGTATTTAGTCCATTTTTTTTGTATCCAATATATATGTATATATAGAGAATATTATCTATACATTTATGTATAATTAGGTGTACATATTAGTATGATTATATTTACATACTATTTTATACTTGGAACTAAATACTTTAAGACCATATTGATTTTTATCATATTAATTCCACTCAAATGGACTGCAAACTAATTTTTTCTATTTTTTTCCACTAAATGAGTCATAACAACATGGATCTATGACGGTGATGGGGTCACTAAAAGCTAATCTCAAGAAAGAAATTTGGGGAAAAAAATTCTACTACATTTACAGTTATGATATCGTCGTTCCCATAAAGTTATTATAACTATTATTTTCTTTGAACTTGTTGTCGTTGATGGTAAATTTGTAGTTATAATTATTTTTTATCACTAATATATTTTTTGTAGTGACAATGGCATCATTTAATGTTCTTTTTTTAGAAGAAAAATATAAATTTTTTTGTGTAACTTGTAAAAAAATATATGTTTTTATGAAATTAGTTAGGAGCTAAATAAATGATGAACAATGAAAAATGGTACATCAAATAAAATAAAAAGGATATTCTCTAATGAAATAAGAAGTGTTCTTAACATAAATATTTTACAATAATTTTCATTACCAAATGAGATATGGAAATCTCAATTTCATTGTCACCGTACAATTCATAATTTATACAGGGAACTATCTAAGAAATTGCCGATTGGACCATTCGAAGAAGCATGAGCTAAAATAATGTTAATGGGCAATTGGACAGCAAACAAAAAAAATCTTTTATAATTTGCTTTGAAGTGAACGAGGGATATTCGATCTAAAAGAACAGTAAAATACAAGGAGATGCGATCTTTCAAATAGCACAGCATATGACATAACAACCGCATCACTTTCATTCATCTCTCAGCAAATTGCAATTTGAAGATGAAATCAAAAATTTAAGCCAATAACTTTGGCAAGCTGTCGGTGTCGTACGATCCGTACGCGTCTAATTCCACTTTACAATGCATGATTGACTATCTAACTTCAATAAAGCCATAACTCTGGGTTGGGCAAAAGCTACTTTGATGCCAGCTAAAGATTCTAGATAATGATACCATATCTTCCCCCCTGTCGGGATCTGTTTGGGTAATGAAAAAAATTTCTTTTTAGTATATTTAGGCGAAACTAATTAGTTAAAAATTAAAATGGTCTCAAAGTATTTAGTTACAAGTACAAAATATTATGTATATATAATTATACTAATATGTACAACTAATTATATATAAATGTACATGTAATATTCTCTATATGTACATATATATTAGAGTACCAAAAAAACTGGATTAAACACTAAATAAATTGACTAACTTTAATTATTTTGATCCAAATAGACCACCAACTATTTTTTCCTTGGATAATTTCTAATTTACACCATTGATGTGATTTAAAATATTAATTTGGTAAGATATTTGATAGATATAAATCTATTTATATATAAATGTAGTTAAAATAATAATATTATTTTGTTGATCTTGTTGGTTTATTAATCTTATTTTGATCATAACAAATAAATTTTAATGTGTATCTTTTTTACTTTATGTGTTAAGTTTAATTCCATATATAAAATATACAAATCATAAATAGATAAATAAATGTATTAAGAAACCAATACTTAAGTTTTAACGAATACATTATAGTATTATTTTTTATGTACATATAATTTATATATTAAACACTTAATAATTTTCAATAACTTAATATTTCCAATCTTATTCAAGAAAATCATCTTGAAAGGTCTCAAAATTTTTTTATAAATCAATTTTTTTTTAAGTGTTTGCAAAAAAGGTTGGTTAAAATTGATTTTAGCATTTTTCCATTTGAGCTAACTTGTAAAATTTACCATAAATTTAATATACATTATTTTTGTATGGATAGTATTTGTACGGAAAACTTAAGATACCTACTTTAAAGCAAAAAAGGCGTCACTCAATTCTAAGCTGTATAACTTAAGTTGCGATCTTCTTTATAAAAGTGTGTGATAATAAAAATTGTTCCACCAATCGATCGATTCACCAAATCCATCAACTGGTTACTCAAACTAATTGATTAGTCTGTCAAAGTGATCAACCGATTTACTTTTCAAAAAATATATATTTTAGCCTCGACTTCGACATACTAATTGGTTAATCAAACCAATTGAGTTGTCTATTAAACTGATCATCTGGTTTTTGTGTTTTAACCTCGAATTCAATACATCCACTTATTAGATACACCGATTAACTAGCTCGTGAAATTGATTGACTGATTTTAAAATTGATCCAACGCTCTAGGCATTAGAGGTATTTTCTGCTCATTAGAATTTGACTGTTGGAATATCTTTTTACACTAAAGAGCTATTAACAATTTGTTATGATTTCTCTCATCTTTTTAGCACTATACATAAGATTTGTTAGTCCTTAATAAAATTGATGAAGTTTGCATAACTCTTCTAAAATCATCATTTTCATATCTTACCAAAATCAAATAGAGTTTTGATTTTACACTTTTATATTCAAATCAAGCTTCTAGTTCTCAATTTTTTCTTCATATTTAGTTAGAGTGCTCGTGTATTTCTAATTATTATTTATCTAGCTATATTGAAATATTCACTAGTGACTACTCACTTTCATATGTTATCTAGTGAATATTTTTATAGTATTTATTCAAACTCATTATCTTAAATATAAGTGAAAAGTAGCGTGTTGACTAGCATTTCTGAGAGTAATCATTGAGATTTTAGTCATATAAACTTGGAAAGGGTAACTAGGCAAATTGTAAATTATATTTAGATAAATTATTGAGGTTGTAGGCTCATAAACATAATTACTCTATTCACCCCTTATAGAATATCTATACGGGTTTTCGTGACTTGTAATTTATATTAAGTAAAATGATTTGTATTACCTTTGATTTATTATATATGTCATTTTAACAATATTTTTTTAATCTAAAATAAGTATCACTTCAGGATTTCAATATCAAATATTAATTAATTTTTCTAATTTACCATCCATGAACATTAGACATTTATCTATAGGTTTTATATTTCCTAAAATTATTCATTAAATATTTAACAATTATTAGAGATATAGTGGTCATTTGTACTTAGTTATTAACTTGTGTGCATGAGGAAAAAATGACACTTATTATAGATGGAATATGCGATAGTATATATATGTTATATTCGATTATAAATAAGTGTTATATTAGACTTTTATATACTTATTAAGAAAGTGCACACATTATTAATTGTGTCCTTATCTAATATACGTCATTGAATGATATTAATAGTATAAAAGAATTAATGATTGAGGGTAATATGTGAAGAATCGTTCACTTTGCACTAAAAATATAAAAGGATACTTATTTTAAATAAATATTTTGCTAAAATAATAGTTAATATGAATTGGATGTAATAGTTATAATTTTTAATCTGTAGTATTTTAGTTAATGAATGATATACTAGTAACAAAGGTGAATGGTGTAAGTTTTTTTTTTAAATATACCTTTAGTTAAAACCGGTGGAAACTAACTATCAAGTAATCATAAGTTATAGATAAAAAAAATATGTCTCACAAAATAATGAGTTAAAGAAAAAATAAATATCATGCAATCTATATTATTAGATAATATATAAATAATAAAATTTCTCAATTACACCCACAATATAAATGGATGTTTATCGAGAGTAAACTCACACAATTCTTACATAAACTTAGTTCGTGTAATAATCTCCCCCAAAAGCTAAGAGAGAGGTATATGAATGTCATCTTCTCCTCGGTTTATATTTATGACTTATAAAATTAGACCAAATAATTATTGGTAAATTTATATTTGATTAGATTAAAATAATAATTATCATTAGTAATTATTTCTAATTAAATAATATAAAAGAAAATAATTAAAAATGTATTAATATTATGAATAACTTATTTATCAATTTATAACAACAATAACAGCAACAACAATAAATATTATTATTATTAATAAACTAGATAATAATAATAATAATAAATTTAACAAATCAATAATAATTTTAAATTGATACTAATTTTTAAATTTTAATAATTTAAAATAATAATAATAATAATTAACAATAATAAAAACTATAATTAATTTTTGGATTTCAAAATAATATATGATTAATAATAATAGAAATATTATTCATTATTTTAAAACAATAATAATAACTAAGTTAACAATATAAATAATGATAGTAATTTAAAATAATAATAAAGTTATTGATAATTAATGATAATGATATATAAAAATTACAAATGATCGTAATATTAATAAGAAACGATGATAAATAATTTCATAATAATAACTAATAGTATTAAGATCAATTTAAGAATATAAATAGTAATATTAATAATAGTTTATACTTATCATAAAAATAAATAATAATTGTAATCTTAACTAATTTAATAATATAAATAATAATCATTATAATAAATAACAATTTAATAATAAAAAAATAATCATAATTAGTAATACTACTATTAATATTTAAAAATAATAATGAACATTAATTTATCAATAATAATAATTCATAATAATGAAAATAATAATCCTACTACTAATTATAATTAATTATTTAATAATAAATATTATTCAAAAAAATCAATAATAATGTGAATATCCGACGATGATAATAACTAATTTAATACTATAAATGATAATTGGAATAAAAAAAATGAAAATAACAAATGCTAATTATTGATAATATTACAAATATTAATTTATATGAAAAAACAATTAAAAATTTTATTTAATAAGATCAAAAAATATAAATTGAAATAAATAAACCCTAGTTCATTATCGACGTCAAGCAATCTAATATCCAATAAAATAGTTACTTGAGCGAACAATACATTAACATGTGATATCCCTTGCTTCTTAGTGAGCATCCGTTATAAAAGCTGAATAAGTTTAATGGAAAAAAATGGTAATTATTTTATATAATTATTTTTGATAAATAAATTTAAATAGATTATAAATAATAGAAAAAAAATGATAAAATTGTATTTTGAATGATGTACTGATAGACCATATAATTATCAATGGATCAATACTACGTGTCATTTTATTTTTGTTGTTTTAGAAACAATATATTTAGGATACTTGATTGTTAATCTTGTTTACATTTGTTTTTTTTTTTTGGTGGTGGCCGGCAAATCAATGCCAACAATCCTAACAGACCAATTGTAGCCTTTAGTAGTTAACGTTACACCTTTATCGCCTAATGTAGTTCATTTTATAAATGAATTTATCATTTTAAAAACGTAAAAAATTAGTTCTAATACAATTAATGGTAATATGTTTGTTGGGGAATTAACACGATCCCGACAGTTGTTGATCCCTAATGTTAAGTAGTAGGTCTCACCATCCCCTCCCTCACCTGTGACTAATCTTTGACCATAGCACCACGGAAGACGGCGAATCAAAATAAAAATGAACTTATTACTTTCTTTGTTCTACTTTTATTTGCCATATTTTTTTATTTTGGGATACCACGTCAAATCTTCCCCTATTTAACCAAAGGGCATCTTATATCTTTTGTCGCTAGACTAAACTCCCTTATATTATTATACATTGAATACCCTTTTGTCAAATATTTGACTCACTCCCTCTCCGCTCTATCCTCTACGCTCTACCCCTACAATCTTCCAACCTAAAAAAAAAATAAAAATTCTCTTTCTTTTTCCATTTCTTTGTCTTCCACTCTTCCCCTTCTTATTCTCAAGTGAACAAGAACGTGTCAAAAAATAATTTGCTCTGTCAAACTGAGGAAACCCTAAAAGTCACATAAAATCAATCTAAATCTGGCACTACATATTAAATAGCACCACCCCCAGCAAACACCAAGCCACCCTTCGATTCTTCAACCGCAACAACAACACATCCCTGCGCTCCGACATGGTAAGGTCAAAGTCAACAGTGTTATTATATATTTTATTTTATGAATAAATTATTCTATATTTTATGTATACATTAATTCTTGATATGATCCATATTAAATTAGATATAAAATTTGACTATAAAATTTATATTATATGGTAACATGTTAGTAATTAAGTTTAATCGTAAATATTTTTATTTAATTCTTGATGGTAGAATTAGAATTAAGTTATTATAGATAAAAGTATATGTGTTGTGCAATGAAAAAATTAAGTGAGATAATTTAATTATCTTATTAATTAATTATCTCAATTTTCTGATTTAAATGTTTTTCAAGTTTAAATTTGAATTAGAGGAAGGAAAAGTAGTTATTGGCTGTCATAACCAATTCCATCCCATTCTTCTTGCACGTTACAAGTGTGGGATCAAGGGGGTGTTTTAGATTTTTACTCTCTCTCTCTCCAAAAAATACTTTTCTCTTGAACAAACACACACACATATCCATAAGAAAGGGAGTAAAGGTAACTTCTTCATCATTTTTCTTAGTGATTTCTACACAAAATCAAAGAATAAGAAGAAATATAAGGAATGCCTCTAGTATTGTCTCTCTTTAGTAGCACGAACCGTCGGGTTCAAGGATAAGGGAGTGGAACCATAGAATTTCGTACTAGAGATAGTAAATCACGAACTCGGAATCATTAATTCCGTCAATAGCTAAATGTGCGTTTCTAAATATCCACAATAAGTATTTTTATAATTAAATTCTACGTATTGGGTGAACAAAATGTGTATTAGGGTTTCTACACATTTTATATGGATTGTGCATGAATTGTATATATATGTTATTAGTATGATTCATGTCATAAAATTAAGTCTTATAGATAGAAGATTCAACTTAAGATTCAACCGATTTCTCAAGGTAGTGGATTCAACTAATCGAGTAGAATCACTCTAGTGTTTTTTGGCTTTGGGCTCAATCATGGGTAACTTTGCTTCATCAAAAAATTATTTGATTTGAGTTAAGAGTTTCGTGCTCTTTTGAAGTTGCTTGTATTCGTGCAAGTGGGTTCGATGGGGGTTTGTTTTCCCAAATACGGTTGTTTGCCTCCTTAGATTATTGTTCCTCAAAACCTTTGGCAATTTTGTGGTTGTTCGTATCTAAAATCTGGGTAGTCCCGTGTTTATGGTCGATACAAGTAATAGTGTTCTCATCCATGTTGTTTCAATAGTTTTTGTTTGTTCTGTTTTGTAAACCTAGGTTGTGTGAGCAATGTGACATTTTGGATATGTATTGGGTTGAATTGACCTATATTTCAAGCTACTTAGCAAAAAATAGTTATCAACAATAATTATTTATTTAAAATTTTTTAAGTTTATTTTAAAAAAATAAAGCTACATCAATAATTGTTAAGAGAAAGGAAGAATATGGAATACAAAAATATATATTAAATTTTATCTGGTACAATATCAAAATGATAAAGGGTATATGACAATTTTTTTTAATACAAGGACATCTAGTCCAATATATAGTCAAATAGAACAAATTTTACTCATTATTTTATATCATGATATATTAATAAAAAAAATTATAAAAATATTGTATAACACAAATTAACCTACAGTGTTTCTTGTCATAAATTAAATTATTGTTTAAGAAACTAATGGTCAACTTTTATTATCTTTGACCACAAAATTCAAGCTATGCATCACAAGGGAGACATAGATACTAGATACCATCTTTCCTTTCATTCTTAACTTTGAGGGTAGTAGGAATGAAAAAAATTATCACTTGTTTTATATCTTTTATATTACATATTTAATAATAATAAATATATTTTTAATAAAATATTTATTTTCAATTAAATTAAAATTTAAAATAAATATTTATTAAAATTAAAATATTTAATTTTAATTAAATTATATAAATTATATAAAATATAACGATAATTTTTTCGCCCCATTGCCTCTGCCCCAAATAAGGACTCAGAAGCTATGTTTATCTTCGACCTACCGGAGAAGACGCACTTGCCAAATTATTATTAAAGGGATGGAGACTTGAGGACTTTTCCTTCTTTAATGATGCACAGAAGTCCTGCCTATGATGAAGCCAATCAGAAATTCCAGGCCAGCAACGGAGTACCGGTCTTAGCTGGTGGCGATTGTCCGACCGGCGACTAAGTAACGTATAAGATTAACGTTTAGTCTGACAATTGGAAACAAAAATAGTTTTAATTAATTACTATTAAAGATAATTCTTTGTTATGATAGAAGTAATTAAATTAAACAGTTGTGATAATACTTTAAAAATAAAAGGTTCAGATATTTCATTAAAGTGGCTGGCTACCATTACAGGGAATGTTATCCATCGGTCAGACATCAATTGCTCTATCAATGTATATATATATGTGGGTGTGTTAGGTTGCGTGAGGCCAAGGGGTGTCAATGAATCACGGCTTGGCTTCGTAATTATTGAGCTTAATTTATTTATTTAAATAAATTAAATTTATTTGTTTTTATTTATTTAATATAATCAATTTGTTTGGAGAGCTGATCTATGTGAATTTTGTTTAGAAGTTCATATATAAGTATAACTTTATATACAAATAGGATTTATGTATTTATCTACAACGATTAGTTTAATTACATGTTATGTCATATATAAATTAGTCGACCATAATTAAATAATGAATATGATACTTTCTATTATAATCTTAGATTCAATAAAAAAAATTAAAAATATAAGTTGAGTTAATAATCAATACTATAGTATAACAAATTAAAACAACTCAATACTTTTAGATTGCTAGGGTTGACTCGACTTAGTTTATTTAATAACTTATGAGTTGGTTAAATTTATTTTTATTTATTAAACAAGTCAAGCTTAAGCACTAATATTTAGATTCGTTTAGTAACTAAACTGAACTTAAATGCTATTAATTTGGCTTTGCTTAACTCATAAAATAGTACTTTGTTAAGTACATGGGTTACAGATCTTATATGAGGGCAAGGCTTATGATAAAGCTTATATGGGTAATTCATTTTGTGCATCAAAGTGGGTAATATTTGTTGAGGCAATGACATAACAATGAGTCATTTAATGTAGTAGTTGTTTGCTGAGGTTTTCAAGTGTCCCACATCGATAGGCATCATTGTTTTTAACCAACCTTTATATTCTCTCACCCACTGACATATTTGAGTTGAAAACTTAGGCTATTTTGTATGGCAAATGAGCAAGGCTCTATACTACACATGCACACACACGCCATTGTCAATTCATTTGAGCGGGGCATGGGTGTGGGGGTGGGTCATAGCTCCGGATGGACCCGAATTTTTTTGTTTTGCTGAAATTTTGAGTTGTTTAGACCTTTTGCTCAGTCTTCTTCACTTGTGATTTTGTGCTCTGTTTGAATGTTTCCTCTATTTTTTTTGTCGTATGAGAAGTGGAAGATGCTCCACCCTTCCACGATTCAAAAAAAAAAAATCTAACTGATTATGTATCAATTCGTTTTAGACCTAGAAAAAAACCGAGTAGTTGTACATTTCATTCTAGATTCTCTCTTTGTGATCTTTTACAAAACAATTGGGGCATTGCATTTGAAGTTTTATTCCTCTTATTATGAGTGCACAAGAGTAGAAGCGGTGTGTTAACCTTAAGGTTGAACCGATTGAGAAGGGGATCATATTGAAGTTCGCCTGAAATTTACTTCAAGGCAGGGACGTCTTTTACTACACAACATCGATTGATAAGTTTTTATTATTGATGTCTATTTCAAGTTGTATTGCTGCATGTGCTTATATAGTTTTTCCAACAATTTGAAGTGAAGTTATGAATGGTATATGTAGCATCTTTCATTCGTTTTACTGCTACCGTTGGATAATTATTTGTTGTTGTTCTAAACTATAACTGCTACTCCAATTTTTTTGGATTTTGAATTTCAGGTTGTGTTCCGTTCGTTGTCCTTGAATATCGATTTGTTTGTATCAGAATTAATTGGCATGTTCCAATTTTTTGGTTGATTGTGCTTGTTATTCTAATTTTATTTTTGGGTCTGCTCTTCAAATCAACAAGTTTATGATTTAGTTAGAATTTAGTAAATTGGCACTATTGCTACTTGGATATTGCCAATTAGTGTTGTTGTATTTTGTTACCTATTGAATTTTTTTAGGGATGCACTATTGTGGTAGAATATATGAGTGTTAATTGGGCTTGGTTACGGATTGCTACTAGGTACTAATTTTAATTGTTGTTGACATTTGTTAAGTGTCATGTTACAACTCAATTCTATCCAAATTTGTTCTACTGCATTTGCTTTTGACTGCTTGGTTCAAGTTAGGAATTCCAAGTCATTGTAGTGGTCAATTTGGTTCAAGTTTTGTGTTCAAGTTGGTGCATTGTGCTGGTGCTACAATACGCTTCCTTAGATGTTGTTCTGCATTGAGACTTAATTATATTACCTATTGTTTTGCAAATTGCATCTCTATTTGGTACTGCTACTTGTGGTTGCTTGCTGATGATTATTTGCTAGATCAAATTTATTATGGGTATTACTATTACAAGAGTCATTTCAGATATGTCAAAGGTCGAGCCATTGGAAAATACCAAATACCGTAGATGGTCTTAGAGGATGCTAATTTTGTTTGAGGCTCGTGAAGTTGATTATGTGTTATTGAATGATTCGCTTGCTAAAAAAGTTTTTGACACTTCTCCTACAATTCCTACTACAACTCCTACTCCTCTTGTAGCTAAGAAAGTGGATGATGCTACAAAATAAAAATATGATAGAGATAACAAGATTATTTGGGGCCATCCACTATCATATATGAACCATAAGCTAATTGGTAAGTTATTTGGTTTTGAATCTTTGAAGAAGATTTGGGATACTCTAAAATATAAATACGGTTATGATGAAATTGGAAAAAAAATGTTATTGGGAACATGCTGAAGTTTTAGATGGTTGACAACAAATTGGTGATGGACCAAGTCCATGATTATGAAAGCTTGGTTGATGAAGTTTTGTGCAAAGGCATGAAAATATGTGTGACATTCCATGCCAACATGTTGATAGAAAAATTTGGAGCGACTTCAAGAATTATCTAAAGCATAAAAAAAGGACATGACACTGCTTGATCTAATTAGTCATATGAAGACAAAATAGGCAAACCAATTGAATGAAAACTATGTCTCTTATACCTCTAGATTGTAATACCCCCAAATTTACTACCGAAAAATTTTGTTTAATTTCAAAAAGTTTAACGGGAACGAAAAGATAAAATTTACTACCAAATTTTAAATTCGGGGGCATTACCGCCACACTTAGTACCAGATCGGTTTACTCCTACCGTCTCGGTACTAAGTGCTAAGGCTAAACCAGGTTAACCATCAAATACGAGTTGATAATAAAACACAGTTATAAGTAAAAACACGAGTCATACAGAATTAGAGTGCGAAAAGTCAAAAGTACAATCAAATGGTGCAGTTTTAAGGTTCCAAATGTTTGAAACATCGTACATCAGAAACAGACTAACCTTAAAGGCATAAGAAAGATAAAGTGGACGATAGACTCCGGCCACATCACTCTCGACCCCCAAGCTAGGTCCGGACTCAACTCTCGGTCCCACCCGATGCCTCATAAGCATCGTAGTCATCGAATATAGAATCACCTACCTGCACTAAATCAGAGGGGCCTTCTGCTCGTGGGAATGAGCAGCACCTATGAAACGGGTGGTCAGTACGCTTTGTACTGAGTAAGGTAACCGTATAACTAAGGCCAAACATACAAGGCACACAATACATGCATAATCATATAGGCAACATAAAACAATACAGATAGTGAGACTGATTATGCTCCAGTTAGACTTATCCTTTAAATCTCTTAACGACGTACTCAATTTCAAACATACTCTTTATTAATTCATGTGAGTACGGGAGCGCCACTATTATAGCTGGTGGATCGGATATAGGTATAGGGCAGAACGCTCCTGACCACTATTATTCGCCGGTGGATCGGTCTCCAGGACAAAACGCTCTTGGCCACTATTATTTGCCGGTGGACCGGTCTGACCCCGACTCACATGGTATTCCACTGTAAGTATTAGTGCATTTCCCCTGTATTAGTTTTATTACGTTTGGTTTGTTGAGCACAGAATCTCCCACTATTATAGCCGGTGGACCGTAATCATATAGGGCAACACGCTCCTGGCCACTATTATTCGCCGCTGGATCGGTCTCCAGGGTACCCCGGCTCCTGGCCACTATTATTCGTTGATGGACCGGTCTGGGCCCGGCTCAACAATCTTTCTCTTTAAGTGATTAGTATTTTATTGTATCTTTTTCAATAAATTCCATCCCAGACATGCATGGCTAACTCCAGCTATACTTATCCTCCCAAGAGGGGCCGTCTCATATCTTGAGACCTCTGCGCCTCCTAACTCGCCTGACATCCTTCCCTTAATCCGCTTGCTCACACCAGGAACCCGTCTCCTAAGTGTGTGGGTCTAGGCCCACCACCTTATACCCCAGAGTCCACTCACCGCCTTCCCTTAGGCTCCGTTTGGATTGAGGTGAATCGAGGTGAGGGTAAACATTAAAAATTAACCTAGGTGAAGGGAACGAAGGTGAATCGGGGTGAATGTTTTAAAATGCTGCTTGGATGATATTAACCTAACCTGGGTGAATGTTTTAAAAATTCCGTTTAAATTAAGGTAAATAAAGATTAAAAAAATAAAATAAATGACATTTATATCGTTGTATTAAACAAATAAGTCCTATTGAGGGGTATTTTGGTCCTATCAAGTCAAAAATTTACATATTCTTTCACCTTCACCTCGGTTACCCCCGAAATCGGAGGTTAATAAAAACGAGGTTAATCGTGGTGAATGGAGGTAAAACTTTAACCTCGATTCACCTAGGTAAAATTATTAACCAGCTACCCAAACGGGGTGAATCAATTGATTCACCTCCATTAACCTCCATTCACCCCAATCCAAACACTGCATTAGGGTTTTCTCCAGAAACCCTATCTTGGGCCTATGTGGCCCATCCTTCTCTGCCTTGTACAACCCAGACTCATACTAGCACCCCTACACATCACGACTCCTCGGTTCAACCCTCACTTCATGTCTCACTCATTCTCACCTATTTTTATTATTCTCTTTTTCTTCTTTCCCCTACCCAGATTAGGATTCCATCTAAACTCTAGCCTAGTCTCCTGCGCACCCTGATTTTGGTCCACGTACTATTTTTCGCCCAATGCCCCCAAACACCCAAACGACACTTCTCTTACCTTCCACACGCCCCGAGGTATCTTTCCGTACGTAAGGTTCGCCCCCATGCAGACCTTAACCACCCCATGCAAACCCTAGTTCCTCCTATTCCCCTCACTAGCCAACTTACTTCCCCTTGGTTATCTTTCTTTCCAAATTTTCTTTTTCATGCCCCTAAACCACATCACCACATGAAATACCCTAGCATGCATGTCCTAAGGCCACATCATATCACAACTTGTAGCACATCCACATTAATACATAACAAAAGCGATCACATGGACGTACCTCAGATTCCAAGCTGCGCTACACATAAAACAGGTAAGATAATAACATGTAAAACACAACATATAATCATACGAGGCATCCAAGGCAAGTAGATCACATATCACACAAGCGACCTTAGCTATACCCTTACCTAAATTGGCGCCGGGCTTGGAGCACGCTCCTACACCTCTTGGAAGTTTTGACTCGATTCACCTATAAGAGGGAAATACTATAGGTTAATCTCCCTCTATTGGAATTACCAAAATTCCTATCTTACCCCTATCATAGCCTAGTACTAAGGTTAATATTAATAATAGTAGTTTATAATCAAAAGGTAGGGTTGTTATTATTCTCAAGATAGTTAATCGAATTACTACTAATCAAGTAAGTTTTAATAATACTCATGGTATTAAAGTAAGGGTGTCAGTTTTACTAATAACAATATTATTAATAATACTAATAATATTAATAAAAAAAATAATGGTAATAATACTAATAATTATAAGACTACTACTACTACTACTACTACTACTACTACTACTACTACTACTACTACTAATAATAATAATAATAGAGATAATAACAATGATAATAATAGTTAGAGTAGTAAACATAGTAATGATAATACTAATAATTATAATAATAACAATAGTAATAATAATAATGGTAATGATAATAATAATGATAATGATAGTAATAATAATAGTGTTAATAATAATAATAATAATAATAATAATAATAATAATAATAATAATAATAATAACAATAGAGAGACTACTAGTAGTAATAATAATAGTAATAATAGTAATGATAACAATAACAATAATAATAGAAATAATAATAATAATGATAATAGTAATATTAATAATAATAATAACAATGATAATAATGATGATGATAGTAGTAGTAGAAATAATAATAATGTAATAATAATATCGATAAGGATAATAACAACAACAACAACAACAACAACAACAACAACAACAACAACAACAACAACAACAACAACAACAACAACAACAACAACAACAACAACAATAATAATAATAATAAGGGTAAGACAATAATAATAATAATAATAATAACACCCATACTTATGATAGTAATACTAATAATAATGATAATGATAATAACGATAGTAATAACACCCTTAGTAATAAGAATACTAAAATTAATAATAATAGTAGAGGTAATGACAATGATAATAATGGTTAGAATAATAAGCATATAATACTACTACTACTACTACTACTACTAATAATACTAATAATAATAGTAATAATAATGATAATGATGATGATAATAATAATAATAATAATAATAATAATAATAATAATAATAATAATAGTAGTAGTAGTAGTAGTAGTAGTAGTAGAAATAATCATAATAATGATAATAATAGTCATAATACTACTAATAATAATAGTTAATAATATTAAAATCATTAAAACTTTTATTATTTAGGGTTTAGAGTTCAAGGAGGTGGGAGGCAACCTGGCGGGGTGGTGGTGCCGGCGGCGGTGGAGGGAGGAAGAAATGGGAGAGGTGGATGTGGAGGCTAGGGGAGAGGAAAGTAGGGGGAAATGGAGGTGTGGGGTGGTAGGGAAGGATTCCCTGGTTGTTTTAGGGGGTAGAGGGGGTGTTGCAGGCAATGGTATGGGTGGCGCGGGGGTCGAATGGGTTGTTCGGGGAGGCAGTTTTGCACGACCGGGGCGGCTTGTGCAGGGCAAGGTAGGGGAGGCTGGTGGTTGTGTTGTGTAGAGGGCGGTGTAGGGAGAATTTTGGTGGCTGGGTCGGGCTACAAAGGCGGTCGATGGCGGCGGAACAGGTGGCTAAGCAGGTGGTGGTCGCTAGATTAGTTTTCTGGGCTGCCAAAATCCAAACTCGATTATGGCAGCCTTCAGGGCTATTTATAGGCCGATCGAGGGGTAAAACGACAAAGGAGGGTAGGAGAGTAGGGGGGAAAGGGGTATGGTGCTCCGACTGCGAGGATGGGCTGGCGCAGGTCTATGGGGGTAGGCCATGCTTTTCGGGAAAGGGGAATGGCGCGAGCAGGGGAGGGAATGGCCGACCGAGACGAAATGATAGGGAAGACAACGGGAAAGAGAGGAGGAGAACGGTGGGTCAAACGGCGCGATCGGAGGCAGAAAATCCGGCGCCGATTTGGGAGTTGCAGGCTTATCGGGGGGAAGAAGATGACGCAGAGGGGAAGAAGAACGCTGGACCGGCGGTCCAAGGAGAAAGAATGAAGAAAGAAAAAAAACAGGCTGAACCGGCCGGGAGAGGGGAGGAGAGGCGTTGGGAAACTGGGCCGCGCAGGGGGAGGGGAACTGGGCCAGCGGGCCGGCCCAAGTCGGGGGAAAAGAAAAAAAAGAAGAGAAGGAAAGGAAAGAAAAGGAAAAAGAGGGGGAAAAGGAGAAAAAGAAAAAGGAAAAATGAGGAAAAGGGTAGTTGGCTTAATTAGTATAATTTGGGTAATTTGGGATGTTTAATAATATATAAATATTAAAATAATAATTAAATTATCTTTTTAGGTTAATTTAGGGATTTTTTTGAAAGAATTTTCTTAAATTCCATTTTAATTAGAAAAATACTCGAATCTTCCTATTTAAAATTATTTATAAATTTATCCTAGATTTACCTTAATTAATCCCCTCTTATTTTAATAAAATTAGTTTATTTAATTAATTTCCTAATAATTCCCTATTTGGCCATGATTTCCTAAATTAGGGTTTTGGAGTATTTCATAGATGCATTGCTGCAAATGTAGTTGAGGCTGCTATTTTCAAGGACAAGTCTAAGGTACCCTGGAGGAAATATTAATAGAAGAATTAGTCCAATGTCAAGAAGTGTGACAAGATTTAGGAGAAGAAACAAACATGCTATGTTTGTGGGAAGACGAGTCACAAGGCCTAATAGTGCTACAAGAGGTAGGGCCAAAAGCATATCTCCTCAGGTAGGACCACCATTTTCCCACTTTTGTTTGGTTGCACAAGTTTTTCCCCAAACACCACCTTACTTGGTTTTGTTTTTCTCCATTATTTCACCCTTCCATTTCTTTATCCTCTCATTAATTATATCATTAATTATATTTATGTTTTGTTATTTTTTTCTTAGGTGATACTCCATAGGTCCCATAAGAGATAGGGTAGGATAAGCGAGCTTAGAGACGAGAGTTGTATTAGTAAGGATACTTACTGTAGTCTAAGGTTCTTGATTGCTAAGTGTTATATGTGATTTTTTTTATGTTGTAATATGTTATTGTGATTATGTGAAATCATACATGATTGTTGATAGTATGATACACTGTTGGTATTATATGATAGTAAAGCGTAAGTAGGGTTTAAGTGATATTGTTATTTTATGTGGAAAAACCTTCGATATGACATATGGTTGTATCATGGGTTTAAAATATGATATGGTGAATGTGAAATGATTATGGCAAGTCCTTTGGAGAAAAATGTAGATTTGGGAATAATGTTACTAAACACATGAGACTCGCATGAAATAAGGTTAGGTTACCAATAAAGGCATTTGGGTCAACGTGGGTTAAATATGGAAATCACGGTATTCTAAAGTGTTATATCATCCAAAATGTGCTAAGTAACCTATATGAAGTGTTGAGGTAGTTGTGAATGACCTAAGTTTAATAAAGTATGAAATTAGGTTCATTTGGGAATAATAACCTTAAACTAAATAGGCTATTATCACATGTGTAAAATTATTCGTAAGTGTTTGAGCTCTACATGAAAAGTTATGACAGAATTGTGAAACTAGGGTTTATAAGCCCTAACAATAGTAGTTTTGAGATAGGGCTATTATCGTATGTGTAAGACGTGGTAGTTAGATATTGAATTTTAGATATGTTATTAATAATAATATTTTAAGAATATATGCTAAATTTGGTGGGTAAATGATCAATATGGAAGAAGTCATTCCTAAAGTATAAAATTAGGATTTTGAGAAAAATAAGGATCTTAACTCAAGAGTACGACCTTACGACCTGCGTGATGTGCTTATCTACCTTAACATGTTCTATACTTATAAATCAATCATGAAGAAGACATTCAATCATTTAAAGTGAAATATCCCGTGAGTTGGGCCAATATGACGTTTTCATATTCATTCTACCAGTTGATAATAGTGGCTCAGGTGTGTTGTCATTAAAAATTTACTTTAGTTCGTTCCACCGGATTAAGAATAGTGGGCCCTATGCTGATTGTGAATAAGAATATGAATCGAATAAGCTAATGGATAAGACACTAATGATTTAAATTGGAAGAGTACGTGAGTTAGGACCAAGGGGATGTTTTCATATCCATTCTATTGGATGATAATAGTGGATTAGAAGCATTTTGCCTTAAGGAGGTGATGTTCTCAGACCTATTCTACAAAATGATAATAGTGGCTCAGGTGTGTTGTCTCTAAGAAGGTGCTTTAGACCATTCCACCAATTTAAGAATAGTGGAGTTCCTGAACTCAATGTAAATAAAAGAATGAAAATGGTTATATCTAATAAAGAGGCATGGATAAGTATTTACCTTATAATACTTTTTTATAATCTGTGTATACTGATCATCTACTATGAATGCATATTTTTATCTATACCCTTGATTCGATATTATTTTTACATTGTTCAATAAATAGCGTACTAATTGTCATTTTTATGGATATTACTCATTCCTACGAGTACAAGACCCTGGTGCTTTTTTGTAGGTCATTGAGGACCCACTAGATGACTTTGATGCTTTTGATGTACTATGTAGGGATGAGTGACCTCTTATCTATAATGGGTGTTTAGGAGAAGAGTCATGTTATCCGGATGATTTATTGCATGGTAACCTGTAACACCCCCAAATTTACTACTAAAAATTTTCGTTTAATTAAAAGGGTTTAACTGAAGCGAAAAGATAAAACCATAAACTCGGGGGCATTACCGCTATACTTAGTACCAGATCGGTTCACTCCTACCGTCCCAGTACTAAGTGCTAAGGCTAAACAAGGTTAACATCAAATACGAGTCATTAATAAAACACCAGTCATTAGTAAAACACAAGTCATACAGAATCAGAGTGCGGTTTAGGACTACAATCCAAAGAGTACGTGACTAGAGTTTTTCCAAAACATAAAGAACCGTACGATATAATATAACTAAAATATAATAATACATGATCCGAAAATAAAATAGAGTCCGACCGGGTCGCTCTCGATTCCCAGACCAGGTCTAGGCTCAACGCTTAACGCTCAGCCCCATCCGATGCCTTGTAAGTGTCATAGGCATTGAAGACGTCATCCCCTACCCGCACAAGCTCAGGTGGGTCTCCTGCTCATGGGAATGAGCTGCACCCATAAAACGGGTGATCAGTATGCTACGTACTAAGTAAGGTAACAGATGCGCTAACGCCAAACATACAAAAACATACAACTTAGCACACATAGCACAATCACATAGGCAACATGTAATAATGCAGATGATGAAGGCCGATTATGGTCCAATCAGACTTATTTTCTTTTGGATCTTTGTTAAATATAGTCGTTTCACACCATAATCTTTATCAATCCATGCGAGTGCAGGAACCCCATGATTATAGTCGGTGGATCGGTCACTTATAGGGCAGAACACACCTAACCACTATTTTATGCCTGTGGATCGGTCTCCAAGGCAGAACGCTCCTAGCCACTATTATGCCGGTGGATAGGTCTGACCCCGGCTCTCATGGTGTTTCACTGTAATTACATAATAGCTTTCCCATGATTCTTTGGCAACTTAATGTTTGGTTTGTTGAGCTCGGGATCCCCTACTTTTATAGCCAGTGGATCGGTCACTTATAGGGCAGAACACACCTAACCACTATTATATGCCGGTGGATTGGTCTCCAGGGCACCCCGGCACCTGGCCACTGTTATGCCGGTAGATCGGTCTGGGCCTGGCTCAAGAATCTTACTCTTTAAGTGGTTAGTATCTTATTTGTGTCTTATTAGATAAAGCTTTTCACCCTTGACATGCATGTCAACTATCTTCTACTTCTATTCTCCCAAGGGGGCCCATCCCATATCTTGAGACTTCTGCGCCCCTTATCACACCTCGACATCCATTTCTCTTTACATTTATCCTTTAATGAAAAAACTGACTCCTACGGGTGTGGGTTAGGCCCAACACCTTATGACATCAACTCCACCTACTATCGCCCCTAGGGTTTTCCCTTGGAAACCCTAATTGGACCGATGTGGCCCAACCCTCTCTCTCACTTACACTACCATTACCTTGTTTATCACCCCATACCTTAACTCATTAGATCCAATCCCAACTCATATCATCTTACCTTTCGATTTCACATGTGACCGGAAAAACCCTAGTTGGCCACTTCAAACCCTAGTACCTTTCTTCTCCCACAAGTAACCTCTCTATTTCTCACTCAATATTCCTTTTCTCCCATGGCACCCATACTCACCCCTTACATAATAAATTCCCACTCTTAACCCGTACTCCACTCTCCCTTAATCATTTTTACTTCCACAATTTCCAGATTACCACTTCCTCCCAAAACCCTAATCGGATCCCTTATACACCCTTACACCAACCTACGCACTATTTTTCATCTCAAGTCTCCAACCACTTCACAACTCTTCCCTTAGCTTATCTACACCCTAAATCAACTTTCCTCACGTAAAGATCATCCCCATGCAAGTTTTATCCATCCCATGCAAACACCCAAAATTCCCATGCAAATTTTAAGATTCCCATGCATGGTTCCCATCTCTCGTTCATTTTGGTCATTCCTTCCTCTTTAATTTCCTCTCATGGATTATGAGGTATTTTGGTCAGCCTCATATCCCCCTTAGTGAAATCATTTCCCATTTCTTTCTTTGGTCCTTTCATTCCTATATCATATTATTAATTGTCCTAGCATGCATGTCCTAGAAGGCCATACCATATCACACCATAATCACCATATATACATATCATACACATGTCATAAGAACACATATACAAGCATACCTCAACTCCAAGCTACGCTACACATAAGACAAGTTAATGACAATCATACATGGTATATAGCATCCAAGGCATACAGGTCACACAACACACATGAGCCTTAGCTACATCCTTACCTAAAGCGACGCCGGACTTGGGGCACGCTCCTACGACTCCTTAGGGTTTTGACTTGATTCACCTATAAGAGGGAAAATACTAAGGATTAGTTTCCCTCCTACCAAAAGTACCATTACTCCTTATTTTAGTCTAATCTTAGGGTTATTATTATTAAAGGGAGCATTATACGTGAAAACTAGAGTTTTTATCTCCAAGTTAGCCTACTAGATATTACTAGTCAAAATACGTTTATGTTAATATTTATTACTATACTTATATTATTAAATCTAATAGCTTTATTCTTCTAATAATAGTACTAATACTAATTGTAGCAAAATAGTGATAATAATAATAATAGTAATAGTAATGCTGATGCTTATAGTGATAAAAACCATAGCATTTTTAGGGCTAGGCTACTAATAGTGTTAGGTTTAAAATAATAATATAATAATTGCAATGCCAACAAAGTACAAATATTTCTAAAGATAATAATGATAACAGTTATACTTTGAATAATAATAATATGAGGGTTCAAATGTTTTTGTCACAATAACAGTAACAAAGTAATAACAATAACAATAGTGATAACTAATAATAATAATATAGTAATAATGCTGGTAATAAAAGCATTAGGAATAATATTAGTAATATTTTAATATTAAATAGTAAAAATACTAAGGCCTAAGTATTCTCCTTCTTTAACAACAAAACGATAATACGCCAAATTCGGTTTAAATAACAATAATAATAATAATAATAATAATAATAATAATAATGATGATGATGATGATGATGATGATAAAAATGTTAAGTATAATAATAATAATAACAATGATAATAGTAACCGAAATGATGATAATAATATAAGGGTCCAAATATTTATATTAATGAATAAAAATGATAAGGGACAAAGTTAGTATTAACAATATTAGCAAGGAAATAATGATAATGATAATGGTAATAATAATAGTAATAATAACAATAATAATAGAAATAAAGTTGGGTTAAGTAGTAATAATAATAATAATAATGGCATTAATAATAATAATAGAGACAACTATATTAATACTAAAGTTATTAATAATAATAATGATGATACTAGTATTAGTAATAGTAATAGAAATAATAATAATAATAATAATAATAATAATAATAATAATAATAATAATAGTAATATTAATAATAAAGATAACTATTTTAATGCTAAAGTTGCAGCCATTTAATTGGTATACCATAGTTGAAATCAGGTTAGGCAATAAGAGTGATACATAATAATAATATTAATAATGGTAATAATAATAATAATAACAATGATAATACCGCACTAATAGTAATAAGAATAATAATAATATTGATATTAGGGATAATACTATTAATATTACTAAAAATTATTAACACTTATAGAAAATATTTTAGGGGCTAGGGAAGTTGGAGTACCACATAAGGTCGGTGGCGGAACCGAAGGCAGCCCGTGGCAGCGACGACGGCAACGATGAAGGAGGAAGAGAGGTGGAAGATGGATATATAGGCTAAAGGAGAGGAAGTGGAGGGGTGTTTGAGGTGGTGGAAGGTGAAGCAGGTGGAGAGGGGTGGAATGGAGGGGGTGTTGCAGTCGGGAGTGGCGGCGCACGACGGTTGGTGCGGTGGGCGGAGGTGGTGGAAGGTGGTGGAAGATGGAGAAAGTAGAAGGAGAGAGAGGCAGGGGAGATGAAGGTATAGGAAGGTAGGGGAAGGTTCCCTGGGTGTTTTGGAGGGTGGAGAAGGTGCTGATTGCAGTGGGAGTGGCGGCGGAAGGTGGCGCGAGGGGCGGCCAGAGGCTGGAGTGGGCTGATCGGGTTGGCAACTTTGCACAGCTGGGGTGGCTCGTGTAGGGAAAAATAGGGGATGATGGTGGCTCAGTTTTGTAGAGGAGGTGCAGGGAAGGTTTCGGTGGGTGGCTTTTGCGGCGGCAGTTGTCAATGGCGGCAGAGTAAGGATCTGTTTGGGTGGCGGTGAAGAGCTGAATTTCTAGGCTTGCAAAAAAGGGAGCTCGATCCAGGCTGCTAATGGGGGGTATTTATAGGCTAATTGATGGGGAAAACGACGAAGGGGAAGAGGACAAGTGGGGCAGTGTCACAGGACCACCAGCCGGTGGTGGCAGGTGGTGTAGTCCTGCCATGACAGGTTAGGTCGGGTCGGAAGAAAAAAAGGAAAGGAGATGGGCATACGGGGAGGGGAGAGATGGGGTTGGTCGGGGTCGTAAAAGGGAAGAAAACGATGGGGAAGGGAAGAGAGGGGAGGCGGGTGGCGAGCTGGCCCAAACTGGGGAGGAGAAGGAAAAATAAGGAAAGGAGAAAGAAAGAAAAAGGAAAAGAAAGGGGAAAAAGGAAAAAGGATAAAATGGTTGGGTTGGGGTATTTGGTCTTTATTTATATATATATATTTAATTTAGATATTTAAATTTAATAATAATTATTTTAAGTATAATATTTAAATTCATTTTTAGATTAATTGGGCTATTTTGGATAATTTTTCCTTAACTTCCATTTTAATTAGTAAAATGTCCAAAATTTTCTAAATAATTTATTTATTATTTTCTCTTTATTTTCCTCAATTAATTTCCTCTTTATTTAATAAAATAATTTATTTTCTTAATTTTCCTAATAAATTATTATTTAGCCATAATTCCTAAATTGAGATTTTTGGGGTATTTCATAACCTTTTTGGACTCTTTAATCCACGGTATCCCATAGTTTGTATTTTATTTTTTTTTGACCTAGAGTTAATCTCCAAACTTATACTTTTATTTATAAAATTATCTTACATTTCTAATTATCTTGTTTTATTGTGCATAGTTTTAGCCTTGTAATTGATTAAGGATGATTTGGAAAACCAGACTTATATAAATTACAATGGCAACATCCAATAATTTACTTATATGCTTCTACTGTAAATCAAAATTTTTTAGTAATAAAATTTAGGGTTTTACATGTACTTCGTCATTTACTTATATACCTTAAGGGTAATAAAGATTGTTGTTTGTATTTTTTTAAATTTCCTACTCTATTAGAAGGATTTACTGATGCTCATTAAATTTCTAATAATGATGTGGTTAGTTTCACCGGTGGATATGTTTCCATACTAGGATGATGATTCGTATCTTGGAAGTCTACTAAGCAGATTTGTAGTGCTTAATCTACGATGGATTTAAAGTCTATTGCCCTTGAGTTAGTTGGTCAAGAGGCAGAATGGTTGATGAACTTGTTAACTGATGTGCCATTATGAAGGAAACCAAATGTTTTGGTTTTCTTACATTTTGATTCACATATAGCTATTAGTGTTGCCAATAACTATGTGTATAATGGTAAAAAGAGACACATTTATATGAGGCACATCTCTATAAAGCAACTATTGAAGAACGGTGTGATCTCATAAGAGTTTACAAAATTAGAGAGAAATTTGATAGATCTTATTATGAAGGGTCTAATGAGGAGAGGTGTCCTCTAATCATATAGGGATATGGGGCTTAATCCTTGAGTTGAGGAAAGTATGGGGATATCGTGGTCAAACGAAGCCATATAATTACTCTATTGAATTGCAACTCCATCCCTATGACATGTGCTAGTGCTTTGATTTTAGGTTGAGATTAGTTTCTTAATGAGTTCATAGCCTTATGTTTGGATGATCCTAGTGAGACAGACTTGATGAACTCACTTTTTGACATTTGTGAGGTTGAGAATACTTATGCTCTTAATGAACCCCTAACCTTATATGGCAATGCTTGTGAGATGCACTTGATGGATCTACCTACGTGAGTATGAAGGTGGGCCACCTTTTAAGAAAGTCTAAGGTTGTCCTTCTAGAGTACTCATGAGTACCCAAGATACGCGCATGATCATTAAAAGTGTTTGTGGTATTATCGTGGAAATTATATATTTTTAAGGTAAGACATGTGCTATGGGGGTTTTAATCAAATTTTGGATAGTTCAAGATTTGTTCCCTTCCGTTATCTTACTTCACTACATATTAATTCAATCATCATGATATTGTATAATACCCTAAAATTTTAAAACCTAGAATTTAATAATTAATCCTCATTTGGGATAATTTAATTTTTAAATTATTAATTTAATTATTTTGTGGAATTTTAGGTTTACAAAAAGGGATAATATTATTTAATAAATTAAAATAAATATTTTATTATTTTATCATACTCATTTTACTTAAATAATTTTCCAAACCCATATTTTACTAAATTTTTCCTCTTAAATTAATATTTAAAATTTTAAATAAATTAATTTATCCATCTAAATAATCAAATACCCTTATTCCAAATATAATTTTATTTTTATTTTTATTTTTTCCTTTTCCTTTTTTTTCTTTTTTCTTTTTCCTTCCTTTTTCTTTTCCTCTTTTTTCCTTTTCTTCTTCTCTTCCTCTTTGGGTCGCCCAACCTACGTCACCCTTTCCTCTCTGTTGGGCCGCTAGCCCTCTTCCCATTTTGCGCATGTCCAACCCCTCTCTCCCCCTTCCCTTCTTTCTTTTCCTCCTTTCTCCCTTCCTCAATTGGGCTAGCCCAACCCCCTTTTTTTCCTCCTTTCTCCCTCGCATGCACGAGCCGACCCATCTCCCTTCTTTTCCTTTCCTTGCTCGAATGGCCTGCCAACCCCCCTTCTTCTTTCTTCTTCCTTCTTTCTCCCCCCTACATTGACGAAGCCATGCCAGCCCCTACAACTGCCTACAACCAGCCTTGCACCCGCACCTGCCATTGCAGCTTGTCCTCTCCCTCTCTTTCCCGTCCCTTTCCCTTCTATTTTTAAGCCAAACATAACTCCTCTCGCGTTCCCTTTCCTTTCCCATTTTCTTCCTTCCTTTCCTTGCCACCCTACACACCGACCTACAGCCTCTCCCTCTACCACTACCTAGCCCGGTGCCTCTGCCTCCCCTCCTTTCCCTCTTCTTTTTCTTCTTCTTCTCTGCCCTATATTATTTCTTAAGCTCCCTAATTTCCCCTGTAGAACCCCCCTTTTCTCTCTTCTTCCCTTCTTCTTCTCCTTCCCTATTTTTTCTCCACCACCCTCAACCACTGCCTCTGCTGCCCAATTGACCGCCACACCAACCCCCTGGTGTAATACCCCGTATTTTTAAAAAAACCCAGATTCATTAAGTTTAATGATTTTATTAACGTAATTTGATGAACACAATTGATTATTTTAATTTTGATTGTCTTATGGATTTAACAACGATTTAAATTCATATTTAAATTTAATTAAATTTCTTATGAGTTTGATTTTTGGTTAATAATATGTATTCCCGTCCTTCCTCGTATTTTTATATTTTAGATTTATTTTTGATTAAAACCTTGTCATGTGATTACGACATTATTTTGAAGTTATATTTTGTTGACAAAATACATTATTAAACTATAGAATTCCTATTGAATAGTTAAATTTATTATAATGATTTTATCAGTAGAAAATATTTTCGACTCTAAAGTACTCGTTTCAATCGTTAATATTTTTGGAAAGTTTTAAATTTAGAAGACGTATTCGGAAATTTCTTTCCAAAATCAGCTTTATTTTGTTCTATGTTTTTTTTTCTTCTTATTTACAGAAAAATAATTTCGGACATGACTAAATTGGTCTCGGGGTGTTAGAGTTCAACTTAAATATTTTATTATATGCTTTAAATAAAATTTTGAGTTCTTATGATATATTTCCATAAATAATACATATTTTTATGTTCATCGGTTATTCCTTCCGAGAGTGTTTCCAAAATTCTTATATAACTCTTTTATTAATTTTGAGCCTTCAGATCTTTTCGAAATAGATTTTCGATAAATAAATTTTTGATTAAATTCTCCCAATATTATCATTTAATATTTAGTATTTAAATTGAACTTATACCCAGGTACAACAACCCTTAGTTCGTCTCTAAGGGGGTAGTTTTTTTTTAAGTGTTGTTTTTATATGGTGTCCCTATTTTCATGGATTTAAATTTTCTTTAGTAAGTTTATTCCTAAGGGGGTAGTTTATATATTTATTAGTGTTAGTTTGGTTTTCTAGCCACTTAGAGCATTTTCGACCCTAACCCTAGGCGTTTCCAGAGACTTCGGGGGCGAAGTCTGTTTTTAAGGGGGTAGTGATGAAATACCCCGAAAATTCATAATTTTATAAATTATATTTAAAAGAGGTTTTATTAGAAAATTATTTAAATAAATTAATTTTATTAAAATAAAAGGGTATTTAATTAAGGAAAATCAAGAAGAGATTTATAAGTATTTTAATTAGGAGGAATTTGGGTATTTTAGCTAATTAAGCATTTTATTTAAAAAAAATTTAATTAAATAAATTATTTTATTTAAAATAAGAAGGAGAAAATAGTTTCAAAATTTTTAATAATTTTATAAGTAATTTAATTGGAGAAAAATTAAGGTGTTTGCTAATTAAAAAGGAATTTATGAAAAATCTCTTAAAAATCCTAATTTAGCCTAAAAAGGAATTTAAATATTATTTTGTATACATCAAATATTTTAAATAATTTAAATATCCCATATTATTATTTTTCCTTTTTCCCTTCTTCTTTTTCCTTTTCTTCTTTCTTCTTTCTTTCTTCTTTTCTTTTTCTTTTTCCTCCCCTTCTCCCTGTTTGGGCTGCCCCTTTTTGCGGCCCAATCCTCTACCTCCTTCCTCCTTCCCGCGGCCTAGCGCCGTTCGGCCCTCCTTCGCACAGTGAAACGCAGCGTTTAGCCCTTCACTTCGCCGAAACGCTGCGCCCCGATAAGTGAAAATAACTGTTGCCTCCAACTATACTCGATGCCGCGTTTTGTCCATAAATAACCCAAAACACCGCGTTTTGGTAGGACCTTTGACTGTTTCCGAACCGGCCGGTCTTTTCCCCTTCTTTTCTTTTCTCCCGGACCGCCGGTCCGGCCACCTTCTTCTTCCTCCTCGCGCGCGCGACCTGCAACACGCCGCCCCCTGCTTCGGCCGCCTGCGCGCCGCCTGCACGCCGCCTTCCCTTTTCTGCCCTGCCGGCCACCCTCTCTCGACCGACCTACACCCCCCATACCCCCTAGGCCACCCGCGCCTTTTCCTCCCTTTTTCCCGACCAGCGTAGGGGTCTGCCATGGCAGACCTGCGCCGACCCCCCTGCCGGCCGGCGTGCCCAAACGCCGCCTAACCTGTCCTCCTTTGTCTCCTCTCTCGATTTTCCCCCCAATTCGAGCCTATAAATACCCCACGAGCCCCAGCATCGGGCTCTTTCGAAAACCATGCCCAGAATTCCCCTTTGCGCCGCCCCCTCTTCAGACCACCGCCCCGTCGCCGACGCCCATCGCCACCGCTCACTCCACCCCCTAAATTCTTCCCTGCAGCACCCTCCACCTACCCAAGCCTCCCTCAGCCCTCGGTTTACCCTGCACGCGCCGCCCCAAGTGGGCGAAGTGCCCTTCCCGACCAAGCCAACCTCAAACCCCGCCACCCTTCGCACCGCCGCCCACCGCCGTGCCGCCACTCCCAGCGCCCCCTCTGCCTCCCAAAACCACCAAGGGAACTTCCCCAACCTCCCTAGACCCTCTATTTTCCCTGCCAACCCCTCCTTTTCCTTCCTTTCCCCTCCACCACCTCCCTACCTTCCTTCTCCCCCTACGCCGCCGCCGCCGCCGTGCGCCGCCGCCTGTGCCACCAGCACCCCTAGGTAGTTCTCTAAACTCCCCAACCCCTAAACCTTTATTATACAAATGCTAATTTTTTTTAGTAGCATTATTAATATTATTCTTACTATTATTCTTATTATTACTATTATTATTATTATTATTATTATCATTATCATTATTATTAGTACTATTATTATTACTATTATTACTACTATTATTATTATTACTATTATTATTATTGTTATTATTGTTATTATTATTATTATTATTACTATTATTATTATTATTATTATTATTTAGCCTAACCTTGAAACTTTTATAACTATTGGTATTACTAATATTAGTGGCCTATAACTTTAGTATTTTTATTTTAATATCCTGATCGTTATTATTATTGCTAGTATTACTATTATCATTATTATCATGGTTGTTCTTATTCTTATTATTATTATTATTATTATTATTATTACTATTACTATCATTATTATTATTATTATTATTATTATTATTATTATTACTATTATTATTACTACTATCATTACTATTAGTAACATTGAACTACTACTACCATTAATAATAAATATTATTAAAATTACTTTAAAATTTTTGTAGCTACATTTATTAGTAGTAGCATGATTAACTACTTTAAGAATATTGACCATACTTCACTCATAAAAGTAATATTACTATTCTTAGCCCTAATGGTAAGTTAAAGAATAGGGGCAAGGTAAAATAGAATAGTGTTTTGGTCGGAGGAAAGTAACCCTAGTTTTCCCTCTTATAGGCGAGCCAAGTCAACATCCGGAGGAGGTATAGGAGCGTGCTCCAAGACCGAAGTCGCGTTAGGTAAGGACGAAGCTGTGGCCTTGTGTAATGTGTGATATAACGTGTGGGTGAATGTTGAGTATGCCATGTTGATGCGTATCATGCATGTGTTATGAATAACTTGTTTTGATGTAGCGCAGCATGGATCATGAGGTATGTTGTGTGTGCCTGATATTATACGTGTATGCCATGTTCCATGTTTATCGTTGATGTTGATAATGTGACTTGATATGGCCCTCTAGGACAAGCATGCTAGGGTTTTGGTAGCATGAAATGATAATAAAAGAACAACGGGAAAGTGGACATTTGGGAAGTTGCATGGGGGAACTAGATCTTGCATGGGCGTGATCCTTACGTGGGAAAAGTTGATTTGGGTTGTAAGTGAGAGTTTTGGAGAGTCTGGGAGTGATGGGAGACTTATTATGAAAGATAGTACGTGAGTTGGTGCATAAGGGATCTGACTAGGGTTTTGCGAGTAAGTGGGTGTTGGGGAGTCTGCATGGAGCGTTTAAATTATGCATGGGAATGAATCTTACGTAAGGAAAGTTGATTTAGGAAGTGAATAAAATAATGTCAAGTTATGGACCCATTGGGGACTTGGGTGCAAAATTTTACGTGGGTCGGTGTAAGAGTGCCTAAGAGTTCCAATTTGGGAGGAAATGAGCAATTTGAGGGGTACAAGGGTAAAATAAAATGATCAAGGGAGGATGGAGTATGGGGTTGAGAGTGAGAATTCACTTATATAAAGGATGAGTATGGGTTTTCTAAAGGAGAGGGGAGATTTTGGGGTGAAAGAGGGAGGTTACTTGTTGAGGAAGTAAAGTGCTAGGGTTTTGGGTGGCCATCTAGGGTTTTGCCGGTCACACGTGAACCTGGGAGATAAAGTAATACATTTGGGGAGTTTCCTAATAAAAATGAGGTGCGAGATAGAGAACAAAGTAACGTTTGGGTAAGTAAGAAAGAGTTGGGCCACATAGGTCCGACTAGGGTCTCCGAGGAGGAACCCTAGAGGGATGAGGACATACGGAGTCGATATCGTATGTGTTGGGGTAGCCTGTATTCTTGGAGATTGTGCCTTACTATATGCCACTATGCTTAAGTCTACGGGGGATGGATGTCGGGTGTGAGAAGAGGTATGGGTCTCAAAATATGGGACGATCCCTTTGGAGGGGAAAGTAGTAGGGTATTAACCGCCTGCATGTCAAGGGTGTGATGTGATTCAATAAGACACAGATAAGACATTAATTACGTAAAGCGAAAGATGTTGAGCCGAGCCCGTGATCCGGTCCACCGGCTATAATAGTGGATCAGAGGAGTTCTGCCCTGTGCGTTTATTTTCCGGTCCACCGGCTATAATAGTGGATCAGAGGCGTTCTGCCCTGTGCGTTTATTTTCCGGTCCACCGGCTATAATAGTGGATCAGAGGCGTTCTGCCCTGTGCGTTATCTTCCGGTCCACCGGCTATAATAGTGGGGGATCTCGTGCTCAACAAACCAAACGAATAAGTTAATCCATGGGAAAGATACTAAGTACTTAAAGCGAAACACCATGTGAGTCGGGGCCATGATCCGGTCCACCGGCTATAATAGTGGATCAGAGGCGTTTTGCCCTGTGCGTTTATTTTCCGGTCCACCGGCTATAATAGTGGATCAGAGGCATTCTGCCCTGTGCGTATATCTTCCGGTCCACCGGCTATAATAGTGGGGCTCCCGCGCTCACATGGGTTATTAAAGAGTATGTGTGAAATGGACATATTATTAACAAGGATAAAGAATAAGTTACCAGAAAAGTATTCAGACCTTATCTTGCGGGTTATCGCATGTTGTCTACATGATTGTGCTATGTGTGCTATGTGGTATGATTGTATGCTTGGCCTTAGCGCACCTGTGCCCTTACTCAGTACTGGACCCGTACTGATACTACCTTGATTGACTGGGTCCTGCAATGATCCACCGATGGTGGGGAGCAGACCTTTGATGCAGGTTGATCAGTTACTAAATCGGGGTGGAAGGCTTGATCTGAGTGAGTAAGCGGTCCGGATATTTGCCCTTCGAAAATTGTGTGGTTTAATCGTATTTGACCTTGGAGGTTACAAGTGTTGTATTTAATTTTCCGAGGGTTTTATCGTACTTTTCTATTCCGTTATTTTAAGTATTCTGATATATGGACCTTTTAAATTGTATTTCGGAATGTAACTTTTGACCTTCGCACTCTAATTCCGCAAAACTTGTGTTTTAGGAATGATTTGTTCTGGTTTTATTCTTTCTAGCCTTAGCACTTAGTATCGGGTCGGTAGTTATGGATCGATCTGGTACAAAGTGTGGCGGTAATACCCCCGGATTTACAATTTCATTTGCTTGCTTCCGCTAAACTTCTTTTAATTTAACGAAATTTTTCAGTGGTAAATTTGGGGGTGTTACACCTGGCCACCCCTACTCCCTCCCTGCACCCACCCACCACCCTAACCCCCTCCACGAGCCCTCACCAAATCCACAAAACCCTCACCTAAACCAACCATTCCTCCCTTTCTCCCATATCCTCTTTGACACCCATTTCCCACTTCATTTTGTGTATATAGCTCACGCTGCCATGCAACGTGAGTGCTGCTGCATCTTCTTGATCAAATGTGGCTAATTTTTGAGGTATAAAAATAGTTAGTATTAATATGTATTAATTAAGCTTTTTGATAAAAAAATATTATTCTTTTAATTTTCTACAAGTAATATGCTAGTTTTGATATTAATTTTAGGTACAAAATTTTCTAGTCAAAGTTTAAACTTTTAACCGGGGTATAGGTAAAGTTTATT
The DNA here is from genome assembly GCA_039764185.1 of Tamarix austromongolica. Taxonomy (NCBI): domain Eukaryota; kingdom Viridiplantae; phylum Streptophyta; class Magnoliopsida; order Caryophyllales; family Tamaricaceae; genus Tamarix; species Tamarix austromongolica. The sequence goes on along the minus strand of CM077816.1, from coordinate 90,326,704 downwards.
GATTTTTGAAAATAAGGTAACCATTATACCTTACTAAAATGTGTGAATATGCATACGCTATCACATTAGGATTTTTAAATATGTTTGTGTGCATGTTGTATGATGTTAAGTATATTATGACTTGTAGTATATGTTGGTGGTTGAAATGAAAAACATGTTATATTATGTGTCATGTGTAGAAATGATAGTTAAGGAAGGAGCCTTATTGTTAATAATAATGTTAAATGCATGTATATGACATGGTGAACTAATATGGCAATTTGTGGCATAGATTATGTTAATATGAGCCCTAGGGGAATTTTAGTAATTTTTCTTGTACAAAAGTTGTGGCTTAAATAAATATGTATGGTAGGTGATAATAGGTATTAATAATAAATAATAACAGTTGGTGGTGTTAGATGATGTATATGGACCATGGGTATTAATGTTTTATGTGGTAAGGGTATTTTAGTGTATTTGGCATAAGAAGGGAAAATTGGTAATTTTTACGGATAAAAGGAGTAATATGGTAAATTAATAAGTAAGGAGGGTATGGTGGTAAATTTGGCATAAAAAGGGGGCAACTTGGTAAATTTATGAGTAAAAAGGAAATTTAGTAGATTACTAAATGAGAAAGGTGTTTTGGTAATTTTGGCATAAAAAGGGGTGACTTGGAAATTTTATAGACATAAGGGGGTAAAATGATAAATTAATAAGTAAGAAGGTATTTTGGTAATTTGGCATAAAAGAAGGGTAACTTGGTAATTTTATGAATAAAAGGGGTAAAATGGTAATTTAGTAGGTAAAAGGGGTATTTCGGTAATTTGGAATGAAAAAGGCAATTCGGTAATTTTAATAAGTATTAAGGGTAATTTGGTAATTTAATTAACCAGGAGGGTAATTTGGTGAATTAACTAACCAAAAGGGAAATTTAGTAATTTTTACAAGTATGAAGAGTAACTTGGTAGTTTAACAAAACTGAAGGACACTTTGGTAATTTTAACAAGTATTAAGGGCAATTTGGTAATTTAACAAACCGAAAGGGTACTTTGATAATTTAACAAGTATGAGGGGTAAAGTTGGTAATTTAATAAGTATGGAGGGTAATTTGGTAGTTTAACAAATACAAAGGATATTTTGGTAATTATATAAGTATGAAGGGTAATATGCTAATTTGGCAAGTAAAAAGGGGTAACTTGGTAGCTTTACAAACAAGAGGGGTATTTTAGTAATTTTGTAAGTATAAAGGGGGTAAATTGGTAAATTGCATATAACATGTTAATGGATTAAATAAGCCTCCATAATAAGACATAAGTAATATTAAATAATAGGATAAGGGTTTATGGCTTTAGTATCACTTGTTTAAGTATAACCCCATATGTTATAAGGATAAGGGTATTTCGGTAAATCAGTGAATATCACAAGGATATGTCATGACATAGGATTGAATGGATAATTAAGGGTATGATATGATGTTATTTCATAATCATGCAAGAGGTGCCTTAGTTGTTAATTATGCATGGGAATGTGCGCTAGATGTGCTAGAAGTGCATGATAGGGTTTATGCGTTCAATGATCTTTTGATATAGAATACTTGATTCTATGACCTATATTATAATTATGATATGATAACCCTTTATAGCATGTGAATAAATAGAAATGGAAATGGGTGATAAAAGGAATCCTTAACCTTAGGGGCATTTTGGTCATTTTGACCTAAGGTGCCAAAGTACAAGAATTAGAACCTAGGATGGCCTTAGTGGTTTAATTAAGTTAACATGGATAGCACTATGAATAAGGATTACTTATTAACAACATAAACAAATGGAAATGATTAAGTATGTCATTGATGTATTTCTCATGGTTACCTTAATTAAGAGACTAATAATTAAAGTGGAAGACCCCGAGATTGGAAATGGTGGCTCTTTAGGAGTCGCTTCCCTAAAGACGTGGTTTAACCTACGATTGTTCTAGTTTTTGCTGGTGTGCCTTAGTGCCTCAGCCAAGCCCTATATCTTACTCTATCTAGTTCTAGGAACCTATTTAGGGGGTATGCATACTTATGGATTAGGTGTCCTTGCCGGTAGGTTACTGTATGTCCTCGTATACTAGTGCCACCGGGATACCTTTGTGTCCCTAGGTTGATGGTTGGAGGGTATTGTGTTGCTTGTATGCGCTAGTATGACTGGTGTACCTTTGTATATCCAGGTTCATGATCTCCCCTTCAAGTTAAATAAATGGACTTATTGTGTTAATTAAATGGAAAACACTAATCATGTAAAGTGAAAAATTATTGAGCTGGGCTCAAATAGATTATATCATTTATACCGGTCCACTAATTCAAATAGCGGTCAGGAGCGTTTTCCCCTAAAGTTTGTATATTTGTACAGGTCCAATAGTTATAATAGTGGCCAGAAGCATTTTTCTCTGGAGGTTGTATATTTGTACCGGTCCACCAGTTATAATTGTGGCCAGGAACATTTTGGCCTGGAGGATGTATATGTGTATCAGTCCACCAGTTATAATAGTGGCTAGATGCGTGTTGCCTTATAGCGTATTCCGGTCCACTAGTTATAATAGTGAGGGATACCGAGGTCAATAAATCAAACCTTGGATGATAATAAATCATGGGAAAGATACTAATCACTTATAGTGGAATACCATATGAGTCGGAGCCAGGTCAATCCACCTGCAAGAATATTGGCCAGAAGCCTTTAGCCCTGGAGACGGGTCCACCAATGAATAATAGTGGCCAGGTGCGTTCTTCCCTGGATTGTATTTCCGATCCACCGGCTATAATAGTGGAGTTCTCATACTCACATGGATATAATTTGAGAGATGATTTTGAATAATGTTTGATTAATGACTTAAGATCAGAAGTGTTGATTTCATCTATATGAACTATTAATATAGTATAAGTTTGGCCTTAGTGTCTTTCTCTCTCTTGTTAAGTGATGGAAATGCTAAGTAAGTTGACCTTATGATATGTATTTCTTATTGTATGTTGTGTTGCTTTGTGTTTTGGCACTTATGTTGACGTGATTATCTCTATGCTTGCATATATTATTAGTTTTACATTTTTTATGTATGATATGTTGCATGTGGATTCTGCCTTTGAATTTGGTATAAAGGGTTATTCAGTACCATAGTAATTAGGAGTTTCGTCTGTGGGCCCCTGCCTATTCAATGGGTAGAGTCCCTTACAAGTTAGCCACAGGTGCTATTCAAGCTATTGTCGGATAAGAGCGTAAGGATTGTCTTGAAAGCTTTCAGGATTTCTCTTTTGACCTTACTATTCCCTTATTTATGATTTTATTCTTGTAACCACTAATAGTGGATTTTATATTTTGTGTAACACCCCAAAAATTCACTACTGAAAAATTTTATTTTATTAAAAGATACAGCGGAAGCAAAGAAACAAAATTGTGAATTTCGGGGATATTGCTGCCACACTTAGGGCCAGACCAGTTCACTCCTACCATTCCAATACCGAGTGCTAAGGCTAAGAGAATAAAATACAAATTGCTAGAAATTCAAACCATTATTTAAATCAGAGTAACACAATAAACATTTATAAGGATAGAACCCACCATTGGTGGTTACAAAAACAAAGATTACATTCAAACCAGGAATTAAAAGAGAAAGAGTGAAACCCTAAAAGTTTTCTGATAATCCTTACGCTCTTTCCTATTACCCACTTGAATAGCACCTGTAATGGACCTGCAAGGGATACCACCCATTGAATAGGCAGGGGCCCCATGAATAGAACCCTTCAGTACTATGGTACTGAGTCACCCTTTAAACCACACTAAAAAGTAGGTCCGCAATGCAACACATGATGCAAAACTATATACACATATAATAAGAGATGCATACACAACAACCACATGCTTAACAAGTCCATCACATATTAATAGGTCATAATGTGAAATCAATACTTTTGGGCCTTAAGCTAATAATCAATTATTAGTCAATCATCTCTCGAATTATATCCATGTGAGTGCGGGAAACCCACTAATATGTAGTGACTCATGCCTTGCAAAGAGCATATAATCACTTCAATTTCAGGACCTTGAATTCGATGTTGTGTCACTAAAGGTAGGAATGAATTGCATGCATTCAACGAGTAATATGCAAACAACACACAATAACATATTACAATGACATGAATAATATTTGGCATTTCTATCTCGTGCGCCATCGGCGCTGGCCCTTCCTGATGAACATTAGTATTGAGAACTTGATCAACGGTGTTATATATAAACATATTCTCTTACAACTGTTGTTTAGCCAATATCTCATGATATAAGTCAGTACAAATTTGAACCCCTTGATCCTCATCTCCTAGAATAATATATACCAATTCTCTAAAACCACATTTGCCATCTCCAACCACATTATACCAGGTACTAATATATGGAACTATATGTCAATTCATTTCACTCACATATGAAAATTGTAATTGGCCCGATGAAATAAATGTTGATTTCCATCCTAGATCTCAACCTTGGCCCCAACATTGAGCTTGTATTGATACCAAACGACTTTAAGATTGTTATTTTGTGTACTCCCAATTAGATGGTTCCCTTTTAATAGATTTATTTGGGAAACCCCTATGTTGTCGTACTGGTGGATCCAAGAGAGGTGTTCTTTGGGGAATTACAATATTAAATATCTCTTTTGCAAACCGATTCTGTATCGCTGGTGGCTGACTCATAACAACTTCCATAGAAATATGGAGTAAATGAGGTGCAACCTCTATTGATTCTTTATGTGCCGGTGGATTAATGGTCTCATCTATGTCGAGTTTCTTCCAAAACATATGAATAAATGATAGGGGGATTAATATGTTGTTATGAATACAAGTATTAATCTCATGCATACGCCGCATATAACATCCGCATAAATCATCATTGCTACCTACATAATTACTTATTTGACACCAAGCGACATGACCTCTCAAATTGGTGTAAAAGGCACTTGTAGTAAAATTAAGAGTATTGAACCGAGACCTCTCTAGCAATACTTTAATCTCATCATGTTGCAATTCCATAATCGTGTGCATTTGTTTTAATACTTTGTTGAAGCTGCCTCGTGATGTCTATAGAAAAATCTTCAAAGATCCATAAGCACCTTCAACCTTGTTGATAAAAAAATTGGTAAATTACTTTATCAATTGAAAGAAGTAAAAGAAACTATCCTAGGAGATAAATTATAAATTATAAATCATACCTTTTCATTATAATCTGATGGATATGAAACACATCACTGAAGAAATCATAAATATTTTTGTGTTTATATGGTTTTAGCTAATTCATCTTTAGATATGAAATTAGGCTTAACATGTTTATGTAATCTCCCTTCAATGACAAGAGTCGTTCCCCATATGGTTTTTCATTCATGGCATCTATCATATTTTTCTGTCGTGACATAAAACCACATGTGAATGATGAACAACTAGAAACTTTGTTACTCTTCTCCTCCACATTCTTATTAACATAAAACCTGCATAATCAATGTTTTGAAGTGGGAAAAATACGTTCTATAGTTGAAATGATAAAAGATTATTGGTTGATAATAATGGTGGTTGGAAGCATAGGTAGGTCCATTAAGGTCTTCAACATCTCGAGTACCCACAAATAATTTTCTTCATTTTTAGATGACATTTATGCACATGTAGCATTGAAATTTAATTGTGTTGGTGTTAGGCCAACAATTTCAAGTAAGGCTATCCCATATCTATTTATTTTATACATACAATCCATTTAGAAAATAAAAGAAAATACACGTAAAATAATAACATATACAGGATGCTCAAAATATATGATCGCTTATTATATTTGATTCTCACTCACTTCGATGCCACTGATAATAATAATTTTCAACCAACGTACTCATAACATGTTGTAACATTATTTGACTGTTCATTTCGTAAGACTTAAGCTTTTATAAAGAATTATAAATATGTCTTCTCATACTTTCATTTTCTTCAAATTATTTTTGAAGAAGCAGTATGATTTGTCATGACTTTACATTATTTGTGATAGTTTATAAATTATACTTCATTTTCTGTCAACTTACCCAGAGCAATATGCCCTTATTCATAATTTGCCAATTTGTAATTGTGTGTCTTATTCCTAACCATCACTTGCTATCCTTTATTTTAGTTTTCAACACCAATAATAAAAAAGGGACAATCAATCTTCTTAGCGCTTATATTACGTGCACCTTCAGTATTCATAGGCTTAGTACACATGTATGTTCCACTTCTTTCACATCTTATAGAAACTTTACCTGCCTCTATACTTTTTCATTTTCTAGAATATTAGATGATCAAAATCATCCTGTGACTTTTACCCATTTATATAACCAATGATATAAGTTATTCATGATCAGAGAATATTTGATTCTTTATAAAAAAATCTTTGATAATTTTGGATCCTAAAACATATATTCATACGTTCTATATCCTAAAAAAAGAGTTGACCATAATAATATAATAAGAAGAAGTATTAATTTCATCAAACCAAATTTGTCAACACAATCTACAATAATAAAATTCAATTATTTTACCTCTTCATCCAAGTTGTAATTAATGTTTGGAGAATCAATCTGTATTTCTTTTGTGTATTCATAACTTATCAGGATTCTAAATTGATCATCATAGTATGTCGGGGTTCTAAACCCATCATTATAGTTCATCGATGTTTCAAACTCGTCGTAGCTTATCAGAGTTCCAAACTACTTATAGTTTGAAGGGTTTCTGAATTTATTATTCATTGTGAGTATTTTAAAAAAAAATTAATTTGAAATTTTATAGGAAGATTAAATAATGAAGCTGGTTTTTGAAAAATTTATACTGAAACTTATTCACTAATTTCGCTACGACGAAGAATAAAAATGAAATAAGCTTATATAAGTACTTGGACAATACAAAGCGGATCAATCAATTTGTATTAGACAAAATATTTTTTCTCTACCCATGCTTACATCCATACCTTATACCCATATCCTGTATTTTTGCCGATGAGAGTTATGTGTCTCGTACCCTACAAATATTTTTCGTGTCTACCCGTAACCTACAAATATTTTTCCTGTCTACCTTACAAATATCTTTCAAATTCAAAATAATTTTTTTAAATATGTGAGGACAGACAATAGGGAGAGGGGAATGACACAGACTGCCAGTATAATTATATACACCCATATCCTGTATTTATGTCGATAAAAATTATGTGATCTGTACCCTGCAAATATTTGTCATATCAACTGAATTTTTTTTTAAAAAAATGTGTGATTGGACAATGAATAGGTTTCGCAGAGGAAATGTGGATGGTAAGGATAAAAATACAGAGTGTCTGTATGAGGGAGGAAAAAACGATGCAAAATGTTGGTGGGGTGAGGGGCAAACGGAAAATATTACCCTTTGAAGGAGAGAAAAAATGACACATGATACCAGTGGGGAAGGAAATAAGGGAGGAAAAAACAACACCGACGGGGGAGACAAAACGACATATATTGTTGGTAAAAGGAAATGGGGATGATATATATTGTCGGACGGAGAAAAGAGAGAACTACATATATTACCGGTGGGAGGTTAGAGGTACTTTGGAATTTTTTTTATGGAGTAAAAATAAATAATAAAATTTATTTATTAAAGAAAGAAAGAAAGAAACCAAAAAAGGCATAGGCCATTGATTCAATGTGGTGGGCTGTGGGAATAAAGTATTTAATAGCTTAAGAGGCCCACCAGCTGATGGCCCAAAACGTACACTAAGAATAGCCTGCTCCACCTGACCTTAACTCCTGCACCCGTCTTTCCCTTTTACGTGGGAATACCACCTAAATCTAAGGTCAAACCGTCAAGTTTCCTCCTTCCTCCCCTTTCGGTTTTTCAAAATTTCAAAAACTCAAAACATTTCTTTCTTCGCAAGCCGCTCCTACAATCTCAAATCATGATCGTCACAATCGATGGCCGTATGATCCTGAAATTCATCGACGACAAAACGTCTTTCAATAAAAGCGCTGACGACCGGTTCGAACTTCTTGATAGCAACGGCGACGGAGCTCTTTCTCGTTCTGATTTACAGAGAGGTAAATTCGCGAAGCCCATGGCGGTCGATTACGAAAGGCAATCGGCAGATGATGATGAAATTAAACTATTGCAGACGTTGATCTTTGAGACATTTGACGCGGACAAGAGTGATACGATTGATCGCGAAGAGTTCCGAGGACTTTTGACGGAGATCATGATGGATATTGCTAATATGATCGGGAATACGCCGGTAAGTGTGTTGGTTGATGATGATAGTATGTTATTTAAGGCATATGAATATATTCGGTGTGGTGGTGGGCGATAAGACAGGGGAATGTATTAGCGATCAACACGGAATATTGTTCCTTTTCTTCCGCCACTTTTCTTTTGCTTTTGCGTTTGTGTGCCTGTCAATTATATTTCGTAGAAAAAATACAATGAAAATGCAGTTTACATGGAAGGAGGATGCGAATCATTATGGCGTGCGTGTAAATTGTAATATTTACCGTTGGGTAGTAATTAGTTGCATTCGCAAGGGGAGCAGACTTAGATCTACTCACTCAGATTATTACTTTTGTTTTGATTTACAAAATTGTACGCATTTCCCCCAGATGTAAGTTAAAGTTCCATGAAATCTAGTTTACGAGTTGTTTGTAAGAGCTGCTTTACGAACACGACATATATGAGAAGGCTTAGTGAAGCCCGTATTTTATGCTTCCTTCATAGATGTTGCTGTATTGATGTTCGTTTTTGAAGTAAACGTACAAATTGGATTTATAGTATGCAAGATACAACGAAACCAAATGCTTGCAACTACGTTCATTGGAAAAAGTATACGGCATAGACAAGCTTCCTTATGTTATTAAATCGTAGATTGAAGTACTAAAAACAGCGGAGGTTATGAAGGGCAATATTTGATTTGTCCGTTGAGACATGAGATTCCGGAAGATCAAGTATGTTGAAAATTCCCTAGGCCATAGAGTTTCTAATTTCTATACTCTCAACTTTCCATTAAATTCTACTGCCACAATTCCCTATCCATATATATATACGGCCAAACAAAGAAAAACAAACCCCGATCAGGAAGCCAAAGACAAGATTATTTGGTGTTATAATATCATGTTACAATTACAGGAATGGTGTTATATTCTCATAGTTTTCAGTGTTACAATGCATTATGCATATGTACTTTTTCTAATACAACCATATTTATACATCATCTAATGTAAATACCAATGGTGTAATAAAGATATTCCACCAACTAATTGATCAATATAACATAAATTAGTTCGCATGTTTTGGCGTTGACGTGTGTTGGTTGACTGCATTTTGTTGAGTTGTTGATGTATATTGCTAAGTTGGCATTATATATGCTAATACCCCTTGCAAGCTTGTGAGGGGATAGGAGGGAGCATCCCAAGCTTGGATAATAAAAGTCAGTGCTGCCGAGAAGGAAGCACTTTGATAAGAACATCAACTACTTGATATTTGGTAGGAAGATAATTGAGTTGTAGAAGACCTTCAAGGACCTTATCTCGTGTGAAGCGGCAATCAACCTCTATATGCTTTGTCCTTTCATGATCAACAGGATTTTTGTCTATTTGAAGGGTTGGCATATTGTCACAATGTATCAGAATAAATTAAGGATATGAAGGTCGTGGAGCAAACCAACAAGCCAAGTGATCTCAATAGTAGCTTGAGCCACAATGCCTTATTTCTTTGATGTCCAATTGATAGGGGAGGTGCCTATCATGAGCAAGTACCTAGTGATAGATCTTCTAGTTGTCGTGCAAGATGCCCATTTAGAATCAAATAAATCTTGCAATCAAAGGCGATCATAACCTTGAAGAAGTATCCTTTGCCTCACCCTACCTTGAATATATCTCAAGACATGATTTAAGGCATGTAAGTGTGGAACATGAAGAGCTTGCATGAACTAACTAAGGGTTTGAGTAACAAAGGATAAATTTGGTGTGTTGGTCAAAAAGTTAAATTTGCCAACCGAGGATCTATAAGTGGTGGAATATGATAAGAGATCACCTTCCATGGTATGAAGTTCATAAGTGATTGGGAGAGGCATTTTAGTGACAGTGTGAGAGAAGAGAATTTCAAAAGGTATTGTGTAAACTTATACTGAGTGAGGGCGGTCCCATTGCAGACATAACCGACTTCAAAACCAAGGAAGTAACTCAATTTTCCAAGGTCTTTGATGATGAAGGCATCATCTAAATGGGCTTTAATATGATGTATCTCTTGAGAATCAGAACCAGGGATGATAATATCATCCACATAAACAATTAAGATTGTGAAACCAGTAGAAGAATGCTTCAGGAATAATGAGTAATCATGTCTAGTTTGCTTGTACCCTTGAGTTAGAATTGTATTAGCGAGTTTGGCAAACCACTGTTTACTAGCCTATTTCGGTCTATAAAGGGACTTAATCAATTTGCAAACTTTTTGTTCAAGATTGTGAATACCCAGGGGCATTGGCGTGTACACTTCTTCATGTAAATTGCTGTAAAGAAAAGTATTGTTTACATTGAGTCGATGTAATACCCATTGTATAGATGCAACTAAGGTAATTACACAATGAATTGTGGCCATCTTTACCACATGAGATAAAGTTTCTTGGAAGTCAATCCCTACATTTTGATTGTATCCCTTTGCCATTCATCTGACCTTATATCTTTCTATGGAACCATCGTCTTTGAACTTCACCTTGTACACCCATTTACATCTAATGGGTTTCTTCTCGGTTGGTAAGTTAACTACCTGCCAAGTATGGTCAGCATGCAAGGTATTTATTTCCTTAGTTATAGCTTCTATCCAATGATTATCTTATGAAGCTTCATGATAGGAATGAGTTTTTATGGGTATTTGTGTTTGGATGATGTGTATTTTGATGAGCTTGTGGAAGATGATGGAATTGGACAAGATTAAACTAGTGTTGTTGGCTAGTTGAGTTGGCATTATGAGATAAGGGATGAACATAATCAACAAGATAAGATGGTTGTTTGTGAGTCTTGGTGCTACGTCTTAGAGGAGGAGATGAATGAGGAATGGGGTTCTCTGTATGCCGAGTCCCCACTGGCCGAGAATTGGATCTTGCTGAGGGAACTGAAGTAGGCATAGATGGTGGAGAAAGAGGAGAGTTAGAAATAGGGATGGATGATGTGCTTATAGAATGTGATGAAATATTTGTAGCGAAACTAAGAGATGTAGGAAGAAAATCAAAAGTAGGAGTTTCAGGTGTGAAAATAGGAAGAATGGAGGATGTTTGAAGTGGTAGAGATGATAAAAAAGGAAAGATATGCTCATGAAATTGGGCATCACGATTGATGATGATTTCTTGTGTTAGAATATTAATAAGCTTAAAGGATTTATTCCTAGGTACATACCCAATAAACACACAAGTATTAGATCAAGAATCAAATTTAGATCTGTGTTGTTTGATTGGTCATAAGAGGGCGATCTTTTGTGTAAGGTTTGAAAGGGAGTTTGTTTGGTAGGAAGACTATTTGAAGGGAGAAGGTTGATAAGATGTGTGGCATGTAATATGCAGTTACCCCATTATTGAATGGGTAGGTTTGACTAAAAAATTAAAGATCAAATGATCTCTAAAATGTGTGTATGCTTGCATTTAACTATCAACAGAAGTATCATGGGAATGCCAAGAAAAATAACTATTACTATAGTTATTGCAAGATGGCAAGAAACTCTACTGTGAGATGTCATAATCTTCATGGGTACCCTCCTAATTATGGAAAAGAGAAGAGAATTGCATCATGTGCGTAGTAAGATCAACACATTGATGCTAGTCTCCAACAGTCAAATTCTATTCTTGGTGCCTATCTTATTGCCCAGCCTTTTATAGCAGATCAATATGCCAAGATTCTCTTAATGATCAATGAACAACATAAAGGAGTAGTGTCCACAACTAATGATGGTAAATTTGTTATCTTTATGATGGTTGGTAAGCATTTGTAATTTAGTTTTATTAGTTCTAAGTAGAAATTATAGTTGATTATTGATAATGGAGCTAGTGATCACATTACTTCTCAGTTCTCATTTACATCTATTTAATTCTTATCATTTCATGAAGAATCTCACATTCATTACTATACCAAATGGTCAACATATTCCAGTTATGCACATAGGGTCGATTCTTTTTTTCTAAAAACATGGTCATACATGACATTCTATATGTACCCTCTTTTCATTTTAATCTTCTCTCCACCAGTAAATTAAATTCTCAATTGAAAACACATCTCATCTTCAATGGTACTAAATGTTTTATCAAGGACCCTTTGATGAACACACTCATGCTTCTTGGTGAGTAGACACATGGATTGTATTTTGCTGATCAAACAAATCATAAACAGTCTGTCATCCACTCTCTTTCATCTTTCAATGACGAAGTACAAGATATTTCCACTAACATCTTCCTCATTTTGTACATTCTCTGATCATGAAATATGGCATTATAGGTTAGCACATATACCCTTTGATAAGCCTTCATCATTAGGGCTTACAAATTTTTTTAATTCAAAGTGTAGTCATACTTGTAATATCAGTCCAAAATCTAGACAACAACAAAAACCATTTTCTCATAATACACCACATTGTATGTTACCTTTTGAGCTAATATATATTGATATATGGGATCCCTTTCAACCCTCTACATACAGTGGTTTCAAGTACTTTCTTATAATTTTTTTTATATGTCTCGTACCACATATACTCACTTGTTATCTCATAAGAGCAATGCTTTTCCTATACTATAATCCTTTGTGACATATTTTGAAACTCAGTATAATGCTAAGATTTAACTGATTTGCACGGACAATGGCTATGTGTTTTGCAGTAACCATGCCAATTTATTCAATGACCAAAAAGGGATCACTCACCAAAAATCTCGCATTTACTCCTTCCTCTTTCCTTGTTACATTGCCACCGTGCCCTGCCAGCCACCTCATCCCTTACCCTTTTCCTACCTATGTTGTTTTCACCTCACTCAGGCCCATCAATGCCTTTCCTCCTCTAACACCCCTCCCTCGTATGTAAGTCATGCTGCTAACCTATAAAGCATGAGTTTCGCCTTTTTATCCTCTTGCAATTTGAGGTTATTTTGGTAATCCTACTTTGATAAATATTTTAACAAAAAAATTTATTTTATGGGTTAGATATTAATATGGTTAATGTTGGTTTTATTTTAAGGTAATTTTTGTGGTAAGTAATGTAATTTTTATTACTTCCAAATGAAGAATACAATCTCAAAATAATATAACCTAGTAAGTGTAATCCCCCAAAATTTTAAAAAGACTATAATTTAATAAATAACTTTTATTTGGAATAAAGTAACTTTTAAATCCATTTAATCTAATTATTTTAGGGATTTTTAAGTATATAAAATTGAATATAAATATTTAATAAATTAAAATAAATATTTTTTTATATTTTATCGTACTCTTTTTGTTTAAATAATTTCCAAACTATTATTTTGCTAAAATTATCCTTTTTAAACCCTTATATTTAATTATATTAAATTAAATTATTAAATAAATTTATTACCCAAAAATATTATATTTTATTATTTTATAAATTAAATTATTTTGTTGTATCCCATTTCCCTTTTCTTTTTCCTTTTCCTTCTATTTTTTTCTCATTTCTTTCTTTTTCCCTTTTTCCTTCCCTTAGGCCGTGGGCCTTGGCTTGCCTCCCTTCTCCCTGTGCGATTGGGCCACTAGAACATCTCTCCCTTCTCCCCTCCTTTCCTTTCTTTCCCCATCGGCCCGACTCCCCTCTCTTTTCTTCCTTCCTCCCCCACGCGAGCCTGGCCCACCTACCTCCTTTCTTTTCTCTCCTTCTCCCTAACCGAGCTGTCCCAATGCCTCTTCCCCTACGCCGGCCTACACACAGCACGCAACCCCCTCCCCTTCCTTCTTTCTTTCTTCTTCTTCCATTTTCCCCGGCACTAAACCCGACCACCTCCGCCATCTTCGCCGCCCCACCTGCAACCCTCTCCCCTTACTGCTTCCCCTATCTCTCTCTCTCTCTCTCATCGTTTTCCTGCCCTAACCCGACCCCACCACCTCTCACTCTCCTTCCCCATACCCCTCTCTTCTCCTCCCTCTCCCTGCAACTCCCATTCCCCTACCACCCTACCGCCGCCCTACCGAGCCACCATATCCCCTCCTTTCTCTTATTCTTCTTCTTCCCTTCCTGCCTCATTCTGCCATTTTTCGAGCCTCCCTTGCTTTCCCCGACCTCCTTTCTCTTCCTTTCTTCTCCTCCCATCCTCCTCCCTATTTTGCTTTTCTGCCACCGTTCCGTCACTGCACTAGCCACCTGCACCACCCCCTACCACCCTCTACCTCACCCTTAAACCATCACAGCACCTCTCGAGCCACCCGACAGCCTCCTTCTTCCTCCCCTCTTCTTTTTCTCTTCTTTCCCTCCCTTCTCGGCAACCACCCTGCACCGCCTCGTCCCGCCGCCGTTCTGCCGCCTCTTCCACCACCCGAGCCACCAAATTAATCCCTGCAACCACCCCGAAACCTCCTTTGGCTGAAACCACCAGCTGTAGGCCTTCATTTTCTCCCTCCCTTTTCCTTCCTCCTCAGCCCCTCCATCTCGACACACCTCGGCAGTCCCCCTTCGCAGCCTCGTTGCCGCCGCCGCCACTGCCCTTAGCCACTGTCAACCCATCCCCGACCACCACCTACACCCCCTATCCACCTCTGCACTCTTCCTTTGCCTTAAATCCTCCCCCACATGCTCTCTTTCCTAGCCCCAAATCCGCAGCCCGAAAATAGCCCATTTCTCCCTTCCTTTCATCCAACTTCGAACCTCTCTCCTTTTGTTTTGCATGCAGCTCATGCTGCATGAGTAGGATAAGCTGCTGCATGCCTTGGTCATTTTTATTTAATAAATTTTGCATATAATAATATTATAATTTCAGCAGTTAATTAATTAAGTATTATAAAGTCTTATACTTTGATTTTTCTTATTTCTAATATAATAAATCTTGATATTATTTTTAGGTATTGGTTTTACTAATCAAAGCTTGAACCTTTAACCGGAATACCGGTAAGGTTCCTTTTGCATGAATTAAGGTAATCGTTAAATCTCACTTAAACGCATGGATAACGTATGTTAGCACATTAGGCCTTTTAATACGTTATTATGTTTGATATATGTTGTTTAATATAATATATGTAGTTCTTGTGTTGACTGATAAAAAGGGAGCATGTTAGATTATATGCTATTTATGGAAATATTGTTTAAGGTAAGAGTTTGGTTATTAATGAAAATGTTAAGTATTTATCCACATTGTATTATGCTATTGTGATCTTTAATGCATGGTTAATATTATTGTGAGCCCTAGGGGTATTTTAGTAATATGTATTGTACAAGAATATGGCCCAATGTGTATGGGTGTTAATGAGTATTATATTAAATATAATAGTTGGGGAGTTGGATAATAAGAATGAGGTATTAATGCTAGCAATTCATATGGTGATGATAATTTAATATAAGTGGAGTAATAAGGGGTAAATTGGTAATTTTGGAAGTAAAGGGGGTAAATTGGTAATTTTGGAGGCAAGGGAAAAAATGGTAATTTGTAAGTAAAAAGGATACATTGGTAATTTTAGAAGTAAAGGATAAATTGGTAATTTTGGAGGTGAAGAGGTAAAATGGTAATTTTGTGATTAGAGGGCAAAACGGTAATTTTATAATTAAAGGAAAAAATGTCAATTTCGTAATTAAAGGGCAAAATGGTAATTTCTTAATTAAAGGGAAAAATGACAATCTTGGATGTAAAGGGGCAAAATGATAATTTTATAAGTGAAAGGGTGTTATGGTAATTTTTGGAAGTTAAGGGGTAAAATGGTAAATTTAAAAGTAAAGGGGCAAAATGATAATTTTGTAAATAAAAGGGGTAAAGTGAAAATTAGAAAGGAGTAACTTGGTAATTATGATAATAGAGAAGGGCAATTTGGTAATTTAGCCAACTAAAGGGTAATTTGGTGATTTGTATAATGAAGGGTAGTTTGGTAATTATGATAATAGAGAAGGGAAATTTAGTAATTTAACCAACTAAAAGGTAATTTGGTAATTTTAATAATGGAGAAGGGTAGTTTAGTAATTATTATCATAAAGAAGGGCAATTTGGTAATTTAACCAACTAGAGGGTAATTTGGATGATGGAGAAGGGTAGTTTGGTAATTATGAAAATAGAGAATGGTAATTTGGTAATTTAACCAACTAAAGGGGTAATTTGGTAATTAAGATAATGAAGAAGGGTAATTTGGTAATTTGACCGACTAAAGGGTAATTTGTTAATTATAATAAAGGAAAAAGGACAAATTGGTAATCAAACCAACCAAATGGAAAATATATTAAGTGTAACAATTATGAAGGGGGATTAGTGACCTAATAGGTGTAATACCCCGTATTTTTAAAACCTAATTTTATTAAGCCTAATGATTTTATTAGCGTAATTTGATGTAAATATTTAATTAATTTAATTTTGATCCGTTTTATGGATTTATCGACGATTTCAAATTCATATTTGAATTTAATTAATCGTTGCCGTTGCGAACCATTCTGGACAAATTCGTTCACGACCGTGATTTTATTATATTCTTATGATTTCGATTTTCGGTTAAAAATATATATTTCCTTTCTTTCTTGTGTTTTGATTTTTAATATTTTAGATTCGTTTTCGATTATAACTTCGTCGTGTGATTACGACTTTATTTTGGGGTTATATTTCGTTAATGAAATATATTATTTAAATTATAAAATTTCTATTTAAATAGTTAAAGTTATTTTAATGATTTTATCCGTAGAAAATATTTCCAACTTTAAATCTATTCATTTTCGGAAATCGTTAATATCTTCGGGAAGTTTTAAATTAAAAAGAGATTTTAGGAGCTTATTTATGAATTTCTTTCCGGAATCAATTTTCTCCCGTTTTACGATTTTTGGTTTGCGGAAAACCGATTTCGGAAATTATTTAAATTAGTCTCGGTTTATTAGAATTTAATTTAAATATTTACTTTTATGCTTTTAAATAATTATTTTGAGGTCTTATAATTTATTTCCGTAAATAATATAAATTTTTACGTTCGTTGGTAAATTCCTCTGAAAATATTTCCGAAATTCTGTATATAGTTCTTTTTATTAATTTTAGCCTTTCGGAACCTTACGAAATAATTTTCGTTTAATGAATTTTAGATAAAATCTTCCAATTATAATTTTAAATATTTAGTATTTTATTTTATATGAGTATTTGCAAAAAAAAAAAAAAAACCCGACCGGTGCTCGACCCCCCTCTTCTTTCCTTTTCTCTCTTCTCTCCCTTATCTTCTCTTCCCTGCTTCCCGTCTGTCCCCTGCTCCCGACCCTGCCCCCTGCGCACAACCCCAACCCCGACCTCCTCCTCCCTGCTCCTCCTTCGCCGGCCGTCGACGTCTCCCGACCACCGCAGCAGGCACCAGCCGCGAGCAGCCACGCACAGCAGCCGAAGAAGGCAGCAGCAACCGCGCGCCGCAGCAGCGACGAGCAGCAAACGCAGGCTGCGCCGCCATCACTCGACCACCGGCGAGCCCTGCTGACCACCGGCGAGCCACCCCCGGTCCCCGACGAAGCTTCTCCAACCTTCCTTTGCTCCGATTTCGTTGATTTTCGTTTGGTATAAATATCCGAAAACCCTAATATTAATTTGATTAATTGAGTGTGATTTAGCTTGTGATAAGCTAAATTAATTGTTGTATTATGTATATATGTGTTGTAAGATTGATTTGGATATGTTAATTGTATGGTTTGTGTTCGGAATTTGGGAAATTGAATTTTAGGCAGGGTTATGCCCAAATTTTTCGGATCCGTCCAATTTGGCGATTTTGGATAAATTGATTATACAATATGTTTTTAAATGTATCTAATTTCATGTCGGAACCGTCAATTTGAGAAATTTATGCAGAATCAATCGGAATTTGATTTCTAGGTCAAAATTCGTGTGTATTGAAATTGGGTTGCGTAATTGAGTTGTTCCGCTCAATTGATTTTACAATATCGTTTGAAATGTATTTAATTTCATATCGGAAGTGTTAATTTGGGAAAATTATACGTAATTAATCGGAATTGGATTTTTAGGTCAAAACTCTTACGGGACTAAATTGGATTGTGTAATCAGGTTATTTTATTCAATTGACTATATAATTTATATTAGAATATATTTAATTTCATTTCCGAACCGTCAATTTATACATTTTAGCAAGAATTGATCGGATTTGTGTTCCGGGCTCAAAAACCCTAATTATGCTGAATTGTATGATTATATGATATGTTAATAAAATATGTCTAATTGCATTTCTAAGCATTTAATTTAAATAAATTAATATAATTCAACTGAATTGTATTTTCGGGCCTAAAACCCTAGATTTCAAGTGAGATTATGAAATTGGTTATTTGTATAATTTTTTTTCTAAAATTAAATTTGTAGAAATAGTTGAAATGATCCTAATTGCTTTCTAATACCTTTAATTGGAATTAATTGATTTGAATTACCTGAGTTTGTGTCGTTGGGTTTAAAACCCTAATTTTGAAAACCGATAATTTTGAATTGGTTAATGAGAAGATTGTTTTGTTGAAATTGATTTTCTATATTTATCTCAAATTAGTTTAATTGTGTTTTAAAACTATCAATTTGAGGTAATTGAAGTGATTTGGTCGATTCGTAGTTTAGGGATTTAAAAACCCTAATCTTCAGGGATGGTTTTATTAAATTTATTGTGCTGTGTGTCTTTTATCTAATCGATTTCTATCTTTCGGTTTTAAATCATTTGATTTATATTTTAATCTTAAATCTTAATAGAGCTATGCTCTTGAGTCCTAAGTTTTGGACACGTTTTCCAATAAAGATCGTTTGTGTTCGTGTGTGTTTATTTAATTAGAATATGTGAATTATTAATTGATAAGATGGTTTCTAACCTAGTTCCGATTTCTATCGGCGATCTAGGAAAACTTTCTCGTGGATTGTCGAGCTTTCGATAGCTATCCCTATTTTTCAATTTGCTTAGCTAGCGTCGGATTTGAGGTAAGTCATTTCTTACCTTTACTTATGGCGGAATTTGAATGTATGTCTACTTGAAGTAGAAGGTGACGAGCATGGTTATTGATCACTTAATTATGTCAAGCGTATTTTGTGTTCTGTGTTGTAATTGTATGTATGTACGAATTTATAGTCTCAATGCAAATATGTGTTAATGTGAAACTAGAGTATGATATGTATCTGAGTATGTGAAGGGTTGAGTAGGGATTAAAACTATTTGATACTCTATGCTGTATCTTTATGCCATGGAATTATTTATGTGGGCCTGGTTATCGGTCGGCTAAAATTATTGAATAAGATACTAATTATTTAAAGTGGAAGATCACGTGAGTTGGACCGAGGTGTAGGGTCCGTTCCACCGGACGATAATAGTGGCTCGGGTGTGTTGTCCCTAAGAGGTGCTTCAAGCCGTTCCACCGGTTCAGAATAGTGGCTCAGGAGCGTTTTGCCCTGAGAGGTGTAGAGTCCGTTCCACCGGACGATAATAGTGGATCAGGTGACTTGTCCCTGAGAGGTGCTTCAGTCCGTTCCACCGGATTAAGAATAGTGGGGCCCTATACTCAACGTGAATAAGAATATGATATGAGTTAAGTAATGAATAAGACACTAATTATTTTAAGTGGAAGATTAAGTGAGTCGGGACCAGGTGTAGGATCTGTTCCACCGGATGATAATAGTGGCTCGGGTGTGTTGTCCCCGAGAGGTGCTTCAAGTCGTTCCACCGGTTCAGAATAGTGGCTCAGGAGCGTTTTGCCCTGAGAGGTGTAGGATCCGTTCCACCGAATGATAATAGTGGCTCGGGTGTGTTGTCCCCGAGAGGTGCTTCAGACCGTTCCACCGGTTTAAGAATAGTGGGGTCCCTGAACTCATCGTAAATAAATAAAATCGGATGTAATAATGATTATCATTGGATTGTTAGATTGGTGTTACTTAGCATGCTATCGTGATTTCTTGTACGCTTGTATCTTATGTGTTTTATGCTTCCTTCCATGAGTTTGGTAGTATTGATTTACTCAGTACCGGACCCGTACTGATGCTACCTTGGTTGAATGGGTCCTGTGATGATCCACTGATGGTGGGGAGCAGATCTCTTGTGCAGGTTTTAGTTCGAATATTATATTTGGGTGGAAGACTTGACTTGAGAGAGTAGGCAATTCAGAATTTGATCTATCGGGATCGGTCTTGTTTAACTGTATTTATGTCTGGAAGTTTCAAGTGTTGTATTTAAAATATCAAGGGTATTGTAATTTAACTTTCAATTTCTCGTACTCTGATAAGCTTTTAAAATTCGGATTTATTTCACAGGTTCCGCTGATTGATTCAGCGATGATTTTATTTAGTGAATTGATTCACTTGCCATCTGCCTGTGGATATCTCCTTGTGGGAGTTTATCCTTACGACATTGATGTTTAAAGTTTTGTTTGACAGGTTTTAGCCTTGCATCTAGCATGAGATAGATGGTGGACATCTATCTTGTGTTAGATGTGGCGGTAGCATTCCCCAAATTCTCTCCTAGCTTTCGCTTTATCCTTTCAAAATTTTTTTTTAGGAGTGAATTTTGGGGGTGTTACAATAGGTATGGGAGATAACTTGGTAACCTAAATTGAGGAAGGGGTAATTTGGTAATTATGCAACAAGGAGGGTAATATGGTAATTTGTCAAGTAAGGAAGGGATGACGCAATTATATAAGTAAGTGGTAAACGAGTAATTTGTACCTAATATGTCGTTGTGATTGTGGAATTTCGTAATACAACTCAAATAACGCTGATTAGCAAGGTAAGAGTATTTGATAATTAGTAAGTATTATGAGAACGAATCCTAATTCGGAATTAGATGAGATTATGATGGCCTTAATGATTCCTCTGTGTTACCTTGGATAACTGTTTGAATAAGAAATATCTAACGATATCCGAACAATTAAAAGTGAATAATTATCAAATTATTGTGCTTTTGTGATCACCTTAATTAAGACACTAATACTTAAAGTGAAAGACCTCGAGATCGAGAATGGTGGCTCTTTAGGGGTCGCTACCCTAAAGACGCGGTTTAGCCCACAGTTATTCTAGTATTTGTTGGTGTGCTTTTGTACCCTAGCCAGCCCAATATCTTACTCTATCTAGCTCTACAGACTTATTTAGGGGGTATGCATACTTATGGATTAGGTGTCCTTGTCGATAGGGTACTGAGTTAGCTTTATGCTCTAGTACGACTAGGGTATCTTTGTGTCCTTAGGTTGATAGTTGAAGGGTACTGAGTAGCTTTTATGCACTAGTGCGACAAGTGTAACTTTGTGTCCGGGGATCTTGATCTCCCTATCAAGACAAATAAATGAAATTGTTATACTGATTAAAAAGGGAAAACACTAACCGTGAAAGTGAAAGATTAATGAGACGGGTCCAGTTGAATTATAATATAAATATCGATCCACCGGATATAATAGTAGCCCAGGAGGTTTTTCCCTGGATGATGTTATGAGTACCGATCCACCAGATATAATAGTGGCACAGGTGTGTGTTGCCCTGGTTGATATATATCTGTATTCCGGTCCACAAGCTATAATAGCGGGGGTCTCGAGCTCAATAAATTTGATCTGGTTGTGAATAAATTATGGAAAAATACTAATCACGTTTAGTGGAACACCCTGTGAGTCAGGGCCAGATCGGTCCACCAGCGAATAATAATGGCCAGGAACTTTCTGCCCTGGAGACCGATCCACCGGCAATAATAGTAGTCAGGAGCGTTCTGCCCTGTATATATTCCGGTCCACTAGCTATAATAGTGGGGTTTCCGCGCTCACACAGATATTTATAATCCGATATGATTGATAATGATGGACTAAGGGCTTAAGGCCTAGAAGTATCGATTGTTCTTTATGACCTATTAATATCTGATTTATTTGTTAAGTATGTGAATGTATAAATGTGGATGTTAAGTATTTACCTTTATTATCAATGTATGTAGTATCATGTGTTGCATTACTGGCCTGCTGTTAGGTGTGTTTTAAAGGGTTACTCAGTACCGTAGTACTAAGGGTTCCATTCGTGGGGCCTCTGCCTATTCAATGGACAGTGTCCCTTGCAGATCCTTTTCAGGTGCTATTCAAGTGGGCTCTTGGGAAAGAATATAAGGTACTATCCGGAATATTCTGAGAGTGTACTCTTTTTCCTTTAAAATTTATGGTTTCAATGTATTTGTTGATTTGTAACCACCACTGGTGGATTTTATTATTGTAAAGTATTGTGTACGCTACTCTGATTTAAATATGTTTGAGTTTCTCGTAAGTTGTATTTTTCTCTTTTAGCCTTAACACTTGGTACTCGAACGATAGGAGTGAATCGGTCTGCTACTAAGTGTGCCGGTAATATCTCCAGAATTCACAGTTTTGTTATTTCGCTTTCCTGTAACACCCCCAAAATTCACTACTGAAAAATTTTATTTTATTAAAAGAAATTGCGGAAGCAAAATATTAAACGGTGAACTTCGGGGATATTACCGCCACACTTAGTACCAGACCGGTTCACTCATACCGTTCTAGTACCAAGTGCTAAGGCTAAAGAACAAAATATCAATTGCTAAAAATTCAAACCATTTTTAAATCAGAGTTGCGCAAGTAAACACTTTATAAGAATAGATTCCACCAATGGCAGTTACAAGAACAAGAAATACATTTAAACCAGAAAGTAAAAGTCCGGATAATCCTTACGCTCTTTCCCGTTGCCCACTTGAGTAGCACCTGAAAAAACCTGCAAGGGATACTGCCCATTGAATAGGTAGGGGCCCCACAAAGGGAACCCTTCAGTACTACGGTACTAAGTAACCCTTTAAAATCACACTTAAAAGCAGGCCAGTAATGTCACACATGATACAAAGCTATATACATATATAACAAGATGTATACATATAACATTCACATAATTAACAATCACATTAGATATCAATAGGTCGTTATGAACAATCGATACTTTCGGGCCTTAAGCCTTGTTATAGTGCAAAGTCAATACATTCGGGCCTTAAGCCATTAGTTCACCACTATTCAATCAATCTCATATTTTCTATCCATGTGAGTGCGGGAACCCCACTATTATAGCCGGTGGATCGGTCACTTATAGGGCAAAACGCACCTAACCACTATTATATGCCGGTGGATCGGTCTCCAGGACAAAACGCTCCTGGCCACTATTAATCGTCGGTGGACCGTTTGCTCCGACTCACATGGTGTTCCACTATAAGTGATTAGTATTTTTCCACAACTTTATTCACATACATAACTGCTTTTATTGAGCTTGGGACCCCCACTATTTTTGCCGGTGGATCGGAATATACATCAACATCATCCAAGGCAACACGCTCCTGAGCCACTATTATATCCGGTGGATCGGTACTCATAATCACTTGCCAGGGCAACACGCTCCTGGGCCACTATTATATCCGGTGGATCGGTACTCATAATCACTTGCCAGGGCAACATGCTCCTAGGCCACTATTGTAACCGGTAGATCGGTACTCAATATCATAGGTCAACTGGGCCCAACTCATTAATCTTTCACTTTCATTATTAGTATTTTTCCTTTCTTTAATCAGCACAACAAATTTCATTTATTTGCCTCGGATGGGAGATCAAGATCCCGGGACACAAAGGTACATCGGTCGTACCGGTGCATACAAGCTACTCAGTACCCTTCAACCACGAACCTAAGGACGCAAAGGTACCTTGGTCGTACTGGTGCATAAAGCTACTCAGTACCCTACCGACAAGGACACCTAATCCATAAGTATGCATACCCCCTAACTAGTTTCGTAGAGATAGATAGAGTAAGATATAGGGCCTGGTTGGGGCACAAAGGCACACTAGCAAATACCAGAATAATCGTGGGCTAAACCACATTTTTAGGGTAGCGACCCCTAAAGAGCCACCATTCTCAATCTCGAGGTCTTTCACTTTAAGTATTAATGTCTTAATTAAGGTGATCATGAAAAGCACAATAAGCAGATACTTATTCACTTTCAATCGTTCTGATATCATTAGTCATTTCTTATTCAGACGGTTATCCAAGATAACACCGAGAAATCATTAAGGCCATCATAATCTCATCTAATTCTAAATTAGGATTAGTTCTCATGATACTTACTAATTATCAAATACTCTTACCTTACTAATTAGTATTATTTGAATCGTATTATGAAATTCCACAATCACAACGACATGTTAGGTACAAATTACTTATTTACCCCTTACTTATATAATTGCTAAGTCATCCCTTCCTTACATGACAAATTACCCTATTACCATTCAGGTTGCATAATTACCAAATTACCCCTTATCCGATTTAGGTCACTAAGTTATCTCCTACGCTTTTTAAATCACCATTTACCCCTCATAATTTCTACACTTAACATGTCTCCCATTTGGTTGGTTAGATTACCAATTTGCGCTTTTCTTTTATTACAATCAACAACTTGCCCTTTAGTTTGATAAATTACCAAATTACCCATATTTGCTATTATGATTACCATTTTTCCCCTTTAGTAGGTTAAATAATTATTAACTCACCCTTTAGTCGGTTAAATTACCAAATTGCCCTTCTCCATCATCATAATTATCGAATTGCCCATTAGTTGGTTAAATTACCTTACCCTTTTCCATTGTCATAATTATCATTCTACCCTTCTCAATTATTATAATTACCATTTTCCCTTCTCCATTGTTATAAATATTATGTTGTCCTTCTATAATCATAATTTAATTACTAAATTACCCTTCGCCATTTTTATAATTACCAAGTTACCCCTTACTCCCAAGTTTGCCATAAACATCCTTTTATTTACAAAATTACCCTTCTACCCCTTACTTCCAAATTACCATAATATCCTTTTATTTATAAAAATTGCTATTTTACCCTTTTTACATCCAAATTTACCATATTACCCTTTTGCTTGCAAATTACCATAATACCCTTTACATCGAAAATTACTATTTTACCCTTTTCTTACAAATTACCATTTTGCCATTCTCTTCTAAAATTACCATTTTATCTCTTACTTCCAAAATTACCATAATATCCTTTTATTTATAAAAATTGCTATCTTACCCCTTTTACATCCAAATTTACCATATTACCCTTTTGCTTGCAAATTACCATAATACCCTTTACATCTAAAATTACTATTTTACCCTTTTCTTACAAATTACCATTTTGCCCTTCTCTTCTAAAATTACCATTTTATCTCTTACTTCCAAAATTACCATAATATCCTTTTATTTATAAAATTGCTATCTTACCCCTTTTACATCCAAATTTACCATATTACCCTTTTGCTTGCAAATTACCATAATACCCTTTACATCTAAAATTACTATTTTACCCTTTTCTTACAAATTACTATTTTGCCCTTCTCTTCTAAAATTATCATTTTATCTCTTACTTACAAAATTACCACTTTACCCTTTACTCCCAAAATTACCATAATACCCCATTACCTGTAAAATTACCATTTTGCCCTTTTGCCTCGAGATTTACCATAATACCATTTTTCTTACAACTTACAATTTTATCCTTTTACTTATAAAATTATCATTTCACCCCTTTCTTTTGAAATTACCAAAATAATCTTTTGCTTACAAAACCACCGTTTTACCCTTTTCTTTCAAAATACCCCTTTACTACAAAATTTCCAAAATACCCATTTCACTTATAAAACTACCACTTAACCCCTTTCTTACACCACTTTTATGAATTTACCACCACTACATAAAATACTAATATTAGCACTTCAGTCTTATCATTTAACTCCACCAACATGTCATTATTCAACATAATACTCATTAGCAACTTCATATATTAGATCACATACTTACATAGGCATATTACTAAAATACCCTTAGGTTCACAATAATATTATTCATGCATTAGCAACATAATACATCATAGACAAGCATTTAATATTTCCATCAATAATCAAACTCCTTCCTTAAGTATCATCTCTACGCATGACATAAAATCTAGCATGCTCCTCTTTTTATCAATCAATATAAGCAACCACAATTATCATACTAAGCAACACATAACATGCACAAAATCATACTAAAATCCCTAATGTGATAGCATACATTTTTCCATGTGTTTAAGTGGGGTTTAACGATTACCTTATATCCCGCAAAAATCTAATCTTACCAGTATTCCGGTTAAAGATTCAAGCTTTAAATAGCAAAATCAACACCTAAAAATAATATCAATAATTATTATATTAGAAATAATAAAATCAAAGCATAAGACCTTATAAAATTTACTTAATGAAATAATTAGCTTAAATATTATTTTACCTTAAATTTTTTTATAAAAATGCTCCAATAATTGCAGCAACTTATACTGCATATGCAGCATGAGCTATATGCAAAAATAATTAGATGAAGGCTCGAAGGGGAGGGTGAAGGAAGGTAAAATGGCTATTTTCGGGTTGGGGTCTTTAGGCTAGAAAAGAAGATAGATGGGGGAGGTTTCAAGGCAAGGGAATGGTGCTGGAGTGAAGAGGGGGAGTAGGTGGTTGTCGGGGATGCGTTCACGGCGGCCAAGGGCGGCGGAGTCGGCGACAGCGAGGCCACGAAGGTGGCTGCCGAAGTGGGTCGAGGTGGAGGGGCTGAGAAGGAAGGAAAAGATGAGGGAAAAATGAAGGGGTCAGGGGACTTGTTTTTGCCAAAAATGTATGGGGATCGTAGGGGAGGTTACAGGGTGTCGAATGGTGGGTTGGGTGGCGGCAGAGGTGGCTGGGAAGCGGTGGAAGGAGGGGTTGCAGGTGGGTTGCCGAGAAGGGAGAAAAATGGGGAGGAAAAGAAGAGAGGAGGAAGGTGGAGTTGCAGTGTGGCTTGGACGGTGTTGGGGTGGTGTAGGGCGGTAGTAGAAGGGTGTAGAAGACGGTGCAGGGGCTAGGTGTAGCGGTTGGAGCGGCGGAGGGCGGCGACATGCAAAAACAGGGGGAAAAGTGGAGGGGGAGAAAATGAAAGAGAAGGGGAGATCGGGGGATAAGGGCTCAACAATAATGGGGCAGGAAAAATGGCTGAAGGGGAGAAGAAAAAGAAGAGGAAGGGTAGGGGGATAGGTGGAGGTTGGGTGGCAGTGTTTAGGGTCGCAGGGGTGGTGGTAGGGTGGCAGGGAGGGAGACGAAGAGGGGGAAAGAAAACAGAGTAGTGGGATGGTTTGTAGGGCTGGACATATCCGAAAATAGGAAGAAAATGATGGGAGAGATGGAGGGCAGGTGGTTGCAGCGATGGGTGCAGGCGGTGGCAGCGGGCATGGCGTCGAACATGCAGGTGGTCAAGCGTGGAGGTTGAAGAAGAAAGAAAGAAGGGAGAAGTAGGGAAACCAGACCGGACATGCGCAGGAAAAAAAAGAAAAAAAAGAAGAGTTGGGTCGGCCCAGGGAGGAGGAGAAAAGAAAGAAAGAAAGGAGGGGGGAGAGCTAGGCTGGTCGAGCCGCACGGGAGGGGAAAGTGAGGGAGAGAAATGGGCCCCTGGCCCAGCGCGCAAGGAGGGAGGGGAGTGAGGCTGGCTTGGCAGCCCAAAGCCAGGAAAAAGGGAAGAAGAAAGAAATAAGGAAAAGGAGAAAAAAAGGAGAAAGAAAAGAAAAAAAGGAGGAAAGGGAAAATAGGAAAATAGGAAAACGGAAAATTTTTAAATAATTGAATTTATAAAATAATAGGATGTGATATTTTTGATAATAGGTTTATTTAATAATTTAATTAAATATAATTAAATATATGGGTTTAAAAATGATAATTTTAGTAAAATACTAGTTTGAAAATTTATTTAAATAAAAATAATATGATAAAATAACAAAATATTTATTTTTAATTTATTAAATACTCCGATCCAAATTTACATACTCTAAAATCCATAAAATAATTAAACTAAATAATTTTAAATGCTAATTTATTTCAAATAAAATTTATTTATTAAATTATAGGTTTTCTAAAATTTTAGGGGATTACAGCTTTCGCTAATTATTTCAATAAAACAAAATTTTTCAGTAGTAAATTTTGGGATCGTTACAGTAAGCTTCTAAGTTAATGTATCTATACATTCCATGAGCTTATTAAACGATTTACTATGCTAAAATCTATTCATTCTCTCTGCTAGATCAAATACAATTTTTTGATGAATGTGTCTTGGCTCTTTTGCTTCATTAGCAAAAATTCTCTTGTTTCTCTCTCCCCAAATATGGTAAATAGTGGATGCTACTAAGGCTCTTGTGAGCTCTTTTCTGATTTTGGGTCCTCTTCCTCCTCTAGTTACCAAATGAGATATTTCCTGCATGTCTATTAAGTCTTGAATGCAACCCAACCTGTGAATGAGAGGCAACCACCTATTTCTAGTATAGGTGCAACTGAAGAACAAGTGATTATGAGTTTCCTTTTGATCAGTGCAAAGAACACATTCTAGAACAATTTGTGAGCCAAAAGAAATTAGTCTATCTATAGTTTGAAGTTTGCCCAATATGGCCAACCAGCAAATGAATGAATGTCTTTTGATAGATGTTGTAGACCATACCATAGGGCACCGATTGACTTTATTACTTTGGAGTCTAATGAAATCATATGCATGATTAATGGAGAATTTTCCATTATCCATTATTTTGGCAAAAAGAGGAGACTGCACAATATTGTTGCATATGTCTCTGAGGTTCAGGATTTTTTTTTTATGATCCAAGAAGCAGATGGTTTGATTCTAACATTCCATATGCTTTCATATTTGAGGTAATATGAGTGAACCCACTTGACCCATAGGAAGTCTTTCTTTGAGGCTATGTGTCATAGGAGTTTGCACATGGCTACTCTATTCCACCATGTGATATTAATCAAGCCAATACCACCTTCTATTTTTGGCGGGAAAATCTTTTCCCATGCAACAGGAGACTAGTTTGAAGTGTCATTTGGTTCAACTAGAGGAAATCCCTGTAGATGGTATTGATCTCTGATAGAATATGCAAAGTGATTGGAAAAATAAGGCTCTAATAGGTTTGTAAGCTGAAGAGGACAGATTGGATGAGTTGTAGGTGGCTAGCATAAGTGAGAAGTTAAACTTCCCAATTCTTTAACCTTGAGGTGAATTTGTTAATCAATGATTGATATTGCTGTTTAGTAAGGTATTTGCCATCAAGGGGTACTCCCAGGTATTTGAATGGTAGTTTACCTTTAGGGATATGATACCTATTAATTAGTTCCTCTTTTATCATGTTTGTACAACTCCCTCCATAATACATGTTAATTTTTTGGCATTTAAGGTCAAACTTGAGACACTTGAGAACCGGTGGAGTGCCTCTAGGATAGTTGTGGCTAAGCTAAAGTCTCCTTTGCATAAAAATAGTAGATCGTTCACAAACATAAGGTTCAAGATACCCATTTTTTTGCATCTAGGATGGGGGAGAATTTGGGGTTAGTCCACATAACCTTTAGGGATCGATTAAGATATTCCATTAGTAGGATGAAGAGATATGGAGCTAAAGGGTCTCCCTGTTTTAATCCTTTTTTAGTATAGATGGGAGAATGTAGGGTACCATTGAACTTGATGGAGTAACTGACTATTGTCACACAATGTATGATTATTTTGACAAAGTGGGGACATTTTGGAGACAACTCTAGTTAACTGAGTCAAAAGCATTCTTCATATCAAGTTTCATCATGATTCTTGGTGAAAGATGTTGCTGGTTGTAACCTTTGATTAATTCAGTGGCTAAAAGAATATTATCTAAAATAGCTCTTTCTTTCACAAATACTTATTGAGCTTCACCAATCAGAGTGGGTAAAATCTTTTGAAGTTTGTGGGTCATAATGGTAGCAATTATTTTATAAAGAATGTTGCTGCAGGCTATTAGTCTGAAATCCCCTAGCCTTGAAGCATTTGGAACCTTAGGAATGAGGTTGAGGGTGGTTACGTTAAGATTCCTGGGCATAAACCCGGTGCTGAATTTTTTTAAGTAGCCTAATATTTTGATTTAAATAGCCTAATACATTTTGTATGTCGCCTATAATTTGTGTTTTTACTAGAAATCAGAAAATCCTTATACTTTACTAAATTGTTAAATATTGCATGATAAAACATTGGGATTTGATGTATAAATCATTTTAAGTATGTTTGTTATATTGTAATCCATATACCCTACTAAAATATTAGATATCACATGATAAGTTGATAACACATTAAGGTTTTGATGTGTAAATTAATTTAAGCATGTTATGCTGTAATTATTTACCTAATTATATTAGCATGAGATTTAGTAAAATGGAGCATGTTGATTTGTGTAAATTATTATGTATATAGAAATATGTTAAAAAAAGGTGTAAGGGTGAAAGTAAATCATGTATGATATGCATGTATAATATTATAGGTTTGATGTAGGAGCATCTCTAGAACATTCTCAATCTTCTTCTTCAAATGATGAATAACAAGAAGAATTAGCATATTTAGAGATAGAACCCATTGTGCTTGAAAATTATTATGCTTATTATGTTTTATCAAGTAATTTTTACAGGTAGTGTACGTGTTTACAATAAATTCATGAAGTTCATGTTGATTGAAGATCTTTGATGTACAATGCAATGAAAATGGATTACAAGGATTACAAAGTGCAAGGAAGAATAAGGTTACAAGACTACAAAGTTGAATTAAGTATGATTACATATATATATATATATATATATATTATTCAATTTTGTGGCTTTGTCATTTTGTTGTTTACTTTATAATAGTTGTAAATTGTCATTGTAACCTTTAAAATATGTATTTTGTCATGCATTAAAGGTTTATTTAATTAATAAGGGTTGATTAGTGGGATTATTAATGAAAGGGCCTACATGGATGCATGCATATATATACCCCTTGTACTCATTGATTTTGACACAACATGATGTTATATGAAATCAAAGTTCATTCATGAATTTCAGATAAAGCTACACGAGAGGTGTGTTCTTCTTTTTCTTTAATTGAGTGTATTGGAGAGAGTAGAGAGTATTCTATTGAGAAATAGAAGGCTTAAGATCTTAGGATTAGATCTTGCCACCTTCCAAGGGATTTATCGACATACTATCAACTTCTTCCATTTTGATATTTTTGAAGACTTTGCACCGACTTGAGTCCTATAGAAATGTTCCTGGATTTATAGAAGATTATTTGGTGGCGATATTTCACATCAAGGTTGAGCATGTTTAGACATATTTTTAGCATGATTATTATCATTGTGTACCTTATGGGCATTTTGGCCCTTTTAAGTGTATCCTAATATCTATTGTTAAGAATGGAAATATGTGATTTGATGACTTATAAATGCATATTAGGTTTTAACATGCTAAATCATGTGTAATGGCAAAATGTTCATTTAACGGGTCACTTATTTTATGGTCTCAAGGCATTTTAATTATTTTTTATCTAATACATCTATTGTGAATAATTGAACTTAGGATGACCTTCATATGTTTTTAATGTTGACATTGTTCATGGTTGTTTTGAAAAATTGGTAATAGCTAAGAATAATTAAATATAGAAATTAGATATATTTTGTGTATTATGAAGTTTTGTGATCACCTTAACAAAATGCTAATATTTATTGTGAAAGACATTGAGATTGGGGATGGTGACTCTTTAGGGGTAACGACTCTAAAGATACGATTTAACCAACAGGTGGTTATAGATTATTATTGGTGCATCTTAGTGCCCCAACCAAGCCATGTATCTTACTCTATTTAGGTTTGCAGATTTTTTAGAGGATAAGCATACTTATAAATTAGGTATCCATATCAATAAGGTATTGTGTTACCTTCATGTGCCAATACAACGAGGGTACCTTAATAGCCTTGGGTTGATAGCCAATAGGATAATGTGTTGTCTATATGTGCTAGTATGACAGGAGTACCTTAGTATTTCTAGGTTGATATGATCTCTATTTGAGCAAATTAAAAATAGAAATAGTTATTTTTGATTCAAAATAATTATTAGATTGGTTTGGTAGTAGCTTTTGTGTCTACTTGTGGTTGGGTAGCAATATTCATGCCCACTTGTGGTTCAGTAGTAGATTTTGTGCCTACCTATGGTTTCGTAGTAGCCTTCGTGCCTATCAGAAGAAATTCATTGGTATTGATGTTAAGTTATGGGATACATGGTGAATGTTATGGTTACTGGGTTAAAAATTGTTCTAATTATTACTTCAAAGAACATCTCTTAGATTCTTGGTTGATAAGTTTCTATATGAACGAATATGAGTAGTATGTAGCTTTTGTGATAATTATTTATTTTATATGGTTATCGTATTTTGGTCATCGCATGTATATTTCAATATTTTATGACATGTCCTACTATCATTCCTTCTATGTGTTCTACGTGAACTTCTCATATTAGTTTTGAATAATAAGTTATTTGGTACCACTATATAGAAGATTTCATTTCATGGGCTCTTACTTATTCAATGGACACTGGTCTTTACATGTTAACTTGTGAGATTAGCTGAAGGCTAATGTTTTGGGTTAAGAGTTAGGACTATCTGGTGTCCTATATGATATCTATGATCTAGGTGTTCTTGGACTCTTATGTCATTTTGTATTTTCCTTTTAGTTTGATTTTGTAACCATTGACCTTTTGTCTTATCATAATGACATTAATTTGCTTTAAAATCTCTATCTTGTTTCTTATGACTATGTTATTAATCTAAGTGGAGTAAAATTTTTAGCCCTACCACTTGGTATGAGAATGATAGAGGAAACCGAACTTGTACCAAGTGTAGTGGTAACACCCTGCGTTTTTTATTTATTTATTTTAACTTTTATAATTAACTCCTTAAATGAAAATTTTCAGTCCTAAAAATGGGGGTGTCACATTCTCTCTCCCCAACAAATTTCTTTTGTCCCTTGATACATTCTTTCCCCTTCCCTCCCTTGCATTATTTCTATTTCCTTCCCCCTTTGTCTTTTTCTCCCATTTGCGTATATTCAATTATTACTTTTTCTCTCACCCTACATTTACAAAAAAATTCTTTTTCCTATAGATAATAATGTAGTCATTTTTTCTCCATCTCTCTACCCCTATATTTTTCTCTCTGTTATGTCATCCTATTATCAAACAAATTCTTTTAGCCTCGTCATCTATTCTTTCCTCTATTTAAACACACTTTGGTAAAATATTTCACTCCCTCCTCTCACTCTCTCACCATTCATGCCTCACGCTCACACTCTCACGTATCATAACTTTTTTCTCAAAAAATACGTTCACCCTAGTACTTATATAATGCAACTCTTTACAATCTCACACTTTGTAGCTCACTTTACCTCACTTTTAGGCATCACTAAAAATAGCACGGAAAACAAAGCATATGACCATGCCATCTTCATCATCAAATTCAAACTATCAACAATAAATGAATAATTTACTTTAATTCATTCTATGTCAGTGCATAGATATGAGAACATGGGTAAACATAACACACTTCAGTCAATATCCTGAAGGGATGTATTACAAGTGCCCAACTTGCAATTTCAATGGCCAACAACATAACATGCAAAACCACATATTTTAGCAATACAAGGAGTTATATTTGGTATTCAACCAATGAGACAAGAACAAAAACTGAATAATGATGATACAAAGGAGACAATACAAAAGTTGGAGGAAGATGTTTTACTACTAAAGCTAGAGTTGGAGGAACTAACAATACATATGACTTGGGCAATTTACATTGGTCTAATTATTTCAGTTCTCATTTTCAAGCAATATGCAAATCTATAATTTTGGTAAATAACATCCACAAGCATCTATGTATCATTATGAACCAATTTGCATGCATATTTGGATTATCTACATTTCGTACTAGATAACCATATAAGATAAACAAAATGACATATGGTGTATCATTCTAAAGGAATTTACATTTATGTATTTTATACTAGATAACCCTATAGTATAAACAAAGTGAAATTTGGTACTAAGTTCCATCCAATTTAGGCAAATTACAATTAATTGTCATTATTCAGAACAACATGACTGCTCATTTTATCCATCAAAACATGAAGACTGCACATTAATAACAATGATGACATTGATTGTGATCAATTCCTACTATGGGCTATACAAAATAAACTCCATGAGATTCTAATAATTCCTAAGGCCTATGATCACTTCCTACTATGGGGTACACTAAATCAACCCCATGAGCTTCTAACAATGCTAAAGTATTATCACTTTCTACTATAGGCTATGCAAAATCAACCCCATGAACCAAACAATAGGATGCACAAAATTTGATCACTACCATTTCCTAATCAAAGTGAATAGAGTAAATAAGCCAAAATATGACTAAGTACCTATAGAATCATTTAAATCCCGACTACCTATTCTTCCTTATCTTTAATTGCCTTGGAGAGGTAGTTTTTGCAGGTAGAGCTACCTGTTTTTTATTCATTACCCTTATAGCTTTTACACTAGAAGATCCTTGCTCTTGGTTTGCAATGACAATAGTTGCAGCTTGGATAACCTCTTTCCTTTGTCTCATTGTAGCACCACCTTTAAAACCCTTCTTCCGTGTCTTTACTCTCCATAAATGTTACATTTTTGGGTCACATATCTTTTACACTAAAAGGATAAGTGAAAAACAATTTCATTACCACTAATTAAAAACATATAGTATTGATGCCATGAAAATCATAACTAGTTACTGTAATACCCGAAAAATTTTCTTAACCTAATCCCACATCATTAGCCCCAATTTGACTCTAATATCAAAAAACCTTATTGTTAGCCTTAACCAAATTTATTAATCCCGAAACTTTAACCGAAAATCGAAACCTTGATTCGGTTAAACCAAAATTTGTAAACCAAAAACCAAAACCGCTAAAATTTTTGCTAATATAAATTATTTGGTTAATCCCAAAAATTCTAATCTAATCCTAATTCCTTAACCTTCCCTCTTTTTCCTTTTCATTCTCCTTTTCTTTTCTTCCTTTCTTCTCTTCTCTTCCTTTTTCTTTTCTTTTTTTCTCTCTTCTTCTCTGTGCCAAAATCTTTTGGCGTAAGAAACTTTTCTTCTTCTGCACCACCACCATCCACTTGCCTCCCACATGCTCCTCTCACCATCACCTGCCAGCCTTGCCATCCCCCTTCTTCTTCTTCTTCTTCCACTCTCCCTACTGCTACTTTGTTTCACAACTCTGCCAGTCTGCTACCCTCTTATTTCTTATCCTTTCTTCTTCTCCCTTGCACGTCTCCTTCTCCATCATCACCCTTCATGCCTCTGCTTGACTTCCATCCATCTGAACCATCACCATCTCTCCCTGTCTTTTTCTTTCTTCTTCTCAGCAGAAATTATTCATCATTGTTGTCATCACCCTTGCACTTTTTCTCCTCCTTAGCACGTCACCTACTAGTATAAATACCCCTCCAACCCTCCATTTTATCATCATCCATCAACTCCCCGACCTTCTCCTCTTCTTCCTTCACCTTTCTCTTTCTTCTTCCTCCTTCTACCCTATTATCAGCATTCGCACCACCAAATCCACCACCAAGCACCACCCAAGCCACCACTAGCCGCCCTTTAGCCGATGGACCAACTACCAAGGTTACCCCGACCTTTCCTCTCACCGTCGCCAGACATTGCCGCCGACCACCGCCTCTTTTTCCTTCTATTTCCCCTCGATTGTTGTAGAGTTTCAAAGTGCACAGTCATGCACACACTCAAATATCCTACTGCACAGTCGTGCAACCCCTACACCATCTGCTCGTGCATAATTTTTCCTCTCGGCCTGATTCTACAAGGTCATGCAATTTCTACACCACCTGGTCGTGCATCTTTTCTTCATTCAAACTATTCTGTACTGTTGTTGCACGACCGTGCAACTTTTGCATCGCCAGGCCATACGTTTTCTTTTCTTTCGACCTGTTGTGCTCTAATGCTGCACAGCCGTGAAACTTTTGCACCGCCTGCTAGTGCAACTTCTTTTTTAGCTGTGCAACCCTATTTTCACTCCAAATCTTGTCCAAATACCACAAAAATTTAACTATAGCTCCACCACACACATTTCTACACTTATATATAATTCAAATTTCCATTCGACTTCAGTAAATTCCATTTTTACCCTTCCCTACCATAATCTCCCTTTTAATTTTTAACCTCCGATCCTAATCATAGTTTATCTTGTTTCATAAGTGATTTTTCTGATGATCTCATAGGAGGTATATGATTTACGTGCATAGAGTGTAACACCCCCAAAATTCACTACTGAAAAATTTCGTTTTATTAAAAGATAATAGCGGAAGCAGATAAACAAAACGTGAACTTTGGGAGTATTACCGCCACACTTAGTACCAGACCGGTTCACTCATACCGTTCCAGTACCAAGTGCTAAGGCTAAGAAAATGAAATACAATTCGAAAGACATTCAACATGCATAAATCAGAGTAAATTGCAAGCTTCAACATATTTAAATCAGAGTAGCGCATCAAATCGTTTTCAGGAATAAAATCCACCAATAGTGGTTACTTTAACAACGTTAACATTTAAAACCAAGAATTTAAATGAGAAAGAGAAAGAGCCATGATACCGGAAAATTCCTTACTCTCCTTCCCGTAACCCACTTGAGTAGCACCTGAAAATACCTGCAAGGGCACTGTCCATTGAATAGGCAGGGGCCCCATAAAGGGAATCCCTTCAGTACTACGGTACTGAGTAACCCTTTAATACCACACTTAAAGATAGGCCCGCATACGACACATAATGCAAGCCACACACATATAAATAATGAGAGATGCAACCATAACAATGACAAACATAATACTTTATAAGTCACGATCGATACTTTGGGCCTTAAGCCATTATTCTGTCATTAATCCATCAATATCATATTTTATATCCATGTGAGTACGAGAACCCCACTATTATAGCCGGTGGACCGGAAAGTATATACTCAGGGCAGAACGCCTCTGACCACTATTATTGCCGGTGGACCGGAAGATAAACACACAGGGCAGAACGCACCTGACCACTATTATTTGCCGGTGGACCGGTCTGGCCCCGACTCACATGGTGTTCCACTATAAGTGATTAGTATTTTTCCATAATCTTATTCACATACATAACTGATTTTATTGAGCTCGGGACCCCCACTATTATTGTCGGTGGACCGGAATACAGATAACTCATCATCCAGGGCACAACGCTCCTGGCCACTATTATAACCGGTGGACCGGTACTCATAATCACACACCAGGGCAACATGCTCCTGGACCATTATTATAACCGGTGGACCGGTACGCAATATCATAAATCACTAGGCCCGGCTCATTAATATTCCACTTTCAATTATCGTATCTTTCCTTTCGTTAATCAGCACATCAATCATATTTATTTGCCTCGATTGGGAGATCGATAACCCGGGACACAAAGGTACACCGGTCGTACCGGTGCATATCAGCTACTCAGTACCCTTCAACCGTGAACCCAAGGACGCAAAGGTACCCTGGTCGTACTGGTGCATAAAGCTAACTCAGTACCCTACCGACAAGGACACCTAATCCATAAGTATGCATACCCCCTAACTAGGTCCGTAGAGCTAGGAAGAGTAAGATATAGGGCCTGGCTGGGGCACAAAGGCACACCAGCAAATACCAGAATAATCATGGACTAAACCACGTCCTTAGGGTAGCGACCCCTAAGGAGTCACCATTCCCGATCTCGAGGTCTTTCACTTTAAGTAATAGTGTCTTAATTAAGGTGATCACGAAAAACACGATAATCCGATACTTATTCACTTTCAATAGTTTCGATATCATTAATCGTTTCTTATTCAGAGGATTATCCAGGATGTCACAGAGAAACCATCAAGGCCATACTAATCATTAGATACTCTTACTTGGCTAATCAACATTATTTAATCATATTAATGTTCCACAATCTCAAGGACCTATTAGGTACAATTTACTCATTTGCCCTTTTCTTATATAATTGTTAAGTATCCGTTCCTTACTTGATAAATTACCACATTACCCTTAAGGTTGCATAATTACCAAATTACCCCTTGTTCACTTTAGATTACCAAATTGTCTCCTACACTTTTTAAGTCACCATTCACCCCTCATAATTACTACACTTATCATATTTCCCAATTGGTTGGTTATATTACCAGATCGCCCTTCTTCTTTGTTATAATTACTAAATTGCCCTTGAGTTGGATAAATTACTAAATTACCCTCCTTCATTATCATGATTACTATTTTGCCCCTTTAGTTGGTTAAACAATTATCACTTTACCCTTTTATCGGCTAAATTACCAAATTGCCCCTTTAGTTGAACAAATTACCAAATTGCCCTTCTCCTTTATCATAATTACCATTTTACCCCTCTCAATTATTTTAATTGCCATTTACCTTTTTTAATTATCACAAATCCCAAATTACTCTTATTCATAATTACCAATATTAATTTACCCTTTTTCATAATCAAAATTACTATATTACCCTTCTCCATTATTAAAATTACCATAATGCCCTTTAATTGGTTAATTTACCAAATTACCCTTCTATAGTATCATACTTATCCAATTACCCTTCTACAATCATAATTTAATTGCTAAATTATGTTTTGTCGTTATCATAATTACCAAGTTACCCCTTACTCCCAAGTTTACCATAATATCCTTTCATTTACAAAATTACCATTTTACCCCTTACATCAAATTTTACCATAATATCCTTTTATTTATGAAAATTACCACCATACATCTTTTACTTTACAAATTACTATTTTACCCTTTTACATCCAAGATTACCATCTTTATCCTTCCCTACATAATTACCATTTTGCCCTTCTTTTCCAAATTTCCATATTAACCCTTTACTTATAAATTACCACTTCACCATTCACTTATAAAATTTACCATATTACCCTTTACTTGTGAAATTATGATTTTGCCCCTCTACCTCCAAAATTACCATAATGCCCTTTTTACTTGAACAATTACCATAATGCCCTCCTTCATCCAAAATTACTATTTTACCCCTACTTCCAAAATTACCATTTTACCCTTCTTTCTCACAACTTACAATTTTATCCTTTACTTGTAAATTATCATTTGGCCATTTAATTATAAAATTACCATATTATTCTTTTGTCTCAAAAATTACCGAAATACCCTTCTCCACTTATAGAATTTCCACTCAACCCCTTTATTTACCATTTTTATGAATTTTCTAACACTACATAAAATAATGATATTAATACTTCATTTTTATTATCTAAGTCCACCAACTTGTCATTTTTCAACATAATACTCATTAGCAACTACACACATTGATTTATATACCTCATAAGCATAATTACTAAAATACCCTTAAACAATAACATCATTCATGCATTAACAACATGGTACATCATAAACAAGTATTTAACATTTCTATCCATATTCCAACTCCTTCTTTATTTAACCTACCTACATATGGCATAAAAGTTATCATGCTATTTCTTTTTAACAAACAATATAAGAAACCATAAACATATCATGCTAAGCATACAAAACATGCATAAAATCATACTAAACCCTAAATGTGCTAGCATGCGTTTTTCATATATTTAAGGGAGGATTAACGGTTACCTTAATCCCGCAAAATATCAAATCTTACCAAGCATAATTAGCAACTCAACACCTAAAAAATAATATCCATCATATTTATGTTAGAAATAAGAATCCAAGTATAAAACTTTATAATTTTAATTAATAAAACACTTAACATAAAATACCATTATACCTTAAAAATTATCCAAACTATTTTTAAAATG
The DNA here is from genome assembly GCA_039764185.1 of Tamarix austromongolica. NCBI lineage: Eukaryota > Viridiplantae > Streptophyta > Magnoliopsida > Caryophyllales > Tamaricaceae > Tamarix > Tamarix austromongolica. The sequence goes on along the minus strand of CM077816.1, from coordinate 90,286,772 downwards.
TAGGGGAGCTCACGCTGCATGGGCAGCGTGAGTTTCATGCAAAAATAAGGGGTGCAAGGGTTCAAAGGGGGGTGAAGGAAGCAAGATTCATCATTTTCGGGTTAGGGTCTTTAGGCTAGAAAAGAAGGTGGTTAGGGGAGGTTCTAAGGCAGGGGAATGGTGCAGGAGTGTAGAGGGGGTATAGGTGGAGGCTAAGGGTGGTTTCGAGGCGGCGGAGACGGCGGCGGAGAGGCGGCGAAGGTCGGCTGCCGAGAAGGGTCGAGGGAAAAGGCTGTGAAGGAAGGAAAAGGAGAGGGAAAAATGGAGGGGTTCAAGGGTTGTTTTCGGCTAACTAATGGATGGCGGTTGTAGAGGGGGTTGCAGGGTTTTGAATGGTGGCTTTGGCGGCGGAAGAGGCGGCCGGAAGGCGGCGATAGGCGGCGTTACAGGTGGCTATCGAGAAGGGTGAAAACCGGGAGAAAAAGAGGAGGGGAGGAAGAGGGAGCTGCGGGGTGGCTCGGGTGGTGTTGGGACGGTACAGGGAGGTAGTAGACGGCGGCAGAAGGTGGCTCTGGGGTCCAGTTCGGCGGTGTACGCGGCGGAGGGTGGCGGTGGAGCAAAAACAGGGGAAAACGGGAGAGGAAGAAAATGAGAGAGAAGGGAGGATCGGGGAGTAAAGGCTCGAGAGGATGGGTAGAAAATGGGTTGAAGAGGAGAAGAAAAAGAAGAGGGAGAAGAGAGGGGGCAGGGGCTGATCGACGGCAGCGTCTAGGGTGGCAGGGTGTCGTAGGGTGGCAGGGAGAGGTTGACGAAGATGGGGAAAAAAAGCCAGAGTTGTAGGATGGTTTGCAGGGCTGGATGGGTTCGAAAATAGGAAGAAAATGACGGGAGAGAAGGAGGGCAGGCGGTGGCAGCGATGGGTGCAGGTGGTGGCAACGGGCATGGCGGTTATGGCGATGGGGACTGGTCGGGGTCTCGGGGTGATCGAAGGAGGAAGAAAGAAGGGAGGGGGAGGGAGACCTGACCGGCGCATAAGAAAATAAAACCCAGCTGCCGGCCCGGTTCAGGGAGGAAAAAAAAATAAAGGAGAGGCGGGCTGGAGGGACGGGCTGGAGCGTGCGTCAGGGAGAGAAGGGGTGAGGCGGGCCGAAGGCCCAATGCGCGGGAGAAAGGAGACCAGGCCGGGCGGGCGGCCCAAGGGGGAGAAAAAGGAAAAGAGAAGAAAGAAGAAAAGGAGAAAAGGAGAAGGAAAAGAAAAAGGAAAAATGGGAAAATAGGGGAAATAAATTAAATTAATTTATAAAATCATAAAATGTAATATTCTTGATAAATTATTTAATTTAATAATTTAATTTATTATAATCTAATATTCTAGTTTAAAAAGGATAAAGTTGGTAAAATATTAGCTTGGAAAATTATTTAAATAAAATAATATGATAAATAGAAAAATATTTATTTTTAATTTATTAAATACTCTTATCCGAATTTACATACTTTGAAATCCATAATATAATTAAAATAAATAATTTTACAAGCTAATTTTATTTCAAATAAAGTTATTTATTAAAATATAGGTTTTTGAATTTTTTGGGATATTACATAGAGCCCGGTGTCCTTTTCGGTAAGGATACATGTCATAGCTAGGGTTTTATGTGTTCCATGTATTTTCCTTGCATTATTGATGTATACTTTTGTGTTGAATATGTAGTATTGAATAATTAATTATGGAAATGCTATGAGATGATGTCCTTGGGAGTAATAAAATTATGTAAGTACATGTTTGGGTATAATATTGGTTACAAAATATCTATGGGAAACTAAGGATATGTACTTCGGATAATAAATGGAAATGTATATGCTTTGGGTTTTATAAAGCTTTGGAAGAATACAATTGTCTTGATTAACCTGAGGGTATTATGATCAATTGAGGATAAATACATAGTCATACTTGTGTGTTTAATTGTATGTCTTGAGTTTGGCATGATAATATACAATCAACTCTAAATAAGATATTAAACATGTAAAGTGAAAGATCACTTGAGTCGGGTCAAAGTGTTTATATGACTCCATTCCACCAAATAATAATAGTGACTCGGGTGAATTGTCCCCGAGAGGTGCTCCGGTCCGTTCTATCGGATTAAGAATAGTGGGGCCCCATACTTAATGTGAATGAAAATATAGTTAAGAGTCAAAGTATAAATGGAAATTTACTAATCATTTAAAGTGAAAGACTACGTGAGTCAGGACCAAGGTGTTGAGTCCATTCCACCGGATAATAATAGTGGCTTAGGTGTGTTGTCCCTAAGAGGTGCTTTAGACCGTTCCACTGGTTTAATAAATAGTGGATCAAGAGTATTTTTACTCTGAGAGGTGTTGGTTCCGTTCCACTGGATAATAATAGTGGCTCAGGTGTCTTATCCCCAAGAGGTGTTTTAGACCGTTCCACCGATTTAAAAATAGTGGGGTTGCTGAACTCAACGTAAATAAAAGATTAGAATATAGCATAGCTAAATGAAAGACTTGGAATCAGTAATTATTTAGCTTTATTTTGTTTGTGCATGTATGATTTGCTTATGAGAATTCTTGTATTATGTGTAACCCTGCTTGATTGTACCGTTACCTTACTCAGTACGTAGCGTACTGATCATTCATTTCATGGGTGCTGCTCAATCCAACGAGTAGACAACCTAGATATTTATGCGCAGGTCGATGAGGACCAGGTCGATGATTTTGCGGCTTTTGATGCTATATATGTGGAGGATTGATTCATTCATAGCAGGGTTTTGGCGTAGAGTCATGTTATCCGGATGATAGTTTTTACCCAGATACCTTTTTAGACTCTTAGTTCCCTGGGATCCCTTTTTGGTTATATTTTGATATTGTAATCGGAGTTAATCTCCAAATACTTATTTGATGTATACAAATTTGTCTCATCTCTTTCTAATCATGTTTAATTTTTTTTAATTATTTTTCCTTGTGATTGATATAAGGATGGTGGGATAAACCAGACTTATGTCAATTACGACAGTAACACTCAAATATTTGATTATACGCTTCCACTTAAAATAAAATTTTTCAGTAGTAAAGTTGGGGGTGTTATAGTTACACTCATTTTTCTTCTCTCCATCCTCTAGCCTTTTCATTTTTGGTAGTATTTCAAACTTTCTATTCACCATGGGAGGCAATATTGTTGCATTCCTTAGTTTGGGCCATTGTTTAGAATCAAGGATAGGGTGGATGATGTCCTTGTAAGTAAATCTATAAGTATCTATTGTCAAATAATTGTTCACAAAGTTTTCCACTTGCAACCTTTCATTATCAATTACCCTGTAAACATGTTTATAAGGAATCTGAGTGACTTAGTAGGGCCCACACCCACATTGTTTCTATTCAAATTAAGTGCAACGGTAGACATACCATCTCCAACCTCAAACTCTCTCCACCCTCACCTTTTTGCACTATATCCCCTACTGTTCTTAGATATCATTGTCAACTTGTTGCATATTTTAGGACATAAACCTTCATCCAACAAACTCTCAACTAATGCTTGCCTAATCCTTATTCTAATCATATCGAATCTTCTTATTCTTAAACAAAACAAAATGACATCTCATTAAGGAAACTACATTTGTACAAAACAAAATGACATCTCATTAAGGAAACTACATTTGTACAAAACAATTGTGCATTATGAACATAGGAGTATCTGGCACACAACCACAATTCAAATAAGACGAATGAAAATGAAAATGCTTACACACCTTCAAGTAATGATAGTATAAGTTTGATCCTATCCAATTATATGGTAACTAGTTACAACATAGAATTTGCAAAAAATATATATTGACAAGTTGTTACATGTACCTAGGAGCACCTTCCAAGGTGCATCTAGTGTGTGAAATAATGTTATTTAATAAAGAAAAAAACACACTAACACACTGCTCCTCACATTCTCTCTCCCCAAATCCTCGTACTTGTCTACTTCTCCTCCTTCTTGTTTGTTCCTTCTCCCTTATCCAATATTTTGGGTGTTGGTTCATTGCCACAACCACAACGAGATAATCAACATGAAACTCTAAGATACTTTTTTTCACCACTGATGGCGTTTTTATGAATATAAAAGCTCAATTTAGTTTTCAAAATCAATTTTCATATTTTTGTGAGGGTAAAACAAGCCTTATATTCAATATTTTTAGGCTCATTTACTCATGCATAGAAGTTTGATGAAATTTCTCATAACAAAGTAATTTATTATAGAGAGTCACTTGTTTCCTTGTTGATTACATCTTCTGAATAGAATCTGAGGATGAGGAGATTAAGTAATTTCCCATGTTTGATTTCTAGGGATTTTGTTTTAATAATAATCTAAGAGAATTTTGATAAAGGATGCCTTAGTTTACTAGTAGAGTCTATGTACCACCCCAACTATTATCATCATCATCATCGTTGTTACTGTACCATGTTGTAGATTATTTATATGCTAATTTGGCATAGTCATTAGTTACTATGTCATTAGGTATTGTTAATTGGTTATGGTGCACTATTCCCATGTTGTCCATTGATAGTCTCAATGGTTTGAAATGTGTATTTCCTCCATGAATAGTAATGTCCATGTATAGTTGTTGTTTGTCTTAACTATTACATTTAGGTTTAGCTCATATGTAATTTTAGATCATTTGTTTGTTTGTTGTATGCCTTTTACTAGTGGTGGAATCTATGTTGATAAAGAACACCTTATTTTACTGGTGGAATCTATGCGTCACTATCATCATCGTTGTCGTCATCATCGTTGCCGTTGTTATCGTCATCATTTATCAGTATATAAAGATTGGTGCGGGTGATAATATTGACATGGTATAGATTGTTCATTTTCTCATTTGGCATAACCATTGATTGATGTGTCATCAATAGGGTTATAAACGTGTTGAGCCAATTCGGTATTCGACTCAGCTCGATTCGTTAAAAGTTCAATTTAATTCATTTGTTTAGTTAAACGAGCCAAGTTCAGTATCAATTTTGGGCTTATTTATTAAATGAGCCAAGCCCGAGCTAAAAAAACTCAACTCGGTTTATTTTATGGCTTTGACTCGTAAGGTCAACTCGTTCATTTAATTGAATGAGTCGAGCCCAAACCTTATTTTAGGCTTGTTTAGTTAAACGAGTCGAACCTGATCCTAAGGGTATTCGGCTTGACTTAGCTCATTTACATGCCTAGTCATTAAGTATTGTTAGTTGGTTATGGTGCAATATTCCCATGATGATCGTTGATAGTATCGATAGTTTGAAATGTGCATTTCCTCAATGAATATTTGTTGTTAGTGTCAACTATTAAATTTTGGTGTAGTTCATATGTAATTTTAGATCATTTTTGTTGTTGTTGTATGCTTTTTAATTATTTGAAAAAATAGTCAAAGAAAGAGTAACCATCAAGTGGAAGTGTAATATCAAATAAAAAGATAAAAATCATCGACGAATATTAAAATAAGCATAAACTAAAGCTAAAATAAGCATACTCATTCCTATACAATTATCCCTTTGGGATAGGATAATCACCGACTTTACTAGAGACAATTATGAGACTAGTATAATAGGATAATCACTACCACAGCTAGAGATCCTCTCTACTACATGATAGGATAATCATAAGCTAAAACTATAATCATCAATAGAGAGAATCTAAAACCAAAATTAAAATGATCATCGATTGAATATGAAATAATCACCAAATAAAAAGATAATAATCATTAAGTAAAAATACAATAACAATTAGTTGAGACATTAATTAATTGAATACATGTTTATTAGTTTTTGTCATGTAGTCAACAAGCAAAACTTATATAGATAGTATCATAGCCAACTTGATATATAAACATACAACATGGGAATTGTCTTATTTTTATGGTAGTATGTAATTTTATTTATAGTGTTTATTAGAGCTGACAAAAGTTGATCCGACCCGACCTGCACAAAACCCAACCCAACCCAAACCAATAACCCGCTATCAATATGACTTGGCAAAATCAAGTTCGCTATTAATTAATTACGATAATAATAAAAATATGTCTTATTATTTATTTAAAGTTTTTAAAAATATATTATTTAAAATTTTACTTATTTTTCTTACCTTTATTGTGAACTTACTTATTCACCAATAATATTATAATTTTATTAATTTTTTCGCGTAAAAATACAATATTAAAAAGTCATAATAATAATGAAATAACAATTAATAACATATTATTAATCACATGCTTACATGAAGTTAAACTTAATTCTTGTCTACGAGATTAATGAGTTAGATTAATTTTGGTGGTTAATATTCAATTTGATTTAAATCCAAAGTGATTTGATTTAGGATTAGCTTAGCATAAACTAATCCGATCCATCAAAACCTAAAAAACCCGATTCGTCAAGTTAACCCAAACCTAATCTATCAAATTAACTCAAACACGAAATTATCTGAATACAAGCTTGCTCGACTCAACCCTGATCTGATAGTGATGTAAATGAAGTGAGTTCAGGATTGATACTTCCACACCCGCACTCGTACTAGATAAGAAAATTCATACCCAAATTTGTACTCGTACCATGAATAGGTATCCATTAACACATCTATATCCGTATTCATTGGATATTTGTTACCTGACAAATAATTCGTTTACTCGTTAACGCATATCATCTACCGGATAAATCTATTACTCAACAGATAAACTCATTTAGAGTTAAACTACATGACAATTTTAACCCTAATTTATACTATATTTATTTTAAAATTAAGGGTAAAAGGATTTTTATATATTTGATAAATGGGTATGAATATGAATATAGGTATGGGTATGGATACAGATATATACTTTCCATACCCGTATCCGTACCTAAACCTGACTAGTATTTTTTTTATTTTCCATATCCGTTTAAGTATCCGATGGATAAAATCAATCGGGCTTCAGGTAAAATCCAACCCATTTATATCTCTAGACCTGACCCGACAAGCTAATCTAAAATAATCTGAACCCAACCTGACTCGAAACCAAACTATCTTAACCCAAATCTAACCAAATAAATTAATCCGATATAACCCAAATCTACAACAATGCGAACCTGAACCGACCCGCAAATAACCTGATCCAAGAACGACCCGATCAACTATAACTTAATCCAAATCCAACTCGTCTGACTTAATCGCCACCTATAATGATTAACTGATTATATCATTGGCGTGAATATTATGCCAAAAACAATAATAATAGAGAAACAACATGTAGAATATGGTGATTTTGTCTAATTTTGTGATAATTATATTTTATATTTACGATGATTATATCTTATATCCTTGATATACTATTTAGTGTGAATATTATGTTAGAAAATCATGGCATCACACTTTGTTCAAAATAAAGTTATTAAAATTATAAAATTGCCATTAATAATTAAACAATCATTTTTATTTTCTAACAATTGACGTACAAGTGCGTTCTTAAGGAAAAACTACTACTCTGTAATAGTTAATTTTAAAGTTTCCATACCCGCTCATTCTTCCCTAATTTGATTGTTCTGATTGACTGTCGATTATTCGTGCCCCCAATCAAAATGTAACCTATTGAACGGGTTGCGACTTGTGATGGCAAGCAAGGAATCCTTTCAAAATAATAATAATAATCGTGCTCCCAATTAAAATGTGACCTCATAGGCATATCCACTATCCAGCCATCCAGGTCGATTCTTCGCGGGCTCGAAGCGCTTTCTGCTGTTAAAATATGACAAAACATTTTTTCAAGGGAAGGAAAGCTGGCACTCCAAAAATAACACAAGGCCAATCCCCACCCGTGCCTGTGAGGCTGTGACAAGTGACAACCAAACTATAATTTATTTATAGTCTGACCTAAAATTCCTACAGTACACATATAAGTTAACACCAAAATGTTGTTAAATTTGCCGATGCATACCGATTCAAGGTGAAGTGTCTGAAAATATACGAAACCCCGAAAACCGTCGGGGTTTCTGTCAAATTCAAAGGGAAGGAGAAGAACAAGATGATCGCAACAATCGACGGCTCAGCAATCGATAGGTTCGTCCACGACGCCATCATCTTCAACAAATTCGTTGACGAACGATTCACTCTACTCCATGTCGGCGAAGACGGAGCTCTCTCTGGCACCGATTTCAAGTCAGGATACCTTAAATCGATGGCACCAGATTACGATCCTCAAGCAGAGGGAGAAAACGTGGATGAAGAGACCAGAAGAGCAAAAGACTTAAATTTCGAGAAGCGTGATGTCGATCGTGAAGAGTTCCGAAAATTGTTGACGGAATTCTTACTTGCTGTTGCGAGGGGAATCGGGGGCACGCCGATTAATGTTTTGGTTGAAAAAGATAGCTTGTTATTGAGGGCTTATGAGCATGAGTTGGATTGGATTAAGGAGAGAGAAAATGAGGAGGAGAAGAAGAAGGTCGTGGTTGAGGATCGGAATGGAGAGTTACATCGAGATGGATTTGGGGATGGAGTCTTCGTGGTGGAGAAGAAACGGAGAAGCAGGAAATTCTTGGCGGCGTTCTGTGCATGTGGTCGTAAGTAATAAGGAGGTGCTGGTATAGTCGGTCGTTACCTTACATGGAGGGTGGGGTGTTCTTTCGTCTTCTCTTTATTCTTTGGGATGTTTTTTCTCTCTCTTTGATGATTAAATGTTACCGTCAATAAGCAGCGGAAGTATTGCGAGTGCAGCTTGATCCAAGGAGCATTATGGTAAACTCTCCCCCCTACTGTTTTATTATTATTATTATTATTATTAGTTATGAGAAGCCGAGGAAGATCGCTACCATATTATGTGTAGTATGATGAAGAAGCGAGCAAGAGAGAACAAAAATTTTCTCGTGATCTAATTTAGCTAGAAAAATCAGCTACTTTATTCAATATGATCTACTCCAATCGACTATGAAAACATGGAAAATGCATTCTTATGTTTAATGGCAAATCCAGCATTCACTAATTTTTTTATTTTTTTTTAGTTGTAGCACCAATCTACAACAATTTATGAATTTGTTTTAATAACATGCTCCTTATCCAGATACTTTATGAACCAGAGTTTTGCCTGCATCAAAATTTTAATTATTTGATAAAGAATTGTTTTGGTTAGCAGTTTGAAATAACAAAATTTATTTAATATATAATTAATTAATTAATATAAGTCTTTTCATTAACTTATTTTTAAATTATTTTTTTTAAAATTATTTATATTTTCAATTTGCTAATAACTACTATAATCATTAAATATTACCAAATACTTTTATATAAACAACTAATATTATCTAGTAATCAAACCAGCTAATATAATTTTCTATCATCTAACTATTAATATAATCAGTTAATCGTTATAAGTTATTTGTTAATTACCAAACAAGGCCTATCATTAGAATTTTAACCTTCTTGATGTTCCTTTAGTATGGAATAATATGGATAAAAATTTATTCTCCTATTTTATATATTTAGTATAATTTATTTTAAATTATAAAAATTCAGATGAATATTTATTTTATATATTAATTTGATCTGAAAGTAATATTTTATTATAAATATTTTTTATTATTAAATATTTGGTATAAAAAATATAAACTAGGAAAACAAATTTTCTTTACCTATTACCCGGTACCGAACAACCAAGTCTTACAAGCATAGTCGCTATCATCCTTGAAAGGAGTTTTTGTTGAAATCTCCAACAATAATGTCCGTCACAATCGGTCTTTAAAATAAGTCAGCTCCTCCCATAACTCAACACCGCGAAAATAATCTCAATGCCTAAAGTAACCGAGTAACATTTAGGTTTTCTTGGACAGAGAAAATTTTAAATTGATCACATTTTTAAAATGATAGAATTTAAAAAAAAAAACCATTTTTAAAATTTTAAAGTTATAAAATCATTGCTTGGATAGAGAATTTAAATAAATTTTTTTATTTAAACATTTTAATAAAGTAAATTTGGATTAGATTATTTAAAATATATATCTTATTTCTACCTACAAAATTATGTAAAAATACTATAAGTTCATTTGCTAAAATTTTAATACAGATTTTAAGACTTTTGAGAAGTATTTAAATTCTATTTTAAGATAATCAAATAAAAAATTTAGGTTAGAGAATTCTAAAATTTATTTTTTGAAATGAAATTACTCACGAAAGTCTTTCATTCAAAAGAAATGCTTGGTTTGGATGAGGTGACTCTGAGTAGATATTTATTTAAAGAAGAAAACTGTAAAGTTTGTCCAGACTAGAAAACTATATAAATTTATTCTCAAAATAAAATATCTCCTAAAATCATCTCATCGGAACAAAAGCTTTAAATTCTTTATGGTATTTTCTTTCTTGTATGGGTGAAGGGCAAGGTGCTTACACCGTCCACAATAGAGGTGGAAAAACTTTTTTACATTTATTTGTCCAGCATAAAATACTACATCAATGATGCAAAAAAGTTAAAAAATAAGGTGGAGCACAGAAAAATAATCCGGCGCAAAATTTTTAACAGAAATAAAATAGTAGTAAGTTGAGGCTGTTGCATGCAAAGTGAGCGAAATATTTTTAAAAAAGTGTATTGATTTTTTTTTTACTCTTTTGTTGTAGGTGCTCTAAGACAACTATAGAATTTGAGCTCCAATCAACCGCCACCCCCCGAAAAGCATTCACTAATGTTATTATTATTATAACTTTCTAAAAATATTATACTAATGATAATATTATAAATATTAATAAATATAAAATATTAACATTAAAAATAATTTTATTATTAATATTATTGAAACTAATAATATTATTCATATTGTTATTATTACTACTACTACTACAAATAGTAATATTAATGCTCATAATAAAAATATTATTAACATTACTAGTAATATTATTGATAATTACTAATTAGTATTAATAACCATGTAATTATTTTTATGACTATTTATATTAGTATAAATTAATAACAGTATTAATATTAACGTTAATAAAAATAAAAATATTATGAATATTAGCGTTAATAATATTATTATTATTACTACTAATTATATTAACAACAATAATAATATCATTCGTATTATTTTATTAATATTAGTATTAATAAATATCAATAAAATATTATTATTATTGAAAATAGTAATCATGTTATTGTTATCAATAATATTAATATTATTATTATAATTAATTGTTCGGTTGGATACATATAGAAAACATGGATGTACATTTATATGAATTTTTTTTTTAAAAATAATCTAGGTTGTTTTTTAGATTTCTTTACAGTGTTAAAGAAATCGTGTTTTAAAATTTTTTAATAAAAAATAATTAAAAAGTATGATTATATTTTTTAAATTTTCTAAAAAATTGAAAAGTAATTTAGGAAAAATACACTCCTATTTTTTTTACTTAGTATCCTTTTTTATGAGTTAATGCTCTTTAAACATTATTTTTTTCCTTATCTTTAATTTCATCCTTTTCATTTTTTTTCTCTCCTATTTTTCTCTTCTCTCTCTACCTCCAAACTCTCCCACCTCTATATACTTTCCCGTATCAATAGTTTAGAAAATTTCCTACAGATATGTAGGTTTCAATTTTAATTCGATAATAATAAAGTTATTTATTGATAGATCGAATGACCGTCTACGCTTTTATTCTTACACTTCAAATTTTATAATTTTATCAATCACCGCCATTTTTTTATGTTATCATTTTTTATTCTAATTGCTTCATTTATTTGATGTACTGCTTATGTTTTTTTACAAATGAATTTGATGAAATTTGATCTGAAAAATCATTCAATTATTTTTCCTCTTCAATATTTTTTGGCTTAAAAGGTCGTTGCCGCCTTCAAACCGCACAATTGGGGAGTTTGGGCTCTCTATAGACCACACCGCTCTTGTGTTTTCCTTTTCCTTAGATTGTGCAGGACGTATGTCTTTTGCCGTCCTTGTTGCAATACTCATGCGTCTCCTACCCTCTCAATTGCATCATTTGTGTGTTCCTCCGATACACAATTGCTATTAATCGTGACTTAATTAGCAATAATAATATTTGATAATGAATAATTAATAAATAAGAATAGTTGATAGTCAATAATTACTTATAATCAGTAGTTGGTTATTTGTAATAGCTATTATTATCCATTGCTAGTGTCTAACCATTTATTTTATTAAGCCTTAATAATAAGCAGTAACATAATTAATAATAACGGATAATTGAATAATAATAATGATAATGATAATAGTTAATTGATAGTAATTTATCATAACTATTAATACTTAATAGTTAGCCATTAATAATAGTTAGTAGTTGATAATTACTAATAATTAGCTATTGATAATTGGTATGTAACCATTTATATTAATAATACTTAATAATAAGTGATAAAATATTTCATACTAATAGTGAGCAGCTTTTAATTAATAGCAATTGAAGCTGACTTTTCATCATGGTTAAGGTTGGACCTAACCAAAGTAGTTGGTCTAGCTTATATATTAGTAGTATTAGACTATATGAGTTATATAGTGGTTTTAGATGAATGATAGTTATTAAATGATATATAATTATTAATTATTTTTCATGAGCTAATAAGTTATTCAAATTGAAAATTAATACTAATTATTAATTTATAATAAGTGAGAATAATGAAAAACAAACAGTTAATAGTTCATAATAGTAATAATAGTGATACTGAATAATAATTGATCATTAATAATTATTAGATGATAGTTAATAAATAATGGTAGAAAATAATAAATAGTTTATAGTTGAATGTTCAAAATTAATACCAAAAAAACTTTATTATGAAGTTTACTTATTTTAGCTAATAATAGATAGTTAATAACTATTAACTAAAATAAATAACCTTCACAATAAAATACTTTCCCTATAGACCAAGGGTATTCAATACCTTGATGAGGGGGAGTACTATGTGCTAAATTTATTCATGTGCTAGTTTGGATACATCCAAACTAATTCGAGTGATCCCGTTATACCATTGACTAAATTTAATCAGGGGTCGAAGATAATAGGTTGATTACTCAAGCGTTGGTGGGACTTAGCTTCTTTACACCATTCATACCCTTGATCTTTCTAGTGTTTCACATGCTTTTACATACCCTTATAATTTTGCACTCTAATACCTAGGGTGGTTTTTTAAGTAGAAACATCCTCATGTTCATAATGTATAGCCTAGAGAGCCCCTTTATGATCCAGCTACACACTTAGTCACTATTGATGAATGAGTGCATATAGTATTTGGCAATATACATAGTGAGCTTACTAATTGGAAGTTTGGATGAACTAGTTCTGACATTTTTTTCTCATCGCAATCACAAAATGTATCATTCATTGGGAGGGCTTAGAATCTTCGATGATGAAGAATAAGACGTCTAGTAATCGAAGTGTGAAGTCATCATAGGACCTACTAGTTTTGTCTAGATGTTGTACATCGGCTAACTAGTACTTCTATCCGTCCTTCTCATTGATATGTTGTAGGTATACCTATTCGTCAATCATGTATATATCTTAGTGCAATAAGTGACGATGAAAATGAGTAGAGTTTAGTTTGATTATATTTGTGCTTCTATCGTAGACTCTTGGTAGTTTGTATGAATGTAGATTTTAAGTTAATGGGATTAGCTGATTAGTTGACTGTGTTAGTAGTTTTATCCCTCTTGTTAAGTTTAATTCATCATCATCTAAAATGTTGATTAGAGAGATATCTGTTGACATGGATATGAATTGACTTGCTAATCCTATTGAAGAAAATGAGGTGTTGTGCTTGTGTTAAAGTAAATAATACTAATTCCACAATAAACAAAAACAAGAGGAAATCAAAAAGAAGGAAAGTTCCACGTAAATACTTAACATATAAACAAAAAATAATAAAGAATAAAAAATGTAATATATACTTAATTTAAGAAAATAAAATTCATAAAAGCATTCAAGCATTAAAAGAATACGACTACATATCTAGTTCTACAATAACTACAAAAATCTTGTTTCACTACTAAATGTTTTTTCAAATTTTACATTCAAAATCATCAATCTATAAGAGAAGAAACTTACTGTCTCCTTTGATGACTTTGTTGAAATAACCTAATGTGGCCACAATATGGCTTGTCCCATCCTGTAACAATTGGATCGGCTCCATCATACCATTTGTCGGTAGTAGGTAGTAGTGGGGATCCATTTTCTAAGGTTACCTACATTATATAAAGTAGCATCAGTTGAATAATAATATGTAAGATGAAATTTAGGCATAATAGATATGGATGTGTCTTTTAGAAATATACTGATACTTTGTGACTCATATGATTGACACTTGTAATGGTAATAATTCGATCATACTATTGTCCATCAAATGGAGCAATGAATGTTAAAGACATAATTGATCCATGATGACTCAAGTAAACAAATACTACATTGTATACCATTGCAAAGAGATTTCCAAAGTCATGTTGTTGTTACCATGTTTGTTGGGGAGCTGGATAATCCCTATGAACAAGACATTATAGATTATCATCAACGGAATCTTAGAACACCCTATGATACAATGTACAATGAGTCATCAAATCCCTAAACATATCTTATATAATGAATGATCATAATTACTTGTCCCCTTTGAGTGCATGAGCAATATATATGAATCTAAAATTTCCATCAAGTAACACATCAGATCATGATTTCATCCATGGTATCATCTAAGATTTAATGTCATCGTACCACTAAAAAGTAACATTTGACCTAGTAAAATAATGACCATGTTCGTGAGTTGATCGACCACATTCGTGAGTCAATCAACCATGTTTGCATGATGAAGGTGAAATAGGAGTATGTGAATAAGACCACTTAGTGTGCTCCCACTCTGATAGGTTTCTTCGTGTAGGATTTCTAGGAAGACCCATGTATTGTTGCATTTCTAGGTCATCTATACTTGCATTGGAAGGATGAGTGATATATTCTATTTTCCTTGAATATTATTTTTTACAAGAGAGAGTCTGACTCACAATCTCATTCGTATTCAAATGAATCAAAGACACATCATAAACAGTAAACAGATTGATTGGCAGATCAAAGGAGAGATACTCTTTTTTAGGGTTTGAGAAGCACAAGATCTTCTAGAATTGATGAACTATTGATGTTGATGATTTTGCATGCATAGGAATATCTCATGTGCACATAATAAACCAAGTAATTTCCTAAAATAACACCTACATGCCAAATGGTTCATAACCAACATATTCTCATTGCCTACGCCCCTTTTCAATCATGTCTAATGCATTACAAAATATAATAAAAGCGAGCTCACTAAACAACAACTCGCTTGTGCAACGTGGTATAATATTCCAAGATTCCTCCAAAGAACATTTTATGTCCTTAATCTAACAATTTAACAAACTATGTAGTTTTGGAAATATGGTTTCAAAACTCCTTAGGGTTAAATTTAAAAAATCCTTTTACTCTATAATGCTCACTTTCAACCCTATGATAAACAATTAATTTAATAAATAAGGTATGAGCATGCTTCATTTTAAAATACACAAAAAAAGTGCAAGTACATGATCATTGTATGCATGTTAAAGTGAAGTATTTTATCTACCTACACCAAACTCTTTAAAAGGTACTTCCTCCGTATAAAAAAATATTTATTCTATCATTTTACAAACTTTTTAAGAAAGCAATCAAAGTGGTCTTAAAATTACAATAACACCCTTCATTGAAAAATAACAAAGCATTAAATGCATATATAATTAAAAAAAGTAAGGTAAAATAAAAAATAAACTTTGACTTTTCTAAAATAAATTTCTTTTATATACAAAATTTTGATGATAGAATGACTTCCTTTTTAATATGGAGGGAGTATTAACTAGATTTCTGTAACATATTCCATTAAATGAGAAAATTTGTGCCAACTTTCTTCCATTCTTGCTAATTCATCCTCATAAGCCACCAAAATATCTTTTTTAATAAGCGTAATCCATCTGGCTTGGAATTATCATTAAGCTTATTATTTCTCCCCATCTTCTTTTGAGCATTTAACTAAATATTATCGTGAACATGAATTATTCAAAGAAGAGGACATACATCTAGAAACATTATGGTCACTATTATTTTTAAAGCCAATTATCTATTAGTGATGACGACACCTAGTTGTCAAGGCTCCATTGGCCTCTTCACCTTATCAATGGCCCACATATAGTTATCTTCTTTCTCTACTACTAGAAATGCTAATGTAATAGTAAATTTTTAACAGTGCAAGTAAACCCCACCGCCTCTAAAGGCAACTTATATTTGTTAGTCTTGTTCATGGAATCCAATCTAATAACATAGGCAAATGAGTGTACTGATTCAATGAATTCTAGATGCGTGCAAAAAAATATCACCAAGAACATTTGTATCTAGATGCCTACGATACCAATGACGGTAGTTGTACTTGGTAATAAGCAAGTGCATTAGTTGTTGCATAACCTTAGGCCCTCGTATCATCTCCACTATGTTCTTATATCTTTAGTTATAAATTGTTCTGAGAGTGCAAGCATTATCTTCCTCATTCTCTTGAATATGGTTAAGAATCTCCTTTAGTTTCACATGAGAATGAGTAAAATCTCTCACTAATGGATGCTCTTCAAATATAAGTTAATAATTTGCAAGAGGGTGATTGTGTTGATCAAACTTAACAACCAACTTCCAATCACCTCTGAGGACCTCGATTCCATTTTATCTTGAAGGTGCCATCCATACATTTTTGAACATGTTACTCTTGTGCTTTTAATATCCATTGGAACATGTATTATATAAGTACCACATTTTTCACAACGTAATCATAAATTTGTTTGAAATACTTCATGATAACCATATTTTTCTTTTCCCATTATTTTAGCTCACTATTCATCACGTGTGGGAAAATTTTAAATTGGTTTGAAATAATCTGCTTCAACTAGTGTTTGTTAGATCCTAAAATTGAAAAAAAAATGTTAAATATCAAAAAGGCACAAATAGAAACTAGTAAACTTTAATTATAATCAAACTTCAAGAATTATGATGACTAAAAATAGTAATATTATAAATAATTAATAAGCATCATGCTAACATAATAATCTGAACCACACCGAGTCATCAACTCGCCTCTTTTTGGGCCTTCATCGGATTGAGGATGGAATGAAGGAAGGCACAATCGACAATGATGAGTTATTACTTATTAGTCTACTCTTCGGGTCCATTGGAACGAGAAAGCTTGGACCTTTACAACACATGCCTTGCATTTTCTAGTATTGTCTTCGATTTTAAAGATATTTCATTCTATATTTAAAAATAAAATAAAAAGTGCACTATATGCTCATCGTATCATAGTCTTGTACGAATAATCTGTTTTTTTTTTCTTTTTTAATTACCAAATTCCCTTCGGCCAAAAAAAATAAATAATTATATAAACAATAATAATCTTTTAGTATTAGTATTATTTTGCCATTAACTATTCTTTTTTCTTTATCTAGTCATTTTTCATCATCTTTAACTTCAATATATTATTATCATATTCAACTTCACCATACCACTCTTGAAATTCTAAATTTATATGATATTAACCAGGTAGTCTCCCCGTCAAACTAGCACCAAAATCAACCATGCTTTCAATCCACAATAAATTAGATAAAAGGTTAGAATAAAACAAAATCTAATACTCAAAGACAAATTAAAAAAATTAGTTAATTGGCGCGAGAAGAAATTCATTAGTCCCTTTACCAAGACACCAAAATCCCCTCCATTATATTTTCATTCCTAGTCCAACACCAAGTAAATAACCTTCAACTTCATGTTTAGCATTATTAAAGAATTAGTGACAACTTTGAAGTAGCAACAATTGACCATTAACTCCTTTGAATTAGAAAACATCGGGATTACATTCATGCTACCTACCAAAAACAACTACCGACCTATTAATATTTTTTCTAAAAATAATAAATTCCTGAAAAAGGTGCGTTATGGCTTTCAAACAATAATATTCAATTTTCATCGATTGATTCATAAAATAAGAGAGGCAAGCATGTTCATATCAGTCCCCGATACCCTCTCTTTTAAACTTGCAAAAGTTGAACCCAAATCCACCACCAACAGCATTAGGGTCATGCTTCAGTAAATTAACCGAAAATGAGATGAAATTATATACACTAACATTTAAACGTGTACTTCAATATTATTATTTATTTATTTTACGTAAATTTGTATTTTTAAGCTTCTAAAAAAAGTAATGAATTGATTTATCCCGGTTAAAACAGAGTATTATTTTTAACACGAGTTCCCAATATATCAAAGTAGTATTAAAATTTAGAAGCAGAGCTTTACTATCCATTTTTCTACCCAACTCGAATCAAATGGAGCTGAAGCCTTCGGTCTCATATTGTAAATGGTCTTACTGTTTATACGTGGAAGTAATATTTAAATGTAATCAATTTTAAATGAACTGACATGTACACGTAATGGTAGTTTAAGTCCAAAATGTGTTGGGCCTACTTACCGTCACATCCGACAATTTATAAGATAAGACTGTGATACGTTGCAATATAAAAAATATTTAGATAAAAAATTTATCTTTACTTAAGTCTATTTAAAAAATATAAAAATATATATCAAATTATTTATAAAATATTATTCTATAAATAGTGATCTATATTCGTATATTTCCAATAAAAAAATAGTAAAATATAAGTATAATAATGATAAAATATCAATTTTATTATAATAATAATGATATTTAATTATAATATATGCGTGTAATAATGATGAAATATAATTATAGTACGATAAAAGAATAATATTTTAAAAGTATATTTTAAAGTATAGTAGAATATTAATGAAAGATATGCATGACAATCATGAAATACATGTACAATAACAATGAAAGATTGGTATAATAATAGTAAAATATATGTATAATAATAGTGTTCAAATTATGTAGTAAATTTTACGATAAATTACTTTGAGAAAAGTGTTTGAAGTTTAAGTATAATATAGGTGAAAGGTATATAAAATAATGACAATATATTAGTATATTTATGGTGAAAGATAAATATTTTCATCATAAAAATTTGATAAATAACATAAAAAAATTTATAGTAAATAAAATGTTGAAACATATCTAAAATAATAGTGAAAGATTAGTTTATGTATGCAATTATTTGGAAAAAGATTGTTGGTGAAATAATAGTTCAATTATGATGAAAGTTCATTTTAGTTATGGTAAAAAATTAATTTTTGTATGGTAAAAGATCAATTTCTATATGGTGAGACATTGACTATTGTTTATGGAAAAAGATCAATGGTAAAATATTAGTTTATTTATGATGAAAGATTGATTAATATATAGTAAAACATTAGCTGTAATTTATGGTGAAATATCCAATTAGTTATGCTAAAAATCAGTCAATGTACGATGAAAGATCATTTTATATGTAATGAAACAAAAATAGTGAAATATAGCTACAATAATGGTGTAATGAAACAAAAATAGTGAAAGATAGTTATAATAATGGTAATATATATATATATATATATATATATATATATTAATTTTATGATATTCCTATTAAGAGTTATTTTAATTTAAAAAATGTTGATATTATAATGACATAAGCATACTTCGCCATGGTCTATATGTGATTAGTGATAGGATATGGAAATTATTCACCTCCCATCTCTCAATCACAATTCACAATGACTATGACTCTCCTGCGAAACAAAAGAAAATGTCACCATAATAACCTGCATTTAATAACTCTAAATTAAAACATTTAGCCTTTTATATGAAAAATATACTTTTTAAATATTAATTTTATTATTTTTGTTAACCTTTGACCCGCAATATAAATAAATTATTATAATTATTTTATCTTATCCTTTTTATTTAAATAAACCATAAACCCATAATATTACCAAATTTATTTTTCTTAATTTGATAACCTAAATATTGGATAAATTAGTATAATATTATTCTAAAAATCTAAATCTAATCTAATTTTAATTCTAACCCTAAATCTATTTTATTTTTATTTTTCTTATTCTTTTTTTTTTACTTTCTCCTTTTTCCCTTTTCTTTTTTCCCTCCCTTTTTTTCTCTTCTTCTTAGACCAACTCGTTTCTTCTCCTCCCCCCCTCATTTTTTTCTTCTTGCACCGACCCAACACCTCCTTTCCTTTTCTCCTTCTGATTCCCCGAGCCAACCTCCTCCTTCCTTTCTTTTCTCCTTCCCACGCCAGCCCAACTTCCTTCTCTTTTTCTTTTCTTTCCTCGCGCCCCAGTAGCCCAACCCAACCTTCCCTTCTTCTCTCTCACCAATTTGTAGCCCTATGCTAAACACTCCCTTATCCCTCCACCTCCCCTACACGAATCGTGCCACCACCAGGTATGCCTGCATGCCTTTTCCCCTTTATGACCAAACCAGGCATGCACCCCCTCTCTCCTTGCATCCCTTTCCTTCCATTTCTAGCCCCTGTAATGCCTTCCCCAACCTACACCAGCCTCCTTGCACCATGATGCTTGCAATCCCCATCAACCCTACACCACCTTTTCCTGCCTGCACCCTTTCCCTGCAACTCCCACCTACCCCGTCTCACGCCTGAGCCTTGCCTCCCTCCTCCCCTCCCTCTCATCCTCTTCTTCTTCTTCTCTTTTCCCTTGCGCCTTGCCTTTTTCCCCTAACCTTCTTCCTTTATTCTCCTTCTCCCACTACCTCTATTTTCTTCCCTCACGACCAACCCTCCTCTCCATCTGCATTGTTAGCCCAACCATCACCTCCACCACTATCCCAACCTCCATCATCGACCACCTTCCACTTCTCTCCTTCCCTCATCCCTCCTTCTCCTCTACTATCCTGTTTTCCTTTCTTCCCTTCCTTACAACGCTTCCTGTTGATCCCTGCCTCTAGCACTTATCGTAGCCCCTGCAGCCACACTTTGGGCAATAACAATTTTTTCCACCGCCACCCCACTCAATGATACCATTTCTTCCACCTTGCAGCCTCCCTGCGTGACCCAAATCAACATCGACCACCCTTCACCATCACCCTACAACCATCCCGTCTCCACCTCCTTCCTATCCTTTTCTTCTTCTCCTTTCCCGTCTCTGCATCTCCTCCTTCTCGCAGTCCTGCACCTCCCATCATACCCTTCGACCCTCTTGCACCACACCACCCAACCACTACCATCTTCCCCACCCCTAACTCCTGCATCCACCGGCCGCACCAACACCACCCAACCACCACCTCCAACCCTCAACAACCAACCATTGAGCCATCTCCCCCCAGGTGCATAGCTCACGTTGCACATGCATCATGAGTTATGTTTTGATTTTTGAATTAAATATATAAGGGTAGCCTAGTAAATTTTATTTAATAAATATTTTTTATAAAAATTATTATTTTATTGATCAAATATTAATATGGTATTTATGATATTATTTTTAGGTACAAAAGTTTTATTAGTATAGCCTAATAATTTTTAGGCGGTTACTGATAAATTTTGCTTTTGTAGGAAAGTAGGCAACCTTTATACTCCACTAAAATGTTTGGTCATCATATGATAACACATTAGGATTTTGACATGTAATTTATGTTAAATATGATTTGTTACAAATAATTATGTGATTATTATTGTTATCCTATATAAAATATTATGTGCACAAAAGTGTGATTAAAATGGTTCTAATGTTGAGAAGTAATTTTGTATGATATGTACATGTGAAAATGTTAGGTTAATCATGTTTAGATACACTTTTAGCAAAATTATTACTATCATGTGTCCTAGGGGCAATTTGGTCATTTAAGTATATCCTGATATTTAACTTTAACCAGAATGTTTAATGTGTTATAATTATTGCTGACAATGGTGGTAAGGGTATTATGTCTCCTTCGTTCGCTAATATGACCGGGTGTACTACAATGTCTCCAAGTTGATTGTATCTCCTCAAGTAATTAAAAATGAAAGTAACTATTGTGTAAGAATTTAAATGGATTCTTATGATTTTTTTGTTTGGTAGTTGTCTTTGTACACTACTTGGTTTTGGTATTTAGTTTGGTAGTTGCCTCTATGTGTTACTTTATTTTGGTGGGGTGATTTGGTAGTCCGCCTCGTGCCCTACCTTGGTATTTGAAATTGATTTGATTAATTGATTTTGGTCATGAATTTTGGTATAACTATTTCGTACCTTGAGATGATGTACATGCTGATCATAAAACTCTAGTGTTGTATATATTATCCCATCATTATTGTATATTGTTATTGCATGTGTTTTATCCTTTGAGCATGTTACCAGATTATTGTTGATTACGTGTAATGTGAGCATGTTACCTCTTATGAGGTATTGTGATTTACTTGGTATGAAGAAATCATATCGATAGTACATTTGCAGATGCTGGTGAAGCCCATGGGGTGGTTTGTGGCATAGCAAAGTGGCAAGGATCAATGGGGTCCTTGGGATGATGTTTTATTCTCGGAATGGGCTTATAGGTTTAAGAGTTAGGGTAAACTAATATCATACCTTTGAATGCTAGTTTTTGTTATAATCAATTTTTCTTTGGACTTTTATGTCCCTTATTGTATTTTTAGTTTTTTTATTTCATGGATAATATTTATCCATAACTTTTATCTATGTTATTGTCTCCTATACCGCTACTTTGTTTTGGATCTAACTTATTTTGAGCATTAGAACTTGGCATAAGAAAGGCGAGAAGACCAAACTTATGTTAAGTGTAGCAGTAATACCCATTATTTTGTAATTAATGCTGCCGCAAAACTAGTAGGTTTTACAATAAGAAATAAGATCTAAACAAAGCAGAAGATAAGCAGACTTTGTTAGGAAATTTATATTGGAGGAAGTAACCCAAGCATAACCATCAACTGAGCCATAATTCTTATGGAAAATAATTCCATAAATATCACCTAACCTATGAAATTATATTTATGGGTTAGATGGGCTGGGTTAATATTTTGTAAAAGTTTACATGGATTAACCCACAATGGATTACAAATTAAGACGGGTCAATATGTACAAGCCCATGATTTGCCATGGGTTTATGTGAATTAGTGAATATTACCTCTACTATACCAAAATCACCACCACTAAAACCCCATTTAATCAGACCCTTGACAAATCATTTTTGTTCACGCCTTCCCAAATTCAATCGACTTAGTCTGACCTCATCTAACCCTGTCCTACAGTAAAGCATTTTCGGTTGGCCCCACCTTGACCTTATTCGACCCCGGCTCGGTCTGATACAACTCTAGCCTACTTTGATCTGACTCTACTCGAGCTTGCCCCACTTAGACCTAACATCACTTATGCCCATTATGACCCAATTTCACTCCGTCTGTCGGGTGTCCAATACCAAAATCACCCAAATGCAAGCTAGTTAGGCCCAAACCTAACCCAACCCATCAAGTTAACCTAAAATGACCCAAACTCAAAACGACCTAATATGTAGTATCAAAATGTATAACAACCCAAATCCAAAACTGACTCGACCAATAAAATAACTTGAAATGATCAGAAAAGGACCCGATCAATAAAATAACTTGAAATAACACTAACTTGAATGACCTGACCTGACCCACAACTAACCCATAAAGAAAAATGATCAGTAAATAACCTAAGTTGAGGATGACTCAATCTGCTATAACCCGCTCCAAACACGAACCATCCCAAACCTATTGCCAACTTTAAATAGAGGTGGTTATATTTTTTTTGTTTATTAACCTATGATAACCCATTGTCACCTGTCTAACCAGTGGGTTATGATGGGTTGTGTTGAAAAGTATTAATCATTTACTATAATTAGCCATGGATTAGACCGTGGATTGCATGGGTCATATAGGTTAATATATTATGGGTTGGATTAAACTATAACAATCCATTTAAACACCCCTAGGCTCACATCCCTCTTAATGATGTGTGTCGGCCGTTCTATGCATATCAAGAAGATGTAAGGTGAGATAAAGTTGTCATGTTGGAGGCGTCAAGAAAGGGTAAAGGCCTCAAAATCTTGTCATTCCAGATAACCCTAGTGAGGGCACAATCACACAATACATAATTATTTTAATCACATTTTGTAAGATACCCATCATCTTAAAAGTGTATTGAATAAGTGTCCATGGAAGTTGATCATAATTCTTTTCAAGGGCAAGCTTTTTAGCATTATATCATGCCCCCCCACACGATCACACATTGTGAAAACTCTCTTATGATGTATTAATATTATCCCTGGACTGATGCCTTGAATAAAAATGCATTACTTTGTACCAATCAGATCAATGAGTATCAACTTCAATCTCTTTGCAGTCACTTTCATAATGACCACTACATAATCTATTAGGCTTGAAATCATAGATTTTCCATATTAGGGATAATAGACTATAGGATATCATTCAATTTCCGTGGAAAAATCCCTATTGAAAAGGCCTTGGAGGTCCTAACCACAAGTGAAAAAACATCTCGCCCACTATATCACATGTTTTCTAAAAAATGATTGATCTTAAACCTTTTAAGCTAGGGTTTTTATACGTCCCCTTGTGGAAAATAACACTCTTGACTTCAGCAAAAGTAATCGGGTTGACCATGGCTTCTTGTATGTCAAGCTAGAGTGTCAAAGTTCCCAACCATGACATAGGAAATGTCGCTACTTGAGTTTCTCGAATACAACTAAACAAAGAATGATCGCCATTCTCATTCTTTAGTTTCAACACTTTGGCTCGATATTTCTTGTGACAAGCTCCTAAGTGAAATATTATAATATTGCAATCTTGGAGGGTGGCGACTTCAACTTGTGCTTGTTAGAATAAGAATAGGTGCTACTATAAGAGAATCTCATTGGCTTCGTTTGTAACCTTCACCTCTAATTTCAACAAATTTGGGATGGAATGTTCAACCAAAGCCCTTTGAATGCCCAAATGTTTGACGCTCAATATTCTCTTCCAGCGGAACACATCGCCAAATTCAAGATGATTCTAATCTATAACTAGGGCTGTAAACGAGCTGAGCCAGTTCGAGCTCGGCTCAGGTTCGGCTCGTTAAAAGCTCGTTCGAGCTCAATCGTTTAGTTAAATGAGTTTAATTTAAGGCTCGTATTCGGCTCGTTTATTAAACGAGCCGAGCTTGAGCATACGTATATTCGGCTCGGCTCGGCTCGTTTAGTAATCGTTTAGGCTCGGCTCGAAATCGGCTCGTTAAAAGCTCGCTAGAAGCTCGTTAAAAGCTCGTTTAAGTTGGAAACCAAAACACAGCGTTTTACTTCAAAACGCCGCGTTTTGGTTGGAGGTTGAAATGACTTAAAAAAGTTTTTGGTAAGTGTCCCGCTGCTCCCACCCGTCGTGCACTTACAGTCTTTATTCACTATTCTAGTATTCTGTAACTTACAGGCACAGGCGCACAGCTTACACCTCACAGGAGCGGTTCGAGCGGAGGAACCCTACTAGCTACTACCCTAGTTACACCAGTCCGGCAGTCCCTGAACGACGGAACGAGTCCCAAACACAGCCCCAAACTCCCAGTCCCCGACGCTCCCAAGTCGCACCCTCTGTGCTCGAGTCTCGACTCTCGACTTTCGACACCGGACAGTCGACATAGTGGAACTAAATCTTAGTCTGCCCGAGCATCTTTCGCAGCTCTACACTCAGCAATCGCCACCAATCGCAAACTCGTTCGGTTTTTCCCCCAGGTATGTGTTCTTCCTTCTTCATTATAGCAAGAATCGGAAGTGTTCTTCCTTCGAAACCCTTTGACGAGCTAGATGATGAATTTGATTTTGAAGTGTTGTAGGTCTCAAGTCTGTTCGATTTGAAGTCACAGAATCGGAAGACCTTGCAGATTCTGTGTGGACTAAATTTTGTAGTGAGGTAATATTTTTCCTCAATTATTCTTGTATTCCAGTTGTTTATGCTTGATTCTGTGACTGAATAATTTTTGCGGCTTGCCTGAATAATTCCATATACATGATTCAATTCCAAATTTCCAATGTCTGCACTTAAATTAGATGAGATAATTCCAATTTTTTGTAAAAAAATTGATAGTTTAGGGTTTGTGTAAGCATCTGATAAATTCGAACCTAAGAGGACGAAGGATGTTTGTTTTCTATCAAATAATGGTTAAGGTTCACTAATTTGATCTTAAAGAGCCCTGTTTTATGTGATTTTGTGTGGTTTGGTGGCTTAGCTTAGCTCACTTCATACCTAGGGATCATTGTCAAATGAAGTAAAAGTCAAATGAAGCAGGTTTGAAGTTTGGTGGCTTTAGCTTAGCTCACTTCATACCTAGGGATCATTGTCAATAATCTGCAGAGCCTTTGCTGTGTGTTTAATTCTGGAAAACATTGAATATTACACGGAGATTTGGGCACCCTGTCATACAGCTTCCTTCTGAGTTACTAATTTGTGTCATTTGATGACATGGAAAAGAATCAAACAAATACATTTGATTATGTAGATAATATGTGTGTGAAGAGTTCAAAGTATCAAAATAATGAAGTGAAAAATTCAAAATTATGTTTGTCTTTATGAGCATGCTATTTTATTCTATTATTTAGAGAGAGAGAGACATGCACTCTTTTCTTCATAAAAATAGTAATTTATTGTCTTTGTTTATGTCCTAAGTAAGTATCTCTTGTTGCAGGTTCTTCTGTCGCACCTTCCCCAGAAATACACGAGTTTGAGAAGGTAAATGGATGTTCATGTTTCCAGTGCTTGCAGTTTCAATGGCATTATCATTTGCATCTTTTTCTTTTACTGCCATCGATAATATAACCCTTCTTTCATTCATTACAATTTTTGGTTACATTGCGTAAAGATATCTTGGTTTGGACATGTTAATAATGTGATTAATTGATGGGGTTCTGCAACTTTCCATCGTGAAAGAGTTGTTTACTAGTCTGAACCAGACACAAGATTTCCTTTCTTTTACTTTTTGGTTCAAGGAGGGGTTATGTGGAGATGATATGTACAGCAATACATATCATGTATACATCTCCATGTGTAATTTTTTAAGAGGAAATATGAACTGTGACTAAATAGTAGAAGGTCTTGGTCTGGTATATTTTATGATTGCTATTATTATGAATAGGACTTCTTGTCCTCTTATAAGTTTCTATGTCTCTTGACTCTCTAGTGTGTCTTAGGCTTATTTTTGCAAGGCTTTTTGGCCCTATTACATAGTTTTTTGATGACATTTTGCCAATTTTTATGTGTAGTTTGGTAAGTTCACTTTCCTGATATACACAAATAGCCAATTACAATCAATAACCATCTGCAAAAGCTTTTCTATTTTGATGTGTTTTCTGTAAATAGACTATAGTTTTCTGGAAAATCTAAAAACATGTTCATTTTATATATTCTGATATATTTATATTAGAAAACAAAAACAATGTGCCAACTTAACAAAGGAAAGTATAGACAATTTCTAATTTTTTTTCCTGAATGTTCAAAACAAATAATCTCCTTGTATTCTTGTGTTTTCCCATTTGGAAACATTAAAGGAGTGTTCCATTGTTGGTTAATGTAACTCTACTTTACGTCTATCTTTGCCTATTAAAATTGATGATGTTCATAACATACACAAGCTTAGATAAAGTTAACTAAAAGACTCCCATTGAAGAAAAATTAACTGATAATATCAACTAAAAGATGGATGAATCACATAGTGGAGCATAGGGCAACCATCTTGTTGTCTTTGTGTGGGGTGGTTAGGAGAGGAGGTAAACACTTGACCTCTTTGTATCATGGTTGTTTTGTCCTCTATCTTTTTGGGTAGCTTATCAAATAAAGATTTAACTTAAAAATGTTAAGCTCATTTGACCTACAAAATTTTCTAGTTATAATCTGTCTTTATATTTTAAGATTATGTTGAAAAAGTGCATATTTATTTTATTAATTGAATCTTAGATATTGTATTTAGGTTGGGTGCATTTTTCCTTAGCTGCTGGATTTTAATCTTAGTATGCCTATACTTCAAAATGTATAATCACCGAACATTGTTTAGTTATTATCATATGGTTGCTACCCTTTGGCTTCAATGCCTAGCTATAATTTCTTAGCTTTAAAATGATTGCTACCCTCTGTGAAGACTCAATCTTCCAATTCACTTACTATATTAAGTTTGGACAAGAAAAGATTAAGAAGAAAGAAAGTAACTGAAGCAACAAACATGGAAACCTGTAATAGAGATTTAAGAGAAATGCATTAGTTTATATTAATTTCACCGTCAACAGTAACAAAGTTAATATCAAGAACACCTTTTCACTAAAGTTCTTGATTGAACTCTCTCTGTCAATCACCAGACTCTTATGCGTAAATACAACTCTCTCTGTCTATTTAATTTTTAATTCACCAGGCCTCACAATTACCAAGATAATAACACATTAACTCACACAAGTATAATCAGAATGTATCTAATGGTGCAGCCACCTAACTGGAAGACATAACTTGATTGGTACCTTCAATGTTCTTTCCCAGACATGAACCTACTCACCACACTCACTGCATAAGCAAGGTCTAGCCTATTAGAAATCATAAGATACATCAAGCTCTCCACAACACTTTGGTAAGGTACCTTATCCATACCTCTTCTCCTTTTCTGTTTTTGGGGCTTGTCCCTTACTTAATTTAAATTTCATTGTCATTGAAGTTGACACAGGCTTCACCTCAAAACAACCAAAATTTTCGAGCACTTTATGAACATAAGACCCCTGAGATAAGAACAACTTCCTCCCTTTCCATTCTCTTGGAATTTCCATGACCAAAATCCGTCTAGCAAGTGATTCCTCCTCTCAAATTCTTGTTTTAACTCCTTTGATGTTAGTGTTGTTTGTCACTACATCTTCCAAGGTAAGATGTAAAAGTATATATTTTATTTTTTAATTATGACGTAAGTATTTATTAAATATATAATCAACATTTAATGCTTAAATTACTTATTAAAGCTTATCTGAATAATATTGTTTTGATTTGGTCTTAGGTTGAAGAAGTTAACAGACATTGATGGTTGAAGAATTAAAGTCAACAAAAATATTTGGTCAGTAGGTAGTAGTAGCAACGCCTTATTTTTTGAATTATTTTATTATACTTTTAGTTTTTTGGTATATTTATTTATAATCCTGTTTAATATATCATGTTTTATTTATTTTTGTTTTAATAAAGAACTTTGTGTTATAGATGCTTCTAATTTTTTGATTTATATAAGAGAACAATATTAGTTTTATGGTATTTATATTTATAATTGTTCTTTTATATCATGTTTTGTCTTTTTTGTTTTAACAAAAAAAGTTAGAATGTGTTTTGTTTTAATAAAGTTATATTTATAATTGTTCTTTTATATTTATAATTATATTATTTGTTTTGTTCTCGTGTATAATAAAATAAAAAATAATATTGTATGTATAACTTACACAATCAGATTTTGTAAGGTCAAAGTATCAGCTAATAATGATAATCTGATGGCACTCCTTTTAAAGGAAACTGCTAGTTCTTCAATCATTCTGCAAACCAAAAAACTGATTCTTTGATCATCAAGCCCCCCCCCTCTTCTCTCTTTTCAAATAGATGTAGTTCATTAATTGACACTTAGCTAACTAGTATGTTGAGGTACCTATGTGTTGGCTTCATCATTTTTTATTGTAATTAAAAATCTCCCAAAGAGAATTAGGTTGAATTTGGCAACTCATATCATTTATTAATTTCAAATTACATGACACATTACCATTTACAAATTTTCAAAAATTACCCCCATTTCTTTATTTTAAATTACAATATAACACATAAATTAATATTAAAGTACACACACACCCAAAAATGGTCAATACACAATTACGCATAATATACATCACTTCATATCAGATTTATATCAGATATTGTTTGGTATAAATTGTGATAAAAGGTAGGGGAAGTTTTATATTTTTCAAAAGGTAGTGGAATTAATGTGATTGTCAAATGGCACCTTAGTGTCACAATTACTGAGGTTTTTTTATAGTTTACTACCTTTAAGCACTGTCCTTCCTCATAGCATATTTATGCTGAGGTGAGCTGCTATGTTTATATTGAATTAATATGTTATCAGACTGCAATTATACAATCACAATGAAGCATTTCATATTGCTAAAACAACACTCAATCATACAGAATCAAAAACTTCTACTATAAATCATAATCACACCCCAAAAAAACTTGGTGCTATATGCTTATATAACAAAACTGCAGTTATTCAACTCACATGGTAAGCAATATTCAAATTTCTTCACCCGGTCTAACGTCAAATGTCTCAGAGCAGTCCTGTGAAAAAATTCAGTTTATTAGAGATAAACAGATTAAAATACTGAATGCCTCACTTTAAGAGGAATGTCCACAAATCAAAGGCCTTATTGATTCCCACAGAGGTCATGTAAAGGACTTATAGTTCAATTGGTATATAATAAATAAATAAATAATGGAAGACTTGCATATATAGGAAACACTGGTATAAGAATTATGACATTGACCCACAGAAACCTAAACTCTGCTGGATTGCTAGAGAAATTATCTCAAAATCTCAGACCTGTGAAATATCTAAGGATGACATTATGACCAAACCTGTGATTGGATGTTAAAGTATAAAATAAGATCTTAGAAATAGGGTGTGAGATGGTAGATTTTGCGGTCAACCCTAAGCTGAAAGGGTCAACAACAATTAAAATAATTTACAAATAAATAGAAAATTTAATAAGTAGATAAAAATTAAGAACACAAAAGAAATAAACAAAAGTTAGGGTAAAATCACCTAGTGGTTAGTCAACGTTTGAACCACTCTATCTGTAAGCCAATCAACCAAAGGGGGCGTTCACCATTGCACCTTTGGCATATATTTCACCTAGTGGTTTAAGGATTTTCTGCACTGTTAGTCTGTTATTTCAGGCCTTTATTTTCAGGCCTCTAGGATCCCAGTACTTAATTGACTTGTCCCAACTGCTAGTAATTACTTGCCCTGAAATAGTAAACAACCAAATTAATGTGTAAACGGCAGATAGTATACAGATAATGTGTAAATAGTATACAGTAATTACTTACCCATTTAAGTATGCAGATAGAATACAACAGGTTTGTAAAGTATCCCTAATATCTTGTGATTCAATTTAATATGAACAATAAATAAATTTTGTGATTTATTATTATTGTTATATTTATTATAGTAATTTTATATCATAAATTCTAAGCTATGCTAATATAATTTTTATACTTTTAATTTGGTCCAGGTTATTTTTATCATATCACTCAATGGTCAATGACAATGGATGTGGCTGTGATGATTATTATGGATATGGAGCTTTGAAGCCATTTTGTTTGTGTATTGAATTTATTGATGTATGATGTATCTACATCTCTAGTTGTATTATTTAATTTTTATGGATTTATTGTAATATTAAACAGGTTTTGGGGAGAAATTATGCACCTAAATTTGTATGCAATATGTGCATGGTAAACATTTTTTGAAACAGGGGAGAAACTTTGCAGTTTGCACCTAAATTTGAGTGCAATAGGTGCATTGCAAATTTTTTTT
Source organism: Tamarix austromongolica (assembly GCA_039764185.1). Classification (NCBI taxonomy): domain Eukaryota; kingdom Viridiplantae; phylum Streptophyta; class Magnoliopsida; order Caryophyllales; family Tamaricaceae; genus Tamarix; species Tamarix austromongolica. The sequence continues at coordinate 90,255,238 of CM077816.1, read as the reverse complement.
GAAACATGTTAATATTTGTTCAGGCTATAATCAAGATAAATTATGCCTGAATTTTGTCAAATATTGATTTATTAAGTGTATAGGGTTGTAGCCTGTAAATAAGGCGTAAACGAGCTTTTAACGAGCTCGAACGAGCTATTAACGAGCCCGAACGAGCTTTTAACAAGCTCGAACGAGCTATTAACGAGCCCGAACAAGCTTTTAACGAGCCCGAACGAGCTTTTAACGAACTATTAACGGACTACGAACTCGAGCCCCAAACGAACCTCAAACGAGTATCAAAACGAGCAGTAAACAAGCCCAAAAGACTCGATTAAGATATACGAACCGAGCCGAATAGTTCGCGAATACTAAACGAGCCGAATCCGAACATGATTAGTCGAACTCGAGCTTCATAAAATATAAACGAGCCGAACCCGAGCTTCGCAGTGTTCGGCTCGATTCGGCTCATTTACAGCCCTATCTATAACCTTCTCAACAGAACTTGTAACTGTATTATAGATATTAGGAGTTTAGATTTAACTTTCTTTAACAACATCTTTAAAACTTTAATATATATTTAGTATATTTTTATAAATTTATATTAAGATATACTAAAAATAAACTATAATTATACTAAATATATAACTGGTGGACCAGATTTCTATGATAATTTCTCTCTCATTTCTCTCTTTGATGATCTTCGTATCAACCATATTTTAATAATAGTAAAAAAAACTTAAGTTAATAATTATAATAACAGGATAACAGTAGCATAGCAGTAATAGTAATAATAAAAATTAATTCCAATAAAGCATAACAGAAATAAGCCGAAGGAAACAGCAGTAATACTGTTCAACTCGCATGTTGCCGGAAGCAGATGTTCTGCGTATATTTATCATTGCTCATTCGGCTGCCGTGCCTCTTCTTCCTTAAAAATAACAAGGCCAAGGCCTTCAAGTTCAACCCATAAAAAAACAATAAAAGAAGGAAAAAAGGACAATTTTGAGCTAAGAGTACTGTTTTTTTTTATCCATTTGAAATTTGGAGACTCGTATATTGGTAGTAGTATAATCTAACAGAAGGGAAAGTCACTCCCTAAGTGCATAACAGCTCACACCAACCCACCTGACCTCACCCTCTCTCAGACTCTCAGGGGCACAGGGAAAGTGAGAGATCAAAGGCGCAAATCAAGCCAACTTGGAACCCAACTCATACTCTACTAATCCACCCAAAAAAGAACTAAAAAAATAAAAAAAGTCATTTTCCTTGCAGTTGCAGCTGGTTCTCATGATTGTGAGCCAAAAGCAACTTAACATGCATCGCTCATATAACCCCATCCAACACCGTTACCACCTCTTCCCTCTTCAGTCTTCACCCGAAACTCTTCTTTTTCTGTTAGCTCTCTCTTTCTCTGTTCCCCCCCCCCTTCCCTCCCCAAACCAAATAATAATAAAATAAAACTTTAGACAGGAAACTAAGACTAAACTCTGAGCAAAAAAGCAGGAGAAGCCGGTCCAATCTATCTCAATGAAATCTATGATGATACCCATCTGTTTCAGCAATACGAACAATGTCTCAAATTCTCAGCCACAAGCGCCACCATTGCCGTCGCCGCAGTCACCACCCCCATCACCGACGCAACAGAACCTAATAACATGCATATATCAAGCTCAGCTCTACAAAACAGGACCAATTCTGCTCACCTTGAGCTGGTCTAAAACACCTTCTTCCCATACTCTCACCATTCATTCTTCCCCCGACACCTCTTCTACTTTCCACACCAACACCACCATCTCCCTCTTCTCTTCTTCCTTATCCTCTTTCTTCCGACCCCGATCCGGATCCGGATCCAAATCCCTCCACCATTCTACTTCTGACAATAATACCAAGCTCAAGCTCTACTGGGACTTCACTCAGGTCGGTTTCCCACACCCCAACTCTGCCGAACCCGATTCCGGATTCTACATTGCGCTTGTCGGGGACGGACGGGTGGAATTCTTTCTGGGCGACATGACGGATGAGTTCACCCGTCGTGTCGGATCGGCTGTCGGGCTTCGCAGCTCGGTGGAGCCGATTCTTCTGTCGAGGAGAGAGCACGTGTTTGGGCGAAGGAATTACGCTAGCAGGCTTCAGTTCATGGGATCGAAACACGACGTGGAGATCGAGTGCAGCGGAGGTGCATTGAGGGTGAGGATCGACGGAGAAATCCGGGTGGTTGTGAAGCACCTGGCGTGGAAGTTTAGAGGGAATGAGAGGATTTTTATCGGTGGAATCGAGGTTGAGTTTTACTGGGATGTTTTGAATTGGGTTAGCGATTGCGGGGGCGGTGGGAGCGGGCATGGTGTCTTCGTGTTCCAACTTGGGGACGGAGGTGTTTGGCCTGAAATGGTGGGTCCTGAAAAGAAGCTAATCAGGAAGAGTATGTCTTCTATTGGATCCTCGGCGGCGGCGGTGGGAGCGCCTGGATTGGCGGTACCTTCGCCTTCGGCATCTTGTTCTAGCAGCGTACTGCAGTGGGCTGAAGAGAACAGTGATTGTGGTCGGAGTTCGTGTTCATCGTCGACGAGGTCCAGTGGTAGCGGCGGCGGTTTTTCGTTGGTGCTGTATGCTTGGAGGAGGAATTAATTGCTCTTGTCTGAGGATTGAATTAATTAAATTTTTTTGCCTTCTTCTTTCTTCTTCCTTCAGTGGGTCAGACCGTCAGAGAGAAGCTCTTTTGGTCTTGGGAGTTGATTTTCTACATTTTTGTACAGTCGTACTATAATTAATTAGTACTATAGTATTGCTTCGTTCTTGAAATGCAAGTGCAGTGCCAATTACCAATTTTCGGACGTTAATTTCCAGACCAATAATCCATCTCCGGTGGACTAGTGGCTATTCGTTTTCTAAGCATTTTTAGCGTGGATAAGATTATAAAGGTATTGATGTATTGCAAACTGCAATAGCTACGTCGAAGGAAGCTACATGTTCTCAACATATTCCCTGACAGACAAGTCCGGTCCTCGTAATTTTAGCGTGTGTCTGCGTGCTGGTGTAATGCATTTTTAGCCTGGATAAAATTCTCACTAAAGTACAATTTTATGACATATTCTTTCATGTTTTAAAAGTAATGGGACCTTATCTTGAGGAGAACTTTTTTTTAGGTGACAGTAGAAGGTAGGGCCTCTACAGCTTTAGTGTTTTGGCCTGATACGTTTGCTATATTCATATTGTACCGTGGAATAGCAACTACCCCCCCCCCCACCTTTTTCGTTATGGAAACAAAATACTGGTTTTTTTTAACAAATAAGAAGACAGACAAGAAAAATAGAAATGAAGATAAAAAAAAAAATGATGATTCTTTAAAATATTAAATATATTTATGTATATTTCAAAAGCATAAAAATACCGAAAAAAAATATTTTTGAAACAAAGGAAACGGATCGGACCAAATCTTCGTAAACTCTCCGTCGTCCAAGAAACTTCAAAGAAAAAACTACAGTAGTACTGCAGTTCCGCATCTTTTTAAATTTGACAATACAAAACAATAGAAGTAATTGATCCTCGGTGGGAGACGAGGGCTTTGCTACGAGAAAAACCATGCATCAGGGCTGCATGCAAGCTTCAAGCGTCCAAGCTTCATCGGAAACAGATGCGACATTACACCGCCGAGCCGATCTCGTGGTTTGGACTTTGGCGGCGAATTATCTAATTGAGATCAGGATGCCTACGCCGTCTATAGGAGACCCTCTGGTTCTCTCAAAAAAACAAGAAAGAGAATCGCTGCTTTCGCCAAGTGGCCGCCATCAACAGGCTCCTTTCAGAAGGTTCTGAACAGGGTCGACGGCATAACAACTAAAGCTCCAAAAACAATTTGTTCGCATAAAAAACTGAAGTCACTACGGATTAATTAAACAGTATTTGATACAAAAGATGTGATCTTTAGGACTTAAAATCCCTCCACATACATTTTATGTCAACGTTCAAGCCCAGAAAACTGGGGTAGAAAGTTATAAAAAATAAAAAATTGTTGTCTAAAAATATAATTTATAGGCATGCAGACACGGACTGCCTAACCTTTCCGTTGAAAGAGTTGAATTACAGACCGGTACGAGTAACAAATTTCCGAAGCAGGTAGCGGCAGATATCACAATCAAGGTTCGAAATCAATCAAATGACAAAAAAAAAAAAAAAAATTGTCAGCATTCAAATTATGTGTTCTGCGGCCGAGAGAAAAAGGAACTATCTTACACATGGTATGGTATGGCATGGCACGGCCACACTAATGCCTTGCACAACCCAACTGCACCTGTTCAACAAGTGACACTGTGACAGTGTACCGCGCTTTATTGAGTAAACCCACCAACTCCAAAATAAAACAAAATACCACCACATATTTACTTTTGAGAAGTTTGCTTTAATGACTTTATAAGTACTTATTTTAAAATCTTATTAAAATTACTGATCACATATTAACTTCACATGGGCTATATTTGTTTCATCATGTATTATAATAAAATATATATATTATAAAAATTAAGCATAGTTTTGAGTTCTTTAAAGAGAAAACGAGCCAAATAAAAATGTAAATAATCAATTTTACATACATGATGAGATGGTTCTCAATGTTGATCTTCAACCGCTGCCGCTCCCATAAACAGAATCACTACAAAAGCCAAACAAGGCATGAAAACAAATCCATAGTGCGCATGCAAAAGTTTCTGCCTTGGATTCTGGAGGGGCCAATTATATGTCATCATGCTCATATTGAATATTTTTTTTTGAAAGTTTTTAAAGTTTTGAATAATCCAAGCACAAAAGTTTTGGCATTCTCTGGGTGCTGATATAGCTTTCGAATGAATTAATGTAAACTGTTTAGTTTGTCCCAGAAAGTAAGCTAGCTCGATAATACTGTTTCCCACTATATTTACAAAAGAAATCCTCACGCCTCACTATATGATTACACCAATATCAACACTTTTTTATCAAACTGGGGTAATTCTCCTCTCAACCCAAAATAAAAAACACCCAGAAATTGGGGGTAATTCACTAGTCCACTGCCTTCAAGTGCTGAAGATGTTGAGCCATAAACTACAGGTTGATCATGAAGGGTTGGTACATCATTATGCAACAATTATAATATGCAGGGTACATCAACCAACTCCGGGGCATCACAAGAGATTTAAAAACAGTGATGACCCGGGTATAAAAAAACAAGCACGAAATCAGCTCACCGGATATGCTTAAATAGATTAATCCAGCTATGTGAACTGCATATCGTATATTCATACGGTCTGTTGGGATAACATATAACAAAAGCGAGAAATCAAAACTCTATGCAGGCTTCACTTCAGAATCGATCAAATCTTTGGTAATGCATTGTAAAATGGCAGACAACCAGACTTGAGAATGGTATCCTCGTGGGACCCTCATCCATAATTAATGACACCAGGAGGAATAGTAATCTCGTCAAAAGCCGCGTCCTTAACGTAAAAGATGTTTCGTAACTAAACGACCTCAAGCTGGCTCCAATTGTGACAATTAACAAATACATTTGAGTTTTATCCGTCAAATCAATATCCTAAGCTTTCAAACGCATATGATAAGAAACCGTACAGGTTCAAACTATTCAACAACATCTCATCCGCTCATCATACAACTAACTGGACACTGCATATATCATGCCTAGGCTTCTTTCACGGAAATGATGACCAAGAAGAGCAAATAACATCCTCATAAAGCTCAAATTTTAGCCCGGTGTAGGGATGCCTCGCTTCAGCGATGGAGTAGAAGAATGATCAGGTCAAGTGAATATGGCCTCATGAAAGTGGCATCGCGTACATATATCATGCAGTAAAAGTAACCTGATCATGATCATGACACCAAATACTCAGAGCACAGAAGCCGAGTAGTTATGACAGAAATACAATTGAGGTACGTAGGCCTTATTTTCCTCACTTTACTAAGTGATTGGATCAAATCAGATCCGATCATTTATTATAATTGCTATTGTTATAATTATTATAATTATTATTATAGTAATAAATATAATTATAATCATAATAATTATTATAAATATCATTATCTTTGTTGTTGTTGTTGTTATTATATTTATTTATATTTATATTAATATTATTATTCATAATAATTATATCTAATTATAATATTTTATAACAATTATACGTATAATAATAATATTATATATTAAATAATAATCAAATCAACACCGATCCGACCTAACTCGAAAGTTCAGGCAATAAAAACAGAGCTTTAGGCTCCATTTGGTTTAAAGAAAAATGCGAGAAAAGGAAAGAAAATTAGAAAGAAAATAAATTCTGTCCATTTGGTTGCTAGGAAAATATCAAAGAAAGAAAATAAAGAGAAAAATGACGTAGAAAGTTATACAGTTGCACTTTCCTAAGCTGAAGTCGTGGAAAATTGAAAAGTGACAAGGAAAGTAATACACGCGGCACAATAACTCTACGTTTCTATATATATAAATATTTTTTTATTTTCTTTTTCATCCCATATATATATATATATATATATGTATGTATGTATATATGTATATCTTTTGTCAAATTTGACGTTGTCGTTTATTTTACTTACTTTACAATGATTCTATCACAATTTATATATATATATATATATATATATATATATATATATATATATATATATTATATCAAATTTAACTTTGTCGATGAGATAACTTACTTTATAATAATTCTGTCGCAGTCTATATATATAGACAATACATACATATATCTTTTGTCAAATTTAACTTTGTCGCTATATATATATATTATATCAAATTTAACTTTGTCGATGAGATAACTTACTTTATAATAATTCTGTCGCAGTCTATATATAGACAATACATACATATATCTTTTGTCAAATTTAACTTTGTCGCTATATATATATACTATATCAAATTTAACTTTGTCGATGAGATAACTTACTTTATAATAATTCTGTCGAAGTCTATATATATATATATATATATATATATATATATAGACAATACATACATATATCTTTTGTCAAATTTAACTTTGTCGCTATATATATATATTATATCAAATTTAACTTTGTCGATGAGATAACTTACTTTATAATAATTCTGTCGAAGTCTATATATATATATATATAGACAATACATACATATATCTTTTGTCAAATTTAACTTTGTCGCTATATATATATATTATATATCAAATTTAACTTTGTCGATGAGATAACTTACTTTATAATAATTCTGTCGCAGTCTATATATATATATATATATATATATATATATATATATATATATATATATATATATATATATATATAGACAATGCATACATATATCTTTTGTCAAATTTAACTTTGTCGCTGATTTCACTTACTTTACAATGATTTTGTCGCAATCTAGCATATTTTTGTATCCAAATTTGCTGTATATTTTTTTTCTTCCGTTTTCTATATTTATTTATATATTTATCTAATAAAATCCATCAAATTTCAAATAAAACACATTCAATTCAAACTACAAATCATTTAATATTAAAATTATATATTTAAATTGTTTAAATTTAATTATATTTTTACTTTTTACTTTAAAAATATATTATATGTTATATAAATAAAAAATAAAAATAAAATTTTATATTAGGTAAATAGAGATGAATTGATACGGATATAAAAACAGATATATATTTAATAGAGTTGTTTATGTTATTCGATATCTGCTTATTTGATCCGATATGCGAAGCGATCCAATCCGAAAAAGTAAATAACCGATCTATTTTTTTTAAATCAAATATACGATCCAATCAACAAAAAGTCAAACGAAATAAATATCTGATCCGACAAATACAAACAATATCCGATTCAAAAATGACATTTATACATTTTTTATAATATTTTATTTTGTATATAATTATATATAAATAAAGTTAAATGTCTCTGTATGTGTATAATTTTTACTTACTTTATTTATTATTTGAGGCAAAATTTAATTTAGTTGAAATTATATTTTTAATATAATCCTTTTTAGATATTTATATAAAAAAAATTCTCTGTGCCGATCTTGACATATTAATATTTAGAAGCTTTATTGGTTTGTATGAGTTTTGGTTTTTAAATTCTTACTTTGGTAAGTAAAGTAGGATGATTTATTTTATTCTATTTTTGCATACTCTATCTCTTATTAATAGGAAATTTTGAATGTTATTAATATTTTACAATTATTTTTAAAAAAAATTATACTTAGTTATATATGTAATATTTTAGAATTTTTCTGAAAAAATTTGGAATTAGTATTGAGTTTATATAATTTTTATAATATTATTATAGACTTTAAGTAAACTTTTATATATTCATATAATATTTTAATTTTTATTAAATATATTAAAAATTAAAATATTAATATTCAAGTTTTCTTAGAATTTTCTTTCTATATACCAAACACTAAAAATATTTTCTAAGATTTCAATTTTCCACAAAATTTTCTCCAACAACCAAACAAATGAAAGAAAATTATTTTCTTTCATTTTCTTTCCTTCAATTTTCTTTCCTCTATATTTTCCTTTCCATTTAACTTTCTACAAACCAAACATAGCCTTAATCAAAGTGAATAGAGAAATTACCCAGAAGTTATAAAGGGTCACAACTGATTATAGTTGGGGAAAGGAAGCATGCATTTAAGATAGTTTCAGACTTCACAAGATAGAGTTTAGCCATCAGGATTCCCAAAGGTAGGAGTGAATATCTGGCCAACTGCTTCAAGCGCGGAAACGCTCCAACTCTCAGAATGCTTCACAATCTGTTAAATTAAAGAACATTTCCTGAATTCATGTTTGCTTCACTGCATAAGACACATTATGGAAAATATATTTGTCTTGTATGAAAAAGATTCTAGCCTTAAATTTGTCATCTAAATCGTATATGGTACTTCCATCAATGGCAATGAGTGGCCCCCACGGCAGCTTCAGATAAGTCCTTCAAACAGGAAAAAATAGAATTAAACATTTGAGAAGTGTGGACAATATCTTCCAACAGACCATATACCTAACAATTGCAAAGTCATGGGGAAGTAGTGTAAACTCAGATTATTGAAGCACTATCAGATGGTCCCACTTTTGTAAGAAAGATAAAGGAAAAAGAATATTCAAGATAGACCTAGGCCAAACACGCATTGGTTCTAGGTAAATTAAAATGACCATTGACACTGTCTTCCATAACTAAAAGTGCTGAAATACCAATGAGATGGCATTCCTTTAACAGCAACTATACAAGTGAACATGTCTCAACAAATAGAAATGAGTCAAGATAAATGACCTTGAACTTTATGAAAAACCTCAATGATAGAAAGTTTACGTGTATGTAACTCTTATCAAGTCAAATCAATGTACCGGTACAAATTCCACACCTTAATCTCCAATCTGCTAAGACAAAATTTGTCTCAGATTTGACACCCTGCAAGCATAAGTTAAGACATCATCCATAATAGAGAAGCCTGTATTAAGCAGACATTTCAGAATTGCTACAAAATATGCAACCAAACGCTAAAAGATTGTATACTAGGATAAAGCACAGCAGATTTCTCAGAAGGCGTGTATGCCTTCAGCTTTGTGATAAGTCATAACATCAAAGGTGTTCATAAATCTACAAAGGCACACTACATCTCATTATATACGTAAATAAAACACTCCCTCTGTATAAAAAATGTCCTTTCATCAATTTGTACACTCATTAAAAAAGTAATAAAAGTAGTTTTAAAATTACACATACACTATTTATTAAACAATAACAAAGTATTTAATGTATATATATTTAAAAAAAAGTGAGGGTAAAAATGAAAAATAGGCTTTGACTTTTCTAAAGTGACTTTCTTTTCGATAAAAAAATTTAATCATAACATGAATTTCCTTTTTATACGAAAGGAGTATAAGATAAATTTCAATTAGATACCATGTGTTTTAAACAATATAATTTAGGTACCATGTAATTTTTCCACTTTTGTATCATCTTATTATTCTGTTCAACTTTATATGACTAATGGATAATTTTTTTTGATATTATATATTTTTTAATCATGAATTCAAAAAACTGAATGTTTGAAAAAAAATCATAAAATAGAATTCTCGTGATTGTTTTTGAAATTTAAAGATTTTAATATTGTTTTTGTAAAAAAATCCATTTTTTTTTCTAATTCAACTTATATATATTATAATTTTAGTTCTATAAAACAAAAAACAAAAATAAAATGACATTAAAGTGAAAAAAAAAATTAAAACACATCATAGTTGAAAGAGATTATTTAAAACACATGGTAATTAAGTGGAATTAAGCTAAATGTCATTGTACATTAGCATAATTTATCCTAAAATATATTTCTAGCAACCAACATTTTGGGAGATGATTTGATCCTTCCTTGTCTATATGAACAAGCAGAACATATATATAACGCGATGAAGCCATCGGTAATGCACTATGATGTATAGCAATCCACCTAAGAACTAAGTTGGACTCAAAGTCTGAATGTCAAAACGTTCCATGATATGAGTACCTTTTTTATGTTTTTTAGTAAGATTGAAGGTCGGTCAAAGAAGGGGACTAGTATTTGCAAGTTCCTTGAGTATAAATCAGTGCCTGAAATGAAGAAAGAAAAAATCAAAATGGTGAGCATATCTATTGTACTAGAATATTATATCACAACGGAGAATCTTTTTTAATTCTGAAGCTATTAAGTGATTCACTTCCATATATAGCATAATTAGCATTGATATAAGGAAAAGATTCCAATGGTCACAGAAATATTATGTAATTCAATTATCAATTTCAACCACTGGATGATCAAAATTGTGAACATGCCCATTTTGAAGCTTTCGCCAAGAAACAAAATCCAAGGGCAAGTAGCTTGACGTGGAAATATTCAAATGCAAGTCTTCAACATGTGATGTTCAGTATAGAGTAGCTGTCATGCTTAAAATAGGTTCACAAATCGCCATTAACTACGAAAGTGTGAATTACAAATAACAAACAGAGCGCAGAGATTTCAGATACTGAAACCACAGAAAGAATAGAAGATAAGTTTATTATAGCGCATCGTATACAACAATGTAGTAGAGTTCCCTTGCCAGTTGTTACCCAGCTTCTAACTGATCGGAGCTAATATAGCAGCTGTGACTAAAAAACAGCAACTAAATAGCGAACTTAACTAGATATATATGTAGGAAATAATTAGTGATAATCGCAGCAATTAACAAAAAATAATTAAACCAAACCGAGATTAACGAGTTGTGCCGTGATAGAATCACTGCCCTGAAGTGATTTTCGACCGGATAAAAGCGCAGATCCCTTCAACGTCGAATCACCCCCAAGGTTTACACAACGTTCTTCGATTCCGTGCACTCGGAATAAAAGAATGGAATTTGCAAATAACACAATGCCAGATCGGGTCTCTCGCAATTAGGGTTAGGGTTTTCAAGAGTGGCTGACGGTTGCTCTTCGAAAACAATAATAATATTTCGGTGTTTTATAAACAAATGATATTAACGTTTAAATAGACAAAAAACCGTAGGAGGCATAAGTGGAACGTCTTCCACTAACCAGCCCATAAAAACCGAAATGTTGAATAAGTCAAACCGCAACCGAATAAAAACCGGTAAAAGAAAAATGGGTCGGATCGGATCAAAGACCACACCACGCCCAGCCCAGCCCGGACCGGACGGGCGGGCGGCGGCACACGCGCGTGTGTGTGTGGTATTTATGATCCAGCCCACAACCCACAAAACAACCCAAACTCATAATTCAAACAACCAAAAGGTGAGGGGATATATAAAGTGAACTAAAAACTTATTCACTTCCAATGTGGGACATTGAAAATGCCCACAAGTTGCCATTGCACCCAACAATCCCCCACCAATGGCAAACAGAAGAAAAACCCGATTGATCTGGACAAGGAAGGAGTAACACTTAAGTATCAATATCACGTGGATTGAATTGATACATAGTGAAATGAGGCAACAATCGTATCTGAGGAGTGAACGAGTCTTGAACTACTCAGACTTCGATTGAGACCCTCATAACACATGTTTTTACCTTAAATTTGCAAATTCCGCGATAATAACACAAGCGCTTTTAATGGCCATGCGCACACCTTGGGTATTCATGAGTGCTCTAGAAAGAAAGCCTTAATCTTTCATAGAAGGCGGCCCACCTTCACACTCACCTAGGTGAATCCATCAAGTGCGTCTCACAAGCACCACCAAATCTGGTTATGGATCCATTAAGAGCATAATCACGCTCAACCTTTTAAAATCCAATAATAAGTTCATCAAATCCGTTTTAAAAGGACCACCCGAAATATAGGGCTATGAACTTATAAGAGTAGAAAGTTGAACCTTTCCACAACGCACTACAAGGCGCCATAGGAATGAGAATGTAGTGCAGAGGATTCATGAATATGGTATTTACCATACCTTCCTCAACTCAAAGGCTTAAGCCCCATTCCCCTCGACGATTCAAGAATAACTCTTCTTGTTAGACCCTTTGTTAGAGGATCTGCCAGATTCCTTTCGGATCTAACAAACTCTAAAGAGATTACACCATTCCTCAACAGTTGTCTCACACAACTGTGTCTAACACGAATGTGTCTTCTCTTACCATTATAAACCGTGTTCTTGGCAACACATATTGCTGCCTGTGAATCACAATGCAAGGAAACCGGTACACTAGGTTTCTTCCACAAAGGCACATCGGCCAGCAAGTTCCTTAACCATTCTGCCTCTTGACCAGCTAACTCAAGGGCAATAAACTCTGACTCCATGGTGGAGCGAGCTATGCAAGTCTGTTTAGAAGACTTCCAAGATATAGCTCCTCCTCCCAAAGTAAACACGTAACCACTGGTAGAACTGACTTCATCATTGTCAGAAATCCAATTTGCATCCGTAAATCCCTCTAGAACAGCAGGAAATTTACAGAAATGCAAACCCCAATCCTTAGTACCTTTAAGGTATCTAAGTAAACGGCGTAGAGCAGTCCAGTGATCATTACCTGGGTTGTGAGTATATCTACTCAATCTACTCACAGCATATGCTATGTCAGGTCTGGTACAATTCATTAGGAACATCACACTGCCTATGATTTTAGCATATTCACATTGAGAAACACTAGCACCCAGATTCTTTTTCAAATGTATGCTAGGATCATAGGGTGTTTTCACAGGAACGTCATCTTGGCACCCAAATTTTTCTAGAATCTTATCAACATAGTGAGTTTGATTCAAGCAAAAGCCATTCTCAGTTTTTCTCATTTTAATGCCAAGAATAACATCAGCTTCTCCTAAATCTTTCATTTCGAAATGAGAAGATAAAAACACTTTGGTTTCATCGACCACAGACATATTTGTGCCAAGAATCAACATGTCATCCACATATAAGCATATTATCACGCATTCATGTCCAATCAATTTAGAATATACACAAGAATCAGATGCATTTACTATATAACCATTGCTGACTAAAGTCTGGTCAAACTTTTCATACCATTGTTTAGGAGCTTGTTTAAGACCATACAATGACTTTCTCAATCTACACACTTTAGTCTCCTGACCTTCAACCTCACAGCCCTCAGGCTGCTCCACATAGATCTCCTCATTTAGGTCACCATTCAGAAATGCTGTTTTCACATCCATTTGATGGACTATAAGTCCATGGATAGCAGCCAAAGCGACCAAGGAGCGAATAGTGGCAATCTTAGTCACGGGAGAATAAGTATCAAAAAAGTCAACGTCTTTCTTTTGCTTGTAGCCTACAGCTACTAATCTAGCCTTAAACTTATCAATGGTTCCGTCAGTTCTTAATTTCTTTCTAAAGACCCATTTGCATCTTATTGGTTTACAACCTTTAGGCAAATCAACCAAATCCCAAGTATGATTAGACATAATCGATTCTAACTCATTTTTAATTGCTTCTTTCCAAAAACTAGCATCCACAGAAGTTACTGCTTCCTTATAGGATTTAGGATCCTCTTCAATTAGAAATGTAGACACAAAGTCAACATTAATCATATCAATGTCATCATTTTCAACAAGAAAAGCAGTAATAAAATCAGGTCCAAAGCTAGTTTCTAGTCTTCGTCTTTTACTCCTCCTAGGCTCATGAATATTATCATTTTCATTTCCAAGAGATGGTGAGGAAGACAAAGGCACAGTAGAAGCATCAGAAGAGCTAGCAATTTCACATGCATTCTTTTTCAAAGGAAACACATTCTCAAAAAATTCTGCATTTCTAGATTCACAAATAGAATAATCATTCAAACAAAGAAATCTATATGCAGCACTATTTTGAGCATACCCAATGAATGCACAGTCAAATGTCTTTGTTCCCACGTTGGTTTTTCTAAAGTCTGGTAAACCAACTTTAGCTAGACACCCCCACACTTTTAAAAATTTCAGATTAGGTTCAAAACCTTTCCATAGTTCATAGGGAGTCTTGTCTAGTTTCTTATGGGGAACCCGATTTAAAACATAGCATGCAGATAGGACAGCCTCCCCCCACATTTGGTCAGACATACCAGAACTCAAAAGCATAGCATTCATCATTTCTTTTAGAGTTCTATTCTTTCTTTCTGCAACACCATTTTGTTGGGGAGTATAAGGGGCACTTGTTTCATGTATTATACCATGACTATCACAAAAATCCTTTAAAAAACTAGTTCCATATTCACCACCCCTATCAGACCTAAGTCTCTTAATCTTTCGGTCCAATTGGTTTTCCACTTCTGCTTTATACTTTAAGAACATACCTTCAGTCTCATCTTTAGACCTAAGGAGGAAAACTCTAGTATATCTCGAATAATCATCGATGAATGTCACATAATACCGTTTTCCTCCTCTACTCTCGGTGTTCTTAAAATCAGCTAGATCAGTATGAATTAATTCAAGCAATTCCGTTGTTCTCGCTGTGACTGGTTTAAAGGGCTTTTTAACATACTTGGCTTCCACACAAACGGGACACTTCTCATAATCATTAGTGTCCAACACATTAATTAACTTCATTCGTTTCAGTTTGTTTATGGAAGCCACATTCACATGCCCTAGTCTACCATGCCACACAGATACGGATTCAACAATATAAGCAGAAGAAGAACCAATTTCATTAATAGGAGCAGAAATAACGTTCAGAACAAAAAGTCCATCAGACAGATACCCCTTACCCACAAATTCCCCATTTTTGGTCAACACGACCTTATCAGCCTCAAAAACTAGTTTCAAACCAGCCCTATTAAGCAAGCTACCAGAAACTAAGTTCCTACGGAGGGAGGGGACACACAACACATCATTCAACATTAAAGACTTTCCAGAGGTAAGTTTCAGAAGGACCTTTCCTTTTCCCAGAACTCCAGCAGTTGCAGAGTTTCCCATGAAGACATGCTCTCCATCTGTAGCATCCTGGAACTGGTGGAATAGTTCTCGGTTCGCGCACAGGTGCTTTGAAGCTCCGGTGTCCAGGATCCAATCTGTCTTGTTCTCAACCAGATTAGCTTCCACAACCACAGCAGCTATCACTTCCTCTGTCTCAGCAACATTGGCTTGAGGAGCAGGAGGACCACCACCTTGTTGATTCTGAGTCTGCGGGCCCTTTCTCTTAAAGCATTGATAAGCTTTATGACCTGACTTACCACACACATAACAGGTGAGCTGTTTCTTCTGAATTCGAGTGTCACCCTTCTTGAAGTTAGGTTGACCTTTCGCTTGACCCTTTTTCTGAGTCCATTTGCCTTTTCCCTTAGACTTGTCAGCTCTAGCAGAAGACTCTACTATATTAGCACTCATTGAACCTGAGGCATAACGAACTCGGTTGTCCTTCAAGCGGTTCGCCTCTTCTGTCCTCATATGACTGATTAACTCTGGCAAGGTCAAATCCCTCTTCTTATGCTTCAGATGGTTTCTGAAATCGCTCCATGATGGAGGGAACTTTTCTACCAGCATGTTGGCCTGAAAAGTTTCACAGATCTTCATTCCTTCACCCAATACTTCAGCAACCAGCAGCTCATAGTCATGTACTTGATTCATAATCTGCTTGTCATCAATCATTTGAAATCGCAGAAGATTTCCCACAGCATATTTCTTTCTACCTGCTTCATCTGACCCATACTTGTTCTTCAGAGTGTCCCAGATATCCTTGGAATATTCGACACCAAAGAACATGTCAAAGAGCTTGTTGTTCATGTGCTGTAGAATATGACCACGAACGGTTTTGTTGTCCCGTTCGTATTTTTCTATCGCAGCTTCATCACTTTTCTTTTCAACAGGAATGATCAGGGGAGCTGTTGGAGTAGTGAGAGCATCATCTGTATCAATCTGACTCGGTGGATTAGTAAAAAGAACATAATCAACTTCTAATGCTTCAAACAGAATAGTCATCCTCTGAGACCACCGACGGTAGTTGGTACCATCAAGAGGTTCAACTTTCGACATATCGGGGATGACTCTTGGTACGCTTGAAGCCATTTCAATCCACGAAAAATAACACAGCAAGAATATTGAACCAAAGGTACTATAACCGAAGCAGAGATATTCGATTATCCAAAACCGAAACCACAACCAAACAAGACCTTATTTGCAACGAAGGAGTATCAAACTCAAGAGCTCAACTTTATTTCGAATGGAGCACTTTAAATGCAACAATAATTCGAAAATTAAATCCGAATATAACCTCTTTAATTCAGCAGATAATTCGAAACTGATTTAATATTTTCGATGAGAATAACTATAATCCAGAAAATAAACAATCAATATCTCGATCAATATAACCAATATCTGCACCAATTCGAAACAAACCAATCTCTGTACCAACTTTAATCCACCAAATAAATCGAGCAGAATATGGACACACAATAAAAGTCGAAGCACCTTTATAACCCAGCAAATGTCGAAATAAGGAACAATAATGGTGGCCAAGTTAATTCCGAAATAAAGCACTCGATCGAATATTAAATTGACCAAACGGAGCAGCACAAGGTCGAATGATAATTGCCACGAATAAGAAGTTAATGGTGCAGAAAATCACTTCAGAATGTAGGAAATAATTAGTGATAATCGCAGCAATTAACAAAAAATAATTAAACCAAACCGAGATTAACGAGTTGTGCCGTGATAGAATCACTGCCCTGAAGTGATTTTCGACCGGATAAAAGCGCAGATCCCTTCAACGTCGAATCACCCCCAAGGTTTACACAACGTTCTTCGATTCCGTGCACTCGGAATAAAAGAATGGAATTTGCAAATAACACAATGCCAGATCGGGTCTCTCGCAATTAGGGTTAGGGTTTTCAAGAGTGGCTGACGGTTGCTCTTCGAAAACAATAATAATATTTCGGTGTTTTATAAACAAATGATATTAACGTTTAAATAGACAAAAAACCGTAGGAGGCATAAGTGGAACGTCTTCCACTAACCAGCCCATAAAAACCGAAATGTTGAATAAGTCAAACCGCAACCGAATAAAAACCGGTAAAAGAAAAATGGGTCGGATCGGATCAAAGACCACACCACACCCACGCCCAGCCCAGCCCGGACGGGACGGGCGGGCGGCGGCACACGCGCGTGTGTGTGTGGTATTTATGATCCAGCCCACAACCCACAAAACAACCCAAACTCATAATTCAAACAACCAAAAGGTGAGGGGATATATAAAGTGAACTAAAAACTTATTCACTTCCAATGTGGGACATTGAAAATGCCCACAAGTTGCCATTGCACCCAACAATATACATGAACTCCAGCTGATATTCGAGTCGACTCATACAAGACTTACCAGTCGACTCATAGACACATATCTCCACAACAACTCATACAAATTATCACTTGGAGATTGAAAAAAGTGTATAGAAAAGTTAATATTACCCCGAAATTTAATGGTTGGATCCTCAAAGAGACAATCGTCAGCATAAATTCCACGAGTGAACAACCCTGCAATTTCCAACAAATTCCAGGATAGAACCATTAGCTAACCTCCCACCCCGACACTGGCGCATCATACATCATAACTAGGCTGTTCACACTTTAAATATATGATATTTTGGATATATGAAATTTCAAATATTTGAAAATGATATTTGATATTTGATTTGAAACTTCGGATATCCGAAAGACCGGATTAGATACCAAATATAACTGATATTATCCGAATAAAATTTCAAATATAAAAAAACTATCTAATCACAAATATATTTTATATTATCCGATTTGCTGAGTAAATATCCGACTTATTCAACAAATATCCAATGTCAAAACCAAAATAAGGAAGAAGTGGGTGGAATCTATCGGCATGTGGAGTGTTTTTTTCTAATAAATATCTAAAAAAAATTATATTAAAAATATAATTTCAACTAAATTAAATTTTATCTCAAATAATAAATAAAGTAAAAATTACACACACACATCTAAATTTATTTATATATAATTATATATAAAATAAAAAATTATAAAAAATATATTTTTCTTTGGATCGGATATTATTTGTATTTATCAAATAAGATATTATTTGTATTTTCGAATCAGATCGCTTTTGATATCAAATAAAATAGTCAGATATCGTATAACATGAATGACCCTAATCATAACATCCTGAAACTACTTAAAACTTGATTCAGGATTCGAGTGGCACAACCTGTAACGAAATAAGCATTCTCATAATCTGACTTGAGAATGCTGATAACATCGTCAATCCCAGAAATTGGAAACTCGTCCTTCTGCTCCATATTGATGGCATTCGGCCTGAAGATTTTTGGCAGAAAGAAAAGTAAGAATCGGAAATTACCAGTATTCAAGTCGATGTGATTCTGCCCTAATCGTCCACTCACAAGAAAATCGCAATTGTACCTGTTACTGCTGGAAGTGAAGAGTCTGAGAAATTCTGTAGCTCCATTAATAACAAGCTTCAAAAATTGCGGTGTCGGTTTCTTTGAATTATCTGACGAATTCGAACAGCAGCGAGGGACTTGCAGACTCTGCCAAAACATAAATTAAAAAATGGCGTTTAAAAATAGAGAGGCGAGGAAAATAAATTTTAAGAAAAATATAAATATTTGGGTAAGGAAAAAAATTAAAGCGACCCTGGAATTGGATGTCGAAATAATTCCAACTCCAGCTCCAGGGTGACAGCGAATTCCCGCCATTAATCCCAGTCTTCTCTGATTCTAAGTTCTAATCTAGTGTAGGGAACGAGTTACATAGATTAATCTGAGGTTGTTACCCCCGCCCGAGTCCCTGCAAGTCTGCAACAACCAAAAAACTTTTTTTTTTCTTTTTTTTTTTTAAGACCATCACTGCAAAATATTAACGGCCACAGAAGTAGAATAGTATTTTGGCTCGGCCGTCCGGTCATAGTCCTGTACTTCTATCTCCATTGCTATCCGAGGGTACATACAGATTACATGTGTTTAAAAAATTTCCGATCTAAAAATTTAATTTAATATTTAAAATATTGGATCTAATTTGTATTAAAAGAATATTTGAATTTTAAAACATTCAGTTTTTAACTAAGTTATTCGGTGCAGAAAAAAATTTTGATAATTTTTTGAATTATTTTAATAATATAATATAATTTTATATTTTAATAATATTATGTTTTTAAATTTTATTTATTTTTTATAATTTAAAATTTTATAATAATATTTTATTATTATTTTTAGATAAAATAATTTACTTATATAAATATTAATTAATATATGGTCTTTATTTAGAAAAAATCTTGTAATTATTTAAATAATATTTTCATATGTATATTAAATATATTCTATATCCAAAACATACTTATCCGTTTCGTAATTTTAGATATTCAAGAATTTAGATATCAAGTCTAAGGGAGACGAAATGGATATTCGATCCAATAGGTACAGATATTCGGTTATAAACACCCTTATTTAAAATAAATAAAAATTATCTTATTTAAAAAATAAATAGATATTATACTTATCGATTGATGTGGAAACTATTTTAAGTATGTTTGTAGGATCGACAACCATTAATCGTTGATTGGCTGCTTTATATTATTTAAAAATAGTATAAATTGTTTAAAAAATAATTAAAATATAACTATTGAAGTTTAAAATATTAGACCAAACATATCCTTTAAATGTTGAGTTTCAAGTAATTTGATATTTTTCCTTTTTTTTTTCGGTCTCGTACTTGGAATGAAAAAGTTTTAGAAAGTAGATAAACTTAAATAATTTAAATTATAAAGAATTAATATGAATAAATAAATGTCAATGTTTGAAATAACCAATTAAACTTATTATCATTTAAATGTAGAGTTTTAAGTGTTTCGATATTAATCTCCATTTTTTTGGGGTTTCGTACTTTGTATGATAATGTAAGAAGGCTTTGCTACCCAAGGAATGTTGTCTCAATTAAGTAGTGAAGTTTCAATTATTTCTACTAAAACTTGAGGGAAAGAAACTCTTGATATTTACTCAATGAACTTCGTATATAAATGTCATATAATTCAATCTAGTTATATCATTTTTATTTTATTTTATTGGATAGACATGAATATTATTAATTAAAATATTCTATCACACAATCATTATCACATCTCATTTTTTTCACTTATAATAAAGGATTGCTAATCTTATGACCGGACAAAATTGGAGGAAATCACAACTTAATTTACAAGCTATAGCCTAATTATATTGTGTATAGTTTCAAAAATTAGATCAATCATTGAATTAGTATTATAGCTGATTTATTGGTTTAGTAATCAAATCGGTGATATATATTAGGTTAAAAAAATATAATATATAAAAAATTAAACCATATATGAATATAACCATCTTCGAAATTTTTTTATTGGTCTGATCGATTTAATTTTTTTAATAACTTCACCTATGTTTATTGATCCTATCAATTATTGATTGATTTTTATTGTTTTTAAATTCATCATGATCAATACATGATATTTAATTGATTCACTGATTGTTCTAGTCTAATTTTTAAAACTATAATATCATTTCCTACGGGAGTCGCATGTTGTTAGGGACAAAGCTAAGACTTCATTTCTACAGGGTCATCATATAATGGAATATATAAGTATGACATAGGATAATATGAGTAATATTTAATAATCCCTCAATTTTGAATAAATATCACGATGTAAGATAACAAATTTTGATTTTTTAAAATGTATATAGATAAAAGTTATAAAAAATATATTATAAAAGTATTTCTCAATATAATATAATGTATTACAATTTAAGAGGAATTAATGATGAAATTTTGTCATTGAAATACGTGGTGACATCTATTAAAAACTAGAATATATATATATATATATATATATATGTATGTATGTATGTATGTATATAATGAGTGTCAGGGATAAAAAAAAAAGGCACCGATAAATTATTATGTCAAATGTTAAAATATCTCATTAAAATTATTAAATACTTATTATGCCTATAAAATACTAGATTAAATGTTAAGGTATCTGAAATGTATAATAATAAATAATGAGCATGAAATTATAGTTTTACTACAAAATAACTACCACTCAACTCAACCTTATTTTTTACTCTATAAACGAGACTAATATTACATATACTTTTTGTTGGAAATCATGTGATCAAGTGACCCATGTGTTCTTAGCTGGCTCCATCCATGCATGTTGTTGCTGCGATATCATTGGTTTTTCATTGCCGACAAGGCTCCAATGGTGGTGGTCTGTTAGGGACGTGATCAGACGCTGAAGAGGAAATAGGAGTATAGTGGTGGAGTTGTGGTTGGGGTTTGTGTTTTGATACATTTCAATGATTTCACAAAGTAAGTACGTGAAGGAGAGAAAACAAAACCCTCATAAATCAACACTGTTATTTATACAAATTAGGTTTTTGACAAGTAGGGTGTTACACCCAACAACAATCTATTGAGAATAATGACCTTCGTCGGTCTTTCTTGGATTGTGTTCGTTGGACTTTCTAAGTGAGTCTGTAATATCTCTATTTTTTACTGCTAAAAAATTTTATTTTAAAAACCTTACAAAAGCGGAAGACTAATAAAAACTTAGGAAAAATAGGGTATTACTTTTGTGCCTAACATAAGATAGGCGACAACCACCCGTCTCATGTTAGATACAAGCCTGAGAACCAAACCAACTAAAACCAATATAGAATGCACTAAAATATATTACATAAATACTGAAAAAAGAATATTATATACGTACAGGACCTCGACGATCTTCAATGTTGAAATACACGACAAAATTAAGTTGAAGTACATGGTCTCAAATTACAGAAACAAAAGTAGGGTGTGGCCCTAAACTCTGGTCCGTCAAAGATCGATAAAAAGTCTCCGAATGTCCATGCTCTTGAAACCAATGCCCCATACAAGATTGGCTCACTACTGACCATCTTCGAAAACCTACACATAATCCTCTACTTATGGGAATGAGTAGGTGACCAAACAAACAGATACATCAATACATTTTGTACTGAGTAAGCCAAGTTACCTCCTCAATGGAGTCACTAGCACACAATATTCTAGCATAATATAAAAGTCATACTAACATATTTCATACACATTTCATATAAACGGCATACATGCTCTATCATGATCACATCAGGCATAGGAAGCACATACCATATATGGCTCATCATACTTAACAACATAACAATACATTGTATATGATAATATACAAGCTATAAGGTAGAATTTCTAGCTAATAGTAAAGCTTTGTTCATCTAGACACACAATTTCACCAAAGGCCATTTACACGTACATAATTTATTAGGTCATTTATACATATATAGGCCATTATATCCTTTACCATTCTTTTCCTTACTTTTACCTTTCTTTTTAGTCACTTGCTAATTCCAACTTCTTATCTAATTATTCATTCAAGTTATTATACAAATATATGTTCTTGTTATTATCAAGTGATGGATTGTGCACCACCTCATAATCTCAAATACCATAGAAGCCTATCCAAGCCAAAGGACATAAAGTATAGGCCAAAGCTAAGTAACTAGCAATGGACATAAATTCAGACCGAAGCTAAGTAACTACTAATGGAAATAAGTCTAAGACAAAGCTAAAACCACCTAGGTCACCAGACTCTTTAGTATTGATATCCCTTAGTCATTAGTATCTAGAGTAGGTAAGACACTAGAAGATGAAGAAGAACAAGAAAGAGAAGAAGAAGAAGAAGAAGAAGAAGAAGAAGAAGAAGAAGAAGAAGAAGAAGAAGAAGAAGAAGAAGAAGAAGAAGAAGAAGAAGAAGAAGAAGAAGAAGAAGAAGAAGAAGAAGAAGAAGAAGAAGAAGAAGAAGAATGAGGAGGAGAAGAAGGAGGAGGAAGGAGAAGAAGGAGGAGGAAGAAGAAGAAGAAGAAGGAGAAGGAGAAAAGGAGAAGAAGAAGGAGGAGGAGGAGAAGAAAGTGAAAAAGAAGAAGAAGAAGAAGAAGAGGAGGAGGAGGAGGAGGAGGATGACGACGACGAAGAAGAAGAAGACAGAGAAGGAGCAGGAGAAGGAGAAGAATAGGAGGAGGAGGAGGAGGATGGCGATGAAGAAGAAGAAGACAGAGAAGGAGCGGGAGAAGAAGAAGGAGGAAGGGAAGGAGAAGGAGAAGAAGAAGAAGAAGAAGAAGAAGAAGAAGAAGAAGAAGAAGAAGAAGAAGAAGAAGATGATGATGATGATGATGATGATGATGATGATGATGAGGAGGAGGAGGAGGAGGAGGAGGAGGAGGAGGAGGGAGGAGAAGTAGAATAAGAAGAGGAAGAGGAAGAAGAAGAAGAAGGCAGACTAACCCTTGGTAGCTAATCAAAGATCGGGTAACCCAGACATATACACAAATCAATCATCTTTTGCATTAAGTGAGTGGTATATTATTCTCAAAGTTATGTGATCACACGAAGGTTGTATAATATGCAATCAAAGCATTCACATACTGATTCCATCTTACTCATTACCATTCCCCAACCATGAGTGGGATTTCAATTAATGCTTACTGAATGTTAACAAAATCCCTTTGATTAATCCATTTCAGGCCAAAGTCCAGATTTTATTACCCATTTAAAGCCATCTAATGCTTATTCGGGTTTACCCATTAAGGCATTTATAACCTATTGAATATGTCATAAGTTATGATCCATTTAATCCATCCACTACATTGTCCATTTATGTCAACAAAGATATTTCATTTGTTAACCAATCATATAGCATCATTAGGCAAATTGGTTTGGCTAAATTAGTCAACTTTTCTAGGACTAGTTGAGTAATTATGGCAAACCAATCAATGGATTTATGTAACACCCCGAGTCGATACGACCACGCGGGGGCTACCTTGGAGCTCTTTCGAATTGATTGGTTGGCCCCACAGATCAACACGAGTCCTTTCAGCGCGCTTTGTCCTCACTCACGCACTTCTCGATAAATTTTTAGAAATTTCTGAAACTTCCCAGGAGGTCACCCATCCTAAAATTTCTCCACGGCCAGCACGCTTAACTGTGGAGTTCTTAGGATGGAATCACCAAAGAGATGGTATACCATGTTGATATAAGTAGCTAATTCAATCCTTATAACACTCCGCACAATTTGGGGTATTACATTCACCCCCACTCAAAGAATGCAACGTCATCGTTGCGCCTCAACCATTAACTGTCTCAATACAGTTTATGCCAAGAATCGCCCCAAGGTGACTGACTGGCTCATCCAAGTACAGTTCACGGTCGCGGTTTCGCTCTGATATCATTTTGTAACACCCCGAGTCGATACGACCACACAGGGGCTACCTTAGAGCTCTTTCAAATTGATTGGCTGGCCCCACAGATCAACACGAGTCCTTTCAGCGCGCTTTGTCCTCACTCACGCACTTCCCGATAAATTTTCAGAAATTTCCGAAACTTCCCAGGAGGTCACCCATCCTAAAATTTCTCCACGGCCAACACGCTTAACTGTGGAGTTCTTAGGATGGAATCACCAAAAGGATGGTATACCATGTTGATATAAGTAACTAATTCAATCCTTATAACACTCCGCACAATTTGGGGTATTACATTAAAGCCGATCAATTCTAGAGGCATTAAATACAGCATAAGGTATCATGCAATTTCAATCCATACTCAGCCCTTCACACACTTACACACGTATAATATCCAAGCGTCATATTAACACACGTTGTATTGAGGCTACAAATCCATATATTCATGCAATTACCATATAGAACATAGCATATGCTTGACATAATTAAATAATCGATAATCATCATCACCACCTTTCACTCCAAGCAGACATACATTGAGAATCCGTCATAACTAAAGGTAAGTAATGACTTACCTAAGTCCGAAGCTAGCTAAGCAAATTGAGAAAGAGAGAGCTATCAAAAGCTCGACAATCCACGAGAATGTTTTCCTAGATCACCGATGGAAATCAGAACTAGGTTAGAAACTATCTTATCGATCAAAAATTCAATTATAATAAAATCAACACAAACGAACACAAACAACCTTTCTTGAAAAACGTGCCCAAAACCTATGACTTGCGAGCGTAGCTCGATTAAGATTTAAAATTTAATATTAACCAAATCGGATTAACACTTATCACTTGGGACATTTCAAATTGATTTTGAAAGTCGGGGAAAGAATAACAGATTATAAGCTATTTTATCAAAGATGACTTATTCATTAGGTTTTACAATCCAAAGGACAACCAACCTTTTGCATAGAACCAAATCTAACCTGATAAGATAAAAATATAATTCAAATGATTTAAAGTCAAATCCGACAATCGATTAGGTAAAAGAAGTATAGCATAATTAATTTTATAAATTCATATACGAAAATTAGGGTTTCAAAGCCCAAGACACAAATTCAAATAATTCAAACCAATTAATTACAATCGAAGGTATTAGAATGCATATAGGATCATTTCAACTATTTCTATAAATTCAAATTTAGAAAAACGACCATACAAAAGGCCAATTCCAAAATTTTACTTGAAATCTAAGGTTTTAGGCCCGAAAATACAATTCGGTAAAATTCTATAAATTTAATTAAATTGAATATTTTGAAATGCAATTAGACATATTTTATAACATAACATATAATCAATTGATCAAAACCAATAAAGGAAATACCCAATTTAGCACAATTAAAGTTTTTAAGCCCGGAACGCAAATCCGATCAATTTCATACAATTTTTCCAAATCAACACTTCGGATATAAAATTAAATACATTTCAAACGATATTACAAAATCGATGGAGTAAAACGACTTAATTATGCAACCCGATTTCATCACACATAGATTTTGACATAGAAGGTCAATTCCGATTAATTCGGCATAAATTTCTCAAATTGAAAGTTCCAACATGAAATTAGATACATTCCACAGCATATTGTAAAATCAATTTACCCAAAGTAGTTAAATCGGACGAATCCGAAAAATTCGGACATAACCCGGCCAAAAATTCAATATTCACAAATCAACCAAATACACTACAATTAACTTGCGGCGGCTGTTGTGCGGCGGTTGTGGCCGGCAATGGCTGGAGGTCGGGTAGCGTGGAGAAGCAAGGAGAAGATGGAGATGAGGGCTGCGTTTTTGGGTGCAGAACAGGGACAGGTCGGGAAAGTGAAGGAGAAGAGAAGGGAGAAAAGGAGAAAGAAAAGGAAAAGAAGAGATGGGCGGGAGAACCGGTTTGGGTTTTTTTTTAGACACACATAAAAACATACTAAACATTTAAAATTATTGTTGGAAAATTTTGTCTAAAATTTATTTAATGAAAAATCATTTCGTAAGGTTCCGAAGGCTTAAAAACGATATAAAAGCTATATATAGAATTTTAGAAGTATTTTCGGAAGAATTTACCAATGAGCCTAAAAATTTATATTATTTACGGAAATATATTATAAGACCTTGAAATAATATTTAAAAGTATATTAGTAAATATTTATATTAAATTCTAATAAACCGAGACTAATTTAAATAATTTCCGAAATTGATCTTCTGCAACCAAAAAAGGTAAAACGGAAGGAAATTAATTTTGGAAGGAAATCCATAAATAAGCTTCGAAAATCTTTTTAATTTAAAACTTTCCGAAGATCTTAATGACTTCGGAAACAAATAAATTTAATGTCGGAAATATGTTCCACTGATAAAATTATTAAAATAAATTTCACTATTTTAAATGGAAATTTTATAATTTAAATAATATATATATCGTTAACGAAATATAACTCCAAAACAAAGTCGTAATCACACGACGAAGTTATAATCGAAAACGAGTCTAAAATATTAAAATCAAAATACGAGAAAGAACGAAAATATATATTTTTAACCGAAAATCAAAATCATGTGAATATAATAAAATCATAGTCGTGAACGAATTTATTTAGAATCATCCGCAACGACAACGATTAATTAAATTCAATTATGAAGTCGAAATTATCGATAAATCCATAAAACAAACCGAAATTAAAATAATTAAATGTTTATATCAAATTATGCCAATAAAATAATTAAGCTTAATAAAATTGAATTTTAAAATACGAGGTATTACACGTGCCCTCAACCTATCACCAAGTCATACGATATCTAACTCAGTGGAAATTAAAGAAGTAATTAATGCCCAGAGGTTTAACCACACATATTATGAGAACATGATTAAGGAAAACCACAATCTAATTTGTTGCCATGGAACACAGAGGAGCCACTAGTTGAGCAACTCAGACCCGAAGCATTAGAGCATAAGGTTATGATTGGTTCAAACCTTGACCCTAGAATTCAAGAAGCTTTGATTAAATTTTAAAAGGAACATCATGACTAATTTGTTTAGTCCCACCTGAAAATCTATACTCATAAGCTTCAAGTCAACCCCAAACACTTGTTGGTCAAGTTAACCTATAATGTAATTAAGTTATCAACGAAGAAATATGTAAGCTTTTTAACGTTAAATTTATACGTGAAGTCCACTGCTCGAACTAGATCTCTAACGTAGTTATGGTAAAAAAAAAAAAAGAAAGTGGACAGTGTACGTTGACTTCATGGACCTCAAAAAATATTACCTAAAGGATTCCTTCCCACTTCCCATATCAATAAAATGGCACACACTATAACCGTACATGGGATTCTCAGCTTCATAGATGTGTTATCCTTCTACAATTATATTCTTATTCACCTTATCAATCAAGAAAAAACACCATTCATCACTGAGCAAGGTACCTTCTTCTATAAGGTCAAACAATTCGGACTTAAAAACATAAGAGCTTGGTCTAGTACTTATTCCTCTTGAGGAAGATATCATTCATAGGGCTATCAAATGTGAATTCAAATCAACTATTAACGAGGCTAAATGTAACACCCTAAAATTTAAAAACCTAAAATTAAATATTTAACTTTTTATCCGGGATATCTTAATCTCAAGTTATTGATTTAATTACTTTGTAGAACTTTGATTTATAAAAATAGATAGAATTATTGTAACACGCCCAAAATTTACTACTGAAAAATTTCGTTTTAATAAAAAGGTTTAACATAAGTAGAGTAACAAAACTATAAATTCTGGGGATATTACCACCACATTTAGTACCAGACCGGTTCACTCCTACCATTCCAGTACTAAGTGCTAAGGTTGAATAGGGTTAACACCAAACACAAGTCATTAATTAAAAATGAGAATTCATGAAAGGACTCATTCATAACTATATAACAATCAGAGTGTGGTTTAAGAATTACAACCCAAGGAGTAAGTAACTAAAGTTTTTCAAAAACATAAAATAATGAACGACATAACATAACTAGAACAAAAAGATATATGGTAAAATAAAAGGAAATATAGAGTCCGGCCGGGTCACTCTTGATCCTCAGGCTAAGTCTAGGCTCAACTCTCAGCCCCACCCAATGTTCGTAAGTGTCATAGGCATCGAAGACATCATCTCCTACCTACACAAACTCAGATGGGTCTTCTGCTCGTGGGAATGAGCAACATCCATGAAACGGTTAGCCAGTACGTTACGTACTAAGTAAGGTAACCATGAGCTAAGGCCAAACATGCAAAGCATACAACATAACATGATCGTATATGTAGCATACAATAATACAGATAATGAAGGCCAGCTATGGTTCAGATAGACATATTCTTTAAATCTCTGGTAAATATAATTATTTCACGTCATAATCTTTATGAATCCATGCGAGTGCGAGAACCCCAATATTATAGCCAGTGGACCGGAATACATACAGGGAAGAACGCTCCTGACCACTATTATAACCGGTGGACCGGAAATCATGTAGGGCAAAATGCTCCTGGCCACTATTATTCTCCGATAGACCGGTCTCTAGGGCACCCCGGCTCCTGGCCACTATTATTCATCGGTGGACTGGTCTGGGGCCCGCTCAACAATCTTTTTCTTTAAATGGTTAGTATCTTATTCGATAAATATTTCACCCTTGACATGCATGTCCCCAATCTTCCACTTCTATCCTCTCAAGGGGGCCCGTCTCATATCTTGAAACTCCTGTGCCCCTTATCACGCCCTGACGTCCATTCCCCCTTACACTTACCCATAATGAAAACCCAACTCCTAGGGGTGTGGGTTAAGGCCCATCACCTCATGGCATCCAACTCTACTTACTATCACCCTCTAGGGTTTTCCCTCGAAAACTCTAATTGGACCTATGTGGCACAACTTCCTCTTACTTACACTACCATTATCTTATTTATCGCCCAACACCTTACCTCATTTAGATTCAATCCCAAATCGTATCACTTTACTCATGGATTTCACAGGTGACCGTAAAACCCTAGTTGACCACTCCAAACCTTAGCACTTTTCTTCCCCCACAAGTAACCTCTCTATTTTCACCTAGTATTTCTTCCTTCCCATGGTACCCACATTTATCCCTCATATAATATATTTCCACTCGTATCCTATACTCCAGTCTCCTTTAATTATTTTTACTTCCACATTTTTCCCCATATTAGGGTTTCCTCCCAAAACCCTAACCGGATCCCATATACACCATTACACTAACCTACGTACTATTTTCCATCCTAAGTTTCCAATCACTCCAGAACTCTCCACTTACCTTACGTACACCCTAAAACAACTTTTCTCACGTAAGGATCATCCCCATGCAAACTTCGTCCACCCCATGCAAACCTTTGAAGTTCCCATACAAACCCTAGAATATCCATGGGTGGTTCCCATCTCTCATTCATTTTTATCACCTCTTCCTCTTTATTTTCCTCTTATGGTTCATGAGGTAGTTTGGTCAACCTCATGTCCCCTTTAGTGACTCACTTCCCATTTTCTTCCTTTGTATCCTTTCATCCCCATATCATATTATCAATCATCCTAGCATGCATGTTCTAGAAGGTCACATCATATCACATCATAATCACCACATATACATATCATACTCATAAGGAAACACGTGAACATACCTCAACTCCAAGATATGCTACATATAAGACAAGTTAATGATAACCATATGATATACAACATAGCATGGTATATAACATCCAAGGCATACAAGTCACACAACACACATAGGCCTTAGCTACATCCTTACCTAAAAGGACGTCGGGCTTGGAGCACGTTTCTACGCCTCCTTAGGGTTTTGCTTGATTCACCTATAAGAGGGAAATACTATGGGTTAATCTCCCTCTTACCAAAATTACCATTATTCCTACCTTACCCTTATCATAATCTACTATTAGGGTTAATAATGATAATAGTGGTTTTATAAGTAAAAGTAGGGTTATTATTCTCAACATAATTAATCATGCTACTACTAACCAAAATAAGTCTTAGTAGCCATCATGGGTTTATGTTAAAGTAATCATAGTGATATTCATAGTATTAATGATAATGGTTTCAATAATACTAATAATAATAATAATAATAATAATAATAATAATAATAATAATAATAATAGTTTTAGTGATAATACTAATATCGACCCAAACCCTAGTAATAATAATAATAGTGATATTAGTAATATAAAAGTAATGACCATAATGATACTTATTGTAATCCCCCAAAATTTTAGAAACCCAATAATTTAATAAATGGCTTTTATTTGAAATAAATTAGCTTTTAAAATTATTTAGTTTAATTATTTTATGGATTTTGAGTATTTAAATTTGGATAGGAGTATTTAATAAATTAAAAATAGATATTTTGTTATTTTATCATACTATTTTTATTTAGATAATTTTTCAAACCAATATTTTACTAAAATTATCATTTTTAAGCCCACATATTTAATTATATTAAATTAAATTATTAAATAAATTTATTATAAAAAATATTACATCCTATTATTTTATAAATTCAATTATTTTAAATTTTCCCATTTTTCCATTTTCCTTTCCTTTTCTTTTCCTTCTCCTTTTCTCCTTTTCTCCTTTTCCTCCTTCCTTTCTTTTTCTTTTTTTTTCTTTTCCTGGCTCGGGCTGCCAGGCCTGCCTCCCCTCTTTGCGCTTGGGCCGATGGCCGTTTCTCCCACACGCACCAGCCAACCCAGCCCTCCTCCTCTCCTCCTTCCCTTCTCCCCTAGACCGGGCCGGCCGACGTTTTTTTTCTCCTTCCTGTGCCGACCTGCACCTCCCTCTACCTCTCCCTCCTTTCTTTTTCTTCTTCTTCTTCTCCACCTGCCTCGACACAGCAGCCCGATCAGTCCCTGTCGCCATGACTGCCACCACCTGCAGCCTCCCGTTGTCACCTCCTGCAAACACTGCCACCACCTGCCTTCTCCCCCTCCCCCTCTCTCTCCCGTGCCCTTTTTTTCATCGTTTCGGAAACTAGGCAGCCATGCACCCCATCCCGCATGGCTCCCCTTCCCCCTCCTCGTCACCCTCTCCCTGCCACCCTAAACACTGCCGCCCCATCAGCCACCTATCCCCCTACCCTTCCTCTTCTTTTTCTTATCCCCTTTAGCCATTTTCTACCCCATATTCTCGAGCCCTTACCCCAGATCTCCTCTTCTCTCTCATTTTCTTCCTCTCCCATTTCCACCCCTGTTTTTGCATCGCCACCGCCCTCTGCCACTCCAGCCGCCTCACCAACCCCCTGCACCGCTCCCTGCCACCCTCCACCTCAACCTTGCGCCACCACAACATCCCTCTCGAGCCATCCCACAGCCGTTCTTCCTCCCCACTTATTTTTCTCCCCATTTCCCCCCCTCTCGGCAGTCTTCTTGTAACACCACCGATCACCGCCTTCCGGCCACC
Source organism: Tamarix austromongolica (assembly GCA_039764185.1). NCBI lineage: Eukaryota > Viridiplantae > Streptophyta > Magnoliopsida > Caryophyllales > Tamaricaceae > Tamarix > Tamarix austromongolica. The sequence continues at coordinate 90,223,049 of CM077816.1, read as the reverse complement.
TATGCCACCACCTATGCCACCATTTAACTCCCTGCAACCTCCTCTACCACCCCCATACCTTCTTTTCCCAAAAACAGCCCCTGCACCCCTCCAATTTCCCCTCTCTTTTCCTTCCTTCTCAGCCATGCCTAGCCCGACAGCCAACTTTGCCACCTCGCTGCCGCCACCTTTGCCACCCTTGGCCGCCAACAACCCATCCCCAGCATCCACCTACACCCCATCTTCACTCTTGCACCCTTCTCATGCCTCCAATCCTCCCCCACCTGCCCTCTTTTCTAGCCTAAAGACCCCAACCCAAAAATAACCATTATTTCTTCTTTTCACCCCCTCTTCGAGCCTTTCCTCCTTTTATTTTTGCATGCAGCTCTTGCTGCATAAGCAAGATGAGTTGGTGCAATTATTGGACCTTTTTTATTAAAAATTTTAAGGTAAAATAATATTTAAGTTATTTATTTTATTAATTAAATTTTATAAGGTCTTATGCTTTGATTTTCGTATTTCTAATATAATAATTATTGATATTATTTTTAGGTGTTGATTTTGCTATTTAAAGCTTGAATATTTAACCGGAATACCGGTAAGATTTGATTTTTGTGGGATATAAGGTAATCGCTAAACCCCACTTAAACGCATGGATAAACGTATGTTTGCACATTAAGATTTTTAATATGTCATTATGTTGGATATATGGTTGTTAGTATAATTTATATGTTTGCTTGTATTGTTTAATAAAAAGGAAAGTATGCTCTTTTATGTGTTATGTGAGTAAATGTTTTCTAAGGGAAGAACTTGATTATTAATAAAAGTGTTAAAGTATTTATCCATGTCATATTATGTTATTGTGACCATTTGTGCTTGAATAATATTATCGTGAGTCCTAGGGGCATTTTAGTAATATTTCTTGTGCTAGATTATGGCCTAATATGTGTGGGTGCTAAAAAGTATTATATTAAAATATAAAATAGTTGGTGGAGTTGGATATTGTTAATGGAGTATTAATATTATTATTCCATGTTGTAATGTTAATTTAATAAAAGTGGTGTAATAAAGGGGGTAAAGTGGTAATTTAAGAGGCAAAAGGGTAATATGGTAATTTTATAAGTGAATGGAAAAATGGTAATTTTATAAGTAAGGGGTATTATGGTAATTTGGGAGTAAAGGGTAAAGTGGTAATTTCGGGAGTAAAGCATAGAGTGGTAATTTTGGGAGTAAAAAGGGCAATATGGTAATTTTATAAGCAAATGGAAAAATGTTAATTTTATAAGTAAAGGGGTATTATGGTAATTTTGGGAGTAATGGGTAATATGGTAATTTTGGAAAAGAAAGGCAAAATGGTAATTGTGTAAGGAAAGATAAAAATGGTAATTTTGGATGTAAAAGGGTAAAATAGTAATTTGTAAAGTAAAAGGGGTATTATGGTAATTTTATAAGTAAAAGGGTATTGTGGTAATTTTGTAAATAAAAGGATATTTATGGTAAACTTGGGAGTAAGGGGTAACTTGGTAATTATGATAACAATGGAGGATAATTTGGTAATTAAATTATGATTAAAAAGGGGCAATTGGATAATTATAATAGAGAAGGGTAATTGGGTAAATTAACCAACAAAAAGGGTATTATGGTAATTTTAATAATAGAGAAGGGAAATATAGTAATTATAATAATAGAGAAGTGTAAATTGGTAAATATAATTATGGAAAAGGGTAAATTAATAATTATAAATATGGAAAAGGGTAAATTAATAATTATGAATAAGGAAAAGGGTAAATTGGTAATTATAAATAGGGAGAAGGGTAAATTAATAATTATAATTATGGAGAAGGGTAAATTGATAATTATAATAATAGAGGAGGGTAAAATGGCAATTATAATAACTGATAAGGGTAAAATGATAATTTAATAAAAGAGAAGGGTAAAACGATAATTTAATAATGGAGAAGGGTAAAATGGTAAATATGATAAATATGAGGGGCAATTTGGTAATTTAACCAACTAAAGGGGTAATTTAGTAATTAAGATAATGAACGGGGGTAATTTGGAAATTTGACCAACTAAAGGGTAACTTGTTAAATATAATAAAGGAAATGGGCAAATTGGTAATTTAACCAACCAAATGGGAATTATATTAAGTGTAATAATCACGAAGGGTGATTAGTGGCCTAACAAGTGTGGGAAATAGCTCGGTAACCTAAACCAAGTAAGGGTGTAACTAAGATCGAATGTGTGCTATATGTCCTATATGCCTTAGATGCCCTAGATAATTTTTATGTCGAGTTCTACATGTTGTCGTTTTAATTGTTTCATGTGTGGTGTGGCTTGGAACCGAGATGTGTTCATGTGTCATCTTTTGGTATATGATAATACGGATATGCCGTAAGATATTGTAATACCCCGTATTTTTAAAATCCAGATTTATTAAGTTTAATGATTTTATTAGCGTAATTTGATGTAAACAATTAATTATTTTAATTTCGATTTGTTTTATGGATTTATCAACGATTTTGAATTCATAATTGAATGTAATTAATCATTTTCGGGAAGTAATATTTTATCGACGTTTTAATTAATTGAATGTAATATTTTCGGGAAGTTTAAATTAAAAATAGTTTCGGAACTTATTTAAGAATTTCTTTTTGAAATTAATTTTCTTTCGTTCTACGCTTTTTAGTTTGCGGAAAAGCGATTTCGGAAATTATTAAAATTAGTCTTGATTTATTAGAATTTGACTTAAACATTTCATTATATACTTTTAAATAATTTTTCGAGGTCTTATAATACATTTCCGTAAATAATATAAATTTTTATGTTCGTTGTTAAATCCTTCCGAAAATGTTTTCGAAATTCTTTATATAGCCTTTTTACTAATTTTAAGCCTTCGGACCCGTTCGAAATAAATTTTGATTAAATAAATTTTAGATAAAATCTTCCAATAATATTTTGATGTTTTTAGTATTTTATCTAATGTGTATTTGTTTAAAAAAAAAAAAAAAAAGCCCGCACCCCGGCCGACCCCCCTCTCCCTTTTCCTTTTTCTCTTCTCTTCTTTCTATTCTCTTCTCTTCTCTTCCCTCTGCTGCCCCGACTCCCTGCTCCCGTCCTGCAACCCTAACCGCCGCCCTCTCCCCAGCTCCACTTCCTTGCTTCTCTTTCGTCGGCCGCCAGCTACTGCCACCGCCAGCCGCGAACGCCAACCACGAGCAGCCACGCACAGCAGCCGAAGCAGAGCCGCTGCAGCAACTGCGCGCAGGAGAAGCAACCCCAGCAGGTCTTGCCGCCGTCCAGCCATGGCGAGCTCGGGCGACGACCGGCGAGCCACTCCCAGCCTCCGACGAAGCTTCCCCAGCCCTCCTTGCTCCGATTTTTACTGATTTTGTTTGGTATAATTTCCGAAAAATCCTAACCCTTATTTTGATTAATTGGGTATGAATTAGCTTATAAAAAGCTAAATTGATTGTTTAATTATGTATATGTATGCTGTAAGAATGATTTGGATGGGTTAATTGTATGGTTGTATTGGAATTTTGGAAAATTTGAATTTTTGGCCGGGTTATGCCCGAATTTTTCGAATCCGTCCGTTTTTTCGATTTCGAACAAATAGATTTTACAATATGTTTTAAAATGTATCCAATTTCATTTTGGAACTGTCAATTTGAGAAATTTATGCAGGTTTTATCGGAATTTGATTCCTAGGTCAAATTTTGGGTGTAATGAAATTGGGTCGTATAATTGAGCCATCCCACTCAATTGATTTTATAATATCGTTCAAAATGTGTTTAATTTTATATTGGAAGTGTCGATTTGGGAAAATTGTACGTAATTGATCGGAATTGGATTTTTAGGTCAAAACTCCCGCAGGTTTAAATTGGTTTGGGTAATCGGCTTATTTTATTTAATTGACTATATAAATTACATTATAATATGTTTAATTACATTTTCGAACCGTCAATTGATATGTTTTGGCAAGAATTGATCGGATTTGTGTTCCGGGCTCAAAAACCCTAATTGTGCTAAATTGTGTATTTTTTTTATTGGTTTTGAGCAATTGATTGTTTGATATGTTATAAACTGTGTTTAAGTGCATTTCTAAACATTCAATTTGATTAAATTTATAGAATTTTAACGGATTGTATTTTCGGGCCTAAAACCCTAAATTTCAAATGAAATTATGAAATCGATTACTTGTATTGTTGTTTTTCTAAAATTGAATGTATAGAAATAGTTGAAATGGTATTAATTGCTTTCTAATACCTTTAGTTTGAATTAATTAAATTGAATTACTTGAGTTTGTGTCGTGGGCTTTAAAACCCTAATTTTCGGGGATGATTTTATAAAATTGATTTTTGCTATGTGTATTTTATCTAATCGAATTCTATCTTTGGGTTTTAAATCATTTAAATTCTATTTTAACCTTATCGATTTGGATTTGGTTCTATGTAAATGGTTAGGTTACCTATTTAGTTGTAAAACCTAATAAATATGTTATTTTCGATAAATTAACTTATGATCGATTATTCTTTCTCGGGCTTTCCAAATTAAGTTGAAATGTCCAAAGTGATATTTGTATTAATCCGTTTTGATTTAGTTTTAACCTTAAATCTTAATAAAGCTATGCTTTTAAGTTCTAAGTTTTGGACACGTTTTCTAAGAAAGATCATTTGTGTTGTTTGTGTTTATTTAATTAGAATATGTGAATTATTGATTGATAGAATAGTTTCTAATTTAGTTTCGATTTCTATCGGATCTAGGAAAGATTTCTAGTGGATCCACGAGCTAGTGATCTCTCTCCCTCTTATCTCGCTTAGCTAGCTTCGGATCCAGGTAAGTCTCTACTTACCTCTACTTATGGGTGTTTAGTAAGGACGAAGCTATGGCCTTGTGCTATGTGTGATGTGATGTGTTGATGAATGATGAGTATGCCATGTTAATGTGTATTATGCATGTGTTATGAATAACCTGTTTTGTGTAGCGCAGCGTGGATAATGAGGTATGATGTGTGTGCCTTATATCACATGAGCATGGCATGTTTATGTATTGTATTTATGATGTGTTGATGCAGCCCTCTAGGACATGCATGCAAGAGTTTTGGTATTATGGAATGGGACTAAAAGAATAACAAGAGGGGAATGGGAAGTGAGATTATTAAGGGGGAATATGGGGTAGACCCAAGTACCTCATCATCCATGAGAGAAACTGTACATGGAAAGCATGTCTAAAATAAATGAAAGTTGGGAATCATGCATGGGGGCTTTAAAATCTGCATGGTGACTTGGGGTATCTGCATGAGGTGACTAACTCTTGCATGGGGGTGTGTCTTACGTGAGAAAAGTTGAATGTGGGAGTAAATGAGAGATGGGGAGAGTTGTAGAGTGATTAGAGACTTGGGGATGAAAAGAGAGAGGTTACTGATGGAAGAAGTAAGGCGCTAGGGTTTGATGTGGCCAACTAGGGTTTTGCCGGTCACATGCCAGATCGAGGAGTAAAGTGATATGCCTTGGGGTTGACTTAATAAGAGTGAGATGGGGGTGAAGAATACGTAAAGGGTAAGGTAAGTGAGAAGAGGTTGGGCCACATAGGCCCAACTAGGGTTTCTAAGGGGAAAACTCTAGAGGTTGAGAATTGGCGAGATCGATGCCGTAGGGTGTTGGGTTTAACCTACACTTCCAGGAGTTGGTCCTTCACTATGTGTGAGCTTAAGGGGGGAATAATGTCGGGGTGTGATTTGGGGTGCACGAGTCTCAATATATGGGACGGGCCTCTTGAAAGGAAAGCAATAGAATGTAGTGGGCATGCATGTTAAGGGCGATGTGTGATTTAATAAGACACGGATAAGACATTAATCACGTAAAGCGAAAGATGTTGAGCCGAGCCCATGATCCTGTCCACCGGCTATAATAGTGGATCAGAGGCGTTTTGCCCTGTGCGTTTATTTTTCGGTCCACCGGCTATAATAGTGGATCAGAGGCGTTCTGCCCTGTGCGTTTATTTTTCGGTCCACCGGCTATAATAGTGGGGGATCTCGTGTTCAACAAACCAAACGAATAAGTTAATCCATGGGAAATATACCAAGTACTTAAAGCGAAACACCATGTGAGTTGGGGTCGTGATCCGGTCCACCGGCTATAATAGTGGATCAGAGGCGTTTTGCCCTGTGCGTTTATTTTCCGGTCCACCGGCTATAATAGTGGATCAGAGGCGTTCTGCCCTGTGCGTATATCTTCCGGTCCACCAGCTATAATAGTGGGGCTCCCGCGCTCACATGGATTAATGAAGAATGCTTTGAATGAAAATGAATGAAGTAATCCATGGGAAAATACTAAGTACTTACAGTGAAACACCATGTGAGTCGGGGCCATGATCCGGTCCACCGGCTATAATAGTGGATCAGAGGCGTTTTGCCCTGTGCGTTTATTTTCCGGTCCACCGGTTATAATAGTGGATCAGAGGCGTTCTGCCCTATACGTATATCTTCCGGTCCACCGGCTATAATAGTGGGGCTCCCGCGCTCATATGGGCTATTGAAGAATGTGTGGAATGAACATATTATTAATGAGAATAAAGAATAAGTCTAAATGGACCACGACCGACTTTTATTATCTGTTACTGCATGCTGATTACGTGAGTATGCCACGTATTGAGTTTTAATAATACGGATCATTCCTACCTGAGGCGTATGAGCCACTTTACATCTCGGTTATACCACATTTATATGTTAAATAGGATGTTACGTATGTTTTATATGTTACTCTAGGTGTATGGTAAGATTTATGCTGTGGGTTGTGAATATGCATGATATTGTATCAACGTGTTGTACCCAGATTTAATATGCACTTGATGATATCTCTCCTAAGATAGGGTAGTGGGACTTACTCAGTATTGGACCCGTACTAATACTACCTTGGTTGAATGGGTCATGTGATGATCCACCGATGGTGGGGAGCAGACCTCTTGTGCAGGTTTAAGATCGGATATTGTTTTGGGGTGGAAGGCCTGACTTGAGTGAGTAGGCAATCCGGATATTGATCCTTCGGGATTTGTTTTTGTTTCGCTATATTTTGTATTACATTCCTGTTTTGAGAAACACATTCTGGGGTTGTAATCCTAAATCGTATTCTAACTTCTGTTTGACTTACCTCTTGTTAAGGATTTATTTTAAATGGTGTCTTGCGTTTTTGATACTTTGTACTAAAGGTTGATCGGATATAGCCTTAGCACTTAGTACTGGAACGGTAAGAGTGAACCAGTCTGGTACTAAGTGTGGCAGTAATACCCCCGAGTTTACGGTTTTATCCTTTGCTTCCGCTAAACCTTTTGATTTTAAAAGAAATTTTTCAGTAGTAAATTTGGGGGTGTTACAGATATGACGTGATGTGATGTGGCCCTCTAGAACATGCATGTCAAGGGTAAAATACTTTCGAATAAGATAAGTTTAAGACACTAATCACGTAAAGAGGAAGATGTTGAGCCGGACCCAGACTGGTCCACCGGCGAATAATAGTGGTAGGGTATGTTACCCTCGCGACCATTCCACCGGATAAAATAGTGGCAGGGTAGGTGCCCTCGTGACCATTCCACCGGCTATAATAGTGGGGGATTTCGTGCTCAACAAACCAAACGTAAAAACGATAAGACACGGGGAAGATACTAATTACTTACAGTGGAACACCTTGTGAGTCGGGGCCAGACCGGTCCACCGGCGAATAATAGTGGCAGGGTATGTTACCTTCGCGACCGGTCCACCGACTAAAATAGTGGCAGGGCATACACCCTCGTGACCGTTCCACCGGCTATAATAGTGGGGTTTCCACACTCACAAGGACATGTATAATCCGAGATGATTGATTAATGATGGGCTAATGGCCTTAAGGCCCGAAAAGTATCGATTGATAATTATGGCCCGTTGATATTGGTTGACTTGTGAAGTATGAGAATGTACGAAAGTAAATGTTAAGTATACACTACGAATATCTGATTGACTTGTTGGATGTGTGAATATATACGGATCTGAATATCATGTTTACACATATTGTTATGTACGAATATAGTAGTATTTCATGTGTTACATTGCGTGCCTGTTTTTAAGTGTGTATTTAAAGGGTTACTCAGTACCGTAGTACTGAAGGGTTCCATTCGTGGGGCCCCTGCCTATTCAATAGGCAGAACCCCTTGCAGATCGTATTTGGTGTTATTCAAGTGGGCCTCGGAAAAGAGCGTAAGGAACTATCCAGAATTGTTAAGATTTTAATATGTCTCTTTTAAACTCATAAATTCAATGTATTTGATGTTTTGTAACCACCACTTGGTGGATTATATTCTTATACAATGTTTACTTGTGCTACTCTGATTTAAATATGTTTGAATTTCTCATAAATTGTGTTTTACTCTCTTAGCCTTAGCACTTAGTACTAGAACGGTAGGAGTGAACTAGTCTAGTACTAAGTATGGCGGTAATATCCCCAAAGTTCACGGTTTATTAATTTGCTTCCGCTAAATTTCTTTTAATTAACGAAATTTTTCAGTAGTGAATTTTGGGGGTGTTACACTTATATTGATGATGCTTGTAGTGATAATAGGTTGTTGATTATGAAATGTTAACAATAATGACAAGGTAGTAATAATAATATTCATAGTAGTAATAATAATAATAATAATAATAATAATTATTATTATTATTATTATTATTATTATTATAGTAATAATATTAATAATGGTTCAAATCTTAAGAATAATGCTAATAAAGGTCCTAGAAATCATAATAGTAGTAGCCTTGGTGATAATATGGTCAAGTATAATGATAATGATGATGATGATGATAATGATAATAATAATAATAATAATAATAATAATAATAATAATAATAGTAGTAGTAGTAGTAGTAGTAGTTATAGTAGTAATGATAGTGGTAATAATAATAATAATAATGTTAAGCATAATAATAATAATAGTCGAAAAGGGGTAATAGTAATAAAAGGGTCTCAATATTTACACTAATAATAAAAGTGATAATGGCTAAAGTTAGTATTAATAGTATTAGTAAGATAATAATGATAATGATAATAATAATAATAATAATAAGGATAATCATAATAATACTAAAGTCTTAGCCCTTTAATAATATTAACATTAGTTAGAAATATTTATGAAGTTAGGTTAAATAATAAGAGTGATAGCATGATAATAGTAGTAGTAGTAGTAGTAATAATAATAAGAGCAATACTATTAATATCACTAAAAACTACTAACACTTATATAAAAAAAATTTTAAGGGTTAGGGAAATTAGAATACTACCTAGGGTTGGTGGTGGAACCGCCGGCAGCGGTGGCGGCGGTGGAGGAGGAAGAGAGGTGGAGAGATGGGGGTATAGGCTAGAGGAGAGGGAATGGGGGGGTTTTGAGGTGGTGAGAGGTGTCTCATGTGGAGATGGGTGGAATGGAGGTGGTGGTGTAGCCAAAGGTGGCGCCGCATGACGGCGGGTAGGGTGGCCGAAGTTGGTGGGAGGTGGAGAAGGGAAAAAGAGAGGGAGGCAGGGGGAGATGGAGTTATGGGGAGGTAGAGGAAGGTCCCCTGGTTGTTTTGGAGGGTGGAGGAGGTGTTTGTTAAGGCAGGATTGGTGGTGGACGGTGGTGCGAAGGGCGGCGAGGGGTTGATGAGGGCTGATCGGGAGGGTGATTTTGAACGGCCAAGGTGGCTCATGCAGGGAAGATCGAGGAAGGAGAGAAGATCAGTTCTACAGAGGGTGGTATAGGGAAGGCTTATGTGGAAAGCGTGGGCGGCGGCCATGGTCAACGTCGGCAGAACCGGGGTATGTTTGGGCGGTGGCGCAAAGTCGGGGTTTCTAGGCTGTGAAAACAAAGACCTAATTATGGGGAAGAAGACAAGAGGGGTACAAGTACCAGGCATGCCGACCGGTGGTGGCAGTCAACGCTGTTCTGCCATGGTAGGCCTACGAGGTTGAGGGAAGAGGAAAAAGGAAAGGGGCAGGGCACGCGTGAGAGGGGAAAGGGTCGGTTAGGATCGAAACAATGAAAGAAAATGACGAGAGAGGGAAAGGAAATGACAACGTGTGGTGGTGGCCGGCTGAAGGCAGGGTTGCAGCTCCTCGAAGAAGAAGAAGAGACGGGATCGGGCGGTCTAGGGAGGAAGAAATAAGAAAAGAAAAAAAGGAAGAAAACCATACCGACTGGGAAAGAAAGAAAAAAAGAGGGGAGGGTGTGATGCAGGCTTGGGCCGCGTAGGGGGAAGGAGGAGAATTGGGCCATAGGGCTGGGCGGGCCTAGGTCGGGGGAGGGAAGGAAAAAAAGAAAGAAGAAGGAAGAGGGAAAAGGAAAAAGAGGAAGGGAGGAAAGAAAAAGGAAAAAGAAGAAAAATAGGTGGGTTGAAATATTTAAAATATCTTGATATTTTAGGATATTTAAAATAATAATATTTTAATAAAATAATAATTAAATTACCCTTTTAGGTTAATTTAGGATTTTTGAGAGATTTTTCCTAATTTCTATTCTAATTAGTAAAATACCCTAATTTTTTTCCAATTAAATTACTTATAATTTTTTTCTTGATTTTGCCCTAATTACTCCCCCTTATTTTAATAAAATAATTAATTTAATTAATTTTTCTAATAAATCCTTATTTTATCAAATTTCTAAAATTGGGGTTTTGGGGTATTTCAATTATTTAATAAATTAATATAAATATTTTATCATTTTATCTTAATCTTTTTATTTAAATAAATCTCTAAACCCATAATTTTACCAAAAATATTTTCTTAGATTAATACCTCAATTTTTGGATAAATTAATTTAAAATTTTCCTATTAACTCAATTTAGCCTAATTACTAATCCTAACTCTAAAAATATTTTTTTTCTTTTTCTCATGTTTCCTTTTCCTTTTCCTTTTTTTCTTCCTTTTATTCCTTTTCTTTTCTTCATTTTTCCTTGGGCGAGCCCATCCCCTTCTTCTTCTTTCTCTCGTTCTCCCACCGGGTCAACCCTTCTCTTCCCACCTAGGCCAACCCAAGTTCCCTTTCTTTTTTTCTTTTATCTCTTTTCCCCTTTGGGCCAGCCTAGCCTCACCCCTTCTTTTTTACTCCTCTCCTATGTGGGTTAATCTGTCTCGCCTTCTTTTCTTTCCCTCCTGCAAGACCCTTTTCCCTTTCTTCTTTCTTCTTCCCCTGTACTCCAAGCCAAAAAAAACCCTCCCCTCCCCCTCGCAAGCCTTCGTCTTCTTCCTCTTGTGACCCTACACTTGACAGCCTACAACTCCCCTATGCCCCGCCAAACTCCCTGCACCACCCTCCTCCCTTACCATCCCTTTCTTTTTCAACTTTGAACCTACGTCTCCCCTACTTCCCTTCCCCTATATGCCCTTTCCTTCCATTTCTGTCCACCCCTGCCTACCATGCCAGCCACCCGTCTGCACCCTCCTACACATACCTTGCTTAACTAGCAAGCCTCCTTCTCTCCTCCACTCCTCTTCTTCTGTTTCTTCTCCTTCTTCTCTTCTTCTCTACCTTATTCTCCTTTGAGCTCATCCCTTCCCTTCCCTTATTCTCTCTTCTCTCTTCTCTCCATTTTCTCCCTTATTTTTCCTTTGATGTTTCTCTCCGCCATCTCCACTACCTAACCAGCTACCACACCACCTTCTCCTACACCCTCCTTCCTCCCTACACCGCCTCGAGCAGCCAGCCTACAACCTAGCCCCTCTTCTTTTCTTCTTCTTCCCTTCGACTCCTCTGCATCCACCACCTCTTCCCCTCCATTCCACTACCGCCACAGCCTCCCCTTATCCCCCCTACACCACCTTACCTGAACCACTTGCCTCGCCCCCTTCATTTTCTCTTATTATTTTACTTTCCTCTTCTCCCTCCCTTCTCTCCACCTTTCTCCTACAGCCACCACTTCCATCTCCAAGTTGCCGCACCATGAACTCCAGCCACCACCCACCTCCTATCTCACCTTTGCACCCAACAACCAACCCCAACACCTCTCCACCACCTCCCTCAAGCCTTTACCCAATTCCCACTCCTTCCTTTTTCCTTCCTTTTTTTCCATTTGCATGGCTCACGCCACATGGGTAACATGAGTTGCGTTGTGTAATTTTTGGTATATTATATCTAATATTAAGGTATAAGATAGTTAGTAATGTTATTATATTTAATAAGTATTTTTAATAAAAATCATTATATGTCTAGTATTAATATTTCATTTGTGATATTATTTTACGTATAAAATTTTATTAAACGGAGCTTAAGCATTTTAAATCAGATACTGGTTAATTTTGGTTTTTACTGGAAGTAAGGTAATCGTGATACTCTACTAAAATGTATGGATTATTATATGTTGGCACATTAGGATTTTTGGCATGTGATTTGTGTAAATATAATGTGTTACAAATAATCCCATGATTATCATGTTATCTTGGAAAATGTAAAAAGAATGCATGTATCTTGTGTAGGTTGTGATGTGTGTGAATGGATGATTTAGAAGAGGCTTAATGTTGATGATGGGTGTTATGAGTAAATGATGCCATGCTAAGTAGGTGTGAACACTTGTAGTGATAATATCACTAATATGAGCCTTAAGGGCAATTTGGCTATTTGGACACGTTATAATATTTAACCCTAATCAGGATGGCTAATGTATTATTAATGTTGCTAAGAGTGGATATGGGAGTTTGGTGGATTATAAATGTATGTATTAGTAGAAATATCCATATTTTATAGCCTAGGATTATTTTAGTAATTTTAATGTATGGTGTAGCTTATCTTAATAAAAATACATGCTAAGTGTCATGTGGGGTTGAAAACGATAATAGGGGTTTGTGGCATTGAAAATACATGTTCCATCATGATAATCAATAATATATGGTCTAGGGGCAATTTAGTAATTTTACTTGTGAAATGGAAGATTACCTAAATAAATATGCATGATAAGTAATAGTTGGTGCTAAGTATGTTAATATGGGTTTGTGGTGTTAGTAATGCATGGTTGGGCATGATTATTAAAATTTTATGACCTAAGGGTATTTTAGAAATTTTGCATGTGAAATGGAGGTTACCTAAATAAATATGCATAGTAAGTTATGATTGGTGCTAAGAATGAGAATAAGGATTTTGTAGTGTTAGTAATGCATGTTGGGTATGATTATTAATATTAAATGAAATAGAGAAATTTTGGTATTTTGCATGTAATATGGTGGTTAGACTAACAAACATGCATTCTAAGTATAAAATAATGCTAAACGTGATAATAGGGGTTTATTGTCTTAGTAGCACCTATTCGAGCATGATATTCAACAAAATATGGTCTAGGGGCATTTTGGTAAGTTTGCATGTAGTATGGTTATTGGTCTATTAAACATGCATGATAAGTATACATTGATGCTAAATATGATAATAGGGGTTTATTGTTTTAGTATCACTTATTTGAGCATGACGTTAAATAAAATATGGTCTAGGGACATTTTGATAATTTTGCATGTAATATGGCAATTAGTCTAATAAACCTTCATAATAAGTATCAATGGATGTTAATATGATAATAGAGGTCGATTATCTTAGTATCACTTGTTCAACCATGATCATGAACATCATAAGGTCTAGGATTATTTTGGTAATTTAGAGTGTGTCATAAAGAATATACATGATTTAGAGGTAACTTGGTAAATTGGAGTATGATATGTTGTTATTCTCATAAACATGCCGGAAGTGCATTAATTGTTAATTGAGCCTGAGAATGTGGGTTGGTTATTCTAAAAGTGCATGTTAGGGTTTTATGTGTAAAATAGTCATTTGGTATGTTGAGTAACTTAACTACATGATAAATAGTTTAATTATGGTGTGTTGCTCTTTTATGGCATGTTGATGAAATAAAATGGAGTTTATAATGGATATAGCTAGTAAAGAGGTAGCTTTAGCCTTAGGGGCATTTTGGTTATTTTAACATAAGGTGCCTAAATGTGAGTATTGGAACCTAAAAAGATTAATATGTGTTTCTCATGGTCATCTTAATTTAGATATTAATACTTGTGAAAGACTTTGAGATCGGAAATTGTAGTTCTTTAGGGATCGCTACCTTAAAGACGTGGTTTGGCTCATGATTATTCTAGATTTTAGTGGTGTGCCTTAGTACTCCAGCCAAGCCATATATCTTACTCTATTTATCTCTACGGACCTAATTAGAAGGTATACATACTTATGGATTAGGTATCCTTGTCGGTAGAATATTGTGTGTCTTTGTGTACCAGTGCGACCAGGGTACCTTTGCCTCCCTAGGTTGATAATCTGTAGAATATTGTGCTGCTCTGATACGCTGGTATGACCGATGTATCTTTGTGTCTCTGGGTTTGTAATCTCCCCCTCGAGTAAATAAAATGAAAATGTGTGATAATTTAATAGAAAAACACTAACTACTTACAACGAAACACCACTTAAGTCGGGACCATATGAATTATATGTACCTGTCCACCAGTTATAATAGTGGTCAAAAGCGTTTTGCCCTAGATTGTATTATGTTTACTAATCCACCAGTTATAATAGTGGTCAGAAGCATTTTGTCCTAGATTGTATTATATTTACTAGTCCACCAGTTATAATAGTGGTCAAGAGTGTTTTGATGTGGATTATATTATGTCTACCAGTACACCGGTCATAATAGTGGTCAAAAGTGTGCTACCCTAGATTATATAGTTACCGGTCTACCAATGAGAATAGTAGCGTCCCCAAACCTACGTGAATATATTCGAGAGATAACTAATTATGGATACTAATATCTTGAGACTAGATAATAATGAATGAACTATTATGACCTACTGATGTGATATTGTAGCAACCTTGGTGCCTACCATAATGGATGGTGCATGGTAGTATTGATGGGCCTATGGGCCGGCCTATAAGTTGAATGGATGGTGTATGGTTAAGTATGATGTTGGTTCTTTAATTATACTACAAATGGCATAGTTTGGATGCTCCATTGGTAAGCTCTGCTATTTCTAAGTGAATGAACATTAGTGGCATACGATCTTGACACATGTGACTATCTGTATGATTATTGCACTTCAGTTATATATGTATAATCTCATGTTCATGGGTTTGATGTGTAGAAACTAATATGTTGCATGCGGTTCTTACATGCTAGTCTCGTATAATGGGTTACTCAGTACCATAGTATTGAATGGTTCACTTCTTAAGCCCCTTCTTATTCAATGGATAGCGGTCTTTGCAGGTTAGTTCACAAGAGCAATTCGAGACTTACTCATTGGGATAAGAGCGTAAGACTATCTAAAAAGATTTTTTTGTGTTTTCCTCAAAACTCTTATACTCCCTTTTCCAATGACTTTATTCTATAACTACTATTAGTGGATTGTATTTCTTGTATTTTAACTATTGTGCTACTCTATATCATAATTGCATTATGAATTTAAGTAGTGTAAGTTTTTAAGCTTAACACTTGGTATTGGAACAGTGGAGGAAAATCGGTTTAGTACTAAGTGTGGCAGTAACATCTCAAAATTTACCATATTTGCTTCCGCTTACAACTTTTAAAAACGAAATTTTTTAGTAGTAAATTTTGGGAGTGTTACAAGTCAGTATTAGAGCATTTTCAAAATCTTCAAACTCACAAGGGTCACATTAAGGATAGCAGGTTATTTCGTAACATTTTTGTTACGCTATGAAGAAAAAGTAATATGGTAATTTTCGATTCTATCTACTACTTTGTCTTATCTGCTACTCATCTAAATTTTAATAATAAAACAAAGTCACTTAAAATAAATAATATGAATAGTAGGTAATAAGTCATCGACTCATCATAGAAATAGTAAAAGCATGGATTAGAGTAATGTAATTGTTAGATATTATAATAGACAAAAAGATATATATATCCAAGCTTATAACTAAAGTACAATCTCTTATACTAATCCTCTATTTTATTAATTAAATACATCAACGATAATTTTATTAATTACTAATAGTAGTTTAGTATAATATAACAATTGAATACACTCAATTATGGAACAAAATCAATCCCATTGGTAATCTCATACCCATCATCTGCTACATTTATTCAGAATCTTTAACACAAGACTAACTCCCAAAATTATAATTTCACCAAAATTTATCCAAAGATATTCCATTAAAATTAGCAAACTAAATAAATCTAATAAAAATATAAACATATTTAATCTATTATAAATAGATTTAGTAACAAGATAAACAAATAAAATATATTATCTAATCAATATAATTAAAAATATTCACCAATAACCCCCAGTCCAACAATATTATTTGTCAATTCTTTCCCTAACCAAGATCGTCATTTTCTACGTTAATTCCCAATATTATGAATCTAATAAACACATAACAATATTTAACATATTTAATAAAAATATAAATAAATCTAAAAAGTATCAAATTATATATAATTAATACAATAACATAATTTTGGCCGGTTCTTCCCACTAATTTAAACAGATATAAACCGATATAATAAATGAGTGTAAATAACAAAACATAAATAAATCTAACAGCGTAAATAACAAATTTAACCATTCGATTTAATAAAAATATTAAGTATAATTAACACAAAAATCATGTCAAAAACTTTACTCCGACCATCAACATGTTTGGCAAAGCCCCTTGGCCCCCCAACGGTAAAGATTGCCAATCCTTTTCCTCACGATCAGGCAATTTTTATCATTTTCTTCCCTTCACTTACAGACAACATTTGTCATCTCTTTCTCATCCGTTCCGAATCTAATTTAAGGAAAAAATTTCTTCCCCCACGGCACATTTTGTCGTTACTCTTAATCACCCACAAGCAATTTTTTTATCGATTTACTTGCCTCCCAATGGTGAAAAATATTGTTACCACCTAGATCTAAAAATCTTAGCACCTCCCACCAATCCCTTAACCCCCAACTAAATAATTTATCATTTCTTTCCCTCACCCATTGTGCTTCACTTACTCTTCGTCACCCACCGACAAATTTTATCTATTTGCTTGCCTCCCAACGGAAAAAAATACCGCTACCTCTTTTATTATTCCAAATCAAAATCCAATCTAACCCATGGCCCCCAATATTAGACTTTGTTGTTACTTTCTCTCACCCTCGGTTTTTTTTTTTCTCAACCATCGGTCCCTTGCCCCATTCCCTCTCCACAGCCCATGCCTTGTCCAACCATCATCATTTTCATTGCCTGAATTCTAAAAAATTCTACATACCTTTGCACAGAAGGTGAGAGAATAGCGATAGAGTAAGAGAGATCAGAGAGAATTAGCGAGAGTTTAAGAGAGAGAGAATGAGAGAGTAGGAGAATGATAATGAGGGTTAATATGATCATAATAAATACTAAATATTTTCTATTTAGTAAAAACCTTTTTTTTCATGATAATAATTCCAGAACACTCCTGGTTTTCTAAAGCCTTGTCTCCAGCTCAAAATCATTGGTTTCCTGACGTTAATCGCCATCTCGTTGTCTCCACTCGTGGCTCGCTCAACCTCGTCTATCTACTGCCATGGCGCGAGACGGCATCAATCGCCCCGTAAAATTCATCACCGGCGCCGACGCCTTCGGTCGCTGTCTTAAAGACTCGCTCGTATCCCACCTGCGCTCCCTCAATATCGAGGTCGAAGACATCGGAGTAGGCCCTTACTATTCTATCGGCGCAGAAATCGGTCGTCGCGTTGCTTCAGCTAAATCATCCGACTCACCTACTGAAGCTCTCGGCTTAGTAGCCTGCGGTACTGGCGTGGGCGTCCAAATCTTCGCCAACAAATTCCCCGGAGTCTATGCGGCTACTTGCCTTACCCCGGAAGACGCTGTGAATACCCGATCAATCAACAACGCCAATGTCCTTGCCGTTTCCGGTGGCTCGACTCCTCCGGAAATTGCTATCAAGATCCTCCACGCATTCATAAACACTCCCTTTAAGGCTCCCTGTCCTGCAAATGGTGGTAGGGATTGGGATCCAGATACCCAGAAGTTCTTGGATGATTCCTTGTCGGAGATGGAATTAATCGGAACAAAGAACTCCGTTGACCACTCCAGTAGTATCATTGAGTGCGGGCTTTGCAGTCTGATCAAGGATAGGGAATTTGTGCCGGTAGATATCATGCCTGGAGGAAGTATGAAGATCGTTAGAGAAAGCCCAACATCTGCATTTGTCAAGTTTAAGGCCGGAAGTATTGAGCCGGCTCACCACCACACATTTGGGCATGATTTGGTGGTGATTAAAGGGAGCAAGAGGGTGTGGAACTTAACTAAGAATGAGAAGTATGATCTGGGTGCCGGAGATTATCTGTTTACACCAGCTGGGGATGTGCACAGAGTCAAGTATTTCGAGGATACTGAGTTCTTTCTCAAGTGGGAAGGGCATTGGGACATTTTCTTAGATGAAGATCTTGAGACTGCCAAGGCTGTCATAGACAAGGAAATCCCTTGAAGTCGTCCTTTGGTCTTGGGATCGATAAAACACGGTTGTGCTTGCCAAATTTCTGGACTAAGTTGGGTTGTGCTTGTCAAATTTATGAGCAAAATCGGGTTGTGATTGTCAAATTTTCTGAATAAAGTCGTTGGGTATTGTATCTCCTGTGAACTTGTGTCTGGTTGTCTGATGATGTTTTGTGTTAATGTTTGAGTCAATCCATTTGCTTGCTTCAAATATTCAGATTCTCTTGCTGCACTTCTGAATATTTCTCCCACTTACATGAACTGGTAAATTAGTTACTTTGGAGTTTGGAACATCAAATTGCTCTTTTTTTTCTCTTCCAAATACTACCGTATATCATTAAAATCTTTATTGTTATACATAATACAATTTTGTATGACAACAACCATCATGTATAGTTCCCATTGAATATAATGTTTAGGTCAGCTCAACAGCAGGATGTGCATTGTTCAATATCACTATACTAAACTCAATTTTGAGGAGCTTGTTGTCGGTTGTACTGCTGCAAGCTGGTTGCTTATAGCAGCAAGCTCTTCTCCAGCATCACATATAAAAGCAGAAGCCTGCCTGCCTGATAGAGTTGCGCCTTCCATGCTGTCTATATAATCCTGCACGAACACCAGCATTCAAAACCAAAGTAAGACAGCTTAAAAGAAAGAAGGGGAAAAAAATGCCCATGCTATAAGGTCTTTCAGCAATTTGGGGTGTAGATAGATAGGTATACGCTACAGAGACTGTTCTGTAGACGTGATGAAAATCTGTTTTCTTTTGAGTTGCAAACTGAGATCCACTCGAAACCGACTGGTAATTAGTCTTAGAAATATATAGTTTCCATTCCCGATTGCCGAGAGGAGTGCCGGTAAGGTTTTGAATTCTTATTTATCAACTGCGGTAAGAATGAAGATTCACCTTAACACCTACTTGTTTCTGATAGTCATAGATTATCAGTTGAAAGACTCGCCTGTTTTGTATATGAGCCAGCTAGGAAAAAGTTCTTCACAGGTGTCTTCTGATCGGGTCTAAAGGGATCTTTGCCAGGACCTTCGCGGTATAAGGACTGCCCAAACTTAACCACAGATGACCAAATCACATCCAAGCCTCGAGAAGATGGGAATAGATCTAGAACCTATTAGAGAGATCACAATGTTCATAACACAGTGGCTGTAAGATGTGAAAATGCAGACCAACACTTCTATGTGAAACACTACATGAGGTGCAGATGATGCCACAATAATTTAATAATCTGAAAATGCTTTCCTTCTTTTTCCAGATGTTAAAGTGCCAAGTTTGGGATTAAGTAACCATCGTAACATACATGTAGCACAGAGAAAAGCATCAATACAAGTTAAAACATTATGATGATTGTTCCAAAGCCTATTTATAGCCCAGACGAGAGCGTCAGCAACAAGAAGCCACAATATTATATGAATGAATTGATCATTTTATTTTTTTTGTTCCACCATACTAAGATGATAAAGCTAAAACCTCTTTTCAATTTTTTACGATCTGGTATGCAACACTAACAGTTGTGAAGTGAGAGGAATAGTTTAAATCTTGGATCAAGAAGACAAAATTCGAACTAGTGTTTAACATATCAACTCCCCTAACTATCAAGTCAACAGAAAGAAGTACAACACGATTTACAAAATTTGCCCGGGTCCATTTTAATCCAGAAGCCACATAATGTCAGGCAAGACATGATGAGGTATATACATGGCACATTATATCCCCACTGGATTTGATACCATAGCTTCTTAGGTGCTCTTCACAGATATCGACCGACTAAACCCATCAGCAACAGTGATAGTCTCGTACTAATTTATCATCCGGATAAAAGTCGGGCAATACACGACGTGGTATGATAAACAAGTTTCTTTCTTTTTTATCATATGATATACAAATCCCATGGCGTGCAATAACCTCCAGTGTGCTCTATATTGACTTGATAAGAGCATCAACAAGGATGAGAACCTCAAGTGACTCATGAGCCCAAACAAAGTCCAACACAATTTTTTTCCTCTCTCTATGATCTTGGTATTATATTTGCATCATATAATTTTTTTGGGACTCTTATCAGGATTGAATACTCCAATGGGTGGGTCTCTTATAGTGACCCGAACCCATTAAATTATTTTATGAGTATGTTCCCAACACCACCGTTAAGTTTTAAATAAATAAATAAATAAAAAAGGAAGCAATACCGTCGCTATATCATTTTGGGCCAAAGAGCCACCTGACTAGTGAAAAAACTGGCGGAGAAGACCAACTAAAAGATATGCTTAAGCCAGAAACCAGTTTAATTGATCTTTTCATAGACTATTTTAGTCCAGATTTAACCCATTTGTTGCATCCCAAAAAGATTGATGGACTATAAATAATGATGAAAGAGTTTGGGTATTTTTTCCGTTTTGATCTTTCGGTAACAAAATAGTGTGCGGGTGGTTCTTGGACCCAAAAAGAAGGATTTTTTTATTGGACCCAAAAATACTGAGGTGTGGTTCTGGTAACATAACTCTTGTTTCATTCATCCAGAAAATGCTCAGAAACTATTAGAAAAACTAGCTTCCATCTGATAGGTGGTCGCATGGTATGGCATGCAATGAAGGGTCCCAAATAATAAAGACCGTCCCTCTGTGTATGAGACGAATGCAGCAGTGCCACAGGAGATGGTCTGACCTTCATTCATATACGTGCATGAAAACATGGTAAATAGTGGGTAATAGTTTTTTGCAGGATAAAATATTAAACGAAAACACAAATGAGCAATTCATCACCCAGCTTGTCAATAGAATATGCGAACCCTTCATGTATTAGAAAATAGATACAGGCCATTAGTACAAAAACGTATCTCAACAACAAGCCAGCACGGCACATGTATTACCATAAAAGGTTGCTACCGAAAGGGACTCATGATCGGATAGCAAATATCAACTGACCTGTTCCGAAACTGCTTTAACAATCTTTTCATTTGGCAACGGCATATAAGGATCACCAGGCGTAAGAACACATCTGCCGAAATTTGCAGTCAGGAAGAACGAATGCATAGGAAAAAAAAGAAAAGAAAAGAAAAGAAAAGCATAGACAGCAAGCTTTCGTTGCACTAGTAAAACAGAGTCAAGAATAATTTATCCCCAGTAAGCAACCCAAAACATTCAAACCCCAGTAGAAAAGAAGCCTGAATAACATTAGTACTGATGGGTGTCATCAGGCGAGAGATAAGAAAAGAAAAGAAAGGCAAAGAAGACGAAGCTTCTTAAACATACCAATACCAGTATATTAGGATATGCTACCAGCGTAAAGTGCATTAATCATACTAGTGGCAATAGGACTAGACCAGAAAGTACAAAGGTAGTTTTCTTACTGGAGAAGCGAGCCCTGCCCCTCGATATAATAATCTTCTGGAGATGTCAGAGCCAGGTCAGCAAAACAAGAGAAATCTGCGTCAGGCGTATACAGGAGATTGTCCAATCCTGCAGCTTGCTTTAGTTGCCTAAAAGATTATAACAAAAAAGTCAGCATTAGGATACTAAAATATCAAGGTTCCCGGATACGAAGCTTACAAAAGAGAGACAAAAATATGTTTCATTTATAGATGCAAGACCGCTCTCACCTGGTTCGAAATAAATCCTGCATTTCAGTGACCCACCCATCATATCTGAGTTGCACTGTGACAACTGGTACCCCAACCAATTCATATATATTATCAAAGAATTCCAATTTTCTCCAATCGGATGGCAGTAATCTCTTGATTCCAGGTACATCACAGGCTGCCATAAATGTGATCATT
Organism: Tamarix austromongolica; assembly: GCA_039764185.1. Lineage (NCBI taxonomy): Eukaryota > Viridiplantae > Streptophyta > Magnoliopsida > Caryophyllales > Tamaricaceae > Tamarix > Tamarix austromongolica. The sequence goes on along the minus strand of CM077816.1, from coordinate 90,200,817 downwards.
CAACAACTAGATTACACAAAGATTGAAAGAGAGACGAGCACATCCCATGAGCATCTTGCACGCTAAGAAGATACCTGCCACATATGCATCCGCTTTCACAATCTTCTTATCTGTAGCCTGGAATGAAGAAATAGGAGTTAAACTCATATTTAAGCTAGTTAGGAAAGACTAAGGGAAACACAAGACGGGCCAGGATTTTGACAGCCATTAGAGGAGCAGCAGTATTCACAGGATGCCCTAGTTTGAGGCACTTTAGGAGAAGAAATATAGGAGCCCGTTGTGTTGGAGTGATTCTAGTGAGACAGTGATATTGAGACTGCAAATTATAGAGGATACAATGTATAAGGTGAGCGTCATCTAAGAGAAGATGAAGGAAGCTATGGGGGCGGCACTTAAGAGTTATAGCCATCCGACAGTCACACTCTAGGAGATTTACAGAAGCAGAAGATAATTATGATAGTCAATTACAAATTAGGTTTGTTTATACTTTTAGTTTTCCAATTAAGTTTGTCATATATTTTTTTGCATCATTTAGGTCAATTTTATAATTTAACTTCTCTCTTATACTTTTTTCCGTAACTAAATTAATCTACAACCTAATTTTGAGGGAAATTAATAATTCTTATTTTGAGTAAAATTATATAAAGATTGAGTAGAATTGGAAAGTTAAATTTAATTGACACAAAAAAAAAAGATTAATCTACTTGGAAAAACAAAAGTATAATTGAACATAATCAGTAATTTGTTAAACATATATAAGTAGGCGTTACTGTAACACTAAATATAAGTTTGGTTTCTTCAACTTTTTTCAAAATAAGTGCAAGGCAAAATTATGTTTCCAACTAAATTCGATTAATCCAAGGAAAAGAAGATTTCTAACTATAATATAAATATCAATGAAACTCAAACACTAGTACAACTTCCGATGTAATCCAAGATAAACTGTACATCAATGAAATAGAATGCATGAGACTTAAGAATCCACAAAGAATATCCAAAATACAAAAGATACTATAATTGGAGTGACTCTGGATATTCTAACTCTCGATTCCTAAACCCAACAAAAAGGATCACTGTAGGTACTGATCCAACCTGCAAAACTTAAATTTTTTGTTCTTGACCATGGCAAACAAAAATAAAATAAATCTTTTTTGTTGATTATTTTTTATCAAACAAAAAAAACACAAAGCTAAAACTAAAGAATGGAAGACTAATAAAACTCAGATATGAAAACTAAAATTCACAGCAACTCTCGCATGCAGTGTGGTGCTCTAATGAAATAACAGTGGGTGGTGCTTGTTGTGACAGCGGTGGCAGATCTAAGCTTTTCTAGATGACAAATCTTTTTGAATATCATCTGGCTCAAGGCAAGGCAATGCCCCTGAACATACTCTAAAAGATTTAAACATACAGAAGATATGCATAATTACAAGGTATCATCTCAATTACCTACAGCCACCAGGTTCTTATGTGGAGGATCACCGGTTCAACATCATTACATGTAGTGATTTATGGTATGCACCATGTCCTATTGACACAAAGGTTCACATTCAACCCAAGACCTGGTCCAATAACCATAAAATTGTAAAAATAATATATATAAGTTCTCAAGGTTATTCCCATTGGGCTATTCAAGCGACCAGCCAATTGGAATGAAAGAAGAAATGAATGGGGCTAAGCTAAGTCAGATAGACTGACAGCCCTGTTATGTGGATTGGCATCCCTTTTACAATTGATAAATATATTTCCAACACAAAAATGAACTGGAAGCCTATAATTATTTCATCATTGTGGATTTAAATGTGCTTTAAAGGAGCACAAGGTAACTGCCAGAAATGAGATGCCAGATAAACCATGCCTGTGAAATTGGAAGCAAGATTAAGTAGGTTCAATACCAAGCCATCCACACAACTATCTATTATTTTGCTAGTTGCAGCAATGAGGGCTTTTTGTAACAAATGCTGATACAGTTTCAACATATTGGTGGATATAGATTAACTTCAGTATCCAAAACTGAAAGCCAATAACCATAACACAAGGAGTTTCTGATCGAAGTGTGGTTCCCCAAAACTTATCTTGGATGAGATATAAAATGATTTAAAATAGGCATAACATTAGAAAGAGAAAAACTCAAATATGGCAACTCCGCTGACAGGAAGTTAAATCAGAAATGAAATTGACAAAAATATCCATTGCAAGGCAGTTCATGCCATGTTACATTAATAAAATAAACTAGCTATCCAACCTCCAAGCTATATTAAGTTACCTTAGACATAGCTAGTCCAGTCACATAAGTCTCCCCATTCGTTGATCTATCATACAGTATTTCTCTGCATCCCCACCTCAAATGGAACCTGCCAAATTACAGGAACTACAAATATGTATATTACAACTCGCAACAAGAGATATAGAACAAATAGTTAGGAAGTTTCAATGATGCATATCTCCCAGAAATAAGTACCTCCCCCCTTTCTCTTCAATATAATTCCTGATAGGGCCACTCAAGTAAACATCAGGAGAACCCTTAAGCATTCGAAGTAAAGAAGCTTCTGTCTTTGTGGCAAACAGGGAGAATATTGTGAGCATACACCGAGCACTGATATTATCACAATCAATGAACCCAAGGGCATAAGCAACTGGATCCCACATTCTCTGGATACTTGCACGAGTGCCACCTTTTGACATAAACCAGTCTGAGAAGCTAATCTGCATTACATGAACAAGAGAATTATCTTTCCAAACTAATTTAGAACTCATACTTTTCTTTAAAATCCGAAGACCAAAGCGTACTTGGCTCAAGTACTGGAAATAGAGTCATTTTGCTACAGAGGTTTAACTTAGAATTAGTCATGCTTACATTATCCAAATTCCGTATGTCCTGCATCGCACCATCTGGATCAACAAGAGCACGCACAACCGGACTCAAAGCAAGTGCTAATGCATTTCTTGCTTTGTCATAAGTCTGCCAATGATTACCATCATGGTTAGCCCACACATATGAAGTACCCAAAAAAAAAATTAAATTACATCATGCACGCTGACTATCATACTGATCACGACTAAGAGTTAGCAAATGACAGAGTAATAGAACACATGAGCCAGGCCAGGCATGGTTAATGGGAAGCATTCCTATATGAGTATGACAAGAAGTCAGGGGCAAGCCAGTAGCCTGGACCACATTGAAATGTCGATATCATATAAAGCCTGTGCAGCTGCAGATCTGGATATCATAACTGACACTTTACAGTGAAAATAATAAGGGGAGTTAGAGACAATCAAAATAAATATCAGAATACAACCCCCCCCCCTAAAGGGGGATGACCAGATGCATCTATTATCAGTCACTCATGACGATGAAAGCATTCAATTACTGCAACTATGAACAACCAGTTGAGATCCTATCAGCAGAAAGGCATCGAAGAAGATTAACAAGGCCTTCCCTGATTAATGGTTTGATAACGAATGGTTATCCCTTGTTGTAAACATTAAATTTATAGAATAGAGCAGCAATCTGACAGCCTCCCAACCAAACAGAAAGTTTGTTTTCCAATTCAAGACCAATGATACAAGATATACATCAAAGCACCACACAGCAATACAGAAATCCACAGGACCATGACAGATTCGTTCATAATAAATCTTCTCTTTGAACACTGATAAGATAATCAAGGTGACTGGCTACAGTAAAACAAATGTAAGAATGATTAATCAAGCTATTCAAAGAACCAACTATTACCTTAAGCTGGTTTGTCGTCAGAAATGCTCGAATTCCATGAAGTGGAGCTCCAATGGGAAACCGAAAGTCAAGTTCTGTGATAAGAAATCACCAGAATTCAGAAAAATCTAATAATGTCTCCATCGAATATTATAATCTCTTTTGACCCTTGTCCAACATGCCTGCCCCAAGAACCCAAAGAAAATAGTAAAAACAAAACACATCGAAAAATATGATACAAAATAGAAAGAAAAATAACATACCACCAATTTCACCCCCACTGTTCACAAATGTGTGAGTATGATCCTTGGCGAGCAGATTTTTGTCAGCACCAACCTGCATGAGAAGACATGAGATGCACTTTGAGACTGGATCGTATGGTCAAGAGTAAGTAGAGGAAGTAGCATTTCCTTGGATGTGTTTAAAACTGCTTTGTTTAGTAGCAAGTGGGAGTCAAAAGTATTCCTACAGCCTAAATTTTTATACATTTCCTAAGGAAATAACTTGCCTACCTTAACCCAAGTAAGTCCGACTTCCTCAGTTATTACTTATTAGTGACATTTCAACCCTCCCAATGGGGAATTAAATATTTTATTTTAATAAATAAATAAAAAACTTCGTCAGTTATTATTACTAGTTCCCTTGTAGTATAATAGTGAATCAAATATAAAATACTATTACTTCAAATGAAGATACACACTAAATACAAAATATTATTTCTTCCAAGGAAGTATTTCCATACAACTTACTTCCTTAGAAGTGCAAGTTACTTAAATTGTTACTTCCTTTGTACCAAATGAACTTATTACCTAGTTAACTACTAATGCAACATGCAATCAACTATTGGCTAATTCTCAAAAGCCCCTTTAATTGTGACATAATGTGCTTAACTATCATTCATCCATCAAGAATTTTGTAAGTATATAGACAGTAGAAGATACTTTATAGGTACATAAATTTGAGAATCTATAAAAGTTCTCAATCTCCAGGAGATCAAACACTGATCCTTGGTAAGGAAGCGAAAGCATCACGACCCTCACCCATCAACAAAATTATTGTTTGATGAACTCTGTTCTCATTAACATTTATGAAATTACCAAAAATGGCAAATTTAATATACAGCATATCTCTTTAAAGTTGGAATTAATTAACCTAGTGCACTTACACACCTAGAACCACCCAGACTTTAGAATAGCTTTCATCATTCTCTTGTTTCAGCTTATTGAAAAAAAGAAAAGAATATTTTTTTATTTTTTTTTAATTCATAGGGAACCCTTAGAGGTGAATACAAAGTATCATATAAGTGATCACAATCACCATAATTATGTTACAATACCAAGGGAGGAGGAGGGGATTTAAACCCAAGAGCTAGCCTTCATCTAATAGGACAAACCTACCTGTAATGAAAAAACAGCTAATATAAGGATGACAATGTATCCAGTCAGGGATACCCAAACCAGTCAAATCTGCATAATCCCGAAATATACATCCATATTGACAAACAAACAGGTATGGATACGCAATGCCCATGCCGGAAGTGGACTGGGTGTGGATGAAAGAGCATATCTTCCCCTTTCCGGTCCACTTTACTAGCACTTCTAATAACATTTTTATTCTGACTAGTAGGTAACCTTTAATACATTTTTATATGGAGTCCAATGCTACTTGATCTTTTTTGCGATTTGGTTTTCAAATGAATTGTTCTTGATGTTGACCTGAGTTTTCTCTCAAATTTTGCTAAGCAGTATTTCCTTATGATGATAAGAGTTTTTTTTCCTTTTCTTTTTTTGCAGCAACACAATGAAGGATTAGTTTCCTTTCAGATTAAAAAGAAAACACTTAGTCCTCATGAGTAACATGCTGAAAATGGTGGACAGCATCCTGTACTCGTTGGACCAGGTAGAGAAACAAATAGCTGAGCATGGAGGCTATGACATACTACTACCAACCCTTCCCCCATTCCCCCCTCCCCCCCCACCAAAATAATAATAATAATAATAATAATAATAATAATAAACAAATATGCAAATGCAGTGACTTCTCTCCTGGCATTTGTTGTTTGAAAACAACTCTCATAAGAAATGCAATGTTAGGCAAGAAACACTGCAAGGTCACCAAGCAATATAATTTTCCTTACAAAAAGGAGAAACATACCAATTGACGGTGAATGAAAGGAAGATAACTCACCTTTCTCATCAGGCGGAACAGATTATTGTAGCAACCAAAGAAAACATGCAATCCCATCTCAATGTGATTGCCACGTTTATCAACAAATGATCCCACTTTTCCACCAATAAACCACCTTGATTCATAAATGTCCACCTAGTAATACAGCAAAAGAGATGGGCATTTATGTATGATAGGAAAACAGAAGAGCAAATACATAAGCATAATCATCGGACAAACAACTTAACTTCACATTAAATGGAACAAAATTTTCAAAATACCAACTATTAGTTGCAGGATAAGAAAGTATGACTAGCTTCCATTTGCATTCATAAATTGAAATATTAACAACAAAAGTCATGCACATAGTGTAGAATAAAACTTTAAAGGAGGCAGAAATAAAGAAAGTCTAAACCTCATGGCCTTGATCTAAAAGTTCCACTGCAGTTGACATGCCTGCAAGCCCGGCTCCAATTATCGCTACCTTCAGTTTTGGACCTTGGTAGGTTTCAGGTTCTGGTGGGAACAACCCCTTTGGAGCTGGAAACATACCATCCTTTTAGGCACGGAGAATCCAAAAGTATACCATATAGTTATAGAAGTAATCTAATCTATAAAAATCTCAATCACTCTAAAGGAAAGACACCAACAAACCCAAATGGTTGACTTTTCATTAATGGTGAATATAGCTAACTAGCTTTAATACTCAAGCCATTGATTCCAATGATAATCAACGTCATATAGTTATGATCCATCCAGAATTGAAGTCTGCTCATCAGCCACATCATAAATCTACAAACGCCATTAAGGTAAAGCGTCAAGTACTTGGGTAAAGCCAAGACCCTGAGCGAGGAAACAAGCCTCTTTTCCTTCAATAATCCATCAAGCAATGATCACTGAAATAGCACAAGAATGAGACGGCACTACAAGTCTACAACATCAATGACCCCGCCTCCAACTTCCAAGATGAAAATTACCGACTCAAGGATAAAATTCTACAAAATGTGTTTTCGTTTCCCTGAATGCCATGCTTCGTTTTTTTTAAAAAAATAAATAAATAAATTAGGAGAGCCTCAAAATCCCTTATAACATGCAAGGATACGGAAAAAATGGGATTTCTCTAGCCTAGACGAAATCTTAAAGCCTCTCCCAGTGCATTCTCCAAACAGTAAAACCAGCTGATTAATATCGTTAACAAGATACATAACTACTAACAAATTGTGAGAGAAATGTCAAATATCACGAAGTATTCCAGACAAACAGTAACAATTCATAACAACTAACAAGATAAAAGGATGACAAAATTAATTAAATTCTCTAGTTGTGGCTCATTAAAATAAAATAAATAATCAAATAGTTATCCTCAATTCATCCGAACTTGCACAAAATCAAAATTCATCTAGCAGTAAATATGTTGTCATTTCAACAGCTTGTCCCATCCCGCCATTCTCGCCAAATAAGATTCCTTAAAATTCACCAGCTCAGGTAGCACCGCAAGCAAGTAAAAACTATGTAGAATCACCCAGGAACCAAAGCGGATAGAGGGAATTTCAGACGGAAGTTACCATTAGTTCTCATATCCGAGACATTTGAGTCCAGCGATGACCTAACTCGAAACAACTTCCTAGAATTCAGGTGAGAGAGCCGTCGTTGACTACGGGCGTTGAATAGTGAAGCTCCGGTAGCGTCATCTCTAAGTCTGACGGCGGGATTCGCCGGAAAACAAACTGATGAAGCCATGTACAAAGTAGTTTTTGACTGAATCCTTTTTTTATGTAAACGTCACGTAGTTACACTAAGTTCAACTGTCTGATACATGGGAGGGAGAGGGAGAGACGGAGAGCAGGGAGGCGTTGATAGAGGGCGTTGTTGGCCTCGAATGGAAGAGACGGTGGTGGGAATGAGAAGCTCGTTAGCGCACTACGTCTTTCATTTTTGATTCTACGATGGATTGGATTTTCATTTTTATTTTTATTTTTAAAAAATCTAAATTTTCCTTTCCTCGTGGTGGGCTCTACTGCATACACGATACCAGACGAGACAGGTTTGGTGCGCTTGAGAATTTCACCGTTAAGCAGCGACCGCCTAAGAACCTAAGGTCGTTTGGCACGAGATGAAAGGTGATGCATACTAAATATGGTATAATTTTTTGCGTTTGCTGTTCATTGGATTTCATTTGGAATTAAAAATGTCTCCATAATGCTCATTAACGTTGGGTTTATTTGATTTAAAGTAAGTAGAGGTTATGTACCTTGCAATACCTTTTACCTATTAAATTAATTATTTACCAAGTCACTTATTTAGATGTATCTCATTCAGATAGTAAGTGTTACTTCTACATTTAATTATTATCATTGTTTTCAAAGAGAAAATTTTTATAAATTTTAAAAGTAAACTTTGATCATTAAAATATTTTAAAATATATTTGTTACAATTAAGAAAATATATTTTTAATACAAATATTATAACAATAATTTTTTTATTTAATAATATAATATACTTTCAAAAAAAATAAATAGTTAGTCTTTATCTTTAAAAATTGAAATGACTTTCTTTAAGAATCGGAGTACTGACTATTTTTTTAATTATTATATTCATTGTAGTAGATAGTATTACCGTTTCTATAAAGTACTATATTGAACGATGTTAATCAGAAAATTTAATGTTTTTCTCCTAACTTAACACCAAATATAAATACACACACTTATTCTTGAATTAGTATTTATCGATTAAAAATTTTACGTGAAGTGTGATTTGATGTGGTAGTTACTATATGAGTCCCAAAAATAGCTTTTAGGGATTGGTCATGGCAATTATTTTTTTATGAAAAGCGTAAAATAAATTATATTTATTTATTTTTAATCTTTTTTCAATAAAATAAATATATATAATATCTCTTGATTATGAATATATTTTTTTTATAAAAGAGTAATAATATATTCCAATCATTCTATATTATTTGCAAGTTATTCATTTTTATGACTAAATACTTTTACTTTCTTGATATACCTGTATTATTGAAGGTTTTTACAATATTCTAATAAAGAAACTCATCAATAATAGGAACAAATAATTTTACCCTTATTCTTATTTTTTTTATAAATACAATATTCTTATAAAAAAAAAGTAATTAGTAATAGGAACAAATAAAGAATTATATCATAAAATTAATGTTATGATATTACAAATAATGTGAGATTGAGTTAGTACTTAGTAGTAATTTCTATCTAGATTCCTAAAAATTTGCTTCATTTTTCACTTTTATAGGGCCAACCAACGTAGGTTAGGCGCGAAAATTTTCATCGGTGCATGTTAATTCTTGCAGGTATATATATCATATGTAGGCGAGTATTTCATTAAACAATCGGTGCACGCGTGTCCTGATTGGAAAAAGTGTTGGATTCATTCACGCGTTATGGTTTAGGAAGAAAGAAGCTATTTCAATAATTTTTTGTATTTAGAATTTTAATAAATTTAATTGTAATATTATAATTATTTATTTGATTAGAAAAATATGATAACAATTGACGTATAAATGATAGATGTTAAGAATAAAAATAAATATTTGTCATTACTATCTCATTTTTAAAGTAAAAATTTACTTCTAAAATAATATTCTTTTTTAAAAATAAAATTATTACTTTATATAAGAAGTAATTTTATAAAAATAAATTTACTGATCAAAAAATTATGATTAAAAATTTGTGTTACTTTTAAACCTTTTTTTCAAATCACACATAATTATTATTTGTTCTTGTGGGTAAAAATTAATATTTATTTTTTATTTTTTATCTTTCTTTTTAATATATATTAATTGTTATATTATTATTTTTTATTAAGGATGTAATTATAATATTATGAATATATTAATTGTCTTCTAAAATAATGTATAAATTAATATATAAAAAATAAAAACTTTCCTTATGAAACGAATTAATTAGTTTTTTTTTTTAAATACCAATCTAACTCTTTATAGTGAAAACATTCTGAATTAGTATTCAACTACGTTTTATGATTAATCAGTCAGGGAAAATCAAAATAAAAACAATAGTTGAAGAGACGCATTCCCAATATAATGTGAGGTGATCTCTTGATTGCACAATTTTAATCCTAGATGACGAATGTTCGCTTCTGCAATGATTGGTGCGTGTATTAAATAGCTCATGATCTATATGCTAAGCAACAATAAAAGCCACCTTCTAATTTTGTAACTACCATCATTACCTATGTATCCTCGAAACTAATTATAATAACTACCACCGTGTTACCTAAAGGCGATAACCCTCGCCCCAGGGCCTCGGCCAGCCGGCCCAACAGCACCGGAGGAGGTAAATCACGGTGACTCAGTAGCCTTTAAGACCCTCCCGATACATCTATAATGTCCACAAGGAGTCACCCCCACAAATGAAGGGTTGAAACTCCCACACTGCGGCTGCCATGAATCGAACCCTGGCTCACCGTGTTACCAACAAAGGGGGTCCCGACCAACTGAGCTAAGTCCGTGCGGGCATTATAATAACTACCACAGTAACCACAAAATAGGTGTTGCAATTAAAAAATAAAAATAAGGCAGACACTGCCATGATTACCACAGCTTTATTAATGGTGAACTCATCATCATAGGTAAGAATTACGCTTCTAGTAGCGATACTAGATATTCCTGGTGTTCAACCATTATACATACATACATATATATATATAGAATGAGCGGTAGAACCGGTAGCAGAATTTAATATTCATGAGTTGTCCAATTGTATTCTTCAATTTTTACGGTACATAATTAATGTCTTAATATCTATTATGTCGGTGCTTCTATTTTGTTTCAATCTTTTATAGATGGATTATTGTATCCTCACCCTCTTTGATTGATGTTGTTATTTTCTATTACAGTATAATAATTTTCGTTTTGCTTCTTATTTTGTGTGTTGTTAGCGTAATTTAGCTCCTATTCTATAAAACCAAATTCAACAATTGGCGGTGCATAATTAATGCTGGTACAACTTAATTAACTACCACTTAAGCACGAGTCATTTCTAAAATTCTATAGTGTTACATTTCAACAATTTTTGTGACGTATTTATAATTCTACTATCCATTTTTGAGGACTCCCCTATAAAATCTCAAACCTTGACGTTGTCGATGCAATGCAAGGACCACTATTTGTTTTTTTTTATAACTTATTATTACTTGTATTATAATTTTTCTAAAGTATTTTTCAATATATATATATATATATATACTAGGTCTAAAAATTGAAAACTTATTGACAAAAATACGATAGAAAATACTATTAGTAGATGGAAAAAAAATAATATAAGTAGTTTTAAAAAACTATAATATTTTAATGTTAGAAAAAATAATAATAGTTTTATAAATATTAAATATTTATATTTCAAATCAAAAAACTACCCGCAATAGGTAGTAAAAACTACTTTCAATAAGTAGAGAAAATTACTGTAAGCCTTTAAAAATAAATACAACATTTAAATATAAAAAAATACAGTAATATTTTTATAAATATTGATATTTATATTTTAAATTAGAAAACTATCGATACTAGATAATGAAAACTACTCACAGAAGATGGTAAAAACTACCATAAATATCTCAAAAAATTAATGTGATTTTCGGTTCTAACCGTAAATGATTATATATATATCGAACCGAATCACTTCTCTAGAGGTTCAAATCATGAGACACGAAACGGAAGGGTCAACTGCATCACATGACTACAAGCAACATGAAAGGCAGGAACCTGGCATCGATTTCCAGCTGATTATCACGGCTTCGTCCGCCAACTTTAAGTGATGCCATGGTTCAGGCACTCTCGAGTCTATTGCTTCTTTTTTCTTTTTTTTTTTTGCTCAATTATCTAGCAGAACTGCAAACATGGCAAGGCAGCCTCACCCACATAATGTTCAACTATACCTATACGCAAACGCAACTTCACCAACATCAGTGTGGCCCGGCACTAGTGTCCAAAAGTGGTGGTAGTGTTTTATCGCATTATATAAGAAAGAATAGTAAGAGATACAGGGCATGACAGCATAATTACCTGGCTGCTGGTGCACTTACACAATAACAACTTATTTATTTCATTTTTTGGCATTACATCAAACAACAAAACATTGAGGATGGATTTACTACTACCAACTACTAGTTTAGTACCAGCGTAGTAGGGGTAGAAAAAATATCGTCTCATTCTCTATATACCTTATATACCTCATTTGAAATGGAGTAAAATCTTTTCTTGTTCTAGATAGTAAAATGGGTATTTATTTGGAAAGTTTGTGTCCAAATATACTATATGAGAAGCGTAAAAGACGGTAATATATTTTCCACTACTATTACCTTAGTACCAAAAGAGCACCAAAGGGGAAAGGTTGCCCACTGGTACGGACCAGAGGATGCTGACATACTCCATGACAATAAACTTGACATCTTCAGACAGAATGTATATTCCATTCCCTGGAAGCAATACGCAAAGTGAGTATAAAGGCATTAAGCGGGAAGAGTATAGAACGATTACATGAAGAATATCCCTTTATTCCTGTGTTTTTGTTCGGGGGAGGGGGGGGGGGGCACGCAAAAGAACGCCAAGTAGATTCATAAGCATGGGGCAACCAACAACATCAACGCATAGGGTAGAAACAAGCTAGCACATATATACAGCTACCAGTGGATTTATGGTACTAGTATGCTCTTCATTCTATACCAGCAGATACTTTAGCCTTCATTCATAACTATTCAGTTCTTTCATTCTATATAATGTATAAAGATGGACAGAAACTTCCACCTACACAATCCAGTAAACACAAGGAATTCCAATATAATGCAATATCAATAAGTTAAAGGATTCAGCCCTACATAATGATGTCTAGATGCCACTGAATGACAACGAGGCAGTAGCAAGTTCTTGTACCCTTGAACCATTTCATTAGCATACAGCAAGTGGCCGAAACCCACATGGTTATTTTATGATTTTCCACTTATCTTACTCATCTACTACTTGTAGCTTGGTATTAGGGCCTACTCTCCTCAGCTTATTTCCGGCAAATTTTTAATAATAACAAAAAAAAATACGAAATTAATGATAATAATTATAATAATGATATTAATGATAACAATACTAATAGATAAAATTGTTAATTATGGCATTAATTATAGTAAAATAATAATAATAACAGCTCATTATTAACTTTTAATTTAATTTAGATAAATCAGATCAACAAAACTATGCTAAGACGAATGGGCCCTTGGTTGAATTAGAGTACATCTTCCTGGTAATACTCAACAATTGTTTCCAACAAATACCACAAATCGTGGCAATCGCTAGTTCTATTCTTAAAGAATAATCCCTCTCTTGTTTAATATTTAAGTAATCATGTGGATGTTGTTGAACAGCAAAAGGGAAACGGGGTTATTTTGGCTACAAGAAATTTCACCTGATCTAAATTCATTCAAGCATAAAGCCGAAAAAACTGAGAAGAAGAAAGGCTATCCAAAGAAGCATAATGCTTCATCAAACACTTGAATACAGGAGTTGACATAAGTTCATATCAGAATGTCAGCATACACAAAGTAAAGAAGTCTAACCTAGGAACAAAGAAACCCAAGCCTCACAGGTATTCTTTCATTTTTTATCTTTTGTTTAAATATAATTTTGGATATAAAAATAACCCATAATATATTCAGATTTGCAGAATCTTGATCGCCAGCAATGCATGTCTGGCTTCAGGCTGAAAAGCACAAATGATACCTTGTGCTTTAAACCCACACACAGTTTATGATACCTTGTGCTTTAAACCCACACAGTTTATGCTTCATAGTTCACACTATAGCGATAACTACAAACACAAGGCCCTTTCTTATACCCATTTGTTTATCATTTCTCACTTTTTTCTTCACTATGTAAATGACCATGCCTATCAAGGCTTTGAATTGAGGACTAAGAAACTAGCACAATTTCACAAGAACATACCTTAAATAGTAAACCAAATTATCAATAGTGACATACGGCAAATGACAGCCTACGTCAATTTCATACATATGGTTGTGGGCTTTTGGGGGATGGGGGGGGGGGGGGGGTCAGTCATCACCCTTAAATCAAATCTCAATCTTTTTTTCTCCTTCCCTCTTCGAGCTTTCAATTAAAGGTCAATTAGTTTATCTTAATTTCCCTCAGCTAGCTCATCTTCTTCAACTGTTTTCTACATCCCCAAAGGATATCAAAGTGGCTGCTGCTACAGTGGCTGGATCATTTTATTTATTTTTTGAATGAAAATCAAGCACTTTGAGATGTTATAGATTCTGCATACCACTAGGTTACCATCCTCTAAACTTATTTTTTATTCAACAAAATCAAGCAATTCAAACCCCAAAGATCATTAACCCGATCAGGGATCAGACCATAAAATTCATTATCGGACAGATCGATATATCGCAACAAAGTAAAAAACCTAAAGCCAACACAAGACGACCAGTAAACAAATTACCAGAGAGACTTAAATTCTGCAAACTAGCAAGAGAAATCAAGGTGAAGAACTTCAGTTCATCTTCTAGATCTAACTATCGAGAACAATGTTAAAAAGACTAGCCAGAAAATTAATGGGAGAATTATTTCAATTGATTATTAATGAGTACTGATACTATAATTAGTTGAATATAGAAATACACATGGACGGGGAGTGTGTTGCAATAAAAATGGCGGTTCGAGTTGAGGCAAAGACATTGAAGATGAAGCAGGTGGAGAGAGAAAGGAGATCTGTGTGAGTGGGACTTTGAGGAGAGGAGTGAGGGACCAGAGTCATTTCCCAGGATAGACTATTGAGAGGATCTTAGTTTACGGGAGTATTATTAATTAAACATATACAATTAAAGTTCATTCTTAGTCATTAAAGCACAATCAAGTTATAATTTTAAGTGGAGGAGTCCTCATGAGATATGCCCCATATATATGACACATGATATAGGTAACAAGCAGGGGCAGGACACTAATCTTTTAACTCTAAAAAGGCACTCTGCTGGCCTGTAATCTCAATTTTACAATATACTATAGCACACGCACCAAAATCGCTCACCTTCTTGAAGAAATAAGATGATTTCTCCTTCTAATTCAACATATTTATCTAATAGTGATCACTTTGCAGAGTGCATATACTGAAGTGCAGCGACAATGAGAAGCAAAACAAACAACAGCACAGCCGCGCCCAGGACCACATTAAAAGCCCAGCAAACTTTCCATGCACATCTTTTGAAGTCCCATGAACTTATATGCCACAACTGTGCAGTCATTAAAAAGAAAAAAAGACATATAAGGAAGTGAACATGAAAGAAAAAGAAAATGCACAAACAGATTGCAGGTCAAATGTTAACCTAGTACCTGAAATTTGGTTCTATTGTCCCCATCAGACTGTTATTCATCAAAAAATGACAGATCATGAGAACAGGCATCCAAAGAAAAAGAAAAAAAGAGAAATGACTCAAGTGATTACAGCTGCATACCACAAAGGGTCTCTGGAGCTCTGAATCCTCTTTATATAATGCATCACTCAAGTAATCTGCATCAGAAGAAATGGATATTGCAAGATTAGTTTTCTTAAGCAAATCATCTTAATATAAAAGAGTCTGGGAAATGGAGAAACCAAGAAAGGAAGATGAATAGCAGATGGCTGGTGCAAACCACTATCAGTCGATTTCATCAAAAGCAAACCCAGGTATAGTTAAAATTAGAGTCATGAAATGTTGTTTCATCCTCAAATCCAGCAAACCCAGGCAATGGATCACCTTAAGCTACCTAATAAGTTCATGAACATGAGTCTTTTCTAATCTTTAACCCAATTTTCACGCAATCATTTCCAATCAAATAGCAGTAGTTATAAATGTGATGTACTCTTTGATAAAATAATTTGACGCTTTATATCACTTTTGCACAAGATTGAGGTTATAGATTGAGAAATTAGTAAAGAACGAAAAAGAAAGATGGAATTTTTGGGTCATAACATGATCACTACGGTGAAAGCAAATTGGATCCGACTATGGTGCGATCATTAAAGGTGTTCACTCCCAATGTATACATAATTTCCCAAAAACTTGTCCACTCAAGGTTGAAGGATTGAAAAATTGCAAAACTCAATCACCTAGGAGTTCGTAGGATTGAGAATTGAAAGTAGTGTAGTATGTGAGGATGGAATTCTGTGTGTCTCAAGTCCAAGCAATCACAAGTATTATAGACAATTTCCAAAGTAACACCACTCACCCACCAACAGGTAATGAGAAGGAGGAGAATATGGACACATAGTAGAGTACATGGATCACTTAATGGAAAAGTGGTAAATATGGATAAATAGGTGGGAAAGTAAAGAATATGGGCAGTTACCAACAATTGGAGAAAGTGGTTCGTTATTGAGATGTGGCTTTCAAATAGGAAACCAGATCGGATCAAAATATCTTAACCTAAATCTAAATAGTTTTATTGTAGCTACCCAACAAACCCCCCACTAACTATGAAAAATCTCAAAGGAAACAAGGAAAGAATATATTGGGCAAAGGAAAAGCTTCATACGTAAATATCAATATCTTTTGAATAGATACATAGAAAAATGAGGTTGCAACATAGTCTAAGTAGTGAATTTCTCTTGAACTACCTAGATTTGAATTATTTCCTCATAACACATTACACTTTTAAATTTTCACTTTAAATGATCCTACACACACCTTAGGCACTCTGCGAGTGCTCCAGAGAGATAACTCAACTCTCTCATAAAAAACGGCCCACTTCATACCCAATTAGGTAGATCCATTTAGTACGTCTCTCTAACACAACCACATATGGCTATGGACTCATTAAGAGCTTCAAGCTCACCCTCAAAATAATCAATGAAATCTATCAAGCGCTTTTCAAAGCACCACCAATACCCATTATGGATTCAAAATGAACATAAAACTCAATCTCAACTCTACTACTCATGTGAATCCATCAAATGCATCCTAATAGAATCACCAAATTTTTTTATGGATTCAAAAGAGCACATGCAACTCTATAATACATGTCACAAGGATCACAGTGCAAAAGAGTAATCATATGGTTTCGTTTAACCCATTGAATCTATTGTATCAAATTGAGTTTAACCACATCTAACTAGATTGGGTATCCACCATATTATCCTTTACTACAGGCTTAAAGCCCATCCCCCTCAAAGATTCAAGGAACATGGTCCTTGACAAGCCTTTCATAAGACGATCTGCCAAATTTCTCTTCAAACACGATAGATTCAATGGGTCTGACACAAATGCGTCTCCTCTTCCCATTGTACACACTATTCTTAGCTATTCTGATGGTGACCTATGAATCATAATCAAGCAAAACCGGAATACCAAGTTTCCTACACAATGACACTTCTACTGATAAGCCCCTCAACCATCTACCAATTCAAAAGCAATAAATTTAGATTCCACGACAAAATAAATGCTATTTTGAAAGACTTCAATGATATAACACCTCCACCCAATGTGAACACATACCCATTAGTAGAGTTAACTTCATTATTATTAGTCACCCACTTTGCATTATATTAACCTTCTAACACACCAAGAAATTTGTGAAAATGCAAGTACCAATCACTTGTACCCTTAAGGTAAACGATGAACATTCTAATGATCATCGCTAAAAAATATGAGTGTATCGACTCAAGCGACTCACAACATAAGTTATGTCAATAGTTTATGAGATATGCTGACACAGCCTTGTTCTTCTAAAGGTGTATGATAGGATCACAAGGAGTTTTTACAGGTGCCACAGCATAACAATTAAACTTTTTTAGGATATTTTTAATGTAATGAAGTTGACTTAGGGAGAAATCATTTTTAGTATTTCTTAATTTATTACCAAGTATTATATCAATCTCACCTAAGTTCTTCATCTCAAACTAGAACGATAAGAAAGTCTTAGTCTCACTGACCACCTCCATGTTTGTATCAAAGATAAGCATGTCATCAACATAAAGGCATATAATCACACAATCAGATCCAAAGACACAGGTATCTGACGTATTCACCATGTAGTCATTACTCACTAAGGTTTGGTTGAGTTTTTATACCACTATTTTGGGAGTTGTTTAAGACTGTAAAGGGACATTATTATCTTACAAACCTTGCCCTCTTGACCAAGCACTACCCCACGAATAGGTTGTTCTACATAGATTTATTCCTCTAATTTACTAGTTAACATTAAAAATGGTTGTCTTTACATCCATTTGATGCACCACAAGAGTACTAATGGTGCCCACCTTGGTCACAGGGGAATAAGTGTTAAAATGGTCAATCTCCTTATTCTGAGTGTATCACACAACTACTAGCATGGCCTTATATTTATCCACAACCCCATCTGTCTTGAACTTCTTTCTCACTTACTCTTAATTCACTTACAACCCTTAGACAAGTTAACTAGATCCCAAGTATAGTTAGAAGTTATAAAATCAAGGCCACTTCTAATAGCTTCTTTCTAAACATTGGCATCACTAGAGTTAAATGTTTTAAGGTCTTCCCCTATCAAGAAAGTTAATATAATGGTACCACTGATCTTATCACTACTAAAACTTTCTATCAAAAAGGTGGTTTGGTCCAAAACTATTATCTACACATTGCCTTTTACTTCCTCTAGCAGCATCGCTACTTTTATTTACGGCAAAAGCAAGAGCAGACAAAAAGGAACACACATCAACAGCAATAGAAGAACCAACATTATGTACATTATCACACATTTTCAAAGAAAAAACATTCACAAAGAATTCAGTATATCTAGATTGACATACTAAACAATCAGCCAAACACATGAACCTATAAGAAACATTATTAGTGGCATAGCCAATAAATACACAGACAAATGTTTTAGGCCCAATGTTTTATTTTCTAAAGCTTGGTAACACCCCCACACTTTTAAGAATTTTAAGTTAGGAGGATGCCATTTTCATAACAAGCAGAAATGACAGTTTCCCCTTACATACAGTCAAACACACCAGAACTGAGAAGCATGACATTCATCATCTCCTATAGGGCTCTGTTTTTCCTCTCGGCAATGCCATTCTATTACGGCATATAGGGAGCAGCAGTCACATGGATGATTCTCTTTTTCTCACAAAATCCCCAAAGGAAGTCAGGTTATACTCTCCACCCCATCAGACCTAAGTCTCTTGATTTTGGGTTCTAACTAATTTTCCACAATAGCCTTACATTTTAAGAACATGTCAACAATTTCATCCTTTGACCTAAGGAGGTAAACCCTAGTGTAACTCAATAAGTCACCAATGAAGGTCACATAGTATCATTTACCTCCTCTACTAGTTGCGCCATTAAAATTAGCTGAGTCTGAGTGAATGAGTTCAAATAATTGTGTTTTTATTTGTGATCGTTTTAAAAGGCTTTTTCACATATTTGACACCTATGTAGATAGAGAAGTAAGAAACATTCTCATCATCCCCTGCATCAATAATGTTCAAGTTTCTTAGCTTCTTTACTAAGGTTATGTTCACATGACCTAACCTACTAGGCCATAAGTCAAAGGACTCAATCACACAAGTAAAAGCACTTGAAATACTTGCATTAACAAACTCAAAAACAGAGTTTAGTACAAGCAAGCCATTAGCCAAGTAACCCTTCCCCAAAAGCACCACGTTCAACTCCCCATTCCAAGTGATCACAATTTTGTTGATTCAATCACAATATTCATGCCAACTTTGTTAAGTAAACCACCAGAAACAAGATTCCCACATAGGGAGGATACATAAAACATCATTCAAGGCTATTTTTTTTTTCCAGAAGTGAGTTTATGGAAGACCTTTCCTTTGCAAAGTACCCCACCAGCTGCATACTCACCCATGAATCCACACTCACCTTCTCCTGCATCTTTAAAAGTTGTGAAAGAATTATTTGTTGGCTCGGAGATGTTTCGAAGCTTCGGTGTTCAGGATCCAAAACATCTTGTTGTCCACCAGATAGGCTCCAACAACGATGGCAACAATCACCTCTTCATGTTCAACGATATTAGCTTGAGGAATGGCAGCTTACTTTTGACTTGTTTGCCCCTTGCACTAGAAGTAGTGGTGTACCTTATATCCCTGTTTTCCACAAACATAGCATAGAACCTTTTTCATTTAAATTTTGTTGTTCTTGCTGGTGATATGACTTTTATATTTACCTTCTTTTTACACTTTCTTGCCTTTGCCTTTGAACCTATCCCTATTACGTATAAATTCTACAAGTTTAGCATTATCAATAATAAGGAAAAGAGAGTCTAACTTATCCTTCAAACAGATTGCTTCTCAATCATGTCGCTAATCAACTCCTGGAGACTAAGAACCTTGCAATGGTTTCTAAAACCATACCGTGAGGGAAGGAATTTCTCAAACAACACACTTGCTTGCGATATCCCGCACATTTACATTCCTTCACCAAGTATAACAGCCACCAGATTCTTGTACTCATGAATTTACTCTATTATTGACTGGTCATCCACCATTCAGAAATTCGACCAATTGCTAATTACAATTTTTTTCTTATCCGCTTCATTACTACCATATTTCTTTTGCAGTACCTCCCATATCTTCTTGCTGAATTTTTCTGAACAAAAATATCAAACTTGTTGGGCATGTAGGTGAGCAAATGACCTCTTACACAATTATTGCCACTATGGTATTTTAGCCTAACTTCTTTGTCTGTCTTCTTCGCTTCACCGGCCTAAGTGGTGAGAACTATGTCAAAAGTAGCAATTGTATACATGCGAATTTCTAAATTGTCAACAATAGGAGGATCATTGAATAGTACGTAGTTGGCCTCCATTTGTTGGAACAGAAATCGAAAATTATGGGATCATCAACTGTAGTTGGTTATGTTGAGAGCCTTGAATTTGGATGGACTAGGAAGGATGTGATCAAGCAATTAAATCGCGGTCGCAGTCGTGTTTGCGGTCGCGGTGTCACGGTATCGGAGCATCGCGAATGATAAATTATGTGTTGCGGTCATTGCGGCGTGATTTTTTATTTTTATTTTACCATATACTCTAATTATTATTCATTGATCATTTGAATATAAATATTCAATAAACTAGGGTTTTATATTATATTAGAAGTATTAAAGTGAGTCATTATATTCTAAATTTTCCTAATAAGTTTAAATTTACCTTAGAATGAAAAAAGACATGTTATTTAATAATAAATATGAAGATAATAAATAGTAATACTATATTATAATTCAATAGTAACTTGTTCCAAGATATATATAGTAAATGAATAAAAAAAAATTTATCATGCATACTTTTTTCAATAGATTTAAGAATTCTCAATAAATCACTTATTTATCAGTGATTTATCCCAATTTATCAATGATATTTTCCGATTTATCGGCCGATAAATGTGAAATTTTAAAACCGTAGCGTATCGATAATTTCGCGTCACGGCCAACCCAAAAACAGCTAAATAGCGGCTGTTACGCACTTACGCTATAGCGGGACCACTATTTAATTGTATGGATGTGATTGATTGGTTACAGCATCGTTCGCTTTCAGATTATAGGTTGAGAAATCAAAACAAAAAAAAAACAAAAACAAAAAGATGGCATTGTTGTAATATAAAATGATCATTGCCTTGAAACTAAATTGGCCCCGACTAAGGTGCAATCACTAAAGCATTCACTCCCTACTATACACATATTTCCTCAAGCTTGTACACTCAAGGTTAAAGAAATGAAGAATTGTAAAACTCAACTATTTAGGAATTCATAGGAAGGAGAGGACTATAGTATGTTAGGATAAAGTTTGATGTATCTCGAGTCAAGCAATCACAGGCATTATAAACGATTTCTAAAGTAACACCACTCACCCACCAAAGGGTAAGAAAGGTGGAGAACATGGACTCGTAATGTAGTACATGATCACTTAGTGGAAAAATGGTGAACATGGATCAATTGGTTGGAAATTAAAGAACATAGTTAGTTACTAACACGTGGACAAAGTGGTTGGTTATTGAAGTGTGGCTTCCAAATAGAAAAGCACATTGAATCAAAATATCTTAACCTAAATCCAAATAGTTTTCTTGTAGTTACTTAATAGAAGTAGCCACTAGGAGTCAACTTATGAAGCTAGGCCTGCAAGCTCAGTAGATAAAGTGGACAGTGACATGAAATTGAGACCATTACTACTAGTTCACTAGTTATTGCCTAAAAAGTAAACAATAAACATAAAAATGGCATAGGTTCATTATATTCCCATCACTCGAACGAATAATAATAGAGAACAAAATAAAATCTGGTTCACTTTATGTCTTCAGATGTTGAGACACATCAGTTGTTCTGGCTATTGTAAGAAAAAAAAAATAAGTACAAAAATCGACCAGACCTCCATCACTTCCAGTGATTGATCCGGCAGAGTTAGGACTGGCAGGATGCAAGCTTGGAGGCCTGCGTAGAAGTAGAAGCAAACGTTCAGCTTGTAACAATTCCAGATCCTTACTAAAAAGTTGATACATTGTACAGATGTGCACCAATCTATCAGATAGCAATGATGCACCAGATATCATGTCCATATCATTTTTTTTTTAAATGAGCTTAATCATGCAAATTACAGATATAAGTACCTCATTTAATAAATGCCAAACATAAGGTGAAAGCTTCTCGTAAAAATGCCAGCCTGAGCTGAATGTAAGATGAAACAGCCATCTGCAGGCTGGAGAACAAATCAGCTACCAAGTACCAACATTATGGAAATTTAAGATTGTTTGGCTGAGATGCACAGTCCATATGTTTACTTAAGACAAGGAGGAAACAAGTTTCTTGGTCTGTAGGATTCAAGTCATTCAGCCAATAAAACATTTTGATAGTAAATATATTACACTATCACAGATCAGTTTCTGACTATTCTGACTCATCCTATCCTGACAATGCAGATATATCACATATACTTATCAAATGTGTTTGTACATCTTTCATGTAATACCTTTGGCTTGTGAGTTATCAGAAGGAGAATACAAGAATCGTCTCTATGCAAATGCAGATCTCAAGTAGTCAACAATGATCCTATATTGCAAGACCTGGATACTTAATCCGGTATCATGGCAAACATAATAAGAGGGAAAATATTCCCAAGCCACTAATCAACTGGCTATGAATGGAAACAGCGGTGGATGCAAAATTTAAGAAAAAGAAGCAGCACCTGTGAGAAGGTGTTGAGATATATAAACACCTAGCTGCAGCTCTGGCTCTTTGCTGGATGTCCAATAGTATTGTCCATCGAAATTCCAAATCTTCATCAGTTCTGTATAATTGTGCCATAACAATGAAATGAAACTTGGTATTTAGATAAGTACTAAAGCATACGATGGAATCAAGGCAAGCAACAATCAAGGGAATCACTTCAAAGTGCTAAAAGTGTTTACCATAGTATAGAAAGTCACTAGAAGTTTTACAGTTGCCTTTCTATCTTAACGTCCGCCGTCCAGATCTAAAGTGATAGTGCCAAGGGATAGTGAAACCTTAACATGTAACTACAGACCCAAGCTTATAGTTATGCAGTAACCTAACCCACAGTTCGTTCCCATACATGAGGATTTTATAACTTCTAGAAATTGCAGTAGCCCTCTTTGGAACGTCTAAGTTTCCCTGCAACACTAGAAACAGATCCAAGGATCTCACATTATTCATACTATCAAGGTAACATCCTGATAGCCTTCACAAACTGCCGCTTAAGACGAGGAGAATTTGAAAAAGCCACAAGCAACAAACCCCATAATAAGGCATGCACCATAGGCCATTTTTGGCAACAGAACAACTGAGATCTGTGGTCAAAATGCAAGTTTCTGCGGAAAAGCTTATGTATTTATTCTAATTTGACATTACCCATCAGTATCTTTTCCATCGTGAGTCCTCTATACATTCCATATTGTCCGATCAAAGTTACTCGCTGGATTTTTAGGTAACATAGGCCCGTCACAGGCTGAAGTTTGATCAAACACCTAACGGGCGTAGCAGTTAGAAAATGCCCAGATTACGATGGCCACTATTTCTGTGAGCAGATTGACTGGCATTCACTAAATGTACATAATTTAGCCGACAAGGTTTAAAAACAATTCATAGCTTCCAACAAGCGTAAGAATGTCAATAAAACAACAAATCGCAAAGAAACAAACGAGCAGCTCTATGCCTCTATCTCATTTTATTTTATTTTAAATTAACGCTTGAAAGAGAGACTGGGGGAGAGAGAAAAAGGGAGGGAGTACAAGGTGGGTTCGGAGGGTGGATTGCGAAGAAGTGATTCGAGGCGATCAAACTTCACACTGAGTTCCAAAAGCTTTGATTGAGCACTCTCCTTGAAGTTCTCGGCTTCTGAGTCGCAATTACTCTTGCTGTAGTTTTTTACTCTGAACTCTACATCTTCTACAAGCTTTGAGGCTTCCTCGGCTTCTTTAATCCACGCATCGATTCTCAGATATTGATTCGCCATGGTCAAAGTCGCAAAGCGGTCAGCCACCTCCACCCTTCTGCATCCTCTGTCCGTACCTCGAGAAGGTCGAGCCGAAATACAACACTATTATTCAAGTACCTTTCGTCTGGATATTCAGTGTACTTCTTTGTTGCCCTCAGAGCCTCACATTATTCTCGTCGGTCACATTGCGTTACGTCAGTATAATGAATGCTAAGATTAAGGCTTAAAAATTAAAACTTATTACTCATCATATCAAAAAAAAAAAAAAAAATCCTTTAACAATTTATATATTTTTATAACTATTAAACGTTGTCTTAAAATTATATTGATATTATTTGTTAAAATAATAATATATTTATAATTAAAAAATGTTAGGATAAAGATAAAAAAATTAATTTTTTTAAATATTTTTTATATAAAAGTTTAATAATATAATAATTTTTTTAATATAGATAAATTATTTAAAATAATATAATTAGTATATTTATTATAAAAATTAAATGATCTTTTATACATTTGATGGTATTAATAAGTGTTTATAAGAATTCGATAAAAGTTGATATTTTAATACAGTAAAATAAGGTAGTATTATTTTAGAGCACTTTATTTTACCTTACTATAAGCTTACTAGATTTTAGTTGTATGGTAAAAAAACAATTAATTATAACTTCACCCTGACACACATTTCTAACTAAAATTAATCAACAATAACTCATTAGAACAAAATTAATTCATAATATCATAATGTTGTGCCAATAAGATGTATCAAATAAACACGAAAATTCAATTCAAAAGGTGCAATAAGGAATTAATAGCATATAATTGTTCAAAGAAACTTAACTATGTAGATGCTCCAGGCATTTTTCATGAAAAAAAAAAAAAATTTTTGCTATGTTCTAATATATGTTACTCTATCTGTATCTAAAAATAAGCAATTCTATCAATTTGTATAATTTTTTAGTAACTAATAAAAGTAGTTTTAAAAATATACTTATATCCTTCATTAAAAAATAACAAAACATTTAATACATATATAATTAAACAAATGAGGGTAAAATTAAAAATTAAGCTTTAACTTTTTTAAAATAACTTTCTTTTTTATACAAAAATTTAAGAATATAATGATTTTTTTTTAATGCCAAAGGAATATTATTTGTTGCCTGTGTATTTGATGCAATCTTTGTAAACTAGTAAAACATTAAACTCTAACTCAAGAACTTGATATAAAGTTTCATAATATCCTTGCTCTAAATAACATACAAAACCCGTGGCAAAATAATCAATGTGGAAATATATGTCTATTCCCCAATATATCTAACTAAAAGTATGTATTGTCTTAACCAAAAACTAAGAGAAAAAGTAATTTTATTAGGAAAATAAAATCATTATGAAATATGATAAAACAATAAATTTAAAGAACGCAAATAAGTGAAATCTTGCAAGGTCGTCAAGTACATTTTAAAAGTCATATGCTATAATTAAAATTTTGACCCCTAAAATTAATATGTACTAAAATACAAAATATACTTTATAAAATAATTATATTACCATTTTTTTAATAACAAAGGAAGTACAAAATTTTTCTTAAAACTCAAAAAAAAAATTGAAAATATTTTGATAGACAAACGAGCATTTGAAATTTCAAAAGTGTTAATAATTTAATATTCAACTTAATCATACAACCCAATATGTAGACAAAGGATGAGTCATAGGATTATAGCTTATTTGTCAATACATAATATAGCGATGATCATTTTTTAATAAATTAATTCTAATGATATTTAGTACCTTATGAATGGAAAGATAATATAATATCCAAAAAGCTGGATACTCACAATTTTATGAATTTTGTTAAAAGATAAGGCTTATAATTGTTAACTATTTAGTATACCAACTAATAAAAAGTAAGAATTCTTGGATAAATGATTAGCTTTTTCAATATAAAGAATAAGAAAAATGGAAATATACATAGTGAAAAATAGCATATTATTAATTGTAACTATATCATAAACATTAGTAAGCTTCTAAATTACTTAAGACATTATACCACCATAAAAAGAGGGCCTATGGTATAAAAAACTTCTAATATCACATCATCAAACTTGCACTCTTTTCTCTCCATTGATTTTTCTTTTCTTTTTTGGCCATCATATGTTTGTTAAAATTCCTAAAAATTGCATTTTAACATTTTTCTTCTTCTTTCTGAAATTTACCATTTGCAAGTATCAGTGCAATCAATCAAATGCATGATTAGATCAATTTATCTCGAAGGTTGAGCGAATAGATCAACTAGTAGTTCTTGAAATAAATTAGATGCATGATTATATCAATTTATGCACGCCATATTTTTCACCAAAATGACGATCCACATGTAAGAAAAGTTGCCTTTGAAGTGGAAAAAATTAGGAGAAAAGTATTTGTGGTAAAAGATAGGTAAAATTTTGGTAAAATATATATGTGGTCAAAATATGTATAAAATTGATGAAATATATATGTGGATGTAGTGAAAATATGTATAAAATTGGTAAAATATAATTTGATCTATGTTGAACTTTTTCAGAAAATGATGGTGCAATATACGTTAAACATTGATGAAATTACAAGTAGGCAGTGGTGAAAGATATTGAAAGTGACAATGAAATGTCCATTTGTTTAAAAGAGTTGTTCAATTTAGGTAATCGTGGTGAAAAATATATAGAATTTTGGTGGGGTGGAGGTGGGGGGAGGGATGTGAAAGATATGCATAAAATTGGTAAAACATAATTAGAGAAATGTTAAAAATAATCATGAGATGATGATGAATATGTTAAATATTAGCAAAATGTTAGGTAAACAATATTGAGAACGATGGTGAAATTTTAAATTATGTGAAAGAGTTGTTAAAATTTAAGTAGTTATAATGTACTAAAAAAACAATTAGCTATGGTGAAACATATGCATAAAACTAGTAAAATATAATTATATTAATGGTAAAAAAAAATTAAAAAAATAATGGTGAGAGATATGTCAAATATTGGTTAAATTTTAGATAGTCTATAGTAAAAGATATTAACAGTAATGATGAAACATATAAATAGAAGAATAAGTGAAAATTTATGTAACATGTCAACAAGTTGCATGCTATAGGTATTGTGTGGCCACTATGAATCATTCACATGTCTTGTTATAAGGTTACTAGGCTCATTAGTTACCGGTACTATATTAGTGCTGCAAAACTGATATATATGTGCAATGCATAAAATATAGGCCCTCTATATTTGGGGAGCGTGTCTAAGAGTTCACTTTGCACATACTCTTAAACAAACTCTGTCTGATGTAATATCAAACTATAGAGGGAAAAAATGAATGTTTAAAATTTCAAATAATTGTATTGTGTGTTTGTGTAACACCCCCAAAATTTATACATTTTTTTTAAAATAATACTTATAAATTAAAACCGTAAATTCTGGGGATGCTACTGCCACACTTAGTACCAGACCGGTTCACTCCTACTGTTCCAGTACCAAGTGCTAAGGCTAAGAAAAATAACTCATAACATTATTGAATAATCCAAATTCATAAATATGGGAATCAGATAAGTATAAGTCTTTACACAATCCAAAATACGAGAGTTAGTTCTACAGGGAAAAGAAATAACTGTAATAATATAATTGTTTCTCAAGTGCTAATCATAAATAAGGAAAATAGGAAATAATAATCTCAAATGGAAATCCGGTCACGTCACTCCGGGAATTGATACAGCCCAATCATCACTCGGCCCCACTTGATGTCCCATAGACATCGATAGCATCAAAATAAGCGTCTCCTACCTGAAACACATTAGACGGGCCTTCTGCTCGTGGAAATGAGCAGCACCCATAAAATGGGTGATTAGTACGCTACGTACTGAGTAAGGTAATTGAGCACTAAGGCCGACACATAAAATCATACAAATAATGCAAAAGGAACAAAAGAGCATAATCCATCATAATAATATAATATCAAACAATAATTCGGGTAGATACATAAAGGCCCATTTATAGTCCGGATTAATTATTTAATTAATCTCTGATCAGAAATCGATTCACACCATACTTTTTATCAAACCATGTGAGTACGAAAGCCCCTACTATTATAGCCAGTGGATCGGAGACAAGTAGGGCGCAATGCTCCTACCCACTATTATTAGCTGGTGGATCGGTCACACATAGGGTATCATACCCTAACCACTATTTCTTACCGGTGGATCGGTTGACCCCAGATCACATGGTGTTCCACTGTAAGGACTTAATGTCTTTTAAATGTCTTAGCAACTGAGGTGTTTAGTTTATTGAGCTCGGAGTCCGCCACTATTATGGTCGGTGGATCGGAGGTACATAGGGTATTATACCCTAACCACTATTATAGCCGATGGATCGGAGACATATAGGACTACGCGTCCTAACCACTATTTCTAACCGGTGGATCGGTGGGACCTGGCTCAATACTCTTCCACTTTACATAATTAGTGTCTTAAGTATCTTGTTCAAAACTTTGCCCAGACATGCATGACTAAACCCTACTATTCTTATCCTCCAACCCTAGTTAACCACACCAACCCATAGTAACCATGACTCCCATGCAACCCTAACTCCATGCAAACCCTAGCTCCACGTAAACCCCACTTCCATGCAAACCCTAACTCCATCATGCGAACATGAATTCCATGCAACCCTAATATTCCCCATGCAAACCCTAATACCATGCAACATTAACACCACCATGCAAACCCTAACACCACCATGCAAAATTAATACCACCATGTGAACCCTAACACCACCATGCAAAACCCTAACACCATACAACTTCATGAAAAACCCTAACACCATGCAACTCCATGCAAAACCCTAACACCATGCAAGCATTAACTCCATGCAAAGCCCAACGCCATGCAAACCCTAATACCATGCATTATGCCACTCCATGCAAAACCCTAACACCACATTGTTACACTCCCCATCATTATTTTACAACCTTATCACGCATGTCTTAGGGCCATATCATACCATGATAATAACACACTCATACACATAACTCTCTGCCACAATTATTTACACAAACATACCTCAACTATATATCATGCTGCATTCATAATAATTATACAATATACACATAAAATGCACATTAAATCATATCACATGGCATGCATGGCATATAATTTACATATTACACAAATGGCCTTAGCAGTTAGCACCCCTTATCTAAAATGTCACCGGTCTTGGAGCATGCTCCTATACCACTTGAGGGCTTTGGCTGAGCTCACCTATTATGGGAAAAATACTAGAATTAGATTCCCTCCTAAAAATGCTATTATTTACTAAATTGTCCCAAGACTTGGTTTTTAGTTAAAATAATACTATACTAGAATTAACTATACAAAATACTACTAAAATACTAATAATAATACTAATGTAATTTAAAATGAATGGTGATATAAGGGTTTCTACCCTTCACCAAAATAATACTACTAATACTAATACTACTAATAATAATAATAATAATAATAACTTTAATAATAACAAAATATTAGTAATAATAATAATAATAATATTATTATTATTATTATTATTATTATTATTAATATAAGCTTAAAATTATGAGGTGGGGTTTTCGACCCTACCTCAAATAATGAAAGTACTATTCAATAATAGTAATAATAATATTAATAATATATATACTTATAATAATATTAAATTAGTAAAGATAATAATCATAATAATATCAATAATAGTAAAAATAGGAATAATAGTAATAAGAATACAAGTGTGCGAACCTTAATTAAAAATTAAGGCCTCGGCCCTCATAAAATAATTAACATTAATAATAAAATAATTATACTAATAATATTATTATTAATAATAATATTAATAATTATAATAAACTTATAATAATTCAAATAAATTCCTAAAATTCGAAACTAACAATCTAATTATCTCAAGAATAATCTCCACCCTGCCAACAAAATTTATCAATAATATTACATCTAATAATAATAATAATAATGATGATGATAATAATAATAATAATAATAATAATAACTATAATCGAACAAATATTAAAAATTGGAATAAAAACAGAATAAATTACAATAAATAAGAAAGAAGGGCTAAGAGGGTCTAGGGTTTCACCTTGAGTCAGCGGAGATGGGTGGCACCGGCGGTGGTGCATGGCGGTGGCCGAAAAAGAAGGCTAAAAGGGAAAAAGATGAAGAAAAAGAGGGGAGGAGGAGGAGAAAAAGGAAAAGAAGGTTATGGTTCAGTGGAGGATAATTAGTAGAAGTTTTTGGGTGGTGTAGAACGCAATAGAAGTGGCGGATGTGGTGGTGGATGGTGGTTTAAAGGTTGCGGGATAAAAAAAATTCGAGATGGATAGGGAACTTCGCACACTATGGTGGCTCGTGCGAGAAGAATCGAAGGAGATGGAGAGTTTAGTTAGCTAGAGTGCGGTGTAGGGAAGAATTTGGGAGGCAGAGGTGGCGACGAAGTTGGCTAACGGCGGCGAACGCCTCGTCAGAAGTCACGATGGCGCACAGGTTAGCTCTTAGGGTTTCGGGGAGAAAAGGTTTCGAAAACACCCACACCAGGGGTATTTATAGGGCTTAGATAGGATGGTAGGGTTTTGGAGGTCAGCAGGAGGGTATTGGATGCTAGGTTTGGGGTGGCCGGAGGCGTTAATCGGCCAGCAAAAATTATGGTCGGGTTGAACATTCGCGAAGCAAAAGAGAGAAATCGAGCGAGAGATAAGGGAAGAGGATTATACCAAGCTGATCTGCGAGTCAAGAGGGAAATAATGAGGGGGGAAACAGCAAGTCAAAACCCACATGGCCAGCAGCGCCATTTTCAGAGATTAAAGATGCAGGTCGACGGCAGGCGCTGAAGGAGGAAGAAGGAAGGGGTGAACCGGTGGTCCGGGAAAAAGAAAAGAAAGGGCGAAGAACTGGGCGGCTGGCAACGGTTATAAGTCTTTTAATGAAATGCGGCGTCCCAAGGCAATAACAAACAAAACGCAGCGTCAGAAGAAGAAAGAAAAGAAGGAGCGACGCTGGGCCGCATGAGAAGGAAGGAAAAGAGGAAGGATTGGGCCACGCTCCAAGCCCAATCAGGAGAAGAGAAAAAGAAAAAGAAGAAAAGAAAGAAAAAGGAGGAAAAAAAAGGAAAAGGAAAATTTAAGTGGTTTGGGGTTAAATAAATTAATTAGAATATTTTAGGTATTTAGAATAAAATATTTAAATAAAATAATATTAAATTTTCTTTTTAAGCTAATTTAGGGTTTTTAAAATATTTTTCCTAAATTCCTTTTTAATTAGCAAAAAGCCCAATTTTTCCCTTATAAAAATATTTATAAATTCTTATTGATTTGCCCTAAATAAATCCTTCCTATTCCAAATAAAATAAATAAATAAATTCATTCCCTAATAAATCCTTATTTAATTATATTTCTTAAAATAAATATTTTTGGGGCATTTCAGTTTGTGTCAGACTTTGATTCTAGTTGTCGGATCTAACTAAACGTACATGATTCTAACCTTCCACTTATAAAATATGTCGATTCTTCAATTTTTTGTTGGTGGTTCATAAAAACATACTTGATGTCGTTGAAGCTTAATCAATTTTAGTACACATAATAACTTATAGGTAACAAGGTTTTCTCCTTGGAAAAATTGTAGTTAAGATTCTTTCCTTCATGAAGTTAAGGCTTGCATGCACCTATGTAGCTAGGGGTGTTCAGGAAACTGTCTAGACCGAAATTTTGGACCTGAACGATCGGTTATTCCGGATTTTGGCCCAATATCGGACGAGTATTCCGAGTTTCAATCTTGAATTAAAAAAAAATTAGCCCTTAACCTATTCCCGTGCTATCCGGTTTAGTCTTTTGGTCCGACCCAGAATATCATTAATAGTTTATTGAAAAAATATATAATTTACCAATTCCATTCCTAATTGATCTTGAACCTATAATTTTGGTTCAATCCTCTATCCTAGCATCAACAAAATCCAATCTTTAATAGAGTTTTGGTACGATCCGAGCCCATCCGGCTCAGTCCAGTTTTGGACCAGCGTTTCTTTCGATTTTGACATTTTCACATATTTTTAACTCGTCCAAAATTCGCAACCCATTCTAAAATTATATCTAAACTTACCAATTAATTCTAATCCATTTTAGTTCAATCGCACATTCTCATTCATTAAATCATGAAAAAAATTTGCTTATGCAGTTAAATGATTTTAATTGTTTTAATCTATCTGAGTTTTGAAAGAATTTTGAGATTAATTCATGAAAAAATACTCATTATTTGACTTTCTTCACAATTCAAATACCAACATTTATTGTAAAGTAATCCCTTAACTATCCATTTGGATTTTAAATATATATTTACCTATACCAAATCATATTTGGATCTTAGTTACATTCATTCAACCTAGATCTTGGTATTAGTATAATAATCATAATTTTTGTTATAAACTCTTACATATTCAACATCGATTTACACTATCATCATATGATTCATTCAAGTGACTTACATGTTAATTTCCCTCCTATTATATGAGATCACGTGCTTGATATTTCCCTAAAATTGTGCCTATTTGCTTTTATTTTATGCATCACTCGAAATCAACTCTTTTTCCCCTGGTTTTCTTTCACTTTTGTACGCAATCAAGTTAACCACTTGCAACACCTTTAGTCACTTATGTAATCATCTTCCTTCCACTATTTTTTCAGTGGAACTCCTTGCATTACATGCTATATTCCTCAACAGTTTCCCTTTTGTCCCTTATTTTTCCCTCAACATCCAGCTCCTCACCAGTTTGAGTGTTATCATGGCTAATTTTCTTCATTTTTTACCTACTGCCACAACTTAGTTTTGCTTCTTGTCAACTTATTTCTTCTTAATTTTTGTTCCTTACAACTTACAATTCATCCTGGAACCCATTTAGCCCTTAAAATTTTATCACTTCCTTCTTATTTTTTCCTTATTCTTTCCTCCTTCCAAGTAATCTATCGTTGCTACTATGCATTTTTTTGTTGTTTTTGTGTTTTATATAGCAATTGTTGTTGTTATTTGTGGATGTAACACCCCAAATTTCTTAACCATAATCTCTAGGTGGTTAGTCTCTTAATCCCTTATCATTATTTGATAATATTATTGTAATTCTACGTTTTTAAAAACCTTAACTATAAATTAATAATCGTATTATTAGTTATAATTATTATTTTAGGAGGTTTAAATTTAAAAGTATTATTATTCTTCATATTATTTTGGCGATTCAAGTATAAATTTAATTAGGTTAAAATTTTGATAGAAATTGGATTATTTAAATTAATCATAGTTTATACCTGTAAATCTTATCCTAAATTATTTTATCAATAATCTTTTGATCCACAACCCAAAAATAATTTTCTAAAATTTATTTTCAATTATTTTACTCTTTCTGACCATTTTTAAATCTATCTTAATCTGGATAATTTTTTCCGAAATATTTTTCTATCTGGTACCCTAACCTAGCCAAATTAAATCTAAAACTAAATAAATAAAATATATCTATTTTATCCTACCATTTTTACCCATCTAAAATAACCTATTGCTTGCCCCAATTCCCTCCCCCAATCACTATCCATGTCTCCCTCATTTTCTCACTTTACTCAGCCCACCATTCTGCTCATTTATACATACATATACACGCTACATACACTCGCGGTACTCCCATCCCAACCCTCACAGCCTGTTGCTTTTCGACACTATCCCACCCAACCAAACAGCCTCCTACATTATTCATACACACACATACACCCTTAATAAACATCCCTGAGCCAAACCCGGCCTTAGCTCTCCTTTCCCTACCCGTTTGTTTCCCATGCGCATGAAACACCCTCACAGCTCCCCTCTCCCTATTTTGTTTGGTTTTCCAACCAAACAAGCCCCCCTGCATTATACATATACACACGCACACAACACCATGCACCACATACTCCTAGCTCCCCAATCTTCTCCATTTCCCTTTGTATCTTCTCACAACCCCAGCCCCGATCAACCCAAACAGCCCATCGCAGCCCCTACCCCTTCCTTTCTCTGCCCCTTCGATCCTTAGCACAGCACCCCGGCGCACCAACTCCACAATTTCCCTACCTTCCCTGTCCAGCACAACCCCGACCATCTACCCAACTCTCTCTCTTCTCTCGTCCTTAACTCCACCTCAACCTGCACTTCCTGATCACCCATATAGCCACCCTCGCAGCAACCTTCCCCGAGCCAAACCTAGCCCCCTACTCCCCCTCTCCTCTTTGCTCCTTCGGTTCGAAATCCACCACCCGCAGCACCATCCACCTTCCCAACCTCCTAGCTCTCCATCCTCCACCACAACCACCACCCCCGCAGCTCCAGCCCACCGCCATTCCCCTCCTCCTGTGTCACCCAACCTCTACACCATCACCCTTGACCCAATTGTACCCAACGGCCACCGACCCTCACAGCCATCCAATGCCACACATCAGCCACCACCAAGCATCCTATCGTAGCAACCAATCACCATCCCCACAACCTTTCTCCCATGCACCTTTCTCCTCAACCCTCGAGCCAGCGCACCAGCGACCACCGAGCAACCTATCGCAACTAGCTGCCACTTTGCACCTATCTCCCTGCCTCCCCCCTCGCAGCACCCCGGCTAACCCTCTCACCCAGCCAGCCCCAAGCCCAACCCCTTCCTTTGCCCGCATGACTCACGTTGCATGCAGTGTGAGTTGTGTGTGTAACTTTAAAAATATTGGTACCCATTTTAAGTGTAAGGGTATTTTAGTAATTTTCAAAAAAAATATATTTTATTACTATAATTATTATTTTATCTGATAGATATTAATTCGGTAATTTTGGTATTATTTTTAGGTGCAAAATGTTGATTAGCCGGATCCGATAACTTTAGTAGGATACCACTATTTTTGCATTTTTGCTGGAATTCAGGTAACTGTTATACTCTACTAAAATATGATCTTCTCTATAACTTTACATTAATTTTTGTAGTTACTTACATTATATATTACATTATACATAAGACATATAGTCATATACATTAATTTTATCTATAACTTTTATGACATTGATATTATAATAAGAACCAAAAAGGAAAATAAAGTGTGGGGGGAAATGTTTGCCCACACAATAATTGGTGCACCAGTAATAATGTCACAAGAAAAGAGTTGGTAAGTAAATAAATTAGGTTACTATATATTGATTATTGTTGGTTTCAAACTATAATAACTACCTTTATTTTTTAACTTTATTCTAAAGGATATGGAAGTAGAGGACTAAGTAGAAAAATCCATATGTATGTTCTACATATGTGGATTTTTGGGTCAGGGTTAGGGTAGATGAGAAAGCAAGGAAGGTCGCCAATAAACCAACCAATAAAATATTTGATAAAATTATAAGAATTTAACATTATGTTTTTCTAAATATTATTTGCATATCATTTCTTACCCCTAAATATATAATTTCTCTAACACAAAGAGGTCGGAGGAAGGGGAACACTAACAAGTGGACTAAATGATGTTCTCACTCAAGTTTTGGGGCCTAAGGGGAATAGTGATCAGGTCATGGGGTTGCCATATAGAGCCACATTATCAAGCACTTTTGGATAATTTCCTAGTTCGCGCACTCCTAAAGAAGAGGATAATCATCTAAGAATTGAAGTGGATATTTTAAGAGCAAGGCAATAAGATTTACTTGTCAACCAATGAAGGACTAAGGAGAAACTACTAAAGTAAATTAATAAAAGGACATACAAGTTGGTTTTTTACATAATTGTCCCCATTCCTATTGTGCACACCCATGCTCCTACTACCCCTAGTATTATATCTATCCTCAAAGTATTAGAGGTAATATACATTAGTTTTAATTATTTTCTTATTTAAAGTATATCTACAATTGAGATATATGATATTAATATAAATCTTAAATATAGGGTGAATATTTATGTAATATCAAGACATTAAAATAAGGGGTTATTGTTACCTAAGGAATCACTCATGTATTTGAGGAGAGATCATTGGAGCATGACATAGCTTGAGTCACTATCAACAAAATCTATGACAAATATGTTTTCTGTAAATTACACCTTTTGAAAGACATCGGTTGTGGTCTCCCATGATAATTGGGGGAGATACTTGGATGACTGTGTCATCTAGTTATCGTTAAATATGCAATATAATTATTAATGATGAGTTTTAAATTAAATTAACTATCTAATTATTGACCATTTACTCATTTTTCTCTTTTTTTACTAGGATGATAACATTCTCTGGAGGAAGCTAAGTCATAATAAGCAATTAAATAAAGAATTGCACCGTGTGCAAGGCACAACACACCTCTTATTAACTATCAAGTGTTGCCCTATAGGATGATGATGTATTTGGATGAGGTATTTTATAATTAAGATTCGAGCATAAAAATTAAAGTTATCATCGTGATTGTTTTTCAAGACCTGAGAAGTTGATGTATATATAGGAGTTGAGAACTTAGTTTATCTATTTTCTAGAGGCTAGCTACAGGTTCAAAATATAAATACATACATAAGGAATAATTTTAACACCCTAAATTTTAGCTAACTCTAATATCGAGTAATTAATATCATAATCTAGTTTTATCTCAGCAAATTAATATTTCTATCTTACGCTAACTCCCTAATCCTAAATCTTATCCTGACCCTAATTTTTATTTTGGGTTATTAATATCTCATCTAACCTAAACCTAATCCCGTATAATCATTAAATTAATTATCCTAATACCCTAAACTAATTTTTATTTTGGGTTATTTTAACTTAAACCTAAATCTAAACCCACCTTTTTCTTTTCTTCTCCCTACCTTATTTTATTTCACTTTATTTCTCCCCTACTGATCACCTCACCTCACATCACTTTTTTTCTCCTCTTATCTTCTTCTTTCATGCATGTCTTCCCTGCTAAGACTATCCCTTTATCCCCATCAACTCACCCTTCCTCATTTTCAAGATCAGGGGTTGAAATTCTTGCCCGATCACCTCAATACTCCTCTATATTTTCCTATGCGCATGTGTGTATATAAGGCAAATTTAATGCCTCCATCTACCCCCTTATTCCTCTATTTCTCTTTCAAAATATTTCACACCAAATGCATCATTCCCCCTCCTTATTTTCCTTTCCTAGTCATCACCAAAACCACCCAAGATCACCCCCACTAGTAAGCCCAACCGAGACATCAACACCTCCATCAGCGACATTTTCAGTTACCTCCCCCCAAGAACTGGCCAAAACCACCACAAAATTCCTCCAAGAACCTATAAAACCCACCATTTCTACCCCCTCCATTCAGCCATCTTCACCAAACCAAACACACCACCTACACCAACAACCACCTCAACCCACCACTACCTTTTGGCCATTTCCACCGTAGCTTACCACCCTCCTTCAGCCAAAAACACCGGTCCTCACCCCCCTTTGGCCAAACCTATTGTTTCCACTTTCCTTGTTTCACCCCCTTCAACCAATCTCCCTTTTGTTGCACACAACTTGGTCAATACTTCTTCGAACCTTGGTTTGGTTTTCCCCCACTCTTTCACCCTTCCATTACTTTAACCCCTCCTTAATCATATCATTTAAACTATAATTATTATTTTTTTAATTTTTATTAGATGATACTCCTGAGGTCCCAAAAGAGGCGGGATAAGATAAGCATGCTTAGAGATCAGAGCCTTTTTCGTAAGGATACTAGTCGATGTTTTAGGGTTTTTGTGTTAAATGCTTGCATGGCTATGTGTATTAACATTATTTTGTTATTATATGGATATATTTATGCGGTTAATGATATTATGTGGTCATATAGATTATATGATAGAAAAAGAGTATGAATAATGAAATATGTGCTGATATGATATTACTACACTAGTTTGTGTTTTGTGGATAAGTATAACTTGTGGAAGAGTAGTATGGGCCTAATAAAGTATGATAAGTGGGAAATAACTATATTTAATATGTATGAGGATAAATTGAGGATTTGGAAATAATGACATTGAAGATATAAATTTTTTGTAAAATAAGGGCTTTTAGTTATCTATAAGGGTATTTTGGTCAATATGGGCTAATATGGAAATTTCATAATTTTAATGTGTTTGGAGTATGAAAATATGCTAATAATATCATGTGGAGTTATCAGAGTGATGATGAATTTCATAGGTTTCCCAAAATGAGAAAAAAGGGCCTAAATTAGGAATAGTAACTTTAAACGGTAACCTTATTATCTCATGCGTAAACCGTTGGAGTTAGACCACTAATTTTGGATATGGTTTTAATATTTTAATTTTAGGGATTTCCATCGAATTTGATAATTTTATGAGCCTTATGGAAAAATTTATGACTTACCTGTAAAATTTGGGTTTTAGGAGCTTTGTGAATAGTAACTTTTGAGATGGGGCTATTATTGCAAGTGCAAGACGTGGTAGTTAGACATTGAATTTTGGATATGCTATTAATAATAATATTCGAGGAAGATATACTAAATATGATGGGTAAATGATCCATATGTGAGAAGTTATGCCTAAATTGTGAATTTATAGTTTATGGGAAAAAATAAGCATCTTAACTTTTGAGATGATCTTATTATCTATATGTTGATGTATTGCTTATCTGTATTAGTTTTTTTACTCATAAAATCAATCATGAATAAGATATTAATCATTTAAAGTAAAAGATCTCATGAGTCAAGCCAATATGATGTTTTTCATATTCGTTCCATAAGATAATAATAGTGGCTCAAGAGCATTTTTCCTTGAGAAGGTGATGTTTTCAGATCCCTTCTACAGGATGATAATAGTGGATCAGGTGTTGTCCCTGAGAAGGTGCTTAAGTCCTTTCCACTGGATCAAGAATAGTAGGGCCCATGTTCATCTTGAATAAGAATATGAATTGAGTAACTTAAGGATAAGATACTAATAATTTAAAGTGAAAGAGTGCGTGAGTCAGGACTAATGTGTTGTTTTCATATCCGTTTCACTATATGGTAAGAGTGGCTCAGGAGTGTTTTACCTTAAGAATGTGATGTTTTCATATTAGTTCCACCGGATGATAATAGTGGTTTAGGTGTGTTGTTCGTGAGATGTGCTTTAGATTGTTCCACCGATTTAAAAATAGTGGAGTCCCTAAATTCAACACAAATAAAAGAATGAAAATGGTTATATTTAATAAAGAGGTCTAGATCAGTATCTACCTTATGAGACTTTTCGTAAACTATATGTGTGCTTATCATCTGTTATGAATGCATGTTTTTATTTGTAACCCTGACTTGATAGTATGGTTACCTTAATTAGTACGTAGCATACTAACCATTATTTTCATGGGTTCTATTCATTCCCACGAGCAGAAGATCATGATGTTTTTGTGCAAGTCTTTGAGGACCAGCTGTATAATTTTGCTGCTTTTGATGTGTTGTGCGATGATGATTGGCTTTTATCAGTACTGGATGTTTGGACGAAGAGTTATGTTATCTAGATGATGTTTTTACCGGATACCTTTTGGACTCTTTGATTCATGGTATCCCTTAATTTATATTCTATTTTTTTAACCCGGATTTAATCTCCAATCTCGTATTTGTATTTATAAATTCTTCTCTCATTTCTAATTATGTTGTATTTACTATGAATGGTTTTAGCCTTGTGATTGATGTAAGGATGTTTTGGTAAACCAGACTTATGTCAATTACGGCAGTAATACCCAATATTTTGATTATATGCTTCCGTTGTAAATCAAAAAAAAATTCAATAGTAAAATTTGAGGTGCTACAATAACTTCATTCATTTTCAACATATAGCTATAATCAATAATATTATAATATTTTTTAATTATTACTAATGCATAATTACATAATTATTTCTTTATTAGTTTTTAAAATATAGAATTATACGTGAGGATGATGACCACACACATGGATTCTTACATCCTTGAGTGTTATCTTATGAGGGATTTAGTTAATAGGTGGAGTATGTGGTCAAATCAGTAAGGGTGGCTCCATATTGATTTATTTTTGCCTCATTTTCTATTAATTCACATTGGATTTTGATCATTTTTATATCCATAACAAAAAAAAGTTAACATTATGGTTTGACTCTTTAGGAAAAATAAGACATGATATTCCACAAAAGGTTATTGATCGGTAATTAGTTGGTTTTTAGCTTTAATCAATTTATTTAATTAGTTACTTATTATACTATATAATTAATATGTATTTATGCATCGGTTATGTACTTAAAAAAATATATAGAGAAGCAAAATTAATGACCTAAAGTAGTACAGAGATGGGCTAACATGAATGAGCCAAGGCCGACCTTAGAGCCGTTGAGGCCTTAGGTAAAAATTTTAAAGGGGCATTTATATATATATATATATATATATATATATATATATATATGATCTTATTTTAAAAAATATTAATCTTAGTTACAAAAGTCTTTATAATTTAGTTATATATATATATAAGCAAACATGTTAAAAAAATAATTTAATTAAGTTGGTATAGATTTCACTAAACCAACAATTATTATTATTATTATTATTTGATAATACAAGCTCATAACTTTATTTACATAAGTCTTAATTAATTACAATACTATACAATATATATTGGAGGGCCCAAGTTTTAAAAATCTAAAAACTTTGGGATAGAGTTTCAAACCCCTGTCCATGTGATGACAAAATGTGTCTATTGCCACTAAACCAAGTGAATTAATCTGTGTTTAGATCTTTATTTTTATATATATCAATAACAACTTAAGGGCCTTGAAGTTTTAGAGGCCATAGGTCTAGGCATAGTTTTCCTTAAGGTTGGGTTGGGCTTGGAATGAGTGTAAGTAATATTGATTTTATGTTTTGATGTTACTATTTGGTAAAGTTCTAACAAATTAATGCGTGCACTTTACTTAATTTAGTATTTAAAACAATGAGGCAAAGACTGTTGTAGCTATTTTATCATTAAATGAATGAGAGATGTTATCACAAAATAATGGAGAAAAAATTTAGAGGTATATATTGATCACTATATATTTATTTATTAATATTTTTACCTGAATGAAATCTTATAACCATGAAAATTGTGATCATTTTCCCTCTTTAGGTATATCAAAATGATGATGACAGATTTTTGAATAGTCGCATTAATGAGGTCAGATAAAAGTGACTAGATTTTGCCTTTGAATTAGCTAGTTAAGGACTTTGGTTGTATACTTGTAAATAATTAATTGATTAACGCAAATATTTTTTTTATGTGTACTTGATTATTTGAGGAATTGTAGGTAGTTAAAAAATTAAATATTTATAACCATTCCCACTTGTGTATTAGTTTTTTTATATATAATTTGGTATGCTTGATTATATTTTATAAATGTAAGAGTGTTTTATATATGATCATGTATATACATACTTCATTATTTTTTATAGATAGAGTTTAAGTTGTATATATACATGGGATACACAATAACGATGCTTGTGTATTAGTTTTGAATATATATATATATATATATATATATGCAAGCTTTGTATGTGGAGCTAATACAGGTGTTGTTGTTTTTTGTAAAAAAAAAAAAGGGTTATAGACAATCGTTATAAATTAAAACCATTATCTATACCTATGATTTTGTTAAAGTATAGATGACAGTTATAGGTGTCTATACCTTAATTGTAACTTTTTAAAAAATTTGACAGAAGGAATAGATGGAAGTTTTAATTTAAAACTGTTGTCTGTAGTTAAGTTTAGAGCATGATTCTAAACTAAAACTACTGTTTATTTGTAACACCCCCAAAATTCACTACGGAAAAATTTTATTTTATTAAAAGATACAGCGGAAGCAAAGAAAACAAAACTGTGAATTTCGGGGATATTACCGCTGTGATTAGTACAAGCCTGGCCTCCGACTAGCCTCATACTAACCACAAGGCTAAAGAAAAATTATCGTCAATCATGAGTCAAACTAAAAACAAGATCTCATAGAAGAACTAAATTTTTCATAATATGAAAATTAGAGTACGCGTAAAAGAGTTTACAAAGGGGTAAAAGGTATAGTACGATAAAAATAAAATAAAATAAAGTGATACAAGGTAAATGAGCAGTAAAAGGAAATCCGGCCAAGTCGTTATCGGTCCCTAGGCCAAGTCCAAGCTCAACTCTCAGCCCTACCTGATGCCTCATAGGCATTGAAGATGACATCTCCTACCCATACAAATTTAGAAGGGCCCTCTGCTCGTGGGAATGAGCAGCACCCATGAAACGGGTGGTCAGTACGCTACGTACTGAGTAAGGTAACCATGCAGCTAAGGCCAAACATAGAAGGCATACAACACAGGTATGATCATATATACATCATACAAATAATACAGAAAATAAAGGCTGAGCTATAGTTCGGATAAATTGATTCTTTAAACCTTTGATCAATACTCTTTTCACGCCATGCTTATTATCAATCCATGCGAGTGCGGGAACCCCACTTTTATAGTCGGTGGACCGGAAACTTACAGGGTAGAACGCTCCTGACCACTATTATTGTCGGTGGATCGGTCTCTAGGGCAAAGTGCTCCTGGCCACTATTATTCGCTGGTGGACCAGTCTGGCCCCGACTCTCATGGTGTTTCAATGTAAGTACTTTGTGTCTTTTCCACATCTTATTGTCACTTAGAGTTTGGTTTATTGAGTTTGGGATCCTCCACTATTATAGCCGGTGGACCGAAAACGTACATGACAGAACACTCGTGACCACTATTGTATGCC
Source organism: Tamarix austromongolica (assembly GCA_039764185.1). NCBI lineage: Eukaryota > Viridiplantae > Streptophyta > Magnoliopsida > Caryophyllales > Tamaricaceae > Tamarix > Tamarix austromongolica. The sequence continues at coordinate 90,157,673 of CM077816.1, read as the reverse complement.
CGTGGATCAGTCTCCAGGGTACCCCGGCACCTGGCCACTATTATACCAATGGATCGGTCTGGGCCCAGTTCAATAATCTTCTGTTTTAAATTATTAGTGTCTTACCGTGTCTTATTCAATAAATATTCACCCTAGACATGCATGTCACAATCCGTCTACTCTTATTCTCCCAAGAGGGCTCGTTCCATATCTTGAGACTTCTGCCCCTCCTAACACACCCCGACATCCTTTACCGCTTCCACATACTCACACTGGATGCCCAACTCCTAAGTGTGTGGGTCAAGGCCCACCACTTTATGCCATCTAAGTCTACTCACTATTATCATCCAGGGGTTTCCCCTAAAACCCTAATTGGACCTATGTGGCACATCCTTCCTTTGTCTTACACCACCAAAGCTCCTTTACCAACCAACATATTATCTCACTTAAATTCAACCCCAATCATTTCACTTTACTCCCCAATTACACATGTGACCATAAAACCGTAGTTGGTCACCCCAAACCCTAGCACCTTTCTTTTCCTATATATCACCTATCCATTACTCACCTACCATCCTTTCTTCCCCATGACACCCATACTCACCTTTCATATGACATTCTTCCACTCTTGTCCCATATTCCACTCACCCTCCGTTAATTTCACTTTCACAACCTCCTCCATTTAGGGTTTTCCTCCCAAACCCTAGCTAAGTTCCCTATGCACCCTTATACCAACATACGTACTATTTTTCACCCAATGGCTCCAATCACTCCAACAACTCTTCCCTTATCTTACTTACACCCCAAGACAACTTTTTCCACATAAGGATCATCTCCATGCGGACTCTGTCCATCCCATGTAAACCCTAGAATTTCCCATGCAAAATTCACTCCACTTTTTCATTTTGTCCATATTCTCCTTTTATTTGCCTCCTCGTAGATTATGAGATAATTAGTTCAACCTCATATCGCTTTAATCAACTCACTTCCCCTTTTCCCCATTTCATCATTTCACCCCATATCATATTATTAAACATCCTAGCATAAATGTCCTAAAGGGTCACATCATATAACATCATAAGCACAACATATATATCATTATACACTTGCCATAAGGAAGTCACATAAGCATACATCAACTCCAAGTTGCTTTATAAGTAAACAGTCATAATAATCATAAAGTACACAACATAACATAACACATGGCATACAAGGCACATAACACACACGTAGTTGGTCTTAACTATATCCTTACCTAATATGACACCAATCTTGGAGCACGCTCCTACGCCTCCTTACGGTTTTGACTTGATTCACCTATAAGAGGGAAATACTAAGGGTTAACTTCCCTCTTCCAAAAATTACCATTGTTCCTACCTTACCCTTATCATAGCCTAATATTAGGGTTACTAATATTAATAGTAGTTTTATAAGTAAAAGTAGGGTTATAATTTTTAAGGTAGCTAATCATGTTACTACTAGTCAAAATATATCTTAGTAGATATATCGGTTCATGTTAAAGTATTAATAGCAATATTTATATTACTAAAGATAATACCTTTAATGTTACTAGTAATAATAATAATAATAATAATAATAATAATAATAATAATAATAGTTGTAGTGATAATACTAATAGTAACCCAAATCTTAGTAATAATAATAACGATATTATAAATACTAAAGTAGTGACAATAATGATACTACTACTAATAATAATGCTAGTAGTGATAGTAATATTAGCAATATAGGTAATATTAGCAATAATAACAAAGTAGTAGTAATAACAATAATAGTTATAATCTTAAGAATAATACTAATAAGGATCATAATAATAGTAACCTCTGTGATAATAAGATCAAGGGTAATAATAATAATAATAATAATAATAATAATAATAATAATAATAGTAATAATAATAATAATCTTTAGAATAATACTAATAATAATAATAATCAAAATGGTCATAATAATAGAAGGGTTCGAATATTTACAATAATAATAATAGTGATAATATGCCAAAGTTAGCATTAATAATAATAATAATAATAATAATGATAATAATAATAATAATAATAATAATAATAATAATAATAATAATAATAAGGTTTCAACCATTAATAATAACAGAAGTAATATTTTGAAGTTATATTTAATAATAATAATAATAATAATAATAATAATAATAATAATAATAATAATACTAATAAAAATGATAACACTTGCACAAATAAGGTTTAAGGGTTGTAGAGGTTAGGGTACCACCTAGGGATGGTGGTGACCAGGCGGCACCGCCGGCGGAGATGATAGAGGGAGAAGAGAGGGTGGAAAGGTGGTTGTTTAAGATAGAAGAGGGGAATGAGGGGTGATTGAGGTGGTGGTGGATGCCCTAGGTTGAGAGGGCTGGAATGGTGATGGTGGTGTAACTAAAGGGGCGGCGCAAACAATGGTTGTGCGGTGGCTGAAGGTGGTGAAGGGGGAGGAAGGGAGAAGGAGCGGGAGGCATAGGGAAAGGAAGGTAGAGGGAGGTAGGGGAAGTCCTACTAGTCATTTTGGGGGGTAGGGGAGTGGTGGTTGCCGCAGAAATGGCGGTGGACTGCGACGTAAAGGGCAACGGTGGGTGGGAGTGGGCTGATCAGGGGGGCTAACTTTGCACGACCATGGCGGCTCGTACAAGAAGAATCGAGGGCCGTGACTGGTGTGGTTCGGTGGAGGGTGGTGCAAGGAGTGGTCCGGGTGGCAGCGATAGGTGGTCGTTTGAACAAGTGGCGGCGCAAAGGGGGGGAATTTCTAGGCAGAGAAAAAAAGACTGAATGGAGGCGGTTATGGGGTATTTATATGCCATTTAAGGGGAAAACAACAGAGGGGGATGAGGAAAATAAAGGGGCATGCGTGGCAGGCTGGTACAGGCTTGAGAAGTTACAAGACCTGATTGGTCAGGGGAGAAGGGCACGAGTGAGGAGAGACAGAAGGGTTGATTGGGTCGAGAAGGGAGAGGAATCGACGAGGAAGAGAGGGGAGGTGGCGGGTCGGCATGTGGGGTGGTTGGTTAGCGGTGGCAGGGTGTAGGTCTATGCGAGGAAGACGAAGGGTCGGGGAAGAAGGAAGGGGAAAGAAGTGGATTGGCCGACCCAGGGGAAAGAAAAGAAAAGAAAGAAAAAGAGGGAGAGGACCGGGCGGTTGGCGACGGGCGGGGGGAAAAAGAAAAGGAGAGCGAGCTTGGGCCAGCCGGGGAAAGAAGGGGGTCTGGGCCGCGACGGGCTGGCCCAAATCGAGGAAAAAGGGAAAAAAAGAGAAAAGGATAAAGGAGAGGAAGTAAGGGAAAAAAAGGAAAAAGGAAAAATAGATGGGTAGAGGTATTTAGATCATTTTGGTATTTTTGAATATTTAAAATCATAATATTTTAATAAAATAATAAATAAACTTTATTTTTAGATTAATTTAAGATATTTTGAATAAATTTTTCTTAATTCCATTTTAATTAGCAAAATACCCTAATTTTTCCTAATTAAATTATTTATTATTTTTTCTCTTAATTTTACCTTAATTACTTCCTCTTTTTTAATAAAATAATTCATTTAATTAATTTTCTTAATAATTCCTTATTTGGCCATAATTTCTTAAATCATGATTTTGGGGTATTTCATTATTTCTTTGCATATTTTCTAAGTGTTATTTATAGTTTTCTTTCATTGTAAATAATTGTGTTTTAAATGACTATCTATCGTGTAGATAATTGTATCTTACACTATTATTGGTTATCGTCGTCTATTTCCATTTTCCATCACTATCTATGCTTTTTTTTATTGGTGTATGCCCACATAATTTATCTATTATAGTTATCTATAATAATTATTTAAATATTTTATAACCTACCTTAGCAATCTTTTTTCAACTAATGTTGCCAAAAAGTTTTTTGGTCTTTTGAATTGAATTATCATGAAGGACTCAACATATCGGCTCCATTTTTTTTAATTTAACATTTAGATGTAATTATTTTTTGAATGTCAAAGGATCTACATTTTCTTTAGGTTATGCACTTGCTCTTCATTTTTTTTATACCCCTCCTCTTTCATCAAACTAAATTGCTTATTTTAGTGGAATGGATGTTAGATGAGAAGATAACGAAATAGAAAAGTACGATAGTCCAAGAAAACGAGACAGGGGATGCTCTCCGGCCACGTCACTCTCGGCCCCCAAGCTAGATCCAGAATCAACTCTCAGCCCTGAAAATGCCACAGGCATTGACCCCTACCTGCAAAACTCAGACGGGTCTTCTGCTCGTGGGAATGAGCAGCACCCATGAAACGGGTGATCAGTACGCTACGTACTGAGTAAGGGAACAGACGCACTAAGGCCCACATGCACAGAAACACATGAACAAGCAGACATAACATGTGAATAATAAACAATAACACAGATGAACAATGCTGGTCATGAATAAGATAACTCTCTCATCAGATCTCGGATAATTATAATGATACACGACATAGTCTTTATCGATCCATGTGAGTGCGGGAGCCCCACTATTATAGCCGGTGGAACGGTCGCGAGGGCTATGCCCTACCACTATTATAGCCGGTGGAACGGTCGCGAGGGTAATATACCCTGCCACTATTATTTGCCAGTGGACCGGTCTGGCCCCGACTCACAAGGTATTCCATTGTAAATATTGGTATCTTTCCATATCTTATAACTTTTACGTTTTGTTGAGTACGAAATCCCCCACTATTATAGCCGGTGGAACGGTCGCGAGGGTAAGATACCCTGCCACTATTATAGCCGGTGGACCGGTTTGGGTTCGGCTCAACATCTTTCTCTGTAAGTCGTTAGTGTTTTAATGTATCTTATTCGAGGGCATTTCACCTTTATCATGCATGGCCAGAGATCTCAACACATCACATCAAAACTGAAGGTATGTGCGTACTATCACATACAAATGAGGGCACATGCACACAACCCGATTCCAAGCCACGCCACACATGAAACAGTTAGAATAATGACTTTTAAGACCAAGACACATAAATCATATAGAACATCCATGGCACGTAGGACACATGTCACACATTCAGCCTTAGCTATATCCCTACTCGGTTTAGGTTACCGAGCTATCTCCCGCGCTTATATTAGGCCACTAAACACCCTTTGTAACTCTCATACTTAACACATTTCTCGCATTGGAAACCCAAATCATGACCCTCAGACTCAACTCTCCCTCATACCTCCCTCCTCCTCATTTATTTTATTAATTTCTTTTTCTTTTTCCACCTTCTCAAATTAGGGTTTCCTTCCCAAATCCTATGTACCCTTATATGACCCTACGTACTATTTTTCACCTCGGGCCTCCAGACTCCCAAACAGACCTTCCATTAGCCTCCCCACGTCCCAAAGTAACTTTTCATACGTAAGGTTCGCCCCCATGCGGACCTTAACCTCCCCATGCAAACCCTATCATTTCCACCATGCCAACTCTATCATTCCCATGCAAACTCTAGTTCTCCCATGCAACCTTATTTTCTCCCACTCTTCTATTTTATTTAATTCCCTTTTTCTCATCATTTCACAGATTACAGACTACCTAAGTCGTCCATACCCACGTTAACCAACGTACTTCCCCTTGGTAATCTTAATTGCTTGTTTTTCTCTTTCAAGTCCCCACTCCACAACACCTCATCAAATATCCTAGCATAAGTCGTAGGGGTCACATCACATCACATTATATTTGTATCATACCATATTAGCACATACAGACAAGAGCACGATAACATACCTCGGTTCCACGCTGCGCTACATAAATAAACAGCTAATATATAGATTATAGCATACAACCGCACAAGGCATACAAGACAGGTAAAACATGCAATACACACAGGTGGCCTTAGTTACGTCCTTACCTAAATCGGCGTCGGGCTTGGAGCACGCTCCTACGCCTCCTGGGAGCTTTGACTCGGTTCACCTATAAGAGGGAAATGCTAATGGTTAATCTCCCTCTACCGCAATTACCATAATTTTCCTATCTTACCCCTATCATGGCCTAATACTAAGGCTAATATTAATAACAGGGGTTTATAAATAAAGGGTAGGGTTATTACTATTCTCACAATAGTTTAAACGGATTATCACTAATTAAAGTAGGTTTTAGCAAAATCTAGAGTATTAAGGTGAGGGTTTCAATATTAATAATAATAATTACTAATAACAATAATAAGGATACTACTAATAGTAATAGTACTCATAATAAGAATAATAATGGCTATAATGATAATAATAATTGAAATCGCAGTAGCATTAGTGATAGTAATATTACCGATAATAATAAAATAATAACACCACCATAATCATCCTAGCGATAATATCAATAATAATGATAATAATAATAATAATAATAATAATAATAGTAGAAGTAGCAATAGTGATGAAAATAATAATAATAGTATAAATAATAGTATGAATACTGAAAATAATAATAATAGAAATAGTTGAAATGATAATAATAGTTAGAAAGATAAACCTAATGACACTAGTATTAACCATGATAATAATAATAATAGTAATGATAGCAATAATGATAGTAACAATAATAACAATAATAAAAATAACAACAATAATAATCACATTAATAATAATAATAATACAATAGTTGTGGCAATACTAAGCATAACAAACAAATACTAAGGTAATAATATTAAATTATAATGTTAAGGATAATAGCGATGGTAATAATCGATAAAATAATAAATGCATTAAATACAACAACAACAACAACAAACATAATAACAAAGATAATAATAATAATAATAATAATAATAATAATAATAATAATAATAATAGTAATAATAATAACAATAATAATAATAGTAGTAGTAATAATAATAATAATAATAACATAACCATGATAATAGTAATAGTAACGATAATGATAATAATAATAATGATAAGGGTAATAATAATAATAATGTTAATCATACTAATAATAGTAAGAATACTACCATAATAATAATAGCAAAGATAATAACAACATCAGTCATAGTTAGAGTAATAAATATGGGAATAATAATAATAATAATAATAATAATAATGACAATAGTAGTAATAATGACAATAATGCTCATAATAATAATATTAATAATAATAATAACACCAATAGTAATAATAATAATAATAATAATAATGATAATAGTAATAAAAAATAATAATAGTAATACATGACAATAATAATTATAATAACAATAAGAATAATAAGAGTAATAATAATAACGATAATAATAATAATAGTAATCATAATAGTAACGATAATAGTAGTGCTAATAATAATAAGGATAATAATAGCAATACTAGCAATATTAATAATAACAATAACTTACTAGGGTCTTGTATTGCTTAATACCATTAATTAGAAGTTCTTAGGGGAGGATTGGGTCCTAGTAATAATAATAAGGGTGGTAGTATTAGTAATAATAATGATAATGTTGATATTAATCATATTAATACTAATAATAGTAGTTAATAATATTAAATCATTAATCACTTTTATTTTTTTTTAAGATTAAGGGTTCAGGGTGTTGGGCAACCTGGCTGAGAGGTGGTAGCGCCGGCGGCGGTGGAGGAAGGGAAGAGAGGGGAAAAATGGAGGTGGAGGCCAGGGAAGGGGAAACTAGGAGAAATGGGAGGTATAGGGTGGTAGAGCAGGAACCCCTGGTTGTTATGGGGGGTGGTGGCGGCGCTGCAAGTGGCGGTATGGCCGGCGGCGGTGGCACGAAGGTGACGCAGGGATGGAAGGGCTGTTTCGGGGAGGAATTTTCACACGGCCAGGGCGGCACGTGCGGCGTAAGTCCGGGAGGCTACGGGGGGTGGTTGTGTAGAGGGAGGTGCAGGGAAGATCGTGGTGGCAAGGGTAGGCGGTAGGGGTGGCTGACGGCGAAGGAAATGGCGGCTGAAGGCGGGGCGGCACGAGGGGGTTTCTCTGGGTTCCAGGTTTTTCGAACACGATTCAAGTAGTGGTTAGGGCTATTTATAGGCAAAATTGAACGGAAAATGACAAGCTTCGAGGGAGGTTAGGGGGGTTACGTTCTTGCGTGTCCGGCGAGGCTGACCGACGTAGGTCTGCTATTGCAGACCGAGACCTATTGGAGAAAAAGAAGAAGAGGATTGTGTGCGGGAATGGCTGAATCGATTGGTCACATTTGCAGGGAAGTCAACGGGGATGAAAGGGCAAGATGACCGGTGGAAATGGCGTGCTGTTGAAGCTAAGCTTCCCGGCGAGATTTTCGGTTGCAGACGGTGAAGACGACGACGTCGCGAGGAAGAAGAAGAGGAAGAGGCTGGACCGGCGGTCCAGCAGAAAAGGAAAGAAAGAAAGAAAAAGGGGCGGGCCGAACCGGCTGGGAAAAAAAAGGAAGAAGGGGCGCGGGAGAGGGACGGGCTGCGAGGGGGGGAAAGGTGCTGGGCCTGGCAGGTCGGCCCAAGTCGGGGGAAGAAAAAAAACGAAGAAAAGGAAAGGAAAGAAAAAGGAAAAGGAGGGAGAAAAAAAGGGGGAAGGAAAAAGAAAAAAAAATAGGAAAATTAGTGGTTGGATTAATTAGTATAATTTGGGTAATTTAGGATATTTAATAAAATATAATTATCAAAATAATAATTAAATTCTATTTTTAGGTTCATTTAGGTATTTTTGAAAGAATTTTCTTAAATTCCATTTTAAATTAACAATACACTCTAATTTTCTCCAATTAAACTATTTATAAATTTTATATTAATTTGAAACTATTTTATTCTTATTAATTTAAATAAAGTAATTTATTTAAATAAATTTCTAAAATAAAATCCTTAATTAGCTTAAAATACCACAATTCCTCCTATTTAAAACACTTTTAAATTTCTTCTTAATTTACCCTAATTAACTTCCTCTTATTTTAATAAAAGTAAATTATTTTGGTTAAACTCCCTCATAAAATCTTATTGAATAATAGATAATAGAAATTAAGATTTTTGGGGCATTTCATAATGAAAGAACAAACCATCACTACCTTTCCTCCTAGGCTCTAATACCAGGAATGCCCACGGATCTGAGGAAAGCATGAATGCCCACGTATCTGAGGAAAGCATGATCAAGAATAAAGAATAAGAAAAGGAAGATTTAAAAGAACAAGACTCGAAAATAAGATGAGGAATTAATTTGAGAACTAATGAATTTTGTTCATTTTGTTTGGATATGCATAGAATTGTAAGTACTGTTTAGCACGTGAACCTTACAATGTTTTTTGAAGATATAATTAGAGAAAATTTTACATGATAATTTGCACGATGATCCTCCTCTGGAGTCTAAGTCCTATATATATTTAAGTTAAGAATTTGATAATCGTGAAGACATAATTATTACAATTTTTGAAAAGTAAGACAGGATAAATCCACCAAAAATATATTCGTCGGGGTAAAGTGTAGCGTCCTTTTATCAAGAAAGTCAAAAGATTTTCTGTCCTTTATCTTTTTACTTTCGGATGCTATAGTAATTGCTACAGTGACCATTGCTACATTAACTACCTTTTTTCTTTTTGATCGACACGTGCTTGTGGGGTCGCCTTTGTCTTGTTTTGTTTTGTAGTATAATGCTGGTACCGAGAGTTAAGGAATACTAAGGAGTATTCTGTAACAGTTATCTTTATTTTCATCACCATAGTCAGGGAAATTTGATGAAGGAGGTGATGGGGTTTTGCTTTATAAAAGTGTTTGGCTGAGGATGGAGAGATATTATTCCTTAGTTTTTTTGCGGCAGCAAGCTGTGTTGTTGTAAAAGACTTTTGAGCCAGAAAATGAGTCCGTGAAGAACTCATATGAATCTGGGAGATTGAACTGATAGGTTTTTGGGTTTTTGCCCAAGTTCGGACATAGAGGTCAAATCATACGTACTAGGAGGTTTTAATGGAAGTTTTGATGAAGACGATTCAAAGTCATCATTCTTAAGAGACTCATGAAGTCTCTCAAGATATTTCTTTTATTTTAGTGGATCATTAATATGCTAGACCACTTCGAGTATGAGTTTTTGCTCTTTGATAAGGACATTAATTTATTTTATGAAGTCTTCATCCTCGCAATCGGAGGAAGAGAAGGAGTAAAGTGGTACAAGTTCATCGATCTAAAGACCTAATTTAGAAAGATCCTCATTATGAGATTTATTTTCGGATGATTCAATAAGAAGATTTTAAATTTTTTCTAAAGTTTCTTCATCAAAATTTAATTTGCGAATTTATTTATTCAAAAGGCAATATATATATAATTTTGGGTGGTTTGGAAAATAAGGACCCTAAATTCGTCTACAAAATATTTTTTAATAATAATTTGTAATCTTCTAAAAGAAATTCAAACATAAACTTGAACGAAAATTCTCTAACATTGCCTTAAATCGGTGAAGAAAATTGTTACCTATAAATATAAAAATCTCCAACATTTTTACCCGCTAAATTGTTTTTATTCGTTCATCGTATCTCGAAAACACTCACATAGACGGAGACAGATGAGACCCGCGATGGGCCCAAAGGCATGAGACAAAAATGAAGACAAGGCGTGAAAATTCGGAGACTTATTTTTCCTTTTTGGTCTGATGGCAACAAGAAGAAGCCAACAAGTAACATGTTCGATCCATCATTCTGATTATTATAATCAAATTTCTGCACCATCGATCCCACAACAGGCCAACCATAACATTACCATCGTTTCATTTAGGGGTAATATTTTTACGAAATTACGAAGGAATTAATTTTGACAGACACGCTTAGCCCTTCCATAATCATCGTTTTTTTTATATATATTTATAATAATGTCCAAATCTGTCATAGACTTTGCTTGCTCCCAAAGATTAGCAATTTAACGTCATTCACAATGATTAAGCTATAGCTAATTATGGTTATAAACGTGGTGGTTCTGCTTGTCGGAGCTATTTACCTAGCATAATGGGCTAGTTTCGCTTGACATCCCTTACTTGAGTGCTCGATTATATCAAATCACGTTGAATCAAAAGTTGTAGCTTGCAAGTCTCTTGCTGTGCGTCGGTGATGTTTCTAATGAGCCCCGGATTCATACGTAATTTATATAGAAAGTTTGTCATATAAGCATGGTGATTTTCTTATTGAAATAAACTTTTTGGAGATGCATAGCTCCGTATTATTGATTTCATAAGTATAGATACAATAAAGATCTACATATGATAAGGATGGTAATTTCACATGTATACTTAAAAAAAAATTTACTTCGCGATGGTTTGGTACAAAGTTATAACAATGCTTATATGTTAGGGCCGGTTGTACATAAAAGGAATGTATAATACGTTAGTGTTATGGTAACCTTAGTAATTGTTTTTAATGGATGCTTATATAGATATACTTTTGACTTAAAAATTAATCTATATATATATTTTATTATTGTTGTACCTATTTTTCACCACCCCTAGTTTTACTAAATTTTTTTACTATAAACTATACGTATGTTTCATAATGTATCTAAACATCTTTCGCCACTAATGTATTAATCTTTCACCACTCATTTATTGATTTTCATCATAAAGTTTATCTTTCACTATTATTTACTCAAAACTAATATTGTACCATCAATGTACTGATATTTCATTATTATTCTACTTAAAGTTGATATTTTTTGCAAGCTGATGGTGAAATATTAATTTTAAGTAGAATAATAATAAAATATCAATTCGATGGTGAAAATAAGTACATTAATGGTTGGAAATTATGGGTACTTCTTCAATGTCTTCTCATATGCCTTCTACTTCCTATATTTCCATTCCACGTTTTTCGCCTCTTGTCTAGTATTTATTTTATTCATTTGTCCCCCACCAAATTAATATACCACTAACATTCAATATGCATCATACATTACACTATCCTCATCGCATACATTTTCTCCAAAGGTATCTAAAAACATTAAACAAACAAGACTCGTAAACAATGAACGAATTTTGAGCTCTTGTTTTGACCCATCTTGCGAGTGAGGATCACTTATTCATACATGGCCTGTTCTCGTTAGCCTCTAGCTTATGCTCTTCGATTTTCCTCTTGTTAGAAGAACCAACCTTCTGACCGGAAGTTATCTGGTATTGTTATCAATTGAACCTTCCTCCTCCATTATTAAATATAACTTTATCCAATGATGCTGCTTGTTTCTACTCAACAATGTGGTTCGTGTTCAACAAGTTTCAAGCTTCGTTAAATAGGAAAGTGTTGCATTTTTTTAATATATTTTTGATTCGTCGATCAACCTGTTGTCTTTGTAAAATTGATGTAATTGATTAGTGATCATTTGTCAATTGATAGAACTATTTTTGCTTTGGAGAACTGTAGTGGTTTAGCTGAAGACGCCACAGATGATGAAATGAATAACTGTATGCAATGGAAAAAGCCAATGCTTCTCAAAGGCAATAAGTTTGCCTTAGGTGCCGCTGCCAACCTTGTCCCGAGTCAACACAACGGAGTTAAATTGTTGCATATGCTTCACAAGTATAGGGAACAAGTGTTTACAACCGTGGGTATGCACAAGGAGGTGGTCTCCCAACTAGCAACTTTAATCACAGGTAGAAATCGAACTCTCACAATGAGCCTATCTGAATTACTCCAGCCATATCATCTCAAGAGGCTCGTGTGTCATTTCACACTTGAGATATTCGTTAGGGGTTGTGTTATTCGAACCTGAAACCTCGTAAAAAACAACCGACACCTTTTGTACTAAACCAAGGAAATAACCACACAAATCGATGCTTATTTGTCTACATACTGGCAATGCATTGACAACTTTGACTAAATTGAAAGGGAAGGATAGGAGAAGGGGTGGCTAAGTGGGCATCGAGAAATTATTCATGTGACGTGCATTTGTCCGGTGGTACAGTGTAGGGCAGTAGTATAATTTCTTACGTTATACTCTCTTTTTTTCATGATATAAGGTATATTATATTTTTATGTGTATATTAGTAAATATTATATTTTATGTAAAAATTTATTTACTTTTACAAACATGTAGTTATATTAAATCAAACAATACTATTTATTGATTTAATTAAAAATAGGATAATATAAATTTAAAATTAGAAATAAAATATTTAATCATTGATAATTTTTTTGCAAAATAATATTTTTTATAAAAGAATATAAAAAATAATATTATATTATATGGTGAAACAGATGAATATATCTACTGTCATTCATTGTTACGGATGATGTAAATATTTCAGATACAATGAATAACTAACACCGTGAGAGCTTGTGTAGCAGCAGCTTTCATGAGCCCTCCTAAGTCCTAAGAAGAGGACGCGGATGAATGTGCAAGGAGGACATTGGTAAATCGCATCCCGATTAAGTTATAAGATATTTTATGCTTTACATTAAATCCAGTATAGGCTTTATGGTACAACGTTTGTAGGGTTGGCGGTCTTTTTCCCGACGCGCGTACCGTTTGACACAAGCATAGATCAAGTCGAAAAGAATAATAAGTTAAGACATGTTTGGTGACTAAGCACTAAAATGAAGACGGAATAAACTGGTATATATTGGTATGTAACTATATAAATAATTTTTTTACCTATCAAAATAATTTATAGTAAATAATGATAAAATCAAAGAAAAATTTTAAAGCATTTTAAAATCTTATGTCATATAAATTTAATAAGTGGACTAGAAATAATACAATTGATAAATATAGTAATCCCTTTCGTCTTACGTTAGAAGATACGTAATTTTATTTATTTATTAATTTTATAATATAAGTTGTTTTATAAAAATAAAAAAAATAATTTAAATATTATTTTTATATTAAAAAGACTGTCGTTATATATTTTAAAAAAATATTTGACCATTAATTTTTTAAAATATAATATATTATTTTATAAAAATATGATAATTATATTTGTGTTAACAAAATTTTTTAATATATTTTATTTATACATATTAGAATATCTTAATTTACAAAATTTATTCTTAAAATATGGAGGGATAAATTTTTCAATACTGAAAAAGTATAATATTTTTAAATTTATCCTCATGTAACCTCATTGATGTATTTCTTAAGAATAAATATGCTCAAATTTCAATATTACCATTTTAGTTACTTTGGATATTATTTACTTTAACTTAAATACTTTTTAATCTCTACAAAGAAAAAATTATAAGTAATCTATTATTAAAATAAAGTGTATATTATATTTTTCCCAACTCTTTATTAACCAACTGTACCCGAGTCCTCCTCCGCACTTGATTTTAGAGTAACTTTTAACTAGGTATGATAATGGGTTGGATCTAGGTATAGTCCAGCCGAATCTAGATCTAAATTTATCTATATTATCTAGATTCAGATCCGATCCAAACTTATCGGATCTTAAAAGTTTAAACCCAAACCTAGATCTACTGGGTCTAGTTAGTAAATGGATTCTAAATATGTTTGATTATTTTTGAAAAAAAATAATTAATAATTTATATAAATACAAATATATTTATGTTTTATATAACTTAATACATATTTTTTGTTAAAAAAATTATTCGAGTAAAAAATAAATATTTTAAAATAATTATGTTAACTTTTTAAATAGTGTTATAATACTTTTGGAATATAATATTATACATAATGCTTATAAAATAAATATACAAAAATAAAATTAAAAAAATAAATAAGGATCTCAAATAAGATTACGACAATAATGATAAACATAATATTAGTATATATTTATATATACGTATACAAACACACACACACATATATTAAACATATCTAACGGATCAAGTTTGGGTTTAGAAATATTTGACCGAGACTCATATCAATTTAATTAAATATAGATCCAAACCTACTAAAAATAAGACTTGTTAGATGGATCTAAGTCAGATTTAGAACTCATTGTCGTTCGTAATTTTAATATTTCAAACAATATGTGTATATTAATTAATATTTTAATGACAATTATCAAATCATATATAATTTATTCTCACATTTTAATACTATATTTATGGTTATTTAAAAAATATTTTTTTAATAAGAGGGAGAGGAGTCGATGATTTATTATTATTATTATTATTATTATTTGAGTAATGACTAATGAGCATCGATGATGAAAACGATTTTCTGAAATTCTACCGGACATCATAATTACTTTTGTGTTGGTTGTTGAAGGAACCAATCATCAAACTTTTGAATTTAGACTGAATAGAGTTGCATGGAATTACTTTTGTGTTGATCGATGATGCGATGCTTGCATGAAAACTGTAAGTACAGTGTACATACACAGAACATGAAAAGTGCGTGCAGGACCTTTGGAAAAAGTGGGCTAGACGGTAGCGGCCCTTTCAATAAAGAAAAAAAAAATCACAAATTATATTTAATCAGTTTAATATTTAACATGATATTTTTTTAGATATTATATATTTTTAATAATTTTATTTAAATATTTTATATTTTAATTTAGTTTTATTTGATATTTATTGGAACAACTAAGCAAAATTAAATTAATATGTAGAGATATTTGACGAAATTACTGAAAACAGAGGTTACCAAAAATATATTCAATTATCTAAACAAAATTTATCCAAAAAAAAAGGAAGTAAAAAAGAATTGGTAACGTAACGTACGCCGGGCTGCTAGTAAACAAAGACAAATAGACGTGAAAAGGAGCGAAGACCACGATTTAAGATATTTATCGCATAGCGTCAGCAAAATCTAAGACCATCCCACCCCCCTCGCCCCCCTAAAGGATTTTCTCCGTCCTTAATTATTTCAACTAAAGCGAGGAGTAATTCTTACGTTCAGGTCTCACACACAGATGCTCACATCACACGCAAGTATCTCAAACAGGAGACCTTGTGGGTCGATGCAAAATGAATACGAAAGTGCATCCTTCGGACTTTTTTTTTTTTTGACTAAAAGGCTCTTGATGGAATCCGTATACATTTCTTTGAGGAAAGTGCGTACTCGTTTTTTTTTTTTTTTTTTGAAAAAGCAAGTGCAGACAATAATAAAAATAAGTTGGTATAATACTAAGAGCAGCAAACTTAGATATGAGATTTTTGGTATCCCAAATTTAATACCGACTTGACCTCCTTAAAAATATATATACTTGATTTGAATGATATACGTAAATCTCATCTTATTGTTAGATTTTGATTTAACTAAGATTTTAAAAAAACTGGTGTATATCTTCAACACATTTCTATTTTCGGTTGGATCTAATACGAACCGATATTGTAGTAACCTAGTACTGTACTGAACTGATGTGTCTTGTCTTGTCTATGGTATTGAAAGTTTAGCGGAGGATCCAATACATATATTTTTATATTGGAAACGTCTTTTAACAACAATACGACTTAGTTTATGTGTTGCTCTCATTCTCTCTTTTCTTCCATATACAATGTAATATTCTAAAATTTACATTTGATTTTTTTTAAACGTTCCTAAAAGCTATATATAAAATATTGAGGTGTTATCGCTATATACCTAATATGAGTTCAATTTATGACATCATTCTCATATTAAATACAAACCAAAACGCGACCACGATTTAAATTAGATAAAGGAAAAAATGAAAGGAATGTCATAAAACAAAGATAAGGGTTTGAAAGTAAACTTTAAATACAACGCTAATCAATATACAATCAAGAGACACCGGCACAACTAAAGGTTCATAAAGTATCTCAACAAAAACTTTAACTATCATATAACCTAGACTCTACAACCAAATACTAACAAATAGTCACTCATCCACATACATAGCATCAAACTCGTCAAAGTCATCAAAGAAATCATCAATAACTTGCATATCAACGATTGACTCGTCTTTTAATACCCTAAAATTTATCTAATATTAATTCCAAGTAATTTATACATTAATCCAATTTTGATCTTGTGAAATCGATATTTTTAACTTACCCAAATTCCTTGATCTTAAATCTTAACTAAATCCTAATACTTAGTCCGAGTAATTCATATTTTAGTCTATTATTAATATCAGATATTTAATATTTTAATCTTACCTAATTTTCTTAATCGTACATTTTAAACCAAATCTTAACTTTAATTCCACACTTATTTCCTTATCACCTTTTCCTTTTTTTTCTTTTCCTCTTACCTGATTGTCTTCTTCTTCTTCTTATTCTTCCTTCTTTCTTATGTGTAAATCCCTCTTCCTACCAAATCCCGTAGGTTATGCTTCCATACCCTGCCTTCTCTAACCTCATCATCAACAATCATCTCCCACGTCTCAAAGGATGTGTTGTGTTGAAATTTTTGCCCAAACTCCCCCCAATCATGCTACCATTTCCTCCCTTGTGCACCCCTTCTTCCTCTCTGTTTTTCACCATGCATGCCATCTTACACATATATATACCTATCACAATCTCTCTCTGCCCCATTTATTGCCCAACCAACCTCTCACTTCCTCCATTTCTATCAAGCAACAAGCACATACCATCATTCTTTCGTCTTCCTCCTTTCCTACTCTGTCTTGACGCCATCCACAACCATCAACAACACACACCACCAAAAACCACCATTGCCTTAGAAAATCAACCACCATTACCACCCCATCATCCCCCTCATTGTTGCCCAACCATCGCCACCCCATGTCATCTATTTTTCCTTCTTCCCCATTGTGCATTGTTCGTTTCCATTAAGGCGTACGACTGTGCATGCCTGCATAGCCCACATATGGTTTTGCGCATAGCTATGCACCCTCTTTTCTTTTTGCTAATGTGCTTTGCGCATCTTGCTCACTCCACCCATTCACGTTCCATACTCTTAACTTGTGCATGTGTTACATGCCGCGACCATGTCGTTCCTTTGGTATAGTAGCAATTCCATTCTAGCACACCTATGCTCCACTCTAACACCTCCATACATTCCACCATACTTCCATGTAGCCGAGCTTTCCATTTATTTCATTTATCACCATTTCCATCATCATTTACCTTAACTTTTTCCTCGATTTGTATTCTTAAGCTCTAATTGTGGGTTGCTCTTATTTTCGTAGGTGATCTTTTAGTGATCTCGGAGGAGGAAATTTAGGATTATATGTTTAGAGACACATGTTCTTTTTGGTAAAGATATAGGCCGTAGTTAGGACTTGTATGCGTAACATGTATTTGTGTGTGAAATCCTATTTTGTAATATTATATGGATAACATTGATTATAATAGTGCTATGATATGATATCTTGAAAGTGAGAAAAATGTGAAAATATGCATTTGGGTATAATATTGGACTTATGGTATATATATATATATAATTGGGGTTGTGTATCTCATACAAATATTGGATATTAAAATGTAATAATATCGGGATTCATCTGGACTTTGAAAAAATATGAGTCTTTTAACTATTGTAATGACTTTATGGTCATTTGATGCTAATATGGACAATAATCATGGCCTGATAAGTTTTTAAGGGTGTTATCAATTATTCCATAAGTAATGTAATTAAATGATGGTTGAGTAAGATACAAGTTACCTAATATGATATTTTGAGGTTTTGATAAGAATAGGGAATTTTGGTCAATAAGGATTAAAAATAAATTTTTGCGTGATCTTAAAATAGGAACAAAATCTAAATATGCTAAGTGTGATACTCAAAATATTCAATAAATTATGGACCTTTACCTTGGGAAATACTCTGAGGACTATGTGGTTGTGCTTTACGTGTTTCAATTATGTGTTGTCCACATCTACATGAGTCATGCATGGCGATCTTGATAACCAAGTATGAATAAGATAATGGTCATTTAAAGTAGAAAATCACATGAATTGAGCTAGCGTATTTTATGTATTTGTTCTATAGAACGTTAATAGTGGCCCACGAGTGTTATACCTTGAGAGATGCATCAGTTTGTTCCATCGAATTAATAATAGTACCCCTAGACATAAGTGAATGTGAATATGATTATGAGCTAAGTAATAATGGATGATATATTCGTCACTAAAAGTAAAAGATTATGTGAGTCATAACCGAGGTGTTGTGTCCGTTCCACCGGACAATAATAGTGCTTTAGGTGTGTTTTGTTTAGAGAGGTATTTCAGACCATTCTCTCGATTTAATAATAGTGTTCAGGAGTGTGTTATCGTAGTATTTGTTGGGTCAATTCTACCAGATGATAATAGTGGTTCGGGTGTATTTTTTCTTAAGAGTTGCTTTACTCTATTCTACAGGATAAAAAATAATGAGGTCCTTGAACTCAATATAAACAAAAGTAATGGATCTCGTTTACATCTAATAATAAGTTGTTGAATCGTTATTTACCTTGCATCCCTTTATATTAATACATTTGTGCTAATTCTCTTATGTGAACCCATATTTTTTTTTATGTAACCTTACTTCAGTTGTATGGTTATCTTCCTCAGTAAGTGGTATAGTGATGATTATTTTCATGGGTGCTTCTCATTCCCACAAACAAACGACCCAAATATTTTTATGCAGGTTATTAATGACTCTTTGGATGTTTTTGTCATATATGGTGCCTTTATGTGTGGAGGGGTGATTTTATGTATCAAGGTTAGGCTTAAGGTTATATTATTCGGTTGTCATTTTTGGCCCAAATATCTTTTTGGACTCTTAGTTTTATAGGATCCCTTTTATTTATTTATATATATTATACTTGAAGTTAATCTCCAAACTCTTATCTAATGTTTATGAAGTTCTCTTATTATCTATATATCACGCTTTAAGTCTTAATTATTTTTCCTTATATTTGATGTAAGGATAGTATAGTGAGCCAAGATTATGTTGAGTGTGGTAGTAACACATAACTATTTTGATATTACGCTTCTGCATAAAACAAATTTTTTTAATGGTAAGTTTTAGGGCGTTACACATTAGCTTGTAAATATGAGCAATACTCATAAAATGGACTGTTAATACAAGAAAACACATAGGGTACAAGAAGAAATATGCTAAACATGGGTTCTATGCATTATACAAGATGACCACATAATGCATCTATATTAAAGTCCATACTTAGTTTATCGTATTTTTAGTTACTTAAC
Organism: Tamarix austromongolica; assembly: GCA_039764185.1. Taxonomy (NCBI): domain Eukaryota; kingdom Viridiplantae; phylum Streptophyta; class Magnoliopsida; order Caryophyllales; family Tamaricaceae; genus Tamarix; species Tamarix austromongolica. The sequence goes on along the minus strand of CM077816.1, from coordinate 90,137,688 downwards.
CACCTGAGTTCAGAGACCCCACCATTTCATAATTAGTGGATCGACAACACAAACATGACAAACCCTCTAAGTAAGAACACATATGGGAAACCAAAAGTCGAGGCTCCTAATCCTAAAATATGTATATCCTTTACAAGCCAATCAAAAATACAATATAGAGTAGATCTAAAATCACAATATTTATTGCAAAAATCAATAAAAGTATAAGATGAAGCACGTTGGTCCTAACTCTCGTGATCTTCCACTTTAATTATTAATATCTTATTACATCCTTATTCAATACTCGACACATAACAACACATCATTAGGCTTTCTCCCTATAGCCCATCATTTGTTATAATTGTCTTTAACACAAGGATGAATGTTGATTACATGCAATACTATTTACTTATGAATTTATTCCAACAGTTGTTATAGATTATAACACTTATAATTACACCATGGTCAATTAACTCCACATGTTATAGCCATTATATATCATGGTAAGGCATATAGAAAAGTAATAAGCACAACAATAAACATAACAAAGGTAAAAAGACCATAATTCACCAATGGGTCATAACTCCACCCTCATCTCTCACTAGTTTACCAAATTTAACACAACTTTCAAAAATAATGTTGCAATAAACATATCCAAAAATCAAGGTTATACTTCCCATTTTTTCATAAATATAATACAGATGATACCTTTTTGGTTACTAACCCCGAAATTAAGCTATTTATTATTATTATTGTTGTTGTTGTTGTTGTTATACTTATGTTACCCACAATTGACCCTAATCCTTCATGAACCATACTTATAATATCTACAACCCAAAAATACTCATAAAGCCAAATTTTTATATATTTACCCTAGAAAGACTAAAATGATTCTAATTCACCTAAACATTCCAAAACTTCTTCTTATTATCACTTGATCCAAGCACATACAAACCCTAAAATGTTATGTGTTAAACTTTATGTAAAAATCTCAAGGAGTCTAATAATATATTTATTTTCCACAAAATCTCATAAAAAGATCAATTTATCCCTATGGCTGAATTTCACCAGCTATCCACAAAATTTCATAAGCCTCTGTAATCCATCATGATTATACACAAACACCCATACATTGATAGAAACCCAAATATACAATCAATCTTAATTAAAAACCATAAAACCACCGCAAAGCCCCGGGGATGAAAATCTATAAGCCTCCAACATATCCAAACCATACTATTAAATTGTATTAGTATTAATATGACGAGTGAATATAATTTCAATTCTACTTATCACTCATCAAGTTTGAGTTATTAAAACTATATATTTTAATTACTTCTAGATAATGCACAACTTTCAACCCATACATACAAGATAATTTTTTTGTCCACAACAGACTTTTTTCGCTTGTAAAAATTTAGAGTAATATAAGAACGAGACCGAGTTGAAGTATTGAGCATTCAATCTCTAAACACTTGCCCCAACCAAATAATGTCTAGCATTAAATTACATCCATGTTCATCAAGCCAAAGTGTGCATTGTTACATACTTTGAGTATAATGGTGAAATTATTCTCTTCCCCTCCCCCCTTCTTTTTCCCACTTTTCTTCCGAAGTGTCAATATAGGAGAGATTGTTACCTAACAAGCAAGATACTAGCCCATGGCCATGGATATTTATGTGACCATGCATGTACTCCAGCTAGACAACAAAGATGTTTAAACTATGCTTAACCAAGGTATAGTAGATAAATCTAACATTAGCACTAAATGATATTACGATCGTCGTATTAGATGATCACAATAGTCATGTACTTATAGTACATATTACATTTTATAAAGATTTTATATGCGTGAAGATTATAATAGTATACATTGGTGATTATGTATTATGTATTCGTTTATTCAAATACCTATGCATAATAACTTACAACAATGTATAACTTATCAAAATGATGGACATATGGTGTTTAATTTTAATAACTACAACAAATGATTATGACGAATGTGTAATAGGTGATTATAATAGTTATATAATATTATGTTCAGTGATTATAATAGAAGGCGAGAATGATTTGATTGGCTTATTCTTCCAATTCGTAATTACTCTAATTGATGGACTTCAATCTTGTTCGAGCAAGCAAGGACAGATTATGTCGCACCTCTATAGGTATCTACAGGTAATGAAATTAGATCACTAAGGATGTGTGCTAACACCATTGGGAACTCACTCTCAATTTTGTGGATAACAAAGCTTGACGGCTGGAAAGTTCACCATCTACAAAAGAGAGAGTAAGGGGTATTTATAATAAAAATTAACCTACCTTGTTTTATATTAAAACCTTACCCCACCTTAGTTACATTAGACTTGGGTTTTTAATCAAATTAAATCCACCTTAGGTTTAATCCTATTAATACCACATCGGGCTTAAAGAGATATTAACTATATTAAGACCTCATCTTACCCAGATTATAGTCCATTTTTGATACAGTTTAGTTAGTGTACGACCCTGTAGGTTCACTTAGTGTGAGTAGAGGACCAAAACTCCTTTTTGACCCACAAATCATAAGAGGTGTTTAGTAAGACGTTATGACCACCCAAATTACATAAATACCGTAAGCTTGACACAACCGATTATAATACGTTTATTTATCCATTTGTCGCATGATATTTATATTAACCAAAAGGTATTGATTGTGTCATCCTTGTTTTGTTTAATCTCACTCTTTCTCAATTTCCAAGTAAGACTAACCTTAAACAAATGACACCTTGTTTGCACATGGCCATGCTAATATTAGTCATACTTGTTAAGGGACCCAAAGATATCTCACTCATGTCATGAGAGGGATAAATCCCATATTGATATTCTATACATTTCTATATGATTCACACCATGTCTGATCATTATCTTTATGATCACCCTTGTATAATAAAGGTAACGTTTGGTAAAGTTAAAACATGCTGATTATCATACCTGCATATACAAATATCCTAGGTCATAGGACAATAAACTACTTGGAAAACACTAATGGCACTTAATGTAATATTCAATGTATTGTCCTTCTATTAGGTTAGTCTAATTCCATGTTCTATAACATGTGTCTATGCTATCAGTTTGATATCTCATATCAATGATCGCTGGAACATGATTATCAACTATTCAATATACTACTCTTATGATTACTAATATTCCTTAATTAGATTATACTAGACTAGGGTTAGCTGTTGAATAATAATCTTTCCATTATTTAGTAGAGTTTCACAATTCAGTCACATACTTAATTATCTACATAAAGAACAATTACTCAAAGGGATAAAAATATTTAAATAAATAACATCAAATGATCATTTATTAATAAGCAAAATACTAAATACGTGAATACAAATCATCAACTATGATTGGTTCTAGGGTATATTTCCAACAATTTGGACCATATGACTATTGATGGAATGGTGGTATATGAATTAAGGTTGTAATACCCCAAACTTTTATTTTAGGATTAAAGAATAAAGTAAGGAATTATTGAATAAGATTTAATTATATGTACTCTTTTTAATAAAATAATAATAATAATGGCAATAAAAAAAGAAAATGATGCTGGGACATATTTAGTGGAGACTACTTTAATTAACTAACCTAAGATAAATTATAAATAAATTATGATAATTTTTATATTAATAAAATTATTATTATTATTATTATTTACTACCTCTCAAACTCCCAAAAATCCAAAATACCCTATCACCTCATTTTTTTTCTTTTCTTTATTCCTTTATTTTTTCCCCTTTTCTTCTCCTTCGGTTGGTTGGGCAACGCCCAGCGGTGGCCCAACTTTCCCCCTATCATTCTCTTCTTTCCTTTCTTCCCCCTAACCCAATATTTCTTTCTTTCTTTCTTCTTTCCCCCGGGCAGTAGCCCAACTCACCCGACCCCCTCTTTTCCCTTTCTCTCCCTCTTTTTTTTTCTTCCTTTCCTTTTCTGCCACCATATTCTTCCCCCTGCCTAAGCGTCGTTGCACTTCACAGCCTTTGCCTCCCCTCTATCCCTCCTTCTTTCATCTTTCCTCCCTAGATGGCATGTAACATGCACATCCCCTTCATGGCCCCCCTCTCCCCACACTTGCTCCCCTACCCCTATAAACCTGCCCTACCATGTCTACCTACGTAGCTGTACTCGCCTGCACTTTGGCTGTTAGCCACCGACCTCCCTTTGTCTTCTTCCTCTCCTTGTCCACTTCCTCCCTCCCTTGTGCCTACAAACCCCCCACTACCATCTTCCCTCTCCTTTTTGCCTGATCTACTCCCTGCCTCCCTTACTCCTATTGCCCAATTAGACACCGATGCCACCGCCGTCTCCACTCTGTCCCATCCTCTTCCCTGCACCACTCTACGTCCACTGAGCCCTTCCCTTCCCTTCCTTCCCCTTCTCATTCTCCTTCTCTCCCCACCCATACAAAGTAGGCAGCTTGAGGTGCCCTTTTGCACCTTACGTCACCAACCAACACTACCTTACGCTGCCACCACCGCCATTCTCAGTGCCCTCCCTTCCTGATCTGAAAGACCTGCTTCCACACCAAGACCTCTACCTCTCCCTTTCTCCCATCTCTTTTATTCCCTATCTTCCTCTCTTCTTCTTTTTTCAACCCTAAAATATCCTCTTTACATCCCCACCACCAACGTCGCCGCCGTCGCCGCTGCTATTGCCACCCCCACCTGTCGGTCCTTTCTAGTTACACCTTTATCCCTCTTAATTATTTAGTGTATTTTATTTTAATAACTTATTATTATTAATTAACATTATTATTATTATTATTACTATTTTGGTTAAGAAAATAATGGAAAAGGAAAAAGAGATAGGAAGAAAGTGAAATGACCTAGTTGATACTCTCATTATAGGTATTAGACAAACATTTCCATGTGAGGAGGTATAGGATTCTTGCTTCAAGACCGTAGCCCAACTAGGTAATGATATAGTTAAGATATGGGTTGTGTTATGAGTCTTATTTGTGAAATGGGTGTACTTGTATGTTGTGTGTAAATATATGTGTGTGTGAACTAAGTAGGAGTGGTGCATCTTGGCTTGCAAGGAGCTAAGGTAGGGTAAGCATGATTTTCATTGTTTGTTGTATGTGTGGTTAAAACTTGCTATAGGCGGACATGTTCTTGTGTATGGTTGAGATATTAATATATGTATACCTTGATGCCTTAGGTGGGACTTGAGTGAACATGGAAAATTAAAGAAAATAAAGAGGGTGGAGTGAGTGAAGTGATATGTGGAAAATGTCCTAGTTATCTCATGAAATATGGTAGAGTAAATGAAAGGAGAAATAATGATATGAAGGGTTAGGGTAAAAACTTGCACTGGGGATGTGTGCTTTGCATAGGGGAAATATTTACATGGTAAAGTCTTGTTTGGAGGTTAACCATGGGGAGGAAAGTTTGTTTTGGGTGGTTAGTGTGCGTGAGGAAGTTTTAGTATGTTGGTTGATGGGAAGGTGCACGGGGGCATAAACTAGGGTTTTGGGGGGGGGGGGTGGAAACCCTAAGGATAGGGTGTGTTGTGGGAAAAGGTTGATAAAGTTGGATGGACATTGGTGTTGTGACGAGGGGGTACCACATGGAGGGTGTGGTTCAAGTCAAATGGAGGGTAGAGTTGTGTAAGAGAATAAGATATGGAATAAGAAGGGGGAATATTAGAGTTTTAGGGGTGACCAACTAGGATGACATTATCACATATAAGAGTTGAGGGGTTAGGCTGTGAGGTTTTGAGTTGAGGTGACTATGTGCTTGAATAAGGGGAGATGTGGGCTGAGTAAGGAGATGAGAGGAAAGGGCCATATAGGCTAGTTTAGGGTTTCAAAGGGAAACCCTGGTGGGAGGTGGTGAGAATAGGTGGAGAAAAAGGAGAGTAGGCCTTGTCCCATGTATATGAGGTTTCTAGCTGCGCTATGAGGTTGGTGGAAAAATGTTTGGGAGTCCCTGGAGTCTTGGAGGGTGTGGATGTTCCAGGTCAAGAGATAGAGTTTTCAGGAAGTCTGGGTTGGTAGAGTGGTAATAAGTCAGGAGTTTCCATGGGGGTGTGCATGTTTAGATGTGTGTTACTTGGTAAATAAGACACGAATAAAATACTAATAACTTAAAGTAGAATATCATTGAGCCGGACCTAGATATAGGACGATTACTGGTCCTCCGATTATAATAGTGGCCAAGAGCGTCTTGCCTTGGGGTTGTACATGTTTACTAGTCCGTCGGTTATAATAGTGAGGGTCCCGAGCTCAATAAGTTAAACCCTTAGATGATGATAATATATGGAAAGATACTAATCACTTACAACAAAACACATTTGGGTCGGAACTAGATGTAGGATATTTACTTGTCCATTAGTCATAATAGTGCCTAGGTGGTTTTGCCTTGGGGTTGTATATGGTTACTGGTGGACCAGTTATAATAGTGGTCAGACACGTTCTGCCTTGGAGTAGTTATTTTCGGTTCACCAGTCATAATAGTGGGGTCTTTGTACCCACTTGGATATAATTTAAGAGCTATATAAAGATGGTACTAATGGCCTAAACTCTAATAGAAGTAAACGATCTAATAAAACATACTACATGCATGATATATGTATTTTGTGTTGTTGTGCCCTGTCTTGACTATATGATTACCTTACTCAGTACGTAGCATACTGATCACCCTTATCATGGTTGCTGCTCATTCCCACGAGTAGTGACCCTTCATGTGTCTGTGCAGGTAGGCGATGAGGCCCTAGAGGACTTTGCTACTTACGATGAGTTGGTCGGGGTAGAGTGATGTCTTGTTGTTCCGAGGTCGGGGTCAGTATTAAAAACCAGACAGGACCGACCGGTCGGGTCACCGGCCAGATTTCATGTACCGGTTTTCAAGATCTCGGAACCAGTGAATACCGGTGAATCGGTCAAAAAACCGGTTGGGAGCCGATCAAATTCATGTATAGTTTAATTTTTTTATGTATTTCATATTTTTTGACTTAAAATGTACCACTGGTCTAACCAGTCCAAACCACTGGTCCGACCATTAAACCAGTGAACCAGTTATGATACCGGTTCGATTTTTAAAACTATGCTCCAGACTACTTTCCATTTGTATTTCATGTTTTTATTCCCTCATAGTGGGATCCTACTTTGTACTTCATATCTTTATTGTATTAACTTTGACTCCTACGTATTCTATCTTTTTCTACAATTTAATGTTAGAATTCTTTATGTTTTAATAGGTTTCTATTACAGTTATGTATTATCTTTTAGTCTTGTGATTAGTATGAGGTTGGTCAGGGGCTAGATTTTATACTGATTATGGTGGTAGGACCCCCCTTTTGGTGTGTGATTTTTCTTAAGCAAATAAAAATTTTCAACTGTGATTTTGGGGGCATTACAAGTTGGTATCAACACTCTATGGTGGAGGCGCAATCGTTAGCGGCTTGATAAACCCTAATTGATAATGAGTAGCAATATGAGAGTAATGTGAGCATGTTAATAATAAGTAGCATAATAAATTCATCTATATTCCATTGATAGTAGCTAAAGCTCAATGATCCCCAAAGTTTGTTAAGATTCACGTAGAGTAAAATGACAGGGGCATCAATCATCCGTGTTATGTCCTGCACATTAGTGAATGGGTGAGCTGAATGCTAAGAGAGTTTTGATAAGGTTATTATGGTTTTGTTCATGTCCATATTGAATAGAACTTTAATTTTGGACTTTTAGAGAATGTTGGGTCATTTGTCTAACCTAATACTTGAATAAAGCAAATAATCCTAAATTTTACCTATATATATAATTGAGTTAATTTGAATTTTTAGGGTATAAGTTCGAACTCGACTCATTTATTAAATATGTCTAAATGTGAGGTTCAAGTTGACTCATATAGTTAAACATGCTAAACTGAATTGAACTTTTAACGAAACTAGTTGAATAATTTGTAAGTTGAGTCGACTTATTTATGACATGAATAAAGAATAAGATATTCATTGTGTATGATTTGTATATTAATATAATTACATCAAACCGTTTATAATAATTATTTATTTATTTATTCACAGAGAACTCATAAGGTACTTAGGTGCAACAACTATCCTAAAAATTAATACTTAAGATCCAAACATTTACTACCAAGCTACGAGCTTAGTCATCTAAAATTACCCTAAAAAATACGTTTAGATGCACAAAATAATTTGCCTACGTAATCATAACTTACACGGGCCCCGCTCTTCATTTCCTTTGACACCGGCTCACTTCTTTTTCCGTGGAATAAATGGAAGCAGTATTCTATATGGTACACGACTGATTAATACTCTCCTTCCTAGCCCAGTATTAGCTAACTAAAGCAGTATCAGTGCTATTCCATAAAAGTAGTGAGAGATAGGTTTCCAAATAAATCAAAATTCGTTTAGTAAGTAAAGTTTATTGGAAAATTTTCAGGATTATGGGCCCACTTCCTACGCCACCTCGCCCTTCTCCTCCCTATACCTCATGCCATGTGGGCATGTCAGGTTCAGGCCATTTGAGAGTTAAGACAGAAAGAAAATGCAGATGTTGGAGCCTTGGAGAAGCATGACGGGAGAGAGAAGGTGACTGCTTTTTGAGAGCGTAGACCGTAGAGGGTGAGGGTTATTCAATTAAGGCGGAGGCCTTTACAGCAGCAATAATGCCAGTACATCCCCACAGTTGTCTGTTTTCTACACACCTATTCATTCAGTAATCCTTTTCATTCCTGCCTCTCTCATCTCCAATTAATTACTCAAGCGGTCCCAATTCGAAACGAATTTCTCTATCTCTATCTCTTTTCTTTTTATTTTTATTTTTCTTTTTATTTTTTCTTTTTATTTTTTCTTTTCTTCTTCTTCTTCCTCGTTTTTTTTTCTTCTCTTCTCTAAATTGTAAATTTTGCATTTTGGAGGGTTTGTATGAAGGTGACAGAAGGGGACTGTATTACGACAGAGAGACTACTAATAGGCTAATAGTAATACTATCTCCCTTTTTTTTCGTCACCTTCTTATTATCTGAAAATCATTTTATATTCTTCAAACAAGAAAATCATTTTATATTAAACCCCACATTCCCCAAATCTGTATCTGATACTCAGAATTCTCTTCTTCTACTTCTTGTCTTCTCTCTCTATCAAAATTTCACCCACTTCTTCAATTACTTTTTGGCTTTGTTGTGGTTTCACCATGAAATTGTTTAAATCTTCATGACCCAGATCAAATCGAGTTTTGGATTTCTTGTTTTGATGCATTCTGGATTTATGGGTTTTTGATTTCATCTCTATGTCCTCTGATTAATTGAGGTACTTACTTTACGTCTGCTACTTACGTTACTCGTTATCTTCCTCTACCTCGTTTCATTTCGAACTGTAATTAATAGTAGTGTTTCAGTTCCCTTTTCTTTTCTAGTCTAGTTAATAAAAGTTACGCCTTCTCTTCTGTTTTTGATAGAGGGCGGCGCTGGCATACCATCTGCTTGTGAAAATTCATCTTCTTGTAAGAGGAATTCGAAGGAGTAAGCGACGGGTTGATACGCGCGCTGAGATTGGGCAACAGTTTAGTTTTTGGGGTACAATTTTCTTTCGGTACCAGGATGAGGGACTTCCCGTCTTGTTTTGGAGAAAATGCAGTACAAGTTGCTGATTCTTCATCATCTAACTGTAATAAAAACGCTCAGAATTTAGTTACATGTATCTATCAATGTCGATTAAGAGGCAGTTCTTGTCTAATCACCATCACTTGGAGTAAAAATTTGATGGGTCAAGGTCTTAGTGTCGGAATTGATGACTATAAGAATCAGTCTTTATGTAAGGTTGATATAAAGCCATGGCTTTTCTCTAAGAGGAAAGGTTCTAAGAGTATAGATGTCTTCGATCACGATTCTAATCGTATTGATGTATACTGGGACTTCTCCTCAGCGAAATTCGGATCTGCCCCTGAGCCTTCTGAGGGATTTTACTTGGCAATTGTGTTCGACGGACAAATGGTCCTCCTTCTTGGTGACTTGAGGAAGGAAGCTTGTAAGAAGACAAATGCTATGCCTGTTCCTACCGGTCATGCTGTCTTTATAGCTAAGAAGGAACATCTTTTTGGTAAGAAGGTGTTCTACACAAAGGCTCAATTTTGTGATCATGGCAAGATACATGACTTGATGATCGAGTGCGACGTTATCGGTACCAACGATCCGTGCCTTATTGTTCGAGTTGATACGAAGAATGTGATGCAAGTGAAGCGTCTTCGATGGAAATTTCGTGGTAATAGTACCTTATCGGTTGATGGGGTTCCGGTCGATGTTTTCTGGGATGTACATAATTGGTTGTTTGGATCGTCCATTGGGAATGCGGTGTTTATGTTCAGGACAAGTCTTTCGCCTGACAAGTTATGGGCGAGTCAGTCTACCACTGAGCCTACTATTCTACATTGGTCTCATTCTCAGAGATTTCGAGATTCTCAATCTCATCACCTTGGCTTCTCTTTGATTTTGCATGCTTGGAAGAATGAATAAATTAATGAACAAATGAGTTCTGGGATTTCTTTGTTTTGTCGAGTGCTAACAAATACTGCTAGCGACTGTCCATTTTCGTAGCTAGATCATATGTGATTGAAATACACTATTAATCTTATAGATTTGGTATTTTCCTTGTCTTTCTTTTCCTTTTTCGTTGATCAGCAATGAAATATTTGTATACATCTTTTTAGTCCATTTTTTGGTTTGTTGTTTGATCGCAAATGCTGCAATCAAAATGTTTATGGTTGCAATCTTGTATCACTCTTCCTACATCGCCGTGCCTCTTTAACCGCCGGTGCTTACTTTATTAAGGCTCTTTTCGGTTGCCCCAGAGGCTTGCCTTGTGCAGTTGACTCGTTTTACCCACCGTATACTTTGCTCGCCCACATGTGAGATTCTCCTACTATAAGTGCAAGGTAAAAAATAAAATAAAATAAAATCATATCAAATCAACCACCACAACCGCTCTGTTGCAATCGTGAAACTATCGATGCGTGTACACTTCTTTTGTTGCAGTAGATGTGGTTGGTAAGAAACAAGACAAATTTCATGGGTGAATGTTCTCTATGCCTGATGGCTTTCTGTAACATTGAATATGACATTGACTGTATGTTGCCAGGTGCACTGTGCAGTCTTTGCTTCACTTTCTGCAGGAATGGCAGATGTATGAGGTCTTTGGTCTGGTCCTCGGTTGATTTGTCAAGGGGTGGTAAAGGAACCTGTTCTCTCCCGTCATGACCACGGGTATGATGTTTTCGATCTCTTTTATTGTTTGTGTCATTCTATAGTGTGTGTACCTTAAGCTTCGGATGATGATCCTGAGTGGTGCAGTTGGTTGCCTGTTGTTGTTGACCATTGAATAGAGATCGCTGCAATCCGAGGCCCACAAAATAATTTCCCTGACAATTCATTCTATAGTCAGATAAGTTATGCGATGGCGTTTCTAATTTCAATAGGATGGTCTCTGTTCATTTGGTTTCTGGTGTCCGAGGCAGTTTAAGGAGAGTATTAGATCAGAAGAACCACACCTTTGGGTTGATTTTTTGTGGGGGGAGGGGGGAAAAGACGTGATTGAGGCCTTGTTTATTTTTAGGCCTACATCTCTTCGCAGTTTGCCTGAATGCCAAACAGACTTGCTTGTAGAATTCTGTAAAAAGCTGTGTCGGTGCCGCTATCTTTTATTGGCAAATAAAAGGTGATGCATATTTCCTGGAAACATCTGTACCCTAAGGTCACGATCTTGTATGGAGAGGGAGGGGAGATGTCTGAAAAGAGGCATCTAGGGAGCAAGTAACCCTCTTATCGCCTAGTATAACTTTCTTGGACATGTTGTCTGCAAAGTTGAATATTGGGTGCCCTCTTCCACGATGGTCGACAAATGGGCGTGCTGCCTTCATACATCTGCTACTAATGTATTCCCATCAATTAGATAATGTAACATGAATGCTGCTAGAATGTTTTGTTTAAAGTTGCATATCTGCATGAGGTCATATTTCAGCCCTTATTAATTTTTTGGAAGCAGAGTCTAAATTAAGTTCTAAAATAAGTATTCATCCAGAATGATTTCAATTATATTAGACTATATAAGAGATGTAAAAGATGAAGTTTATTTTTCCACCCTGGTACCAAATGAGTGCTTAGTTGGTAAGATCTCAGGTTAGCGTTTTCACAAATACAACTGATTGTGGGTCCTCGTATGCCTATTGCTTGGAAATAGATTAAGAGGCCTCCACTCTAAATTAAGTTCCTAGGCTTCCTTCTAAGGATCATATGTTAGATGGTTGTATCAAGCTTCAGAAGGAACTAGAATTATATATATATAATACAAGAAGAATATAAGGTTGGGCTTCTTGTGTTAAGTTATGATACATGTTAATTTGGTGATAATCAGTTTTGAGAGGGTAAAAAAGAAAAAGAAAGAAGAAGCTCCAGTTGCCTCTTTTGCTTTTGCCTTTTCCTTTTTGACTGCCCATATATATGTTTAATTTAGCTGTCTTTTGGATGAATCATTTTTTAGGAATCGGGGCTTTACAGCTTCTTTTGTTCATGACGCAAGTAAACTTAGTTTCCTTTCCTTTCCTTTTGGGTTTATTAGCAAGAATAAGCTGCAAAACTTTACGGTATTGAATTACTCCATCATGGGTTTTGCTTGTCTGTGGTGAAAACAGGGAATAATAATAATAATACGAAGAAGCCGTCCTCCTTTCTTCCTTGTTCGTTCTCCCAGAGCCCCCAACCGACTACTACAAGGGACAGCAAGCTGCCTGCCGTCAGTTGAGTCGGCGGGGCCAGGTTAGTTATTGTTTGTAGTTTGTACGCAGGCCAGTGATTACAACTTACAAGTTGTCACGACACGACCAAGCCCAGCCAAGCAAAAGCCAAATGGGGCGGCAGGAAGGTAGTAAATGTTACCCTCCTAAATAAAGGTCTTTTATTATCTTTTACAATAGTTTGAGATAATAAATATACCTCGAATATTATATTGTCATCTTTAATTTAAAAAATAATATGGTAATTACTATATATAAAAAAATTATAATGTAAATGAAAAATAGGTATTAACTATTTTTTTAATAAAAAATAAATATTTTCTTTTACCTATTAAGACTTTATTTATGAAATAATAATAAATTGGGTCCCTGCAATTATTGGCCCGGTCTCCTGGTCTTTTTCCTCCCTAACCGCCGCCGCCCCCCCCCCCTCGTCCCTCCCCCGCTTCCCTCGGTCAACAGGCATATGAAGCGAGGTCTAAAAAGAAACAGAGTAAAATCAAAGCCAGAGATTTGATTCTGATTCCGTCAGTATGTGTGTCCCTAGCCAGCCTTTCTCAGTCAGACGGCCCCCTCCGTCACTGTCACTCTTTTATGGTGCCCGGCCCGCCTCGCCTCGCCTCGATGTCCTGCCGTCCTATCTATATATGAGCCACAACGTTTGTTGCCCCGTGGATCGTTTGGTGCGACCTTTTTACGGACGACCTACGCTGTAATATTAGTCGGTAGTGGCTACTGGCTACTAAGGGCGTAGGCGTTTTATCAAAAAGGAAAAAAGAGAGAGAAAAGGAGTAGCTATCCAGGACTTTTGTTTCTTAATTCAAGCCATGCGTATTATAATAATAAGATGCACCCCAAAGTGCGGTATAAAATACATGTTGGAGGAGTGTATAATCACCGGCACAATCAAAATTATTCCCAGAAAAGGCGGTACGGTATGGTAGTTCAATTGTTAAAAAAAAAAAAAAAGCGTTTATAACGTTGAACTCGCTAACCAAAATACAAAAAAAATGTATATCTAATTACCGGTGCAGATATGAATAATCATGAGTTAAAAAAAGGTAATTATCAGTGCTGATAGGGACAGTTATCAACTCTGTGTGTAGCGTGTAGTACACAATTACTACTATAAATAGGGTAATCACCGCCGGGTGTAGCGTGCTTGTTCAAACTAATAATCTCGGCATTCACTTTTAGGCACTGGTCTCACCCGTGGACTAATACCTCGTTAGGCTTGGGCTATATATACAGATAATGTATCATGTGCAACTATTACTAGTCCAAGTAGCAGTGAAAACTTTGTTTCCCGAACGATCGTTGCACAATGCACATATATGCATCTTGTTAAATATATATGGCGGTGTTATTTTATCTTATGCACATTTAATAAATAGAGGCATGATTTTATTTATTTATTATACTTTATTTAAATAAAAGGAAGCTAAAAAATGAAAAAAAAAGAAGAAGAAGCCTCACTTGACTTTTTTTTTTTGTATATGTATATACATTTGTTTGTTATCTATTTTTATAAAAAAAAATGTGTATTATTGTTTCAAAAAAACAACCACATATTTAAGTGTGTAGTCTTGCAATAAAAAATGTGTATTATTATTATTATAAAAAATATGTATTTTCTTAGAATGTATATTTTAAATTAGATGTATATTTATATTTATTATTTAACATGCATATTTATATTTATATTTTGTTACGTTGCGTATTTTATATTCCCAAAAAATATACATTTTATAAGAAAATATAATTATTTTATAAGATACGTATCCATATATATTTTTAATAGGTGTAAGATTAGGAAGCGAGGAGAAATATAACAGACACCATAAGCGCCTTGGTAAGTGCATGCGCATGTAACTCTTCGTTTCTACAATTGTCATTATAAAGTAAACTAAAACATCTAATAAAAAAATTTAAATAGATTTTTTTTTTCTGGATATTTGTGATACAGACAGTCAATATCCTATTTAATTTTTTCGGATATTCAACCCAATCCAAGAGATTTGATGACTTTCTTACGCACCCACCCATTACTCAAAACTATTTTGAGTCATAAACTTAAAGATAATGACATGACACGCAACGCATCTCTAGAAACAAAAATTCCTTGAACCACCGGAGACCTAAGAAACAATTGACGCAACTTGTATCAGTATACCCAACACCGTCAAATTTGAGATTACCTATTTATGTTCTAGTGTCTCAGGGTAATCATATTCATGCTATAGCAAAGAAAAAGAAAACACTCCATGGGACAACCCATTTAGTTAAACCTTTCACAAAAAACACACATTAATTTCCACAACCATTCAATAGGCTTACAACAACATAAATTTAGATTTAGATACATAAAATCAGCCCATATAGCTTCACCAAGCGCATTTTGCAACATGAGTATCTGCATATGAAATGAAAATTGTTTACATTAGTATGAAAGGATATGCAGCCATAATGCAAATTCATGCCCCATACCTAACACAGTAAAATAAAACACAAAGCCTTGTCCTGAAAGCTAAGGAAAATACATTACAGGAACCACGTCCATAGTGTTATAAGGAATATAGAGCAAAACTAACCAAAAGAAAATAATCATGACATCAAGCAACATTAAAAATCATTGTGGCTTTTAACGTATCTAATTTATGAAGATACTGCCTCTTGTAGACTACCTTGTTGATGGACCGCTCTTAAATATTTCTCACCCATTATGGTGGACCTTTCCCTAGAGCTTCGTTAACACACTTCCTGATTCTTGTTCCCACATTAGTAGGCCGTTTTCTAACATGTTCCTGTTTCTATTCCCATGATATCGCAAGAATGAAATATGTATAACAGGAGGCAAAAAGCATAGCAAGCATACATTTTGTCAAAGTCTAACCTCAAAGATAGACTTCTCTCGCACTCAATATTTTCTATGGTTAGAGTTCACGTTCCATTTCCATCACCAATGCAAATAAAACAGAGAAGAAAAAACTAGACATAACACATTGTCCTCAAACAAATCGAAGCTAGATTCTCCTTGACGCCAACAACTCAAATTAATAACACCCAAATAATTTAAAAATACAATTTGTGAAATGATTCTAAAATCAAGAATGGTTATCATATAAAGAAGGACATTCCCTTTAAACTAATAAATAATAACCAAAGATTTTATGAAGAGACCAAGGTCCATTTTTACAATACTCTATGGGATGATACATGCACAATCTGATTAACATAAATTAAATGAGCATTATCCATAAAAAAGATAGTTATGGTAATAATACACATTCATAAAAATTGACATGTATATAAAACAAGATTCATATGACAAGATGTATTTTATACATGCATAAAAACTCATGATACGAGATGATTCAAGCTAAAACTATATTTAAAGTTTATCACTAGGTGATCATACAAATCTATTTACTGATTCACATTAAGATTAGAAAACCACTTGTAATACGACCATTCCTCTCCTCTTTCCCTTAAATATAGGAGAAAGACACTCAACCTTTCTAATGCCATTTACAACACCAAAAAATTTACTACTAAATATGCATAAGATATACTGCATCCAATATAGAAGATGCACTCCCATGTTGTCTCATCGGCTCTATGGCGACTCTAGAGGATCTTTACAAGCAAAGATGAACATGTACGGGTTTGTAACACAATAGTGTATCTGCAATGGTATCTCCTTGTATAAAGATGAATATTCAAGCTCAATCTTGTCGAGTTTGATCATGTGGTATAGATTTGCAATGTACTCCTTCAAAGAAAAACATGCTAGAGGGTTAAGGAGTTACAAAGGTTGAAGAAGTGATTGACCAAACAAAGGTCGGAGCAAGGGTAAATGAGACCTATAAGGAAAGATAATGAGGTGGTAGCTAGGGTCAACAAGGCAAAATACAACAAGGGTCAAGTTTAACAAATGGGGGTACTATCCCCTTAAAAGAGGTCTTGGTAGAGTCATAACCTAAAGGATGACCGAGAAGAAAAGGAGATAAATAGGGCCAAAAATGGATAAAGCAAATACGTAGAATACAAATCCACCTAAAAGCTTATTCATATCATAACTTAGATCATTCTCATCCAAATTCTAATATATTATGTATCAAATTTAATGGAAAGACTCCAGAGAATACAAAGGCATATTCATTTCCCACAAAACCTCATAAAAAGACTAAATTCCCTCAAGGTAGAAATACTCAAATAACACTCAAAATTCTACAAGCTTCTAAAATTCACCAATATTACAATCAACCATCCTCACATAATTAGCATCCAAAATATAAGTAGCTTTAATGAAAATCCCATAAACCTCAAGGGGCCTTAAGGCTGAAACCTCCACAAGTCCCAAAACACTCAAATCTTCCAACTCAACATGCTACATTAATTACAATATATAAATACAATTAAAATAACATGATATGCCAACATGATTTTTTATGGAAAAGCTTAACAAGGTATAAAATATAACAATTTCACATAAAATCATGACCTTACAAATGTAATGCACTGATATAAAGATTAAAGAAAAGTAGAGCCTAAACATGATTTCTAGCACAAAACATAATAACATAAAATTCATATTACTAAAAGTAAAATAATTTTACATAATTAATAACTATTTTTATATTAACATTAATTATTAATAATATGATTATTATTAAATATTAATATGAATATTATTTATAAACAAATACATTAGTTAATATGAATATTATTTTAAAACATTAAGTTTTTTATTAATCAATATATATCTTATTAAAATTAGAGCTTAAACATGATTTCTAGCACAAAACATAATAACATGGAAATTCATAATATTAGTAGTACACTAATTTTTCATAATTAATGATTATTTTTATAATAACATTAATTATTAATAATATGATTATTATTAAATATTAATTTGAATATTATTTATAAACAAATAAATTATTTACTATGAACATTATTTAAAAACATTAATTTTTTTATTAATTAATATATATCTTATTAAAATTAAATCTATAAACAAAATAAAAAAATTATAAAAATATACATTATTAAAATAAAGAATGTCTAAAATTATCAATGCACATCAATTTATTTCAATTAGATAAATACTCAAACACCATTAGTACAAATGCAACTTTATACATAAATAATGTATCTATCAAACATCAATATTACTTCAAATCATATTATATAAGAAATAAAGTTGCTGAACATCAAGTGGTTGAATCATTTTTCAGATGAAAATTTTCGCTAGTTATTTTGTCCATGATCAAAGTTGTTTGCTTTGTTGTCCGTTTTGAGTTAAACTATCCACATTAATGCATTCCCTCCCTATCACTTTATCCGACATATAAAATAATACTATAAAAATATTTATCTCCTGTTTTACCTCTTGCTATCTTTTTATCTCTACATTTTTACCCCATAATATATAAGAATCTATATCAATATATTCTTATATTTTTCTTATTACAGCAGTTTCTCAACTGATGTTCATGTCAAAACATATACATCCTGTTGATTAACCTACGCAAGACCTTTTGTTTCCATTCATATTTATTTATAGATACATATCAACCTGCCATATAAAACAAATTACTATATATATATATATATATATATATTCCTACCTACGTATCTCAATAAAGCCAGAGCCCTCATCAGTCATCAGGTCTTTAAAGACACTCAACTTAATAAATTATATACTACCTAGAAAGGGGACTAATCACCATCACTAAATTTTGCCGTGGGTATGGAAATATGGGGTCTTCAACTAAATACCGCTGCGAAAGACAGTTGAAACCTGATGCAAACTGTGTCAACAAATCAAATGGATTTTCAGGTAAATGAAGTGACCAGGGAAAAGATAATACTCATCACCACTGTCATGGTCTTTGGACGAATAGAGACATTCAACATGGATGGAGAAACAATTTGGAAGCTCAGATAATTTAAGACAAGAGTCTGCCATGCCATTCATTCACCAGACGTACAGGGACACCAGCCACAGTAATTAATGTAGTATTACTGGAAGGAGGAAGGTCTTCTTAGGAGTACACGTGCTACTTCTGCCTAACATCTCCCCACCGACCCCACCCCCTCTAAAAATAATTATGAACCCAAATTAAGCTCCAAGATAGGAACTTAACATCTTAGATCTATAAAGGTTATTATAAAACATTATTATTCTTTAAGGAATCAAAATAGTCACACTAAACTATAACGAGCATGTGCCATGATCTAATTTCAGTGTTACTTCTCGCATGGCTGATGTATCCTGATAATCACATCACCAAGGGAACTCAAATCCATGACATATGGATGAACTTACTCAGACACAATCCAAAATAGGACTATTGCTCCTATCTTCATCACTTGCCAAAAGAAAAAAGAACAGCAATAGCTCAAGATGAATCACAGAAAACTATCAAAACAAAAGCTTGAGAAGATGTACATATGAATAGAAGAAATAAGACAACATAAAAAGTGCTTAGATTCAGAACTAGACTTTCACCAACAGTGAAGAACATATCTAAAGGCTGGATGAAAATCAAACAGTTAATCGCTCCAAACAATAATCAGTCATTACATGAAATCAAATGTAAAAAGTAGAATCAGGTATTGATGCAATAATATTTAACTTAACAAGAGTGCCTTTGGAAATATTTCTGAAATGTTTTCCATAATTTACTTTACAAATCACATCACATAGTATCCACAGTCAACACCATTGTCCTCTTCAGGGCACTATGAAAAACAAATAAAAAGCACATCGGCGAGTATTAACAGGAAGATCCACCTGAAATCTAATAAAAATGTTATGAGCAAGATAATGAAAAACTAAAATGGATGCTTCAATTATTCCTCATAAAGGAATGCATCTGTTCACTTGAGACCTCAAGTCATAATCAGCGGTTTCTTTCCTTATCATAGTTTTTACTAGACATTATATGATGCAATGTCATAGTTCTATACCAATACAACGTTTAAACATAAGAAACTTATAAGAATCATATATACACAGGTTGAATATTAAGAACTTACATTTCAAATATTTTGTTCACCATGGATGGTACTTGAATATTAAGGACAAACATGATTACTACTAGAAGTAATTTGTGAAAGTACATGACACTTAGGTTCTAACATCAATAACTGAAAAATAAATCAGCAGAGGATATTCCTGTGATAGAGCATCCTATAACCCCAAGTTCCTCAGCATTTTTAAGAACATACTTAACCAACCTATTAAAGACATAGCCATCAAAGGACTCAAACAAATAACAGAAAACGATAAATAGGGGAAAAAAAAAAAAAAAAGTCCCTGCCTGTACAGGGCTTACCTAATTAAGGTCAATAGCATCATATTCGGTGTCCTTTCCACACCACAAGCAAGCTAACTTTAATATATTTGACATGGGAATTTTTCCTTCGGAGCTAACAATTATTAGAATACAAGTTTCACATGCACGTTTAACAAGAATTTTAGTGTGTGTGAATTTGGTGTATTTTATTAAAATGTTTTAGCTCTTAGTTCTCGGATTTCTATGTATTAGTGGTATATGTCAATTTCTTACTACCAATAGTACACTTTTTGTACAAATAACTAGTGAACACATGGCTAGAGACGGTGGATATACAATCTACGTCTACTTTAACGACGTTTTCACTGAAGGGGAAATTTCTTCTTTAGAGCTAACAATTATTATTCGTTTTACCACCTAATCAAACTTGTCCTCACATTAGTCCATAGTAGTTTACATAATATCATCAACCTATTTTTTTAACCCCGCCACCAAAACTTTATAAAGGGTAAAGAAAGAGAGAGAGAATAGAAAGAGGGATCACTACAATGGATATGGTAACACTACAAAACCCAAAAGTGAAGCACTTGGAACACCATTATATCCGATCATAGCAACAGACACACACCAGACAGTGCTTATGAATTTTGGACAGAGCAGATTTAGATATGAACCAGCTAATGCACATAGGACCCCGAATCCATGCTTTACTGGTCCTCTGTTAGATTGTTCTACTATTTTCTATGGGAAGGAACGATTCAAGAAAGACAAGCCAGCAATCGAACCCGCACCAAACAAAACAAAGCCTGAGCATCAATTCTAAACATCAACACCTCACAAAATTAAAGAATCCATGCCAAAGTTCTTATTAGAAATTCTACGCTAAATAATAAAAATTAACACCTAAAACATAGAATTTCAGCACAAGCAACTGAAACCTAAACTTTAATTGTAGCCTAAACTAGGAGAAAAGAAAATTTGCAATTGAAACCTAAAACATAAGATTCATAAATCAATTATCACGTGAGGGAGAATGATAACTTACCTATCAATAACTCAACAACTTTACGATGGTTGTTGGCGGAAGGCATTGGTGGCGCTGGAGGTAGAAGAGAAGCGCCAAAGGTTAGCTGGGAGGGAGGCGAAAGAGAGAAAATAACTTCGCTGTCGGTGGTGGCAAACAACACTAAGGGACGGAGGAAGAAGACCGGCGAAGAATGGCTTCGAATCGACAGAAGAAAACCGACGCTGGAAGGACGGCATCGACCTCAACTTTCGCGTCGGACGCTCCCATCCAGACTCACCGCCGGTTGTACAGTAAATATTTTGCAACAATAGTTTTTTATATATATAATATTAATAAATTATCCCTCTAAACTTCATTATTCCCGCTTCTTCTTTCTCCTTCAATTCATTTATCGATATCAGAAACACCATAACGGCAGAAGGAGAAAAGAAAAGAACGAGACGGCTGGTGGCTTTAGGAAGACTGGACGGGACAGGGCGGGAAAGAAGCAAAATAAGCAGGGGTTCGAAGTGAGTGATGTTGCAGAGTTGGTGTAGAATTGCTACCATGCTGGTGTTGCGTACCGTTAGTCTGTTACTACATGGTTACTTACTGCTTACTAGTTACTACTGTATAGTGTAGTGTGTCTGTGTCACTGTGTGTGTGTCAGTGTGTACCGTGCATGCATGTAATGTTAGTTTGTGACTGTGTACCTTGTTACTACCGTTTCGATCGGTCTTAAACTAATATTGGGAATTAGTTTAATTTAGGTTGGATTTAAGATAAAATGATAGTATAAGATTTAAATTAAAATTACTAATATTATTAATTAACAAAATAAATAAATAATATCAATTACTTTTAAGATATTATTAATTACTAAACATCCTATCCAAACTCACTAATTCACTATATTATTATTACTAATATTATTATAATCATTGTTATTATTATTATTATTATGGTTGTTGTTATTATTATTATTTTGATTATTGTTATTGTTATCCAACCCTAATTTCCCATCACGCACTTAATTATACATAATAATAAAATTTTAAATTAAGATATCTAAATTAGGGTTTATATAAATGGAATATTATACGTGGGTATTGATTTAATACTAAATTAAAAATTAATTTATTGAAAAAGTATGTCGATATTTTGATGCTTAACTAAGAAAGTAAACTTGATTTTACGTGTATACATACATACATATGCATATATATATATTGTGCTTCTTCTATTTTTAATTGATCTAAGTATTAAGATACAACAATAACATATAAAATATATGAGACGACTTTAGGTTTCTAATGAAACTATTAATTTCAGTTTATTAAACTAAGCCAGTCTTTCTATACTACAAATGAAACTATTCTAATTTCTAATTGAACTACTCCACTAAGTTTATGAAACTACGAAATTGCTCTATGAATGTAAAGAAACTATTAGCTTCTATCTATGAAACTAATATAAGTTTATAATGAAACTACTAATTTCTATTAATAAAAGCCACTCTAAATTTATAATGAAACTACTCATTTTGATCTATAATACTACTATAAGGTTCTAACGAAACTACTAATTTTAGTTTATGAAACTAGGTTAAGATTATAATAAAACTACATGATTTAGCTTATGAAACTATCAGTTCAGCTAGTGAAACAACTCGTTTCAGCTTATAAAAGTATTCTAAGTTTCTAATGGAATTACTCTAAGTTTCTAATGACACTACTCATGTAATATTATGAATCTAGTTATTATAGCATATTCATAATACTCTAAATTTCTAATGAAACTACTTGTCTAGGCTTATTAAACTACTTAAGTTATCAAGGAAAATACTCATTTTAGTTGATGAATCTAGTGTAATAGTTTTATGAAACTACCATAATTATTTTATGAAACTAATGGTTCTCAATTCTCATTATAAGTGGTAATTTTCATTGAAATTAAATCTCCAAAGATAAAATAATGAAAAAAATTCTAAGGCCCCAAAACAATCTATATGACAATTCGCTTTTAATTGAATAAGATAAATTGAAATAAATGATCTCAAAATAATTAGCATTTAATAACATATTGGAATAAAAAAAATAGCACAAGCATGACTCAAAACTGAAATGCCCTAAATCTGATCCAAACTCGACCAAAAAATATAATAATTTAAACTCACTCGAGCCTAATCTGAACCCGAACCGAAATTAAAATAACCTAATTTTTTTTGAATTTGAGTCCATCAAATCTCAACTCGACCTAATCCGAAAACTTAGAATGACCCAAGATTATCCGACACCGAGTTGATCCAAATCAAACTCGACCCAGTCCGACTCGATAAAATGATCCGAGATTATCCGAAATTGATATGACCCGATTACTATTTTATTGGATCCGATAATGACTCGACCCGCTCGATTGCCAGCTTTACTCAGAGATGAAGAACTTGTGCTCAACTTCTCCGAGTGCTTTAGTGATTAAAACTGCCAACAAAAGAGAAATCTTGATATATGGTGTGTGAATGAAGCCAAAAACAACATTTTCTATGATATATAGTGGTAATCAATTCTCAAATATTTTGTACGTTCATGGCGGACTAGATTTATAGCAATTTAATAGCAGAATTCTTGTCACAACAGAGAGGGATGGGTTGAGAAATATACCTTTAAACTAGCAAGAAGACCCTCTGGCCAAACTATTTCATTGGTGGCATGGGACATACTACGATATTATCTTCGTCTTTCAGGAAATAAGTGAAGTCCATAGGAACATGCACTACCCAGTTAAAGATTGGCTTGTAAATTCGCATGCTCCCTAATCTGCATCAGAGTATGATTGAAGTGAAATAGAGGTAATCACTTGGTAGAATAAACCAAGGTTAGTAGTTCCTTTGAGATATCAAACTAAATGAAGAGTTGTTTACATGTGAGGAAGCCTTATAGATGCAAGAAATTTATTCAATTGTTGGACAACAAAAGAAATGTCCAGTCGAGTAAGATTGAGATATAAGAGTCTTCCAACCAATCTTTATAGGATTCAGGATCTAACAGTGCATCCCCATCTATATGACTCAACTTTGTTCCTTTAGATAAGGACACTAATGCTGGTTCACAATCAGTGAGACTAGTGTCCAATAGAAGATATGTGATGCATTTTCCTTTACTAAGGATGGTACCCTATGAACTTTTGGAAACTTCAATGATTAAGAAGTAACGAACGAGACCTAGATATTTGATGGAAAATATTTTGTGAAGAGCAACTTTGATGTGAGAAATGTGAGCTTGATTGTTTTCAGTAACAAGTAGATCATCTACATAAACTATAAAGATTGTAAATAAACAACCATATATTCTTATGAAAAGAGAATAGTCTTGCACAGATTGGTGA
Source organism: Tamarix austromongolica (assembly GCA_039764185.1). NCBI lineage: Eukaryota > Viridiplantae > Streptophyta > Magnoliopsida > Caryophyllales > Tamaricaceae > Tamarix > Tamarix austromongolica. The sequence continues at coordinate 90,113,214 of CM077816.1, read as the reverse complement.
AAGCCTTCCTTGAGGAAAAAAATAGCCAATTTTTTACACCATTGGCGTGCCACCTGTTTAAGACTGTACAATGACCCATGTAGCTTGCACACATATCCAGAAGGAACTTCCTAACCTTCAGAAGGTTTCATAGATATATTCTCATCAATAGATTGGTGAAAGCCTTCCTTGAGAAAAGATAGCCAATTCCTTATTCCATTGGCGTGAGGCCTGTTTAAGACCATATAATGACATGTGTAGCTTGTACACGTATCTAGAAGCAACTTCCTAACCTTTAGAAGGTTTCATATATATCTCATCATCAATAAAACCATGCAAGTATGCATTATTAATATCAATTTGATTATTTGGCTAGGAATTAATGGTAGCTAATGCAATGAGAACTCTAATAGTGGTGAATTTTACCACACAAGAAAAGGTATGCTTATAATCTTTTTTCTTGACCTTTGCATATCCTTTTACAAGCAATTGAGGCTTGAACCTTTCAATTGACCCATCAAGTATGAATTTGATCTTATAAATCCAATTTGAGCCTATAAGCATAGCATGTGAAGTTAGTGGTGTGAGTTCCCAGGTTTTGTTAGCTTCCAAAGTTGAAATTTCCTTTTCCATGGAAGCTACCTAATTAGATCATTGCATGCTATTACATAAGACGTAGGTACATATATTTGCGTAGTATTATGAAGATAGACTCTATACTCAGGTGAACATATAGATAAATAAGAATGTAAAAATGAATTATGTGCAGTAGACAAAGTGGGACAAATGAAGTTGTGTATTTTATTGGTAATGTTGCGTGATCTTTACGACATAGAGTATGATGAGGCTCTGACGTTGAAGATGATGATTCTTTGGGTGGGACTAGAGAACAAGGTTGTTTAGAAGATAAGAAATTTGACAGAGGAGAGGAATGTGGGGAATGTGATGGTTGTGTGGTTTCTAAACTATAACTTGGTAATGGATTATTTCTGGGTGTACTAAAATTGAAAAAAGGAATATGTGATTGTACAGATGAATCGGGTTGAGAATTCTCCTTAAAAGGAAATAAATCCTCATAGAAAGTAACATCTATGCTAACAAATATAGTGTGAGATTTAAGATCATATAATTTGTATCCCTTTCTAGCATAAGGATATCCAAGTAACACACATTTTATTACCTTAGAGCTAAATTTATCTTGATATGGATTTTGTAGGCCATAGCATAAACAACCAATTATTCTAAGATGATCATATGAAGGAAGCATACCAAAAAGAGCTTCATAAGGCGTCTTCCATTGTAGGACAGTAGAGGGAAAAAGATTAATGAGGTGTGTTGTTGAAAGAATCATATCTCCCGATAAATTTATGGGTAGTTGAGCATTAAATCTCAAGGCTCAAGCTGTCTCAATTAAGTTCCCGTGTTTCCTTTCAACTCTACCATTTTTCTGAGGTGTTCTGGACTTTTGGGAATATACCTTTGATGTATAATTTCTTTCTGCTTGAATAAATCAGTACAATGCTATTGAAAAATTTATGTTCCATTATCATTGTGGATCACCTTAATATGCTTGTTGATTTGGTTCCCAATAAGGTTGATAAAGTTGGAACTAATGGTAGGCACTTGTTGTTTATTTTGAAACAAAAAATTCCAAGTTACTCAAGTTTGATCATCTACTACGGTGTAGAAATATAGTACTTCAGATATGCATGGTTGTTTATAAGGCCCCTATAAATCCATGTGAACAAGATCAAAGGAAGACGTAGCACGTGAAGAACTTAAATGGAAAGGTAAATGATGATGTTTAGCATGAAAACAAGTGTCACAAACAAAATTAAGGGGTTTATAATATGTTGAATCAATATGTCTCAAAGTAGATATAGAACTATGTCCCAATCTGCCATGAGTTACAATTAATTCGGCCATAGAGCAAGACCCTGAACTATCATCATTATGTACATAGAATATTAGAGTTAGATGAATAATAGACAAATTTGAATCATTCGAAGCCTCCTGCAAATTTGTATGCAGTTTATATAGCCTAGTAATCTTTTGTGCGAATGTAAGTATTGAATTAGTTGTAGGGTCCTATAAGAAGCAATATTTTTTTTTTCAAAAATTATCTTTATATGATTCTGCTCAATTATCTTACTAATTGATAGAATATTGCATTTAAATTTAGAAATATAAAGCACCTTATGTAAGATGAGATTGTATTTGAGAGGGATAATACCAATACGAGTAACGTTTTTAATTCCACCATCAGGTAAAGCAAATAGGATTGGATGATGTAAGGGCTCAAGTTTGCTAAACAGTGATTTATCATTACACACATGGTCAGTTGCTCCAGAGTCCATAATCCAATTAGGTTTGATTTCAAATGCACTAAAGCAACTATGATCAAAATTGCTAATCATACATCTCATATTGGACTAGACAGTTAGTGCATTCAGAGTGTTGCTGTGTTGATCTTTAATGAGTTTGATCACTTCTTGACATACCGCATTAATTAGATTAGGATTAATGTGTATATTACTAGTAGCAGGTGATGCAAGAGACAAATCATTTAAAGGATAATCCAGTGATGATTCCTTTGATTATGATGTGTTTGTATACCTCATATTGATCCTCTAATTTGTGCCCTTGTACTAGTCTAAATATCCATGAATCTTGAAGCATTTGTTCATGGTATGTCTACGTCTTTTGCAGTGATCACATCTTATATCATTATTAGCTTGCTTGTTATCTCCCTCTGTGTAATAATTTTGTCATCTTCCAACCGCAAATGCACTAACATCGTGATCTGAATTGTTGGATTCCGTGACTTGCTTCTACTTCTCATTTTGTGCTATTAGATAAAACGCCTAACTCACAGGGGTAAAGGATCATGGGATAATATGTTGCTTCTGATTGTGTCATAGCTATCTTGGAGTCCCTTTAGAAATTGAGTCAACTATCTTTGGTTTTGCTTCTACAACATACTTCTTTGTATATCACAATTACAATGTTCAATTCCTCCACATGTATAGACTGATATTGAATCAAATTCCGTGAGTTCCTCCCACAGGTTCTTAATCTTTACATAATATTCAATTACTACCATATTACCATATGAAAAATTATGTAATTTCTTTTCTAGTTTGTACAAGAGAAGACTGTTCATGCAGCCATGATGAGTTGTGATTTCAATCCATAGCTCACTTCTAGGATGACAGTAAGTGAAGTTTTCGGCTATATTGCTAGGCATGGAGTTGATGATCCAACAACGTATCATATAATCACAATGAATCCATCGTCAAAGATCTGGAGAATTTGACCCAGGTTTCAACATACTTCCATTGACAAATCCTAATTTTATTTTGGCTCCAAGTGCAGGCTTAACAACTCTACTCCAGTTCAAAAGTTCATTTCATTGAAGATAATCTGCACCATTTTTGCTCCAGGATGATCCGAGGGAGAGAGATAGTATAGATCGTCATCGGGATCTTTGATTAACTTATCTTGCTCGACGTTTGTAGGCATAATAACAAATACTAATTTGAAGAAGACGAGAGGTATTTATTGGCAATTCTTTATCAAATTGAAGAGAGAAACCAGAGATTACATAACCAGTTATGATACCATGTTAAGATGATAGGTATTGATCAAAGACAAACTTGATCAATTGCAGACAAATAGGAAATCAAGAACAAAGGGATAATTTTTCTTATTTCTTGATATATGTTTATATGTACAATATTCAGGTATTTATATTACCTGAATGAGCTCATGGCCTTTTCTTAACTACTAACTACCTATTTGTATTGTGTTCAGTTACGTATATTACACATATATTTCTACAATATTAGTTTGACTTGTCAATTTCTACAACTGTAACATTAATTGTAGCAGCAAATACAACAAATGAATAACAAATAAGAGTCGAAAATAATCTTATCAAGCTCATAGAGTGCTTGAATATAAAAAATTCAAGCGTTTGGTTTTTTAATATATCAAAAACTTATCAATATCGCGATAAAGAGAGCAATAAAGTGGTGTCAGATTCAAGTGCTCGGTTTTTTAATATATCAAAAATAATTCTTAAAGAACTAATAAACATAGAAAATTTTGTTAAGGAGTAAATGTCTTCTACGACTTAAAAAAATTGAAAGAAATGTTTAATTGGAGCACCAAAAATGCAATTGAAAAAGACTGATAAAAAGGTTTAACATGCCTCGCTCAGGGCACTACACATGTGTGATATATAATCTAGTGCAATAGCTATACAAAACAACGTAAACCATCAATTTAAGTAAGTTATATGATAAATAAGTATAAAAGTTGAAAGAAACTCATCTTATCCACCAACACGGGACACCAAAAGTGTACAAATTATAGTTTCACCGTATACATGTTTTTTAGTTATTACTCTAACATATGACGAGCATTCAATTTGGTACAATTTTATTTTTGTATGCTCTAGCTTTATACTTCAATAGTTGTAAAGGCTACGTGGTACATGAGAATACTCTTTACATGAATCAATTTCTTATTAGAATGATTATTATAACAAAATTTCACATTTAATGTACACATTTTATAACACTTACTCAAAAAAATTTCAACAATTATTGTAATAATTTTTCATGATTGTTCTATTAATTTCTCAACAATTTTATGATAGATTTTTTCAACAACTATTTTATATATTTTTACTACTGAAATGCTCATTTTTCAATAATTATGTTAAGGGTGTTGATATTTTGTTGAAAATTTATATAAAGAGAATTAAAAGTTTATTTGAACGATATTGGGAATTCATATAAAGTGTAGCAAAAATGCATTTAAATAATATTGAAATATTATATAAAGCATGTTAAAAAATGGTTGTTGAACTGGTGAAAAATACAAGGTCAATTGTTTTTTATTATTCTTAGTTGTTGATATCACAGATGGGAAAAAAATGGTGTCAAGAGTGTTGATTTTTTTTTTATAATATTGTTGAAAACTTTTTATAAAAATTATTGTTGGAAAAGTGTTTAACATTTACTAGAACAATGTTGAAACTTACATAATGAGTGTTAAAATTTATCTGAATAGCATTAAAAGCTTATAGAAAAATAGTAAAAATTCATTAGAACAGAATTAAAAACCTTTGTACAGAAATTTGTCCAAATATTATTAAAAATTCGTTATAAAAACATTAAAAATTTATATAAAGAGTGCCAAAATTTTATTTGAACAATTTGATGAAGTAGATAAAGAGTGTTGGAACTTATTTGTATATCATTAATGAAAGTTTATGACAATACTTTTTATATTGAAATTTTAACTTTAAGAGAATAATATTTTGCGGAATATTTTTTTAAATAACTATTATAATAAAACTTCACAATTGCTTGGGCTTATTTTTAATAGTTATGTGATGATTTTTAAACATATATGTAATAATTTTCAATAATTAAATGACGATTGTTGTCTATCAATATTAAAATCTTACAACAATACTATTTTATATAAAAAATTTAGTATAATTCTATTGAAAATTTTACTTTATTTTTAGAGAAATTTTGTTAAAATTTTAGTTCAATTTTGTCCAAACTTTTTCACACACACACACATATATATATTTGTCAGAAGTACGTCAATATAAATTTTTATTTATAAGAAAACGTTAAGATCATTTTGATTAATTATTTTATATTTTTAATAACTTAAACTAATGATAATTTAATTTTTTAATAAGAGAAAGGTAGACTAATTGTGAAGTGCACATGGCATAATTGGTCGCACTATATAGGTATTGTTGAGCAGCCATACTAAAAAAATTAAATCTAACATATTTATCGTGTTTGGTGCTTATAAATTATGGGTTATAAGAAAAGATTTTCACAATAGGTAAAGGGTATTGTTATATTGAAAATAAATTTTTACTCCGTGGAAAACAATTTCCGAAAGTAACATTGATATCGGTAATTTTGTGCGATCTAACTAACATCACATCGGTAAAATTTATCGAAGGCCGAACTTTCCATCGGTGGAAAATGCCGATGCTTGCCCAATGCCTACGACTAAAGGTGGCGAGGCGGACCATTCTCATCAGTAGAAAATGCCGAAACCCTTTCTTCCGCCTCCTTTGGCAATTTCGGCCGAATACCATTTAGCCCATCGGCACTAATTGTCGATGCCCCCAAGTCCCCAACCCTTTTTTTTTCCTATTAGATATAGTTTTCTTCGGCAATTTCGGCCGAACACAAGTCGGCCCATAAGCAATAATTGCTCCTTTTTTTTCCATTCTATACATCTAGAATTAGAATAAAATTTAGAAATAATTTTTATCTATAGTTAAAAAATTTCATAATTTAGATCTATAATATAAATAACTTTAATTAAATTTATTAATTTATACATATTATAGTAAGAGAAAAAAAATTTTTTGGTAGGAAGAATTTGAATTATTTTATGTATTTAATTAGAATGTGTCGAATTATAAGGGGGAGTGGGTTAAGAAAAAAAAAAGGAATGAGGAGATGTAATTTTATTTATTTATTTATTTATTTTGCGTTGCATTATCAGAAGTTATGGTTATAAATTGTGGGCGATAGAGCAGAATGAGATGGAGAGGTTGGTTACTAAAAATAAGTTATCATGGACACATTTTTTCTCTTTTTTTTCCCCTAATTCTACTATGTTTTATTTATTAGGAACGTGGTTATTCATTCACTTAATAAATATCTGACATGTAGTAGTGGTTGCTGGCGACACCGATGATAGTAGTGAAGTGAAGGGCACCACCAAGTTTACGGAGACGAATAAAAATAATAATGCGGCGAAAGCAAGCATATCGTCTCTTTAGAATGAATAAAAATAACGACGGCAACTCCGATTACAAATGGAGAAACAAATAGTAACCGACAGTAAAGATGAATGAAGATAAGGATACGATAGATATTAAATATAAACTTTTATTTTATGCATCAATTCTTTCGTTTCACTCTCGCATAATAAACGTCCAACGTAAAATATGTGTGTGAAATTGATTTAGAGTGAGTTAGTGCATGCATTAGAAAATATGGATATGCATAAGATTGGGATATGTTAATCATGCGGTCTCACATATTTATGGGCTTCGACCCTCATGTATCGACGTTTATGTATTTTAGTACAATTCACCATGTAATCCTGTTGTCAATAATTTCTACCTAACTTCTAGAGGAGTTAATTTTTAATTAATTGCTAGTTTGGTATGGAATAATAAGGATAAAAAAATTATTTTTATATTTTATATAATTTATTAAAAATTAAATATATTTATTTTAATAAATAATTGTTTTAAATCTTAATTTAATTTAAAACAAATATTTTAATAAAAATATATTTATTATTATTAAATAATTAATATAAAAAATATAAATTTTTTTTATCTCTATTACTCTATACAAAACAAACCCTAAGGTGATTTTGAATAAAAAGAAACCCCTACTTTTTAACCTCAACTTCCTGGACACCAAAATTTTAAATTCTTGCCGCTTTAAAAAAAATACTCTTTCGTATTAAAAATATTATTAGTATATATTTTAAAAATTAATTTGAAGTAATAATATTTTTTAACATATATTAATTAAAAATATATTTTAATGTAAACATAATAATTATATTGTACTTTAAAATAAATTAATAATTAAAATTTATTTTAAAAATCTATAGTGATAATTTTTTAATTACGAATAGAATAATTAAAATCTGACCTTTTCTCTTGCCTCGATAAAGTCAGGCTTCCATTACAATCTTGTTACACATCTACGTCTAACGCTCGCACGTCTTTTTATGCACGCCTTTATTCCCACACCCTCACCTTCGTTTGCCTTCGGTTAAAATTTAGATCTAAGAAGGAAGAACGATTGAAGAAGAAATTGTCTTATACAAAACCCATTGAGAATATATATATATATATAAGAATAATTAATGTTATGAATTTGATTTATTTTATTTTATTGTTGGTTGCTCCGTGACTCCGATTATGCTATAAAATTATAGTTCACAAAATTCTTCTTTTGGCATTCAACAATCTGTATGGTAAAGAGGATTGGTTGATATTTTTTGTTTCGAAAATGTTCCATAACTGTTTTGAGTGTCATTGTGTCAGAATTAGTATCGAAATTCGTTTAATTTTATTAAATATATTGATAGTTTATGTTAACTTAAGTAGACGGCTACTTATTTTTTTATGTTCTCTCTTAATTTTAGTAGATTTAATCTATTTTTTATTATTATTTTCTACTATTTTGATATTCCAAATTTTCAAAAAATAATAATGCTGCCTTTGTCTCAATCTTCATTCTCGGTTTCCGTACAACACAGTCGAAAAGTAGTATGAATATTGGTTGAAAAATAAATAGCTTATTTGGTAGTATTGATAAGGTGCTCGCATAAAAGCGAGGAGGAAAGAAGACGGTGCGTTGCATATCCTTGAGTTCGAGCAACTACCAGTAATAGTGTATATAATATATATATATATATATATATATAGAGAGAGAGAGAGAGAGAGAGAGAGAGAGAATAGCGTACTAGCCGTCACTCGCGGTAACGTTGGTACATCACTACGTCGTATATAATACTAATATAACTGCGATAAAAAATAAATAAATAAAGCGCCGCTCATCATCATCAGTCGGTCATCGCCCCTGCCGCGGTCCTCGTACGTACGCAGGCACACTGACGGTGACCGCAAGTAAGAAAGCACCGCAGCCGTGCTGCGTCTCCGACCCCTGTTGTCGCCCCGTCTTATAATTAATTACTAGATAGCGAAACGTGATAATACTACTAGTACATATATATGTATCTATATTAGTAAGGTAGGCGGTGTAATTAAATACTAGTTACTTAAATAATAATAATAATACGAAGGCAACTCAGTTTGATCAAGGGCATTTTGGACTGCCTTCCTTGGTCTTCCAGTTGTTGTAGCAAGGGCAACTCTGTTTGTTACCGTAAGTGCCCGGCGGAACGCAGAGGCACTTCGAGCAGCACTTGTTGCAGAAGAAGAGGCACGGCTTCTTGTGCGATGTAGCTGAGCACCGGTAGTTGCATTTGGACCCGCAGTCTGCAATAATTAAAATCGATTCAGGTTACGGAGTCGGTTTCAGTTAAATCACAGTCAGGGCGCCGCATGTGCAGTCTGCGGTAATTATGTGCCCCGACTGCTTTCTATGTACTTATACTCTATAATGCAGCGAACCGTCCATTGTATTCGAACAATCAAATAGAATGTGGAAAAAAAAAGGTGCTGTAGATGTAGTTCAAGATCGAGGGATGGCGGAGTTTAAAGGAAGGCACTACCTGCTGGATTACTCAGTCGATGGTATCCCTGTTCCATGGAAGAAATAATGAAGGGAAAACGGAAAAGAAAATGAGTTAGATGTATATATAAATATAGTTAATTAGTATACAATACAGTATGTTGCTACATTGTAGTAGTACTGTAGTAGAAGTAGCACTATCAAGATTCAGCTCGTCTTTGAACTTTGGGAGGGGAGGCGGAAACAAAGAACAAAAACCAACCAAATTGATTTTACGTACCTCTGCCTGATCGGAGAGCGTAACAAGGAAGAGGATGAAAGACAAAAGGAAAATGCATGTGTACGGACGCAGCCCCATGTTTTAATCTCCCTCTCTCCCTCCCGATTGGCGGAACCAGTCCAGTCGACCCAAGGAGGGCTAGAAGAGACTAAAGGATTTTTTTTGTTGGGGGGGGGGGAGAGGATAAAGAACCACGACTATAGTTCTGATATCCTAATCGGCATACTATATATAGCAGGTAGCTAGGCTTACCGTAGCGTATGGATAGTAGGCGACGCATGCTAGTAGCAGTAGCGTAATCTATGGCAGAAGGGACAACGAAATGATTGCATGGTTTCGTGCGTGATATAAGGGAGGGAAGGGGAAAGAGAAGAGTGTGTAAGCAAATAACACCCTTCCTTTCTTTTCCCATTTTCACCGACGGCGACGGATGTGTGGAAAGCATATAACTAAAAAGAACAACCGATAATAGCGCCGTGTTTGTTGCTATGTCTGTTTTTGATCGTGGACCCCGCTTTCGTGCTAAATTTGTCAAACTTTTTTTCACGTGCCGTCTTGTCCCACCCACGATCGCCGGATTACGGATAACGACCCATCAACCAACCAATTGCTTTTGGAGATTTTTATTCCGCCCCCTTTTGTATTCGGTGTATATTTTTATTATTATTTATCATTATCTAATTTTTATTAAGGTATATAAATCATTTCTTGTGTTTTATAATTTTATAACTTTTTTTACCGCACAAAAATATTGTGGTTATCTTATTTTCATTCTTTCTATTTTTTTTAGTATCCTTTTATTTTATTTTTTTAAAAATAATTTATCTTTACTATTGACAATGACAATTTTTTTAAAATTATATTAAAATATTCCTCATGTTTATCCTTATAAATTAACATCTATACTAATATACTTTTTACACAAATATAAAACATATACACTTGGGAATTCAATGCATATGTTTATAACTATCGTTTGAAGTATTTAAAATTTATAGGTTCATCGTATAAAATATTTATATTAATTGTAAAAATTAAATATGTATATTTATGTACGGATGAATTTACCTTTTATGGTTATGTTTGTGTCAATTGTCATAAAACCACATTTAGTTTCGTCGGCAGCAGGCATTAAATATGTTCATTGCACATACTTTTCTTTCTCGGCTTAATTTTACTTGGGTTTCATTCATGTAATTGTTAATATTTATTGTTTTTGACCTTATTTCAAAATAAATTTAAATAGATTTAATCATGTTCTTAACGTTATAATGTATATAATTTCCTTCCTAATACTATCACATGCATGATACAAATCGCTCCTCATAGAACGGAAACTAAATATTAGAGAATTTTTGAAATTTCAGTCAAGTTGGTCTCATAACCAACTTTAGTATTAAAGTAGTTTTTTTTTAAATTCAATTATATTGTTTCGGAATAAATTTTGGATTAGTTTAATGATGATTTTAATATTATAATAATTTTTTTTTGCTGCTATTACACGTATACTACAAATCAAACTTAAAAAATCATAATAAAACAAATTTAAAAATCATAATAGTTAAAAAATTTAGAATTTTTTTAACGTTCATTTCATGACCAACTTCAACCAATGATTTTTTTTATAAAAAAAAAACATAATCAAGTATCATGTTTTGGAATAAAATTTAGATTAATTCAATGATGATTTTAATGCTATAATATTTATCCCTAATATTATTATATGTATGCTACAAGCCAAACTTGATAGAATGAAATTCAAAATTCTAGAGATTTTTGAAAGAAAAAATAAGTGAAGTAGATATGGCAAACTTCGATTCTTAGATAAACACTTATGCTCTGTTTGGTTTAATGTAAATTAATTTATTCACCGCATTTGGGGATGTATTTTGTTCACCTCACCTAGGTGAATCGAGGTTAAAGTTTTACCTCCTTTCATCCTGATTGACTTTATTTTTATTAACCTTTGATTTTGGAGATAACAGAAGTGAATGAGAAAATATAAGCAAATAACCTTCGTTTACATCAATCTAAATGGGATTTTTAAAACATCTACCCCGATTTACCGAAGTTAGATTAACATTATCTAAATAGCATTTTAAAACATTCATCCTGATTTACCTCCATTTATTTGACCTAGATTAATTTTTAATTTTTACCCTTACCCTAATTTACCTCGATCCAAACACCCTATTAGGTTCATTACGAAAAACAATCATGTTGAACACATAAACATACATTGACTTAACTCACAATTTGTTTTACTAACTTCATAAGATTATATTGATAACATGAAAAGTATACGTTCATGACATAAAATATTGAGTTTTATGACATATTATTGAACAATGTACATAAGAAGAGTGACATCATGACTATAAATAAAAAATATAAAGTACAGAACTAACCTCATATATATATATATACATATGCATTATAAATAAATAAAAAATAACCTCATTCACTTAAATAAAAATCTTCAAAGTTATAAAAATGACCTAGTGTGCAAAACAAACATAGTTGGCTCGTGAACTTTTTGGGCTGGGCTTGACTCATTTATTTAATTAAATGAGTTGAACTCGAACCTTATTTTTAGGTTTATTTAATAAATGAATCACGCTTGACTATAAAAAAATTGGATTTAAGCTTGTTTATAGTGCAAAAGCTCAAGAGCTCGACTCATTTACTATAAAAACTCACGAGCCAACTTGATTCAGATCATTTATAAATGAGCCAAGGCTAAGGCTAAGACTAAGCCTAAATCTTGTTTTAGGATAAAATTTAGATCAGTTTAATGATGATTTTAATATTAAAATAATTTTTTTCTACTACTATTGCACACTACTACTGACCAACCTAAAAAATCATAATCCTAAAGAATTTATAGAATTTTAGTGAAGTTGGTTTCATGACGAACTTCAAGAATGGGTTTTGTTTTTTTTAAAAAAAAAAATCAAGTATCATATTTTGGGATAAATTTTAGATCAATTCAATGATGATTTTAATATTATAATATTTTTCCTCTAATATTATTACATGTATGCTACAAACCGAACTTGATATAATGAAAATCAAAATTCTATAGAATTTTTTTTAATAAAAAAAATCCATGGAGTTGGTATTGCAGACAACTTCAATTGTTAGATAAACACTTAGGTTCTTTATGCAACATAGTCATGTTCAAAACATAAAACACATTGACTTACCACATAATTTGTTTCACTAATTTCAAAGGATTATATTGATAACATTAAAACTATATGTTCATGACATAAAACATTGATCCTTTAGGTACATATATATATAAATTCATAATGCACACATGTCCAACAAAACCAAAATCTCAAATTTATGGCATAATATATATACACACGTTCATGACATATTATTGGACACATATATATAAGAAGAGTTACATAATTACACACAAAAAAGGACTTTTTGCCTATAAATAAAAATGCTACGTAATGGAATGAATGATTTCAAAAATAACCTATTTTATGTAATTTTATAATAATAAATAAATGTTAAATTCTAAATAATGATATGGATGAAGGATCACACAAAATAATTCTTCAAACTAACTTTGAAAGCCTCACACATATAACTCTCAAAGCTTATCTAATGAAGAAACATACATTAAACTTTATTAGATGACTCTATACAAACCCACACAAGAAAGGTATAGAGGTTTCTAAATTATCACTCACACATATAAGATAATTTAGAGAGATATTTAGTTTATGACTCATATAGGCAATGCAAACATAAAACAACAAAACCCACATGGGGTTTCAATAAGACAAAACTTGGTTTAATAACTCAATTCAACTATCATCCTCAAATAACAAATTTACATGAGATATTTATAAGATAATATTCACCTCCTCATATAACCTCATCAATAATAAGATAAACACCATTAATGAAATCACTATTCATGTAAGTAGTACCCCTTAATCCTATGATAATAATAATTAAATCCTAATAAAATCTTAAAAAGATAAAATAAATCATAACATAAAAGATAAACCCTATTTAATCATAATATAAAAGATAAACCCTATCTAATTTCTTAATAATTAAGAAAATAAATTAACTAACTAATATATTAACATAATTATCAAATAAGTAAATAAAAACCTAATTAATAAATATAAAAAAATAACGGAGCCCATAATGCCAATTATGATAGTTTATTCATTCGCATGTAAAAATTCAACCTGACACACATATGACAAAATGATCATAACTTTGTGTAGAAAATATAACTTCGAGATCCGAAAGATGCATTTGACTCCTAATTTAATGCACTTTCTGATGATATCTAATTTGTAGAGTAAATAATTATCTTCAAATTTGACCATTACTTCCTTTTATCGTGATTCACAAGTCAATCTTCAAAATATCAAAATATTTCTTCGTCAAGTAATTAAAAAATTACCTTATATTCATCATACTTGCTGAACATATTCATAATAAAAAAATTATTGTTTATAAAAATGACCCTGTATTTAAAAATAAAAATTATAAAATTATAAAAGTGTCATCGTGACTATAAATTACAAAAATAACCTCATTTTTGTATATAAAAATTATAAATCACAAAAATTAACCCCGTTCACTTAAATAAAATATAAAAAGTTATAAAAATGACCCACTGTACTAAACAAGTAGGATCGTGAGCTTTCTAGGTTGGGCTCGACTCATTCATTTAATTAAACGAGCCAAACTCATTTAATAAATTAGTTAAGGTTGAGCATAAAAAATTTGGGTTCGAGCTTTTTTATAATGCAAAAGTTCGCAAGGTCAACTCATTTATAACAAAAGCTCAAAGTTGGCTTAGTTCAATCTTTTTATAAACGAGTCAAGCATAAGTTTTATTTTTTAGCTCGTTTATTAAATGATTCGAATTTAAGTTCACCTCGGCTCAACTTGATTCAACTTATTTATAGCCTTAAGTGTACCCAAGTAAAGTTTATAAAATTATTAAAAAATAGTGTTGGGTGTATTTTACAAGGTGACCTCAGGTCCATGATATAAAAATTGCTCTAACAACATATTTTTGACTACTTTCTTTAAGTTTTTTTTTATCAAAGAAATAAATATTTTCCCTATTGAGATAAATTTACCAAAAAAAAAGACTCCATATCTATAAATAAAAATTAAAAATTTATCTCATACTCATCCTTCTTGTTGAACATATTCGTAATAAAAAATTGAGTATTTAAAAAAATGACACTATATTTTAAAATAAAAATTACAAAATTATAAAAGTGACATCGTGACTATAAATAAAAAAATATAAATTATAGAAATAACCTATATATATATATATATATATATATATATATATATATATATATATATATATGCATTATAAATCACAAAAATAACTCTGTTCACTTAAATAAAATCTACATAGTTATAAAAATAACTTAGTGTGCTAAACAAACAAAGACGACTCATGAGATTTTTGAGTTGGGCTCGACTCATTAATTTAATTAAATAAGCCAAGCTCAAACCTTATTTTTAGGTTCGTTTAATAAAGGAACCAAGTTTGAGCATAAAGATTTGGGCTCAAGCTTCTTTATAGTGCAAAATTCGACAACTCGACTCATTTACTACAAAAGCTCACGACCTAACTTTATTCAGCTTGTTTATAAATGAGTCAAGCCTAAGCCTAAATCTTATTTCAGGATAAAATTTAGATAATTTTAGTGGTGATTTTAATATTATAATAACGTTTTTCTGCTACTATTACACGCTACTATAGATCAAACTTAAAAATCAAAATCCTAAAGAATTTGTAGAATTTTAGTGACGTTGGTTTCATAACAGACTTCAGCAATGGATTTTTTTTTTAAAAAAAAAATTCATGTATCATGGTTTTGGATAAAATTTAGATCAATTCAATAATGATTTTAATGTTATAATATCAACCCCCAATATTATTACATGTATGCCACAAACCAAACTTGATATAACGGAAATCAATATTCTAGAGATTTTTTTTTATAAAAAAATCCATAGTCATGTTCAACACATAAATCACATTAACTTACCACATAATTTGTTTCACTAATTTCATGAGATTATATTGATAAGATAAAAGGTATATGTTAATGACATAAACATTGAGGTGCCGAAAATTAATACTTTAGGTTCATACATATAAATTCATAATGGAAACATGTTCAACATAACCAAATTTTCAGATTTATGGCATAATATACACATGTTAATAACATATTATTGGACACATATACAAAAGAAGAGTTACATTATTACCCCCAAAAAAAGAGACTTGTTACCTATAAATATAATTGATGTGTAATGGAATAAATGGTTTAAAAAATATCCTATTTTATGTAACTTTATAATGATAAACAAATGATGAATTCTAAAATAAGGATATGGATGAAGGATCACAAAAAGTAATTCTTCAAACTAGCTTAGAAAGTCTCATAAAGATAACCCTCAAAGCATTTATAATGAATAAACACATAGTAAATTTCACTAGATGACTGTATATAAACCCACGTAAGAAAGGTATAGAGGTTTCTAAATTATCACTCACACATATAATATAATTTAGAGAGATGGCTAGTTTACAACTCATACAAATAATGTAAAACATAAAACAACAAAACTCACATAGGGTTTCAATGAGAGAAAACTTGATTTAATAACTCAATTCAATTATCCTCCTCAAATAATGAGTTTACATGAGATATTTATAGGATAATATTTACCTCCTCATATAACCTCATTAATAATAAGATAAACACTATTAATGGAATCAATATTCATGATACTATTTGTGTGAATAGTACCCCTTAATCCTATGGTAATAATAATTAAATTCTAACAAAATCTTAAAAATATAAAATAGATTATAAGATAAAAGATAAACCCTATCTAATTTCTAAATAATCAAGAACATAAATTAACTAACTAATATATTAACATAATTATCAAATATTTAAATAATAACCTAATTAATAAATATGAAAAGATAATGGAGTCCATAATGCCAATTATAACACTTTATCCATTTACATGTAAAAATTCAACTTGACACTCATTTTATAAAATAGTCATAACTTTGTGTACAAAACTCGAATTTGAGATACGGAAGATGCATTTGACTCCTAATTTAATAAGTTTTTCTAATGATATCTAGGTTGTAGCATAAATAATTATCTTCATATTTGACATTTACTTTCTTCTAACGTGATTCATAAATTAATATTCAAAAATATTAAAATGTTTCTTCATTAAAAAAATTAAAAATTTACTTCATATTCATTGTACTTGTTGAATATATTCATACTAGAATTTTGATGATTCATAAAAATGACCTTGTATTTTAAAATTAAAATTATAAAATTATAAAAGTGACATGGTGACTATAAATAAAAAATATAAATTACATAAATAACCTTATTTATATATATAAGAATTATAAATCACAAAAAACTAACCTCATTCATTTAAATAAAATCTACAAAGTTATAAAAATGACCTAGTGTACTAAACAAGCCGGCTCGTGAGCTTTCTAGGATGGGTTCGCCTCGTTCACTTAATTAAACGAGCCGAACTCGAACCTTATTTTTATATTTGTTTAATAAATGAGTTGAGGTTGAGTATAAAGAATTTGGGTTCGAACTCTTTTATAGTGTAAAAACTCACGAGTTTGACTCATTTAATACAAAACGCTCTAAGAGTCGGCTTGATTCGACTTCTTTATAAATGAGTTGATTTCGAATTTTATTTTTTAGCTCATTTATTAAAAGATATAAATTCAAGTCCACTCCGGCTCAGCTCGACTTTATTCAACATATTTATAGCCTTTAAGTTTACCCAAGTAAATTTTATAAAATTTAAAAAATAGTCCTAGATGTACCTTGCAAGGTGACCTAAGGTCCATGATATAAAAATTACTCTAACAATATATTTTTGAATACCGTCTTAAAATTTTTTATTAAAAAAACAACCCTATTGAATTAAAATTTATTAAAATTAGAGACAAGGTAGCATTGTGGTAAATCATCTCCCCAACCTCTACAAAGGAATAAAGAATGGTAAGTCGTTAGTTGCTACACATGCTGGACCTAGTCGAACCCAAGATACACGGTGTCACTATACTACTGAACCGAGCTTTTTATGATACAATACCACTCCCACCGGATGCCAAAAGAACAGAGGCACTTCGCGCTTATGCCACCCCAAACACAACTGCTGAACCGAATCACTCATCAATAATGGACCAAGCCTAATGTATTCGAAAAAATAGGTCTAGAAACCAACAAAAGCCATCCATATAACCAAAGCCCTGATCGCTCTCGACCCAGCAGAAAAAAGAAGGGAGTTGAAGAAAACTAGCAATGTTAACCCCGTGGAATCGAATTAAAATGAGGAGAACGACCCACCGAAACCAACACACGGCCGATTCAATTACACACCCTGATATATTTATGTATTTGGAGTACAAGCTAATAATATTTAAATAAGAAAAAACTCCCAACAAGTTATCTAATATTTACACATGCATTGGTTGTTATTTTTTCTTCTTTGGATTAATATTTATTTAAAACTTCGTTGATATATATAATTTTTAATTTAATATTTATTTAAATTTTACTTGATATTTTCTTCTTCTTTGGATCGATGTTTTGTTATTACACTTTATAATAACAATATTTATAATAATAATTATTATAATTTAAAATAAAATATTTAAAATATCATTGTATTTGTTATATTTTTATTATTTTGCACACCGAAAACGTCTTGCAATATGTGTCCGAATGCATAATATCCATATTGTTTCTAAACTTATATGGTGTCATTTTTCTAACTTACCCTCTATTAGATAATTTTTTTTAATTATTTGAATATTATTATTTCATACCATTTACTTCACAATCTTATTATATAAATATTATTTAATTCATAAGCAGGTTTTATTATCTTTATTTAAAATTTAAAATATCATATGCTTTTACCCTTATATCCCTGTTAATTATTTCGACCCAACACGTCCCAATAATAATAATAATAATTAATAATTATAACATTATTATGGAATATTATTATTTATTAATATTAATTATAATAATAATTTATTATTAATAAAACTTAGTAGTTATTAATGTTCAGTATATTAACAATTCATATTCATTATGAATAGTTATGAATTATTCATATTCATATTAATAATTGTTGATAATAAATATTGTTAACATTAATTATGGATATTCTTAATATTAGTTATTCATTTATTATTATGATTATTTATTGGTATGAATCATTAGTATGAATTAGTTATTCATAATTAATAATTATTATTAATATTAATTTATAATAATTATTAATAGCTAAGATTAATAATTATTCATATTAATTATTGATGATTTTTTATCTTGGATATTATTAATATTAATACTTAATAATCATACATTATTAAGTATTATTATTTAATATTATGAATTATTACTATTAATTAATATTTAATAATTTATTAATTATTATTGATAATTATTTATTAAAATTAATAATTAATAATTATTCATTATCCATGCTTACAATTAATTAATAATAATTAGTAACCATGAATATTATGAATATTAATTAATAATAATAATTAATTGTCAATCAATAATATTCATGATTAACTATATATTATTAATTATTAATCATATTATTTTTATCTTTATTATTATTATCTAAAAATATTAATTATTGTTATTTTGAATGATTATTGTTATGTACTAATATTGATTTTTCATATTATTAATTATTACAAATTCTTAATATTAATAATTTACTCTTGTAATTGATTATTCTTATTTATTAGTATTAAGAAATTTTAATTATTAATAGCTATAAATAATAAATATTGTCATATATTAATACTTATTAATTTTAATTACTATTAAATCTTAATTAAAAATAACTATAAATATTAATTATCAATAATTCTTAATAATTAGTATTATCAGTATTATTTATTATTATATATTATTATTATGATCAATTCTTATTATTAGCTATTAATATCAATTGTTAATAATAATAATAATAATTAATATTCATTATTAATAACATTAAGTGTGGATATTATTAATAAAATTAATTATGGATATTATTAATTATTGATATTAAATGTTAAATATTTATATGAATATTTTTTTATTAATAGTATAATTATTACTATAATAATAATAATATCAATAATTATTAATTATTATCATTATTTATGTAAATTATTTATTAATATTAATATTATTAAATTTAAATATATAAAAAATAATAAAAATATTATAAGAAAATATCTTGTTAAATAAATAGTGTCCAAGATTATCAATATACATTAATTCATTTCATATTGGATACTTTTTCAAACAACATTATTACTATAGCAACTTTCCTATATAAATAATATAGTAACTATGAAATATCATCATTACTCTTACTCTTACTCTTATTATTATTATTATTGAAGACATTATTTATTCAAGTAATATTAAATAAAAAAATAATGTTACCGAAAAGACACTGCAACTGTCATATTTGAAAGAGCCTCGATGATCTTATATCATTATTACTCAAGCCTTACAACCTTTCTTAGCCCCACGGCCCAACATTTTCCTCAATTCTTGTTCATCCTCATCGTCATCACCGTTATCTATGTTTACCACTTCTTTTTCTTTGCCAAATTTATATAAATTTTTAGTAGTTTATTTTTAAAATATGTTAGCAAAAAATTAACTGCCAACATCCAAATTACAACAAAGATGGAGAGAAATAAGGATAGGGATGTCATTCCAACAACTGACCTGAACATCTTATCCGAAGCCGTTTCAATCTCTCCTCGTCTCTGATTCCACAGGGTTTGAATCCTCGTTTAGTTTTACAAATCTAAATACGACCGCATGATTATAGTACACAAATTTATTGTTATTAGATATTTATCTAAAATAGTACAGACCATCATATTATCATGTAAAGTTAGAATGAAATAATTATAAAGAGATAGTAAGAGTCTGTATGCGAGGATTGAAGGCTTTTGGGACATGAGGGAGGCTAATTAAGTGAGCTGGTTCAGGATTTTGAGTTGTGTGATGAATTAAAAAATTGGCCAAAATGCAGCACCGGTTTCGGTTACTGTTTTCTTATTGAAATTTATGCCCAGGTTTGCTTTGGAAATATTTCAGAAACTTAAAAAATGACGACGTGTATAAGTTTACATACAACCTTGGAGGCTAGTTATTATCACCCCTTCTATCTTTGAATATTTTTCCTGTGTAAACATGATAAGATTTGATTCTGTACTGGATAATATGTTTACATTCACATCACGAGGCCTCTGTAGATTAGAATTTCCAATTGAAAACTATAAAATCAAGGCAAATGACAAAAAGAAGAAACAAACAAAAAACCACAAAGCTTATTCCGTGCCAACATGCCTGCAACTTGGCAAGCTTTCACGGTACATATGCCGGAGGTGATAACTAGTGAAGAACATCAAAATGTCCCAACAATCAGATGAGATGGTACGTAGATAATGCATGAGTTGTGGGGTTATTTCGGAGTAACTCAGGTAAAGATAGAGCAGCATCACACTCAACTATAATCTCTTTGATCCTCCTATGAGGTTTTTGTTGTGTTTAGGTCATCTCGAAGGGCCCAGCTTTCCACCATAGAAGGCTAGTTGTGTTGCCAATTCATCCAGTAGTGCATGCGCGATCCATAATCCTTGATGATCGCGGATGATTGACCCTGCTCCAGGAAATTTTCTTTTGAACTTTAAACGGCCGGTCCGTCGGTTTTAAGTTTGAGAGATATCCTTTTTGGAGGAGGATTACAGCCGACGCCGACGGTTTCCTCGTTCTTGATGAGTCGCTCTTTTCTATCCTAGGGAAAAAAAAAAGCCATATTCTAAACTCTTAAGTCTAACAGTACGGTAGTAAGACCTCGATCGATTGGTTCTTGAAAGGCTTCACGGTTGCGGCTCTGCTAAATAATAGCTGAACTTTGTGTGAAGATCGTGTTCCAAGGAACACTCCAAATTCGATGTTTTGTGTGGTGACTATGGGATCTAATCCATTATTGGTAGCAACTTTGATCTTGGAAAGCCTTAACATGGTCACTACCAATATGCTTCCAAAAATCAAGCGTTTTGGGACAGTAATTAACAAACTATGTCAAGAAAAATAACTTCGATCGGGCATGTATACATCGACATCCGGAATGCCCTTAGCTTTGAGAACTCGTTTAGTTGGAAGGTTGTCTGTCATGATGGATAAGCCAAAGCATGGATTGTGTGCTCGTTGTGGTTGTATCAAGGTGCCATATCCAATGCCACCCTTTGGTGATATATATCAGACATAGGGTCGAGCATAAGGTACTTGTCGGACGAATCAGCAATACGGACAAATATTTCCATGCAGGAACATCAGGATATTATTGATTGATAGGTCCAAAAATGAGGCCTTGCTCGAATGGTATCGAGAAGATCTCGAGGAAATTATGGTTACGGAGATCAGGGCCGACCTTGGGTATAGCGGCAATAGACCTGTGACTAGGGCCCTCAAATAATAGCGGCCCCAAAATTTTTTTACATGTTTGTATATATATATATATATAAGTCAAAATTTTAGTAGTATATTAGATGAACAACTCGTCTTAGTTGGTTGCTTTTACTAAACACTAGAACACGACTTGTTATCCAATATACGAGTGTATGGGTTTTATTTCCTGCACTGATTTATTTTCTACTCCTACACTTACTTTTTATATTTTATATATATAGGATCCCAATACTTCTTCTCACTTAGGGTCCCCACAATTCAGGACTGGCCCTGGCGGAGATATCATAAAACTTGGAGAAATCATTAGGAATAACATATCTGACAATAAACTTATCGATAATAAGATCTAAAGGACCATAAATGGAGTAACTTATGGTGCTCGCTCCCATACAAGCTCCATGCCTAACAGTTACTAATGAGCCATAGCCAATATAACCATTTATTAAAAATGTGGAATAACTAATTAAATATAATATAATTTAATTTTTGAATTAAATTATTGGATCGAATCGGTTCAAGTTAGATTGATTTATTATCTTTTGATCGGAGAATTTTGCATCTGATATTTCTTATTTTTGATATGCTTAAAGATTTTAAATATTCGACGAATTATTTGTGATTTGATTTGAAGTTTCAAATCTTCGAAGTTTTTTTTTTTTAGACATCTGATATTCCAAATACTTCAAGGTCGAGGTTGATGGTAGGTTCTTTCTACGTTTGGTGTTGATGTATTTATCCTTAAGGACAAATTTTCATTGTTTATTATCATGTTCATAAAAGAAGCGGCAAGTAAGGCCCATAAGGTGAATTTTATTATCAATATCCACATGTTTTGCGCCAAAAGCACTGAGAGATTCCGGTTTGGTAATCGTGTCCAAGGCTACATGGGTTAATGCGTCTTTGATTGGTATTATTGCTCCATACGAAGGAGCGGATAATTTGATCAAACTTTATTAATAACCTTTTCGGCAGGGTATCGACCTGCATAGAATTAACAGGTAAAGTATCTAAGCAAGTCTTAGCTAAAACTGTTATAACTGCAAGGAAGGGGAAACGATTTTTCCCGAAGTTACGGATCCATTTTGCCGACTTCCCTTGCCTACATTGTTCCATCGACCAGAGGTTGTTCACCTTGGAGACCTGATGCGGTCCAAAGATTAGTTAATTATTACATAGTTGTTCAAGGGTCAGCAGTTGGGTAGCACATGTAAAAACCTAGATCCTGGGTGAAGGGAATTTTCGGATCCATAGAATACGGAATCTGGCCGTTAAGCTTGATGTTGGGAGAGAAAAAGAGCTCATGCAGACTCCTCTAATCAAATACTTACGCTTGAATGATGGCAAAATTTAGTGAGAACATTACGGACTTCTCTAATGAATCACAGGCCAGCGACGCCACTTTGGTTCATGTATTTTTTAATAACAATTCATACAATTTATGTTGATAGGAAGGCCGCCTACTTTTTCCGAAGGTTCAATAACATCATTAAAATCCCCAATTATAATCCAAGGACCATTAATTTTATCAGCTAACTTAACAGGATAATCCCAAATGATAACTCAATCACAAAGCTCAGGAAAAGCATCTATGGTAGTAAGATTCCAAGTAAGGGTTCAACGATATAACTGAACCTACATGTTTCTAGCCCTGTTTGCGTCTTCCTGTATGCGAACAAACCCCTTATTATGTTTCCGCAACGCCCAAAGACCACCTACAAAACCGGAAGCATCTTGTCTGTAAACCTTATCATGGCCCAATCCTTCCAAAATCATTCGGGCCTTTCCCCCTTCAATTATTGTTTCTAAAATAATGACTATAGACGGGCGGTGTTTCCCGATGTAGTTTTCAAATGTAATTTGAAAACGAGGGTTAGTAGCCCCTTGTACATATTACGATGTCAATTTCGGTTATGATTTATTCTTATTTGGTATGAATTTGGATATTCTATTATATGTCTTGGTCTATTTGTTCTTATTTACTATCTTCATCGATTACGTAGGTATTTGGAGAGAATTGAGATCAAATGGAGCAAAAATAAATCATTAAGAGCTAAAAAATAAACCAAGAGCATATCTCATGCATGAAAGAACCAGAGTTTCGTCCAATAGATGATCTCATTTTGGAAAAGTGGTAAGCATCTAGTTGAATATCTATGAGTTAGTTTTCCAACGCATCCAAAATCTGTTTAATTAGAATTCTAACAAAGAAGTTATGGCCGAAATGTAAAAATTTATCGGAGTTGTCAAGAGCTAGCTAGTTTGAGAACAACATGGCCCGCATGTGTAGTGTTAGAAGATCTTGTAACACCCCAAAATTTAAAATCGAAAATTTTCGTTTAAGCGGAAGTGTAAAACAAACATATATGAGTGTTACCACTATAATTAACATAAGTTTGGCTTACAAACTATTCTCACATTAGTTACAAGGCAAAACAATTTAGAACGTGAAACATAATAAACTTAAACGAGGAAATTTTGATAAGCATAAGTAATAGTTTTGGAGGCTAACTCTAAATACCATAGTTTTAAAAACTAGATTGGTAATCGAACTAGTATCATAATTAGTTCACTAGTTTAGTGGTCAGACCAGTGGTATATATTCAGTAAAAAAAAATATAGAATACATAAAAAATTAAACTATACATGAATTTGACAGGGTCTCAACTGGTTTAATGATTGGTTCGGTTGGTCGGTTTTTTAACCGATTCACCAATTTTTATTGGTCCAATTGGGTTTTGATTAATTTTTACTGGTTCCGAGATCCTAAGAACTGGTACATGCAATCTGGTCAGCGATCTGACCGGTTCGTTGGTTCACTGGTCAGACCGTTCGGTCCAGTTTTAAAAACTATGCTAAATACAATATCCAAATATATAAAGGGAAATACCCTAGGAGAAGAATTCCAAAAGATACCCCAAACAAAATAAGAACCGAATAATGTAACTCTTCGATCCCAACCCCATACAAGATATAATCACTCATCCCCAATCAAAGCATCATAAGTAGCATATTCATCCAACGGGTCCTTAATGATATATACAAACTAAACTGGTTCCTCTACTCGTGAAAATAAGCAACACTCATGAAAAGAATGATCAGTACGCTACGTACTAAGTAAAGTAACACTATAGCCATAACTAGGTACACATAACATAAATTATATGGAAGCATAGGCGGGCATGTTATATTATGCAAGATAATATTGATTCCCCATAAACCCATACTTAATTACAATCATAATCTATATTCCTTATACATTAAGTTTATAAAATCCATTATTCTTAAACCGGTGGAGTAGTCTAAAACACTTCTTGAGGACAATACACTTGAGCCACTATTATTATCTAGTGGAATGGACCCAACACCTTTTAGAACAAAACTCACTCGACCACTATTCTTAAATTGGTGGAACAATATAAAAACATCTAAGGACAAAACACACCTGAGGCACTATTATCTTATGTGGAATAGACCCAATACCTTGATCCTGACTCATGCGCATAATCTTTCACTTTGAAGTGATTAATATCTTATTCATTATTACTTATCTCAAGTTCATATGTTGGTTTCCATTTAGCCGGTAAATCCACTATTCTTAAACTGGTGGAACAACTTAAAGCACCTCTCAAGGAAAAACTTGTCTAGACCACTATTATCGTCTAGTGGAATGGGCATACAACACCTATGTCCCAACTCACGTAATCTTTCACTTTAAGTAATTAGTATCTTATTTAATATGGTATTTCTCAAGATCATCATACATACATATATTTAAGCACATAATATATCTAAACATAATCATTTGAATCATATAAATCCCAACTACGTGAATACAGACACACTTCTTTAAAGAAAAGGCCACACCCTTCCCACCTAATTTTCATAAGTCAACCATAACTTATTCCTAGGTACTTGTCCTATCATCATTTTTAATGCTCATTATTAAAATATTATTATTAATCAGACCCAAAAATCATGGTCTAACTCCAAAATCTTACACATGCAATAATAGCCTACCCTTAAAGTTACTATTTATAAATTTCCACAAAATCCTAATTTCACAAATTAAGCATAATTTTTTCCACAAGAATCATATGACCACCAAAATGTATACACATTCTTGAAACAAAAATAATAAAAACATAACCAAAAATCAAGTTCTAAATCAAGCATTTTACATATATGATAATGAACCCGCCCTTAGGGTTACTATTCTCACTTTAGCCATTTTTACCATTTATTGACCTTAAATAATTTATAATTGCACTAAACATTCCAAACAAGGTATTTATTACATTTATAACCATTTAATACATCAAAATACCGAATATCTCATTTTTAGCCTATATTAACCTAAATACCCCTAAACTAGCTAGGCACCCATTTCTACAAAAACTAATGAGTCCCAGTATGGATGGCTCCAAACTCCCAATATAGCTTCATGATACCACTTTGTAAAATTTTTTAAATCATGAAATACTTAGACAAATCATATTAAAATACCATAGGACTCATGATCATACTTAGGGTTACAAAGTGAGATTTTCCACAACAACAACATTTAAGGTCATGCTCTTCACATTTTCTCACTTTACACAGATTTGATACCACATCATCATGCCATAATAATATCAACATAACATTATCATCATAATAATATCAAATATCAGATATCATACAAAATACACATTACACGCAAAAACTCTAGTTACAACATATATCCTTACCAAAGTATCTTTGGTCTCTACACATGTATAACCTAAGATACCTCCTCCAAGACCACGGGATTAACACCTAATAATTAATAAAAATACAAAATTATAACCCATGGAATAAACCAATGAAAAGATGGTGAAAAAAGAAAGTGGAAAAGTGGAGAAAAACTAAGCCAAACCAAGTGAACAGGCTACGGTTAGAGGGTGCGCCAACAATGAGGGAGCAATGACACTTTTTGTTGTTGATATGGAATGGAGGGATGGAAAGGAGGGATTAATATTTGAGGGTAAGGATCATTTATGGGGGTTTAGATAGGGGAAAGGATTGGTGATGGGGGTCGCAGCTAGGGGGATGCGGTGGAAAGGGCGAGTTGTGATGGTGAAGGGCAGTGCTAGGGGCATGGAGCTTTGAATACAATGAGGAAAGGAGAAAGGAATAGAAGGAATAAATTTGGTTATTATTGTTCATCAACGATGGAATGAGCATGAGGCAAGGATTGAGAAGAGGCAGACTTGTGTGGTCCATAAAGGAGACAAAGTAGAGGTGGAATGGGTTATTTATAGGAGGAGAGGGATAATTGGATGCCAAAGTTCTAAAGGTTGATGGTAGGGGGATAAAGTAGGTGTGGGTTGGATTTGTGATAGAGAAAAGGGGCAGGGTGGTGGTGCAAGGCTGTAGGGAGTAAGTAGTAGGTGTAGTGTAGGGATAGTGGATGAACAGGGGTGGTAGTTTATGGCTAAAAAGAGTAAAGAGAAAAGGGGTGTTAACCATGTGGGGAGGGATCTACGTGGATAGAAGGGGAAGGTGGATAAAGGAACCAATTGGATTGGGAAGAAAAAGAAAAAAAGGGAAAGAAAGAAAATAATTTTTGGGTGAGGTCTCCAAATCAAAAGGTTAACTCCAAACCAAGAGGTCAACTCCAAACTCATTACATTTAGAGATATTTTTTTGGAGGTTGTGTTTCACTTTGAAAAGGTGGAAAGTATTCTTGGATTAGATAGGTGTTTCATCTAATAGGTAGGAGGATGATCAGGTCAGAAACGTAATAAACAACATGGTGCATTTGAGGATGTCCCCTAACCCATATAAAGGTATAGAAGTGACCCATGGATCATTCCATATATTAATGGATTTACCATTAATTATTTTCCAGTGAATAAAATGTTTTGATGATGTATTAAATCTTGAGCATTGATCTCTAGGTAGGTGAACACAAGCAATTTAGTTAAAATCCTAAAAGTTGGTATTGCCTAGGTACTTGTCCCTCAATAATTTGGCTTATAAGGATTGAGGCTGTGAGAAAAATCTCTATACAAGTTTGGAAACCAAGGATTGATTCACCAGGTTAGGGTTTCTTATACCCATACCACCATATTTCTTGGGTTGACATATAAAGTCCTAGGAGGTTGGTGTAATACGCTTTTGATCAACCATCTTGCTTTACTAAATGGTGATTTGATGTTGCTACATAACTTGTCATGAATTCTTAGGGAGGGCATGACATAATGGATTTGATTAAAACAAGTCTTCCTACATGTTTAAGGTATTTGTTGAATAACAGTTAAACTTTTTGATTAAGAATACATGAATTAAGATTTAAATAACTGATGGTATATTTTAACTTATAATATACGAGAAAAGTGCCAAGAATAAATAAATTGCAAAGGGCAATATTTACCTCTATAATATAGCTCAAAAAGGCTATGCAGGCGTAGAAGAGGAGTTGGTATGACCTCTTGATTAATGTATTTACATTATAATGTTTAGAGTGTTATAATCATATAGCTAATATAATCATCCATAAATATTGGTATGTTATGGAATAAGGTTAGAACAAAAAGAAGAAGGATATATTAATGAAGATGTACATAACGCTACCAAAAGAATTATAAGTTTGAAGTTATCCCTAACCGTAGTTATTTTTTTTAGAGCAAACAGATTATGAGATCATGTTTATTTATATATTACAAGACAAACTTGAAACGTCGGATGATGTAGAGGGTTTAGATCAACGAAGCATTATGTTTTTCTTCTCTTCCCAAGGTAATCATATGAAACTATGAATTGATATACATATATAGGGTATTAAAGTGTCAACTCAATAATTAATAATATTGATATACTTATCTTGTAGGTTTTTCATAAATGTGACTTGATCAATAATGACCCCTCAATTATTTTGGCAAAATGAAGAGTACGCATCACCTATGGAACTGAAACGCTGACAGTCCATGGGTCTATCGTGGCCGCAAATTACAAGCCCGTATGTATTGATATTCTAATCATTGGAGATGTATAATTGCCTTATTATAAAAAAGGGAATGAGGTAACAATAGATTTGGAAGATCATGGCTTTGTGCCTTGTCCACAGGCAGGATACGTCTTACAACTGAATAGGTAATGACATCCTCCATCCATGTTAACACAAATACATTACACATTGTTTATACCTTATTAGTATGTATATATATATATATGAAAATTGCATTGTGTTTATTACTATGAATTAAGGGATCGGAATGTAAGAAGGCTTCTCAGTCAAAGGGAAAGCAAGCTGCTAGTGGAGAGGGTAAAACAAAAGAAGGCACTGAGAAAGGAAAGTGAGCCATATTAAAAAAATCGGTCACTCTACAGAAGATCCCATCTTTAGAGGACAACTAATGTATACAAGAACCCCGCTGACCATCACCTACTTTGGCAATGTTGCATTACTACGCCCAAAACTATCTTGGTAGTGATCTAATTATAATTGATTGTCTCGTCGAGTATATTGGGAGGGACGATGCCATGTACATGGTACGTATCAGTAGAGGTTATTAGCAAAATTTATAAGTCTAAATGGATGTCAACAACGAGCATAGTCGTACATGTTAAGTAAGTATTATTTCATATCATATATTTTAACACCTTTTGTTGATTTGTATAATTTTATGTGTTATCATTTATTCATAAATATGCATTATTATTGTCATCCATAGGTTGGCGGCTAGTTAGGTTGCGACAGAGGGGATGTTGTCCTCTATTATGTTTGTGTGTCCATACTACATATCTAATTGTACTACAATTAGCGAGGGTAGACATATAAACTATGTAGTATATCACATCTTGAGGGAAGGGTACAACAACAAAATTTACCTCATCCATCACCTCACTAATGAGCATTGGGTTTTGTATGTTGTCCGTTTAGATCAAAATAAAGTATATGTTTTTTATTTCCTTTGAAATTATCCGTTCCTTTTGCTATCATTCGCTCTAAAGGAAAACATTTAATTAACATGTTCGTATACGTTTTACTCACTTTAATTTATTAATGCATATATCCTCTTTTATAATTTTTAGGTATATAAAGTAACAATATTGTGTATGAACTTTATTTATTATATAGGAACTACGGTCCACGTATATGAGGAGGGGCGGAAATGGTGTTCCAGACCCAAAGAATCTTGAGTATGAGTCTATAATGGTAAGCAGGAATATTGACATTTTGTATTTCATTTCTATCCCAATGAATATCTAATACAGGCTAACTAAATTCTTTTTACAGTTTCCACAATAGCAAAACGGTAATGATTTTAGATATTATATTTATAGATCAATGTATCACATACTCAAGAACAAATTTGTGAACATAGATCTAGTCCATGTATGTTTCTTTTTCCATATTTTTTCATTATATAGTTAAACTATGACATATTTATTATTAATATATATAACCAAATGGTTAAATTGTATCAATTTGTAGTTTTCCAACGATGAGTACATATGAAGCCAGAAATACGCCGATGAGGAAATTGATGTAGTTAGAGATGAACGAGATAAGTTTGTGTGCTCACATACTCAATATTAGAGATCTATGTTCATGAATTTTAGGTTTGTATTTGTTATATCTTATGTTCTTCTATATAAATATATGCAAGATTGAGATGCACCTACATATATATCTGCAAGACTTTGTATATTATAGTATATAGCTACCAACTTTGATTTTGGGAATTGTAGATCCTTAACTTTGAGTTTGGAGTGCGTAGAGCTACCAAACTTGTGATATGCCTATGAATTTCCAGAGTTATAATTGGTAATGTTTTAGTGATTGAAGATTTGATATATATACGAGCATACATATGTGTATGCGGGGTAGAACAAACTGCATAATATATTAAAAAATTTATTATTTTAATAATGGTTTTAATGAAAATTATTATTAAATTAACATTCAACAATGATTATAATGAATAATTGTTGCCAAAACCTTCTTTAAAATAATGGTTATATCGAATAACCATTCACAAAACCACACGTTTTAATAACAGTTATATTTAATAATCGTTAACAAAACATTGTATTTTAATAACGGTTTTATACGATAACTGCTATTAAAACTTGTGTAGATTGCCAAATATTGGCACAAATTTTAATTTTTTATGATGGTTTTATAAGCATTAATAAAACATTGTATTTTAATAACGTTTATATCTGATAACCTTATGAAAACATGCGTACTTCACAAATTTTGGCACAAATTTTATTTTTTGATGATGATTTTATAACCATTATTAAAGTTTTAATAATGTGTGATTCAATAATGGTTGGGAACCATTATTAAATCTATTAAAAACCGTTATTAAAAACACTTTCTGGGGTGGTGAAGGTTTAACATTGATAGGGGTTTGTGTAGAGTTGTATGAGATACAAAGCTTCTCTACATAACAATGAAGGACAACAACGGGGTGAAGTGCAGAGAAGTTGAGGGAGGGAAGAAAGGAAGTCTAGGGTGTGTTTGGTGAGGCAATTAAATGAAGTGAGGAAAGTGAGTGGAGAGGTATTTAAAGAGAGGTTGTGCGAATGGGAGGGGCGGCAGAAGTGAGGTAAAAATATTAATGTTTTGAGATTATAATTATGTTAATATATTAATTACTCAGGATTATGATTAGATAAAATTCAGAGTATTACAGAATGATAGAGTTAAACGGAGTCTTGCTAGGTTATAAGTAAAAAATTGAAGAAGAAGAAGAAGAAGAAGAAGAAGAAGAAGAAATCCCGATATGTATAGACGGCGATTCTTAATCATAACCATTGTCTATACCTCCTAAAAGTTGGGGGGAAAATTCATCTCACTTTATATTAGATGATGATTTTAACTTATAATAGTCATCTAAAGCCAAAAAAGCTCCATTCAACTTTAGACGGTGGTTGTATTCTTGTAACCGTCGTCTATGTTTCTAATAATAAAATGCTTGAATCTAGCTCCTACACTTTTTCTTTGTATTGGAAAAGTTATATATGATTGTCTCTAGTATAATGTATGTGATGCGGTCTATTCCAATGTTTGTGATAGTGTAAAACAAATTGCATTTTCGTTTCTGCACCTCGTTTAGTTTGGAAATGAGCACATATCATATAGTAAGGTGATGCCCCAAAAAAGGAAAGGACAACAGCTCAACCAAGATAGAGGAATAACTCCATCGCCTGAAGAACACAGGAGTTGAACACGACCCAATACAACTAGAAGAAAACAAGGCCCGAAGCCGCACGAAGACCTACAAGAAGGCTACCCTCGGACAAAAACAAAGCCGGAAAAAGGTTCGAAACATTGGGAAAAGGCGTACAAAAATAGGAAGAAAGCGAATTCGAAAAACACAGCCGAGCAGCTGTAGAATATGAATGATGTGCTCTGGAGTGAGCAAATCTAGGCAGGAACGCCTTTGGATGTTCTGTATGCGTCAAGCAACGTCCCGTTGCTCTAGGAACTAGCAACCCATATATGCTAGTTTAATTATCGCTAACGCATGTCTCATGTTGAAACCGCTGATAATATTATATACATATACATATATATATATAAACAAGAAGGTGATAGAGCACATGGTGCGCTGAAATGAAGTGATCGTCCGTAAATGCACATGTAATTGATCCATGACACGGTAGTAGTTCTTGCCACCAAATTTAGCTAAAATTGGCCATCTTGCCTTCATCTATCTGTAGTACAATATTGCGTGTTTATTTGCCTGAAACTTCCAACTGCGTGTTTGAGCTACGAACATGCCGGTACTTGAATGACATGAATATATGATGGTTATCCATCACTTTCACTAAATATAAAAGAAGAGAAAATCAAAGTTAAATTAATTTAGGCATCGGTCTCCATCGTGTGGGAGCAGCTAATCAATATCGTCATAATCCATGTGATTACCTTTAAACAAGTAGTAATAAAGAACCCGCCCGCCCCACTTTTCCAAAGGCTAGCTATAACTCCTTGTGTCCGGTCTATGGAGGGTGGGAGTGTGGGAGGTTTATCTTTTCTAGGTTTAGCAACGTAAACGGACATGTACATTGTCCCAGAAAAGGCGATCAAAATAATTGGTAATGTCGCTGCTAATTATGGATTTAGGAACGGCACCGCAACAGGGCAGAGACGAGTTGTCACCTCATTCAATTAGTCAGCCGGGCATCTCTTGTACACATGAGAACAGAGTTTGTGTCTGTGGGCTTGACTCCCGACAACCATAAGGATAGTAAGTACCGATTTGTCAAAGGTTGTTGATAACTTTGTATGAAGAATAAGATACCCCTGTGTCTGTGGTGCATAAATTGGAGTTTTTTTCTGTCTTTTTTTTCTTTTTCTTTTTCTTTCTTTCTTTGCAATGTTGCTGTCAGATGCGTT
Source organism: Tamarix austromongolica (assembly GCA_039764185.1). Taxonomy (NCBI): domain Eukaryota; kingdom Viridiplantae; phylum Streptophyta; class Magnoliopsida; order Caryophyllales; family Tamaricaceae; genus Tamarix; species Tamarix austromongolica. The sequence goes on along the minus strand of CM077816.1, from coordinate 90,079,701 downwards.
GTGTGTTGAATAATAGTTAGCCCACATTGCTATTTGCTCCGCCGTGACATTATTCTTTCCTTATCAATATATATAAATATATATATAGTTTTGCTCGCCATACCTCTTAGTATTATGGAGAATTTTTATTTATTTATTTCATATTATTATTGTATTGATTTAGAAATTTAGAATGAAGATATGCCGGCAAATTTTGAATGTTTTTTACTTATTTTATTTTTTTAATAATTTTGATTGATTTTTTTTTTGTTACATCCGATTATATATATGAAAGATTTGGTTATCAAATCAATATTATGAATTTATGATATCTCTCTTCCCCTCCCTTTTAGCCAAGGTGTCAAAGGGTCATTATTTGCTATTGACACGTCCAGGGGGACGACGCTACAACAATCCCAACAGCTCCCCTAGTACAAGCCAACCAGCCCCAAATACTGAAGAAATAACGAAACGCGTTGTAGCCCGTAGGTGTCATCCAATTATCATATCATGATCCCGACAGCACCTGTAAGCTGTACCCGTAATTATCTTTTAAATTTTTATTTAGCTATAGACAGCTATTTTTTCCCCTCATTTCTATAACTTTATAATATTTATTTAGATACACGTCATTATTTTTATAACTCATAAATAAGGTATTATTTTTATTATTTTATCATTCTTTATTAAATTATTAATTTGGTTATATATTTTAATAATCCACATTAACAATTGTTCCTTATAAAATCATAAAATAAAATGGGTCCTAAATATATCTTATACAAGCTCCGTTTAGCGATCAAATATCGTCACACCAAACGAATCTTATCCGAAACCCAAAACGTAATTACCCGAGATCACCTAATATGAACTCCAAAAGAGTAATCCCCTGAGAAGAGCTCTAACTCTACCTAAAAGGTAGTTCAAGAGTGGAGGTTTGATTTCCCTTTACAAATTGTTCAAATATTCCCTCAATAACCGATGTAGGATCACATCACCCACCCCCTTTAAGACTACACGTCATCGTGCTGCCTCTAGTCGGCGATCGGCACAAGAAGGAGGTTTCGACTGAGGTTAGACTTTGATACCAGATGATATAGGTTCCGCCTAGCGATTAGATATCGTCGCGTCAAATGGGCCCTACCCGAAACCCCAAGGTGTAATCACTTGGGACCATACATCGCTAGACAGGGCTCGTATCATTTAGTATCAGAGCCTAGCCTCAGTTGAAACCTCATTCTCGTGCTAATCGCTGACTAGAAACAGCACGAGGACGTGCAGTCTCGCGTGCAGATCGTCGACAGAGGCAACACGAGGACGTGCAGTCTAAAAGGGGATGGGTGATGTGATCCCACGTCGATTACTAAGGGGATATTTGAACAGTTTATATAGGGGAGTCAAACCTCTACTTTTGAGCTATCTTTTGGGTAGAGTTATGGCTCTTTTCGAGGGATTACTCCTTTGGGGTCCATATTAGTTGGTCTCGAGCGATTACTCCTTGGGGTTTCGGGTAGAGTTCGTTTGGTGTGACGATATCTAATCGCTAGGTGGGGCCACTATCAATATCTATAGTGAAAAAAATAAAGAACAACTTTTTATACGTGTTTCTATGAATATAATAAAAGTTATATTTCTTTTACATGTAAACTTTTATATAGTTATAAAAAATGATAAGATGTTCTCTGAAATAAGATTGTTTGTATTATCTGATTTGATACTTTTTTCTCCAAACAAAATAATCAATATTGTCAATAAAAATAAAATAAATTAGATACCTTATTTGATAAATACAAATAATATTTAATCAGATAAATTATATATATATATACACTCTAAAAAATGTTCAGTTTTCGTAATATTATATTTTGTGTGTGTGTGTGTGTGTATACGAACACGACAAGAAAATCTATATCTATATTTATATCCAAATCCGTCGGAATATTTTTTCCTTCATTCATATTTGTAGTCATGTCCATTTACATATTGATCGGAAAAAATCCATTAGGTTTAAAGTAAAAACCGTCTAATATTAGAATTAGACACTTACATTGTTAGAGTTTAATTATATTTTTATTTTTAGTCTTAAAAAATATATAAGATATTATATAAATAAAGAGCGGATCATGTAAGTACGAATACGGATGTAAAAACAGATTCGAATTTGAAGATTCTTACCTATATCCATATTCAAACTCATTAAATATTTTCTTTCTTTTTTTATATCCGTTTATTTATATCTATTTACGTATCTGACAATTGAATTTTGGATAAAACTTATTAGATTTTATGCAGCAACATAATAGAAAAACTTCATACCTCAACCGCCCAATGCCCAACGAATTTAGGCCACTATGTCGTCGTCTCTTAGGCGCCTCTATAAATAGTGATGCGATTTACTACATCACATGGATTGACAACTCAAGTCGCAAGGGAATATTTCTTCAAAATCAACAGTATCTCAACTTTGTTGGAAGTAATATTATTTTATATTATACTAATACGGAAGAAGTAAGACCTAAATTATAACGGTTTCTTCTAATAATAAATAGGCTAGTAATATTAATAGGTAAATAGATCATCCGTTTCAAATAAATTAATACTTGTATCAAAGTACAGACGGTTGAGGAAATTTTATTAACAAATAAAATTATAACGCTACTTAATTTTAATGAAAGGAAACCCTATGTGGAGAGCGACACTTACCCTCCTCCCTACTTGGTTGCGAACCAAGTAGGTAGTTTTGATGCTGATCTTTGGGGGAAAAAATGGACCAGCTGCACCGTCCAAAAGGCCGTATGTGACTCCCAAAATTCGTAAAGATGACCGGATTCAATAAAAATTTCACCCCATTTTAACCCTTTTTTTCTTCTTTGAAAACCTTTTTTTTTTTTTTTTTATCTACCAATATTGGGGAGACAATCACAAACACGTCAATAAACTCGAGGGGTGAAAAATTATGGAAAGAAGGAATCAAATAAGAAGGAAATGATTTCACCCAACAAGAAGTGGTGCCTGAGTTTTACATTCAAGGCTAAATAAATGGGGACACTAGCTTGGTGGGTACAGAATGTTTACTAGGCAGTTAGTGCTAATAACCTGACCACACTATAATATTAATATATAACACCCCTTGACAGAAACATCACTCTACAGTACGACATACATATTTATATATATATATAGACACATACACACGCGCCCTTGGCCTTAACAGTTGTCTTGTGGATATATATTTGAAGTACGACCATTCCTCTTCAGTACTCTAATACGACCTATCCAGCAAGCTCTGAGTGTACAACCTCCAACATCTTCGTCCTTTCTTCATCAACCAGGATTCCATTCATTCAACCCAAAAATGAGCAGCTGCTACAGCGAGGAATTCCAAGCAATGTTGGGAAGATTAGAAGAAGAAGACAATGCAGAAAGGAACGGGCTGCTGATCCCTTCGATGATGAGGAAAAGAAAACTAAGCGCAGATCAAGTTAGGTCTTTGGAGATATGCTTTGAAGAAGATAACAAACTCGACCCGGAAAGGAAGATGAAGATAGCACGAGAATTAGGCCTCGAAACCAGACAAGTTGCCGTTTGGTTTCAGAATCGCCGAGCCCGTTATAAGGCTAAGCATCTAGAGAAAGAATACGAACACCTTCAAGCTTGCTATCATGCCCTCAAAAATGATTATCAGTCCCTGGAACAACAAAGAAAAGCTTTACTCGCCCAGGTACATACCTATATGCCTACTCTAATCATGGATTGAGCTTTGATACTAATGTCCGCACATATATATGCCCCTTGATTACTTAAATTGCAATATTCGTCCTTGATTTAGCTTAGAGAGTTGAGGGAGAAGGTTCAAGCAGCTACAGGGATAGCAGACAGGATTGATCTCTCGTACCCATACGAAGCAGCTGGTGCAAAATGGGATATCCATTTGCAGGAAACCAACATCCTGTCTGACCATAGCCACAACACATTCCTGGATATCGAGCCTCGGCTGCCTAGGCGCGGTTGTGAAGGGAACCTGGAGGAGAAGGACGACGAGGACGAGGACGACGAATACAACGATATTAATTTGAAATCATTAGCTTCATCATCATCGTCACCACTATGTGAGAAAATCGATAACAGCTATCGCTCAAGCAAGGGAGGCCGCTTAGGATATGATGAGGAGGACGATCAGGGTCAACCGTACGTGAAGGCAGCTGGTGAAGAAGACCATACCCTTTTTTGTACCGATCACGGCTCTTGCAATTTCTTCTCTGTCGATCAGCCTCCAACTTTGCACTGGCAGTTTATAGACGATAATCAATGCTAAGAAATTTATGTATTAACAATAATGATGACGGTGTTGTTCATATGTAGTAGAAATCAAATTAAATTATTCAGGTAAACTATAGCTAGCTAGCTAGCTTCCTTGTACTCTGTTTTAGAAATTTCGTTACAGAGTCATTATCCTGTTATTTAGCAACTTTTTTTTTTTTCCTTCTTGAATTATCTATTAATCTATCTATCTATGATAGGTGGTAGTATTATTTAGATCCTGTTTTGATTCTCTGAATGACCGATATTTTATGATATTCGTATAAACAATAAAGATTGAAACTTAACTAAAATACTTCCGATGAGATCGTCTATACTTCACAGGTGTACTTCAACTTCAATCTATAGTACTGACCCTACCTCATGGCCTTGATAAGCTAAACAAATCGAGGTGGTAAATTATGTCATGTTCAATCATGTCAGATTGATTGGGCCCTGAATGATATCTACCCTCCTATACTCTTTTATTTATTTTGTGAATTGATACCCTATGGCTATGGTATGCCCCTTAATTTTCAACTCTACCCTTTTCTCCTCGTCTTTTCTGCTCTTTCCTATGCCCCTCTCACTTCTCTTTTTTTTTTTTTTTTCAATGTTATTATTAATTTTTTTTGCCCATAATTTCGTCGTCCGTTCTGGGGATATAATTCAGCCATTACGCAAATTATGTGTTGTATATTGTATGGATCTATTTTAGTACCTTTTTTTTTTTTTTTTTTGTCAATTTTTTGGTTAAATTTGAAAGTGCGAATCTCTCCTCCCTCTGCCCTAACTTCCTCTATCTCTTCAATTTCTTCGACAATTTTTTGAATTTAATTGTAACAATTTACATATTATGTACATATGATTCTATTATGTCATTAAATTTTTATATAGAAGAAGCACATAACAATAATTAAAAAAAATTGTTTCTTTGTATTCAATATTCTTGTTTCCCTTCTTTACGTATGCAAAATTGTCCCCAACCACTGGACACAAAAGATCGGGGTGCCTCCGGCCTCAATACGTACCTGTTTCAGTAGCCAGAAAAGTTTTGTTTCCCTTTTTTTTTTGTAATTCTATTCTCCGTGATATATTTATTTTTCTTATCTTATATATATATATATATATATATATATATTTGATTAGATTCAATCAAAAGAGAATTCTATTGAATAATTTTGTGGGCATAGTTGAGAAAAAAGAAGAAGTGGAGAATAATGAGAAGGGAAAAGAAAAATGCTAAAAAACACATGATACGAGTAAAATCGGAACAAACACAAAGAAAAGACTATAATTAAGGGGTGTCAACTCTAAGCTTTACCAATGTTTGAAACCCCTTAAGAATGAATGCAATTACTTTGTCTTGAAAGATATTCGTACAGGTTTATGTAAAGTCGAACACAAAATATCATATAAGTGACAACGTTTAAGTTTCAAGATGTATACTGTTTTGAAGGCGAATAGAATTCCGAATTATAGTTTAGTAATAAAAAGAGAGGTCTTCGAGCTGATTCGAATTTGGTCCAATACATGTTCGCACAAAATATTATATAGATGACAACATATAGGTATTAAGTTGTGAATCACTTGGAAGACGAATGAGGTTTTATATTATAATTTAATAAAAAAATAATTATATAGTCGGTTCAAATTTGTCTCGCGTCTAATGTCATAAAATATTATATAAGTGTCAACAATTACTATTAAAAGATATTGTAACACTGAGATAAAAAAAATCAAAGGTGGGACATCAGATAATAAGACGGTGTGTTAAACCTCATCTGTCGTCTTCAATTCAATAAAATGAAATGTATTCAATATACGTTATGGCGTACTTGATCATGCCGGTTCGCTGTCTAATTTAATAAGTAGGTTATAACAGCGATCTAGATCAAAATTCAACTATACTCGAGCTTTTAAGTAGTAGTAATAATAATAATTAGATAAAAGTCACATCAGGATTTAAATAACACATGGAGGAACCTCAATGACTGAAATTTACGATGCCATTCATAGGGCCATTACTATGAATAACGCTAGCTACTTAATCAATGATTCGTAGTCGTCCTTGTCGCCCGATACGGATAAACAGTGAACTGGAATGGATTTAAGAGATGGCAGTCCACATCAGGTTCAGTAGCCATTTATGCTTAAATTTTTCTATCCGATCATCGGCTAAATTAGTTCTTTTTTTTTTTTCCACTCAAGTGGAGGGTATGTGAACGCAAATCTTACGATGAAGATCCAGGAACGCAGGATCCCTGATCATATAGGATAAAGTCGACCAAGAGTTTACTAGCTATGTATACCTATGCGCTATGCCTTTGTCTACCAGAAAGAAAGAAAGGAAAAAAAAAAAAAAAAACTTTTTTACGAGTTTAAATTAATTTGTTTATGATTTTTCTCTCTCCTTTTATCCTTACTATTATTATAGTAAATAATATGAGTCTTATTTTTTTTTTTTGTAAAATTTAACACTGTTTTGAAAAGACCCGTACAATATACTATAATTTAAAACTCCCTAGTCTGAAAGCATCCATACCATACGTTGCGTACCACACGCTGCGTCTGTCACCCTATACCTATAGCAAAGATAGAGACAGAGACAGGTAGAGAGATGCTTACTTTTCATGTGAAACGAAGAAAGGAGGGGTCTAAATTAAAGGAGGCCTTTGCATCTTTGTAAACTTTTAGATGCGTGTTTTTTCTTCTTATTACTTTATTATTATTATTCTTACTATTATTATATATATTTTCTTTTAATTTTTTAAATGCAAAACTTCTTATTTAAAGACAAGAAATATATTTTTCTCCACGGGTAATATCACGAACCACTTCTTAATTTATTAAAAGGATTTAGAAAGATAAAAAATCGTTTGCTTATAACATTCTCTCTTTCAATAAGCAATAGAATTTAATTGCTTATCAAAAGGAAGAAGAGAAAAAAAAAATCCTTTGCTCAAGCAAAAACAACATAACTACAAAAAAAATATCGATATAAATGATACGTTCTGATATAAAACTACATAATTACATACTCATTATAAGAATAAAGATAAATAGCGACGATCTAAATCACTGGTAAGAAGGAGACTTTTGTCGGGAACATGTATTACCGACGATTTTCTTCGGTATATAATCATCAATACAAATGGGTCGATAATAAGGCGTAACACCGATGATATATTTGTCGGATTTCAACTTATTACCAATTATACAAAATAACAAGGTTTAAAAATAATTTTAAATGACTCTTAATACTGATGATTGAAATTTTAAACTTAAAAAATTGTTTGAATTTAGAAAACCATATTATCGACGATATGTATGCTTTAATATTGATGATAAATTGTCGGTATTAAAACTTATTAGTGACGATAATTAATTTTTAATTTGAAAAATATTTTGTATTAAACATATTATTATCAATAATTTATCATGAATAAGTTACTTTTAAAAATATTAAATAAAATCAAAATTAAGCATACAAGAAAACAACACCTAACAGTACTAGGAGCTTTTAAGACAACAAATTCGTAACACATAGGATATGTTTATTCTTTTTTATTATTATCTTGGTTTGGCTTATTTTAAAAGATTAATATATTTTAGTTACTATTTTACTATAGTGAGTAACACAAATTCTATCTATTTCTTAACTACTTTTAATATTGTTATCAAAACTATCAGTATTATAATTATTTTTGTATTATTTTTATTAATATTAAAATTAAGATGTATTGGATTGGGTCTTATAAGTGCTGAACATAAATTGAGGAGAATGTACAAACTATAATAAACTCTATTTATATTTCATAATATTTGACCTAATTTTACTTAGGTATCATATGTTTTAAACAATCATTTATGTACCATGTAATTTTTATTATCAAAGCTTTTAATTTATATGAATGAAATGATATAAATTTTAATATCATATATTTTTAAGTTATTTGGAAAAAATTAAAATATTTTGATCATACATTTTATTTCTTATATTTTTCTATATTTTTTTAAACAATAACATTAGAATCTTGAAAAATTCATTACAAAAAAGATTTTTTTGCATATTCATATTTTCAAATTTTTTATTTAAAAAAAGTATGTACTATTAAAAAGTTTATTATGTTAGTTATATAAAATTTAAAAAAATATTAATAATATGGTATAATAATCAAATAATATACTTGATGTTTAAATGAGATGGTTTACAATATGTATGATAATAAAGTAAGCTTAGACCAGAATTTATTCAATCTGAGCGGACTTTATACCACAAACTAATATATACACGGTACACCATGCGGTGAATATTCGATTGAAATTATACTCATCGAGCACTTAATTTGTTGTCATACTGCTGTTGGACAATTTGGCCCCTAACAGTCTAACAGAATCTAGCAAGCTAGTGGCGGGTGATAGTGAGGAGACGACAATTGGATGATTTCTTGCATGCGGCGATCCCGAGGAGTCCCATCATACTTTATGTCAACTCAACAATAATTATTGGTTGATTGGGCATTTGGGTCGATCGACTCCAAAGGAGTAAGGAGTGAGGTGAGGACTATTGCACGGGGACGAAAGAGGACGGTGAAAATCTCTAAATATTATTTTTTAAATATTTAAAAAACGGAGATGGATGGAAGGGGAAATATATATATATATATATATTAAAAAAACTAGCTCAAATTTACTAAAATTTTAAAAAAATAAAAAATTATAAAATTATGATCTAAATTAATTAATATTAAATATTAATATTTAAAAAAATTAATTGAATATTTTTAATATAGATTCCGATATAAAAAAATTTTCAAGATAGAAAATATTTCTGGCAGACGCCATATGCATGGGATATTCTAATTGTGAAAGCATTGTTAGGATTTTTACCTTCGTCTCTGGATACTTTTGGCAAAAATGAAGTGAGAATGTAATTTAAATAATTAAATTCTTCTTATTTAAATTATTATTAAGAATATTAATTAATATAAATTATAAAATGATTAACATTAAATAGTAATGTTAGAAAGATTATTTTTTAAGTATATAATTATACTAATTTATAAAAATCATTAAAATGACATTTAATTTAAAAAAATTGTTAATGCATACATACATACGTTGTTGAGGGAGGTTTTGCATATAGGAGAAGAGAATGGTAGTAGTGTGATTCTTTAGGATTTACTTTTTTGATTAAAAAGAGAAATTACATATATTTTTTTAAAAAAATATGACTAATAATAATTATATAAAGTATGATCATAATTTTTTTTCTTATATTTATTGATCTTATATAATTTACTATAATAATAAGATATAATTGGACTTTAAACATGATTAATTGGATATGTTGTCAAAAATAAGGTTGTATATTAAAGAATTGGGCAGGAAAATAGATCCCTAAAGTCTGAAAATTGGAATTCATCAATATAAATGTAATATTATTTTTCAGAATTGAATCTACACATCAACAAAGATAATTTTACAAATATACCAAAGTTTATTATTCTTTTTTATGTAATAAAATTATAACAAGTACCGGTGAAATATTATTCTCTTTTATATTTGGGGGCCCGAGAAATTGTAACTATTTTGTTTATATTTAAGGCTAGCTGACAATTTCATCAAAACTTAATTTAACTTTCATGATTTTTTATTATTATAATAGATGAAATAGAATTTTAATATGGAGTCTAGAGGGAAAAATTACATAGAAACATAAGAAGAAAAATGATAAGAAATAAAATGAAGTGACTCAAACTTTATGGTTAAATGGGGAAGTGATAAGCTATTTTAAACTCTTGTAGCTAGATTAACTTTTAAAATACATGTTTTTTTAATTAGCACCAGTTGATAAAAATAATAAGACCTTCAAAATTCAAAGGCCGCATACTACAACATGATTCATAGTTCCACTCACCCAATGGTTGTTGTAAACACTCATTTTCTAGCCAAAACTATTAAAGAAATAAGATAAATAGGAAGCTTAAAATTGTTATTGAGGACATTAACATCACACCTAGTGTAAATAGACTCTCTTATCATGCTTGCACTAGATATTGAAGTTATTAATAGATGTCAATATTCATAGTATGAGGCAAATGTCAAAATTAGAACAAACAAAGAGGAACTCCAACTTAGTTGTCATGATATACTGATGAATTTTTTTTTGAATTTAGCTTTTAGTGATGATGTGGGTTGTCGTAGTAGGCCCAAGGTCGTCACGATAGACTAATGATTTTTTTATTTAAAAAAATGGCTTTTAGTGACGATAGAGGTTGTTGTAGTAGGCCTAGAGTGGCACAATAGATTGATGAAAAAAATTGAATTAGGTTTTTAGTAACAATGGGGGCCACTTCAATAGGCCTATAGTCACACAATAGCATAAAAAGAATTGAATTAGGCTTTTAATGATGATAGGGGTCACTTTAATAGCCCTAGAGTCGCCACCATAAATAATTTATATTTTTCAAAAATAAAAAAGTGTTGTCACACTTGGATTATAGAGGTTACATAATCATGGCAATAGGGGGTTTCATTGATGACCACTTGTTGTCGTAAAATTGAATCATTTACCTTGAAAATTTTATGACAACCATTATGTGACATTCTCTCTTCTTAATAGCCTTTTAACGACAACTTTTAGGACTTTCAATGATGATTATAGCCTAATATTGTTGTAGTGCATGAATTGATTTATTGAGTTCTATAATATGATCAATCATTATGGTAATATGAGCATGTGACTTTAGTGATGATTATATTTTGATAGGATTAGTCGGATTTCATATCCCATGTATGTTTGATGTGCTTATGTCATGTTTTCCTTGTGGCACTTTTTATGTGCTCCATGTGACATTTTCATGCTTAGCGTTGTGTAATGGGGTATTCGGTATTGTTTTATTAATGGGTTCCATTTTATAATTTCCTACCTATTCAATGGAAAATTGTGATCTTGCAAGGGTATTTTAATGGTTTGGCTTGATGCATTATGTTGGGGCTTGAGAGTTAGGACTCTCTAGCGTCGACTTTGATATCTTTTAATCCTATTATTCCTTATACTTTTATACCCCCTTTTATATTTCTTTCCTTTGGCGGTATTTTTTTTTTCAATATGGAATATGATCTCTTAGTCATTTCTTATGGTTATTGTTCATAATTTAATAAGATAAAATTTTAGCCTTAACGCTTAGTGTAAGAATGATAAGGGCAACCAACCTTATAATGTATGTGGCAATAATACTCTCATTTTTAATGTTTTAACTTCCATAAATAACTGTTTTAAAAGAATTTTTTAAGTGCTAAAATGGGGTGCTCCATTAATTGTCATAAAAAAGGAAAACATTTCTTTAAAACAAATAACCAGAAACTCCTTGGACTAACTATAATGGTTGTGCAAGAAATTAGGGATCCTAAATCTAATCTAGAAAAATTCAGTCGCAATGTGAGTGGATACTCGATATGTTTTCTGATTGGTTAATCCAAATTAGTATAATATCTAATTTTTAAATATATTTTATTATATTTTAAGCATACTGTATTATATTTTAAAAATATAATAATGTATTTGAATATGTAAAAGTATATTATATTGTATTAATACATATACATATTATAAGGGATATGTTATTTATTATAATATATTAGAGTGTTATGTCAATTTTGGTGAGTTGGTAAGTTGTTTGGATGAAGCAGTGAATAGTTTGTGAATTAGTATTTTATGAGGGCATTATGATCTTTTCATTTAATTACTCTCTCCTATTGTATTCGTTTTCTACCTTTATGTCTTATTATTATTTCATGTGATTATGATAGGTTTATTTTGATTAACCATGATTTATTTCTAAGTGTTATTAATAATATATACTTTCTCCATATCGAAAAGGAAGTCATTCTAACAATTTACCACTTGTTAATGAAGTAATAAAAGTAATCTTAAAATTATACTTACACCCTTCAATGAAAAAATAACAAAACATTTAATGCATATATAATTTTAAAAAATGAGGGTAAATGGAAAACAAGCTTTAATTTTTCTAAAATGACTTTCTTACTGATACAAGAAGTTTAATGATAGAATTAATTCATTTTTGATACAGAGGGAATAACAAGTATTGGTATGAATTTAGTAATAAACAGTATTTATGTAATAAATGATAAGTAATATCACATGTGACAAGACAATGATAATATGAGAGGAAGCATTATGATGATAAATGACTTAAGTGATTCATTGTTATGTGTTAATTGTTGAATGATGATCTAACAAAATATTAATACTTAAAGTAGAATAACACATGAGGGAGGACCATAGTGATTTCAAGTGTTAAATTATTTGATTTTATATTGTCTAGTTCTATCATAACCAAAGGACTCCTGATCTACTCTATATTAGTCTGATCCACTAGTCTATAGGGTATACACATACTTAAAGATTAATAATATACTAGTAGTTTAGGTGTGTTTTTTTTGGATGTGAGAGTATCAATATGAAGTGACTATCTTTCTTCCATCTATGAGGAAAAGAGGAGAGTAAATATTATGATATCAATGAGCTCGATTGTCTATCTCCCATTTGGGGGGAAGGACAGTGTATGATTCAAATGGTTCCTAGTCTCAACATGACTAAGTAAATGAGTTATTATAATGACCTAATGATTAACCCTAATTTAGTTTCTTTTAAGTTATCTCGTATTATGAGCATATATGCATGTATAGTATCTATCTTGTCATATGTTTCCTACATGTTATAAATGTCTTATTCTATTGATATGTGTTATTACTTTATTTAGTATATAATATATTAACCATAATTTTTATGGGTGTTACTCATTCCAAATAGTATATGTCGCATTATTTTACAAGAAACTATTGATTAATGTTTTAGATGTGAATGCCTACTATAAGTGTTTATTTGGGTTGGTATTATTGTTTGTTGTCCGAATCTCTCTTTGTGTATTTCTGTGTGTGTGCGTGTGTGTGAGCTTTTAATTATCTATTTTCTATTATCTCTATTCCATTCTCTTTGTTTTGTATTATGATATCGTTGTGTGATCCAGTATTTATCATACATGATATTTAGGTACGAGTCCTTTTTAACCTTGTATTCGATATAGATTAGATATAGAGAGTATATTTTCTATCTTATATGTGACGTAACGTCTATTATTATTATTAATTTTACAAAATAATTTTTTATAGTAAAATTTAAGATATTATAGTAAGCCTAATCAATATGGATCTTTTATTTATTAATTAAAATTTCAAGTACCTACTATTTGATACCCATATATAATTGAGACCTTATACACTCTTACTAGTTCACAGCCCGTTCTTGAATCAGGCTAATATCATCGCCTTCTATAACTCAGGTTGTAACTTATAACTTGGTATATATATAGTAGTAAATGCACGAAGCCAATCCATATGTTAACGTGGTACTAGGTAGTTTGCAGACTTGTAATAATTTTATAATAGGAAGTCGTGTTTACGTAAATATATATCATTAGTGTTTGATTCCTTTACCATATAATCCTTGCTAGGAAGTTATATCTACTTCAAAATTACTCATGGTAGCATAAAGTAAGGTGTAAACTAAACGTCATGTTATCATAAATTACAAGGTTTCATTGAAAGTGGCATACTTGGCTGCTACTACAATTCTGTAACTAGAGCCGCTAAAAGTTATTTCGAACCATCCGATATGATCCCCAATTCACACAAAATCTTATTCCATTTAATTTGATAAATTTATTAACTCGATCCAATCTAAACCTAACCCTAAAATTAATCTAAATATAAGTGACGCAGCCCAATCCGATCGGTCACGATCCGACCCCAACCTATAAACTGCCACCAACTTGATCTATCACTAGCTAGATCTGTTATCAATCCAATCTGACTTAATAGAATCAAATTTGATATGAACTAGTTATGATAATAATTAAAAAAATACACATGTTTTATTATTTATTTAAAACTTTTAAAATTATATTATTATTTAAATTTTACTTATTTTTGTTACTTTTATTGTAAACTTATTTATTCACCAATTATATTCTAATTTTATCTATTTTTTTCCCATAACAATACAATATTAAAAATTCATAATAATAAACAAATAGTAATTAATAACACATTATTAATCATATACTTACATGAAGTTAAACTTTATGTTTGCCAACAAGGTTAATGAGTTAAATTAATTTTGGTGGTTATTGTCCTATTTGACCTAAATTCAAAGTGATTTGGTCCAAGATTAATTTATCTCAAACTCAACCCGACCCATCAAAACTAAAAAAGATTCGATTTGTCAAGTTAACTCAAACCTGGCTCGTCAAATTAATTCGATAACGAAATCACGCAAATATGAACTTACATAGCCCAAACTCAACCCGATAGGGATGTAAGCAAAGTGAGTTTAGAACAAGTACTCCTATACCCATATTCGTATCTGTAGCCAATAAGAAAATCCATACTCAGACCCCCAAACAAATATTCACTAACACATCTATATCTATATCCTTTGAATATCTGGTACCTAATAGATAATTTATTTTACCTATTAACAGATATTATCCAGCGGATAAATCTATTATCCGACGAATATACCCATATAGAGTTAAGCCAAATAACAAATTTAACCTTAATTTATAATATATTTATTTTAAAATTAAGGGTAAAAGGGTAATTATATATATATATATATATATATATATGATAAATGAGTACGGATATGGATATAGGTATAGGTATGGGTATGGATACGAATATGGATATCTTATACCCGTATCCGTACGCGAATTTGACGGGTATTTTTTTCATTCTCCATATATTTATTTATGTCCGTTTAAGTATAAAATCTATCGAGTTTCAGATAAAATCCACTATGTTTATATTTGTGGACCTAATCCAATCCGAGCCGATAAACTAATTCAAAATAATGTTAATCAGACCCGACTTGAATTCTAATTATCTCAATCCAAACCTGATTCGAATTAAATAATAAGACAATTTAAAATGATCTGAACTCGAAATAATTCCATCCAATTCACAATTGACCCGCAAATAATTTAAATTAAAAATAATCTGACATGCTATAAATAGATTCAAATTCGATTCGTTGGACCTTAGGGCATCTGCAATGGGTTAAAAAAAGGGTATCCCAATCTCAAATTTGAGGACCTCAAATTTGAGGTTGTGATTGTGGGAAAAAAATTTATCCTTAAATTTGGTGTAACCTCAAATATTTAGGGCTCCCAATTTCTGAAAAGTAGTTCCTAGGTTTTTGTGCATAGTTGATTTTTGATATTTTTTAGTATATTTTGGATATTAAATAATATAAAGTGTAAATAATTAATGATGATGTGATTGATAAAAATAATTGGGTGTTGTAAATTTGAGGTTGGTGATTGTAGAGTATTGAATTAAATTTGAAGTAAACTAATAAAAATATGAAAGAAAAAAGAAAAAATAATTAAATAGTACAATTGAGATCTTAAATTTAATGGTAGTATTGTGGATGCTCTTATTGGCTTATTGTCATCTATAGTTATAGGCTTATAGCTCATGAGAACTAGGATACCCATCCACAGGACCCGAAAAGAGAGAAGTTGGGTTTGATTTGATCTCAACCCTACCGATTGACAGTTCAAGTCATAGACCAAACTGTTAGGTCGATAAAATTAATTCCATCCCATACAAATGGCAAATAAACACAGTAGAGTGACAAGAAATGTTAATTGTTACCTGACGACACTATTGTTATTGTAACAGGCTTCTTCTCCATGTTGGCTATATTGAAGCCAACTTCGGTGTTCTCTTTCTCTCAGTCTCAGACTCTCACCTAGTGTTGATTCTTACGGCAACTTCTGCTTTATTTTATTTATTTTTTAAACGGCAGCTCGCTTATGAATGCTCAGACAGTATGTCGGTTGGTACATATATTTATGTATATATATTTCAAAAGACAATCCCAACACGGTGGTAAATTATAATAAGCGTCTGGTGCTGTGGTGCACGTATTTATTATTGTCGTGTCATAAAATTCATCTTTTAATTATATCTTTTCACATTTAAAATATATATTAAAATAGTATAATTCAAACTTTAATTTTTATACAAAATAAGCAAAACTCTTTCCATTAAATCAATATATATATATATATATATATATAAGTATCAGAAAAACAGAAAAATATATTATTTATGTGAAATTTAGAACTTACTTATTTAATATGGATACATGATAGATTATTTAAATTGGTCTACTTAATTAATTTAATTGGCCAATTTCTTATTTACTACTAAATTCCAGTGACTTCTTATATCTTATGCCTATTATCTACACTATTTATAAAAACTTCATTTGAGATATCTTACTGAGGATGCAAATGGACGCAACCTTACCCCTATTAATTTGAGAGCTAGTAACAAATAGATACTCTTTGGTTTATAAAGATTTTTTTAATAATTTATGTATTATTTTAGGATGTAAAAATATATTTTATTACAATTATATTATTAATTAAAAAATAATATAACTATTAATACATGTATAGATAAAGAATTAAAAAATATAATGATAAAAATAAAAAATAAATAGTAATTAATCTATTTTTTTTAAAAAAATGAAATGTATTATGAGAATATTTTATATTTTACGACCACAACAAGCTAAGTATATTTCATTCAAGTATTCAATAATCCACATGCATATCTCAATTAACATATATGGTTCATTTTCTCAAACTTTTTTCTTTCTTTTTTTGATCATTTAATATTAGAATAATTCATTGGAGGAGTGGGAGAAATTAAGAAGATGGGCAGCAACATCTGTGGTCACTTATGGAGCATATGCTGCTAGCTTATTATCGTTGGTTTTTCCTAATAATTATGTTGATAGGGATATTTCTCAATTGGGAGATTATAAGCGACGAGCTTTTTTAGATCGACTTACATTTGAAAAAGATGAGGATTGTCATAACCAATTGAGGATGGGAAAAGAGGCTTTTGCTAGACTTGTATCAATTTTGAGGGATTCTGGAAGATTGAGTGATACTCATTCTAGCTGCGTAGAGGAGAGAGTGACCAAGTTTCTCAATATTATAGGTCATAATAGGAGAAATTGGTCGGTGAAATTAGACTTCTGGCGGTCTGGTGAAACAGTAAGCCGACATTTTCATCAAGTGTTGAATGCTATTATTTCTTTAAAAGACGTCTTTTTGCAACAACCCGATGGATCTCGCTGCCCTCATGAAATATCAAGTAACTCAAAATTTTGGCCATATTTTAAGGTAAATGTCATAATATTATAAAATAAATGACTAAGTACACATTACAACTTGATTTTTTTTAATAAATTTTCTAACATTTTTACACAGGATTGTGTTGGAGCAATTGATGGATCACACTTTCGTGTAAAAGTACCAAATAATGTGGTACAAAGATATCGTGGCAGAAAGGATTTTCCGACCCAAAATGTGTTAGCTGTTTGCTCTTTTGACTTGAAGTTTTTATATGTATTGTCGGGATGGGAAGGGTCGGCATCTGATTCAAGGATACTAAACAATGCTTTAACTAGAGACATGGATAGATTAGTAGTTCCATCAGGTAAATTTTACTTAGGCGATGCGGGTTTTCAGTTGAAGACAGGATTTATTACACCATATCGAGGTACTCGATACCATTTGAAGGAATATAGCATTCAACGCCCTCAGAATGCAAGGGAACTTTTCAATCTAAGGCATGCTTCCTTAAGAAATGTTATTGAGAGGGCATTTGGTGTTCTGAAAAAACGTTTTCCAATATTAGGAAGTGGAACTGAACCATTCTATCCTGTTGAAACTCAAGCAGATATAGTTTTAGCCGGATGTATTTTACATAATTATCTGATGGGAGTAGATCCAGATGAAAGATTAATTTTAGAGGTTGATAGTGAGATAAGAATTATTAACACTCAAGCAGATGTTGCGCCATCAAGTTTAGCAGAAGAGTGTGAAGAAGCCGAGCAATTAAGAGATGGAATTGCAACTTCAATGTGGAGAGATAGTTTAATTAGCTAATGGTAGAGATATCATTATTGTTAAATTCACATAGGGAAAACAATTGTATTCAGCAAGTGTTCTAAATGAAATTGTACTTAATATCAAAATTCTTATATAAGTTTTTATATTATTTTGTGTTGTTGATGATGTAATAAGTTATGATTTTATCCATGGTTTACATTTTTTTTGTGCAGGAACCTATTGGTGGTGACACACCATCAAATGAGAAGAAAAATTTAACTTGGGATGAAGACATGGATACATTTCTAATAGATTTATTAACTGATCAAATGCACTTAGGTCAAAAAATAGGTGGCTCATTTTCAAGAACGGCATACACTAACGTTGCTAAAGGAGTTAGTGTTCAGTTTGGACTTGGTTGCTCGGTTAGCCATATAAAGAACCGAATCAAGACCCTCAAGAAGAATTATGCCTTAGCATCTACATTTTTGCAAGTGAGTGGGTTTGGTTTTAATCAATCTACTCAAATGGTGGAAGCTGATGCAACAGTGTGGGAAAGGTATATATTGGTAAGTCTTAAACCTTATTATTCTTATTGTCATTGCTAATTATTATTGTTTCTAAATTTATGTAATTAATAATTTTTTATAGGCTCATCCTGATACCAAACCGCTTCGCTATAAGCCTATTCAAAATTATAATAGGCTAGATATTTTATTTGGCAAGGACCGAGCAACTGGAAGTTTGTCTATTGGTCCGAAAGAAAGACGTTTGCGCTCAGAGAGGCAAGAACATGAAGGAACAACAGCTGATAATCGAAGCACAGAGCAAGAACAACATAATGAAGTAACCTCTCCTTTGGCCGGTGCATCTGTATCAAGAGCGACAAAGAAAAGAAAGCTAAGAGATTACGTGTCAGAAGAGATAAAGGCTCTAAAACAGGGGATGGATGCAGTTGCAGCAGCTCTTGACAGAGGAAATCCACGTAATTTTACTGAAGCTGAGCTATATTCTGAGCTTAGAAAGGTGGAAGGGTTGAAGAAATTTCCAGCCATAGAAATCTATAGCAAGCTTGCAGCAAATATCAGTGCCGCTCGTACATTTCTTGGTCTTCCACCTGAGGATAGAGCCATATGGTTGTGTGTGGAGTTCGGATCTGATATTTTTGATGATTCTAATGTACCTTTCTGATTTGTTTGATTAGTAACTAATAACTATGAATTGATCATGCACATTGTTTTTTTTTTTGAGATCTTGATATATACATTGGTAAGTTTAGTAGGATGGCTTAAAATTTTATCCGTTTTTTTATTTGTATTAGTACTCCGATTCATTTATCCGATATGAAATTATATTTTTATTCTTATTTATATAATTTAACATATATTTTCTAAGGCTAAAAGTGAATACATAATTAAAATTTAATAATCTAACCATATAGCTCTAACATTAAATAAATTTCATTTTAAATTTGATGGGTTTTAATCAAAATCCAATAGGTTTTATCCGATGGATATATAAACGGATATGGAAAAATAGACATAATTATAGATATAGAGGGGAAAAAATATTCACGGGGTTTTTATACGGATTTTTTTAGTTTTTTTATGGAGTTTTTATAAATTTTTTAGAAATTTTACATAATTTTTATATATCAATATAATATTTTTGATAACATTAAATATATATTAATATTTAAATAATGCATTAGATTTGAGGACGGATACGGATATAGATATATGTTTTGTTATCGAGTTTGGATTTTTTCATACTTTTTTTTTAAATTATTGTAAGTTATTCATGTAATATTTTAGAATAGTTTTATAAAAAAATTTGAAATAAGTATTGATTTTATGGAGTTTTAATAAATTTTTTAGAAATTTTATATAATTTTTTATATATCAATATAATATTTTTAATAACATTAAATGTATAATAATATTTAAATAATAACATTTAACTTTTCTTAGAATTTTCTTTCTATATACCAAACACTAAAAATATTTTCCAATATTTTAATTTTTCACAAAATTTTCTCCACCAACCAAACAAAGGAAAGAAAATAAATTTTTTTCATTTTCTTTCCTTCAATTTTCTTTCCTTTACATTTTCCTTTCCTCATTATTTTCCCTAAACCAAACACACTCTAATTGATTAGACGGAAAGAGTCGCATTAATGTTTTGAGATGGCAGGTCCTACTTAAAGGTGCAAAGAAGACTTTATCCGCCGTTATCCACAATTTGCATCACTTGTCATCGTCTTTAAAAAAAAATTACATATAATTATGCCGTTATGTTTGTGTAAATTCTAAAATAGTTAATCATCCTCCCCTACCAAACGTAAAAGTTACTCTATAATGGTAATATTATTTTAAATGATATTTATAGTTATATTGGTAAAATTCTTTTATTATTCAAATCAATCTCGAGAATTAAAATTAATTTATATAAAATAATAATAATAAATTAAATAGAAAACATTAAAAGAGTTGCTAATATTTTTTTTTCTTTGGTAAATGGTGTTTTAATTATTAAATTTTCAATAATATCATTTCAATAAGATAGGGGCACAAATGAAGCTAATTTTAGTGTCTTTGTTTTTATGATATATAAGAGATATTTGGTGTATAATTTCATTCCATAACATAAAACATTTTATGAACAATATCAACAATTAAGTGTTTTATTTTCAATCCTAGCCTTATGTTATTCTCTTTTTAGTTAAATGGGTAAGGGTTACTAAATTTAATATGAACGTACATTAATAAAAAACATATGATTTTTTGTCTAGATTTTAAATGACTTGTAATATGCTCATAAAACTTAATTAATATTGATCCCTTATACTATAAAACAAAAGGAATAATACATTTTCACATAGAAGTATAAAGGGCGAGCGCTTTCAAGATTCAACAAATCAAATGTGATGATAAGAACAGCCATTAGTTACTAATAACTAATGCAAATGAGATAGTATTATTTTTACACTTTTAATGTATATTTGGGAAACTGCAGTTATTTATTATTGATGTCAGTTATTTTACTATATTAAATAAGTAAATTTGTTAAAAATAGTATTTTTTGAAAATAAAATTATAGTTGAAAAGTAGTTGTTTGAACCAATATAATATATATTTTAAATTTTGTCATTTACCTTTTCTCAATCGGAGAGAGAAAATAATAATAACTAATATACATCGGAAAACGGAAAAATAATAAGGACCATGATGGAAATTAGATGCAATCTGCTATCAATTATCCTTTAATTATTAGATATAAGGTCATGAAAGGCGAGGAAGGTGGAGGAAGACAGGGTAGTTGGAGGCCATGGCCTCTGTTTTAGGTCGTCTTAAGCCTCGGTGATTGGTCGTAGCCACCATGACTAACTGAATGAATAGTTGTTTCATTTCAGGATCAGTCTATTCCATGCAATAGAGTAGAAAGGCCTCTTTCTTTCGTTTTTCTTTTATCAGCACACGTCCTACGTACTGCGGCTAATAAATAGTTGGCATGCATTGCATTTAACTCTTAGCTTTCTAGCATCTGTAGGGACGCATACAGAGTACATACCACTTCAAAGATCCGATCTTTACAAATGAGAGGCCAGGAAAAAAAAAATCTTACAGCTCACGCAGTGTGCAGTTAACTGACTCGAGGTAGTAATTTAAATCAGGGCATAGAAGAGCGTTAGAGCACCCTGATTGATTCATAAATAGTAATTCATTTTCGGTGATTCACAAACTCCTAAGAAATAATATCAATGCAGTCAGAAAAAAACAACTGATTTGCATGCCGTTATGCCATACATGCATCATACAATTTATTACTTTGGCTTTGGATAAGATAGTTTTAGGAAGAATATTACGAAATTTATTAAGTTTTTCTTGAGTAAAAAAAAAACAACCATTATAAATTCTTTTTAAAAGTGAAATCTTTTATAAAACTATCCATTTTCTAACGACCCTTGTTCCATTTAATTTTTAGAAAGTTTTTTAAAAAAGAAAGAAAATAAGAAGAAAATAATTTTTTGTGTTTGGTTTACATAAATTAGTGAGATAAAAAAGAGTGATGAATAAAATTGTTAAATATTAGTTATTTGATTTTCTTTGATAAAAATTTAAAAGAAAATATTTTAATTTTAATTTTCTTTTCTTAAAATTTTATTAGAATCAAATGAAAAAGGTTTTCAAAGATGATATAAAGTTTAACAGCATATAATCGATCTATTCATTCCCCCCTCTCCAGTTTCCTAAGTTTCTTCCCATTCTGGATAATAATCCCTGAAAGGGATGTGATGATGCATGGTTCATGATCAATTCTACTATACCCTATAACCAAGAAGGTAAGTGCAGCAACAAGCAAAGAGAAAAAGAAAAAGAACAGTGTTCTTGCAAATTAATAACTAGAGAATATATCTTCTCTTTCTTGAAGTTTAATTAGGGCCAAACAATAATTTCCCACCATCATGGTCGTGGGTCAAGGAAGACATCGTACCAAAAAAGCAGTAAACTTATCATCACAGTGATTCTACTTATCAGAGAAGGGGGGGGGGCACACTTATCGTCGAGATTATATATATATATATATATATTAGTTATTATGTTAACAACAGGATAATTCAGTGGTTACAACTTACAACAGGCAAGCCAACTGTAGAAATAGTTTTATATATTTTAAAGTGTAAGAAAAATGTGACTAGCACCCAGAAAAGCAGAAAGAGTTCCAACAATGATCACGTATCCTCGCCATCGTTAATCCGAGGACTATTTCAACCTCCATCCCCCCTCGGGGCCTTAAAAAGAATTCCGGGACAGCAATATCTCCTAGATATTGTGTTAATCAACAGTGAATTGATAGATGAGCAAAGAGATAAGTAGAAGACAGAAGCTTCAACTTCACATGTCGTGTGTACAAGATTGTCGGATGCGCGAGTCATGATTTCTGTTGTCTACATTAATTTTGTCAGAAAAGAAAACAGATGATTCCTTTCCTCTACAACGGGTAGTGGACTGGTGCTGCTGCTGTATCCTCATTTTCATTGTCCCGTGTAGTCAGTGCAGATCCCACCGCTGAATCCTCCCACCCCACCAAGCTGGCAACTTAATTTCCTTTATGAAGTACAAATTACTATAACATCTTATCCACGTTTTCTTCACACAAAAAAAAATAAAAAATTACTTCGTTGCCTAGGCAGGCATTCAAATCCCTCCCCTTCAACTATCAATGCCTGAAAATCAAGTGTGTGAGTTGAAACAGAGACTCAGTGCACAAGCAAATTCAATCAGTTGTGGAAGAAGGTATTAATTTACCAGATCGCGAGTTAAAAGGCAAAAAAAGGTACTACAAGAAGAATTGAAGGACATCAGCTCGTCAATCAATGATTAGATGTTTCATGTAATCTCAAGAAGACAACTTACAGATTACAGTTTTCATGAGTAATCAAACTTCCATGAAAGTTCAGTAGATTCAGCCACCAAGATGAATATATTTCACCAGTACAAAGACAAGAAAACAAGCCACTAGGCTACCAACAGATTCACCAAATCCCCAGAATGTGTTGCGGAAAAAGGACCGGTTGATAGCGAAAGACCTTTTCCTTCCTTATGTGATTAAAATAGTCAAAACAAAAATAGCAGAAATAGAATAATAAAAGACACCAAATTTTTACGTGGAAAACCCTTAAAGTTGAAGGGAAAAACCACGAACCTTCCACTATGATGATAATAGGATTACAAGTAATTCTTCTCTAGTATGAACTAGAGGCTCACTCAACTTCTTTACCCAAAAGAGGATGGATTACAAATGATGGACTCTCTCACCAACTAAGTGGTGGAACACTCAAACTTCGCTTGAGAAAATATGAGAATTTTTCTCAAGCACCTCACTTTTGTAGTGGCTCTCACTTTCTCTCTTTTTGTAGAGGATTGTTTGCTTTGCTTGTGATGATCTAAGCCTTCCCAAAGACCCCTATTTATAGGAGTAGAAGGGGGTAACCCAAAAGCCAAAAAATGACTCGTGAATGCTCTCCCATTAAATTAAGCCAATGAATCTTGGTAACTTACACATGATAAAATACACTTGCCTTCTCAAATTCCCAAGAGGTACAAAGTATTAATCATCTTTGTAACTCATTCATCATTCCCATTATTATTATTATTATTATTATTATTATTATTATTTTTGGAAAACTCCCTTAATTAAGGAGGGACCCCAACAAAATGAACCTACTCATGACTTTTAGTATGCACAAGAGAAAAAGGATCTTTAAGAAAGATCCAATATGTACCTATATATCTTTGATATATCACAAGCTGGCTCCTTTCACCTTAGGACCACACCAATAATGAGAACACAGCAAAGGAAAAGCCAAAGTTTCCTCCAAAGATTTGAGCCGTATCAAGAGTAAATTGTACATACACAAGAGCGTAGATCGAGTTGTCTGATATATTAGCCTCTAAATTTTGATTATATTCAATCGAATCATATGTCTACTGGGTAAAGCTTTGATGAATGAGGACTTAATAGAATACATGATAACATGATGAGGCTACACAGAACTAGCTCAAATGACCTTTTACAGGGAAGATAAATAAAAATCATAAAGGGTTAAGAGAACAACAGGTGGTTTGCTATTCAGCTATTATGTGCGTACGCAAAGATAACCGGAAGAACTTTAGCATCGCATCTGATACAGCATATGAGGATGTTTAAATTTTAATTTGTCATTGCCTACTTCTTTCACAAAGAGGATATGATGCTTCGTCTCATCTAAATTGGCCGCAGGAGTGATCTGATTTTGCTCAAGTGCTCGTTTCGGCCATTCCCAATATCTCTCAACAGCACCTGTCGTAATAGTTTCCTCTGATGCACAAATTACTATAACATCTGAATCCACCACATCAAATATTTTCCTAGCAAAAAAGACTTCATTGCTTAGTTTTTCAAAGCCCTCCATTTTAATTACTAATGATTCTTGATAGAGAAAGATCGAATTCCACTGATAAGAGAATCGTCTTCGGCAGTGCAACTCACAATCTACAAGGACCTGATGATGTGGGCGAGCATGTGTGCTTGTATAGTCATAACTTTCAGGATCAACCTATTCATTCATAAGCATAGAAAGTAAAGGAACGTGGATCCAACTTATCCTTGACAAAGAGAACAAGATGAGCACTAAGATAAGTACTAATTTGCAGGGAAATGGAGACGGGAACAGAGTCATAGAGACATGAGAAAACGGGGAAACGACGATTCTAAAGAAACTAGAAAATGGCAAAATTTAAGATACATATTTAACTTAAGATGTTTACTTCGTTTTCACACATGCAGAGTGCATGCTTAATATTCCCCGGTATCAATAATAAATCTTTCTATCACTAAATTTTTATATAAATAAAAAGTTATATTAAAATATTCAAAACCTATTTTTTATTTTTATCTTCACTTTTTTCATTAAAAGAGTACATTAAATGTTTTGTTATTTTTTTTAACAAAAGATATAAATATAATTTAAAAATCGCTTTTATTAGCTCCTTAAAAAATATATAGATTGATAGAATAACATTTTTTTTTTGATAAAAAAGGGAGTATAAAATAAATTGCCTCCCCTTGACATCCATTCAAAAGAGCATAAAGCTTCATTTTTATTATCAAGTTTAAATAAAAAAGTCACAAAAGGATATTTATATTTTAAGGGTTTTCTTTGGGGGAGGGGGGCTAGAGTGACTTATCGCCCATTTGTTTTGGGGTAGAAGGGGTTAATAGAGGTGAATCAATTAATTCACTTCGTTTGATAATCAATTTTATTAATTTTGACAAGGTAAATTGGGGTTAAAGTTTTACCTCTATTTATTCTAATTAATCTTATTTTTGTTAACCTTCAATTTCGAAGGTAACCGAGATAAAAGTTAATATATAAATAATTATTTTACTTGATCAAATAAAAATACTCCTAATTTATATTAAATTAAATTAGTTTTCTCTTCTCTACTTAATATAAGGATATAAATATTATTTATTTTATTTTTTAACCTTTATTCACTTAAATTCAAACGTAAGTTTTAAAACATTCACTCCAATCTACTCAAATAAAAATTATATTATTTTAAAATATTTACTTCATTCACTTTATTTATTTTTATCTAAGTTAATTTTTAGTATCTTTCGTAACTCTGATTTATCCAATTTCAAACGAAGTATTAGCCAAAAGTTGAGGGAGGTCGTTTAAAATGAAATAGCTAAATGACAGCGTTTCGGTCAATTTTTCCTTTCTTTTCAGAAATACAGTACACTATATTGGAAATGACCTTTGAGCTTCTGCTTGGGTTTTGTTTTCATAAAATGTTTCTAAAACGAGAAACTTCAATCTATACAAAACTAATACGAGAACGGTATTATTTTTTATATGGACGAAAAATTTACTAACAGATAAGATTTTGTCCCCGCTCACTCGAACGCACCTAACAAAAGAGAGAAAATAGTATAGAGCATTAGACAGGGGAACATACCGTGATAAAAAGTCTCCTCAATTGGGGACACATTTCAAGGAAGGAGAGCAGTGAATTAATGTTGCCTCTCTCTTCTGTTCTGACAATCCACCAAAGCTCGACGAGATTGTCGAGTTCGATCTTCTTACATCGTCTGTACGGCCTGATCAATGCCTGCAAAGAATTTAATCTAAAGCCTTCAAATCCTCACCGCCCAGACGAAAATAATAATGCACGCAGACTTATCAGGAAAAACACATGGGCAGCAAGAGAGATTAAGTTCTAGCCTCAAAGGTCCATTGGCATAGTGTAAGATATTTGACATCTTGAATGGTAGGCAGCGTGTCAAACTGAAATATCGAAGGGACAGGACCTCTTCGAAAATCAAACATGGCTTCTTCCAGGTATGAAATACACATACGACTGGGTGGGAACGCAAAAATGATGAAATTATCATAGTTGGGTGTCCTTTTCCATCTAAATGAATCTTTGGGAAGCCTTCCTTGATATCGAAACACTCGCAGGCGAAAATCTACAATATCCAGGCTTCGCAAGTGAGAACAGTTCAGAATTGACAACTCCCAAAGATTAGACTCTTGTGTGTTAACTGACAAATGGCATAAACCATCACAATCCTTTATCTGCAACTTTTCTAGGACATGAAAACTTGAGATCATGGAGGATACCAAGTCTGAAACGACATGGCTTATGGATGTCAAGTGAAGGGTTTTGACAAAGAATTCAACGCGTCCAAATCGGACATGTTTGTTCAAATTTAGATTCAAATAGAACTCCCTAGGACTTCTTCCTCGGTTGTCTTTTGAGAAATCCAAGAGGAGTTTTTTATGAGCACCAACGTATGCTAAAAGCACCCTCCCTTCTTCATAATGAATCCGAAGCCTCCACGGATGCCTTAATGGGTCAAGAAGATCAACTCTAACAAGAAATCTGGAGAGGATAGTTGTAATGTCTACAGAAGAGCCATGTTGCAACACCACTCGGTTCCAAAGGCCCCTCCATCGTGTTGAGAGGGAACTTGTTTGTACTGCTGATTCATAAGGAAGCAAGGAAACGATGTGCTCGATTATATCATCAGGCAGCCTACTAATGTAATCACGGGGATCTTCTTCCATAGAAAGTTTCCTGTTCAAATGGCGAGGAGAAAGCCAAGTCAACCGATGTGAGTTTCAGCCATGAACGTACTGTTTGAAAGAAGCAACTAAGATAGGGAATTATGTTCATACCACACAATTTTCTGGGCAAAAAGATCTGCATATATTCTCCATGCTAAGCTCCATATTGTGCTGTGTCTGTTTCCATCTTTGTGTTTCTGAGACACTTGTGCATTCTGAATTAGTAAAATGAAGCATTTTTTATGTAAATATAGTTTATGAGACAGTTGCTAATCTTATATAATTCATGGAATTAGTTTCCCTCTTTCCTTTTGTTCTGGTCAAAATAAGAACATTCCAACAGGTTTCTCTTAAAGTTGACATCATAAATAGTATAGCAGGAACATATTTGTCACGCATACTAATCAACTCAACATAGACTAAACTGAAAAGGAATAATATTTTCTGAAAGCTACACCATTGACTTTTTGCAGGTCTTTTTTTTCTTTTTAAATCATTGATCTGGATTAAATGACAAGTTGCATATTTCTCAACTTAAGCAGCCCATTTGCAGTCAAGTTATGAGTAGAAATAATACTATATATCTCTACTTATTGTCCCGTCATGTACTTTACTAATGCCTAGTGGGTATGATAGGAACTGATTCTTTTCCACTTAACTTCGACCCATGGTGGTTGTCTCGTAATGCCCCCCTAAGTGAGAAATGTCAACCATTGCCTCGACAACCTCGCAATGGAAGATGAATACATCATTGGCACACATACCTATTTCTTTCCCAAAATCAGTAATCAAGTTTCCAACAGCCTTCCATTAGCTAGGGAACATATTAAAGAAATGCTGATAAATCCAGAAAACCAACTCTGGCCTTTGATTTAGCTCTAGCAACGAAAAAATTCGAAGAAAGCTTCTGATAACATTGGTGGTCTCATTGAAGTTGAAGCAGTGCCTCACATAAGCGGACAACCCATCTTGTTATATATCAAATGGTCCTACAAACAAACGAAAAAAATGAGTTTCAGTGTATCGAAGCTGGCAAGCCATTGCTAAAAAGGAAAAATACATTATAATGTGGATAACCAGAGGCAGCCACCTATGAAGCTAAAAGTTCTTGAAACCTCAAGGGGTTCCTTACAAGAACATGTTGTCTTTTCCTTCCAGCTGGAACTGGTCAGGCTCATCTAGTGTGTAGTGTTACAAAGATTTAACGTTCGAACATGATGCAAGAAAATTAGGTGGAAGCCTCAACAAGAACCAGATGGATATAAATCGTTTGGAAAGACCCAAAAATAAAAATGAATAAACAAAATCAATGTGAAACCTCAGAGCACACTAACAGCAACATTAGCCACTCACCTCATAAACTATAGATACTATTTCAATTATACAAACATTAGAGTACAGCAGTGTTTGAATTTAAAGAGTAGTTGGATAAAGCTTGCAATCGTTATTATATGCATTAGAAATAGCCAGCTTTAAAGTTAAGGAATTATATCGGAAGCATGTTCAGGGGCCACGAAGAAAACAGCACCTCATAAGCTGGTGACTTGATAGCTTATCACCAAAAGTCCCCACAAGAGCAGAAACCATCTCTAAAATGATGAAAACGATTGAAATCTCTAACAATAATTACTCTCTTTGTAATTTTTGAAGCTTGCTTCATAAAAGAATGGCAATCTCCACAAATCCTTAAATTCTTCATAATTCTGATGGGCACACCAGATGGCAAGCACATGATCCCCAACATAAAAGCCAGCTTCTCACTGTGGTGTCTTAGTAGTTCCTCTTTCTTTCCCTCATCCACATCATGAAGGTCATGACGAGTTTCTGATCTATAGCCATGCTTTTTCATCTCTTTCATCAATCCTTCCAATCTTAAATAGATCTCATTCATTTGAGGATGGTTTCTCTCTCCAACCATGAACGTGTGGACATTGCCCTTAATTTCAAGCCAACTTTTCCCTCTTTCCTTTTTTGCTTCACTCTCTTTTAGTAGCTTCCTAGACCATGCAACTTGCCCCCATCTTTTATTAGCTGCATAAATATCAGAAAGTAAGATATGGTTCCCTGCATTGAAGGGTTCGATTTCAAATAGATGCCTAGCAGCAACTTCTGCCAAGTTGAGTTTCCCATAATTCCTGCATGAAGCCAAAAAGGAGCCCCACACTGATGCAGTAGCTTCATATGGCATAGTTTCAATAACTTCGTACGCTTCTTGAATCATGCCTGCACGACCAAGGATGTCAACAAGGCACGAATAGTGTAATACATTTGGTGACAACTTCTGCTCTCTTTTCATAATAACAAAGTGTTTGCGTCCTTCGTCAACCCTTCCCATATGACCACATGCCGATAAGACAGAGACATATGTTACTTCATTAGGGGGAAATCCTAACTGCTGCATTTTCTCAAACAAAATCATTACTTCTACACACCGCCCATGCCTAGAGAAACCAGATATCAAGGCATTCCACAGAACAACATTCTTATTTTCTTGAGTTACAAACACATTGTAGCCTTCCTCAATGCTGCCACATTTAGCATACATGTCAACGAGAGAGGAAGACACAAAAACATCATTACCAATACCCGCTTTCAATAAAATAGCGTGCACTTGGTACCCTTGTATTAGAGCTGCAAGCTCTGCACAAGCAGAAAGAACAGAAGAAATGGTATACTGGTTTTGCTCCAAGCCAATTTTTTGTCCTCTCTGGTACAACGCCAAAGCCTCCTCGTAGAGATCACTCCGTACAAAACCAGCCACCATTGAACTCCACGTTACAGCAGTTTTGTCCTCTATACTCTCAAACATCCAGTAAGCATCCCTTATAAATTTGCATTTTGCATAAAGGTCGAGCAAAGCCGTCCCAATAACTACATTTGAATCCGCTGCTGTTTTGATAACAAAGGAATGCAACTGTCGACCCTCATCTATAGCACATTCAGCCGCACAGGCACAAAGAACACTCGAAATGGTGAATTCACCAAATGTAGTCCTCTCTTTCTGCATTTCCACAAACAGGCTCAGCGCATCTTCAGGATGTCCATGCTGGGTATAAGCTCTTATCATGGTATTCCAAGAGACTATACTTCGTTCAGGCATTTCATCAAACAATCGGCGTGCATAATCAAGGACGCCACATTTACAGTACATATTGATAAGAATATTAGATGTCAGAGTGTCGTCTTGTAACCCAGATAGAATGACTTGCCCATGGGAGGTTTTGCCTTCCATGATTAACTGATATCTCACACATCTCTGCAGGAGGCTTTGCAGATACTGTGCTGGAGGAACACCTAAATTGTGCGAAATATAGTTCTCACATGCGAGACTCTGGTGTCCAATATTGCGTATGGATGATAAATATCTGACTTTTAGACGTATGGACTCATTAATTTTTCTGTAGATCATAGACTCTTTCTGAATTTAAAATGAACAAAATGGAGTAAACTTGTCTGTTGTTAGATTATACCAGGATGATGTCCTTTCAGCATCATTCACGTATAAGGAAGCAGGCAAAGTGGGGTTGAAAATGGAGAACCCAAGTTAGGAATGGTACATACAAAGTAGCGTTTCTCTAAGCTCCTTCACCTTCCAACTAAGTGTCAACTATGAAAGCTCCAGGAGCTTGGGCTCTGGCCTTAGACTTTGAGCCGGCAGTTTCGTTATTTTTTTTGTAATTTATGTACGTACGTACTTACTTGTGGGTAGATTTAGGGTAACGTACATTCCCTCATATACAAATGCATGAACCTTTATTAACCATTCATTTCATAAATGAACGAACATATGTCAGCCGTTTGATTGTGCAAAATTACCCCTCCTATTGTCTACCTCACGTTAACTTATTTGTATCATTCTTCATATACCTTGTGTCCATCTTTCTCCTTCACTCGTCTTCGTCGCCCCATCCTTCTCCTCCGCTCGCTGTCTTCCCCCAACCTTGACATTTGATTGTCATCACCACTCCCATCCTCCATCACAATCTTCTTTTCATTTCCTTGAGTTTCACCGTAAATTCAAATCCTCACCATTTTCATCCATTTTACTTCTGACCACTTATCCTCGCGCCTCACATACATTGATGGTTGCCTTCTTTTTCGTTCGGTCCGCACTCCATCCTTCTCATCTAATTGTCATATGCTTTTCCTCAAGAATTATGTCTATATCTGTAGTTTTAGTGTAAGGTTGTCTGATGAAAAGAGAACTGTGAGTAATGCTCACACTGAAATATCTTGTTTGTACTAGGGAAACGTTTAAGCTATCGAGAAATATATGTTGTGCCGAAGGTAGTGGTGAAGGTAGAGCTAGAAGGAGAGTGGTTAATAGAGTGGGATGTAGAGCTAGAATGTGTCTTAAGTGCAACATTAAAGGGTGTTGAGTCTGTTCCACCGGATAATAATATTGACCCGGGTATGTTGTCCCCGAGAGGTGTTTCAGACCATTCCACTGGTTTAATAATAGTGACTCGGGAGTATTTTACTTTGAGAGGTGTTGGCTCCATTCCACCAGATAATAATAGTGGTCCGAGTGTGTTGTCTCCGAGAGGTGTTTCAGACCGTTCCACCGGTTTAAGAATAGTGGGGTCCTTGAACTCAACGTAAATAAAAAGACTGGAATATGGTATATATAATGTGTAATACCCCGTATTTTTAAAATCCAGATTTATTAAGTTTAATGATTTTATTAGCGTAATTTGATGTAAATAATTAATTATTCTAATTTCGTTTCGTTTTACGGATTTATCGATGATTTTGAATTCATAATTGAATGTAATTAATCATTGTCGTTGCGGACCATTCTAGACAAATTCGTTCACGACAATGATTTTATTATATTCTTATGATTTCGATCTTCGGTTAAAAATATATATTTCCGTTCTTTCTCGTATTTTGGGTTTTAATATTTTTTATTCGTTTTCGATTATATCTTCGTCATGTGATTACGATTTTGTTTTGAAGTTATATTTCTTTGACTAAATATATTATTTAAATTATAGAATTTCTATTTAAATAGTTAAATTTATTTTAATAATTTTATCCGTAGAAAATATTTCCGACTTTAAATTTATTCGTTTTCGATAATCGTTATTATTTTTGGAAAGTTTTAAATTAAAAAGATTTCGGAGTTTATTTATGAATTTCTTTCCGGAATTAAATTTCTTCCGTTTTACGATTTTTGGTTTGCGGAAAACCGATTTCGGAAATTATTTAAATTAGTCTTGGTTTATTCGAATTTGACTTAAATATTTTATTATATACTCTTAAATAAATTTTTTGAGGTCTTATAATACATTTCCGTAAATAATATAAATTTTGTGTTCGTTGTTAAATCCTTCCGAAAATGTTTTCAAAATTCTTTATATAGCCTTTTTACTAAATTTAAGCCTTCGGATCCATTTCGAAATAAATTTTTGATTAAATAAGTTTTAGATAAAATCTTCTAATAATATTTTTGATGTTTTTGGTATTTTATCTAATGTGTATTTGTAAATTAAAAAAAAAAAAAAAAAAAAAAAAAAAAAACCCGCAGCCCTACCCGACCGGTGCCCCGCCCCCTTCTTTTCCTTTCCCTCTTCTCTCCCCTACCCCGACCCTTTCTCGTGCTCCCTGTTCTGCAATTCGAAACCCCAGCCCCGACCTCCCTCACCTCTCTCCTCCTCCCTGCTCCCTCGCCAGCCGCCGCCGACCAACGAGCTGCGACGGGCGACGCGACCGACCACCGCAGCACAACAGCCGCGCAGCAGCAGCAGCAACAGCCGCAGGAGCAGTGGACGACGCAACAGCGCGGAACAACGAGCCGCACCGGCCGTGCCGCCGTCCAGCCACGGCGATCTCGGTTGACGACCGGCGAGCCATCCTCGACCTCCGGCACAGCTTTCCCGACCTTCCCTTGCCCCGATCCGTCGGTTTTTCGTTTGGTATAATTTCCGAAAACCCTAACCCTTGTTTTGGTTGATTGGGTATGAATTAGCTTATAAAAAGCTAAATTAGTTGTTTGATTATGTATGTATATGCTATAAGAATGATTTGGAAGAGTTAATTGTGTGGTTGTGTTGAAATTTTGGGAAAATCGGATTTTTGGCCGGGTTATGCTCGAATTTTTCGGATCCGTCCGTTTTTGTGATTTCGGACAAATTGATTATACAATATGTTTTAAAATGTATCCAATTTCATTTTGGAACTATCAATTTGAGAAATTTATGCAGGTTTTATCGGAATTTGATTCCTAGGTCAGATTTTGGATATAATAAAATTGGGTCGTATAATTGAGTCGTTTTGCTCAATTGATTTTATAATATTGTTTCAAATGTATTAAATTTTATGTTAGAAGTGTTAATTTGGGAAAATCGTACGTAATCGACCGGAATTGGATTTTTAGGTCAAAAATCCCGCGGGTTTAAATTGGATTTTGTAATTGGGTTATTTTATTCAATTGACTATATAAATTATATTAGAATATGTTTAATTACATTTCTGAACCGTCAATTGGTATGTTTTGGCAATAATTGATCGGATTTGCGTTCCGGGTTCAAAAACCCTAATTGTGCTGAATTGGGTATTTCCTTTATTGATTTTGATCAATTGATTATTTGATATGTTATAAAATGTGTTTAATTGTATTTCTAAACATTCAATTTGATTAAATTTATAGAATTTTACCGAATTGCATTTTCGGGCCTAAAACCCTAGATTTTAAGTAAGATTACGAGATTGGGTATTTGTATAATTGTTTTTCTAAAGTTAGATTTATAGAAGTAGTTGAAATGATCCTAATTGCTTTCTAATACCTTTAATTGTAATAAATTGATTTGAATTACTTGAGTTGTGTCATGGGCTTTAAAACCTTAATTTTTAAAAATGGATTGTTTGGAATTGGTTAATCGGAAGATTGTTTTGTTGAAATTTGATTATCTGGATTTATCTAAAATTAGTTTAATTGTATTTTAAAACTATCAATTTGAGGTAATCAAAGTAATTTGGTCCATTCGTAGTTAGGCATTTAAAACCCTAATCTTCGGGGATGATTTTGTAGAAGTAATTTTGCTATGTGTAGTTTATCTAATCGATTTCTATCTTTGGGTTTTACATCATTTAAATTATGTTTTAACCTAATCGGTTGGGATTTGATTCTATGTAAATTGGTTGGATTACTTATTTAGTTGTAAAACCTAATAAATAAGTTATTTTCGATAAATTAACCTATGATCGCTTATTCTTCTCGGGTTTCCAAACTAATTTGAAATGTCCTAAGTGTGTTTGTATTAATCTGTTTTGATTTATATTTAATCTTAAATCTTAATAGAGCTATGCTTTTAAGTCCTAAGTTTTGGACACAATTTCCAAGAAAAATAGTTTGTGTCTCTTTGTATCGATTAAATTATAATAATTGAAATTATTGATTGATAGGATAGTTTCTAATTTAGTTTTCGATTTCTATCGGGTCTAGGAAAGCTTTCTCGTGGACCCACGAACTAGGGATCTCTTTCCCTCTTATAGGTGAACCGGGTCAAACCCCAGGAAGTGTAGGAGCGTGCTCCAAGCCCGGCGCCGATTTAGGTAAGGACGTAAATAAGGCCTCTTGTGTGCTCTGCATGTGTCAAGTGTCTTATATGCTTTGTACAATTGGGTGTTATAATATGTATACTGTATGCTTGTTTGTGAAGCGCTGCATGGATCCGAGGTACGTCCCCGTATCCTAGTCTTCGTGTGCTAATATGCTGTGATGTAGTGTGATGTGTTGTGATGCAGTGTGATGTGACGTGACCCCTACGTCATGTAGGTTGGGTTATGTGAGTGAGTGGGGTGAAGTGGAAGACTTGAAAAAGAAAAATAAGAGGCTAGAATGACCAAAGGGGAGTATGTTGGCTAAACAAGGTATGGACGACCTAAGTAGTTCGCCATTTGTGAAATAATGAGGAGAAAGTGGAATTAAGTAAACAACAAGGTGGGTATGAATTAAGGTTGTGTGGGGGAGTCTGTTGCTTGGTGGTATTGGAGTGTATATAGTGGTTTTAATGAGTATTTGGTGGTATTAATGACTTATGGTGGTATTAGGGTTTGTAAGGTGGCATTAGGGTTTATATAGTTGTTTTAATAATTACTGGGTGGTATTAATGACTAGGGTAGTATTGGGCTTTGTAAGATGGTATTGTGGTATTAGGGTTTGGAAGATGGTATGGCGGTTTGTATAGTGGTTTTAATGATTTATTGGTGGTATTAATGACTATTGTGGTATTAGGGTTTGGAGGATGGTATTGTGGTTGATATAGTGGTTTTAATGTTTTCTTGGTGGTATTAATGACTTATGGTGGTATTAGGGTTTTCGTGATGGTATTATGGTTGTTATAGACAAAAGAAGGTTGAGAGTGGTTAACCATGGCTTGGTGTGGACCATCATGGTCCGTATGGCTGTTTAGAGTTGTTTGGCGTTATTATGTGTATTATTGAGTCAAGTATAGTTGTGAATGTGGAATTTTACCATTTGTTATTATGTGCATGAATGTGGTGAATGACTTATGCATGTCAAGGACCTGATATGATTCAATAAGATACGAATAAGACATTAACTGCTTAAAGTGAAATACTGATGAGCCCGACCCAGTCCGTTCCACCGGTTATTAATAGTGGTCGGAGGCGTGTTGCCCTGTAATTATATTTCCGGACCACCGGCTACAATAGTGGAGGGATCCGGGCTCGACAGACCCAAACTAATAAGTTAAATCAGGAAAGATACTGGGAAGACACCAATAACGTAAAGTGAGATTGTTGAGCCGAGCCCAGTCCGATCCACCGGTTATTAATAGTGGTCAGAGGCGTTCTGCTCTGTGTTTATTTCCGGACCACCGGCTATAATAGTGGAGGGATCTCGGCTCAGTACATCCAAAGTAAATAAGTTAAATCAGGAAAAATACTAATCACTTACAGTGGAACACCATGTAAGTGCGGGGCCAGTCCGATCCACCGGTTATTAATAGTGGTCAGAGGCGTGCTGCCCTGTGATTATATTTCCGGACCACCGGCTATAATAGTGGAGGTCCCCGTGCTTACAGGTTAAATAAAGACTGTTGGTAAAAGAGATTATTCTCATAATAAGAAATAACGGACATTGTATGAGCATGATTCAGCCTTCCGTTTACTCATCCTGATGTATGGCTGACGTATTGAGCATGTATCTTATGTATTAATGCATGTGGCTTCTATGATCGTGTGTGATTGTATGCTTGGCCTTAGCGTCTACGCCTTACTCAGTACTGGACCCGTACTGATACTGCCTTGATTGACCGGGTCCTGTGATGATCCACCGATGGTGGGGAGCAGACCTTTGATGCAGGTTTTGATCAGTTACTAAATTGGGGTGGAAGGCTGGATCTGAGTGAGTAAGTGGTCCGGATAATTACCCTTCGAAAATCGTGTGGTTTAATCGTATTTGTCTTTAGAGGATACAAATGTTGTATTTAACTTTTCAAGGGTTTTATCGTATCTTGCTATTCCGTTATTTTAAGTATTCTGATATATGGACCTCTTAAATTGTATTTCGGAATGTAACTTCTTACCTTCGCACTCTGATTGTAGGATTCGTGTTTTATGAATGATTCGTTTCCCGTTTTATTCTCTTTAGCCTTAGCACTTAGTATCGGGTCGGTAGTTATGGATCGATCTGGTACTCAGTGTGGCGGTAATGCCCCCGGATTTACGGTTTTAATTTTCCTGCTTCCGCTAAAACTTTGATTTAAACGAAATTTTTCAGTAGTAAATTTGGGGGTGTTACAAGTTGGTATCAGAGCTTTTGGTTGTTGAGAATCGGGTTTCGGTTAGAGATTCGGTTCTCACGATCCTAAATGTTTTAAACGAAAATGTATTTCACTTCTTTCAAATGATTTTTTTTAATCCGGATTAGCTTGTGAGGATAGCGTGATCGGGTAGTATAAGTGGCCTCGTGAAGTGCTGTTGTAATTATGTCCTTGTATGTGATCATTTGTTGTTTTACGTGCCTGATTTTTGTTAAGTCTGCATTTTATATGTTGTGATTATTATGGTTTTGTAATTAGTTTGCTCTTAAGGGGGTAGTGACCCCACTAGGTTAACCCTAGTCTTGCCGGTTTAGCAGATTAAAAGCCTTAATGTATACCTTGACGGATATAGTGTGATGTGATACAAATTGTAACTTATTGTGGTGAAGTTGTTTCACTTTTTGGAGTTGTAAGAAATTTAGGGTTGTAACCTTGATAGTGATGTTTAAATAGATGTATCATTTTTAATTGGGATGAACCTAGCATGGTGATCATGATAATGATAATGTTGAGGCTTATATTGAGGTGTTCGTGTTCATAAATAGAGTGTAGGTTGCCTAATTTACCCTAGTGATCTTAATGGCGCAGTATAACTTTCATTATGGGTCTATATCTAGTTTGCATTGATTATCATTCAATTACAGGTTGTTTCCATTTTGTATTTTGTGTTAGTAATTTTAGCGTTAATGTATGAAGATCCTTCCTCGTAAGGTAGGTATATTTTCTTTTCCGATTGTTGGTGGATGATAAGGTATTAAGTTTTGTTTCGTATGATGATAACTATTAACAAATACTAGATAAATACAAGGAAAAAAAATATTGTGGGCTCGAATGTTGTAGTTGCTATATTAGTAGCATTTTCGAAAGTAAGTGTTTAGACTATCATGGTTATGGCGTGGATTAGAGAGCTTGTTAGTAAAGTGTTTTGGGTTTAAGAATTTCCTTGACCTAGGTATATGTGGTTGGTGCGTAAGAGAACCTTTTATGAGTCGTTGATGTAAGTGCTAGCCTTGTTTTCTTGTATGATGTTATAGGAATAACTCATTGTATTAGGTTTATGTGCATATTATGTATTGGTTGTGTTATTAGAGTTGTGTACTCTTTAGAATTTTTGTTCCTTTATTCTATTCGAACTTCACATTATACTTTTTGTTATTCTTTTGTAATACCTTATTTTAAAGAATAATATTTTTCTGTAACTTGTTTTGACTTTAAATATGTCCTTCTTTCTTGTTTGAATTATATTGTATTTGATTTGCTAAACATTGATTCTCCTTCTTTTATTTTAGCTCCTATGCCTTGTTTGTTTCAACTTTGCTTGGTTTAGCCTCGTTAACATCGTTTTATTTTTCTTCGGATTTACTTGTAAATTACTCATTGCGGTCAATGTTTTATTCAATCGTTTTGTCAAGTTTCCGCTACCTAGGTTTTCCCGAACTTCGGGGACGAAGTTCCTTTTTAAGGGGGTAGTGATGTAATACCCCGTATTTTTAAAATCCAGATTTATTAAGTTTAATGATTTTATTAGCGTAATTTGATGTAAATAATTAATTATTCTAATTTCGTTTCGTTTTACGGATTTATCGATGATTTTGAATTCATAATTGAATGTAATTAATCATTGTCGTTGCGGACCATTCTAGACAAATTCGTTCACGACAATGATTTTATTATATTCTTATGATTTCGATCTTCGGTTAAAAATATATATTTCCGTTCTTTCTCGTATTTTGGGTTTTAATATTTTTTATTCGTTTTCGATTATATCTTCGTCATGTGATTACGATTTTGTTTTGAAGTTATATTTCTTTGACTAAATATATTATTTAAATTATAGAATTTCTATTTAAATAGTTAAATTTATTTTAATAATTTTATCCGTAGAAAATATTTCCGACTTTAAATTTATTCGTTTTCGATAATCGTTATTATTTTTGGAAAGTTTTAAATTAAAAAGATTTCGGAGTTTATTTATGAATTTCTTTCCGGAATTAAATTTATTCCGTTTTACGATTTTTGGTTTGCGGAAAACCGATTTCGGAAATTATTTAAATTAGTCTTGGTTTATTCGAATTTGACTTAAATATTTTATTATATACTCTTAAATAAATTTTTTGAGGTCTTATAATACATTTCCGTAAATAATATAAATTTTGTGTTCGTTGTTAAATCCTTCCGAAAATGTTTTCAAAATTCTTTATATAGCCTTTTTACTAAATTTAAGCCTTCGGATCCATTTCGAAATAAATTTTTGATTAAATAAGTTTTAGATAAAATCTTCTAATAATATTTTTGATGTTTTTGGTATTTTATCTAATGTGTATTTGTAAATTAAAAAAAAAAAAAAAAAAAAAAAAAAAAAAAACCCGCAGCCCTACCCGACCGGTGCCCCGCCCCCTTCTTTTCCTTTCCCTCTTCTCTCCCCTACCCCGACCCTTTCTCGTGCTCCCTGTTCTGCAATTCGAAACCCCAGCCCCGACCTCCCTCACCTCTCTCCTCCTCCCTGCTCCCTCGCCAGCCGCCGCCGACCAACGAGCTGCGACGGGCGACGCGACCGACCACCGCAGCACAACAGCCGCGCAGCAGCAGCAGCAACAGCCGCAGGAGCAGTGGACGACGCAACAGCGCGGAACAACGAGCCGCACCGGCCGTGCCGCCGTCCGGCCACGGCGATCTCGGGTGACGACCGGCGAGCCATCCTCGACCTCCGGCACAGCTTTCCCGACCTTCCCTTGCCCCGATCCGTCGGTTTTTCGTTTGGTATAATTTCCGAAAACCCTAACCCTTGTTTTGGTTGATTGGGTATGAATTAGCTTATAAAAAGCTAAATTAGTTGTTTGATTATGTATGTATATGCTATAAGAATGATTTGGAAGAGTTAATTGTGTGGTTGTGTTGAAATTTTGGGAAAATCGGATTTTTGGCCGGGTTATGCTCGAATTTTTCGGATCCGTCCGTTTTTGTGATTTCGGACAAATTGATTATACAATATGTTTTAAAATGTATCCAATTTCATTTTGGAACTATCAATTTGAGAAATTTATGCAGGTTTTATCGGAATTTGATTCCTAGGTCAGATTTTGGATATAATAAAATTGGGTCGTATAATTGAGTCGTTTTGCTCAATTGATTTTATAATATTGTTTCAAATGTATTAAATTTTATGTTAGAAGTGTTAATTTGGGAAAATCGTACGTAATCGACCGGAATTGGATTTTTAGGTCAAAAATCCCGCGGGTTTAAATTGGATTTTGTAATTGGGTTATTTTATTCAATTGACTATATAAATTATATTAGAATATGTTTAATTACATTTCTGAACCGTCAATTGGTATGTTTTGGCAATAATTGATCGGATTTGCGTTCCGGGTTCAAAAACCCTAATTGTGCTGAATTGGGTATTTCCTTTATTGATTTTGATCAATTGATTATTTGATATGTTATAAAATGTGTTTAATTGTATTTCTAAACATTCAATTTGATTAAATTTATAGAATTTTACCGAATTGCATTTTCGGGCCTAAAACCCTAGATTTTAAGTAAGATTACGAGATTGGGTATTTGTATAATTGTTTTTCTAAAGTTAGATTTATAGAAGTAGTTGAAATGATCCTAATTGCTTTCTAATACCTTTAATTGTAATAAATTGATTTGAATTACTTGAGTTGTGTCATGGGCTTTAAAACCTTAATTTTTAAAAATGGATTGTTTGGAATTGGTTAATCGGAAGATTGTTTTGTTGAAATTTGATTATCTGGATTTATCTAAAATTAGTTTAATTGTATTTTAAAACTATCAATTTGAGGTAATCAAAGTAATTTGGTCCATTCGTAGTTAGGCATTTAAAACCCTAATCTTCGGGGATGATTTTGTAGAAGTAATTTTGCTATGTGTAGTTTATCTAATCGATTTCTATCTTTGGGTTTTACATCATTTAAATTATGTTTTAACCTAATCGGTTGGGATTTGATTCTATGTAAATTGGTTGGATTACTTATTTAGTTGTAAAACCTAATAAATAAGTTATTTTCGATAAATTAACCTATGATCGCTTATTCTTCTCGGGTTTCCAAACTAATTTGAAA
Organism: Tamarix austromongolica; assembly: GCA_039764185.1. Lineage (NCBI taxonomy): Eukaryota > Viridiplantae > Streptophyta > Magnoliopsida > Caryophyllales > Tamaricaceae > Tamarix > Tamarix austromongolica. Next base: position 90,037,919 of record CM077816.1, on the reverse strand, counting down.
TGTCCTAAGTGTGTTTGTATTAATCTGTTTTGATTTATATTTAATCTTAAATCTTAATAGAGCTATGCTTTTAAGTCCTAAGTTTTGGACACAATTTCCAAGAAAAATAGTTTGTGTCTCTTTGTATCGATTAAATTATAATAATTGAAATTATTGATTGATAGGATAGTTTCTAATTTAGTTTTCGATTTCTATCGGGTCTAGGAAAGCTTTCTCGTGGACCCACGAACTAGGGATCTCTTTCCCTCTTATAGGTGAACCGGGTCAAACCCCAGGAAGTGTAGGAGCGTGCTCCAAGCCCGGCGCCGATTTAGGTAAGGACGTAAATAAGGCCTCTTGTGTGCTCTGCATGTGTCAAGTGTCTTATATGCTTTGTACAATTGGGTGTTATAATATGTATACTGTATGCTTGTTTGTGAAGCGCTGCATGGATCCGAGGTACGTCCCCGTATCCTAGTCTTCGTGTGCTAATATGCTGTGATGTAGTGTGATGTGTTGTGATGCAGTGTGATGTGACGTGACCCCTACGTCATGTAGGTTGGGTTATGTGAGTGAGTGGGGTGAAGTGGAAGACTTGAAAAAGAAAAATAAGAGGCTAGAATGACCAAAGGGGAGTATGTTGGCTAAACAAGGTATGGACGACCTAAGTAGTTCGCCATTTGTGAAATAATGAGGAGAAAGTGGAATTAAGTAAACAACAAGGTGGGTATGAATTAAGGTTGTGTGGGGGAGTCTGTTGCTTGGTGGTATTGGAGTGTATATAGTGGTTTTAATGAGTATTTGGTGGTATTAATGACTTATGGTGGTATTAGGGTTTGTAAGGTGGCATTAGGGTTTATATAGTTGTTTTAATAATTACTGGGTGGTATTAATGACTAGGGTAGTATTGGGCTTTGTAAGATGGTATTGTGGTATTAGGGTTTGGAAGATGGTATGGCGGTTTGTATAGTGGTTTTAATGATTTATTGGTGGTATTAATGACTATTGTGGTATTAGGGTTTGGAGGATGGTATTGTGGTTGATATAGTGGTTTTAATGTTTTCTTGGTGGTATTAATGACTTATGGTGGTATTAGGGTTTTCGTGATGGTATTATGGTTGTTATAGACAAAAGAAGGTTGAGAGTGGTTAACCATGGCTTGGTGTGGACCATCATGGTCCGTATGGCTGTTTAGAGTTGTTTGGCGTTATTATGTGTATTATTGAGTCAAGTATAGTTGTGAATGTGGAATTTTACCATTTGTTATTATGTGCATGAATGTGGTGAATGACTTATGCATGTCAAGGACCTGATATGATTCAATAAGATACGAATAAGACATTAACTGCTTAAAGTGAAATACTGATGAGCCCGACCCAGTCCGTTCCACCGGTTATTAATAGTGGTCGGAGGCGTGTTGCCCTGTAATTATATTTCCGGACCACCGGCTACAATAGTGGAGGGATCCGGGCTCGACAGACCCAAACTAATAAGTTAAATCAGGAAAGATACTGGGAAGACACCAATAACGTAAAGTGAGATTGTTGAGCCGAGCCCAGTCCGATCCACCGGTTATTAATAGTGGTCAGAGGCGTTCTGCTCTGTGTTTATTTCCGGACCACCGGCTATAATAGTGGAGGGATCTCGGCTCAGTACATCCAAAGTAAATAAGTTAAATCAGGAAAAATACTAATCACTTACAGTGGAACACCATGTAAGTGCGGGGCCAGTCCGATCCACCGGTTATTAATAGTGGTCAGAGGCGTGCTGCCCTGTGATTATATTTCCGGACCACCGGCTATAATAGTGGAGGTCCCCGTGCTTACAGGTTAAATAAAGACTGTTGGTAAAAGAGATTATTCTCATAATAAGAAATAACGGACATTGTATGAGCATGATTCAGCCTTCCGTTTACTCATCCTGATGTATGGCTGACGTATTGAGCATGTATCTTATGTATTAATGCATGTGGCTTCTATGATCGTGTGTGATTGTATGCTTGGCCTTAGCGTCTACGCCTTACTCAGTACTGGACCCGTACTGATACTGCCTTGATTGACCGGGTCCTGTGATGATCCACCGATGGTGGGGAGCAGACCTTTGATGCAGGTTTTGATCAGTTACTAAATTGGGGTGGAAGGCTGGATCTGAGTGAGTAAGTGGTCCGGATAATTACCCTTCGAAAATCGTGTGGTTTAATCGTATTTGTCTTTAGAGGATACAAATGTTGTATTTAACTTTTCAAGGGTTTTATCGTATCTTGCTATTCCGTTATTTTAAGTATTCTGATATATGGACCTCTTAAATTGTATTTCGGAATGTAACTTCTTACCTTCGCACTCTGATTGTAGGATTCGTGTTTTATGAATGATTCGTTTCCCGTTTTATTCTCTTTAGCCTTAGCACTTAGTATCGGGTCGGTAGTTATGGATCGATCTGGTACTCAGTGTGGCGGTAATGCCCCCGGATTTACGGTTTTAATTTTCCTGCTTCCGCTAAAACTTTGATTTAAACGAAATTTTTCAGTAGTAAATTTGGGGGTGTTACAAGTTGGTATCAGAGCTTTTGGTTGTTGAGAATCGGGTTTCGGTTAGAGATTCGGTTCTCACGATCCTAAATGTTTTAAACGAAAATGTATTTCACTTCTTTCAAATGATTTTTTTTAATCCGGATTAGCTTGTGAGGATAGCGTGATCGGGTAGTATAAGTGGCCTCGTGAAGTGCTGTTGTAATTATGTCCTTGTATGTGATCATTTGTTGTTTTACGTGCCTGATTTTTGTTAAGTCTGCATTTTATATGTTGTGATTATTATGGTTTTGTAATTAGTTTGCTCTTAAGGGGGTAGTGACCCCACTAGGTTAACCCTAGTCTTGCCGGTTTAGCAGATTAAAAGCCTTAATGTATACCTTGACGGATATAGTGTGATGTGATACAAATTGTAACTTATTGTGGTGAAGTTGTTTCACTTTTTGGAGTTGTAAGAAATTTAGGGTTGTAACCTTGATAGTGATGTTTAAATAGATGTATCATTTTTAATTGGGATGAACCTAGCATGGTGATCATGATAATGATAATGTTGAGGCTTATATTGAGGTGTTCGTGTTCATAAATAGAGTGTAGGTTGCCTAATTTACCCTAGTGATCTTAATGGCGCAGTATAACTTTCATTATGGGTCTATATCTAGTTTGCATTGATTATCATTCAATTACAGGTTGTTTCCATTTTGTATTTTGTGTTAGTAATTTTAGCGTTAATGTATGAAGATCCTTCCTCGTAAGGTAGGTATATTTTCTTTTCCGATTGTTGGTGGATGATAAGGTATTAAGTTTTGTTTCGTATGATGATAACTATTAACAAATACTAGATAAATACAAGGAAAAAAAATATTGTGGGCTCGAATGTTGTAGTTGCTATATTAGTAGCATTTTCGAAAGTAAGTGTTTAGACTATCATGGTTATGGCGTGGATTAGAGAGCTTGTTAGTAAAGTGTTTTGGGTTTAAGAATTTCCTTGACCTAGGTATATGTGGTTGGTGCGTAAGAGAACCTTTTATGAGTCGTTGATGTAAGTGCTAGCCTTGTTTTCTTGTATGATGTTATAGGAATAACTCATTGTATTAGGTTTATGTGCATATTATGTATTGGTTGTGTTATTAGAGTTGTGTACTCTTTAGAATTTTTGTTCCTTTATTCTATTCGAACTTCACATTATACTTTTTGTTATTCTTTTGTAATACCTTATTTTAAAGAATAATATTTTTCTGTAACTTGTTTTGACTTTAAATATGTCCTTCTTTCTTGTTTGAATTATATTGTATTTGATTTGCTAAACATTGATTCTCCTTCTTTTATTTTAGCTCCTATGCCTTGTTTGTTTCAACTTTGCTTGGTTTAGCCTCGTTAACATCGTTTTATTTTTCTTCGGATTTACTTGTAAATTACTCATTGCGGTCAATGTTTTATTCAATCGTTTTGTCAAGTTTCCGCTACCTAGGTTTTCCCGAACTTCGGGGACGAAGTTCCTTTTTAAGGGGGTAGTGATGTAATACCCCGTATTTTTAAAATCCAGATTTATTAAGTTTAATGATTTTATTAGCGTAATTTGATGTAAATAATTAATTATTCTAATTTCGTTTCGTTTTACGGATTTATCGATGATTTTGAATTCATAATTGAATGTAATTAATCATTGTCGTTGCGGACCATTCTAGACAAATTCGTTCACGACAATGATTTTATTATATTCTTATGATTTCGATCTTCGGTTAAAAATATATATTTCCGTTCTTTCTCGTATTTTGGGTTTTAATATTTTTTATTCGTTTTCGATTATATCTTCGTCATGTGATTACGATTTTGTTTTGAAGTTATATTTCTTTGACTAAATATATTATTTAAATTATAGAATTTCTATTTAAATAGTTAAATTTATTTTAATAATTTTATCCGTAGAAAATATTTCCGACTTTAAATTTATTCGTTTTCGATAATCGTTATTATTTTTGGAAAGTTTTAAATTAAAAAGATTTCGGAGTTTATTTATGAATTTCTTTCCGGAATTAAATTTATTCCGTTTTACGATTTTTGGTTTGCGGAAAACCGATTTCGGAAATTATTTAAATTAGTCTTGGTTTATTCGAATTTGACTTAAATATTTTATTATATACTCTTAAATAAATTTTTTGAGGTCTTATAATACATTTCCGTAAATAATATAAATTTTGTGTTCGTTGTTAAATCCTTCCGAAAATGTTTTCAAAATTCTTTATATAGCCTTTTTACTAAATTTAAGCCTTCGGATCCATTTCGAAATAAATTTTTGATTAAATAAGTTTTAGATAAAATCTTCTAATAATATTTTTGATGTTTTTGGTATTTTATCTAATGTGTATTTGTAAATTAAAAAAAAAAAAAAAAAAAAAAAAAAAAAAAAAACCCGCAGCCCTACCCGACCGGTGCCCCGCCCCCTTCTTTTCCTTTCCCTCTTCTCTCCCCTACCCCGACCCTTTCTCGTGCTCCCTGTTCTGCAATTCGAAACCCCAGCCCCGACCTCCCTCACCTCTCTCCTCCTCCCTGCTCCCTCGCCAGCCGCCGCCGACCAACGAGCTGCGACGGGCGACGCGACCGACCACCGCAGCACAACAGCCGCGCAGCAGCAGCAGCAACAGCCGCAGGAGCAGTGGACGACGCAACAGCGCGGAACAACGAGCCGCACCGGCCGTGCCGCCGTCCGGCCACGGCGATCTCGGGTGACGACCGGCGAGCCATCCTCGACCTCCGGCACAGCTTTCCCGACCTTCCCTTGCCCCGATCCGTCGGTTTTTCGTTTGGTATAATTTCCGAAAACCCTAACCCTTGTTTTGGTTGATTGGGTATGAATTAGCTTATAAAAAGCTAAATTAGTTGTTTGATTATGTATGTATATGCTATAAGAATGATTTGGAAGAGTTAATTGTGTGGTTGTGTTGAAATTTTGGGAAAATCGGATTTTTGGCCGGGTTATGCTCGAATTTTTCGGATCCGTCCGTTTTTGTGATTTCGGACAAATTGATTATACAATATGTTTTAAAATGTATCCAATTTCATTTTGGAACTATCAATTTGAGAAATTTATGCAGGTTTTATCGGAATTTGATTCCTAGGTCAGATTTTGGATATAATAAAATTGGGTCGTATAATTGAGTCGTTTTGCTCAATTGATTTTATAATATTGTTTCAAATGTATTAAATTTTATGTTAGAAGTGTTAATTTGGGAAAATCGTACGTAATCGACCGGAATTGGATTTTTAGGTCAAAAATCCCGCGGGTTTAAATTGGATTTTGTAATTGGGTTATTTTATTCAATTGACTATATAAATTATATTAGAATATGTTTAATTACATTTCTGAACCGTCAATTGGTATGTTTTGGCAATAATTGATCGGATTTGCGTTCCGGGTTCAAAAACCCTAATTGTGCTGAATTGGGTATTTCCTTTATTGATTTTGATCAATTGATTATTTGATATGTTATAAAATGTGTTTAATTGTATTTCTAAACATTCAATTTGATTAAATTTATAGAATTTTACCGAATTGCATTTTCGGGCCTAAAACCCTAGATTTTAAGTAAGATTACGAGATTGGGTATTTGTATAATTGTTTTTCTAAAGTTAGATTTATAGAAGTAGTTGAAATGATCCTAATTGCTTTCTAATACCTTTAATTGTAATAAATTGATTTGAATTACTTGAGTTGTGTCATGGGCTTTAAAACCTTAATTTTTAAAAATGGATTGTTTGGAATTGGTTAATCGGAAGATTGTTTTGTTGAAATTTGATTATCTGGATTTATCTAAAATTAGTTTAATTGTATTTTAAAACTATCAATTTGAGGTAATCAAAGTAATTTGGTCCATTCGTAGTTAGGCATTTAAAACCCTAATCTTCGGGGATGATTTTGTAGAAGTAATTTTGCTATGTGTAGTTTATCTAATCGATTTCTATCTTTGGGTTTTACATCATTTAAATTATGTTTTAACCTAATCGGTTGGGATTTGATTCTATGTAAATTGGTTGGATTACTTATTTAGTTGTAAAACCTAATAAATAAGTTATTTTCGATAAATTAACCTATGATCGCTTATTCTTCTCGGGTTTCCAAACTAATTTGAAATGTCCTAAGTGTGTTTGTATTAATCTGTTTTGATTTATATTTAATCTTAAATCTTAATAGAGCTATGCTTTTAAGTCCTAAGTTTTGGACACAATTTCCAAGAAAAATAGTTTGTGTCTCTTTGTATCGATTAAATTATAATAATTGAAATTATTGATTGATAGGATAGTTTCTAATTTAGTTTTCGATTTCTATCGGGTCTAGGAAAGCTTTCTCGTGGACCCACGAACTAGGGATCTCTTTCCCTCTTATAGGTGAACCGGGTCAAACCCCAGGAAGTGTAGGAGCGTGCTCCAAGCCCGGCGCCGATTTAGGTAAGGACGTAAATAAGGCCTCTTGTGTGCTCTGCATGTGTCAAGTGTCTTATATGCTTTGTACAATTGGGTGTTATAATATGTATACTGTATGCTTGTTTGTGAAGCGCTGCATGGATCCGAGGTACGTCCCCGTATCCTAGTCTTCGTGTGCTAATATGCTGTGATGTAGTGTGATGTGTTGTGATGCAGTGTGATGTGACGTGACCCCTACGTCATGTAGGTTGGGTTATGTGAGTGAGTGGGGTGAAGTGGAAGACTTGAAAAAGAAAAATAAGAGGCTAGAATGACCAAAGGGGAGTATGTTGGCTAAACAAGGTATGGACGACCTAAGTAGTTCGCCATTTGTGAAATAATGAGGAGAAAGTGGAATTAAGTAAACAACAAGGTGGGTATGAATTAAGGTTGTGTGGGGGAGTCTGTTGCTTGGTGGTATTGGAGTGTATATAGTGGTTTTAATGAGTATTTGGTGGTATTAATGACTTATGGTGGTATTAGGGTTTGTAAGGTGGCATTAGGGTTTATATAGTTGTTTTAATAATTACTGGGTGGTATTAATGACTAGGGTAGTATTGGGCTTTGTAAGATGGTATTGTGGTATTAGGGTTTGGAAGATGGTATGGCGGTTTGTATAGTGGTTTTAATGATTTATTGGTGGTATTAATGACTATTGTGGTATTAGGGTTTGGAGGATGGTATTGTGGTTGATATAGTGGTTTTAATGTTTTCTTGGTGGTATTAATGACTTATGGTGGTATTAGGGTTTTCGTGATGGTATTATGGTTGTTATAGACAAAAGAAGGTTGAGAGTGGTTAACCATGGCTTGGTGTGGACCATCATGGTCCGTATGGCTGTTTAGAGTTGTTTGGCGTTATTATGTGTATTATTGAGTCAAGTATAGTTGTGAATGTGGAATTTTACCATTTGTTATTATGTGCATGAATGTGGTGAATGACTTATGCATGTCAAGGACCTGATATGATTCAATAAGATACGAATAAGACATTAACTGCTTAAAGTGAAATACTGATGAGCCCGACCCAGTCCGTTCCACCGGTTATTAATAGTGGTCGGAGGCGTGTTGCCCTGTAATTATATTTCCGGACCACCGGCTACAATAGTGGAGGGATCCGGGCTCGACAGACCCAAACTAATAAGTTAAATCAGGAAAGATACTGGGAAGACACCAATAACGTAAAGTGAGATTGTTGAGCCGAGCCCAGTCCGATCCACCGGTTATTAATAGTGGTCAGAGGCGTTCTGCTCTGTGTTTATTTCCGGACCACCGGCTATAATAGTGGAGGGATCTCGGCTCAGTACATCCAAAGTAAATAAGTTAAATCAGGAAAAATACTAATCACTTACAGTGGAACACCATGTAAGTGCGGGGCCAGTCCGATCCACCGGTTATTAATAGTGGTCAGAGGCGTGCTGCCCTGTGATTATATTTCCGGACCACCGGCTATAATAGTGGAGGTCCCCGTGCTTACAGGTTAAATAAAGACTGTTGGTAAAAGAGATTATTCTCATAATAAGAAATAACGGACATTGTATGAGCATGATTCAGCCTTCCGTTTACTCATCCTGATGTATGGCTGACGTATTGAGCATGTATCTTATGTATTAATGCATGTGGCTTCTATGATCGTGTGTGATTGTATGCTTGGCCTTAGCGTCTACGCCTTACTCAGTACTGGACCCGTACTGATACTGCCTTGATTGACCGGGTCCTGTGATGATCCACCGATGGTGGGGAGCAGACCTTTGATGCAGGTTTTGATCAGTTACTAAATTGGGGTGGAAGGCTGGATCTGAGTGAGTAAGTGGTCCGGATAATTACCCTTCGAAAATCGTGTGGTTTAATCGTATTTGTCTTTAGAGGATACAAATGTTGTATTTAACTTTTCAAGGGTTTTATCGTATCTTGCTATTCCGTTATTTTAAGTATTCTGATATATGGACCTCTTAAATTGTATTTCGGAATGTAACTTCTTACCTTCGCACTCTGATTGTAGGATTCGTGTTTTATGAATGATTCGTTTCCCGTTTTATTCTCTTTAGCCTTAGCACTTAGTATCGGGTCGGTAGTTATGGATCGATCTGGTACTCAGTGTGGCGGTAATGCCCCCGGATTTACGGTTTTAATTTTCCTGCTTCCGCTAAAACTTTGATTTAAACGAAATTTTTCAGTAGTAAATTTGGGGGTGTTACATAATGAAAGACCTAGAATCAGTAATTATCTAGCATTCTTTGATTCTACGCATGTATGATTTTCTTATGAGAATTCTTGTAACCCTGCTTGACTGTACCGTTACCTTACTCAATATGTAGTGTATTGGTCATTCGTTTTATGGGTGCTACTCAATCCAATGAGTAGACGACCCATATGTATATGTGCAAGTTGATGAGAACCAGGTGGATGAATCTACAACCTTTGATGCTATATATGTGGAGGAATGATTTCTCTTTTATCAAGGTTTGGGCATGGAATCATATTATCTGGATGGTAGTTTTACCCGGATACCTTTTTGGACTCTTAGTTCCATGTGATCCCTTTTGTTGTATTTTTAATAATGTAATAGGAGTCAATCTCCAAACGCTTATTTGATGTTATTAAAGTTATCTCATTTCTTACTATTATGTTTTAAATTTTCTAATCATTTTTCCTGGTTATTGATATAAGGATGGTGGGGTAATCCAGACTTATATCAATTACGGTGGTAACACCCGACTATTTGATTATACTCTTCCGCTTAAAATGAAATTTTTTAATAGTAAATTTTGGGATATTACAGTTTTAAGTATCTGTATAATAAGTGATCTAAGCTTAGTGTTACTTAAAAGCACCTATCATATGCACTATACGAGATATATGTTTATGACATTCTAGCGCATTATTTAATCTAATATGAAATTTTAGCCCTTCGATCCTAGAGGCCAAAGAAAATGATCTCTTGATCTTCAGTGGATCAAGATGGTGAGTGCTTTATCCTTGTGGTTAAGATAAGCTAACCCTTTGGTTAACAACACTAAAGAGGATGATTGACAATTTTTTATCCCTTCATGGATCAAGATGTTCATATATGAAATTATATGGTCACGTAATGAGCTGAAAATACTTGAGTTTACCCTACATTATAACCATGACATGCTTACATGCTTAAGTATGACTTTACACCATGAAATTCTATATGTCTTGCATATATTATGTTTCATGATATCTATACTTTTATGTATCAGTTTAATCTTACCAATATGCAAGTATTGATGTGCTCACTTCATGGTTATTACCCAATTCAAATTGGTAAATGACTAAGTTTTTGTGTAGGGCTCTGTGTCCTTGGTAGGTGAAGATTATAACAACCAACTCTCTAGTGATTAACAGTGAGACCAATATGGTAGGTAGTGATGTTAGCATAAAGTTAAGCCAAATAACTCATAGCTTTAGGAATAATCTTCACTTTATGCTCATCGATTGTTTGAACTATTTGTTTTATGCTTTAGTTGAATATTGTTGTTATATAAATAATACTTTTTACAACCTTTTAATATTTCTTTAACTCTCCTTGAGGGAGGTTTGCTTATTTATACTATAGCAAATGTTTGATCAATTTTACCAATAACCTTACACCTAACATTGGTTATGTAAATAATCACATTTTCTCTTGAAGTTAATTGTGGTAATTTCACCCTCACTTTAAGTTCTACTTCTATGAAACTCTGACAAAATGAAAAAAAAAATTGTTGTAAAAATTGAGGTTGATACAACATTCTCAATGGTTGGGGTATGGTTATCCACTAGATTAATGGGATATTTCTATTTATTTCATGTATTTTATTATTCTTTTACATGATAAAATTTATGTATAGCGATCTTGATTTAATCACCATTCTATAATCCCATGATCCAAAAATCATAAAATAATCCATGATCTTAGGTAAAATATTAAATCCATCGAATAGTTATGGAATCTTATAATCTTATAGTAAAATATTATGATCCTAATTAAAATCTTATGATTCTACATAATAATTATAATTTTTATTGATCTATCTCTAAATCTAATTTCCCTCTTATTCCACATATATTTCTTTTTTAATCATTTAATTATCAATCCTATATTATTTTATAGCATGTCTTTAAAATGAGCCAGAGCAAAAAAGTGACCAATATACCACTAAGACAATAAAGCCAATTGTTGAAGTAAATTATTGAAAAATAATGCAATATATGTCTAAATGATTAAATAGATGTATTAAATTTTATAATATTACTAATTATTATATTCTATTCAATTCAAAATTAATATTTTTTCCTTTTTTTTATAATCATGTTAGCCCCATAATATAAATAAGCCTTAGTTTATAGTGCACATAGTTTATACAGTAACTTAACAAGTATGCATATAGCCAAAACTTCCTCTCTCTCTTTTTTCTTGATTTATCAAAATATAAAAGCCAATATAAATTTGTTTGAGTCTTATTCTCTTAAATAATAGGAAATGTTGTCCTCTCATTGTTACCTTCATTATCATCTACTTTCTTCATTCTTTCCATATATTTTTAAGGCCAACAATATTGTATATTTTATGCACAATGAATTGCATGTTTTTTGTACTCATAATCTCATTGTAATTTTTACTTTTCATTTGATAATTTATTTTAAATGTTGTTGTTGACTTAATATAGTTCCTACTATGTAAAATGACTTCAACAATTTATCATATGTGTAAGTTGCTACAATTCAATTAGTGACTATATGAGAACTTAAGAGTGTGATTTTTGCATTCTTTTAACTTAAAATATGTTATTTTTTAGCACATAAGCTAAAGTTGTCCAGAAGTCGTAGCTCTCATTTTTGTGTTCCTTTACTAAAAAACCATGATTCATCCCCTCCTCACATGCATCCCCTTGCTCATTTTCTACCCTCTTTTCATTGGTTTCTAAATCCACATAACCCCCTAGGTGTCCCTTTGTGGTTGCAAAATAATGATGATAAAGCAAGTGAATCACATCTTCACTCCCTCTTGATTTCCTAACTTGTTTCCATTATGATCCTACCCCTCCATTATCTCTCAAGCACCCACACCAATCCTTCTCCCTTTGATATCTAGTATCAATCCATCTTCAGCCTCTGTTGAATCTTCCTTAAAGATATTCATCATCCACCTTCAATACAAGCTTGGTTAAATGTTTTCTTCTATATTTTTTCTTTCTTTTTATCTTATTTTCCATCTACTTGATGGGTTTATCTAATGTTTTGATCTCTATTTTTAGTTTGTCATGTTCAAGTTTTAGAAGTCTTAATTAGGCTCCCTCCTTTCTCTTTTAATCTAACTTGCTTGGTCCAAGTAAGATTAATTTTACACTATGATTAGTATGGTTACCTTTACCCCATGTTTAGTATGGTTTCATGCAACACCATATGATAATTTATGTATGATTTTATGGATCTTCTGACTTAGTATGAACATGCGTATATATTATAATTATAGAGCATGAAGTTATGTTGAAGAATAAAATGATAATTATATTCAAATCAGATGTTTGACTTTTATTTTAAATAAAAGAAGCATGAAAGTTAAGTGGTTCTAAGCTTGCAAATTTGGGTAAAATATCAAGTTAAATATCTTTCATTTGGTTAAGAGTTAAAAAATCTATTTAATATCAAATCAAATCTCTATGAGCCTAATTTCCATTGCAACTTTCAAATCTCAAATGTGTTTTATATCAAATTAGTTATGGGTATGTTTATCAATATGCTATTATGTGACTTTGATGTGCTACATGAACCTTAATATGTTTTAGGTAGTATGTTTTACCAGTACTTTACCGAACTGATACCGCCCTTATGTGGTCACTATAATGATCTAGCTTATAATTCAGGGATCAGAGAACAATTTGTAGTGGTATTACTATTAATTAGAGTATACTAAGGATGATAATATGGGCTAGTAGCTGGCCATTTCTTGGGGTTAGATATTTATGTTTATACTAAGAGTTAAGCTAACTGGCTAGAGGTGTTCTACCCACTATGTTGGGAAGTTTTTTTTCTTATGGTTATTTAAACTCTTGGCTTTGATTCCCTATATTTGGATTCATAAACTCTTATACTCCTTTTATCTATATTATTGTTCTCAATTTTATCATCATGTACTATTGCATTAATAGTGTGAGCATGCATCTTTTTCATTTGTTGTTCCATTTTACCTTGTATTATTAGGCATGGGTTAATTGATGATCACAAATCTCCCATAGTTGAGGTGTCGATAACACTCCTCAATTTTCTTTTCAAATACTTTTGCATTATCTTCAAAATGAATCTTTATAGTTCGTAAGTTGGGGGTGTTTCACCTACATCGACCATAAATGATAGACGACCTGCATAGTTCACAAATAATGAAATGGTAAGAGTCTGATAACTATAACTTGGTTGTTCTAGAGCTTCTTCATATTTTGGTTGTTCTACACCTTCTTTCAGTTCTTGTTAGATAGCTCTTTCACTTCATTATAGTGTTTTGGCCATAGTTTTTCCAAAAATTCTCAGACGATACATCGGAGTAGGTTTTTCGATAGTATTTATATTATGCCATGAAGAAGAGGTAACATGTCAACCCCCTATCCTACCTACTAATTTTTATTTTCTATGACTCATTTTAATTTCAATAACAAAACTACGTTAATTATAATTAAGTACATAAATGACAAGTAAATAATCATAGTAGAAACAAAAAATAAACATATAGGTCAAAGTAATGTAATCCTCATATATTATGGTATCAACCTATATTATGATAACCAAACTAATGTATATACCCAATTTTATACCTAAAAACATTATGAATTTATTATATTTTACACAAATTTTCACAACAAAATTCAATTTATTTTATAAGCGTCTAAAAAAATATTCCCAGATTTAAGAAGATTTCTATAATCTCATGAAAAAATCTTACATTTATATTAGTTAAAATAACAAATAGGCATTCATAGAAAAAAAAATATATATATTAACACTAATGACCACTCAAGGTTACACGTAATAAACAATAAATAATAGTACAATATAACAAATTAAACAATAGTTGTAAATGTAATGCCCTGAAATATTATTTAATATTAATATTGATTTATTTATATTTTAATCTAACCCTTAGGTATTAATTTAATTAATTTGTTAACATTTGACCTAAAAATATAGACAAATTATTAAATAAATTTATCCTAATTAAATTATATTTTATTTTTATTACAATCCACCCTAAATCTATATATATTGACCTAGTTTTCTTTTCTTAATCGGGTTAAACCCAAATAAATAAATTTTATCTTAATTTTAAATTTAATCTAATTCTAATTCTAACCTTAAATTTAATTTCTTTTTTTCTCTTTTTCTCTTTTGCCCTTTTCCCTTTTTCTTTCTTTTATCTTTTTTCCCTCCTTCTTTCCTTTTATTTCTTCCCTACACCTTGACCCAATCTTCTTCTTTTTCTTCCTTCCCGCGCCCTAACAGCTCATCCCATTGCCTTTCTTTCTTCTCCTCCTTTATTTCTCCTTCCCTGCGCCCAACAACCCAACTCGCCCTCTTTCTTTCTCTTCTTATCCTTCCCTGTTTGCACCTCTATGCACCCAAACACGCCCTAACCCTCTGCGTCACCCCATCTTCTTCTTCCCCTCCCTTTCTCATTTCCTCTTTTTGTAGTACCCAAAAAATTTAAACCCTTGAATTTTATAAATAACCCTAATTTGGGATAATTTATTTTTTTTAATTTATTTAATTTAATTACTTCATGGATTTTTAGGTGTATAAAAATAGATATGAATATTTAATAAATTAAAATAAATATTTTATTATTTTTTCATACTCATTTTATTTACATAATTTTCCAAACCCATATTTTACTAAAATTTCCCTCTCAAATTAATATATTAAATTTTAAATAAATTAATTTATCTATCTAAATAATTAAATACCCTTATTCCAAAAATTATTTTATTTTTATTTTTTCCCTTTTTCCTTTTCCTTCCTTTTTCTTTTCCTCCTTTTCCTTTTCTTCTTTTCTTCTTCCTTGGGCCACCCGGCCTGTATCCTCTGCGCTGGGCTGCTGGCCCTCTTCCTTTTTCCCCCCCTCATGTCCAGCCCAATAGCACCCCTTCTTCTTTCTTTTCTTTCCTTTCCTTCCTCGGTTGGGCCAACCCAACCTCTCTTTTTTTCCCATCTCCCTTGCGCGTAGGGCCAACCCATCCCTTTTCTTTCTCCCTCGCTCGGCCGACCTGCCCCTTTCTTTCTTTTCTTCTTCTTCTTCTTTCTTCTTCTTATTCTTCTTCCCTTCCCCTTCCTTCTTCGACGTTGAGGCCATGGTAGCCTACAACCAACCGCCTGCATGCCTGCCTACCAACTCCCCTTCATCCCTACTCTCTCACACTCTCTCCCTCATCCCTTTCTTTCCATTTTTGACCACACATGCCCCTACAGCCCACCCTACATGCCTTCCCTTTCCTTTTCCTTCTTCCTACGCCCTGCTACCCTCCCCTGACCTGTAACCTGCCCTTGCACCCTCCACCTAACCTGGCCACGCCTGCATCCTCTCCCTCTCCTTTTCTTCTTCTCTTCTACTTATTTTCTCCCCTGCTCGATCCCTCCTTCTCCCTCTGCCGATCTCCCATTTCTCCTTTCTTCCCCTTTTCTCCTCCTCCCTTTTTTTTGCTTCGCTACCTCCAACCACAGTCTCTGCCACCCAACTGACCACCACATCCACCCCTAGCACCCCCTACTACCTTCCTGCACCACCCAATAACCCCCACTTGCCCTTTCAGCCACCTTTCCCCTCCTTTCTTTTTCTTTCCCCTTTATCAGACTCCACCCTACACCACCACTGTGTGTTGCCATTCCGCCTCTTTTTCCGCCACCATATCCACCCATCAACTCCCTAGCACCTCCTCAACCACCCCTCCTCCCTTTAGCTGAAACTCCCCTACAGCCTCTCCCTTCTTCTCTTCTTTTACCTTCCTTCTTCTCCTTCACCCATCCTTGCACCCACCTTCCCAGCCCTACAACCGTTGTCTCCGCCACCCTGAGCCACCAACCTTTAACCTCAATCACCACCTACACCCCTACTCCCTTCCTGCACCTAACCACCACCCACTCCCCTCCACAAGCCCTTAACCCAACCCCCAAAATCCTTACCCGAACCAGCCCCTCCCTCTTTCTTCCATCCTCCTTCGACCCTCATTCTCCTTTGGTTACTGCGGCATCTGTTTGAGTCAAATTTTGGTTAATTTTGAGGTATAAAATAATTAGTATTAGTATGTATTAATTAAGCTTTTGATAAAAAAATTATTCTTTTGATTTTCTACTTCTAATATGCTAATTTTTTATATTATTTTTAGGTACTTATTTTTACTAATCAAAACTCAAACCTTTAACCAGAGTACTGGTAAGGTTTAATTATTTCTAAAAATAAGGTAACCATTATATTGTACTAAAATGTGTGGATATACGTATGCTAGCACATTAGGATTTTTAATAGGATTATTTGCATGTTGTATGATGCTAAGTGTATTATGACTTGTAGCATGTGTTGGTTATTGAAATGAAAAGTATGTTTTTCTATGTGTCTACATAGAAATAATGTTTAAGGTATGAGCCTAATGACAATGTTAAATACATATGTGTGACATGATAAACTAATGTGGCCATTTGTTGCGTAGATAATGTTAATATGAGCCTTAGGGGCATTTTAGTAATTTTTCTTATACAAAAGGATATGGCCTAAATAAGTATGTGTAGTAGGTGACGATGAGTATTAATAATAGATAATAATAGTTGGTGGTGTTAGAAGATGTATATGAACCATGGATATTAATATCTTATATAGTAAGGGTATTCTAGTAAATTTAGCATATTAAGGACGAAATGGTAATTTATGAGAATGAAAGGGGTAATATGGTAATTTAGTTAGTAAGTAGGGCATTTTAGAAATTTTACATGGAAAAGGGGATAACTTGGTAATTTTTGTGTGTAAGAAGGTATTTTGGTAAATTAATTAAAAGAGAAGGGTAAATTTTATAATTTAGCATAAAAGAAGGATATCTTGGTGATTTTGTGAGTAAAAGGGATAAAGTGGTAATTTAATAAAGAAGAAGGGTATTTTGGTAATTTAGCACAAAGGAGGGGTAACTTGGTAATTTGGTGAGTAAAAGGGGTAAAATGGTAATTTAGTAGGCAAGAGAGGTATTTTGGTAATTTGGCATGATAAGGGACAATTAAGAAATTCTAACAAGTAAGAAGGAAAATTTGATAATTTGACCAACCAAAAAGGTAATTTGGTAATTTTAATAAGTATGAAGGGAAATTTAGTAATTTAACCAACCAAAAAGGTAATTAAGTATGAAGGACAGTTTGATAATTTAACCAACCAAAAGGGTGATTCGATAATTCTAATAAGTATGAAGCACAGTTTGGTAATTTAACCAACCAAAAGGGTAATTTATGATTTTAATAAGTATGAAGGGAAATTTGGTAATTTAACTAACTAAAGTGTAATTTGGTAATTTTAATAAGTGTGAAAGGGAAACTTGGTAATTTATCTAACAAAAGTGGAATTTGGTAATTTGACAAATTTGAGGGGCAATTTGATAATTTTAACAAGTATAAAGGGTCATTCTATAATTTAACTAACTAGAAGGGTAATTTGGTAACTTAACAAGTATGAGAGGTAAAGTTGGTGATTTAATAAATATGGAGGATAATTTGGTTATCTAGCAAATACAAGGAGTATTTTAATAATTATACAAGTATAGAGGGTAATATGGTAATTTGGCAAGTAAAAAGGGGTAACTTGGTAACTTTGCAAACAAGAGGGGTATTTCAGTAATTTTGTAAGTATGAAGGAGTAAATCGGTAAATTGTAAATAACATGTCACTAGATTAAATAATCCTCCATAATAAGATAAAGTAATATTAAATAACAGGATAAGGATATTTCAATTAATCGGTGAGTATCACAAGAACATGACATAACATAGGGTTGAATGAACAATTAAGGATGTGATATTATGTTTACCTCATATTCATGTAAGAGATGCCTTGATCATTAATTATGCATGGAAATATGTGTTGGACGTGATAGAAGTACATGTTAGGGTTTAAGTGTTCCATGATCCTTCGATATAGACTATCAGACCCTAAAACCGTAGTATGATTATGATATGATAGTCCTTTATGACCTATGAATAAATGGAAATAAATTTTGAAATGGAAATGGATGATAAAAGGATGGCATTAGTGGTCTATTTAAGTTAACATGGATAACCATATGAAAAAGTATTAATTAATAATAACGGAAACAAATGGAAATGATTAATATGTGGCTGTTGTGTTTCTCGTTATCATATTAATTAAGATATTGATGATTAAAGTGGAAGCCCTCGAGATTGGAAATAGTATTTTTTTAGTGGTCGCTACCCTAAAGACTTGGTTTAGCCCATGATTATTCTAGTATTTTCTCATGTGCCTTACTATCCTAGCCAAGCCTTACATCTTACTCTACCTAATTCTACAGACCTATTTAGGGGGATACATACTTATGGATTAGGTGTCCTTGTCGGTAGGATACTGTGTGTCCTCACATACCAATGCGACTAAGGTACATTTGCGTCCCTGGGTTGATGGTTGAAAGGTACTTGTTGCTTGTATGCACCAGTATGACCGGTGTACCTTTGAGTCTCCGAGTTCTTGATCTCCCTTTTGAGTTAAATAAATGGACTTGTTGTGCTAATTAAATAGAAAACACTAATCATGTAAAGTGAAAGATTATTGAGCCGGGCCTAGATGACCGGTCCACCAGTTATAATAGTGGCTAGGTGTGTGATGCCTTAGAGTGTATTCTGGTTCACCGGCTATAATTGTAATACCCCGTATTTTTTAAATCCAATTTTATTAAGCTTAATGATTTTATTAGCGTAATTTGATGTAAATATTTAATTATTTTAATTTTGATTCGTTTTATGGAGTTATCGACGATTTCGGCTTTATATTTGAATTTAATTAATCATTGTCATTACGGACGATTCTAGATAAATCCGTTCACGACCATGATTTTATTATATTCATATGATTTTGATTTTCGGTTAAAAGTATGTATTCCCGTTCTTTCTCGTATTTTGATTTTTATATTTTGGATTCGTTTTCGATTATAACTTTGTTATGTGATTAAGACTTTATTTTGGGGTTATATTTCGTTAACAAAATATATTATTTAAATTATAGAATTTCTGTTTAAATAGTCAAATTTATTTTAATGATTTTATCCGTAGAAAATATTTCCGACTTTAAATTTATTCGTTTTCGGATATCGTTAATATTTTGGAAAAGTTTTAAATTAAAAAGATTTTCGGATCTTATTTATGAATTTCTTTTCGAAATTGATTTTCTTATGTTTTTAAATATTATTTCGGGGTCTTATAATGTATTTCCGTAAATAATATAAATTTTTATGTTCGTTGGTAAATTATTCCAAAAATGTTTCCGAAATTCTTTATATAGCTCTTATATCGATTTTAAGCTTTCGGATTCTTACGAAATGATTTTTGTTGATTAAATTTTAGCTAAAAACTTCCAATAACAATTTTAAATATTTAGTAATTTATTTTTACTTGTATTTTTATAATAAAAAAAAAAAAAACACCCCAACCGGTTCCCCGACCGATCCCCCCTCTTCTTTTCCTTCTCTCCCTTCTCTTCTCTTTCCCTTTCCCGACTTCCCTGTGCTTGCTCCCTATTCACAGCCCCAAACTCCTGTTGTCTCCTTCTCCCCAGCTCCTCCCTGTGCCGCCTCGCTTGTCGATCTCCGATGACGCCGCAGCAGCAACCAGCTCGACTGCAGCAGTAGCAGCAACCACCACCAGCAGCGCGCAACAGCAGCAACCGTGCAGGTCGTGCCGCCGCTACCCGGTCACCGCTGAAGTCTACCGACCACCGGCGAGCTACCCTCGACCTTTGGCGAAGCTTCTCCGGCCTTCCCTTGTGCCGATTTGTTGATTTTCGTTTGGTATAAATTTCTAAAAAACCCTAACATTGATATGATTAATTGAGTATGGATTAGCTTATGATAAGCTAAATTGATTATTTGATTATGTATATATGTGTTATAAGATTGATTTGGATAGGTTAATTGTATGGTTTATGTTGGAATTCTGGAAAATTGGATTTTTGGCCGGGTTATGCCCGAATTTTTCTGATCCGCCCGATTTGACAATTTTGGATAAATTGATTATACAATACGTTTTAAAATGTATCTAATTTCATGTCGGAACCGTCAATTTGAGAAATTTATGTAGAATTAATCGGAATTTGATTCCTAGGTCAAATTTCGTGTGTAATAAAATTGGGTCGTATAATTAAGTCGTTTAGCTCAATTGATTTTATAATATCATTTGCAATATATTTAATTTCATATTGGAAGTGTTGATTTGGGAAAATTGTGCGCAATTGATCGTAATTAGATTTTTAGGTCAAAACTCTTGCAGGGCTAAATTGGATTGTGTAATCGGGTCGTTTTATTCAATTGACTATATAATTTACATTAGAATACATTTAATTACATTTCTGAACCATCAATTTATATATTTTAGCAAGAATTGATCGGATTTGTATTCCGGGCTCAAAAATCCTAATTATGCTGAATTGGGTATTTCTTTTATTGGTTTTGAGCAATTGATTATATGATATGTTATAAAATATGTCTAATTGCATTTCTAAACATTCAATTTAAATAAATTAATAAAATTTAACCGAATTGCATTTTCAGGCCTAAAACCCTAGATTTCAAGTGAACTTATGAAATTGATCATTTGCATATTTGTTTTTCTAAAATTAAATTTATAGAAATAATTGAAATGATCCTAATTGCATTCTAATACCTTTAATTGGAATTAATTGATTTGAATTATCTGAGTTTGTGTCGTGGGCTTTAAAACCCTAATTTTGAAAATGGATCGTCTTGAATTGGCTAAGCGGAAGATTTCTTTGTTGAAATTGAT
Source organism: Tamarix austromongolica (assembly GCA_039764185.1). Classification (NCBI taxonomy): domain Eukaryota; kingdom Viridiplantae; phylum Streptophyta; class Magnoliopsida; order Caryophyllales; family Tamaricaceae; genus Tamarix; species Tamarix austromongolica. Next base: position 90,016,926 of record CM077816.1, on the reverse strand, counting down.
TATCTAGATTTATTTAAAATCAGTTTAATCATACTCTTAAGCTATTAATTTGAGATAATAAAAGTTAATTAGTCGGTTAGTAGCTCAAGTATTAAAAACCCTGATTTGCCGGATATTGTTTTATAAAATTGATTGTGCTATGCGTCTTTTATCTAATCGATTTCTGTCTTTAGGTTTTAAATCATTTGAATTATATTTTAATCTAATCGGTTTGGATTTTGTTCTATGCAAATGGTTGGTTTACCTATTTGGTTGTAAAACCTAATGAATAAGTCATTTTCGATAAATTAACTTATAATCAATTATTCTTTCTCGGGCTTTCCAAATTAATTTGAAAGGTCCCAAGTGATATGTGTGTTAATCCAATTTGATTTATATTTAATCTTAAATCCTAATAGAGCTATGCTCTTGAGTCCTAAGTTTTGGACACATTTTCCAAGAAAGATTGTTTGTGTTTTGTTTGTATTTATTTAATTAGAATATGTAAATTATTAATTGATAAGATAGTTTCTAACCTAGTTCCGATTTCTATCGGCGATCTAGGAAAATTTTCTCGTGGATTGTCGAGCTTTCGATAGCTCTCCCTCTTTCTCAATTTGCTTAGCTAGCTTTGGATTTAGGTAAGTCACTACTTACCTTTACTTATGATGGAATCTGGATGTATTTCTATTCCGAGTGGAAGGTGATGACTATGCTTATTGATCATTTAATCCTGCCCAGCGTATGCTGTATTCTGTGTGGTAATTTTATGTATGTATGAATTCATAGCCTCAATGTCAATGCATGTTAGTATGACGTTGAATACGGTATGTATTTGAGTATGTGAAGGGTTGAGTATGGATTTGAAACTATTTGATACCTTATATTGTATCCTTATGTCATGGAATTATTTATGTGGGCCTGATTTATGGTCGGTTAAAATCCTTGAATAAGATACTAATAATTCAAAGTGAAAGATCACGTGAGTTGGGCCGAGGTGTAGGGTCTGTTCCACCGGATGATAATAGTGGCTCAGGTGTCCTATCCCTGAGAGGTGATTCAAGTCGTTCCACTAGTTCAGAATAGTGGCTCAGGAGCGTTTTGCCATGAGAGGTGTAGGATCTGTTCCATCGGATGATAATAGTGGCTCAAGTGACTTGTCCCTGAGAGGTGCTTCAGTCCGTTCCACCGGATTAAGAATAGTGGGGCCCTATACTCAACGTGAATAAGAATATGATATGAATTAAGTAATGAATAAGACACTAATTATTTAAAGTGGAAGATTACGTGAGTCAGGACCAGGTGTAGGGTCCGTTCCACCGAACGATAATAGTGGCTCAGGTGTGTTGTCCCTGAGAGATGATTCAAACCGTTCCACCGGTTAAGAATAGTGGCTCAGGAGCGTTTTGCCCTGAGAGGTGCCGGATGATAATAGTGGCTCGGGTGTGTTGTCCCCGAGAGGTGCTTTAGACCGTTCCACCGGTTTAAGAATAGTGGGGTCCCTGAACTCATCATAAATAAATAAAATCGGATGTAATAATGATTATTATTGGATTGTTGGATTGGTATTACTTAGCATGCGATCGTGATTTCTCTTACGCTTATATCTTACGTGTCTTCATGTCTAGTAATGTACCCATAAGTATGAATCCTTGACCCTATGTTTTGTTGTATGTAATACACGTATAATTGAGCACAAGAATTGTAAGCTAGAGTCTTTCATATCTTACGTGTTTCATGTTTCCTTCCATGAGTTGGGTAGTCTTGATTTACTCAGTACCGGACCCGTACTGATGCTACCTTGGTTGAATGGGTCATGTGATGATCCACTGATGGTGGGGAGCAGACCTCTTGTGCAGGTTTGAGATCAGATATTGTATTTGGGTGGAAGGCTTGGCTTGAGAGAGTAGGCAATTCAGAATTTGATCCATTGGGATTTATCTTGTTGACTCTATTTATTTTTGGAAGTTTTAAGTGTTGTATTTAAAATTTAAAGGGTGTTGTAATTGGATTTTAATTCCTCATACTCTGATAAGCTTTTAAAATTCAAATTTATTTCACAGGTTCCGCTGATTCATTCAGTGATGATTTTATTTAGTGAAATTATTCACCTGTAATCTGCCTGTGGATATCTACTTGTGGGAGTTTATCCTCACGGCATAGATGTTTAAAATTTTGTTTGATAGGTTTAGCCTTGCATCTAGCATGAGATAGATGATGGACATTTATCTTGTGTTAGATGTGGTGGTAACATTCCCCAAATTCTATTTTAGCTTCCTCTTTATTCTTTCAAAAAAAAAATTCAGGACTGAATTTTGGGGGTGTTACAATAATAGTGGGGAATCTCAAGCTCAATAAACCAAATTTTGGATGTTAATAAATCATGAAAAAATATTTATCACTTATAGTGGAACACAATATGAGTCAGGACCAGCCCGATCCACCAACAATAATAGTGGACAATAGCCTTCTACCCTGGAGACTGGTCCACTGGTAAATAATAGTAGCCAGGTGCATTCTGCCTTAAAGTGTATTTCCGGTCTACCGGCTATAATAGTGGGGTTTTCGCATTCACATGGATATAATTCGAGAGATGATGTTGAATAATGTTTAATTAATGGATTAAGACCAAAGGTGTTACTTTCATCCTTATGATCTATTGATATGATATAAGTATGGTCTTGGTGTCTGTCATTCGTCGTAAGTGTTGGAGGTGTTAAGTAAATGGAATTTGTACTATACAATTCTTATTGGTTTATGTGTGTAATCACCCTTACGTGGCTATGATTATTTATATGTGTTTGTGTGATAGTGTCTTTACTTCTATTTACGTATGATGTCTTACATGCGAGTCTTGTCTTTCAGTTTAGTATAAAGGGGTTACTTAGTACCAGAGTACTAAAGGGTTCTATTTGTGGGCCTCTGCCTATTCAATGGGCAGCATCTCTTGCAAGTTAGTTGCATGTGCTATTCAAGCTAGTATCGGGGTACGAGTGTAAGGATTCCCTAAAAAACTTTTTAGGGTTTCTATTTTAATCTTATATTTCCTTGTTTAAATGATTTTACTCTTGTAACCGCTAATAGTGGATTTTACTCTTGTAACAACTTTAAAGTGCTCCTTTGATTTAAATAAAAGTCTAAATTTGCGTAAATCGTGTTATGTTCCTTTTAGCCTTAACACTTGGTACTGGAACGATAGGAAGAAACCATTCTAGTATTAATTGTGGCAGTAACATCCCAAAACTTTATGACTTTTTGCTTCCACTAATTCTTAAATAATACAAATTTTTTTAGTGAATTTTGGGGGTGTTACACTTCTAGCCCAAATAGAGCCTTACAACTTCGTTGTGCACGTCCTCCTTTCCCCTTCTCAGCTATGCAGTCTTCCACCATGCAGCCTACCCCAAGCACCCTTACCTGCTCCCCTACCTCGCTTGCTTCCCTTTCCTCTTCGAGCCCAAACATCCCCCATTTATCCCTTGCATGCCCCTTTTCTATTCCTTTCGTAGCTCTACATCATCCCTCATTGTAGCTTGCACTAACCTCCCCCACCCTCCCCCTTTGTCTTGCCTGCAGCCCATCGAGCCCTTTCCACCACCAACTTGCTCACCTACACCCATCATTTTCCCATGCAATTCTTGCATGCCCTGTAGCACTCCTAAGCCCCCTCTTCCTCGTCAGTTCCCTCCCCTTTGCCCTAAACTTATGCATGTATAAATATATACCTAAACTATAACACTCCTAAAATTTATAGTTAAAATTTTTCGTTTGTACGGAAAAACCATACACTAAAAACGGGGGGTGCTACCGCTGTGATCAGTACAAGATTGACCCTCGCCCAATCTTGTACTAAACACAAGGAACTAAAAGTATTAACACAAGTAACCAATAAAAACCATAATAGTTCAACACTTCATAAATAAACTAGTGTGCGCAAATGTCAGAGTTAATACGGAAATACAAATTAATACAAACAACACCCACTATGGAGAAAATAAAAACGATAGTAAAATAAATAAATTTAAGTCCGGGGAACACCCTCTCAGACCCCACAATAGGTACAACAGGCCATCACTTAGTCTCACCCAAGGCATCATAGGCATCAAAGTCATTATGGGCATCATCTCCTACCTGCACAGACTTAGGAAGGGAAACTACTTATGGGAATGAGTATCACCCATGAAAGGGATGATTAGTACGCTAAGTATTGAGTAAGGTAACCATATGGATAAGACCATGCAAACATGAAAAAAGTAGATAATGCATGCAGAAAGTCATTCTGGTTAATCATAATTATTAGAACTTAGGCCATTAATACCATCTTCACACATTTTTCTAATTATATCCATGTGAGTGCGAGAACCCCACTATTATAGCCGGTAGATTGAAAGCACCCAGGGTAGGAAACTCCTGGCCACTATTATTTGCCGGTTGATTGGTCTCCAAGGCAAAATTCTCCTAGCCACTATTATCGCTGGTAGATCAGTCAGGCCCCGACTTATGTGGTGTTCCACTATAAGTGATTACTATTTTTTCCATGACTTGTTATCATTTAAGGTTTGGTTTACTAAGCTCATGATCCCCCACTATTATAACTGGTGGAGTGAAATACACTCCGGGGTAGAACACACTTGGCTACTATTATTCATTGGTGGGTCGATTTCCTGAGAAAAATGTACCTAGCTACTATTCTTGCCGGTGGATCAGTCTAGGTCTGGCTCAATAGTCTTCCACTTTAAATGGTTAGTGTTTTATTTGTGTCTTATTCAACAAGTAATTTCTTACTAGACATGCATGCCCCACTAGACTTTCCATTCTCACCCTTTCACCCCAGACTCCCTAAATAACCCTATCCCATAACTTGGGACCTCTACATTCCTTAGGACTCCAATACTTCTTTCTCACATTTCCCCTACTCACCATGAAATCTAAAGTCCCCGCACATGTGTGTTAAGGCCCACTTTCCCATTTCTCTACCTAAGCTCACCATCTCCCACTAAGGTTTCCCCTTGGAAACCCTAATCTGACCTATGTGGCCCTTAACTCCCTTTATCATGCTTGTCCCATGCTCCCCTTTGTTTCCAACACCATCACTCCACTCAACCCACATCCAACATCACAACCCTAATACTCCTCCTTTCTTTTACATCATCCCTTCACACACACACTCCACCCTCTTTACCACTTTACTCCTTTCATAAGACACCCTCCTAATCTTAACCTTCACTCTAACCAATCATTGTCAACCCTTTCACATACTCCCCTACTTATTGTTTTTCCCTAAAAATCCTATTTAAGCCCCCATGAACACTTCTACCATCTCACTCACTATCTTTGACCCAAGGATTCCAATCACCCAAAGTACTCATCCCTCACTATGCTTATACCTTAAACCAACTTTTCCCACGTAAACTTTACCCCCATGCAAAGACTAACCACACCATGCAAGCCTTACACTTTCCATGAAAGATTTACTCCAACCCTTCATTTTATTATTATTATTCTCCCTTTATTATGTCTCCCATAGGTCATAAAGTACTTAGGCTTTTCCCACCTCTTCATACTCACTCTATCCTCTTTATTTCTTTTAGATCCCTACAACATCACCATATCACTTAATGCCTCCTAGCATGCATGTCATATTATAACAACTATATATAAGAGCATGTCATAAAACACAAGTCATATCACACATACCATAACTCATACACAACTTACCTTAGCTCCATGCAAAGCAAGCCGGACTACACACATTTTATTCCATACTCACATATAATACATAACACATATCAAAACACTCATGAGCACATAAATCATACAAACTAAGCCTTAAGCATATCCTTACCTAATAGGACACTAGGCTTGGAGTATGAATCCTACTCCTCCTTATGGGAAGGGTTTGGTTCACCTATAAAAATGGAACACTAAATATTAAACCTTCTTCCTACATCTTTTTTCTTACTAAATAAATACAAGGGTTAGGGCACAACTAGAGAGAGTGTGGCAGATAGGGCTGCAACGGCTCATGGCGGCAACGCACGGCAATGGCATAAGGGTGGTGGAGATAGAAAAGATAGGATTATGGGGTTGGAAAAGGGGAGGGAAGTGGTGTTTTCTTAGGTGGTAGGGTTTATGAGTCAGAAGGGGTTGTGGTGGTGGTGGCGATGTCCCACGGCGACAACAGCGGTGGCCTAAAGTGGAGGAGAGAAAAGGAGGAAGAAGGAGGGAGAGAAAAAGGGAGTGGATGGTGTGGAAAGTAGAGGGAGGTTTTTTGGGCAAAGAGGGAGGTAGTGGAGGTGATGGTTGTGGCAGCGTAGGGCGACGTAAGGGGCGGCGAGGGGTGCAAAAGGGTAGCTTGAGATGCCCACTTTGCACAGGTGGGAGAGAAGAGGAGGGAGAGTTAGGGGAAAGGGAAGGTCACGTTTGGTAGAGGGTGATGCAGGGAAGAGAATGGGTGGAAGTTTGGATGGTGGCATAGCGCGACAGTGGCGGTGGCTACGTTTAAAGGGGCGATGAGAGAAGGAGGGGAAATTTTGGGTAGAAAGAAAAAGGGAAGAAGAAGGGTGAGGGAGGGATTTTATAGGAGATTGGAAGAAGACAAGGGGCAATGAGTACAAAGGAGTGGGGGGACCAGGTGGCTACTGGCCGGCGGTGGCAGGTCGGTGTCGGCCGACGGTGGTAGGGTCGTGCAGGCCTACGATGGGTGCAGGTTTGTAGGGGGCAGGGATAGGTTTTTTGGTAGGTTTGCAGAGGTTAGGTGAGGGTGTTGGGGCTACAGAGGGGCGGGGACTAGTACAGGGGAGTACCAGCTACATGCCTTATAGGTTAGGACGAGGGGAAGGTGAGGGGAGAGGGAGAACCATAGCTGTAATTCAGCCATGCTCGATTGTAGGTCGGGGGAAGGTTGAAGACGAGGTCAAAAGGGGAAGAAGGAAAGGAAGAAAAAAGGACACAAGGGGGTGGGCGACTTGGGCCGCGCAAGGGAAAAAAGAAAAGAAAATGGGGTTTGGTCCATGTGAGGAAGAAATGAGAGGAGGAGGTTGGGTAGTGCTAGGTAGGGTCCACGTCGGCGAGGAAAAGGGACAAAAAAGAAAAAGAAGAAAAAGGAAGAAAGGAAAAGAAAAGGAAGAAAAAGAGAGAAAAAGGGAAAAGGAAAAAAAGAGAGGTGGTTGGGATTTTTTTTTAATTTTTGGAATAATAAAATTAGTAAAAATAAATAAATAATTTTTTTTATTAATTTAGAATTTATTATTGTAATTTGTTTAAAATTTATTTTAGTTTAGTAAATTATTCTAGCCTCCACTAATTTGATTCTTATATTATTTTCCTCCTTTTTGGCTTCAATTATTTTTATTATAATATCATTATTTTATTTAAAATGGTATATTCAATTAAATCTCACATTTTAATTCCTATTTTATTATTAGTTCCTAAATTAGGGTTTTGGGGTATTACATCACTACCTCCTTAAAGAAAGACTTCATCCCTGAAGTCACTGGCTTAAATCCTAGGAGTGGGGAATAAGGAAAAGTAGTTCTAAGATGATTTACTTAATAGAAGCATGAAACGCGATGCTACTACCCTTTAAAGAAAAAGGGGTTTACAAGGGACTATCATACTTGCAACACACCCAAATTTACTACCGAAAATTTTCATTTTAAGCGGAAGCGTATAATCAATTATTTGGGGTATTACCGCCATAATTGATATAAATCTGGCTTACCCAACCATCTTTACGCCAATCAAAAGGCAAAAGCAATTAGAAAAATTTAAAACATGATTTAGAAAGAGACGAGACAACTTTTAATAATGTCAAATAAGTATTTGGAGATCAACTCCGATTACAATATCAAAATATAACAAAAAAGGGATCCCATGGAACTAAGAGTCTAAAAAGGTATTCGATAAAACTATCATCCAGATAACTTGACTCTACGCCCAAACCCTGATATGAATGAATCACTCCTCCACATATATTGCATTAAAAGCTACAAAATCATCCATGTGGTCCTCATCAATCTGCACATAAACATCTAGGTCGTCTACTCGTTGGATTAAGTAGCACCCATATAATGGATGATCGATACGCTACGTATTGAGTAAGGTAACGGTACAGTCAATCAGGGTTACACATAATAAAAGAATTCTCATAAGCAATTCATACATGCGCAAATAGAAGAATGCCATATAACTACTGATTCCAAGACTTTCATTAGATATACCATATTCTAATTTTTTATTTACGTTGAGTTCAGAGACCCCACTATTCTTAAACCGGTGGAATGATTTTAAGCACCCCTTGGGGACAACACACCCGAGCCACTATTATTATCCGGTGGAACGGAGCCAACACCTCTTAGAGTAAAATACTCCCGAGCCACTATTTATTAAACCGATGGAACAGTCTGAAGCACCTCTAGGGGATAATACACCCAAGTTACTATTATTATCCGTTGGAACGGACTCAACACCTTAGTCTTGACTCACGTAGTCTTTTATTTTAAATGATTAGTATCTTTCCATTTATACTTAACTCTTAATTGTATTTTCATTCACATTGAGTATGGAGCCCCACTATTCTTAATCTGGTGGAATGGACTGACGCACCTCTTGGGGACAACACACCTGAGCCACTATTATTATTCGGTGGAATGGAGCCATATAAACACCTCGGTCCGATCCAAATATTCTTTCACTTTACATGATTAATATCTTATTCAGAGTTGATTGTATATTATCATGCCAAGCTCAAGACATAAAATTAAACACATAAGTATGACCACGTATTTATCCTCAAATGACTATAATACCCTCAGGGAAATCAAGACAATCATATTCTCCTAAAGCTTTTATAAAACACACAACATATACATTTCCAATCATTATCCGAAGTGTATATCTTTAGTTTCCCATAGATATCTTGTATCCAATATTATACCCAAATATGTACTTACATAATTTCATTATTCTCAAGATTATCATTCCATAGAATTTCCATAATTTAAATTATTCAATATAACATAATCAACACATAAACATATATAAAGATATAAGTATCACATAAATCCCTAGCTACGACATGTATCCTAACCGACAAGGACATCGGGCTCTATGCACATAAATCCTATACCTCCTCTAAGGTCACCGGAAGATCACCTATGAAATAGAATTATAGGTTAAAAATTAAGAGGGCGATTATGGTAGAGAATGGTAAAAATGGAATTTACCGGAGTCAAATGGAAACTTGAATTGTATGGAAGTGTAAAAGAGTGTGTGGTGGAACTATGGTTAAATTTTGGTGGTTTTTAGACAAGATTTGGGGTGAAAGTAGAGTTGCACGACTAAAATTGGAAGTTACACAGCTAGACGGTGCAAGAGTTGCACGACTGTATAGTAACATGCATAACAGGTTGAGGGAAGAAAAGACGCACGACCAGGTGGTGCAGAAATTACACGGCTATGCAGCACTGGGCCGAGAGGAAATAAAACGCACGACCAGATGGTGCAAGAGTTGCACGGCTATGTAATAGGGTATCTCAGCGTTGCACGGCCATGCACTAGGTCATGCACAGGCCGTGTACTCTGAAACTCTACAACGACCGAGGGGAAGGAGAAGGGAAAAGAGGAGGCGATCGGTGGTAATGGCCGGCAACAGCGGGAGAAGGTTGGGGCAACCTTGGTGGTCGGTCCACCGGTAAAAGGGCGGTTAGTGGTGGCTTGGGTGGTGCTTGGTGGTGGATTGGGTGTTTCGATGGCCAAAATAGGGAAGAAGGAGGAAGAAGAAGGAGAAAGGAGAAGGAATAAGAGAAGAAGGTCGGGGAGCTAATGGATGATAATAAAATGGAGGGTTGGAGGGGTATTTATACTAGTAAGGTGGCATGCCTTAGAGGAGAAAAATGGCAGGGTAACGATGACAACGACGATGATTCTACCAAGAAGAAGAAAAAAGAAGAAAGAAAAGGATTGGGGGACCAGTGACGGTTGAGTGGGATGGGAGTCAGGCAGAGGCATGCGGGAGTGATGATTAAGAAGAAAATGTGCACGGGAGGAGAAAGCAGGGAGAAGAAGAAAGAAGGAAGAAGAAGGTGGCAGGGCTGGAAGGGATGTGATGGGCTGCAAAAATAGATCAGCAGTAGGGAGAGTAGAAGAAGAAGAAGGAGGAGAAGGAGAGAAGCACGAGGGAGTGGTAAGGCTAGCAGGGTGATGGTGAGAGGAGCATATGGGAGGCAAGTGGAGGGAGGTGCATAAGAAGTAAAACTCCTTACGCCATCAAATTAGCACAGGAGAATTAGGAAAAAGAAAAGAAAAGATAAAGGAAGAAAATGGAAGAAAGGAAGAAAATAAAAGGAGAAAGAAAAGGAAAAGAGAGAAAGGTCGGGGAATTTTAGGATTATCCAAATAATTTAAATTAGTGGAAAATTTTAGGGGGTTTCAATTTTGGTTTATGAATTTTGGTTTATCCAAATCAAGGTTTTGGTTTCAGTTAAAATTTTGAGATTAAGAAATTTGGTTAAGGCTGACAATAAGATTTCTTGAGATTAGAGTCAAATTAGGGCTAATGATGCGAGATTAAGTTAAGATTTTTTTTTCAGGTATTACAATACTTAAGGCAAAGAGTTTCGGATATACTTCGCACATGTCCTCATCAACTTCCTAGGTAGCTTGTTTGGTCCCATGGTGGCTCTGAAGAATCTTCACAAGTGAGAGAGCACTCGTGGGGGTCTTCTATAGCTTGGTGTCAAGGATCCGAACAGATCTCTCATTGTAAGCCAAGGAATCATCAAGTTTGACCTCATTAGTCTGTATCACATGGAAAGGATCAATAATGTACTTCCGCAACTGCAAGATGGGGAACACATTGTGAACTCGTGCCAATTCTAATGGGAGTGTCAATCGGTATGCAACCTCTCCGACCCACTCTAAGATCTCATACGGTTCAATGTACCTTAGGCTCAGCCTACCCTTTCTACCAAATATCCGTGACAACACTTTTTCCCTAATCTCAAAGTCACTACTCTAGTGCTTCTGATAAGCATAGCTCTTCTATTGACTCTTAGCAACTCTCATCTAATTCTGAATCTAGCAAATTTTCATGGTCATCTCCCCTATCATCTCAGGTCCCAACACCACTGTCTCACTAATATCACTCTAACACAAGGGGTCCTACACCTCCGTCCATACAATGCTTTGAAAGGAGTCATCCCTATGCTGACATGGTAGTTGTTGTTGTACTAGAACTCTATCAGATGCAGGAGCTCCTCTTAACAACCCTAAAATTCTAAGACACAAGCCCTAAACATGTCCTCTAGGGTTTGTATGGTCCTCTCGGTCTGTCCATCTGTAGCGGGATGAAAAGTTATGTTCATCTTTAACTTTATTCCTAAGACTTCCTATAACTTTTCCTAAAAATGAGAGAGGAACCTCGGATCCCTATCTGACACAATATTCTTGGGCACTCTATGCCGACTAACCACGAACTTCATGTAAGCACCGACTAACTAACCCATGTTCCAGGTGGACTTCATTGGAATGAACACTACCAATGTAATTCCCCAAAAATTTGCTTAAGCTAATCCCACATCATTAGCACCTAATTTGATTCTAATCCTAATTAATCTTATATTAGCCTTAACCTATTCTTAATCCCAAAAAAATAATCGATTATGAAAACTTTAACTTTGATAAACCATAATTCGTAAACAAAAATCAAATCCGCTAAAATTTCCACTAATCCTAATGATCCTTAACTAATCCAAAATCACCCTAAACTAATCCCCTCAACCTTTCTCTTTTCCTTTCTCTTTTCCTTTTTCCTTTTCTTTCTTTCCTTCTTATCCTTTTCCCACCAACCCCTTGCTGCAACTCTTGCACCCCCACTTGCACTATCCACTTGCATCACCACCCATTACCTTTCTGCACCCTCATCCATCACCCATCACCTTGCTTCTTCTTCTTTTCCTTCTTCCATCTCTGCTGACCTGCACCTTTCCCCCGTCACACATCCCATCTCCCTGCAGCCTCCTTATCCTTTCCACCCTTATGTAACACCTCTATCAACCACTACCACCCTCACCTTGTAGCTTTTACCCTACCCTAGTCATCCTCTGCAGCCATCACCTCCATCATCAACTTGTAGTTGCAACCATCATCAGCCTCCCCATCGCACGCCACCCCTATTCTTCTTTTTCTTCCTTCCCGAGTCACCACACAACACACATGCATATATATATATACACACACCTCACACTCTCCCTACTTCTCTTTGGTTTTGCCTCACTCTGATATTTTGTGCTAAAGAGCCATTACCGAAGTTCCCTCACCCTTCTCCTTCCCTTCTTCTTCTCCTTCCCCTTCCTTTCCCTATTTTGGCATTCGCACCACCATCTTCCTCCACTGTGAACCACCTCGGCCACCACTCGCCTCCCTTTGGTAGGTGAACCAACCACTAAGGTTACCCCAACCTTCCCCCTCACCGTCGTCGGCCATCACCGCCGATCGCCGCCTCTTTTCCCTCCTTCTTCCTCTCGCGCGTTATAGTGTTACTAAGTGCATGGCCGTGCAACACTTAAAATCCCCTACCGCACAGTCGTGCAACCCCATTCCTTTGGCCATGCATCCCTATTTTCACCCCTAAACCTCAACCAAACACCACCAAACTTCTACCATAGCTCCACCACACATCCACACATCTCAAGCTCTCATTTATCTACGGTGGTTTTCCAGTAGCTTTGGAGGAGGAAGTATAGGATTTTGCGTGCTTAGATCTCGGTGTCCTAGTGGGTAAGGATACTATTCGATGTTTAGGAATTTTGATGATAATTTCTTGTATGACTAAATGTATTTTTCATGATTTTGCTGATATAATATGTAACATATGTTGATATTGATAAATTGTGATGTTATGTTGAAACAGTATAAGAGTTGTAAGAAATACTATTATGTTATGAGTGTAACAATGATATCATATTTGGGAGAATCTTATAGCATGAAATATAGATTGAGTATTGTTAATATCATACTTGTGGAAATATATCCATGATTGAATGATGATAATATCACACTTGTGGAAATATGTTCATGGTATGAAATCTAGGTTGAATGATGAGAATATCATATTTGTGAAAATTATAACTTAAGGTTGAATGATGAGAATGACATAACTATGAAGTTTTAACTTATGATATAAAATATGGGTTGAATGAGTTTTGGAAAATTGCCTTAAGGTTTTTCATGAGGTATGATAATCAATGGGGACTTGAAAAACAAAAAGGTTTGTATAAAAAAATGTGTTAATTGTGCTAAAAAGGTAACTTGGTCATTACGGGATATTAAGGGAGTTCGATAATTTATGTGTTAGGAGACTTAAATTATAACAATAATAACTTGAGTAATTCATGGGGATATTATCGCTATTTGGGGTTCATAAATGTTTACTAGAAAATTTGGGACAAGTTATTTTGAGATGTTACCATTATTGTCCCATCTTCATGGATTAGAGAATAAATATTGGAAATTGGAAATGGTGAATATTTCATATGAAGTGTCATGATAATTTTATGGGATTTAGACTTGGATACTTCAGTGTATGATATATAAACATTGGGATGAGATTACTAAATCAAACTCATAAGAATTAGGTTGTGATTTTTGGAGTGTGATACTAATGAAGGAATTTCGGGAGATGTCATAATACAATGCAAATAGAAAACCCGACATGGGAGAATGAACACTAAAGGAAGTGTAATTAGACTGTGACAGGACCTAAGGGTTTGGACCTATATTACATGCATATTTGTTTGACTGTGTTCTATGCCTGAGAATCAACCATTAAATAAGATGCTAATCACTTAAAGTAAAAGAGCACGTGAGTAGGCCCATGCGATTATTTTTCTTAAATCTATATATATGTATTCCTATTCCACTGGGTAGAATAGTGGATCGGGAGCGTTCTTCCCCGAGATGATGTTTTTAATCTCCGCTCTACCAGAAAGAATAGTGGCTTAGGTGTGTTGTCCCCGAGATGTTTCAAACTGTTCCACCAATTGAGAATAGTGGGGTTCCTACTCATCATGAAATAAAATACATCTTTACAACCTATGGAAAAGATACTAATGATTTAAAGTGGAAGAATGCAAGAGTCAGGACCATGGTAATTTATTCTCGTTCCACCGGGTAGAATAGTGGCTCGGGAGCGCTCTACCCCGAGGAGATGATTTATTCCCTTTCCACTGGGTAGAATAGTGGCTCGAGAGCGTTCTACCTCGAGAAGATGTTATCACCTCCATTCCACCGGAAAGAATAGTGGCTCAGGTGTGTTGTCTCAGAGAAGTTTTAGATCGTTCCACTGATTTAAGAATAGTGGGGTTCCTGCACTCTTCGCACATAAAATAATGAAAATGGACTATACTTAATAAAAGGATCTGGATCGCATTATGCCTTATGAGATGATCATTTACTTGGTTGTATTTCCTTTATCATTTGATGTGAAAGCATGTGCTACTTGCATTCCTATTTTCGATAGTATCGTTCCCTTACTTAGTACGTAGCGTACTGACCACCCATTTTATGGGTGCTGCTCATTCCCATGAGCAAAAGGCCTTGGATCTTTTGGGTAGGTTTCAGAGGATCGGGTAGATGATTTTACGGCCTATGATGCCTTATGTGGGGATGAGTGACTCCATTTATGTCGGGGTCGGGTGAAAAGCATCTATTATCTGGGGTATGTATTAAACTGGATACCCCTTTTGGACGCTTAATCTATGGTATCCCCTTTTTGTATTTTGGTATTATAAACTTGGAGTAATACTCCAAACTCAGTATTTAAATTATAAATGCACTTTTGATTCTGATTTCGTTGTATCACTTTAAAACTTTTAGCCTTGTGATTGATGTAAGGTCGATTGCATAAACTAGAATTATTTTGATCACGGCGATAACCTCCACTATTTTTACTTAGTTATTTCCGCTACTAACAAAAATGTTCAGTAGTAAAAATTGGGGTGTTACATTTGACTTGATCAATCTATCCATGATGACCCAGATAGTGTCACGACCACTTTGAGTCCTTGGCAACACACTAACAAATTCCATGGAGATTGAATCCCACTTCCATCTCAACACTTATAAGTGCTGAGTAACCTTGCAGGTCTATAGTGCTCAATCTTGACCTTCTGATAGGTCAAATACTTGGAGACAAACTCAACCACTTCTCGCTTCATACGGGGATACCAATACACCTTCTTAAGATTCTTGTACAACTTGTCCCCTCCTGGGTGGACAGAGTAAGGGGTTTGGTATCCCTCTTCCAAGATTCGGCACTTCAATTCTGAACATTCCTACGGTACACATTAGCGGCCCTTGTAATGAAGGCTACCATCCTCGTATACCCGAAACCCTTTGGCTTGGCCTTCTCGTAACTTCTGATGGATCCTCTTAAACTTGGCATCTCTGGCCTGGCTGGCCTGAATCTCCTCAAATATTATGGGAGTGATCGTCAAGGCACTCATACGGACCTCAAGATCATCTTGCTAAATCAGCTTAATCTCCAAGCCAGTCAATTCTTCTAACATCCGATTAGTAACCGCACAGAAGTTCACAAAGTGCGTGATCTCTCTACTTAGGGCATCTGGAACCATATTGAACTTACCCTTATGGTAGGTCAACTCAATAACATAGTCCTCGACCAGCTCCAACCACCTCATTTGCATCATGTTCAGCTCTTTCTAGGTGAAGATGTACTTGAGACTCTTGTGATCTATGAAGAATTTACACTTGGTCCCGTACAAGTAGTGCCTCTAGATCTTTAAGGCAAAAACCACTGCGGTTAACTCCAAGTCATGACTTGGATAGTTCTGCTTATGCCACTTCAAATATCGAGAGGTGCATGCAACCACTCTACCATTCTACATCAGTACATAATTGAGTCCATGCTTGGATACATCACTGTAATCCTCGAAACCTTATGAATCCTCTAGTAGAGTCAGGACAGGTGCGGTGGTTAACCGTCTCTTTAATTCTTAGAATTCCATACCACAAGACTCATCCCACTTAAACTTGGAGGTTTTCTTTAAGAGGTTGTTTAGGGGATGGGCAATCTTTGAGAAGTTCTGCACAAACATTCGGTAGTACCCGACCAGTCTAAGAAAATTGTGAACCTCAAGATGCCGTCCATGAACACCACCACAAATTGATTGAGGAAGGGTTTGAAGATCCTCGTTATCAAGTCCATAAACACTGTAAGAGCATTGGTGATCCCAAAAGACATCACCGTAAACTCATAGTGTCCGTATTGAGTTCGAAAGGCGGTCTTTAGAATGTCAATATTTGTTATCCGCAACTGGTGGTACCCCAATCTCAAGTCGATCTTGGAGAAAATGGTGGCATCTCGTAACTGGAAGAAGAGATCATCAATCCTTGGGAGTGGGTACCGATTATTTACAGTCAACTGGTTCAACCCTTGGTAGTCTATACAGAGATGGAAGCTCCCATCCTTTTTTTTCACAAACAAGACCAGAGCTCCCTAGGGTGACACAGTTGGTCATATGTACCCATGCTCCAACAATTCCTCTAGTTGGTTATTAAGTTCCTTCAGCTCAACAAGTGTTATTCGGTAGGGTGCTCTTGATATAGGCTTAGCTCCTAGTACTAGTTTGATAGTGAAATCAATCTCACAAACTAGGGGTATACCTGGTAGTTCCTCTAGGAACACATCCGGAAAATCTCTAACTACCAGAATGCCCTCCACAGCTGTCAGGTTCTTGTTCAGCTCTTACACACTACATAAGTACAGTGGGTACCCCTTTTGGACCAAGGAGTGTAGTGCAACTGTAGACACCACTTTGGTAGTGGGCTTGGGCTTAGTCTTCCTATATGAAACCCTAATACCTTTCAGACCTCGTAATACCATGTGCTTTTGAGCGTAGTCGATCACCGTTCGATACCTCCCAAGCATATCCATCCCTAGAATCATGTCAAAATCCCGTAAGTCCATCCCGATCAGGTCTACTAAGACATCTACCCTACCGATGACTATGGCTACAACTGAATATAACTCAGTACAATCCATTCTATCACCTGAAGGAAGCATCATAAACAACGCTACACTAGCAGATGGTGATAGCTTAACCTTAGCAACAAAAGAAGTGGACACGAACGATAGAGATACACCGAGATAAAAAAGAACATGCACTAGTAAAGATAGTATGACGAACATACCAGTGACCATATCAAAATTTGGTTCATAGGGGGCAGGGCTGGGTTTTTGGGTAGGTTTGTAGGGGTTAGGTGAGGGTGTTGGGGCTGTAGAGGGGCAGGGACCAGTGTAGAGCAATGCTAGTTGCACGCCCTACAAGTTAGGATGAGGGGAATGTGAGGGGAGAGGGAGAACCATGGTTGCAAAGTAACCATGCTTGATTGCAGGTCAGGGAAGGTTGAAGACGATGGTAAAAGGAGAATAAAGGAAAGAGGAAATTGAGAAGAAAGGAAAGAAAAGGACGGGCAGCTTGAGCCGTGGGATAGGAAAAAAAGAAAAGAAAAGGGGGTTTGGGTCACGCGAGAAAGGAAGTAAAGGAGGGGGAGAAGGATGTTGGGCATGACCTAGGCTAGCGAGGAAAAGAAAAAAAAAAGAAAAAGGAAGAAAGAAAAAGAAAAGGAAGAAAAAGAGAGAAAAAGGGAAAAAATAAAAATGAGAAGGTTGGGGTGTTTGGGATTTTTTGAATTTTTGGAAATAATAAAATTAGTAAAAATAATTAGTTAATTTTTTTATTAATTTATAATTTATTATTATTATTTAAAATTTATTTTAGTAAATTATTCTAGCCTCCACTAATTTGATTCTTACATTATTTTCCTCCTTTTTAGCTTTAATTATTTTTATTATAATAATATTATTTTATTAAAATGGTATATTTATTTAAATCACACCTATTAATCCCTATTTTATTATTAATTTCTAAATTAAGATTTTGGGGTATTACATAAACCTTCCTTCCTCTTTCATTCTCCTCATTCCTTTCCTCCTCCCTTCTCCGCTTTTTACACCACTGCCACTGCCCATCTTCTCTATAGCCTTCCCAACCCTACACTTCACCTTCTTCATAGCCTTCCTCAACCAAATAGTTTTACACTAGCCCTCATTCCCTCTCTCTTTTCGTTGATCAAGCATCATCCCCTTCCCTTGTCCATTTTAGCCATCCACTAAACCTATCTTTCTTTCTTTCTTCTTCTTCTTCTTTCTCTCTTATCCAATGCATTTCCCTTACACATCACCGCCTATCGACCAACCTTCCCTAACCACCAAACCAATATCAACACCTCTGCACCCAAACACAACCCAGTCTCGGCCTTTTATGTTGCCTCCGCCAACTCCAGCCCTGTCGTGCTCCTCCTCCGCACCACTAACCTATCCCTGCGTGCACCATCACCACCCACTGCCATCCTTCATCATCATCTCCAGCCACAACCACCGCCAGCCTCTACACCATCACCCAACAGCCACCACCATGCATACGCGCCTCCACCACCACTCTTCTTCTTCCCGCCCTTCCATTTTCGTGCACCACCAATCAGCTCCACCACCACGCCACCACAGCCTCCCTTGTTTAAGGATGGCAATAGGTCGGGTCTAGGTCGGATCTAGCTAGACTAGACCTGAACCCAATTATACTACCTACACCCATACCCAACCCAGACTTGCCGGGTCTTAAACGTTCTGACCCAGATGCAGATCCACCGGGTCTAGCGAGTAAATGTGTCCTACTATTTTTGAAAATAATAATTAATAATCTATATAAATACAAATACATTTATATTTTATATAGTGTAATATGTATTTTTTGTTAAAAAATCCTCCAAGTAAAAAAATAAATATTTTAAAATAGTTACATTAACTTTTCAAATGGGTTTTTAATGCTTTTGGAATACAATATTATACATATTGCTTAGAAAGTAAATATACAAAAAAAATATAAAAAAATAAGGAGCTTAAATAAGATTGTGACAATGATGAGAAACATAATATTAACATGTATTTATATGTGTACACACACACACACACACACAAAACGGGTCTAGGTCGGGAACTATCAGACCCAGACTTAGACCCATGTAGGTACATATAGATCTAGACCCGTCGGGTCCAAAAATCATAGACCTAGACCTACTAAAAATGAGGCAGGTTTAGCAGGTTTAGGTCAAGTTCGGGACCCATTGCCATCCATACCCTCGCCACCTCCAGCAACCACCAAGCACCCCTCAACCCTCCATCAGCCAACTACGAAATTTTCCAAAGCCCTATGTCGCACCCTAACTCATGCTGCATGAGCAACATTAGGAGCTTTTAATATTTTACCCCATTTTAGCATCAAGGGTATTTTTGGTAATTTACTATTTGATAATTATCTTAATAAAAAAAATATTATTTTACTTATCAAATATTAATATGGTTACTGTGATATAATTTTTAGGTACAAAAGTTTTATTAGCGGAGCCTAATATTTTTTAGGATGTTACCAATAAAATTTTACTTTTGTTGAAAATTAGGTAACTTTTATGCACTACGAAAATGTTTGGATATCGTATGATAGCATATTAGGGTTTGATACATAAATCGTATTAATCATGCTTGTTACATCGTAACTTTTATGCCCTACTAAAATGATATATATCTCTTGATAACACATTCGGGTTTTGATATGTAAATTGTGTTAAGCATGTTTGTTACACTATAATCTTTATACTCTACTAAATGCTCATATACACGTGATAATACATTAGGGTTTTGATGTGTAAACCGTATTAAGCATGCTCGTTACATTGTAACTTTTATACTCTACTAAAATATTTGGATATCATAAAATAGTACATTAGGGTTTGATACGTAAATTGTGTCAAGTATGTTCGCTACATTTTAATTATTTGCCTAAAAGTGTTAGCATGGAATTTGGTTAAAATGAAGCATGTAAACTCATGTAAATTATTATGTGTACACATGTTGGTTAAAATAGGTAAAATGATGGAAATAAATTATGTATGTCATGTATGTCTAATATAATAGGTTGAGCATACTTAGGAACATTTTTAGCATAATTGTTACTATTATGTTCCCTAGGGGAAATTTGGTCATTTTAAGGGTATCATAATTTTTATTCTGACAAGTGTACCTACTATATATTATTTGTTGTTGAGTATGGGAATATGTAATTTGATGAATTATAATGCTTGTGTTAACATGATTATTATTATTATTATATACTCTGGGGGTATTTTGGTTATTTTAATCATATCATGATAATTGTATAAAAAAGTGTGCTTAATATATGTTATCTCCTATGGAGCATAGGAATGTGTGATTTGATGTCCTAGAAACACGTGTTAGGATTTTATGTTTAAAATCACATGTAGGGGGAAAATGGTCATTTAATGTATATGGCAATTTATTTGTATGTTATATAATTTAATTAGTATGTTTGAACTTTCTCATGATAAAATAATAAAGTATTTAAAATGGATGATAATGTGGTAATAACGATCTCAAGGGCATTTTGGTCAATTTTGACCTAATATTCCTAACATGAATAATCATAGGATGGCCTTAGTATATTGATAGATTGACCTTAGTATTGACTATGGATCATACTTGGACTATTGACATTAGAGTTGACTTGAATAATTGAAAATAAAGGAAAAATATTTAAATATGGAATGTAAAATCTTTGTGTAATATATAATGTTTTGTTGTCACCTTTTTAAGATATTAATACTTAAAGCGAAAGACCTTGAGTTGGGAATGATTGCTCTTTAGGTGTAGATACCCTAGAGACGAGGTAGGAACCCTCAATTTGGTTGGTTCACTAATGTATCATTGTGCCCCAATAAAGCCTTAGTCTATTCTATAGGTGACCTATAGGCCCTATAAGGGGTATCAATACTTAAGGATTAGGTATCATAGGTTGGGAGGTACTATGTCGAATTGTGCGCTAGTATAACTAGAGAGGTTTTATGCTTCTGGCTTGGATGGTTGGGAGGGTACCATGATGCCTTATGCTTTGGTATGACTGATATACTTTTGTGTCTCTGGATTATTATTGTATCCCCTCTAGTAAATAAAAAATAAAAATAACTATTATTGAATTGAATTCATTACTGGATTGGTTTGGTAGTATCCTTCAGCCTACCTGTGATTTGGTAGTAGCATTTGTAGTTACTTGTGGTTTGGTAACAATATTTGCGCCTACCTGTGGTTCAGTGGTAGTCTTTATGCCTACCTGTGTTTCAGTAGCAGGCTTTGTGCCTACCTATGAAGCTATGAGTTGTTATTGGTCTATGTTGGCGAGCCTACTTGTGTTATGATATTTTTATGGTATTGATTATGAGCTTTACAACTGTGGGTATAGTTTGAGGATGATCTTGTTTCTAATTGTATTGCAAAGAGCATCTCTTGGATGTTCCATCAGTATGTTTCAGTTAATTCCAGATGAACGAGCATGAGTAATATATGGCCTTGATGGTATGTAGTTATATGAATGATTATTGTATTTCAGTTAATGTATGTATAATTAAATGTTTCATATCATGCATTGTTGTGTTGTTTTTTATGTGTTCCATGTAGAATTTTTATATCAGTTTTATATAATTGGTTACTCAGTACTGTGATATTGACTAGCTCCATTTTATGGTCCCCTTCCTATTTAATGGACAGTCTTTATCTTACAAGACTACTTTGAGGGTAAGCTCTAATAGATTTTTTAATGGGTCTAGAGTTAGGATTGTTTGGGGGTTCGCCCAACATCTTTTGATCCAGATAATTGAACTCTTATTTTCTTATGTATTTTCTTTACATTGGATTTTGTAACTACCGATAGTTGGTTTATTTGGAATAATGTTAAGTTATTTTGACTCCTTTTCCGCTCTAATTTTTATATTTGTATTATTAATATAAGTAGGCAAATGTTTAGCTTTAGCACGCAATATAAGAATGGTAGAAAATGCCAGACTTATGTTAGGTATAGTTGTAATACCCACTATTTTTTATATCTAATGCTTTAGCAGAATGAAAATTATAAGTAGTAAATTTCGGAGTATTATAGTAAATTCCCACCATCAACACCAACTTTATTATATATAAAATAATCCTACACAAAGAGTGATGCTTAATAAACCTAATAAATCAAATAAAACAAACTGATATCGGCTATAACACAACACAGATATATAATACCTAATAAACCAAATAAACTAGGCTAATCTCAGCCGTAACACAACACAAATATATTACACAAACTAGACTAAATGACAGCAACGCGTGCCACTCCCATGGGGTAACAACGACATAATGTGCCGATCTCATTGGGAAAGCAATGACATAAGGTGCCACTCCCATTGGATTAGAAACAAAAGAATGTACTACTCCCATGGGGATAACATCGACAAAACATGACGTTCTATGGGGAGTAGCTATGACAATTAGCATTAGAAGAGAGACTAGGCAACAACACCCAATAACTTTCCCCATGTTGTTGTTCTCCGCTATGCTTGAAAAAATACAAAATTAATGCCTCTTAAGCTTGATTTTTGAATGTTTGGAAAGAAGTAGGATATGAGGGAGATATATCTTGGCTAAATAAAATAGATTTATCGGCTATAATACAACATAAATATATAACACATAATAAACTAAATAAAAGATAAAATGTGACAATCCCATTGGGTTAGCAATGGCATATTGTGCCGCTCCTATGGGGATAGTACTAACAGAATGTGCCATTCCATAAGGAGCAAATAGGATAGTTAGCACTAGAAGATAGACGGAACGACACCCAATGCCATTCTTCATGTTGTCCACTGATTTATTTTACCATTTTCTGCTTAAAAATAAATTAAAATTAATGTCTTTAGTTGTGTCTGGTTTTCTGATGTCCGGAAATGAAGAGATTTAGATAAGGAAGAGATCGAAGGAGATAAAGGAGGATAGGAGGTAAATAGATTCAGGAAGTGAAAGGAAGAAAAGGGAAGAAACGATAGTTGAGAATGGAAAGAATCCGGTGGAATTGGTTTGGTTAGATTAGTATAAGTATATATTTGGTAATAAATGATAAATATTTTGTGTATTATAATTGGTTGTTTTCTAAATAACCCTGGGTTGCGAAACCAAAACGACGTTCCTGGAAAATGAAAAATGGAATTTCACTTTGTTAACATTCCAAGGAGAGTGCTGAACAGGCATGTTTTCACTTTCCCGTGACACTATCGAGGAAAGGAGGGAAAGAAAGAGTGAAAGAGTAGCTTATCTTCACACGGTGATGAGCTAAATTTTGCAGACATAAAAACAACATTTTGACGAGGTGGGTTAATGAACGGGACCGTGTGGGACAGTTGAACTCTAATAATGACAGAGAGAGGGTCCAGAGGGACACATCTGTTTAGTGCGCAGTCCTCATCACTATTCTTGGGCTGCTAGGGTTTCTCCCCTACCCAATGCTGCACTAAAGATGGCGGAATTAGGGAAAGTGGTGCTTGATTCGGGCTGGTTAGCGGCGAGATCGACTGAGATTGAGCTCTCTGGAGTTCAGCTCACCACGACTCAACCTCCCTCTGGCCCCACTTATCCATGGATGGATGCTGTTGTTCCCGGAACGTAATCATCCTTCTCCCTCCGTCTCTCCAAATATTTTTGCGATCATCTCAGTTTAGAGCAAAATTTGCTAAGCTTGACTGACTGGTTTCTTGAGTAGGGTTTTGTTCTTTCGTCAATTTCATGTTTTCACTAACTTCCAAAGATAAATGAATTATGATTTTACTTGCAATTGACTGTCATGATCTGCTTCTACTCCCAAATATTGAAGACTAAATTCCAATGCGATTGGTTCCGGAATTAGAAATAATTTGAAGAAAATGGTCTGAAATTACCAATACTTATTGCCAAATGAGCAAATTATGGCTCGGAATTCATGAATAATTTTATTCTCAGAAATTTGAAGTGCATTCTATGAATTCACCGTTGCCTGCAAGAATGTATGTGGGCGGAGGTGAAACAATGCCATAATATTGGACAAGGTATCCATAGCTAAACATAAAATTTAGAATTAAAATGTGTTCGGGTTTAGAAAACCCAGACATCTTTTAAGTCTACAGAGACATAGTTAGACTTCTGAGAGGATCTCTTTACTGTTGTGTATCAATTATTTATGATGAATTTTCTTGCGAGTTTAGCTAATGACTACCATACTTACAATGGCTATTCCACTAAATTATTTATCCTTATTATTATTTACTTCTTCTGATGGACAGTGTTTTGGCGACCCTTGTAAAGAATAAGTTCTTACCAGACCCATTTTATGGTTTGGAAAATGATTCTATCATTGACATAGCTGTTTCTGGAAGAGAACATTATACCTTTTGGTTTTTCACAACATTTCAGTGCAAATTGGTGAGTAATCCTCGTCACCTTTATGGCTTTGGTGGTCGCATTTGACTTTTATGTTTCAGATCAGTGCTGCTTTAAATAAATTTCTACTTAATTATGGTGTTACACTTTATATCAAATATTTGATTGGTAGATATCTTTTAGCTTTTGTTGGGTTCATACATTTTTTTTGCATCACCAAAGCAAATAAAAAGAAACATTAGATGTATAGCTTCATGTCAACAGAAACCTTGTTTTTTCAATTGGTAATATATGTGTATGACATTCATAATTGAATGGATTGAAGTGAATATGTGAATGTAAGAGGGCTTGATGGTGCTTCCTTATCAATCAAATGAAAAATAAATCACATTAAATGTATTAACATAAACTGTTACAGGAATAAGTAGTCCTCTGCCTGTGAAACAAGATGTGAGGCTGCAGTTGGAGGTTTGATCAGATAGTTGACGGCTGTTTCTCGCATCTGCTAAGGGTGGAACCATGTGGTTCCGTTGTTTTAAGCTTATTTTTATGGTAGAGAACCACTAACATGAATCTTATTTCGTTTGAGACGTGTTTTAATCTGCATCAACATTATTTACCCGAATTCCTCAGAGGCAGTTAGCCGAAGGCAGATTTTTTGGTGGGTGTTCTTGATTTGTAATGCTATAAACAAATTGTTATGAAATAGTTGTTCATTTATTTATTATTATTTTTTAATGCTCAATTGTAGTCATTAATTTCAAGTGAACATGTCCTCTTTATTACTTCAGTGGTTGACCTGCTTCATCAATGCAAATTTCCCAGACAGGAAACCAGCATGTTGATTTAAATTTCCGTGCTATTAATTACTCTGCCGAGGTGTATTTGAATGGACACAAAAAGACCCTTGAAAAGGGGATGTTCAGAAGGCACTGTGTTGATGCCACTGATTTCTTGAACCCGAATGGTCAGAACCTTCTAGCTGTTCTTGTGCACCCTCCTGATCATCCTGGGAAAATTCCTTGCAAAGGAGGCCAGGGTGGTGACCATGAGGTATGCCACTTTTGAATGTTATCATGCATGATCATATCACATGTGTGATTGCACACATATCTGGTTCTAATTTCTAAATATACGCTGTTTGCGTTTGATCATCAGTGATTTTTTGGTCCTTGCATCTCTATCTGTAAGATTATTTTATATATTTCCCTTTTGATTACCCCTTTTCACTTCATGATAGATCGGGAAAGATGTAGCAACTCAATATGTGGAAGGTTGGGATTGGATGGCTCCTATCAGGTGAGAAAGTCACCGGCATCTTCCTTGTTGTCTATGCAGAAAACCAGCTGTCAGTTTAGTTCTTGAGAAGATTGGTATAGATTTGTATGGGACAAATGGACAGCTGAACAGTGATAAAAATATATCACATGAGGACCATCTATTTATACGTCTTAGTCTATTTGTGAAAATAGCGGAGTATTTCAACACATTTTAAGAATTTCATGTGATTCTAGAATTATCATTGCTAACGGACATCCAACATAAAAAAAAAAAAAAAATTCTTGTAGGCTTTCTCTTATGCTTGCTAACCTTTGCTCTTTAAGACCCCGCCTTTTTTGCTCGTCCAATTAGCTTTATCTGATTACCTTAAGGAAATTTGGGAAATAATAACTATCTATCTTCAGCAATAATGAGGGAGGTCTTTCGTTTTGTAATATTCTGGTACTTTGAGTTCAGATTAATCGGTGGTTTTTCCAGGTGAAAAGACGAGAAAACAATTTGCAATTCTTGAAGGGAAAATGTTGATATTTGATCAGAGAGACGGATTTGATGTGTTAAATGCATAATTGTATTGGTTTCTTTCTGTGTAATGCTTTTGGCAGCTGTGATGGGCATTATAATGGTCATTTTTGAGGCAGACATGTCGTGTTGTGGTTAGAGAGTGCTGATGTCATAAGTCCTAACTGCTAACCATGGAGTGTGTTTGTTGACAAGGATATTTTAAATATGAACCTGGGGGGCATTATGACTTATCAAACTCGATATTCTTCTTCTTCTTCTTCTTTTTTTTTTTTGAGCAAATGCATTTCTCTTCTTGAAGTCTACTATTAGTGGAAAAAGCCTTATTGGTGGGTGAACCTTCACCCGAACATGTTTGCTCATGATTCTGCTGATTAGTGACTCTTTGTTCTCTATAGATGAAAAGCTTGATTATACCAGGGTACACATGACAATTTTGATACCCATATGGCACATATGCAGTTATTTGTGGGAAAAAGGTTTGGTAAATGCCCTATTAGATTACTGTAATGATATATATGGTTCAAATTCTGCTTAGGAATGACATCTTTCATGTTTTTGGGAAAGGTGCATGGCCAAATTACATGAGAATTTCCGCTAGTTCTCAACATAATTTTTTTTTCCCTTCCTTGTATCTGCCACTTGTTCAAATGTATTATGCTTACTATGGATAGAGAGTATGAACAAAAATGTATTGTTCTTAACTTGTTGTGATCCTATGAGGTAGTTTACCTTTTTATCATATTGAAAATACAGAGCCTTTTATTGGCCTTTATAATGCCTGGTTTAACATATTTCTGTTTCTAAAGCAACTTGTAATACCTAAAAATACACTTCTAAAAATTTTCGTTTTGCAGAAGCTAAGTACAAAATGATGACGCGGTACTTAGTACGAGTCCAGATACTATGCCATTCTCATACTAAATACAGGGCAAAAACATTAAACTTTATACATGATAAAGAGAGAATGCGGAATACAAACTCCAACTACAGACTACGCAAAATACAATGAAGGGATACAGACCTGCAGGTGTATGATGATTGCTTGGATGACTTTGATGTAATGCGTGCATATGAGTGATAGTATGTTTTATGGGTTGGGCGATTGGAGTTGTCATCGCTCATCTTTATGTGTTCTTCATAGAGTTTGATCGGACTTCCTGCTTTATTTTCAAGGTGTTCTACCTTTTCCTCTAATGAATTTTTTCATATTTGGATTGCTAACAGGGATAGAAACACTGGAATTTGGGATGAGGTTTCACTTTCTATTACTGGGGTGAGTATTTGTTTGAGATCCTTTAATTTATTGCAATCTGCCATATTGCTGCATCTCTTCCTTATGAACAACAAAAGGTTTTGGCAGTTGATTATAATGCTGCATTATATTTTTAAAACCTGAAGTAGTTTCTACATTTAATAGTTTGACATTTTATCTTAATTTGAGTTCCCTACAATAACTCTTTCAAATAGATCAGAGAACCTTAATCCAAATTCGCCATTGAACACCGATCCCTTTATGAGCATTTTCATCCAACTTCCATTGCATTGGTGTTGTTAACTAGTCAGCAAAGAGATTTTTATCACTGCATTACAATGGGAAAAATGAACTCTGCTTCTATTTATGACATCTTATTATGCACATTTAATATTGATTTGTGACTATTTCATGCAGCCAGTAAAAATAATAGATCCTCACTTGGTCTCATCTTTCTTCGATAATTACAAGAGGGCATATCTGCATGCTACAATGCATTTGGAAAACAGAAGTGGCTGGGTTGCAGAGTGTTCTTTGAACATCCAAGTGACGACAGAACTTGAGGATAATGTTTGCTTGGTGGAGCATCTTCGCACCCAGTATGTTTCAATTCCTCCAGGAGCACATATTGAGTATACATTTCCAGAGGTCTGCGTTTTGACCTTCCTTCTAGTATTTCCATATGCCTTAAAGCCATTGCTGAATAATTTATTTTTAAAGGTCTGTGCTATTGTTCTTTCTAGTTCTTCTCTTGGACTCCTATGATGCCAAAACTAGAAAATGATGGTTTATACCAATTGCTACTTGATGACAATGCCAACCATGTAAATTATTACTCAAATCTTTTTCTCATCCGGGTCTTGTTTTATGAATTATTGGTTGTTTGGATGGTGAGGAAGTTGATAGCATTAAACATTACTGAAATAGGAAAGCACGCAATGTGTGCCAGACAAATAAATAATTGTATATCTATATTATTGAAATAATAGCCAAAAATAATTTTGATCAACCAAAACTTCATACCAGAGTTTGAGCGCACCTAAGTGATAGGGGAACTAGAACCTAGGTGCAAGGCGAAGGCGCATGTGTAGCAAAATTGCTTAGTCTTGTACTGCTTTTGATCTTTCTAATCCTTTCTTTTCTTCTACGCAGTAAATCTTTTCTTTTTCTTTTCCTTTTGTACTCAAAATTATGTCTATTGATCTTTCCTATTACCTTTTTGTCTCTGCTTTCCTTCTCAAGTGAGATTTAATTACCATAAAGAGTTTCCTTGCATAAATACCATTCTTTCCTTTTCCATTTAAAATCATGTTCTTCCTAAGACCTTTTCCCCTCCTTCCTTTCTTTCCTAGCCTAGGATTTAATTATCATATTGATTACATAATTTTTTGAAGGAAATTATAACATAGAAATAACTTATCTTCAGTAAAGTGTGCTCCTTAGAGCCTTTCAGCGCCTTAGTGAACCTAGTGAATGTATAAAATTATAACTCAGTAAGTAGACAAATTAAACTAATCAAATATATCTTCCTCCAAAAATATTCTTTTACTATAATAATTAAATCAATATAAGTAGACAAATATGATCTATATAACATATTTCTCTTGCAAAGAGGTTAATAATTGTTGTAATCATACTACCAAAAGGGGATGAACATTTTTTTTTTGACCAAAGGGAATGACCATTTTATTTTGATTTTGATTTTTTTCTTGCATGGGATGCCCTCAAAACAATTAATTTCCTTGATTCATTTCTTTTGATCCTCCTTGCAGTTGTACTATTGGTATTCCTTTTATTCTTCTTTATTTCATATGTAATTTTACTTAGCTGGAAATTAGAAATAGAATAAAGGGTGCATATTGTATGTTGATTTTCATTGGCATTATTATTGTAAAACAAATTAGCAAAAACTATATATATATACAGATGAATAATGACTAGCAGAAAATTCCAAATTCATGTCCCATTTTCAACACATCGTTAGTGGTGATTTAGGTTTTTTTTTTTCAAAAAAATAATAATAATTTACTAACCACTTTAGAACTTAAAGAAGACTATTAAAAACTGCAAAAGCATATGGAAACGATATAGAAGAAGAATGCTTACCAATGCAGAAGCGTGAATAAAATATTGTAGCAACCAAACAGGAAATCAATATAGCTCTGATCATCACTTTCCCAATTAAACAAACCATTAAGTTACGTGAAGCAACTAGCCACTAGGGAAAGGCGTATAGCAGTATCTTTTTTCTTGATGTCGCCTATTGTAGTTGTGTTATGGGAAGTGTAGAAAGAGGACGGCAAGGTAAGTTTTATGGGCAGTTAAAATTCAAAATTTTACTATTTTAAAATCATGATAAAAGTATGGGAAATTAGATACTCGTACCAATAGAATAGGGAGGTTGGTTACGTAAGACCCCCACTCTTAATAAATAGTACGGATATTAAGAAATTGTATTTACTTTCTGAGTCAATATTGCAATGATAATGCAGCTTTTCTTCTACAAACCAAATCTGTGGTGGCCAAATGGTATGGGTAAGCAATATCTGTACAATGTCAGCATTTCTGTGGATGTCAAAGGATGTGGAGAGAGTGATACATGGAGTCATCTATTTGGGTTCCGCAAGATTGAGAGCCATATTGATGGTGCAACTGGTGGCAGGTATGATTTTGTGCTATGGTTTTTATTTCTATGTATGGCTTTATGCAGGGGAATGATCATTGCCTACCCTTTGTACTTTGCAGGTTGTTTAAGGTGAATGGACAACCTGTTTTTATCCGTGGAGGAAATTGGATTCTTTCAGATGGTTTGTTGCGCCTTTCAAAGAAACGATACCAGACGGACATCAAGTTCCATGCAGATATGAATTTCAACATGCTGCGGTGTTGGGGTGGTGGATTAGCTGAGAGACCAGAATTTTATCATTACTGTGATGTCTATGGCCTGTTGGTAAGCTTTTCACTTCTTGCCACCCTCCTTCCCTCCGCTCAGCCAAAACAAAGATACAGAATGGTAAAAAGAGAAAATCATTAGGTCTGTATTTGCTCATCATTTCATCCATTTCCTTTCTTTGGATATGTAGAATGCAGTGTCTTCCATCTCTCTCTTCTCCTTTCTGTGACTATTTTTAATTTTGGATGATACTCAAGAACAATGAGTTTTTTTGTTTTCCCCATCAGTAAATAATTGGCTAAGTTTTTCCTGAGTTATGTTGATATAAGAATAAACGTGCCTTAATGTAGTAACAGAAAGGGAACATTTCCTGTACTGGACAGTGCCTTACCTCTGTGTGATATGTGGTTGGCTGAACCAAGCCCCCTCTCTTTTTTCTTCGAATGTCCTTTTCTCTTTTTTCATGGTTGTTGATCAGTCACCAAGGCTGTGTACCATCTGTCAACGTCTCAACAGTTCGGAGGAGACATTGCTCTTGTTTCTGACCAATATTAATTGGTCTTATTTATTTGATTTCCAATCACCCTCTATTTTGTATTGCATTTGTTGTTAATGCAATTTTCCCACTGACTTTACACTTGCATTTCCAGGTGTGGCAAGAGTTCTGGATTACTGGAGATGTTGATGGAAGAGGAGATCCAGTATCTAACCCAAATGGTCCCTTGGATCATAATCTGTTCTTGCTATGTGCTAGAGACACTATCACGCTCTTAAGGAATCACCCTAGTCTTGCCCTTTGGGTAGGAGGAAATGAGCAGACGCCACCAGATGACATCAATAAAACTCTGAACAATTACTTGAAACTTCATCCTCATTTTGAGAGTCACCATGGCGATAGCAATTGTATGGAAGATAAATCTGTCCTGTTTAGTAAAGATCCTAGCCAATATCTTGATGGTACACGAATTTATATACAAGGATCACTGTGGGGCGGATTTGCTGATGGAAAAGGGGGCTTCACTGATGGTCCGTATGAGATCCAGAACCCTGAGGACTTCTTTAAAGATGACTATTACAAGTACGGGTTTAATCCAGAGATTGGCTCTGTGGGAATGCCAGTTTCAGCTACAATAAGAGCAACTATGCCTCCAGAGGGTTGGCAAATTCCATTGTTTAGGAAACTTGAAAATGGTTATATAGAAGAAGTGTGGAATCCGATATGGGAATGCCATAAGTATATACCTTATTCGAAGCCAGGCAAGGTTCAAGACCAGATTGTACAGTATGGAATGCCAAAGGATCTGGATGATTTCTGCTTGAAAGTAAATCCTTGATCTCTTTTTTAGCCTGAATATGTTGGCCCAGATATCTTTCTCTTGCATTTATTTTTGTTGGTTAATTTTCCAGGCTCAGCTTGTTAATTATGTCCAGTATAGAGCTCTACTGGAAGGGTGGAACTCTCACATGTGGAGCAAATTTACAGGTGTCTTAATCTGGAAAACTCAAAATCCATGGACAGGTCTGAGGGGTCAATTTTATGATCATCTGCTTGACCAAACTGCTGGTTTCTACGGGTGCCGCTGTGCTGCAGAACCTATTCATGTCCAGCTAAATCTTGCCACTTATTATGTGGAGGTAACATGTTAGATTCAATGTCTAGTTCCCCCCCCCCCCCAAACAAAAGGTTGTGGCATTAAAAGGAGCAGTAATCTATCTCGATTTTTTTAACCAGAGAAATTCATGTTAGTTTTTCTACCTAAAGTGCAACTAGTATTATAGTTATGTCTTGTTTTTCTCTGATCAGGTGGTTAATACAACATCAGAGCAACTATCCAATATAGCCATAGAAGCGTCAGTGTGGGATCTAGAAGGAGAGTGCCCATTCTACAAAATTTACGAGAAGCTCTCTGCCCCTCCTAAAAAGACTACATCCATTGTTGAGATGAAGTATCCTAAATCAAAGAAGGCGAAGTCCATGTACTTCCTACTTCTCAAACTCTATCACATGTCAGATTATGGGATCATATCAAGAAATTTCTATTGGTTACATCAATCTGGTGGAGATTACAAGCTGCTAGAACCTTACAGACAGAAGAAAATACCGCTCAAGGTAACATCCACTGTGTTCATCGAAGGTTCTATGTATGAAGTCAAGATGAATGTAAAGAACACCTCAAAGAGAGCAGATATGAAAGATGAGCTGTGTAATAATAATTTCTGTTGTAGTGTTGTTGGTAGTAACTATGACACTGCCTCAGACAAACCTGTCAGGACAGAAATGCAGCAAACAAAATCGGGCATTTTGCGGAGGATTTACAAACACTTGTCAAGGGAAACAAGGGGTTTTAATAAGGTTATGGAAACAAATGGGTCCCATGGAGTTGCTTTCTTCCTTCATTTTTCAGTCCATACATCAAAGGTGCGCCAGGAAGGGGAAGATACAAGAATTCTTCCCGTCCATTATTCAGACAATTACTTCTCCTTAGTACCCGGGGAGACGATGCCAGTAACTATCACATTTGAGGTCCCTCCCGGCGTCTCTCCTCGGGTCACCCTTCATGGTTGGAATTACCTGACCGGACATAATATTATGTGAGCGGCATTATTAAGCTGTGATGCAGATGTAGTGTGACTCCTTCAGCAGAGGTTCTATCTTCCTGCATTTGGGTTTTCGATTTATCAAGTTGAAGTTTCAAGGTAGTTAAACTCGCTGGCATCTTGTTTCGGTACCATATTGGAATATAGGAAACCACAGTCGAATACAGGAAATGTTGTTTAAATTACGAACATTGTAAATCAATTATGGAATTCCTATTAAATGGCTTGCTCTGTGCTTCTGCCAAAATTGTTACAGAAATTCAAATTTAATGGTTTTGTTAAAAGTTGACTAAGGTGTGTTTGGCTGTAATATATTTTTTTCATCTTATCCTTATATTACCTTTGACTTTGCATATTCTTTTTATAAAATGATAAAAAAAGTCTTTATTTTTTTTTATCACAATTTATTATAAAATACTTTCAAACAGAGAGTTAATATGAAATGGATTATTATTTTATTTCAACGGAGCTAATTAATTCTTAAAAAAGATTATTTTAATTTTAAAATTTTATGATAATTTTTTTGTTTCCTTTGTTTTTCAATATTTTATTTTATTTTTTACATTATATACAGTAATTTTGAAAATTGATACATTTAAAAAAAACCTTTATTACTATTTGTCCTTATTTAGTTGTGAAGTTGATATTTTTGTGCGTAAATTGCATCCTATTCCCAATAATATGAAGCATGGTGTGTAGGATGGTGATATTTTTATAATTTAATTAAAGTTTGTTTTAATCAAAATATGAAAGAAGGTTTTAAAAAATATAGTTTGTCATACATAAATAAATATTTTATTATGGTAAAATATATATTCTTCTTAGGAATATGGTGATACAGTAGTACTTTAGTTAATGTATTGAATTTTCTTGTAAATGAATATGCATTTTTTGAACAATATATACATCTTTGAAGTATTAATATACATATTCATGGATACAAATACACATCTAATCTAACAAAATATACAACTTATCAAAAAAGAAATACATATATTTTAGATATATATACACACAATTTATTTATAAAACAACGAATGAATACATTTGTTATAAATACTCCTCTTATATCAACAAATTTGCATCTCATATGAAATACATATATTATAATGGTGAATATACATATTATATTAGAAAATACACAGTTTAAGGTTAATATTTGTGATAATAAATGCATAACTTATAAAGATGACCAGATATCTTATATTAACAAATGTACATCTTATAGTTTTAAATACACGTGGTAATTAATGCATATCTTATATTAATAAAAGTAAATTTTATAATGATGATGATGATGTTATAAATACATATTTAATACAAATAAATACATATTCTTTTATTCATAAATACACATCTCATTCACACAAAAAAAAAGTTAAAAAATCCTATTTCTACTAGCCAAATAGCACTAATACTACAACAAATATGTTTCCTCCCTATAACTAATAAAAAACCTTTCATTTCTAAACCTATCTATGTGACGAGAGACTATAAATCAAGAGGTGAAAGGTAGGGACTACAACGGTGTTGTTTTGTTCCACCTTGCTTACCAAATTGAATTCGGGTGTAAGCACCCACATTGAATTTGTCGCATCTACTTTGATGGGTCGTTGGATCTAGTTGAATCTCAACAAGTCTTAGGCAAAACTTCGCATGTCTGAGGAGGATACCTTTGAATATGTTTGAAAACTAATAGATCTGGTCAACACACCGTAGATTTAGTCGAACTTCTTTGAAAGAGGCCATAACTCGAGCCAAAAATACAAGATTTGGGTTTCGAGTCTTGATAGTTGAAGGTAGATTTGGTACATATTCGCTTATTATATGAGAAATGTGAGGTGACTTTCGTTAAAACGAATTAAATATTAGAAAAATAATACTAAAATTTAACATAACAACTAACCGCACCCTAGTATCAAAGTTAACTTCTATTTTAAAGTTGAGCCTTTTATTTTAGTAGGTTCAGATGCAGGATGCAACAATCAATTTTTGTTATACTTTGTTCAATTTAGAATATAATTTATTTTTACATGAATTTTTTATCCAAAATATTTATCATTTTATATTTTTAATATAATAATCAAAATACTTTTTTTAAAAAATTATTCTTATAATTAATTTTTTTTATTTCTTATCAATTTATAAACTATATTTCATAATGACGTATTTGATAATTCATATATATTTTTAATATACGCATAAAACTCTAAAATGATATATATATATATATATATTAATCCAAGTGAACAGTAGATTAGAGATGGTGAATTAGTTGGATGAATGTCATGGAAAGGTTGACATCATATATCTAGAAAAAAATGGTAACAAAACGTTTCAATATAAAAAGGGAGTGGTTAAGATGAGAATTAGTTTCTAGATTAAGTAGAGTAGAAAATACTTTCCATACAAAAGTGAGAAGGTAGTTTATAATGTAAAAGCTATTCTGGGTATTGGTGTGAGTTAGTCCTATATATCTTGTGATTATTGCACACATTTTATTTTTATTTTTTATCGATTATTTGTACCAACTATCAAAAAAAGATATAAAATATAAATACAAATTTATCGATGTAAGTTGTTTCACCTACAATTCAGTAGATTATTATTTACTAAACAAACATTGAAATGTTGGTCTAGTGTTAGAAAATCATAGTTCCACCAAAGAAAAGAATAAAAATAAATATATAAAAAATACTACCACCTATGCCGACAGGTACAAAAGTATATTAGTATATTTGTTTTCTAATGATAGATGATTATTTATCAAAAAAAAAAAAGGCTTCCTGTACTTTTAAAATGCAGCTGAATCAAGTACAGCGAGGAAAATTGCTGGCTAGCCGGGGTACAATGCGACACGGACATGGATGATGAAACCACCCAGATGGTCAGCTCAAAAGCTCAACTCTCTGTTACGTACCTCGACTTCAATATCCCTCTTCTCCGACGTCAGGACTTTCGCGTCATCAGTCCCTACTCCACACCACAACTACCCCGCATCAATCCCTGTTCTCAGCCATGTCGAGATCAGCCGCGTTTTCTCCTATTGTGGAAAACAAGGCAACCTGCGTCTGGGTTCATTACTTCACGCCTCAATCATTAAAAACTACGAATCCTACAACCCTAGAAATTATGCCACTGCCCAAAATGCCATTGTTGTCTGGAACTCACTCCTTTCAATGTACACCAAATGTGGGACATTACAGGATGCCCTTAAGGTGTTCTACGAAATGCCCCTAAGAGACACCGTATCCTGGAATTCAGTTATTTCTGGGTATCTATCAAATGGCATGTTTGGCCAGGGATTTCTGGTTCTTAAAGATATGCTTGAGTTGGGCATTGGTCAAATTGATCAGGCTACTTTGACTACAGTTTTATCAGCTTGTGACGGTTCAGATTTTCTTGGACCCAGCAACATGATTCATGCATTGGTAATTTTAAGTGGGTATGCACGCGAAACTACCGTCGGTAATGCTTTGATTACATCGTATTTCAACTGCGGGCGTCCTGATTACGCAAAGCAGGTTCTTAATGAAATGGATGAAAGAAATGTCATTACTTGGACAGCTGCAATCACAGGATTATTACAATGTCAGTGCTATGGTGAGAGCTTAAAGTTGTTTTCAGAGATGCGTAGTTCATTAGTAGACCCGAATTCTTTGACATGTTTGAGCTTACTATCCGCTTGTTCTGGCTTGGGGGCTCTAATAGAAGGGAAACAAATTCATGGGCTTGTTTGGAAGTTGGGGGTTCATTCTGATTTGTGCATCGAGAGTGCGGTAATGGACATGTATTCCAAATCTGGGAGCATGGAAGATGCCTTACTCATCTTCCATTCTGCAGATGATTTGGATGAAGTTTCAATGACTGTTGTGCTAGTAGGACTTGCTCAAAATGGCATGGAACAAGAAGCTATTCAAATGTTTCTGAAAATGATGAGGTCAGGCATTGACATCGACTCAAACATGGTGTCAGCAATTCTTGGTATCTTTGGTGTTGAAACAACTTTTATATTTGGTCAGCAAATGCACTCTTTAGTCATCAAAAAAGGATTTAGTTCTAATCCTTATGTCAGCAACGGTCTCATCAACATCTATTCCAAGTGTGGGAATCTGGACGAGTCTATTAAAATCTTTCATTGTATGCCCATACGAAACTCAGTCTCATGGAATTCCATAATCGCTGCTTTTGCCCGTCATGGAGATGGATCCAAAGCCCTCGATTTCTATGAAGAAATGATATTAGATAATCAAGTAAAGCCTACCGATGTAACATTCCTGTCATTGCTTCATGCCTGTAGTCATGCAGGCTTTATCGATAAAGGCATGGAGTTCCTGGAATCCATGACTAAAATCCATGGCATCAGTCCAAGAATGGAGCATTATGCTTGTGTGGTGGACATGCTAGGCCGAGCTGGGCTCCTTAACGAAGCTAAGATTTTCTTGGAGGAATTGCCTGTGAAGCCGGGAATCTTGGTTTGGCAAGCACTTATTGGTGCTTGCAGCTTTTGTGGGGACTCTGATATGGGCAAATATGCAGCTGAACAGCTGTTTTTGGCAGCCCCAGGAAGTGCAGCCCCGTATATACTATTGGCAAACATATATTCCTCAGAAGGGAGATGGAGAGAAAAGGCGAGGACAATAAAGAGAATGAAGGAGATGGGAGTAGTTAGTAAGGAAACCGGAATTAGTTGGATAGAGACTGAGAAGAAAGTTCACAGCTTTGTCGTGTGGGATAAGGTGCATCCACAAGCTGAGATGATCTATGTCTTGCTAACGGAGTTGTATAGGCAGATGACTGATGAAGGATATATACCATACAAGAGGTATATTTACAGGTACGAGGACGAAGAAAATGTCAATACACGTTAGACAGCTGCTGCAAGCGAGCCATTGGCTGCTTGCAATTAGGTTTATGAATATGTTTGTATAGGA
Source organism: Tamarix austromongolica (assembly GCA_039764185.1). Taxonomy (NCBI): domain Eukaryota; kingdom Viridiplantae; phylum Streptophyta; class Magnoliopsida; order Caryophyllales; family Tamaricaceae; genus Tamarix; species Tamarix austromongolica. Next base: position 89,979,085 of record CM077816.1, on the reverse strand, counting down.
CTAGGACTGCTACTAAATCCTGTTTATAAGCTTGGCATGAGACTTATGCCCGCATTTGATTCCGAAAACGGGAAATGCGGTACATCGTATGTGTGCACGGAGATACGTACCACTGTTAGTAAAACTGATATTTACTCAAGAATTACCGTGCTGACGAAACAGTGACTTCGGATTTTGAACTCTCAAGGATATGTTTCTGTTCCTACATTTCACCATGACTTTGGTCGGTGTCTCCGCCTCTTTATTGTTGTTTGGTAGAAACTCGAAAGATTTCTCCACTAATCCTATAGCTACGAGTATTATGAGGCTCACGAGTATGTCCGTATTGGTGCCTGAACTTAAACCATAGTCTGAACGTGGAAAAAGGGACCACCTTTATGGTTTGTTTGGATTTAAATGAATGGAATAAGAATAATTATCAAAATTTTACTTAGGTGAATGGAATAAAATGAAATTAAAGTAAATGCTATTTTATTTATATTTATATTTATATTAAGATGAATGAGGGTTAAAATATATAGCAATTTACCTATCTTATATTTATATTTAAATATAACACATTAGGTAGAGTAAACTTACCTTTCACTCCCATCATTACTTTTAAATTGAAGGTTTGTAAAAATGAAAAAAATTAGGATGAGTGGACAAAAAAATACTATCTATATGGACTTCTTATTTTTATATCCAAATGAGTTGAACTAGATGAGTAATAAGAGGTCATGGAGAAGGCCGGAGCCCTCGGAGGATTTAACTTGGGGAGCCCATAGAACTTTAACCTCAGAAGATTATGATGCTACCCGCAAGGCATTAAAAGAATTTTGTGACAAATCTGGGCAAGGCGTGGGCTTGAACATATCTAGAGTGATGTCGAAAGTCCTGAACCATCTTTCGGATCCCAACTAACCTAGGCTCCAAGGTACCAACATACGTCGGATTCGATTAGGTATAATTGAACTTAAAATGACCGGATCATGTCGCATCTAAATTGATCCGACATAGTGGCCTGACCCAAATCCGAAAAGATAACATGACGTGGAAAGACCCAACTCAAGACGCAACCTCACCCAGAGCCATTGCCAGATGTACCGACACATTTTGCATCCGTGGACTTAATACCTAAATGCAGTCGATAAAATCTCAGTATGGCGGTTAAGATTAGAATCTAACTGTCTAAGTACCGTAAGGTTAAGGTTCGACAGTGCATTATCCTGTTAACTTACTTCTTTGTTAGAGCATAGAGGATAGCGGAAAGGTCGCAAGGGTCTATTTCAGGAGAGAGATGAGCGGCGCGGCTCTTACTGCAAACCGTCTTAGTTTCCTCACCCCCTCATGGCTTATAAACCCCATCAAGCCTCGTAAGGTATCTCCTCTCCCATCTTCATCGTCTCCGTTTACAGTAAATTGCAGAAATGGGTTCAGCGCAGATGATGATCCTCCTCTGACCACAAGCTCAGCTTATGTCGTACTTGGGGTCGAGCCCAATTGCTCTGCTGCTGAGCTGAAAACTGCTTTTAGAGCCAAGGTATTGCGTACCGACCATAAAACATTATCCTCCTCTCTTTTTTATTTTTCTCCTTTTCTTTTAGATTGTGGAGTTTATTAATGATCGTACAGATGTTATTATTATATTATCTGTGAAATGGGTCTGCGTATCATCTTTATTTTTGTGTCGCTAGTGTTGTGTGATGTTGATGGAATTAGTAACGTTGTGACAGGTGAAGCAATTTCATCCTGATGTGAAGAGGAAGAATAAAGATGGAGACGAAGATCATTCGGACTTGATAATTCGTCGAGTAATTCAGGCTTATGAGGTACTCCCTACCCCCTCCTTCCCTGATCTTAGTCCCAGAACGATGAATGTCCACTCAAATTTGTTGGGAAGCGTTGCAATAAGATTTGGTGGCAAGGGGTGGTAGTACTTGAAATTTGTCGTGGAATACCATTAGAAATTTTGATACTTGATGGACATGATAATTGAAATAAATCAATTATCTTAGGCCTCCTTGCTATGATTTTTGTTTTGGTTTGCAGCTGTTGTCCAGCCGCAGCTGGTCCGAGATCATCGAAAGGTAATGATTTCATCCGCTTGCACGCACACACACATATATGTATGTATGTATGTATTTCAGTACAATACAAATGTTCATTCGTTTCATCTAACAATTTAGTGACGAACATTTGGATTTGTTCTTTTGGTTGGTAGTGAATGTTTGGATCCCTTTGACAATCCAGAATGTGAGGCCTATGACGTTTTTGTCAACCAGGTTCTGTGTCTTGGCAGAGGTACTTACCCACTGCTGCGAGCCTACCACTAACTTCCTACCATCTCCCACTGTTCCTCCACTTTCTATCGTCCTGGTTCTTTACCTTTACCTGCAGGCTGTCCATATTCATGTGTGAAGCAAGCTCCTCACGCTTTTGCATTTTCTTCATCCGGTGCTGCACACGCTACTTCCCAAGGTTTGTCTATACTCTCGGTACCTCGCATGAACATGATGCCCTCTATGGTTCTAGAATATGCATTCGCACTATTACCACGTTGCTGGTTTCGTTGTTAAAACTCCCAGTTTTAAGTCCGCTATATATGCCTGAAATATGTATATCAGCCGGGCATCCCAAAGATGAGATAATCCAGATTTATATGTACCACATCTGCAGCGCACGGAGATGACTACCAGATCCAGCTTGCCATTGGTCGGTGCCCTAGAAGCTGCATTCACTATGTCACTCCGTCTCAAAGAATCATTCTTGGGGAATTGCTTAATAGCATCCTGGATACGCCTTGGGATACTACCGCTGAGGCTGACTTGCTTTATTCTCTCATTGTTAAAGCCAAGTTTGAGAACAACCGTTACCAAAAACCAGAGAGTACAAGACAGGCAAAGGCTTCGAATCGACGTGTTGACTGGTTCTAGAATTTGATAGATCACATACCCAGTTTGTGTAGTAAATAGAACATGGTAAATAGATCCATATCCTTTTCTTCTGTACCGGTAAAGTTTTCACGAATATCTACAGGTATTTCTTTACAGCTTATAAGAGATGGGCATTGGTGGAAATTGTGTTGCATTAATTACGTCTGTTATCGTCACAGTACAAGTGGAATGTAAGTACATATATCAGGACCTGTAACTTTTGAATCACTTTGGATCGAGCTCAGTGCCATAAACAAGAAAAATGATTTGCTTCGGAAGGATTATTTTGAAATGACCTTCATAAACCGATTTATTGAGGAAAAGATGCCTGCTGCTCTGTTGAATAAAGATGCTCCTTGCTCGGACGTCTTTTCTACTTCTCCAAATATTAACTGCATCAAAATTTAACAAAATCCAAACACCAATTCCGGCATCAGCATATAGATGACTTTTTTCCATTGAATTTTGAAACAGGGAAATGCAATGTCAAATCTAAGCATCTTAATTTGGTTTTCAAATTAATGCATCCCCAAAGTTCCTTACAGCTACCGCAACCATTCAGGCCCCTTGAAAAAGATATGTATTCCTGAGCCCTATGGGCTATGACTGCAACATGAGGTAAGTCTATTATGATTCATCACAGGCTCACAGCTGTCCAAGGACGCAAGTCTGACACTGAACTATGGGTATATTTCCTTTTTCTCATCACAATCAGATTTTTGCAGCAATATTATTCATCATTATTCCCATATTACTTTCTTTTCATAAGAATTTCCCTTTCTTAATGCATAATACTTTCCAATCTACTTCATTATAAGTATGATCACATAAAACCAATCAATTTCGTATATTAGAGTGTGCTGTAAATAGGTCAGGGAGTATATAATAGAGCTGTCATACTAAAGCAAATGCAATATCTATCAACTTGAAACGGTCTAAGTTTTCAGAACGACCTTACGCTTTTGAAGCAACTTACCTCTAGTTCTTCTGCATCAGGACGACTTATTTGCTCTTTTGCAAGAAGATACCTTCCTGGTCTGTCGCTGTCGTCATAGAAAACCTTCCATAATCTATCAAGAGAAAATTAACACCACGTCATGAGCAGAATGCAATCATGCATATGGCATGCTGTATTTGTCATTCATTCATTCATTCATTGCAGGACAAGCGAAATCACTGTGTCCACAAATGCACGACAAAGAGTACGACAATTTCAGCAAATGGCATGACAAATTTATTAACAATCTATAGTGACCGTGCATTTCAGGTTCAGCTAAGTGTCGGAATGAGAAAATAAAAACAGAAATATTTCAGCATTTCAACTTAGTTCATATATATATATGATCAATAATGCAGGATTGAAATTAAAAATACTGTTACAGCTGAATTAATAACTCAGTAAACTATATTATTTGAGTGTCAGGAAAAAAAATGGTGACATATTAGTTAATATTATATATTTATCTTTCAGACTAGAAAGCTACCTACTTCACAGGGTTGAGAAAACTACTGTAATTACTCAGGATAATAAGGATAGTTGCCAGTTTTAACAATAATGTTCTCACTATATAAATATATGTATGTATGTATGTATTAGAAGAACCATGCATCAAACTAACTTTAAAAAGTGTATTGTTTCAGATAGAAGCTTCATTGATATATGTCGGACAAATTAGACTACAGAAAGCTCAATCAACTTTGATCTTTGATTCTAATAGATCACTAAAGAAGCAACAAATATACTTCAAAAATAAGAGGACGTGATTGAGCTGCACTTACCCAGGATAACACCTGAATACAGCCCCAGAAGGCAAAGGTCGCATGGAATAAACCACCGTGAATGTGCTGTACAGGAAACACAATGACTTTATTTCTTGGCGACAAAAACAGGAAAAGAAAAAAAAAATCATTTGTCATTGTCCTTGTAATTCGCTCACATATTTATGGGGCAAACTTGACTGAATATTACACAACAATACAAAGAACAGGCTATGAAAAAAAAAATTACCGTAGGAAATATCGTCTTAGCTTCCGGACATTGAACCCAACTCCAACATCTTCACTGACAAGACGTGGATTCCACATCAAGAGAGGCCTCGGCTGCAGTATTACAAGAAATAACAGTTAGCCATGCGCAGTTGAGAATTCAATAACACGTCTGAGCATGTTTAAAAGATCGAGGCTTCTTAAACAAAGTCCTTCAAGCCAAAGCTACCAGTAAAAGTAAATATATCCTATTCCAACCATCTCCAGTTTAGTGTGACTTTTGGAACTTCATTCAACCAAGTACAAATTATGGAAGGATATAAATGGTGAAATGATCAGTTGTAGCTTAAAAAAACTCAATACAGAGAGGAAGAATTAAGTCAAGTTCAGTACTGGATCATCTGAGAGCTGAGATGCAATTCGCTCCACATATTCCAACATCTGATAATCAGGGACTACCATGACTACGAGCTCATCCTCACTATTCACTGGCTTCCGATCACTTAAGCTGCATGAGTTGAAACCAATAATTATATATGCAATGAAAGATTATGTCGAACTATTTTCCCTCACATCATTTTAAAAAAAACCACAATAATCTTAATTGACATATGCTAGACAGCCCATTAGCTTCATAATGGCAAGGTAAGGTACACCATAAATTTAGAGCAAGATATCATTTGGATATTTTTACATATAACACAGTATGTATAATATACATGAAAAGTATTTACCTAGCGAATCCGAATTTAGCATCTTTCCACTTATATTTGAGTAGTGCAGCAGCACCAGCATCTGGAAATATGGCTTTTACTTGCTACAAATCAGAATGCAGAAACTTTGTTATGACATCTGAATGATGGAAAAAAAAAATGAAACAAAAATAGTAAGGGGAAAGCCTTGAACTGTCATGCACATTGTCTGTACAAATTTGACCACCCATCCATCTCACAATAAAAACCATAAGTTGATATTCACAACAGACGTAATTAACAAGGCATCCTAATTATCCGTTATCATATATATTTTTTAATTAATAAACTGAAAATAAAATACCATAATATTGTCATGAAAAGTTATTGATGGAATTATGGATAGACCATACTTGAACAGACCTGACATCCAGTTTCTTCAATAAGAGTATCTATAAAAGTTCTTGATAGTTCCCATAGCTCTGCTTGAGCTCCTTCATCATCAAGAAATTGCAATTGAGGAATTAATAGCTCCGCCTGTGATGAAAAGGATAAAGGAGATTGGTGTGATCATATTAAAGCCAGCATTATTATGTGTCAAAACAAAATCAAAGTTACAAGACATATCAGATCTATGATGTCAATGTTCACAATTAAGTTCGGCAATTCATATCATACAGTTGTTGTATCATTTTTATTTCATGCATTATATGGACATGACCGCTTGAACAAAATGAATGTAAACTTTCTCCGGACAATTGGCCCAATTTTTCAGACAACATTTGAACATATAACCTGCAGCACATACAATGGCTCTCATTCCTCCAGATGAAACAAATGAAGCACTTGCTTGCCCTGATTGTCGAACTGCACCCACCAAGTCAGAAGGCAAGCAGCTGAAAACATCAATATGCAAATCGGTCAATTGATCAGATTGAATACACCAATCCTCCTATCAGATTAGCAAACCAGGGTGGCAGAGATCAGGTTAGATAGCTAGTTGTTGTGCCTCATGTATACACATAAATAAGTGTATACCTTGTTAAGGAATGTAGTTAGATAGTTTAAAGGCTAAGTTCGACAATCGGACCATCGAAGAAACCTGTGATGATATTTCTCTCCAGGAAGCTGGGATTTGCAAAGGGCACCTTGCCATGATTGAAGGATGATCCAATCACAGCTGAACAGGGGATATTTGCAACGATATGTAATTGCATGAATTCTTATATCCATTTCAACTCAGTTTGGTCAAGCAACTGTGTTCTGAAACTTAAGGTGTGAATACGGAAACAATTGAAGTGACAGAGATATACAGACTTCTGAAGCAAAATCATAGCAGCAGCACTGAGTAGACGATTTATGTAAGTTGACCACAAGTAGGGAAAAAGATGTTGGAGCTTTTTAAAAGTAAAACCGAGTCACAAAAGGAAGAACAAAACTATTAAGAGTTTTTTAAAACGGTGTAGATGATTTATGCAACCCACAAAAAAGCCAGTTACTGCTGGCGAGATAACTTCCTAGCTAGTGCAGATGCAGCATGCTCAATGCTTTAGCAGGGAGAATCACAATGAGAAGTTTTATACTTCAGCAAGAGTAAAGAACGCGGAAAAAAAGATTGTCATTGTGGTACCAAACGGCATCCAACCTACGGAGACACGTCCAGCCATTACCAGATATATTCACATTGGCATGCCAAAACCCATTGGGGTTCCTCAAAGAAAGGGGGTAAAGACAGCAAAGAAAAGTATAAATTGCACCAATATGTAATATAATGAATAAACTGCTTTAATCTAAGCAGGCAACGCAGAAACAAATAAATTACCCTGAAAAGCCAAGCTACAAAAGTTATGACAATATCAACTAAATTACCAAAGCAAATTCAATAACACGCATAGTAATTCAAAATAAAAGAAGTGAATAAATAAAATTGAGAATAGACATCGCTCATGTGAAATTGAATACAACACACCTATCATCTTCGGCTTCTTCCAATTCTTCATCCCAAGCTGCTATTTCTCCTTCTACTTCTTGTTCAGAGCTACTCTGGACGTTATCGACAGCAGAAGGAACTTCTTCCCCTTGAAATTTCTCAAACTTTGCAAAAGACGTGGTCAGGGAAGGGCACCTGCTGGTGTTAGAGAGGTGATTTTTGTAGGACTCAAATGAGGTGGACAGAGAAAATGGCAACCGTAACGCAAAGTAGCTGCGAGAGGAAGAAGAAGTCGGATTGTGCAAGTGCAAGTTCAGGCTTGGGTGCATAGAAAAAGAGCCCATATTAGGCAGGAAAATTTAGCAGTATTGCTTTCTCTGAGCGATAATTACTATTATTGCTAATTGCAAACTGTCAACTGTCAGCCTTTTAACAGAGAAATCTCCCACAAACCCATAGTCAGTAGCTTATGCGCCAGGAGGGAAGACGCGAATTCTCTGGTTCAGCAAACGGTACCGAAGAAGATAAGCTGATTACCGCATCCGCCCTTTCCACGTCCTTGAATCGTATTAGGTTCGTATATAATACACCCCATCCACAAAGACGTATCCAACGGTGATTATTTTATTCATGAAAGTAATTATATACTAAAGTATAGCATTGGTGATTATCTCAATTTAGATCAGTGATTATTTTCGTCTACCCCATAATTTTTCTTGTGTGTGGCTGATTATATGCTTCATGTGTTTAGTGTTTGATTCCACATCACAAACATTTTTTTTATTAATTTATTACCTTACAATTTTTTTAATTATCAAATTATTTTAGTAATTATAGACTTTCGGTTTCGGGTGTATTTTCTACATCTTATACGCCTCCCAATTATGAGTAGGAAAAATTAAGTATAATGATGTTATTGTATGTTAAACGAATATAAATTACTCATAATTTTTGTTATTGATTAATGAATTATTTATTTTGTTTGTCATGATAACTTTTTGAAGTTACATTGCATATGAAAAATCATGTAAATTAAATAATACAATTATCATTCTACCATATATTCTCTTTTATTAAATGTATACGATGATTAATAATTGAGCTCTCAAAATATATTTATAAGAGTGTATATTAGTTAGTTCAGGTGTTAGATTCTCTTAGTTTTATCATGTCTTACTTTGTATATCTAGACCAAATGTGATATGCATCATAAAAACAAGTAATGATAACTTTCATAAAATAAAATAAAAATGGCAGATCACGTCAAATAAAATAAACGAACAAGATAGAAATACTATGGTTACCTAATAAGGCCCAAGTTAATTGAGAGAAAAATCAAAACTATATATAAGGGAGTAAATAATCTATTACCAACCCCTCCCCCCACCCAAATAGTTAGCTAGCCCCAAAGACACTTTTTATTTATTTATTTATTAGAAGGCTACATCCTTAGCCGAGATATATAGAGATTGCTAAAGTGAGTTTTAATAAACAATGAAGATAAAAATACGTTCATCGAGACTCACTTTACGGGTTACATAGAGTAGAAAAATAAGGCATGACAAGTCCATACATTATTAACATGAAAATTCAAAGGTAATAAATTAATGGTAAATTTAGGTATACAAATGTGTCACATCAACCTATATTTATCATATGGTATGACTTCTCTACAAACATGTACTTGCGGAACATAATTTGAACCTCTCTTGTGATTTCAAGTTGTGTAAAATTTTGCACGGTTCAGTTGACATCTGAAGCCGGCATGAAATGTGGCTGTCTGGTTGTGTCAGTGGTGGTCACGGGTCACCAATCCCTCATGCTCAAGTATCGTATTCATTCATACATGGATGTCCTCAGCAGAATCGTCGGGCGTAGGAATCACATAATTGTTTGAGGCTTCCGATGATGTCTCTTTCATTTCGTATAAATGTGATGCATATTATCTACAGCCATGTCAACTTGGTTGATGCTTCTAAATTCAACGAAACCCTTCTATAGATATAATCTGAGCAGCCTGTTAAATACTAGTCGTGCGTATGGATGACCTGAGCCCAATCAAACACACAAGGTCATCGGTGTACCTATTTCGATCCATAGATACCCTCCACCATCATGCCTCAGAAAAACTAAGCAGGCAATACAGACTGACAACAAAACTCACAAAGGATTTGATTCCTCAGCCATGGATCGCTTTCTAGCTAAGCTTGATACAAGGGACGGGTTCATCTTTTCTCAGCAATGAATTCACAAGAAAAGAATCCATTATGATCTACAGCACATATCCTGCATGATGTTAGTATATCCTGCATGATGTTAAATGAGGCGTTACTGATAGAGATACAGGTTAACCTGATTCAGATGCGCTGCAACACAAGGAAGTACCAGCAAACCAGGTGCACCTAGCGCACCGTCAAGCTGATCAACAACAGCCACGGTCACAGATAATGTTTTCTGTGAAAAACAAAACGACATTATACGAACACTCAGAAACTAAGGACAAACTCAAGAGATTTGGATGCAATTCGTGCTCGTTAATACAGTAACTGTAATCACATTTAACCTGGCTTGCAACCAGGAGAAGAGCCGTTGCATTTTCTCTGCTGGCAAAGACTGAATTGTCACCACCAGTTAAGAATGAAAGAACCTTTGTTGCAAGGGCATTAAAAGCCAACAAAATCAGATGCAGAAGACTGCAACCAGGTACATGACAGCGCTATCAGTCCCATGTATTACCCCAAGTGCCAAAGCTCATTTTGAAAGTTCTTGAATAAAAATGCCCATCGAAGATCGTTAACCAGCAATGTATAAAAGAGAACTTAAGAAATTTTACTGTTGACATACATGCCCATCACAATAGCCATGAGGAAGACTCTGTGGTTAACCATCAAAAGAAGTGATCTTGATTTGCTAATTTGTATACCTGGAACCTGAACATGAACATGCAGCAAATTCTTACAAGAGCATGTCAACTACCTGGGGAAAATAAACCATGAACGGAAACAAACTACAAAGCAAGAAAGATAACAAGATAGATTGGATGCACATCAAGAAGCAGCCTAATAGTGGGAGAGGGATCTCCACCACTTAGGTGAATACCTCGGCAATTTATGCCAATGATAAACTTCATAATGCCTTCCAACTTCTATACATGAAAATTGCTTCCAAGGAAACTCAAACCTTCAAAAAGATTTTAAACGGAAGATAACGTCACAGTTATCCTCCATTATGCTTCTATCGACCAAACAACTAGAAAAAAGTTCCATGGTTTTATTTGGAGGTCCTTTAATATTAAGCCGCTCATTTACAGTGCTGCTCCTGAACCTCGAATTCGTAATCAGCATCAGTTCTACAATACTTTTATTCAAAACTGAGATCGCAACAGAAGAGATAAAACCTCCTAAAGGGATGTCCCAAATTAGACCCTTGATAGTTGGCCGTGACAATAACGGCTTCGCTTATAAATGAAATGATTGGTAGAATTTGACTAGGATAAAGGGATGGTTTGGAAGGCCTTTTTGTCCCAAAAGGCAGCTTCTTGGAACTTCATGTATATTTTGACAATTTTATTTTCTGAATAGATACAACCAACTAGCTGTGATGACCAACAACAGCTTATCCAAACCAGACCTTCATAATGTACAGGAATGGGTACCATTTCAATAAACCTGTAGAAGTAGTTATCTGTGCTATCACAATCGCAGAATGAAACAAATGTAAATCTAGTCCATAGAGAAGTGCAGTAACCACAGAAAGGGGAAGAACTTAAGAATAAATTCCTGGAAAGAAGATCACTCATAAGTTGAAGCTATTGAAGAATAAGAACAATTAAGAGGTGAGGAAAAGGAGATAACTTTTGGATCTTACCAGACTCAGAAGCATGGCACTTATGATGGACATGAGTTTACCATTCTGATCAATGAAGCCTGCCAAACCTGAAAACCAAGTTTTCTATAAACATCTGAATGGTAAACTATCAGGAATAAAGGAATAGATTTTATTGCAAAAATTGGCACAAATTCTGGATAAAGGAATAATTTTCTTGCAAACAATTGGAGGGGAATAACTCCTTAACACCACAAAAGAGTACTTATATGAAAACAGAAATGAAATGAAACTACAAGGACACAGCAAGACCTACCAATCAACAAAAAGTTTCAGTCCTAAAGCATCAAATAAAAAAAATAGATAATCTCACATCTATCCGACCTGTTTGCACAATGCAAATATCAGGGAGCAGTATCATGTTGAATTGAAACCTACAAACAGTCGACGGTGGTAATTTGGTCCAGACTTTGAGACTTGTAGCAAGGGAATAACTCTGCTGATTTTGAGTTTTCAGAAGACACACACACGCGCAATGATCTGGGGGATAAAAGCACCACCCTGAGAACTAAATGTTACTTGGTCTAAACCAAGATTATGGAGCCATATGAATCCCCCTGCTTCTCTAGTCACTAATTTCCTACAGCAATACCAAAACCCAGAATGTCCAAGGTGTAGCATGCAGACTCAAAAAGAAGACAAATGAAGCATTATAAATTGTTGGGACAATGATTCTGAAAATAAATAAATAAATAACTAAGCCCATGTTTAGAGCTACTTATCAAAATTAGTTATTCGTGATAACCACTTATTTTAGAAACTTTTTAGGCTAAAAAATTTCTAAAATAAGTAATTATAATAGATAATTAATTTTGATAAGTAACTCCAAACAAGCTATTTAATGGTCAAGAAATAGAATGTGCAGAATAGCCATTCACAGGCACATAGACTGATAGAAGACCCATTAATGTTTTTAATCAAATAGGAAAATCACCCCAGCTTGAAATCAGGTCATCTTCTCCAAGGTGCAATGGCATCAATGTGCAATTCCACCTTTCTCACTTTGCTACATAGTCTACATACATAGTTCTCTCTCTTTGTTTGTCCCTATATCTGGCATTTATGATATTGATACACTTGGCAGAGATGGATCGTGGATGATTTACTCATTGTTTCAGATGAAGTCTTTACTTTTGCAATGCCAAATTCCCAAAGATATAAGCATATATAATGAGGTCCTCGAACCCTAGTGTGTTTGTCAGAGTCTTCAATTTACCAGAGATGAACAATCTCATGGCATGGATGACCTGGCATAAAGATCCAAGTGAGATGAGTGTGACATGACAATAGCAACAGGTGGCAAACACCAAGGGAATCCTTGAGTGCAATACCTGAAGTGCTTAATGCAAAGCTAGACATTTCCAAGTTCTACTGATCAGATTTTTAAGGACTACTTCATGGATGCTCCCATCTGTGGTCAGTACAATAAGTCAGGGTTTGAAAAAGATTTAGACTTCACTCATGAAAGAAAATTCTCCTATCTGAGGATGTCATCTTACCTAATGCAGATTTTTACTAAAAAATATCCTTACAGTGAAAAGCTATCTGAGGAGGGGTATTGTAAAGCAAAAATCTTTTCCCTACCATGGAAAATAAAAATCATTGATAGGTTAGAGCATCAACAACAAGCAAAAGGAAGTAGGATTGGTTTAGGAAATCATTTCGTCCCAAATTACTGTAATTGTAGCTTTTCGAAATTTTGTACTATATTTATTAAATATGCTTTCTAAATATAGTAAACTAGACAACAATCAACAATGGCTTTCCCAAGCAGTGTTTTCCCGGATCTAAATCCTCCTTCCAATTGGACTACTTGCTGATAATTCACTTCCCAAGACTAATTATGTCCTCTCAACTGTGGATGTGAATAGCATAAGACTGCTTTTTCCCATTACTTTATATCTCAGCTATTAGGAAACAAGATGATCCCAGAATTCTTCTGATACTGCCAAAGCTTCTTGATGATGAGCATCTTGATCACATTAATGAGATCATCCATCCTGTATGTGATTCAGTGATTATATACTTACTGTTCATGAAACCATAACTTATCTGTGGAGATGGATAAGGAAAAATGGACGTTTAACAAAAACTGCATTTTTCTCACTGCTTGCCCCACCACCAATGCCACTAAAGAATAACACCACCAGAGCGTGGATATGGCCAGCTGGTATCCAAGTTGAGTTGAGGGCTTTAGATGATACCAGGATATAAATACTACTTTTGAGCTGAAACTTTATCAAAAGGCTCTTCATGGCAGAAAGAAAAAAATGCTAAATTGATTTTAACATTTAACTCCAAATCTGAAACATTCTGGACTTCCCGACCTTGTCAGAGATACAATAACATAATATGGACAGAAAGGAGTTCGACTGGAAAGTTTCACAACTTAGACACGGCTTGTAGGGATGGGATTGTCCAATGTGTTGTTTTGTGTTCGAACATTAGCCAACCAAAAGTCCACTTTCCCCATGGACTAGGTTAAAATCGTGCTACTGCAGGACAATGTATATACACCATTTTATCTTGCATCTTTGTCCAGTGTCATGATTCTATGCTCCCCATTCAGAGAGCTGTTTGACAAAGTTTGTATTTCTAGACTCCATGGCTTTTTCCATTCAAACACCCAATGGACAAGAGCAAGACGCACTTCTGAGGCTACAAATAAACACTTGCATACAAACCACCAAATAATGACTTGGTGTCTTTCTTTTAGGCACACATACAGTACTATCGAACTCTTCATATGGAACCACTAACATATGTCTGCAATCCAGAGCTTTAATGTTCAATTACGTTATTAGCAAATCATGAGGCTGAACCAGAAGTGCAAAGGCATACAAAAGTCAAGCTTCCTGATGAATCCGATACCTAAGAAGGCACTCACCTTTGAAGGACTCTCGTAATACCTGCACATAGAATGATGAAAGCACGAATTTTACTCAGTGTCGCAACACACTACGTAATCTATTGTTACGGCTATGAAGCTAAATAATGCATGGAAATGGGTTACATGAAATAGGCCCATTGAAAGTGTACCCAAGCCAAAATGAGTTACATGTGTACATACTGCCATATAACCAGTTAGTTACACTTTCTTATGGTGTAACCACCACCACAAATTTAGAGAAAATGGGTGTAATTGCATAGTTGTAAATAAGTCAAACTTTTTATTCTATTTAATTTTTTTTAAAATTATCTTTAATTTTACCAATAATTATGCCAAAATGCTGATAAGATTTTTCACAATAAATGGTGACCCAATGACACATATCCGTATACTTTTAATATAATTTTTTTAATGAAGAACCACAAGTACAACAATCGCAAAACATCGGCTTAAATATTAGTACATCACAATAGTGAAAGATCTGTACAATAATTTAGTGAAACATTAATAGAAATAATGATAAAAAAAATGGTGAAATATCACTATAAATAGTAGTAATAATGTTTAAGGTTTAAACATGAAAGCACCTATAGTAAAATATGACAAATTAGTTTTCACAAGAAATATCACAACTAATATTGGTAAAATATGAAGGAAACTATGGTGAAACATTACAGCTAAACAACTATAGTGATATAGGTGAAATATAATAAATACTATAGTAAAACATGAAGACGATTAGTGTAGTAGAAATCATAGTGAAATACCAATAATAATAATGGTGAAAGATCAATTCAATGGTAAAATTATTCTACGATAAAATGTTATAATAACAAAGATGAAACATAACCATGAATATGGTAAAACATATAATAATATTTTAAATAACATTTTTTTAAAGTATGAAGTATAGTGATATAGATCTCTATTTGTTGAGAAAATTCATAGACATATGATGGCATAATCTTTCTTTTTTTTTTAAATGACCCTAATTTAAGATAAACTATCTTAAATAAAATGTAAAAAAATAATAATACAAGCTATTTGGTGCATGGCGAATACCTATTGAGTCACATGAGTACTCAGATGGAAGCACATTCCACAGAAAAGAGAGAAGCTTATACATGTTAGCAGTCAATAGGCATCATTTTAGATATTGCATATTCAAATAATCAACTTATAGTGTGTTGTATGTGTACATACACACACACACTGGAAAACAAATCTTTGTTCTATAAAGCAATGACTAAAAAGCTTTTCTAGACACAGACTCAGTGAAGACTCCATCACTCACTCCATATCCTTTACCCAACACCAAGGATATGACTCCAATAGGCCTCCATGAATGAGAGAAACTCATCGTGATTTCGAATCTAAATTATAAATATACATAGTATCATACAAATATTCTTCCTGCCCTATTTGGCGATTATAAGTTACCATGTAAGTTCTCACTGGGAGAACAAACAGAAAACAGCATTCATATAAGAAACCCAACTAGAGAACGACTGCATGCATTCAATCCAATCAGTGGGTTTGGATTTCATACACAGGTTAGGTGCATGGTTTGTATTTTCCTAACATAATGTCAGAAAAGATGATATGATGGTTCAATAAGTGCAGAATAAACTATCAAAAATACATGAAGTTTCAAAAATTATAAAAAACAGTTGGGTAACACTAAGCAAATTAAATAATATCAGAAGTAGCTTCATAAGAGTTACCTTTCCCAAAATCAAAGGGACCAGTAGTGTGAGGACAAGGCTCCTACATAGCTGCTTAGATGGAATAGACACACCAACATCATCTGCTATGAACTTTGAGATTGAAAATGGAACCTATGATCCGAGCAAACATCATTTTACATTATTTTCAAATCAAATTAATATGCAGCTTTACTGAGATAACCAAGATGACCAATACACAGATTAGGTAATTGAAAAGCAAGGATATATGTTTTATGTTAATACATCTGCATTCACATAAGATTGTTGTACAAAAACAAAAATGAGAACAACAAGCTGAAGGATGATAGAGAAACTATAAATAAATAAATAAAACTTACTAGAATCCAAGTGTACTCTTGAAAGGAATAATATTATTAAATATGTACAATTATCAGCTATCTCAGCAATGTCCTTAGTCTCAACATAAGCTCTGTTCAGCCTGTTTCAATTTATGGCCACAACCTCAATGATGCAAGCATATGTCAACTGGAAATACAGAGAGCACTATTGGGATGAAGCCAATATCCTGGCATAAGAGTGTTGTACTCAAATTCATAGATCTGAGCCAACAAAAAGGGATCGGCCAGACCCATTCAGTGCTCTAGCAAATTAGTCACATGTTCTGTACACTAGTTTCTCAATATGAGAAGCAGAAGAATATTAATAAAGGAACAAATAACACTGGGTCCCCAGTTTTGCCACAAACTTGAAAGTGGAATGCCAATTACTACTATTAACGACAGCTCAGATTGATTGTGCTTTCTCATGGATGAACACGATGGAGATTTATGCTCAGACACACTCATGCAACTGCTCTCAACCAAACTACAGTAAAAATAACATCTCCCTAACCATCTGCTCAACAAATTCCAGAACACATGGGACTTAGATAAAATGTCATCTTCAGTGGAGTACAGAATACCCACACTTCCACCTTGATGCCAAATGAGTGGTTCCCAAAATCCCAAAACTCATACACGCTAGATCAGGTGAAATAAACAAATTCAAAGTAAATATTCTCAGATGTAATTTCAAAGGATAGAAACTGATAAGAGAGCGCGAAGGACAGGTTTCAAGACACTAGAGGTGCATATTCAAGATTCTAACACAACAAAATTCCATAAAGACGCAGAACCTTGATTTCAAGCTTCTATTTGAGGAACAACTCACCCAGCAAGGGAACAACACCAAAGTTATCTTATTGAGCCTGCCAGATCCTACCAGAGTTGTAGCCTTTGAAACGTTCAAAAGTGAAGGTGTCCCACTTTGCCCATTAAGGTACAAATTTAAGCACTCGAGGGGAAGAAATTTAAAAGTTACGGACTATAGTATGCATATACATTATAGCCCGCTTATTATAAGGTACAGCACTCTGGAAATATATGTGCAAGAGCTCTAGTCACTTACAACTAGGATTCCTAAAAGGTTTGACACCACTGTCATTGCAAGAGCGAGGGCATGATTCCCTCCAGCTAGCTGCAGTGTGGAAAATATAACCGTCACTAGCTAGTACCTTGAATCGGTGAAATATATTAGCAGAAACAGAAATGAGTATCATACATGAGTCAGTGCCACCCCACTTGAAACTGTAGTTGGCATGCAGTTAAATATTGCCAGTCCTGTGAGACCCAAAAGCACTGTTTATAATTCAAACATAATACTCCTACAAGTTTTATTTTCTTTAAATCATGTGTCAATCTTTCTAGCATCTTCGGAAATAAATTTCAGTAAATACCTGTGACAAATTCTAGAGGTTGAAGATTGAGTTGCAAGATAAGTCTAGAAAAAACAGGTGTGATCAACAACATAGAAGCCTGCAAAAACAAAAGCCCAAGATTAATATATGCAGATCAATGAGAACCAAAGTAGCAAACAAACCACTTGGGATTTGATCACAGTTCATTGTAGAATTCATTAAAACCATCAGGAAGCATCCCAGTTACACACATTAGTTATAGTAATCTTAATCTGCTAGGACAGCAAAATCTCCTCATTTAATCTGTGCCAGTTGACAATAGAATATGTCAATATTTTAGAGTCACAGCTATGGGTGCGGAAAAAATCAAAGCTAGTGCTGAGTAATAGCAACTATAATTTAATTACTGTTGGCGGTGTAAGATTGAAAGAATTGAGAAGGAGATTGAGAATTTAGAAAGGAGAACGAAAAGAGAATTGGGAAAATTGAGGAAATTTACTCAGTTAATTTCTGTCTTTCAACAATACTGAAAATAATGGCATGCCTAAGACCCTTTATATAGCCTAAGGGTCTTAAAAGATAAACAATAGCTAAATAAATGAGATATATCATATCTAACCAATAATTAAGATAAATCATATCTAACTAATAAGATAGAAAAAGATAAAAGATAGAAAGAATTTATTTTTTATTCCTACGGGAATACTTCTTCCTATTAAAATCCTTCCTATCTACATAAGTTGAAAAATTAACCTTGCAGGGGAAGACCGACATTATATTTGTCATGTATTCATATAAGCCAAAACACCTTGAGCAAGCTTGACAATGGCCATGAAATTATTACATGAGATTTGTCAAGTGCAATCTGAAGTTCTTACCAGCCCAAAAATTCCTACAGGCCATGCTTCAGCAGCAGCACCAATTTCCTCACTTCGCAATGTCAGGCCTGCATCATGAAATACATGAGAAATACATAGTAAGCAACATAAGATAAAGTATGTTTTCAGTGAGGCGAAGCTTCACCTGATATTATAAATATGCAAAAGGTGCTCACTTTTGACAAGTGATATTTGTCAGCAAGGCAGCCGATACTTGGATTTGCAATTCCAAGAATCACCCCACCAACAAGAGCTGCACATGTTGTTATCGATAGAAACCAGCTTGTTAGCAATCCTTGACACTCCACGGTATGAATTAACGAAGAGAAACACAACTTTCTAAAATGAAGGGAAAAAAATGATCTATCCATTACTATCAAGCAGCCAGCAAGATCCATCTTCTGTCAGAGTAGACCACAACATAGATAATCAAACTATATACAATGGTAAGAAAAATTCAAGCAATGCAGCTTTATTCCTGGGAAGACTTGAAGATGTATCAACACATGCAAACAAATCTCAAAACATGTTAATAATTGGCACACACAAGTTGATCTTTAGTAGGCAAACTTACACCTCAATGTTTATCACTCTTTTTCATAAAGCATAAACACCTTTCCCCTTTGCATTCTTTTCACTTTCTTCGATCAGAAAAGAAATCACATCACTATTAAACGTCGATGGCACATACGTGATTCACCAAGTACAATAAGAAAGCAAAAAATACAAGGCTAATGGCACTGCCTCATTAACCCATACAAGCAATGTCCTCAAACTTCACAGTATCTAATGGTGGACATGCTGGTCCTTTCTTATGTCAGAATCATTAGGAATTCGAGAAAGTCATTTATCTGTCATTTCAGATTTCCGCTTAGCGTCAGCGATGAAGTCGTAAATCATAAGTACAAATCTCAAAATAATCCTTGCCCCGACTCCAATTGTTGACGATCACGTGCCAACAATCCAGACTTTGAAACAAAAATAATAAGGTCCTCTATAATGAGATACTCCCTAGAAGAATTTGGACACCTTCCACGGCTATTTCAGCATGCAGCATGCAAGTGCAGTACAAAGAGCCACTGTCAGATATTTTTAGACTGCAGCCATAGTATCACAAATTACCTAATGGCAGGAAATTGTTTCCCGCAAATTTCAGTAAAGGTTGAATCCCAGCCAGAAATTTTCCATAACTTGAAACTGCAACTTGTTCGTCTCCATCATCCTCCGCCTACACTTCCCATAAAACGAAAAGTGTAAAAAAAATATCATATCATCAAAATTTCCTCCATTTTCCTTGTGGAACCAAAACGTCGGGATTCCAACAATTACAAATTACCAAGGAGAATTTAAGGTTGAACCTTATAAGCAATCCGTTTGACTAATAAATAGAGCAGGGCAAATTTTAAGGAAGAAAAAAGCACATGCCGGGTTAGAGTGCGGAGTGGCGGCTCCGATTGGTTTAGTGATGTATCGATGGCGCTCAGTTCGAAGATACGGCGAATTGTGAATGGAATTGGAGTGGCGGCCAAAGAATTGCAGTTGAAGTATAGTAGAGTATGCGTGCTGATGAAATGGGTTGGTAGAAATCGGAGCTCGTATGGAAATGGTTCCCGCCATCTTTACCGAGTCAGCTTGCAGATCACCTATAAAATTAAGAGGGAAGTTGCGGCCCCTGTGCAGCCTGCACTGGTACACCGTAAACTTATTCTCCAATATCCGCTCAGTCTCTCTATTTTGCCTTTTTCTTTCTATTCCTATACGCGTGTCGTGTGTTTGGCGGTGTCTACTCTTAAAAACACTACTATTATCATATATTTTTTAATTTTGTTAACGAATAAATGTTTTACTGGTGAAATTAATTTTTCACCATTATTATACTTAAAATTAATATATTATCATTAATGTACTAATTTTTTATCAAATTTTTAATAAAAATATATAATATGAATATCTATTTATAAATTTAAAAATATCATGATATATATATATATATATATATATTTTAATAAACCAATCTTAAAATAAAATAGTTATAAAACTTTAAAATACAATATAAATTCCATATGATGCTAGACCATAAAAAGGATTGCATATATAAATTGGTGTGTGATATAAGAAGATAAATCAGAGGAAAATAATTTTAGTGATTTCTAGTTTGAGTCGGGAGACTAATTAGAACTACTAAGAATGATGTAGCCCCAACGTATCGTAGATGCTCTGCAACCTTCAATAAGTGTCCCATTTTTCAAAATTTTTGTTCCTCAATTTTTCTTGCCTTAATGAAGCTTATTAATAGTGATGTAAGTGGTCCCAATAGAGATGGATGTAAGAGTGTTCCCGATAGAAGGTAGGGTATATGTTTAGACTAACATAAGAGGTTGTTTGTTTTGAGATATTAGAGAATTAATAATGAAAATTAGGTGTTGCTTAACTATTTTAAATAATTATTTTTGGTAAGTTACTCTAAACAACTTCTCAATAATTACTATATTTGGTTAGGAGCAATGAAAATCAAAGTTGGTAATGGGAATTGGAATTGAAGCTTTTATTCACACCAATTTATTACTTGAGAAGGAGGTATTAATAGACATGTGAAAATTGTATAGGAAAAGTAAAAGACTAAAATATCTCCAATTAACAACAATTAGGGAACACAGCTAAAAATAAAATTGTATTTCTAATTTTATTCTTGTATATCAAATATAATAGCCTTTTATTTTTAAATTATTCTCAACTTATTTTTATTACATACAATTTGAAAAGAAATAAATAAATTATTTTCCACTTCTTAATTCATATTTTCATTCATTTTTTTTAATTCTCATACCCTCATTTTCATGCATAAAACGATTTGTAAGCATAATTTATCTCTCTAGACTACTTATGTGTCCCTTCTCAATACTAAATATAGAGGAAAAAATATACGGGTATTGTGATATTAAGAAATTCAAATAAAGATGCTAGGATAATGTAGAGAAGATAGGGAAAAATCTTCTTATTATCTTTTATACTTATGTGTTATGTATGAACATGTCTCACCCATCATCAATATTTATAGTATTTTATGTCATAATGTATAAAAGAGTTAAGGGAGATGAAGTAGTGGGGTAGGCCGGAAAATGGGGGTTATAAATATTACAAGTGACGATTATAATTATGACATTAAATATAAAATTTAATGTCATAGAGGTATATAAGATATATATTTATTATTTGTAGAAAAGATATTTACAATAAATAGGTTAATTTTTCTACATATATTGCTATCTCTCCAAGCATAACCTTAGGCTTAGGTGAATGTTTAGGTCGCAGAATGATATGCAACGCCCTCCTATGTTTGTGGTCTAGGATCAAAGATGGGATGAAGTCGGCCCTAAAACACAAATGAAAATTTCGACCGCCACAGGATTGCAAAATTTCATTGAGGCAAACAGAACAAAGAACCGGGGCCCATTTCTTTTGGCATGTCAAGACGTACACTAATTTTAGCTTTGCTAGTTTACCTTATTTAAATTGATAGTGGAATTGGAGACTAATAAAACTCAGTTTTTGTTATGGTAAACTATATATTAACTACTTTTCTGTGTGTGTGTAAATAATATCATAGATAAATTATAATACATTATAATCTAAAAATAAAATTACTATATTCATATGAATAAGTACTTTTATAATACTAATTTTTATAGTTTTTATTATTAAAAGATATTAGCAATTAAAGCTTGTTATCGAAATTCATAATATCACATATTTCTTTACAGATGCGGTATATATTAGTCAGACAAACTCAAATGAAATTTATTAGTTTTGCTCTTAATTTATTATAAGTGATATATTGAATTTTAGAGGAACAACTTCGCCTTCCACGTTATCCGCCCATGTTGAAGTTTCATTCATGCTTCTCTACGATTTCCATGAGCATAACATCATGTAAAAAGGAAAAGATATAGTGAATTTGAGATCATATATTAGAAATAGAGTTTCCAATAAATTCACCCTCATTATTACTAATAACTTTTCTTTTTCGTTTGACACTAATCTAACGCCACTCGATTACACCATGGAACCTAATCCTCTCTGTATTAGGAGTTTTGACGGGTGGTTAACAGATAATATGGGAAGTAATGGGATAGTATGAGAGTAGTGAAATTAAAAAAGAAAAAAAAAGTTTATTGCGTAACAAAACTAAGAACCGGGTAGCTAGCTTAGGATTTTTACCACCTTAATTCTAATATAGGACCCATACTTTTCTTTATGGTAAAAAATAAATAAATTATTTATAGGTAATTTAATGAAATATACTGCATTTGATTTATAATAAGTGTTATTTTAGTTTTATATACATAAATTAAGGAGTAAAACCAAATGATTAATATAACCCTAATAGTTATTAAATTTTAATAATGGGATTTTGAGAAATATATAAACCTAAACAGAAACATTCAACGATGATAGAGGATAAATTAATTTACATATTACACATTATCCATCTTATACCGATAAATAGATATAAATTTTATTTTTTGGTAAATGGATCACAATATTTTTTTTTTTTAGGTTGAGAAGATGGTAGGAGGTTCTGATCGCAAGTGATTGAGCATATGTTTGGAGCTACTTATAAAAAGTAGTTATCATGGATAACTACTTATTTTATAACTTTTTTAGGCTAAAAAATTTCTAATATAAGTAATTATCATACATAATTACTTTTGATAAGTAACTCCAAACAAGCTATGAGACGTCCGGAACCTTGTAAGTGAGATGTACTCATGAGTCACTAAGATATATAGTTATTTTATTTTATTTTATTAAGGTATACCCATTCAACAACAAATTAATAGAGGTACTCCCTTATGGGAGGTCATGTGCGACAATACCATCGGCACTGCTTGATAAATGTCATTGGCCGAGGTATGAATACATAAATATTTATGGTAAGTAAAATTAGTGGTGATATAAATTAATAAAATGATATATTTTATTATAAATTTAGGTGACATTATTATAGAGTAAAAATTTATTGAAATACAAGTCAAGTACAAAAATTACTTTATTATGTTGTTCTAATAATTTGTATTCTAAAATAAAGTAGAATTAGGTGTGGCAATCAAATCGAGTTCGGATCAGACTATAGAATGTCCGATCATTTGTGGATCATTTTCTTTTGCAAGCCGGTTATGAGTCGGGCAAATTTGGATCATTGTTGTTTCGGGTTGTATTAGATTAATTTGTCTAGTTGATTAAGGTTCGGGTAAACTTAACGAGCTGATTCAAGTTTAGGCTGAGCTAGCTTATATTTGAGTGATTTCATGTTTAGGTTGTTCATGCTAACTTGACAAATCAAATCTTTTTGGATTTTGATGGGTTAGGTTGGGTTCAAACTAAGTTAATTCCATATTGGTTCACTTCAAGTTTTGGTCAAATAAAATGTAACATCCCTAAATTTATAACTAAAAGTTTTCATATAAACATAAGCGTAAAAAAAATGGTAAACAAGTGAGAAAAAAAATAAACATTTAAACATAATAAAACAAAGAAAAAGATAGATTTTATAAACTTAAACAAATGTTAGGAGGATTACTTTGAGTACAAAATGACAAAGTACATGCAGAGATACATTAGAAACTAAGAGTTCCAAGAGGTATCCGGGGTAAAAGTGTCAACCAAATAACCTGACTCTAAAACATAAATCCCAAAGATCAAAACATCATTGTTCCCTAATAAGTGCATCATAAGAAGCATAGGCATCCAAAGGATCCTCAAAGGCCTACAAAAACTCAACTAAGTCATCTACTCGTAGGAATGAATAACACGCATGAAAATGATGATTAGTATGCTCCGTATTAAGTAAAGTAACAATACAGTCATAAAAATATTATGCAATGTCATAAGATACAACAAAAAGGGATAAATATACATATAGATTAACAAAGGGTGGTACCAAATTATTTGTTGATTCTGGATCTTATAATAATAAGGGCATAATTAATATCCATAATCTTATCCACATTAAGTTAAAAACCCCACTATTCTCAACCGATGGAGTGGTATTAATAATATGCAAACCTGAGACATCAAGCTCCTAGCCATTATTCTCAACTGGTGGAACTATATCAATAATATGCAACCCTAAGGCATAAAAACTTCTAGCCACTATTTTTATCTAGTGGAACGGACAAGTACAACTAGTTGTGGCTCACATGGTATTTCACTTTAAGTGATTATTATCTTATCAATAATTATGATTATTTCAATAATTTATTTAAATTTGAGTTCAAGGACCCCACTACTAATTAGTCAATTGAAGAATATCAATAATATATAATCCTAGGGCGCAAATATTTTTAAACACTATTCTCAACTAGTGGAACAGACAGGTACAACTCCAAGGTAAAAATGCTCCTCGCAACTACTCCCACATGGTGGAACAAATAGATACAACCAATTCTAATCATCATGCAAACACACACATAGACATGCAAGACACACAACCCAATATATTTTCTAAATGACAATCCATATTCCTCTTAGAAAACCCTAATTTCATAAGTTAGGCATAACTTCTCATCCGGTACTCATTTTATCACCCAATTCAATTCCCATCCTTAAAATATTATTATTGACAACATGCCCAAAAATCAAGGTCCATACCTCACGTCTTACACATGTGATTATAGCCTACCTCTAGGGTTATTATTCACCTTTCCCCAAAAATTTCTAATTTTATGAATTAATTATAACTTTTTCCATAAGAGCCATATAAATCCCATATTTAATATGAATTCCAAAAATTACAATATTAATTATATATACATAAATAATATTCAAACGCCCACATTTCATGCATGTGATAATAATTCCTCCCCTAGAGTTACTATTCCTACTTAAAACCACTTTTATCATTTATTAGACTTAGACCATTCATATTCACTCTAAACTTTCCACATAATATAGTTAACATATTTTGAACCAATTATCACCATGAAATACCCAAAAAAAAGTCTATTTTAAACCCATATTAACTAATTTGCCCCTAAGATAGCCAAAAAAACCCATTTAAAAAAAAAACTTATGAGTCCCAATGTGAATGGTTTCCGAATTTCAATATATATATATATTATGATACTAATTTAACACATTCATTAACCATTTTCCATATATATTAAAACCAACTTAAAATACCACAAGTTATACTAACACATTTAGGGTATCAAATGACGTTTATTGTAACAACAACACATAAGCTCATGCTCTTCACATATTCTTACTTTCCATGGATTTGGTACCACATCATAATTCCATATCATTATCAACATAAGATTATCATCGTATCAATATCAACATAAGATATCACCCAAAGATATACATTGCACACAAAATGTAACACCCCCAAATTTACTATTGAAAAATTTCGTTTAATTAAAAGGTTTTAGCGGAAGCAAAAAGATAAAACCGTAAACTTGGGGGCATTACCGCCACACTTAGTACCAGATCGGTTCACTCCTACCGTTCCAGTACTAAGTGCTAAGGCTAAATAAAGTTAACATTAAACACGAATCATTAATAAAACACAAGTCATATAGAAATCAGAGTGCGATTTAGGGTTACAAACCAAAGAGTACGTGACTAGAGTTTTTTTTTTAAACATAAAGAATAGTACGATAACACAACCAAATATGATAATACAAGGTCAAATAAAGGAAACAGAGTCCGGCCGAGTCGCTCTCGATCCCCAAGTCAGGTTTAGGCTCATCGCTCAGCCCCATCCGATGCCTCGTAAGTGTCATAGGCATCGAAGACATCATCCCCTACCTGCACGAGCTCAAACGGGTCTTCTACTCGTGGGAATGAGCAGCACCCATGAAACGGGTAATCAGTACTCTACGTACTGAGTAAGGTAACAGACGCACTAAGGCCCATATACACAGAGATACATGACATAGCAGACATGGCATAATTACGTAGATAGCATGCAATAACATAGATAAACAATACCAGTTATGAAGCAGATAACTTTTTCATCAGATCTCTCATAATTATAATCGATTCACATCATAGTCTTTATCAGTCCGTGTCAGTGCGGGAACCCCACTATTATAGCCAGTGGAACGGTCACGAGGGTCATGCCCTGTCACTATTATAGCGAGTGGACCGGTCACGAGGGTAACATACCCTGCCACTATTATTTGCCGGTGGACCGGTCTGGCCCCGACTCACAAGGTGTTCTACTGTAAATATCCGTTTCTTTCCCATGTCTTATCATTATTATGATTGGTTTGTTGAGCACGGAATCCCCCACTATTATAGCCGGTGGAACGGTC
This sequence comes from Tamarix austromongolica, assembly GCA_039764185.1. Taxonomy (NCBI): domain Eukaryota; kingdom Viridiplantae; phylum Streptophyta; class Magnoliopsida; order Caryophyllales; family Tamaricaceae; genus Tamarix; species Tamarix austromongolica. The sequence continues at coordinate 89,952,165 of CM077816.1, read as the reverse complement.
ACGAGGGTAACATACCCTGCCACTATTATTTGCCGGTGGATCGGTCTGGGTCCGGCTCAACATCTTCCACTTTATGTGATTAATGTCTTAAGTATCTTATTCAAAAGCTCTCACCATGGACATGTACGAATCATTCTCTTTATACTTCACACCTCACAAATAATAAAATTCCACAATCATAATTACACTTTAATCAATAAATACACATGATAACACAAAACTATAAGCACTCGTAACCAACCCTAATTGTCCACACCAAACCGTGGTTAACCACTCCAAACCCTATTTTACCATAACAATCATAATTAGCCATTCCAAACCTTCATTAACCACAACAAATCACAATTAGCTACTCCTACCCTATTTAATCACAACGACCCAGAGTTAATCACTCCAAACCCTAATTCTATCTCCTCCATACCCTTATAATACTCCACGTACTATTTTCCGTCCAAAATAGTTCAAACACCCAAATAATACTTGCATTACCTTCATTACATCCCAAATCAACCTTTCATACATAAATTTTGCTCCCATGCAAACTTTACACACCCCATGCAACCTCTCAAACTTTTCACACAAACCCTAAATCTCATACAATCATTAACTCCCATGCAAAACCCTAACTTCACCATGCAAACCCTAATACCACCATACAACCATTAATACCACCATACAAACCATAATACCACCATGCAAACCCTAATACCACCATACATCCATTAATACCACCATGCAACCATTAATACCACCATACAAACCCTAATACCACCATGCAAACCCTAGATTTCGTCATACAAAACCCTAAATTCAGTCCACACAAAACCAAAGATCCATCCATACCAAATCCTAGATTCGAACCATATAAAACCCAAAGATTTGTCCATATAATACAATTGATTAGATTCCCCCATTCATAACCACAAATTAGATTCTTCCATACAAGATCATGAGATAGATTATTCCACATAAAATCATAAATTAGAATCTCCCATATAAACCATAAATTAGATTATCCCATGCAACATCGTATATTACATTATCCCATACAAAATCATCCAAACCATAAATTAGATTCTCTCATACAAAACCATAAATTAAACTCTTCCACACAAAACCATAAAAATCATAAATCAGATTCTCCCACACGAACCCTAGAATTCTCCATTTTATTCTTCCACTCATAAATCATTAAAATAATTAGGTCAACTCACCTCCCTTGGTCAATCTCTTTTCCATCCTCCTTTTTAATCCTTTCTCCCACACAAAACACATCAACTCCCTCACATGCACGACTTACAGGATCACGACACATATCATCACATATACATAATACACATGCCATGTAAACACATCACACATACTTCAACTCCATGTCATGCCACACACGACATAATTAGTAATGATAAACATAGGGTACGTAGCATGCGAAGCACATAATACATATAGACATACAAAAGGCCTTAGTTACGTCCTTACCTAAAGCGACGCCGGGCTTGGAGCACGCTCCTACAACTCCTTAGGGTTTTGGTTTGATTCACCTATAAAAGGAAGAATACTGAGTATTAGTTTCCCTCAAAAGTACCATCACTCCTTATTTTATTCTAAGATTAGGATTATTATTATTAAAGGGATTATTATACGAAAACTAGGGTTTTTATCTGAAAAATAGTCTACTAAGTATTACTAGTCAAAAATATGTTTATTTTAATATTTATTGTTACACTTATATTATTAAAGCCGTTAGCTTTATTCTTATAATAATAGTATTCATGCTAACTATTAGTAAAGTAGTGATAATAATAATAAAACTAATAATAGTAACGCTAATGCTTATAGTGCTAGAACCCTAACATTTTTTTAAGACTAAGATTAACTATAGTGTTAGGATTCGAATAATAATATAATAATTGCAATATCAACAAAGTACTATTATTCCTAAAGATAATAACGATAAAGGTCATATTTTGGATAATGATAACTTAAGGGTTTAAGAGTTTATATTAATAAAAGTAATGATGGACAAGGTCACCGTTAACAATATTAGTAAGGAAATAAGGATAATGATAATGGTAGTACTAATAGTGATAATAACAATATTACTAAAATACTTTTGGTTTAAGTAATAGTAACAATAATAGTGTCATTAATAATAGAAATAATAATAATAATAATAATAACAATGATAATAGTAATATAAGATTTCAAATGTCTATCACATATAGTAGTAAGATAATGATAATAAGCCATATCTAGTATTAGTAGTAGTGATAGAGATAGTAATAAGAGTAATAACAATAATAGGAATAATAATAATAATAATAATAATAATAATAATAATAATAATAATAATAATAATAATAAGGATAACTATCTTAATGTTAAAGTTGTTTCCTTTTAATAATATACCCTAATTAACTATCTCTGAAATTAGGTTAGGAAAATAAGGATGATACATAGTAATATTAAGAGTGTAATAATAATAATAATAGTAATAATAGTAATAATAATAATAATGTTATTAAGGATAATATCATTAATATTAGATAAAATTACTAACACTTATAGAAAATAGTTTTAGGGGTTGGGGGAGTTGGAAAACCACCTAAGGTCAGTGGTGGACCGGCGGCGACGCGTGGCGGTGGCGACGATGGAGGAGGAAGAGAGGTGGAAAGATTAAGGTGCAGGCTAGAGGAGAGGGGATAGAGGGGTGTTTGAGGTGGAGGAAGATGCAGTAGGTGAAGAGGGATGGAATGAGGGTGGTGGCGTGGCTGGGAGTGGCGGCGCGCGGTGGTTGGTGCGGCGGCCGAAGGTGGTGGAGGGTGGTGGAAAATGAGGGAGGTAGAAGGAGAGGGAGGCAGGGGAAGATGGAGGTATGGGAAGGTAGAGGGAGTTCTGCTGGACGTTTTGGAGGGTGGAGGAGGTGCTGGTGGCAGCGGAATTGGCGGTGGAAGGCGGCACAAGGGGTGGCGAGGGGCTGGAGGGGCTACTCGAGGTGGCGGTTTCGCACGGCCAGGGCGGCTTGTGCAGGGCAAAATAGAGGGTGGTGGTGGTTTGGTTTCGTAGAGGGAAGTGTGGGGATGACCTTGGTGGGCGGCGTTTGTGGCGGAGATCGTTAACGGCGGTGAGGCAGGGATCTGTTTGGACGGCGGCGAAAGGCCAAGTTTCTGGGCTACGGGAAAAGAGAGCTCGATTATGGCTACCCCGAGAGTGTATTTATAGGCCAATTGAGGGGGAAGACGACAAGAGGAGAAGAAGACAAGAGGGGCAGGTGTGGCAGGACCACCGGCCGGCGGTGGCAGGCGGTGTAGTCCTGCTATGGCAGGTTAGTTCGGGGAGGGGGAGAAAAAAGGAAAGAGATGGGCACGCGGGGAGGGGAGAGATGGGGCTTGTTGGGGTCGAAAAAAGGAAGAAAACGACAGGGAGAGGGGCAGGTGAGGACGGCCGGCCGTTGGCTGGTGGCTGCCGGCGGAATCGGGGCTGCAAGTTGGCGTTGCAGGTCGGGCTGGGGAAGAAGAAGACAGGGCGGGGTGGACCGGTCGGTCCAGGGGAAAGAAAGAAACGAAAAAGGAGGACGGTTCAGCCGGCTGGGGGCAACGGGCGATGAAGGAGGGCTGGGGAAGTTGGGCCGCGCGTAGTGAGAAGGGAGGAGAAGGGTCTGGGCTGCGCAGATCGGCCCAGTCGAGGGGGAAGGAAGAAGGAAAAATAAGTAAAGGAGGAAGAAAAAAAAAGGAAAAGAAAGGAGAAAAAGGAAAAATGTTAAAATGGTTGGGTTGGGTTGGGTATTTGGTCTTTATTTATTTATATATTTAATTTAGATATTTAATTTTAATAATAATTATTTTAAGTATAATAATTAAATTCATTTTTAAATTAATTAGGCTATTTTGGATAAATTGTCCTTAACTTCCATTTTAATTAGTAAAATGTCCAATTTTTTCTAAATAACTTATTTATTATTTTCTCCTTATTTTCCTCAATTAATTTCCTCTTTATTTAATAAAGTAATTTATTTTCTTAATTTTCCCTAATAAATCATTATTTTTCCATAATTCCTAAATTAGGATTTTTGGGGTATTTCACAAAATCCTAGTCACGATGTTTAATACCCCAAAATTTTCAAATCTAAAATTTAATAATCAAACCCTTATTTGGAATAATTTAATCTTAAATTATTAATTTAATTATTTTGTGGACCTTTAATTTATAAAAATGGATAGGATTATTTAATATATTAAAATAAATATTTTATTATTTTATCATACTCTCTTATTTAAATAATTCCCAAACCCATAATTTTGCTAAAACTATCCTCCTAAACTAATACTTTAAATATTGAATAAATTAATTTGCTAAATAAGTTTTCCATTTACCTAATTTTCAATCCTAACTCTAAAATAATTGTATTTTTCTTTTCCCCATATTACTTTTTCTTTTGCTTTTTCCTTCCTTTTTCCCTTTTCTCTATTTCTTTTCTTCCTTCTTAGGCCAACTGGCCACCTCCCTCTTCCCCTCGCTAGGCCACCCTTCCTTCTCCTTTTCCCAGTCGGCCCAACCCCCGCACCATTTCTCCTCTCCCACCTTCCTTTCTTACTTTTCCCTCTCCCCTCGTTAGGTAAGCCCAACCTTTCTTTTTTTTTCTCTCTCTCCTCTCCCTTGTGTAGGCTAGTTTATTGCCCCTTTCTTCTCCCCTACCCGACCTACTCCTTTCCTCTTCTTTTCTTCTTCCTTCCTCTCCCCAGTGACAAGCTAAACAACCCCACATGCCTGTACTCGCATGCTTGCCACCAACCCCCTACACCTACCATTCCAACCTATAACATCTCTCTCTCCCTCATCCCTTTCCCTTCCATTTTCAACCATGCATAACCCCTACAACCCCTTCCTGCATGCCCCTTTCCCTTCCCCTTTCTCCTTCCTTCTCTCTGCCACCCTACATACCGACCTGCAACACCCCTGCACCCACCTACCCTACATAACTAGGCATGCCTCCTCCCTTCCATTTTTTTCTTCTCCTTCTCTTATTCTCCTCTTCCCCATCTTTCCTCCTCGAGCTCTTTCTTTCTCCCCACCCGACCTCTTTTCTCCTCTACTTTCTCTTCTCCCTTATTTTTGCTTCGCTGCCCCCAGCCACCATCTTCGTTGCTCAACCAACTACTACACCGACTCCCCTACCTCCCCTACTTCCTCCCTACACCACCCTTAGCAGCCTAAGCCCTCCACATGCAGCCAAATCCCTCTCTTTTCCTTATTTTCTTCTCTCAACCCCCTCCCTACAAGTCACCATGTGTCGCCCATTCCCCCTCTTTTTCAGCCGTTGAAGCCACCCTTAGGCCACCTGGCATCCCCCCTACACCTCCCTATCTCACCTTGCCCAAACCCCCTACAGTCCCTACCTTTCTCCTCTTCTTTTTCCTTTCTTCCTCTCCTTCTCCCTTCTTTGCACCTACTTTCTAGCCACTGTCACCGCCATCTCCGCCACCTTGAGCCATCACTCTCCGACCCCCTCCATCCACCACCTATACCTTGCCACTCCTCCTGCACCCAACCACTACCCTAACTCCCCTCCACCACTCCCTCAAACCCCTTACCCGAGACCTCCCCACTCTTTGACCAAACCTCCCTTCCACCTATTCTCCCCCCTTCGTGCATGCAACCCACAATGCCCAGTTAGAGTGAGCGTTGTTGCATCATTTTAAGATTTCTTCACTAATTTTTAAGGCATAATATAGTTAGTAATAATATGAATTTAATAAGCATTTTTTATTTAAAATAAATACTATTCTTTTGATTATCTACTACTAATATGCTAATTGTGATATTATTTTTTGGTACTATTTTTATTAATCAAAGCTTAAGCCTTTAAACTGAGGTATTGGTTAATTTTAGTTATTGCCGAAAATAAGGTAACAATTATACTCTACTAAAATGTATGGATTTACATATGTTAGCACATTAGGATTTTGGTAAGTGTTCTATGTATATATTATGTGTTGATAAGCATCTCATGATTTGTAATGTTATGTTGGAAGATATAATGAAAAACATGTTATATTGTATGAAATGTGACATGTGTGGAAATAGTGGTTAAGAAAGGGGATTGATGTTAATAATGATGTTATATGCATATACATACTATGCTAAGTAAATATGTACACTTATAGTGGAAATAATGCTAATATGAACCCTAGGGGCATTTTAGTGATTTTACTTGTATATAGGGAAAGGCCTAAATAAATATTCATGGTAGGTGTTAATGGGTGTTAAGAATAAAAATAAGGGTTTTGTGGTGTTAAATGATGCATATGGGCTATAGGAGTTAATACTTTATGCATTAGGGGTATTTTAGTAATTTTGCATGAGAAAGGGGTAATTTGGTAATTTTACAAGTAAAAAAGGTATTTTGGTAATTTTATAAGTAGAAAGGATAATTTGGTAATTTTACAACTAAGGAGGGCATTTTGGTAATTTTATAAATAGAAAGGATAATTTGGTAATTTTACAACTAAGGAGGGCATTTTGGTAATTTTATAAGTAAGAAGGGTAATTTAGTAACTTTATGAGTAAGAAGGGTATTTTGATAAGTTTACAAGTAAGAAGGGAAATTTGGAAAATTTACAACTAAGAAAGTATTTTGATAATTTTATAAGTAAGAAGTGTAATTTAGTAAATTTACAACTAAGAAGGGTATTTTGGTAATTTTACTAGTAAGAATGATAATTTGGTAATTTTACAACTAAGAAGAGTAATTTGGTAATTTTATAGGAGGGGTATTTTAGTAATTTCACAAGTAGGAAGGATATTTTGGTAATTTGATAAATTTGCAAGTAAAAGGGGTATTTTAGTAATTTTGTAAGTACGAAGGACATTTTTTTTAATTTGGTAAGTAAAGGGGTATTTTAGTAAATTTATAAGTAAAAAGGGTATTTTAGTGCTTTTGTAAGTAAAAAGGGGTAAATCGGTAATTTTTCATGTAATATGGCAATTGATCTAATAAACCTTCATAATAAGTCACAAGTGATATTAAATAATAGAATAAGGGTTTATGGCCTTAGTATCACCTATTTAAGTATAATCATATATATTATAAGGATATGGTTAAGACTTAGGTTTTGTTATAAATATTACATGTATGGGTGTATTAGTATGTGATGTGTGAATATATATGAATGTGAACTAAGTATGTGTGTGATGCAGCTTAGCTTGCAAGAAACTAAGGTATCGTGAGTATGATTTGTATTATATGAAATATGTGTGATATAACTTGATGAAACCTCAGTAGGAATCGAAGAACGCCAGACGAAAAAATTGTAAACAAGATATGATCGGGGAACCCGATCTTGATCAGCTTAAGATTCAACACCAAAGGAAGATCAAAATACTCAGGGCACGATTGAAAATCAATGGCAGACTGAGTTGTTTAGCAGATAAAGCTTAGATTCAGTAAAGGTTGCAGGAGGAAGGAAGTCGATAGAAAGAGAGAGAGAGAGAGAGAGAGAGCACAGCTAGAGAGAGTGAAAGGAATCAAATCGAAGTCAAATGAATGTGACAAAAATATGACTATGAATGAATTTACTTAGAATGATTTGCAACAATAATAATTAATTCAATTCTAATATGGATTCAAAACTATCGATACAACCATAAAATAAATCAAAATTAAAATAATTAAGCATTTTCATCAAATTACGTTAATAAAATATATTGTGCTTAAGAAAATTGAATTTTAAAAATATGGAGTATTACTCTATTATATTCCATCATCTGTCATAGTACCCCAATTCATTTCTCCAACCATCCTCAACACTTTCTTCACCAACGACCGTTGATTCGACGTGGGTTGAATACAATAGATAACAATTTGAAGCAACTAAGCAATCCCCTTTTTTATGTTATCGATCCTCATTAGTTTAAGAAATTCTCGAAAGGGATGGGATAAAAACGAGGTGGAAGGGCTTGTTAGATTGGAAGAATTAGGACTAGATTAATAGTTAGCTTGATCTAGCCAAAATGCATAGAAGCCACAGAAGCCAACCAAATGAAACAATATCCCACCACAAAACCCAAACAAATATTTTTAGTCCCCATGGTTCATTTGCTAGGGTTGGAGTATCAAACTCTCGCTGGAGGAAAGGTAACCGAGATAGTTCCTCTGAGTTGTATCCTTCGAATTGTGTTTCTGTATTTGTGGATTATTTAAGTAGGGGCATAGCGACTAAGGAAATCCAAGATCTATTTGAGGAGCTCGGAAGATTCGAGGACGTTTTTATTAGTTAGAAGGTAAGGAAATATTCTAACCTTGACTTTGGCTTTTTGTGCTACAAAACAACTAGTGAAGCTAAGGAAGCAGTGAGAAGATTTGATAGCATCCTTCTGCATGGGATCAAATTGCATGTTAAAGTGGCGAGATTTGGTAAGGTTTATCAATCTAAGGTTAGGAGCCATGATGGGAGAAAAGCAAACAGTAGGGGATCTTGGCAATGGAGACCAGCAATTAGAGACCACAGATCTTATGTAGCAGTCACCGCAGGGATGGAAGTTGAGGAAAGGAAGGCGCTATTAGAGAAGGATGAAATGGAGGCTAGAAGGGTGGTTATTTTCCAAGTGCACAATTAGGAGGTATATTGGCTAGAGAAGAGTATTATTGTGGAGTCATTGCAGCCAAGACATCCTGATATTGTTATCCCTAGTGTGTTGGAATCCTGGAGCTCGGTTTGCAAGGCTAGAGACCTTGGGAGGTATAAATTTATTCTAACATTCGAGACAGTTGAAGAGTGTCAGCAAGCCATGGATAAAGGGATTATGTTGTTTGAAGAGTTTCAGGCGGTTTGAAAATGGAGAATGGAGGACCATTGCAGGGTTAGAAGAACATGGGTTGAAATAAGGGGATTGCTTATGGTAGCCTGAAAGGAAGAGGTAGTGGGAAGAATAGCACATCCATGGGGAAGGTGGGTGTATTAGGAAGAAGATAGGAACTATGGTAACTCAATGGAAGCCACAAGGGTTATGATTAACACGACGCAACTAGAGTGGATTTGGGAGAAGTTGATCCTGCGAGTAGAGAGGAAGGAGGTGCTGGTGGTTGCGGTGGAGCTTGGTCGATGATACAATCCGTGGCAGCAGTGTACAACGGATAATATGGCGGTCCAGCCAATTGATTCATCGAGCAAGGAGGAGGAGGGACAGTTGGTCAGTGGCTCAGGATTCAAGAGAAATTATGGGGAAGGCCAAGAGTCGAGTAGGGGAAGCATGCAGGCACAGTATTCAAAGCTAGAAGTGACAGGGGCAAGATTAGGACTCGCAGAGGTGGTGTGCACCGATATAACAACAACAAGGTATTGGGGAGAGGAAGAGATGGTGCAAGCCATGTGTCGAATGGAAGGAGAGGTGAGGACTAGCAGTTGGTCAAGCAGTCTTGAGAGGGTGACGCACGAGCTTTTGGTGGAAGAGCAAAGGGCAGAAAGTAATGACAGCACATCTAATACAGTCACAGCAAGTTTTAGCCACGATTTAGAGGGTGAGAGGAGAATTGTTACACAAAATTTGTTGAGGGAGGCGTGGGGTTTGGGCAGAGGAGGAGTATTGGGAGAAGAGGAGGGCGGGAGTAATACTCATGGTAGCTTAGATGACCAGCCTGCAGGATTTGAAGACATTTTTATTCCCTGTACACGGGGAGTAAGGAGAGAATTATTGGGGTCAAAGGGTCGACGGGTGGATGGGAATTTGGTGAAGGGTGGGGATGAGTTGGAGGCTAAAGATACGTGGGAGATGGGGAAGGTGCTAGGATTAAAAACAAATAAGGAATTGGAGTGTGTTGAGAAGTTGGTTGGGCTAAGAAGAAGCCAAAGAATTGCTAGGAAAAAGCAAGTCAAGGGCCTAGTACGTTTAGGTGTGTGATCGTAGAGTCAGATTGATGATATTTATCAGTTGGAATGTGAGGGGTATTGGTGCCCCGGGAAAAGCATCTAGTATACAAATGATGATTTCGAAAGAAAATCCTTGGATTTGTGGTTTTGTTGAGACCAAACATAGGAGGGCGATGGACTCGTGGAAAAACAAGGTTTGGAGAAGTGGGTTGATTGATTGGAGGGACTCACCAGCGCAAGGTAGGAGTGGGGTTGATTATTGGATGGGATACACACGATTCACGTTGCAAGACTCGAAGATTGGGAGTAGGTGCGTCTTGATTGAAGGTCAGCTTGCCCCTCATTCTATCGATTGTGATGTTCTGCTTGTTTATGGACCTTCGAATTCGAGAACAAGGAAGGACCTATGGGATGAGTTATGGGGTGTAACACAATAGTGCAGGAATCCTCTTCTGGTAATGGGTGATTTTAATGAATTTAGAAGACAAAGTGAAAGAAGTGGGGGATGGATGGATAGTGGCAACGTTTTCTCCTTTAATGAATGAATTGATATTGTAATACCCCAAAATTTTCGAAAACCTATATTTTAATAAATTACTTTTATTTGGAATAAAATTGCTTTAAGATTATTTATTTTAATTATTTTATAAATTTTAGAGTATGTAAATTTGGATAAAAGTATTTAATAAATTAAAAATAAATATTTTGCTATTTATCATATTATTTTATTTAAATAATTTTCCAAACTAACATTTTACCCACTTCATCCTTTTTAAATTAATACTTTAGATTATAATGAATTAAATTATTAAATTAAATAATTTATCAAGAATATTACGTTTTTATGATTTTATAAATTAATTTAACTTATTTCCCCTATTTTCCCATTTTTCCTTTTTCTTTTCCTTCTCCTTTTCTCCTTTTCTTCTTTCTTCTCTTTTCCTTTTTCTCCCCCTTGGGTCGTCCGCCCGCCTAGCCTGCTCTCCCTTCTCCCTGCGCATTGGGCTTTCGGTCCGTCTCTCCCGCCTCCTCCCTCTTCTCCTTCGCGCACGCCCGACCTCCAGCCCAAACGCCCCTTTATTTTCTTCTCCCTGGACCGGCCGGCTCCCTTCTTTTTCTGCGCCGCTCCAGCCGCCCCGTCCCTTTCTTCTTCTCCTTTCTTCTTCCTCCCACGCCCGACTCTTCTGCCATTGTCGAGCGCCGACTGCCACCTTGCACCTGCCACCACCACCTGCTCCCTCTCCCTCTCTCTCTTCCCCCATCATTTTCCTTCCCATTTCGAGCCAAACCGGCCCTTGGACCACACCCCGCGTGCCCCGGTTCTTCCCTTCTTCTTCCCTCTTTTCCCCTGCCACCCGACCAGCCCTGCCACCATCTGCAGCACCGATCGCCGACCCCTGCCCCTCTCTTCTCCCCCCTTCATTTTCTTCACCACCCCAGCTCCCTTCTGCCCCACTTTCGAGCCTTTTCTCCTTCCCTGAGCTCTCTCCTCTCTCCTTCCTTCTTCCCCATTTTTCTTCCCCGTTATTGATCACCGCCGCCCGCCGCCGCTCGAACCACCAAGCCCAACCCCTGCGCCACCTTCTGCCACCGTCTACTACCACCTTGCACCACCACGCCGCCCCTCGATCCCTACACTTCCTCCCTTCTCCTCCTTTTCCTTTTTCTTCCCAGCTTTTCCCCCTTACCGCCGAGCCACCTGCAACCGCCGCTTTCGCCGCCGTCCGGCCACCTCTGCCGCCACCCAACCCATCGTTCGACACCCTACAACCCCCTCTACAACCGCCATGTCTTAGTTGTCCGAAACCAACTCTTGCACCCCTCCATTTTCCCCTCTCCTTTTCCTTCCTTCACAACCCCTTTCCCTCGACCCATCTTGGCAGCCACCTTTGCCGCCATCTCCGCCGCCTTGAGCCGCCTCGAAACCACCCTTAGCCTCCACCTACAACCCCTCTTCACTTCTGCACCATTCCCCTGCCTTAGAACCTCCCCTAACCACCTTCTTTCCTAGCCTAAAGACCCTAACCCGAAAATAATAAATCTTGCTCCTTCACCCCCTTTCGAACCCTTTCACCTCTCATGTTTGCATGAAACTCACGCTGCTCATGCAGCGTGAGCTCCCCCTTGATTTTGGAAATCATTTAGCTAATTTTTAAGGTATAATAGTATTTTATGTTAAGTGTTTTACTAATTAAATTTTATAAAGTTTTATCCTTTTTAACTTCTTATTTCTAACAATAATGATGGATATTATTTTTAGGTGTTGAGTTGCTAATTATGCTTGGTAAGATTTGATATTTTGCGGGATTAAGGTAACCGTTAATCCTCCCTTAAATATATGGAAAAACGTATGCTAGCACATTAAGGGTTTAGTATGATTTTATGCATGTTTTGTGTGCTTAGCATAATATGTATATGGTTTCTTATATTGTTTGATAAAAAGAAAAAGCATGATAACTTTTGTGCCATATGTAGGTATGTTAATTAAGGAAGGAGTTTGATTATGGATGGAAATGCTAAATGCTTGTTTATGATGTATCATGTTGCTAATGCATGAATGATGTTATTGTTTAAGGGTATTTTAGTAATTATGCTCATGAGGTGTGTGAATTAATGTATGTAGTTGCTAATGAGTATTATGTTGAATAATGACAAGTTGGTGGACTTAGAGGATAAAAACGAAGTATTAATATCATTATTTTATGTAGTGTTAGTAAATTCATAAAAATGGTGAATAGAGGGGTTGAATGGAAATTTTATAAGTGAAAAGGGTATTTCGGTAATTTTTTGAGATAAAAGAATAATATGGTAATTTTATGACTAAATGGCCAAATGATAATTTTATAAGTAAGTGGTAAGAATGGTAATTTTGGAAGTAGGGGTAAAATAGTAATTTTGGATGAAGGAGGGTATTATGGTAATTTTGGAGGTAGATGGGCAAAATAGTAATTTCATAAGTAAAGGGTAATATGGTAAATTTTATAAGTGAATGGTGAAGTGATAATTTATAAGTAAAGGGGTAATATGGTAATTTGGAAAAGAATGGCAAAATGGTAATTATGTAAGGAAAGATAAAGATGGTAATCTTGGATGTGAAAGGGTAAAATAGTAATTTGTAAAGTAAAAGATGTATGGTGGTAATTTTCATAAATAAAAAAATATTATGGTAAAATTGGATGTAAGGGGTAAAATGGTAATTTTGTAAATAAAAGGATATTATGGTAAACTTGGGAGCAAGGGGTAACTTGGTAATTATGATAACGATAAAAGATAATTTAGCAATTAAATTATGATTGTAGAAGGGCAATTGGATAAGTATGATACTATAGAAGGGTAATTTGGTAAATTAATCAATTAAAGGGCATTATGGAAATTTTAATAATGGAGAAGGGTAATATAGTAATTTTGATTATGAAAAAGGTAAATTAATATTTGTAATTATGAAGAAGGGTAATTTGGGATTTATAATGATTAAAAAGGGTAAATGGCAATTAAAATAATTGAGAGGGGTAAAATGGTAATTATGATAAAGGAGAAGGGTAATTTGGTAATTTATCCAACTAAAGGGGCAAATTGGTAATTTAGCCAATGATGGGATAAAGTGATAATTATTTAACCAACTAAAGGGGCAAAATAGTAATCATGATAATGAAGGAGGGTAATTTAGTAATTTACCCAACTCAAGGGCAATTTAGTAATTATAACAAAGGAGAAGGGAGATTTGGTAATATAACAAACCAAAAAGGGAAATACGATAAGTGTAGTAATTATGAGGGGTGAATGGTGATCTAAAAAGTGTAGGAGACAATTTGGTAATCTAAGGTGGACAAGGGGTAATTTGGTAATTATGCAACCTTAAGGGTAATGTGGTAATTTATCAGGTAAGGAATGGATACTTAACAATTATATAAGTAAAGGGCAAATGAGTAGTTTGTACCTAACACGTCTTTGAGATTGTGGAACATTAATATGATTCAAATAATGCTGATTAGCCAAGTAAGAGTATTTGATAATTAGGATGGCCTTAATGGTTTCTCTGTGATATCCTGGATAATCATCTGAATAAGAAACGATTAATGATATCAGAACGATTGAAAGTGAATAAGTATCTGATTATCGTGCTTTTCGTGATCACCTTAATTAAGACACTATTACTTAAAGTGAACGACCTCGAGATCGGGAATGGTGACTCCTTAGGGGTCGCTACCCTAAGGACGCAGTTTAGTCCACGATTATTCTGGTATTTTCTGGTGTGCCTTTGTGCCCCAGCCAGGCCCTATATCTTACTCTTTCTAGCTCTACGGACCTAGTTAGGGGGTATGCATACTTATGGATTAGGTGTCCTTGTCGGTAGGGTACTGAGTTAGCTTTATGCACCAGTACGACCAGGGTACCTTTGTGTCATTGGGTTCATGGTTGAAGGGTACTGAGTAGCTGATATGCACCGGTACGACCGGTGTACCTTTGCGTCTCGGGTTATTGATCTCCCAATCGAGGCAAATAAATATGATTGATGTGCTGATTAAAGAAAGGAAAGATACTATTATTGAAAGTGGAATATTAATGAGCCGGGCCCAGATGATTATGATATTGAGTACTGGTCCACCGGTTATAATAGTGGCCAGGAGCGTTGTGCCCTGGATGATGATTCTTATATATTCCGGTCCACCGGTTATAATAGTGGCCAGGAGCGTTATGCCCTGGATGATGATTCTTATATATCCCGGTCCACCGGTTATAATAGTGGCCAAGAGCGTTGTGCCCTGGATAATGAGTTTATATGTATTCCGGTCCACCGGCAATAATAGTGGGGGTCCCGAGCTCAATAAAATCGGTTATGTACGTGACTAAGATTATGGAAAAATACTAATCACTTATAGTGGAACACCATGTGAGTCGGGGCCAGACCGGTCCACCGGTAAATAATAGTGGTCAGGTGCGTTCTGCCCTGTGTGTTTATCTTCCGATCCACCGGCAATAATAGTGGCCAGAGGCGTTCCGCCCTGAGTGTATACCTTCCGGTCCACCGGCTATAGTAGTGGGGTTCTCGTACTCACATGGATATAAAATATGATATTGATGGATTAATGACGGAATAATGGCTTAAGGCCCGAATGTATTGATCTCACACTATGACATGGCTTAAGGCCCAAAGTATCGATCGTGGCTTATAAATTATTATGTATGTTATTGTTATGCATGCACCTCATATTATTTATGTGTGTAGTTTGCATTATGTGTCGTATGCGGGCCTATCTTTAAGTGTGGTATTAAAGGGTTACTCAGTACCGTAGTACTGAAGGGATTCCCTTTATGGGGCCCCTGCCTATTCAATGGGCAGTGCCCTTGCAGGTTTTTCAGGTGCTACTCAAGTGGGCTACGGGAAAGAGAGTAAGGAGTTATCCGATATCGTTAGGGTTTTCCCTCCTTCTTCGTTTAATTTCCTGGTTTTGATGTTATGTTGGTACTTTAACCACCATCGGTGGATTTTATTCCTGAAAACGATTTGATGCGCTACTCTGATTTAAGTATGTTGAAGTTCTTGCAATTTACTCTGATTTATGCATGTTGAATGTCTTTCGAATTGTATTTCATTTTCTTAGCCTTAGCACTTGGTACTGGAACGGTATGAGTGAACCGGTCTGGTACTAAGTGTGGCGGTAATACTCCCAAAGTTCACGTTTTATTTATCTGCTTCTGCTAATCTTCCTTTTAATTAACGAAATTTTTCAGTAGTGAATTTTGGGGGTGTTACAGATATGATGGGCCTCATCAAGTTTACTCCTAATAATATGAATTTCTCTTGACATAAGGCTGGATCGGCTAGCCTTCTGGATCAGTTTCTCGTTACTCCTAGTTGGTTATCGCTATACCCAGATCTTGTTTGTATTGGGCTCACGCGTTCTTTATCGGACCATAACCCTATTCGTCTCATTATTAAATTAGATAGGGATGGATCGAAGCCATTTAGAGCTTGGGATATGTGGTTCTCCCACCCTCAGTTTCGTAGTTTTGTGGCTAAGTGTTAGGCCAAGCTTGGGAGAAGCTCTTGTCATAATAGATTAAAGGAGATGAAGGTTATACTTAGAAGGTGGAATAAGGAAGTGTTTGGGGATATAGAGGCAAAGATTGAGCTTCTTGAGTCTAAATTGGAGAAGGTAGATGCCATAGGTAATGTCGGTGGTTCGAACGGGGTGGTGCTCGCTAGGTTGGTAGCCCTGAAGACGCAGTTGTGGTAACGGTACAAGAGGAAAGAAGCATACTGGCTACAGGTGTCCAAAGTTAGGAGTTTTAAAGACAGAGATCGGAACATCAGTTTCTTCCACATTGTTGCGGCTGTCAAAAAGAAGAGAGCTATCATCACCAGGTTAGTAGACCAGGGAAAGGAGATTGTAGAGTCGACAAAGATTAAAGAGGTAATATCTTCTTTTTATAAGGATTTATATGCTCGGCAGGTACTTTTAGACGTTTCTATTTCTGCCGATGGTTTCCATAAGATATCAAAGGAACAGAGTTCGAGGTTGGACAGAGAACCCACGAGGGAGGAGGTGCAGAAAGCGTTTTGGTCTTGTGAGCCTCTTAAAGACCCAGGGTATGATGGGTATCATATGGGATTCATTTGGAAAATGTGGGATGTAATAAGGGAGGATTTCACGGAGTTTGTTCTTGAGTTCTTTCGGTCAAAGAGATTATCGCCTGCTCTTAACACCACTTTGATCACTCTCATCCTCAAAGTGGATAAGGCTGAAGAGGTTAGTCAGTTCAGACCTATTAGCCTAGTTGGGTGTATCTACAAAGTGATTTCGAAGATTCTAGCTTCTAAATTGAAACCAGTGGTTGATGGGTTGGTTAGTGATTCCCAGTCAGCTTTCATACAAGGAAGAAGCATTCTGGATGGTGCGTTGATAGCTAATGAAGTTGTGTAGTGGTCCAGAAAGAGGAACGGGTCGAAAGGGGTAATGATAAAACTTGACTTCCAGAAGGATTATGATAGTATCAAATGAGAATTTGTGGATTGTATTCTGTGTATTATGGGCTTCGGGGTTATTTTCAGAGAATTGGTAGTGGTCGTTAAGCACTATAAATTAAATCCTTATTTTTCACCGAAGTATATTATAAACAATTAGCATAGGGTGAGTAAGAGTCGATCCCACGGGAAGAATGTAATTTTTATTATTATTTTAAAATCAAACTTCATGATCATTGTGATTACAATGCCTTAACCTTCTACTAACTAAGACAAAAGAAATTGCGTATTATTTATAAAATTATCTTAATTTAATTAAGGTGTGAAAGTCTAGAATTATTGATTAAATTCTGTTTATGCTTAAAAGGCTCGACTTGATTTCTTTTTTACGTTTGGGGGGGAGAAAGAATCGGGATATAATCAAATCTAAATCTAACTATGCTAGCTGCAATAAACTAATCTAAATAGTTACAGTTGAGCAAACAATTAGACTTTAGCACACAAATTCAACTATTAGTTTAGTTATCTTCCCACAAAGTCAATCTGGCAAGTTAATTGTAGAGAATATACTATCTATCTTCTCCCTTTTCTCCTTTACTAATTAAAACCGAACCAGCTCGATTTTAATTTCTCATCAAATAATCCTGCGGAAAACATAATTAACCCTATGGAAATCTATTCAAGTCACCAAGAATAGAACTTCCCTAGATTATGCATTACTCTAATTTAGAGTTAGTCGTGCGACCGACCAAACCTGAATTAGTTGTTGCCAATCTCGTTGATCTAATAGCAATTACGGACTAATATTCAACGACAACAGCTGACTCATAATCGAACAAAGCAAAAACATCTTCAGCTTCATCCATATATACGAATCATAAATAAATTATTTCGAGCAAGGCATAAATACCAAATCTAACTGGTGGGTTAAACATATATCTGAAATATTTATCTCAAACCCTCGAAATTATGAAGAGCACTAAACTAAAAAAATTGAATACTTGAAAGTTAATCGAATTCAAGAACTTAGATATAAGAAGATATACGAGTAAGAAGAACTCATTCAATTTTTATCAGAATCTGTTTACTTGATCCCCGTTGCGACCCGTTGAGTCAAGCTTCAGATTCTTCCTCCACTGGTTTCGACCTAGCCCGTCTCCAATGGCTTATGTTCCTCTTCGATTCGCACACCTTCTTGCCCTAATTCCTTTGTTCAATCGCTCGCAAGTTGGAGTGACTTCGGCTTCTTCCGATAAATTGTAAGCTGCCCTATTCGATTGTGTTATTGGGATTTATATAGAGGTGTGCATCTGTTGATTCTGCTGTTATTCCGCTCAAGCTCATGAACCGCCTCCGTTTTTGTAGCTAACCTCCCGCTGATCCTGCTGAATTTGTTTGGTTGAGGTGCTGGAATTAATCGAAAACAGTATCATTAGCCGTGTATAAGGAAGTCTCGTGGCTTCTAACTGGCTTTTGCGTGTGTGTGTATATATCTATATATATATATATATATATATATAGATATATACATATATATATTTCTTTTAAACATAAGATAATAATATATGCAAATTAAGTCCATTTAATAAAATTTTAATATGATGAATCTAGGTCCAAAATTATAATGCAACCCATATTTAATGATACAAAAATTAGCTAAACAGACCACTTAGATAAATGAAATATGATATATTATGCACTGATCAAATTCCCCCACACTTAGGCCTTTTGGTCGTCCTCGATCAAAGTAAATAAAACTTAAAATTGAGATGAAACATATACTAGATATCTTGTAGAACTCCTATCACATCTTTGCCTACCCTTAAAGGAAACAGCAAGCCAAGTAGAAAAATTTAGCAGCAAACTAGAAACACTTTTATCTAAGTAGTTAAAAGATTAAGTTATGGAAAACATTTTGTGATGTTAGTGACTCCATATGCAAGTGATTCTTTAGCTCTAGCAAACTAGCAAGATTCATCAATATGATACAAATGCGGAAAATAAATCGAAATAAATGCAAAAATGTTCACATCTCACTTTGCTATAGCTTAAAACATGAGCAATCTAGACGTTGTAAATGCTTCGACATCTAAATGTAAGGCACCTTGATTGGACTGAATTTAATCTTTTAGTTGATTCCTCAAACTTCCTACACATTTATAAGTGTATGGGTCATCCTTCCACTGTACTTTGGTCTCAAAGGAGTACTTGATATCTTAGCTATAATAAATTTTTTTTTATTCTTGAGCCATGCTTCGACCAAACAGGTGCATTTTATGCTCCGTCCTATTTAGTACAAGGATTTAATGGAATTTATCCACCCCTTGCTTTCCACATTGGTACCTCAAGTTTTTTTTTTTTTTTTTGAACAAATATTTCTCCAGTAACCAATAGTAGTCAAAAGTCCCCAAGGAAGTCTAAGTACTAATTAAGTGGATTGAAAAATAGCAAAGTCCTCCCTCGGTACCTTACATCAAGAGCCATTAAAAAGAACTATAAGAGATCACTCATATATTAAAATTTACGGATGTCCGTGTGCTAGAGGTTTAGAATTCCTAGCATATGTAGCCTAAAAATTTTTTTTTTTCTTTTTAAGTTAGTTTTAGAAATAAATAAAACTGTTAGATTAGAGTTTGCTGCTACTTTTTCCACTTACTTGTTAAATCCAAAAAGGGTTATTTGCTGGTTAACTTATTTTTGAAGTACCTTACAAAAGATGACACAAACAAACTTTTTAGCATAAAGGTTACTCAAATTAGGAGCTCAACACATGAAAACAACTAGCATCATTGTGCAGCCTAAATGAATTTTCAGGAGAAGTCCAATTTTTGCACTAATAACTGCATAACCTGCAGATTCAGTAGGGAAAATATATATATAAAGGCCCAACCAATAACAGCATTTTTTATAGCAGACAGAAATTTTAGTTTTCCTCTCCCCCACACTTAAACTTTACATTGTCCTCAATGTAAATCTAAGATGAAGTAGAGTAAGAAGGTAGATCGTTTAATATTATATTCCTGTTTCAATAGCATCTTGTACTCTAAATTTCAGCAGAGACCATAAGCAGTATATCAGCAATGAAACCATATCCTAATTGCAACAGAAATTAATATAATCAGTGGTTGCACAAATCTATATCAAAGCACCATCATGCAGTTGAAAGGGCAGCATTTATTCTGGTAATATGATCTTCTAAAAACCTGGAACTAAAATATCAAAGAAAATAATAATAAAGTGATAAGGGTGAAAGAATGCAAATCTGGTTGTTTATTCTTTTTGGGTTGCCTCCCAAGTAGCGCCTTTGGTTTATGTCGTTGGCTCGACGTACTTTCTCGTTCACGGTTCTTTAAGCAAAATTTCTTCAACCACTGAGGCCTGCAACTGATCATAAAATGGTTTTAGTCTATGTCCATTCACCTTAAAAATCTTGGAAGTCTGTAGACTTTTGATCTCCACTGCACCATAAGGAAAAACATTAGTAACAATAAAGGGGCCCAACCATCTAGATTGAAGTTTACCAGGAAATAACTTTAGCTTAGAATTAAATAACAGCACTTTCTGTCCAATATTAAATGTTTTCCTAGCTAAATTCTTGTCGTGAAAGGCTTTGGTCTTCTCCTTATAAATCCTTGCATTATTATACGCCTCCAACCTTAATTCCTCAAGTTCAGATAACTGTAGCTTCCTTTCTTTGCCAGCTAATTCATAATCTAAATTACATTGTTTCACTGCCCAATATGATTTATGCTCTAACTCAACAGGAAGGTGACAAGTTTTTCCAAAGACTAACCTATAGGGAGACATACCTATTGGGGTTTTGTAAGCGGTCCTATAAGCCCAAAGTGCATCATCTAAACGTGTACTCCAATCCTTTCGGTTTGGATTTACCATTTTCTCCAAAATAGATTTGATTTCCCTATTAGACACTTTTGCTTGTCCATTAGTTTGAGGATGATAGGCAGTAGAAACACGGTGGGTTACATGATACTTTTCCAAAAGAGTTCCCACAGCTTTATTACAAAAATGTGTACCTCGGTCACTTATAATAGCTTTTGGTACACCAAATCTATTAAAAATGTGACTCTTAAGAAATTTAATCACAGTTTTCGCATCATCAAATTTTACTGCTACAGCCTCTATCCATTTTGAAACATAATCAACAACAAGCAATATATAAACATTACCAAAAGAGGCAGGGAAAGGGCCCATGTAATCAATACCCCATATGTCAAAAATTTCACAAATTAGAATACCATGTTGAGGCATTTCTTGTTTGCGGGACAAATTTCCTATCCTTTGACACTGCTCACATGTCCTGCAAAATAAATATGCATCTCGATATACTGTAGGCCAGTAAAATCCACATTCTAATACCTTATGTGCTGTCCGTTTTGGCCCAAATTGCCCACCACTTTCTAATGAATGACAGAAATTCAATATAGACTGATGTTCTATCTCTGGAACACACCTGCGAAAAATCTGGTCAGAGCATGATCTCCATAAATAAGGGTCATCCCAAACATAGTACTTAGATTCAGCCTTAATTTTATCCTTTTGTGCTCTTGTCAGGTCATTTGGAAAAATCTTTGTAACTAAATAATTGCAAATGTCAGCATACCAAGGCAAATCAGCATTTAACAATGAATAAAGTTGTTCATCAGGAAAAAATTCTGAAATTATAGGCCAATCGTCTCTAGGTAATATACGACTAAGATGATCTACTACTAAGTTTTCTGCACCTTTTTTATCTCTGATTTCTAAGTCAAACTCCTGTAATAAAAGCATCCACCTTAATAACCTAGGCTTTGACTCTCTTTTCTTTAAAAGATATTTAAGTGCAGCATGATCAGAGAAAACAACGACTTTGGTTCCTAGAAGATATGATCGAAATTTTTCTAATGCAAAAACAATGGCATACATCTCCTTCTCAGTTACTGTGTAATTACACTGCGCATGATCCAAAGACTTAGATGCATAATATATGACATAAGGCTCTTTGTCTTTTCTTTGACCTAAAACAGCCCCAACTGCTCTATTACTTGCATCACACATGACTTCAAAAGGTAAACTCCAATCAGGGGCTCTAATAACAGGTGCAGTAATTAACCTTTCTTTCAATTCATCAAAAGCTTTTTTGCACTTATCATCAAAATTAAAAGTGGAGTCTTTAGCTAACAATGCACACAAGGGTGATGCAATTTTTGAAAAATCCTTGATAAAATGTCGATAAAAACCAGCATGCCCAAGAAATGATCTAATGTCTCTAACACAATTTGGGTAAGCAATAGAACTAATCACCTCTGTCTTTGCTTTATCAACTTCCAAACCTTTTGAACTTACCACATGGCCTAAGACGACACCTTGCTCTACCATGAAATGGCATTTTTCATAATTTAAAACAAGGTTACCTTCTATGCAGCGTTGCAAAATGAGAGAAAGATTATGGAGACATAAATCAAATGAATTACCAAAAACTGTAAAATCATCCATAAATACTTCCATCTCATGCCCAAGAAAATCAGAAAAAATACTCATCATGCACCTTTGAAAAGTACCTGGGGCATTACAAAGTCCAAAAGGCATTCTCCTAAAGGCAAATGTACCAAAGGGGCAAGTAAAAGTGGTTTTTTCCTGATCCTCAGGAGCTATGGCAATTTGTGTATACCCTGAATAGCCATCTAAGAAACAAAAGTGTGACTGTCCTGCTAATTTTTCCAACATTTGATCAATAAAGGGTAATGGGAAGTGATCTTTCCTAGTCACTTGATTTAATTTCCTGTAGTCAATACACACTCTCCACCCATTTTGCACCCTAGTTGGAACAAGTATACCTTTATTATTTTCTACTACAGTTATCCCACTCTTTTTTGGTAATACATGGATGGGGCTAACCCAATTTGAATCAGAAATAGGGTATATAAATCCTGCATCTAACCATTTCATTATCTCCTTTTTCACAACTTCCATCATCGGCGGGTTTAACCTACGTTGAGCCTCTCTAATGGGTTTTGCTTTTTCTTCTAAGAGGATTCTATGCATACACACAGTAGGGCTAATTCCTTTTATGTCTGCTATGGTCCATCCTATAGCTTCCTTGTGTTTCCTAAGTATCTGCAGCAGTTTTTCTTCTTGAGTTGGGGTTAAAACACTTGAGATAATCACCGGTAAAGTATTTCCTTCACCAAGATAAGCATATTTTAGATTAGAGGGAAGGGGCTTTAATTCCAGCTCAGGTGATTGCATAATAGATGGAGTTAGTTTGGAAAAGGCAGTAGGTAGAAGGGAAGTAGAAGAAATTTCAGTTTTATCCATAATTAAAGAACCATTTGCCAATAAGATATTTTCAACATCATTCATCCCTTCAACAAGTTCAGCATGTGTATTAATAAGCACATTATCCTCAAAGATTTCTTTCACAATTTCATCAATCATATCAATAGAATCAATAGAGCATATGGAATAAATGTCTCTAGGGTATTTCATTGCATCAAAGATATTAAACTTTATAATCTCCCCATCAAATTCCATGGTTAAGTTACCCTCATGGACATCAATTTTAGCTCTAGAAGTTTTCATAAAAGGTCTTCCCAACAGTAAAGGCACATCTTTAGAAGAGTCAGAAGAAGCACCCATGTCTAAAATGTAGAAATCAGCAGGAAATACTAACTCATTAACTTGCACTAAGACATCTTCTAGCACACCATCAGGATACCCATTAGATCTATCAGCAAGTTGAATTACCAAACCAGTTTTTTTTAAAGGCCCAAGATTGAGTGAGTCAAAAATTGTTCTAGGCATAACATTTATTGAAATGAGTGCTTCCTATCTTACAAGGGATGGTGAACATACCTGGATCCTTGCATTTCTGGGGTATTTTTTTTTGAATTACAGCAGAAATATTTTCCCCTATACTCACCTTTTCATTCTGTTTAAATTGTCTTTTATTTGTGCAAAGTTCCTTTAGAAACTTGGCATAACGTGGAATTTGCTTGATGGCGTCCAAGAGGGGAATGTTGATTTCCACTTTTCTAAAAGTTTCCAGAATTTCTTGATCAACTTCCTGCTTTTTTGACTTAGCTAACCTGGAAGGAAAAGGAGGCACATCTCTAAATCTGTTAGCAGGAGAACCATTAGCAGAGTCATCATTTTCTTTATTCTCACTCTCTTTTTCTGTCTTAGGGGTCACCTCTAGTTCTTCCTCTATCTTATACTTATTCTTCCCAGACTCTTCCAACTCCTTCCCACTCCTAAGCGTTATGGCATTAGCATTTTCTTTCGGGTTGGGGATGGGTTGAGAGGGAAGTTTTCATGATAACTGAGTTTCTATGTTACCCAAACTAGTGCAAATTTGTCCTATCTGAGTATCTAATTGCTGAAGGTGTGCATCTGTTTTCTTTTGATACTCAGAACCATTAGTGTGAACCTGTCCAATTTGATTAGCTAATTGTTTAACCATATCCTCAAGTGTGGAACTAGAGTTCTGGTTTTGAGGTAAGTTTGATGCAAAAGGGGGCCTAGCACTGTTTTGATTGGTATTATAATAAGGTGGGTTTATTCTAGGTCCATATCTAAGGTTTGGGTGATCTTTCCAACCCTCATTATATGTATTTGAAAATGGATCATATTTCCTAAAGGGTTGGTTATTAAAGCCACCAACAACATTTACATCTTGAACCTGTAAAGAAGGACATGCATCAGTAGTGTGGGTTAATTCAGTACAAATTCCACAAGCTCTAGCTTGGGAGGCACCTCCTGCAACAAGTTTAGATATGAGGGTAGTTAAATGAGCAACTTGTTGAGCATTCTCCTTAAGTTGATCCTGAATGACATGCACATTAATTTCATTGACTCTATTAGTTTGACCTACTTCATTTCTGGTTCCAAATTGTTGTGAGTTTTCAGCCATATTGGAGATTAATATCTTAGCTTGATCTGGAGTTTTATCACCTAATGCACCACCACTTGCTGCATCAATCATGCTCCTATCATGAGGTATTAGACCTTCATAAAAATATTGAATCAGTAATTGCTCACTAATTTGATGTTGAGGACAACTAGCACATAGTCTTTTAAATCTTTCCCAATATTCATATAATGACTCATTTGAATTCTGCCTAATTCCACATATTTCTTTCCTAATTGACCCTATTCTACTAGCAGGAAAGAATTTTTCAAGGAAAGTTTGTTGTAACAGAGCCCAAGTATTAATACTCCTAGCAGGCAGATAATATAACCAATCCTTAGCTAAATCATGCAAAGAAAAGGGAAAAGCTCTTAATTTAACTTATTCTTCCTCTATACCATCAGGTCTCATAGTAGAACAAACGACTAAAAATTCTTTTAAATGCCTATGAGGGTCTTCTCCTACACGTCCATAAAATTTAGGAAGCATATTTAAAAAACCAGAATTAAGTTTCAGAGGTCTATCCAAGTTAGGAAAAACAATACAGAGGGGTTGGTCTTCCACGTTTGGCTGAGAAAGTTGCTTCAATGTGGCCATCTCCTTAATTTGGTGGTTTTGAATGTCTACTTCCTCAAATAAGAATCTCAGGCTTCCTTCTATGATTTCCCCAATTACTCTACCACTACGAAACTGCATACAAAACTGAGAAGAAAAATGAAAGAAAGTCAAAATTATGAATTTTTGTATTTTATAATTAAATCTGAGAAAGAGAAATTAATGGCAAGCTATATAAGAATAAATCACATGCAATAAGTAAATAGAAGTTTATGTACATGAATCATGATCATAGAGATAATAAAAAAAAAATTAACACTTTCCCCGGCAACGGCGCCAAAATTTGGTAGTGGTCGTTAAGCACTATAAATTAAATCCTTATTTTTCACCGAAGTATATTATAAACAATTAGCATAGGGTGAGTAAGAGTCGATCACACGGGAAGAATGTAATTTTTTTATTATTTTAAAATCAAACTTCATGATCATTGTGATTACAATGCCTTAACCTTCTACTAACTAAGACAAAAGAAATTGCGTATTATTTATAAAATTATCTTAATTTAATTAAGGTGTGAAAGTCTAGAATTATTGATTAAATTCTGTTTATGCTTAAAAGGCTCGACTTGATTTCTTTTTTACGTTTGGGGGGGAGAAAGAATCGGGATATAATCAAATCTAAATCTAACTATGCTAGCTGCAATAAACTAATCTAAATAGTTACAGTTGAGCAAACAATTAGACTTTAGCACACAAATTCAACTATTAGTTTAGTTATCTTCCCACAAAGTCAATCTGGCAAGTTAATTGTAGAGAATATACTATCTATCTTCTCCCTGTTCTCCTTTACTAATTAAAACCGAACCAGCTCGATTTTAATTTCTCATCAAATAATCCTGCGGAAAACATAATTAACCCTATGGAAATCTATTCAAGTCACCAAGAATAGAACTTCCCTAGATTATGCATTACTCTAATTTAGAGTTAGTCGTGCGACCGACCAAACCTGAATTAGTTGTTGCCAATCTCGTTGATCTAATAGCAATTACGGACTAATATTCAACGACAACAGCTGACTCATAATCGAACAAAGCAAAAACATCTTCAGCTTCATCCATATATACGAATCATAAATAAATTATTTCGAGCAAGGCATAAATACCAAATCTAACTGGTGGGTTAAACATATATCTGAAATATTTATCTCAAACCCTCGAAATTATGAAGAGCACTAAACTAAAAAAATTGAATACTTGAAAGTTAATCGAATTCAAGAACTTAGATATAAGAAGATATACGAGTAAGAAGAACTCATTCAATTTTTATCAGAATCTGTTTACTTGATCCCCGTTGCGACCCGTTGAGTCAAGCTTCAGATTCTTCCTCCACTGGTTTCGACCTAGCCCGTCTCCAATGGCTTATGTTCCTCTTCGATTCGCACACCTTCTTGCCCTAATTCCTTTGTTCAATCGCTCGCAAGTTGGAGTGACTTCGGCTTCTTCCGATAAATTGTAAGCTGCCCTATTCGATTGTGTTATTGGGATTTATATAGAGGTGTGCATCTGTTGATTCTGCTGTTATTCCGCTCAAGCTCATGAACCGCCTCCGTTTTTGTAGCTAACCTCCCGCTGATCCTGCTGAATTTGTTTGGTTGAGGTGCTGGAATTAATCGAAAACAGTATCATTAGCCGTGTATAAGGAAGTCTCGTGGCTTCTAACTGGCTTTTGCGTGTGTGTGTATATATCTATATCTATATATCTATATATATATATATAGATATATACATATATATATTTCTTTTAAACATAAGATAATAATATATGCAAATTAAGTCCATTTAATAAAATTTTAATATGATGAATCTAGGTCCAAAATTATAATGCAGCCCATATTTAATGATACAAAAATTAGCTAAACAGACCACTTAGATAAATGAAATATGAAATATTATGCACTGATCAAGAATGGATAAAGGAATGTATCTCAATATCTAGCATTTCAATCCTTGTTAATGGTTCCCCATCCATTCCTTTTAGGATGGGAAGGGGTCTTAGGCAAGGGGATCCTATTTTCCCCTTTTGTTTGTTCTGGCAGTTGAGGCTTTTAGTCAGCTAGTCAAAAGGAGTGTGGATAAAGGCTTAATCTATGGTTTAGAAGTGGGGAGAAATAAGTGTGAAGTGACACATCTTCAATTTGCGGATGATACTATGATTTTTTGTGCTCCTAACCTTGATAACATTAGGAATTGGCAGAGGCTGCTTGATTGCTTCTTTTTACTATCGAGGTTGAGTGTGAATTTTGCTAAGTCTGAGCTCATAGGTCTTGGTGCGGATGATCAGTTTCAGAAGGAGGTGGCAAATATTATGAATTGTAAGATCAACACTCTTCCTATTAGTTATCTGGGGTTGCTGCTAGGAGCGAATACGTAGAAGACCCAGGTGTGGAAGTCTGTGGTGGAAAAGATTAAACAAAGTTTGGTGGGGTGGAAAGTGAGAGTCCTTTCAAGGGCAGGGAGGTTGGTTTTGATCAAAAGTGTCTTGAACAATCTACTGATGTACTACATAAGTCTTTTCGGAATTCCAAAAGGGGCAGTGAAGGAAATCATTAGTATTTAGAAGAACTTTTTCTGGAGCAATAATGGAAACAGGAAGAGTTTGCCTTTAGTGAAATGGAGTATTATTCAGCGACCTAAAGCACTAGGTGGTCTGGGTGTAGGGGATCTTATCACGAGGAATAATGCTTTGTTATTCAAATGGTGGTGGAGGTTTTATACCGTTGAAGGCATGTTGTGGAAGAGGATTATTTCTTCAATTTACCTCGAAGATCATTTTGGACATTTAGACTTACCAGATAGAAATCAAGGGTGGTCACCGTGGGTAGAAATTGTGAAGGTTGGGCATGTGGATCCTGTTCTTAACTCAGGGTTAAAGATCGTGATTGGTAACGGAAGAAGTGTTAGGTTTTGGCATGATAACTGGACAGGGCAGGGGCTATTAAGAAATCTGTTTCTGAGATTGCTTCTGATATCTGGACAACAAGGAGGAAAGGTAGCTAAAATGGGAGAGTGGGAAGGAGCACATTGGAGTTAGCACTTGACGTGGAGGAGGAGGTTGTTTGTGTGGGAGGAAAATCAGGTGGATATAATGGAAAGTATGATCAAGCAAGTTGGTTTGAATTCTGAAAAGAAGGATATGATTGGGTGGGACTTTAATGCTATAAGGGCTTTTTTCTGTGAGCTCATTCTGCTCTGTCACATATTATAGAATTCATAAGGAAAACTTGAGCAATAGGTCTCCCTACATGATTTGGAGTAGTATAGCGCCACCAAGGATTGAATTGATTTCTTGGTTTGTGGTACAAAATAGACTTAACACAAGAGACAGATTGGTCATGCTTTAAATTGTGGATATTATGGAGTCAGGATGCCAGTTTTACAAATCGGAGTAGGAATCGGTTGACCATGTCTTTCTACATTGCAACGTGACGGAGAAGGTTTGGTATGAGATATGTGAGTGGCTTAAATGTACATGGGTGATACCAAGGTCAATCTGGGATAACGCTACTGCTTGGCTGGGAGAAAGAAGAAAAGGATTGAAGGGTGAAATATAGATAACAACTTTCTATGCAATAGTGGGAACTATTTGGGAGTTTAGGAACAAAATAGTTTTTTATAATCAACAAATATGTGTAAGGTGGATTATTATGGTCATCAAGTCTAGAATTGGGTTTTGGATCAAGGTACGAAAGAAGGATTTTTCATACAGAGCTGAGGAAGTGGTTCAGAATATGTAGGCATTTTTGTGATTAGTTCGTTAGGAAGTGACCCTATTGGTCCTTAGTCTCTGATTATTTTTCTTATGTTTTGCTTGGTGTGTTCTCCTTCACCGATTTATCAAAAAAAATGGTAGGTATGAGATGAAGCATGAATCATTTGAATAACCCACAAGGAAGACAAACTCAACGAGCAACACCCGACGCTACTGGCAGAAACTTGCAGTACTAGTTGGAAAATAAAGTTTTTTTTTCTTTTTTAATTACTTTAGGGACTATATACATGATGCTCTATGATGTTAGAAACATTGTGTAACGATTAATAATATATTATATTTTAGAAAATTAATGATCAAAGTTTGTCATTAAAATGATATATGACTTCCTTCTTGAAATAAAGAGAGTGAAAAATATGGTATTTGATGGTCATTTTTCTCAAAGTATAATATATTATTAATTGTTGTTAAATTTATACGCTTGGTTCTCATATTCTTATCGCAATTTATACCATACAACCATTTACTATACTCTGTGTTGAAATATCAACTCAACTATGATAAAAGATTGATTTAATACTGGAAAAAGATCGACTTAGTTATATTAAAAGATATGTTTATATATGAAACAACACTGACTTTATTCTACAGTTAAAGGTTAGTTCAACACTAGTAAAAGATAAGTTCAATTATGGTGAAAGAATGACTATATTCTATGGTAAAATATTAGCTCAATGTTGGCGATAGATCAATTCAAGTATGATGAGATATATTAAATTTGTTAGGGTGAAAGATCAATATATATATATATTGAAGCTATATTGTCTATATATTCTACGGTGAAAGATTAGCTTAATGTTAGTTAAAAATAAAAATAAAAATTTATTATATTTTACAGTAAAATATCAATTCAGTTATAGTAAAAGATAATTTTAGTTATGTTGAAAGACTAGTTTATATATGATAAAAGATTATTTTATGTATAACGAACAGATG
Source organism: Tamarix austromongolica (assembly GCA_039764185.1). NCBI lineage: Eukaryota > Viridiplantae > Streptophyta > Magnoliopsida > Caryophyllales > Tamaricaceae > Tamarix > Tamarix austromongolica. Next base: position 89,922,108 of record CM077816.1, on the reverse strand, counting down.
AATGACCGGTACAACAATAATAAAAGATATATGCCTACTATTTTTAATATAAAAAGTATACCAATGTAAATGTTTATACATATATATAATCGCAATAATATTATAATATTTTTTTTAAAATAATTCTACTTACAGTATTATAACTTTAAAAAAGTTGCTGATGTCACCGTTCACACGGTATAAAATCGTGGGAATGGTTGTATAGTATGGAATATGAATTGTATTTTTTGTTGGATCTTTCGAAATGGTCCATTTATCAATAATGCAGACGTTAGTAAACACTCCTATGAGTCAATGAGACTACACACGCGCCCTGCCAAACCATTTGCAAATCCTAAAATTATATGTGCGGCTACAATAATTAACCTATCAGTACAGTATAGTTATCGAAGATTTATAGGCTTGGTAGATAGTAGTAGTAGTACTACCAGCTAGGAGACTAGTTGTAGTAGTATGAAATATGAATAAAGCATCGGCAGTATGAGCTGCCACGTCCATGATGATACCCTATAATTATTCAAGATTCCACTTTATTTATTTTTAATTTATAGGCCCGTCTAACTTTTCAAAGAAGACGTCGCCCGACATGCATGCAAACGAATAGTAATAGACTTGAAATTTTGATTTCCCCCTCCCTCACAGTCACAGTGGTACCAGTCGGAAGGGGCACATTAATTTTTTCATCTATGTCCTTACAAGACTTTAGCGGCTGGCATGGATGGCTGCACTCGTCACCATTGTAAATTGCCTGAAATTGTTATAGTTTAATTTCGATAGCGACCCGTCGGCGCTATTATTTGAGTCTTCGTAATGCTGTCGATAAGTTGCTGCCGGTTCACGACAGGTACAGCCGTCTCCATGTTCCATTATTGGAGTCTTTTATGTTTATTTAATATTTAATAACAGTATTAAAATTATTATCTAAAATATAATAAAATATTTATGCTGAAACTTAAAATGCCAATTATCACTAATAACCGCTATCTAAAGTAAAAAAAAAATACAAAATTTTAGATAATAGCTTCTTATGTAACCATTGTTTTAAAGTTTACCATTTGATTTTTTTAATAATAATTTAGATAACGATTGTATTGGAAACCATTATCTAAACTGAATGATTTTTTTTTTATTTTAGATAAAAAATTTAATATAGCCATCATCTAAAGTGTTTTAAAAAAATTTAAATAAGAGTACTCAAAACATGCACTTGATTATCCAATAAGTAAGAAATATCATCATTCTTTGACAACATCAAATTTCAAACCTTTTAAATCACAACTTACATTTTTGGCATTACAATATTTGTTCATCAATTACAAACTATATATGACATTTGTCACAAAATATAAAATATCTAAAACTAGTCCGAAAATACTAAGTGTTACCTACCTCAATCAAAACCTACCGATAAGTTAGACACCTATGCATGTATGTAAAAAAATTTCCCATTAATCTCTTCCAGTGTATATTCTTTCATGTAATATCCATCAGGATATAACTACATATCACATACATTTAATTATTTGATTAGTAAGTAAATTATGAAAATATTATTATTTATTATTTAAAACTCATTAAATACGAGGCATACATTTTCTAGATCTATATGTAAAGACTTTCTTGGCATGATATCATATATGAATCCATACATAATATCCACAATCAATATTATTTTTCTATCTAGGAACCTATCAACACAAATAAACCATTTAAACTGTAAGCTCAGAATATATACATCCAACTAAAGATAGTAATAAAAATTGAAACAAAATACATTATTAAGAAATTTTGGCCTTGACAATAACATATTGAAAGCCACTTGCTGAATCTATTTTACCCTTAATCATAAATGACATTCGTAATACCCTAATATAAATGATGAACAACCTAAATACACCAAAAATAAAATGCATAGACATATATAGGAAAATAAATACAAGAAATATACTGGCGTGTCAATCAAATGCTTCCCCTTAGGACGAGCTTGATCAAAATGGACTGAATGATTAGCCAATAAATCAAACATAAAGAATTTGCTCTTACCAAGATGAATAACATATAGAATCCAATGTTGATCGACAATGTGTGGTACAAACAGCAGTAGCCATGGTTGTAAATCCATGATTCGTTTTGATAGATATTTTATATTTCCCCCTTCTTGCTTAGCATATGTATAATTCAACCAGTACGAACACAGAAATCCACAATAATTAGTGGAAAAACTATATGTCTGAGCCATAACCCCTAATGCCATGTGCATGAAAATAATAATGCATATACATTAATAGCACTGATAACTCATACCAGTGTAACCACAAAATAAAAAATATTAATGTATTAAGATCATATTAAATAATACTTACTTAATATATACATATATCGTGGTAGACGACATCAACTCTCGGCTAACCACTTCACTTATTCTATCTTTTTAATGGGAATAATATTAGATGCAGTTTGAATAACTAAACTGACAGGTGTTTGTCAACAAAAATCTAATCCATGCCAAGGAAATGTTGGGCATAGAAGCCAACATGTGCAAACTTGGTCTGTTTGGAATTTATGGTTTGGTGGAAGTTTTAGATCTTTGTTCTTGAGGTGTTGTCTCTAAAGAATCTATTGAAACATTTGTGTATTTTCCCTTCCCATATGATGTTTTTCTCTGTGCTCTTTCCATCATCTTCTTTTTCCTTTGCCTTGGAATTGTTGAAAAAAATATAGTAATCATAATATTAACTAATGCATAAAATTTAATGAAAAAATTAGATATTGAGTGTGATAGATAGTGTAATTACCTTTGCCTTAGAAGCTTTCCTAGGCTTTGATTTCTTAAATCATAGTAACAAACAAAATATAATAATGAGATAAAGACCTAGTTAGTTTAATGTAATAAAAAAATAAGGTACTAACAATAATGGAGATTTTCATTACCTCTTTATTCGTCTAATGTATTTGGTTCATGGGCCAAAGCACAAAACTTTCTTTAGCTTGTTCCATGGTCATAAGATCACCTCCTTCTTTATATAAGGTTAAGGGTGCATCAAGAATTATTGGAGTGTCAGTACAAAAACACTTTTAATTAGCTGCTAAAGGAGTCACATGGACCATCAATGTGGTAGTATCATAAGTACATCTACCCTACCCTTCATTAAGAGAATTAATGGGCCTCTGGCTAACAAGTCACCCTTGTGCTTATTCAGACAAATTATTTTATTTTACGTATTTGACACATATAGCAACACATGTAAACCATAGTTTATGATGCTTACTACTAAAATAGAAGAAAAATATGGATCATCTTCACAACTATCTCTCACGCTATATACATTAGATAAGAGAATCAGATCCTGTGACACTTGACTTGTTGGGTTATACCCTTGAGATTTCATAATTGACAGTTACTCAGTTAGGTATGCCACCTGATCATTGGTCTTCTGAGATCAATGTGTTCGACCAGATACACTTGTATTTGTAGCCCCTAATCCAAGACCCATTTGCCTTCCATGGTGTTATGTTCCTGTCACTCGTGAAACGACACTGTATTCATCAATGCCTTCCATTGATTTTGATTGATCAAAAGCATCATGATATATTCACAATTAGCCAATAAATAAATTTTGAAAGATGAGTTAAATATATGTAGTTTAATAGTGACAAATAACTAGCTAGGGTTAAGGAAAATGCTTTGAACTTATAATTTTCTCGGGCACTTGATGTACCTCCACATTGATATACTTGCCGCTTATAATTACTCTAGCCTTCTTCCATAGAGAGCATAGAGGAATAGTCGAGGTGCTTGGATCCTAATCTTGTTGTGTCTCAATTGCAAATTTAAACATAATATGTAATGCTTAGAGCTTTTATAACATTCTTCTTAGACATTTAATTGATATAAAGTGAACAATTCATATCAACTCTTCCTCAAAATCCGTATATCCTTTTTGGGACATATTGTGAATGTATTTATTCTTTTTGGATGACTCTAAATTTTAGGCACTTAATGCCTATATTACAAGCCACAAATTAGTAATATTTTAGGTAATATATATTAAGCATCTATTATTATTATAATATATACATACATATACATCTCAAATTGACACATACCTTAAACTCATCCATGTTTCAAAGTGCTAAAAATGCATCCCAATCTTTTTTAGTTATAAATTTATAACGTTTTGGTGGGCTTGTTCATAGTGTACCATCAGATTTGTATAAATTTTTCCTAGCCAAGTGTAACTTGAAAGTTTTATGTCACTCGCCATAGTGCCTCATAAACTATTTCTTCTTAAATTTTGGTACCTTGAAGTACATCTATAAAAATTATAGTTTAATGAATTTAACATCAGATGACATACTAAAACATATGTAATCAAGCCAATATAATTACACTGACATCCATCCAAATAAGATTTTTTGTTCTTTTATCGACTTCCTTCCGACCACTAATATTGATGGAAACAAGCAAATGAGTAGCAAAACTTATGTAAGCCATGAACTCCCTACGATTCTCGCACCATGAGTATACCTCTAGCATTGAATTACATATCCGCCACTTTTTCTTTATTTCTCATATATGTCACTTTCTTCATTATAGTCAGTCCCCTCTTTTCCTCTTCATTATTGCTATCCATTTCTCTGCTAAACATTAAAAGGATTAGAACAAAATATTTATAAATAATAAATGAATAGTAAAAATTCTTATTAAATGAATTAATAAGTACAAAATATAATTACCCTTATTTTTTCATTTTCCCCTTGTATTTTCTTCTTTCTTTTCAAACCAGTTTCATGATTTGACACCTATATCACTTCACAATGATCATCTCTCACATAGATTTCATCATTAGCAATGCCATTGTTATTATCCAGGAATGGTCGAGTTACTTGCATAATTGTGATATCATCTCTTTCTCAATTGACATCATTTTCATCATCACATTCATCGACAATCCTTTTCTTAGTAGATAGCACCATATACAATCTTTTATCAACCGGATTGGTCACAAATAAAAATTGTGTTTCTTGTCATGCAAATATGAAAGGATCATGTTTGTGTCCTACCTTGTTGAGATCTACTAATATGGACCCATTATCATATTTAATGCCGTGATTATTATCAACCTACCCACACCGCAAAGCTGCCTTGATCTAATGCAAGGTTAATAATTAACAGTATGACCTAAACACATACAACTCCATGTACACATCACTCTCCATCATGCCCCCACTACTCATGTAACAATACTATATGTCTCATAACATCACAATAGGGTGGCATCCTCAAGTGTGGTGGAGGGTACACACATGATCGAAACACTATCTCGCTACCTACATAAGGGGGAACAACCATTAGGTCTTATTATCCAAGTTATTCATACCGCTCAAACTTAACCTAATTTAACCACTTGGGCAACAAAACAAACATCAACAATAATTAGCCAACATTTATTGTTTTAAACCATGAGTATGTACAAAAAATAAGCAAGCAAACAAACCATATGTTTTTAGTGCCGAAATCACCGACAGAACCTAAAAACAAAAATCAAACAAAATTGAAAGTGAAATCATATAGCAAGGAAACATAAAATGCACACTTTCAAACAACAATTAGACAATAATTCTCAGTCTATAATCTACGAGGTTATATATAAATTTTACAAATATTTTCATCAAAACCAAAAAAAAAAGCTACATAGTCACACTATTCCTAATACTAAATTATAATAGCTAGAAATTCTCCACTAACAAACAACTCCACCTCAAACCAACATGCAATAGTATAAGCACCACATGAACAACATTAGCTCTAAATCATGCGCATTTACATGAAAAATAATCCACAATACTCAAGGATTTGCATACTAAACAATGACAATTTAAAGGGCTACAAATGAATTAAAATTACAAATTGCATGAAAATTCAAAAAATTTAAAAAAAAATCAAAACCTAATATAGTGAAGAAACGAAGCTTACCTAGCTAAATGGAGACAAAGCTAGAAAAAATGACTAGGAGAAAACTGGTGACAACACTATAACAAGCACTACTCAAGTCTGTAAAAATGGAGGAAGAGAGATAAGTAAGATAGAGTGAGAGTGATAGAAGATATGCAAGCCTTTTGAAAACTAGAACTGAAACAAAAAGGTAAAAGAAGTATACCAAGATAACTATGGTCGGCGGTTGAAGACTATCGGGAAAATGAAGAGGGCCGGAGAAGATAACTCACAAGCTAACCACCGGCAAAACCAAAGGCGGAGGAGACACAAGGCCGAAGAATAACCACTGGAGACCACCACTAGCACCTCTTACAAAATGGTGTTGATAACGATGGCAAAGAATAAAGGTATCATACTCGATAATGGAGGAATAACAAAGAGAGAAGAAGCTAACTAGTTGTGAGACTAAGGTTAGCTAATAAATGAACATTATGATTTGGTAAAAGAAAGAGTGAAGCTAGAGAGAAAGGTGAACGACGTGCATGTTTTAGATGCTAGTTTTCATTAAAACTGTTATCTAAAGTGTTGTATTGTGGCTACTTTAAATCCCGGTTTTCATTAAAACCGTTATCTAATGTTGCACACAACACTTTAGATACTGGTTTTTAATGAAAATCGTTATCTAAAGTTGCCATAATGCGACACTTTAGATAATAGTTTTAATGAAAATGGACATCTAACATGTATCATTTTCATCCATATTGATTCCGCGCTTTTAAAAGCTAATATTTTAAGCTGTTTTATAAAGTGGATTTAAATGTTGATTATTACAAAAATAGGTATCTAAAGTTGCATTAAAGATGATTTTAAATAAAACCATTATCTTCGGTCCGTAATTGTTTTAGACTACAGTTTTGAAACCGAGTTTTTAACTTAATCATTATCTAAACTTCACACTTTTTTTTTCATAACATTTTGTGGAATTTTTAGTGACGGTTTTCATAAATCCGTCATATATAATGGATCATCAAAATCCAATTTTGTAGTAGTGACCGGTGGAGGTTCATAAAACTAGGTTGGCCTTTTTTTTAATTTTTATATTAGATTAATAAAATTTTAACAATAGCAAAAAATAATATAATATTAATGATGATAATTATATAAATAATCACAATGGTAACTATATTTGTACTACTAATAAGATAAATATAAATTATGAAAATTAATAATCGTCAAATAATAATAAGAACAAATTAAAATTTTATAAATCAGATAAGATTTGAAAAATCGGATGAGAAAAATAAGAGCTCGTTCAACTTCTTTTTTTCTTAGCTTATTATTAACTCAAAATCAAATCTCAAAGAACGGTATCTCCGTATCTGTTGTTGTACGATGAACATTGATCACAGCGGGTGCTCATGCTCAGGCGCCATCGTCGGTCGTCACACAAAGCCTCTTATAAGTGGGGGCTCTATTTATTTTCGTCAAATAAATAAAATAATAAATAAATCAAATCAAATCAAATTGAATATGTCTGAACTTAAGTTAAATGAGCCGAAATTATATTCAGCCGAAAATAAATTAACCAATAAAACTATTAATAAACCTAACTAAATTAAATATATTAAACTTGCTCGGATCATTTACAGTTTTATTCTCAGGCTTCGGACTTCTCCATCACACGCGTTCTAAATCTCCTGCCAGTTTTTCTCTTAAGTTCAGCTCTTCTTACCTTTCTTTTTCGAAATTCGAAACTATGGAGCCAAAAGTCCACCCTTTTCATTTCCTATGCTTCACTGAATCGAGGTTTTCATTCCTTTTGTTTTTTTTTAATTAATAATAATTTCAAAAGATGGAGACTTTTCCAATTCTCTTTAATTCCATTTAAGAAGATCGGAGAGACTCCAATTTCAATTCCCAATCAGACAAGATCAATATCAATAAAGGTGCTCGCTTGCGTCCTTCGTACCTTGACTTGTCTCAGTGTCTGTCGTTTGTGCTGGTAAAATTTTCATTCTTCAACTTGTAATTTTGAAAGCTGTGTCCGCCTGTTGCCGCTATGCTGTTCATTTTTTATTTGACAGAATTTTCATTTCTTGGTCCTTACTTTCCACCCTTCATCTTTGAACTGGGTATTCATTTTGCCGTTTTACAATTAGTTTAGTATTTATATTCTGATTATTTGTGGTGAATACAACGAATTGGTTGCCGTTCGGTTATTTTATAAACTTTGTTCCAAATGTTACGACAATAGAATCTAAAATTTACTAAACACTTCACACATATTCTAGGTAGAATATTAAAATAGTAGAATGATAGAAAAATCTTTAGGTTAGGTAGTGATTATATATATATATATATATAGATATATCTTAAAATCTATTTTCTTTCTTAATATATCTTTTTCCTAACTCTAAACTTTTATTTTTTGATAAATAAGAATGATTTCATTACTTTGAAATTGAGTGTTATAGTCCCTATGAATAGATAATTTCAATTTAATGCCATTATTTTGTATATATTATATATTGAACACCAACCAATGTTGAAAAAAAAAATGAGTGAGATACTATTGAAGTTAATTGTTGGAAAGAAAAATACTAACGAAAAGTTCAATCACGACGTGTAGAGTAAAACAAATGTATTAAATTTGTAATGTTATTCATTTATTAATTTATATTTATTTTATAATTAAAAATTTTTGTGTGATGTTGTTAACTTTATTTATACGCATAGTTTATATAACAACAGTTTTGTATGCATATGATTGACAATTTGTATTGTATGTTACTTGCTACAACCTAATTAGTGATCAAATAAAAACTTGAGAATAATTTTTTTTAGTGTTTTTTCAACTTCAATTACAGGTTTTGTAACATATAATCATAGGAGGGTCATATTTTTATGGTATTTGTAGGATGTTACGACGAATCAGTTCTAATAACCACTATCAATTATAATAATCTTGAATATATGTACTACTAATTAGTAATACTAATCTTACTAGTTTCAAGCTTAGTCACTAATCAAACATAACTAGTTATAATTCTTATTAACTTTAGCCATACTTTTTAGAAAACATTATCGATAACATTTTGATTTGTTAGTCAATACCAGTATCGGGCCTTCTTGTTGCTTTACACATGCTTTTTATCGGTGGTGGCATTTCATGCTTACAAATTATAGGGGTCTCTTTCACAATTTTAGATTTTGACTCTAAACATATCATTTAAGATGAAGAATGCTTTGGCATGTAACGTGTTCACATATGCATATGCATAAACTCACTTTCGATTATTTAGTTAATATATATGGATTAATGATATAAAAAATGAGGATATTTTACTGAAACCTAATAATAGTAAAAAATAATAATAACAAGGGTCAAATTTTAATTTTTTCATAGGACCTCATCTTATTTAGTACCTAACTTGACTTCATGGTACAACTGATTGCTATCTCAGCATTTTTTTCATTTAGATTTTTTAAATTTATATTATCTTAAATTTTAATTGTTAAAAATAAAAAATTTGTCACACCATTTCTAAAAAACTTCTCCATATATAAATATCTATAATAACACAGTTCAGATAAAAAGTTTATGGTGAAATATAAAATATAGCAATGTTGATATATAGGTATGGTAAAACATCATTATACATAGTGAAATATAATCATACAGTTGATAAAAGATCACTAGAAAAGTTGGTGAAAATTGTCATGCACGATAATGAAATATTATGATCATACACAATGGTGAATGATTATCACACGACTAGGGTTAAATTAACACATAGTTGGCAAAAAGATTACCACTCGATGGTGAAAGATCGTCATATACACTTGTAAAAGACCATCACATAAACCTAAATACTAAATTGGTTAGATTGTTAGGTATAATAATAGTGAAAAATATGCATGGTGACTAGAGTTGTGTAAAAAAAAAATTAGAAATTATATTTTGATTCGATATTTTGAAAATTAAACCAATAATTTAGGATATTCAATTAGATTTTTATCAAAAGGATATCTAAACTTTAATATATCTGATTATTGATTGAATTGTCTGATCCAAAAATATGTCTATTATTTTGTCAATTATTTTAGCAATATATCATAATATTGTATCTATGTAGTGTGAAGTTTTTAAAACTTATTTATTTTTGAAATTTAAACATTAATAGCAATATTTTAACACTCCTTTTAGATAAAATAAAACACTCATATCAATATAGATATGAATATTAACTAATATGTGGTCTTTATTTTTAAAATTTTCTTTTAAAATTTATTAAAATTGTTAAAATATGATTTCGTGCAAATATTGATATATCTAATATCTAGCCCATATCCGATTCCATATTTTTGGATACTCAAAATTTTAAATATTCGATGTAAGAAACACAAAGTAGATATTCACTTATGAACACCCTCAAAGACACCTATGAAAGAAATGTATTGATTATATTTGAATTTAAAATTATATCAATATGAACGTCTATTTATATACAGAGAACATTTGAAAAAAATATTGTGGTATAAATTATTTTAATTATTTTAATTATCTTTAATTAAAATTATTCAAAAAAAAATGCATGGTGCATTGTATTGGCTATGGATGAAAATGTGTCGGGTCAATTAGATCCAAATACCCCAACCCAAACCCTACTCATCGAGACTAATAGATAAACAAGTTGTAAATGAGTTACATTATTTTCTTAAAAAAATTGCAACTAATGAATTGTTTATATTTTACATATCTTACCGCAAAATTTTTTTTATAAAAATCTTCAATGAAAAGATACAAATTTTAAAGAAATTACTCGGAACATTTTAAATAATATTTTGATACTTTCAAAATAAAATATCTTACAAATTGCTTACACATATAAAGTAAATACCAACAAAAAAAGGAATTACGAGCTTGCATGTGTGAAAGTATAAACCCCAACCCCAAATCCGTTTATATATATGAACCAAGGTCTCACCAAGACACTGAGAATCCGAAAAGCTCAGAGGGGTTAGGTCTAAAGAAGATGGGTTTGGCGAGTTCCGTTTCGGGTTAGGTCTAAAACCTATCTATCGTCTATCATCTAACACACTATCGTAATCAAACAATTTATTAATTTATTTTTGTAAAATTCTGCCATAGCCAGTCTAGTTTTGATCAGGAATGCATTAACCAGATCCTCTACTCGGATCATGTTCCGATGGTTAAGAACTTCCTGGGCATGGTTTAATTCCAACAAATCAATGACATCCTACTCGCTCTAGAGCGGGAACATCTAGCTCTTTCCCCACCTGTTTGCGGATTATCTTGGTGTCTTTTAATTTTATTACTTGGCCACGAACTAGTATCTCATCAGTTATCCCATACTACCAAAGTACACGAGTAAAGGTAATGTAAAACCAATCGACCACCGGGCAATTTGATCAACCACCAGCCAGAACCATCAGTCCAAGGAAAGACAACCCTTAGTCGCAAAAAGAATCGATTGCCAATCACCCTATTCGACTGTATTAACTCGAACCCAGATGACCGCTCAGATTGGTGCTCCGTGTCGCGCTACGAAGGAACAAAATTAAATGGGGCAACTTTGTTATAGTAACGCATGCTACCAATTTGATTAGTGAAATCCAGTGACAAATGAAAACCGCCAAGCCTCCAATCGAAAAATCACTCTAGAACACACCGAAGAAGAACCAGCGAAAGCAAGCCCTCAGAATTGCTTCAGGAGGGGTTGCTCGTGACCATCTGGGCAAGTAGTTCTTTGGCTTCTCGGCCAATGTGGGGCTTGGCACCCTGCAGAACTTTGGAGCATTTCATATGGGTTGCTTGAAGCTTCCAAACGTAGTCTCCATCACGTGATTGTCTGTTCTGATATTGTCCCCCTCGTTCTCATCCTAACGGAGCGGTGGTACTGGCATGTAGATAATTAATGCAAATCTTCGCTACTTGCCGGGTGGTCCATAATTAGCGTGAGACTAATGGTGTGGCTGATACGAGGGCACGCAAGAGGCATGATCTTCCACGGGGTTATGTGCATGACGAGCCTCCTCTGGATGTTTAAGACAAAGTGGGGTTTGATAGAGTAGGAGCTGTGTCCTACAGGAGGGCAGGACATGATTTTCCGGGCATGGCTTAACGTAATTTGCTTTCATTTTGGATATATGTATCCTTCCACTGTTCCACTTAATGCGTGAGAGATAGAGAGAGAAAGAGAAGGAAACGTGTGAATCAAGAAGCGCAGATGGATTGCGATTTGAGTAGAGGAAAGAATCCTAATGGTGTTTTTGGTTGGTAGTGAATTAACTAATTCTCTTCATTCACCCTATTTGAATATCAAAATAAAAATTTCAATAAATTTAATAAGGGTTAAAAAAAATCCTTCATTCATTCTAATTCTCTCATTTTTATTAATCTCTAAATTAAAAATAACGAGAGTAAAAAATAAACAAATAATTATCTAATTAGATACAAATAACCTCCTCTAATATATGTGTTGTTTTTAACATTCATTCTTATCCAAATAAAATTAAAATAATATTCATCTCAATTTATTCATTGTAGGTTAATTTTATCCAAATAATATTTTAAGACATTCACCCTATTTTACTTTTACTACTTTCATCTAAATTAATAATTTAAATGAACTATAAATGAAAAAAGAGAGAGGCTCTCACGACAGAAAGGCCAGACTCTCACAACGAAGAGATTTGTAATATTTTTTAAGTCTAAATTTGAATGTTGAACTACAAAGTTATAGAAACAAATTGTTTCACATTTGATTACAAGCATCAAAGTTATGTGGTGCCTCTGATGATTGTAACATTCTTATATTAAATACAAGACTACAACATTTAATATGTAACAATGATACATAGAGAATGAGAAAGATATTATAAATCATAGTACAAGTGTTTAAGAGATAAACTCTAAATGCATAAGTACACAAAATACAAGGGGTGCATGTATGTAAGAGTAAAAAATGGCATTGGGAACAAAAGCTACTACCATTAAGATAACTACTCTATGGCCAAAAAAAATACAAAGCATCACTCATCCACACGCAGTATATCGAAGTCATCCAAGCAATCATCATATATTGGTGAATCAACAAGAGATTCATCTACTCAATTGAATGAGTAGTAAGCAATCAAGGTAATTAGTACGAAACGTAATGAGTAAAATAATCACTTTAAAATTAAGATTTACATATCACATAAGATCATTCATATAGTACACCAATATATAATATGAAATAACTATAACAATCCAATATTTTCCTAAAATTAATTACTAAGCAATAAGCTAGAAGACAACATTGCAGAGGATAGATACCCTTTCAACAAAAGAAGCAGAGTATATTTATAACACTACAAAATTTACTATTTTTGTTGTGAAAGCATAATAATAAAATATCACAACAATATTAGATTATAATGATGAAGTTTTATGTAACAACCAAAGTCATCATAATAGAGGAGGCTATTATAACGATATACCGTCAGTAATGAAGGAATTAAATAGCTAGAGAAGTGAGAATACAATGATGACTATAGTCACTATTGTACATGTATTACAGCAACTATTACTTAATTTTATTTAATCTTGAGAATTCCTAAAGTTAGTTTTTAAAAAAGAACAACAACTAAAACGAGAAGTTGTAGTATCCTACAAAAATATTATCATCCACCAATTAAATTTCTTAGGTAAAATAATATATTTAACGACGACATATCGACATAGTAGAGAGAGTCATCATTATAGGGCCTAGTTTTAATACTTTAAATTTTATCTAATCCTAATTTTGGATAATTAATATTTTAACCTAATGTTAATCCCAAATGATTGAAAATTTAATCATACCCTAATTCATTAATCTTAAAATTATACATAATTATAATCCTAACCCTCTATTCCTTTATCCCTTTCTCCTTTTCTTATTCTTATTCTTTCTTCTTCTTTCTCACTACTTCTTTCTCCTTTCTTCCTCTTTAGGCTAATCCTCCCTCTATTTTGTGCCTTTCCCTTGCAACATAGCCTATAACCGACACCATCATCCCATGGTACCATCACAATCTTTTGTTTGTGTTCAGGGAAAAACCAAGTGCATATTTTCCTGACTTGCAATACCCCAAAATCCTATTTTAAAAATTAAAAATAAAATAATAATTATTGGATAAAGTTTAATTAAATATAATATTTTTAATAAAATAATGACATAATAATAATAATAATAATAATAATAATAATAATGGCCATAAAAGAAGGAAAATAATGTAGGGACCTAATTAGTGGAGGCTAGAATTATTTACTAAATTAAAATAAATTTTAAGTAAATCATCATAATAATAATTTATAAATTAATAAAGAAAAGTTATTTTATTATTATCACTAATTTTTATTATTCCTAAAAAAATTCTAAAAAAATCTAAAACCACCACCTCACTTTTTTTCTTCTCCTTTTCTTCCTTTTTTCTTTCTTCCCCCTCCCTCGCCGGACTAGACCCCGCCTAGCGCGGCCTAATCCCCCTCCTCTCATTTCCTTTCCTTCCACCAACACACTCTCCCTTCTTTTTCTTTCCCCTCGCACAACCCAACGTCCACGACCACCCCTCTTTTCCCCTTTTCTCCCTAACTTTCTTTCCTTCTTTCCTTTCTACCTTGTCTTCAACGTCCCATCCGATCGGAAGTGCAAGCATGGCTGCTTCGTAGCCTCATTTCTCTCTCTTACCTCACCCTCTCGTTGTTTTGATCTGTAGGGCATACAACTGGAACTACCCTACATTGGTTCCCTCCCTTTTGCGACCCCAACACCCCCACCTAACCCCCTACACCCCTGCGAAATTCCCAATATTGTCCCCTGGTTGTGCGAGCTGGTGTGCGGTTCGAGAGGGTATTCCCTAGACTTGTCATTTTCCATTTCTCTTACCTTTTTTATTTTCTTATAGCAAGAGTTGTTTATATTATCTTCCGTGTATGTATTAACCTTAACATTTGCGCACTTTGATTTTCTTAATAAATGTCTTACTATTAAGGTTTTTGTTGATCATTCGTGTTAATAAATTTTATACCGTTAGATTTATGGTTAGTATAAGATTGACTAGGGGGAAATCTTGTACTAATCATGACAGTAACACTCCTTATTTCTAGTGCATAGTTTTCTATAACAAACGAAAATTTTTAACTGTAAATTTTGGCGGTGTTACACTACACCTTTGACCTTCTCAATTCACACCTCACCCTCTTCTCTTCACGCCCTGACTTCACCTTACACTTGACATAGCCTCTCCCTAACTCCCTTCGATTCTCAACTTTGATATGCATCATTCTTGTCAAAGCATCACTAATTTCTTTTCTAGAATTTACATTATACTCATTTAATGCTAAGAATCATTACAAACTAATCTTCCAAAAGTTATTAATAATGTGGAGACAACTATTAAACTTAGCATGCCTATGGCCATATAAACAACAATGGGCAATATTAGTGGCTATGGATCTTATCATTGTGGTTATATTATAGGAGATATCATTGATTTTATTTTTTTTTAATTCTAGCCCTCCAAATTTCATATACAGTTATTACGATCAGGCCCCTAAGAAGTTGCACCTTAGTTTTCTATCTTTCATGCATGAACGTGACTTGCCTTAATAGATAATCCAAAGTGTGAGTAGTCTCTCTTGTTCTTATGAGACAACTTGGACGTTAAGCATCAAACTAATTTAAGATTTCCAAGACAATATAACGATATATCATCCACAAAAGAGAGATTTTCAATTTTTAACTGTTTCTAGTAGGGACGGCTTCTAAAACAAGGGTCAAGCCATTAGAGCCGACAAAAAGTAGAACCCACCTGCCCAACCATATCTAACCCGAGGTAAACCCTACCCGATAAGACCCGAATAGTTTAGCAACCCGACCTGACCTAAATCCGACCCTACATTGACCCGACCTGGCACTGGCCTGATAAAAATTAACCTGACCTGGACCCGACCTGACCCGACCCAACCCATGACTAGTTATAGATCCAACCCATAGCATCCCAACCCGGCATTAACCCGACCCACCTCCAACTAGACCCAACTTTGACCCCACCCAACATTCACCTGATCTGACTCAATATTAACCTGACCAAACATCAAAATCTATTATAATAATAATAAATTACACATATTTTATTATTCATTTAAAAATTTTAAAAATAGTATTTTATAAATTGTACTTATTTTTCATACTTTTAACTTAGACATTCTTATTTATTAATGATATCCTAATAATTTTTTTCCCACAAGAATACAACATTAAGAAGTCATAATAATAATTTAATAAACAAGTGAAAATTAAGAACATATTTTTAATTATATGCTTATATGAAATCAAAATTAGGTTAATGAGTTGGATAAATTTTGGCGGTAAAGGTGTATATTAGATAATTTTTTTAATATATTTTATCTTCTTTGCCTAACTACTTTTATAAGTTCATAACTTGTCAACATATACATGTCCTATAATATTAAATGAACTTATACACATAATTATTGATTTATTATATTATATGTTATTACTTATGATGTAAAATAATATTTTTTCTCTAATTCCATCACCCATGACATGTATAACAAGTTAACAACTAACAAGTATCAATATGTTATTCAAATCATTTTGATCAACACTCCATGTTTTTATATAAAATAAAATGAAATATATAAAATTAATTTACTTGTAAAATTTATTAATATTTTAAATAATCAAATATAATATTTTTAAAACTTATAAATATCTTTATTATTTACCTTTGTAAAAATAAAAGTACATATAATATTCTTATTTCATTTATCTTTACTAATAATCTTATGAGTGTCTCTAATATTTACAATATAATAAATGATAATTATACATTGTATAGTCATATTTATGATCACCTTTATTTTATAAAATTATCTTTTTGTCAAGTAATCAAATAATTATAATAAATGATAAATATCTAATATTTTTACTAGTAAAGTTTATAAATATTTTAAGTAATCAAATATAATATTATGAAAACTTATAAATATATTTATTATTTACCTTTGTAAAAATAAAATACATATAATATTCTTATTTTATTTATCTTTACTAGTAATCTTATGATTATCCCTAATATTTATAATGTAATAAATGATAATTATACACTATATAGTCATGTTTATGATCACATTTATTTTATAAATTTATCTTTTCTTAAGTAATCAAACATTTTAAGTACTCAAATAAATATAATATATGATAAATATCTAATATTTCTACCTGTAAAATTTGTAAATATTTTAAGCAATCATATATAATATTGTTAAAACTTATAAATATCTTTATTGTTTACTTGTAAAAATAAAGCACATATAATATTTTTATTTTATTTACCTGTACTAGTAATCTTATGATTGTATCTAATATTTACAATATAATAAATGATAATTATACATTATATATTCATGTTTATGATCACGTTTATTTATAAATTTATCATTTCTTAAGTAATCAAATACTTTAAGTAATCAAATAAATATAATATATGATAAATATCTAATATTTTTACTTGTAAAATTTATAAATATTTTAAATAATTAAATATAATATTGTTAAAATTTATAAATATCTTTATTATTTACTTGTAAAAATAAAGCACATATAATATTATTATTTTATTTATTTGTATTAGTAATCTTATGATTGTCTCTAACATTTACAATGTAATAAATGATCACATATTTTAAGTAATCAAATAAATACAATATATGATAAATATCTAATATTTTTACTTGTAAAATTTATAAATATTTTAAGTAATCAAATATAATATTATTAAAACTTATAAATATCTTTTTTATTTACTTGTAAAAATAAAGCAAATATAATATTCTTATTTCATTTATCTGTACTAATAATCTTATGATTATCTCTAATATTTACAGTGTAGTAAATGATAATTATACATTATATAGTCATGTTATGATCACTTTTATTTTATAAAATTATATTTTTTAGTAATTAAATATTTTAAGTAATCAAATAAATCAGAATAAATGATAAATATCTTTGTTAGATTCAATCATGCAATATTTTTTATTAATAAAATTTATAAATATCTTTACTATTTACTTGTAAAAATAAAGTGCATCTAATATTCTTAATTCATTTATCTACAATAATAATTTTATGATTGTCTCTAATATTTACAATATAATAAATGATAATTACCTGGACCTGAATTTGACTAAATCCGTCAAAACTCGACCCGGCCTAACCCATCAATTTAACCTATAACTACTCAAACCCGACCTGTAAAATTGCACGAAATGACCCAACCCATCAAGTTAACCTGAAACAACTCGGACCCAACGGGTCCAACTCCTCATATTGCACGAATTGACCCAAACGGACCGAAGCCACCTACCTAGTCATGTGAACTAGAAAATAACCTAAAACCAACCCAACCCTATCAGTTAAGTTAACCCGAAATAACCAGAACTCATGTTTGCATAACCTGAACCCAACTCAACTTGACAAATTAACCCAAAATGACCCGACCCAAAACCAACCAAACAAGGCAATGACCCAAACCGATCCGCAAAAGTCAAATGATCCGAAATAACCTGATCCGATAATGATCTGACCCGCTATGACTTAACCCACCCGACCTGATTGCCACTTCTACAAGCCATAATGTTTTCATCATTCGAGTGAAATATTCCATAACAACCACAAAAACATAGGGAGGGAGATGATTACCCTATCAAATATTCCATAAAATTAATATTCGCCATTTTATTACAACAAAGCTTTGTATAGCTTATACAACCCATGAAAATCACCACTTGATTGTGTTAAAACCCTACATTATACCACTTTCACCCATACCATTACCTCATGTTACTCAATCTTCCTTATGTGACATTCTCATGCAAGAAACACCTTAGTTGTATGAAGTTACTCAAGCTTCCTTACGTGACAATCTCACGCAACAAACACCTTACCTATGTCCATAATTCATGCATCCTTCCTCCTTTCATATGAGAAAAAATATTAACACCGACAATCTTAACATTGACACTACATAATAGTCGGTGTTAAGTATTAATGCAACAATTACTCTTCGGTATTAGATCAGATGATGAATATTTTTTTTGAAAAAAATATATGGAAAAAACTTAATGTTGACTATTATAATCATCATTATTAAGTAGGACCAAAATTTTCCACCAATTTTTTTTATTAAAATCTCAATGAAATAAATATTGACAATATGTTTCTCGCTAATAAGAAACATATTTAATCAAAATACCATGGAGGAAAAGTTACCACAAATGGAAGGGGAGCATAAATGAATATCTTAATAATAATGATATATAATTGTTATTAAGTGAGTGATATTTGGTCAAAATAAATAGGAGGAAAATATTCCACCAAGAAACAGGGGATAGTAATAAATTGCTTATTACCAACGATATTTGCTTAATACCAACAATTGTTCATTGATAATAAGGGTTTTATTTTTTATACATAGAAACAATGTCATCTAATTAAGTCATTCATAATATCGATGATAAAGGACTTAATACTTATGATACATCACTGATATTAAGTGAGTGATATTTGTGCAACACCCCAAGTTGATACGACTGTAACACTCTCAAAATTTGATACTAAAAAAATTTATTTTATGACAACTTAAGAGGAAGCAAAAATGGTAAATTTCAAGAATGTTACTACCATGCTTAATACCAGACCGGTTCCCTTCTATCATTTCAGTACCAAGTGTTAAGGCTTAAAAAGAAAGAAAGCACATTACACAAATCTAAGTTATAAACTAAATTAGAGTTGCACGTTAAATTACATTACAAAAGGTAAAAACCACTATTGGTGGTTACAAGAAAATAGAATAGTTACACAAGGAATTATTAAAGTTTAAAAGACAAAATCATATACTATCCAAAAGGTCCTTACGCTCTTACCTGATAATAAATTAAATAGCACCTGCGGCTAACCTGTAAGGGTCATTGCCCATTAAATAGGTAGGGGTCCACAAACAGAACCCTTTAATACTGCGGTATTGAGTAACCATTTATATAAAACTAAAAGGCAAGGACCACATGTAACACATCATACAACATAAGGGCAATTACATAATGCATATAAGTACATGACAAATAATAAGAATATATATCACAAAGTCCATTTACTTAGCATTTCCGGCACTCACCATGAGGGATAGGCACCAAGGCCATATTTATACCATAACAATAAATCATAATGGTGGAATCAACATTATCTTGTCTTAAGCCATTAACTAAATATTATTCAACATCATCTCTTAAATTATGTCCATGTGAGTACGGAAACCCCATTATTATAGCCAATGGATAAAAAATACACTCTAGGATTCAATGCTCATGGCCATTATTATTTGTCGGTGGATTGGTCTCTAAGGCAAAATAATCTTGGCCACTATTCACATCGGTCGATCGATCTGACCTCGACTCACATGATGTCCCACTATAAGTGATTAGTATCTTTCCTATGATCTCTTATCATCTAGTGTTTGGTTATTGAGCTCGAGATCATCCACTATTATAACCGATGGATCAAAATACACGCCAAGGCAAAATGCGCCTAACTACTATTATTTGCCCGTTGCCTAGTGAAATGCCCCGAAAATTTTAATTTAAAAAATTGTAGTTAAATAAGGTTTTATTTGAAAAAATTAATTAAATTAATGTGTTATTAAAATAAAAGGGAATCAATTTGGGTTGATCAAGAAGACATTTATAAGTATTTTAATTAGGAGAAATTTGGGTATTTAGCTAATTAAAGATTTTATTTTGGAAATTAATTAAATAATTTATTTAAAATAAGAAGTAGAAAATAGTTTCAAATTAATATGAATTTTATAAATAATTTAATTGAATAAAATCAGGGTGTTTTGCTAATTAAAATGGAATTTATGAAAAACCTTTCAAAAACCCTAAATTAGCCTAAAAAGGGATTTAAATATTATTTTATTTAAATATTATTATTTTTAAATATCCCAAATATACTAATTAGTTTAATTAACCCAACCTTCATATTTTATTTTCCCTTTTTTCCTTTTTCTTTCTTCCTTTTTCTTTCCTTTTTCTTTCCTTTTTCTTTCTTTTTCTTTCTCATTCTTTTCTTTTTCTTACCTTTTCTCCTGACCTGGGCCAGCCTAGCAGCCCGTCTTCCTTCTCCTTTCCCACGACTCGCCTTCCTTTCTTTCTCTTTTCTTATTCGGTGAATTGGGCTTATCTTCGCAACCCATTTCCTTTTTCCCCATTTCTTTTCGATGCAACCTGTTCCATTAAATGCTGCGTTTGGTTTCATTTTTCCCCTCGCGCCCGGCCAGTTTTCTTTCTTTCCTTTCTTTTCTTTTTTTTTTCTTGGCCGAACGGTCCACCCCCAACCTTCTTCTTTCCCAGTCCTTCCCACCTTCCCTATTCCCACGCCAACCCACAGAACCCTAACCTCTCGTCCAAGATCTATAAATACCCCTTATTAGCTCGATCTCAGGACTTTTTCTCGCGACCCAAAATTTTCCGACCTTGCCACCGCCATCCCTTCAGACGCCATTTCTGCTGCCTCCAGCCAACACTACCGCCCGTTCTGGCCACCCGAGTACTCCCTGCACCACCGTCTAACTAACTACGCCTCCCTTCTTCCTCGATTCTTCCTGCATGAGCTACCCCGACTGTGCAAAGTTTCCTCCCCGATCAACCTTCCTTTTCATCTCCGCCGCCCTTCGAACCACCATCAGCCATCACTTCCGCTGCTACAGCTGCTCCTTTCACCTCCCAATTTGTTCTGCAGACCTTCCTCTATCTCCCCTACCTTTCTTTTCCTCTTCCTCCCTCTCCTCCTCTCTTTTTTTCTTCTTCTTCCCCATTCGGCCACCGTCGCCGCCGCCGTGCGCCACCACCCTTTTTCTATTCCTCTCCTTTTGGGAAACTCTAAACACCCTAACCCCCATCTTCATTCTACCTCTCCTTTTCCTAGCATTCAACTTTTCCTCTTTTTTTTTCAACCACCGCCGCCACCACTGTGCACCAACACCGGTGCCGCCTATCACCACCAGCCTAAGGTTGAACCCTAAACCCCCTCAACCCTTTTTCATTATTTATTCAAGCCTTAATCTATTTTATTTCATTTATTTGAAATATATATATACTATTATTATTAATATTATTATTATTATTATTATTATTATTACTATTACTATTATTATTGTTATTATTATTATTACTACTACTATTAATGTTTTTATTATTATTTCTATTGAGGGTCGAAGCCCTATTATATTTTTATTTCAGTTTTATCATTTTTATTCTTATTGTTGTTATTATATTTATTATTAATAT
Source organism: Tamarix austromongolica (assembly GCA_039764185.1). NCBI lineage: Eukaryota > Viridiplantae > Streptophyta > Magnoliopsida > Caryophyllales > Tamaricaceae > Tamarix > Tamarix austromongolica. The sequence continues at coordinate 89,899,750 of CM077816.1, read as the reverse complement.
TAATATGATATTATTATTATTATTACAATTTTGAAATTATTATTATTATTATCATCCCATTATTATTATTATTACAACTATTTTACTAATAGTGTTGCTATTATTATTACTATTAGTATTATTATTAGTAGTAGTATTATTATCCTTATTATTATTATTATTATTATTATTATTATTATTATTATTATTATTATCATTTTCATTGATAGTATTATTATTCTATATAGGGCTGAAACCTTATTGTGCCTATTTTGAATTGTAGTAGTATTATAAATATTAAGTCTTATTAATATTAATTTTATCATTAGCATTTATTATTCTTAGTGTTATTATTATTATTATTATTATTATTTAATAAGTTTATTATTATTCAATGTAGGGTTGAAACCCTACTTCATTTTATTTTCAATTATTATCATTACTATTATTACCATTATGATTATTATCATTTTTGCAATATTATTATGGTTTTTATCATCATTATTATTACTATTTCATTATTATTATTATTACTAAAATTTATTATTAATTTTACTAATTTTATTATTAGTATTATTTTGGGTGAAGGGTCGAAGCCCTTATTCCACCTTTTATTTCAAATCTTATTATTTTTATTATTATTAGTATTTTTGGTATTATTATTATTATTATCATTATTATTTTAGTATCAATATTATTATTATTATTAGGGTAAAGTCTTCAACCTTATATTATTAACTTTTATAATATTACTATTATTTCTTATATCTTTAGCAAGATAGTAATTAGTTAATGTCATTTTTATTATTAATATTTTATTATTTTATTAAAAACCTAATTTTAGAATAAATTAGGAGTAATAGTATTTTTGGTATGAGGGAACCTAATTTTAGCTTTTTCCTCAGATAGGTGAGACCAATCAAAGCCTTAAGGAGGCGTAGGACCGTGCTCCAAGACCGATGTCATTTTAGGTAAGGGTGTTACTAAGGCCTTATGTGTGTTGATGTGCGTTATATGCTTTGTACGTTATTCATCCTATGTTTATCATTATGATCATCTCATGTGTGGTATGAAGTGGAGTTGAAGTATGTTTTTGTGTATTTATATGGCACGTGTATTATGTATATGTGATGAAATATTGTGGTATGTGATAATTGGTTTGTGACCCTTTAGACATGCATGTGAGGATGTATAAAGTGGTATTGTGTGGGAAAAAGGTTGAAAATGGAAAATGGGAAATGTGTTGGCCAAAGGGGAAATGAGTTGACCTAAGTATTTTAATGATCCATGAGTGGAAGAATAAAATGGGGATTTTAAATAAAATAAAAGAGTGGGATAATCTATGGTTATGCATGGGAGAATCTAATTTATGGTTTTGCATGGTTTTGTTTGGGAGAATTTAATCTATGGTGTTATATGGGAGAATCTAATCTATGGAGTTATATAGGAGAATCTAATCTATGGTTTTGTATAGGAGAATTTAATCTATAGTTTTGTGTAGAAGAATTTAATCTAAGGTGTTATGTGAGAGAATCTAATCTATGTGTTATATGGGGGAATCTAAACTAAGGTTTTGTGTGGACTGAATTTAGGGTTTTGTCTTAAGGAATCTTGGGTTTTGCATGAAAGAATTTAGGGTTTTATATAGATGGACTTAAGGTTTTGCATGGCAGATTTTATGGTGTTGCATGGGAGGATCTGATCTAGGGTTTTGTATGGATTGAATCTAAAGTTTTGTATGGAGAAATCGAGGGTTTTGCATGGATGGATCTAGGGTTTGCATGGTTGAAATTTAGGGTCTCACGTTGGAGTTTTAGGGTTTCGCATGAAAGATTCGAATGGTTGCATGGGATGTGTAAAGTCTGCATGGGCATGAAATTTACGTATAGAACGTTGATTTGGGATGTAAGGAAGGTAATGTAAGTGTTGTTTGGGTGTTTGAACACTTTGGATGAAAAATAGTACATGGAGCAATATAAGGGTACGTAGGAGACCGAGCTAGGGTGTGTGTGGACAATTAGGGTTTGGTGTGGCTGCTTAGGGTTTTTTTGGTATCATGTGTATACTTGGTGAATAAAGTATGATGATGAATATGGAATCTATGGTTTGTAATGTGTGGAGTGTTTAGATGATTTGGGTTGTGTGAGGTGGAGTAGGACGAGCCACTTAGGCCTAAATTAGGGTTTCGGGATAAAACCTTAAAGTGAGATGTGGAGTGGACCTAGAGGTGTGTAGTAGTGGGCCTTGACCCACATATTTCGGTGTTGGAGTTCTAATATGAATTTGAGTATAGAGGAAAGGTTATTTGGCAAGTTAAGAGGTGTAGGGTTCTCATGGTATGATACGGGTCAGTTGGAGGATAAGTGTAAATGGAGTGATTCATACATGTCTAGGGTAAAAATTCCCGAATAAGATACTTTAGACATTAATCACGTAAAGTGAAAGAGTATTGAGATGGGCCCATAGCGATCCACCGACACAATAGTGGCTAGGTACTACTGTATCTTGGAGACCGATCCACCAACGTATATTAGGTAGGGTATGTTACCCTAGTGACCGATCCACTGGCTAAAATAGTGGGGGATCTCGAGCTCAATAAACCAAACCTAACAGTTTGCTAAGATATGGGAAAAACACTAATTACTTACAGTGGAACACCGTGTGAGAATGGGCCAGATCGATCCACCAGCATAAAATAGTGGTAGGATATAATACCCTAGTGATCGATCCACCAGCTAAAATAGTGGCTAGGTGCTGGAGTGCCCTGGAGACCGATCCACCGGCTAAAATAGGAGGGTTCCTGTACTCATATGGACTTCATAAAGAGAATGATGTGAAAAGATCTTCGATAAGAGATTAATTAAGTAATTAATCCGGATTATAAATGGGCCTTTACGTATCTACCCGAATGATTGTTTGATATTATGTTTTCAGGATGGTCTTTATGATCTTTTATTCTTTGGCATGGTTTATGTGATTTTATGTGTTAGCCTTAGTGCATGGTTACCTTATTCAGTACGTAGCGTACTGATCACCCTTTTTATGGGTGCTGCTCATTCCCACGAGTAGTAGGCCCTTCTGACTTTGTGCAGGAGGGCGAGACATCAGGCGGGGCTGAGTGTTGAGCTTGTGGTTGGCTCAAAGTTCGAGAGTGTCATGGCCATATTTACTCTTTATGCGATTTATTCCTTCTGTATTTCTTTTGTATCGTATTTACCCTTTTATGATTTATTACCTTGTATTGAGTATTTTAATTAAACATTTTATCGATTGTAAGATTATTCCCTCCGAGGAATTTTGATTTCGCACTCTGATTTCTATCTTATTATTGATTATAAACTTTTACGCGTACTCTGATCTTTGGTATTATGATCTTTCTAGTTCTTTCATGAACTCTTGGTTTAAGTTTAATATTAATCTTTTCTTAGCCTTAGCACTTGGTACTAGAACGGTCGGAGTGAACTGGTCTGGTATTAAGTGTGGCGGTAACATCCCCAGAATTCATGAGTTTTAATTTAAGTGCTTCTGTTTTTTTTTTAAAAATAGTGAATTTTAGGATATTACACCTAGTCTCTAAGGCAAAAGGGTCCTAACCACTATTCTTAACGGTGGATCATTCTAAGCCCGACTCAATAATATTTTTCTTTAAGTGATTAGTATTTTTCCATTTAATTAACATAATAATTATATTTATTTAACTTGAGGGGTAGATCATGAACTTGGAGACATACTGGTCATACTGACACATATAAGCAGCACAATACCCTCCAACCATCAACCCATGGACACAAAGGTACCCTAATCGCACTGGTGCACGAGGACACACAATACTCTACTGACAAGGAAACCTAATCCATAAGTATATATACCCCCTAAGTAGGTTCGTCGAGCTAAATAGAGTAAGATGCAGGACATGGCTGGAGCAATAAGGCACACCAGCAAAATCCTGAATAATTGTAGGCTAAACCACTTCTTTAGGGTAGCGGCCCCTAAAGAGCCACCATTTCTAATCTCAAGATATTCCACTTAACGCTTTAATTATTAGTACCTTAATTAAGGTAACCACGAGAAATACATCAATCACATACTGATTCATTTTTATTTATTTATGTTATTATTAATCAATCTTTATTAGTATTATTGTCCATGCTAACTTCAATAGTCCACTAAGGCCATCCTAGGTTTCAATTCTTAAACTTAGGCACCTTAGATCAAAATGACCAAAATGCCCCTAAGGCTAAGACTTCCTCTTATCATTTATTTTCATTACAAAATTCATTTTTATTTTTTTTTACATGCAATAATAGGTTATCATATCATAATTATACTACCAATCATGGAATCAAATACTCTATTCTAAATGATCATTGAACATATAAACCCTAACATTTACTCCTAGCACACATTTCCATACATAATTAACAGTTAAGGCACCTTTTGCATGATTATAAAATTAACATCATAACACGCCCTTAGTTATCTATTCAACCCCATAGCATACATTAACCTTATGATATATACTAATTTATTAAAATACCCTCATCCTTATAATATACCTGATTATACTTCAATAAGTGATACTAAAGCCATAAACCCTTATTCTATTATTTAATATCCTTTATAACTTATTAGGAAGGTTTATTATATCAATTGCCATGTTATATGAAATTTACCGATTTACCCCTTCATACTCAAAAAATTACCAAAATACCCCTCTTGTTTGTAAAATTTCCAAGTTACCTATTTTTATTTACCAAATTACCCTTCATACTTATATAATTACCAAAATACCCTTCATACTTATTAAATTATCAAATTATCCCTTTCTCGTGCCAAATTACCAAAATACCCTTCTTACTTATTAAATTACCAAATTATCCTTTTTATTCATAAAATTACCAAGTTACCCCTTTTTCATGCCAAAATTACCAAACTATTCTTCTTACTTATTAAATTACCATATTGCCCCTTTTATGCCTAAAATTATTAAGTTTCCCCTTTCTCAAGCCAAAAATCACTAAAATACCCTTACACATGAAATATTAACACCTACGGTCCACATGCATCATCTAACACCACCAACCATTATTATTTATTATTATTACCCATTATCACCTACCATGCACACTTATTTATACCACACCCTATGTACAAGTGAAAATTACTAGAATGCTCCTAGGGCTCATATTAATATTATCTCCACTACAAAAGGCCATATTTGCTTATCGTGACATATACATGCATCTAATATTATTATTAACAACAAGGCTCCTTCTTAACCATCATTTCTACACGTGAAAGATTTCATAATATAACATGCTTTTCATTTTAACTACCAACATATGCTACAAATCATGATATACTTACCATCACATAATATGCACACAAACATATTCACAAACCCTAATATGCTAGCATACATATATCCACACATTTTAGTAGGGTATAATGGTTACCTTGTTTCTAGCAATAATTAAACTTTACCGGTACCTCAATTAAAAATTTTAAGCTTTGATTAGTAAAAATTAGTACCAAGAAATAATATCAACATTAGCATATTAGTAGTAGAAAATTAAAAGAATCGACTTTTATAAATAAAAAAGCTTATTAAATACAAATTAATATTAACTATATTTTACCTTATGGATTTGGTTAAATAACTCAAAATATGCAGCAAGTCTCATGATGCCACAAAAAAAAAATGGGAAACAAGGGTGGAGACCAAAGTTGGAAGAAGATGGAAGGGTTGGTTAGGGTGAGGGTAAAGGGTTTTGGTTAAGGGCTTGTGGGGGGAGTGGGGGTAATGGCTGGGTGCAGGAGGGATGGCAGGGCGTAGGTGGTGGTCGAGGTCGGAGATTGGTGGCTCTAGGTGACGGAGTTAACGATGATAGGGCTGGAAAGGTGGTGTAAAGGAAAGGAGAAGAAGGTGAAGGAAGGAAAAAAGAAGAGGAGAATTAAGGGAGCTATAGGGGGATCTTGGTAGGCTAAGGTAAAGAGGTAGCAGAGGAGGTGTTAGGGGGTTAAGGGGTGGCATCAGTGGCGGCGGAAGAGGGGAGACTGCGGCGCAAGGTGGTGGTGCATAGTAAAGGTCAAGAAGGCCTACAAGGGCTAGTTGCGGCTATTGGATGGTGCAAGGAGGATGCAAGGGAGGCCAGGGGTTGGTGTGGTGGTTGGTTGGGTGGCGGAGACGGTGGTGGAGGGCGGTGAAGCAAAAACAGGAAGAAGAGGAGATGAAGGAAAGAAAGGAGAACATGGTTCTATAAGGGGGAAGAAGGGGAGCTTGAGGGGGAAGAAATGGAAAGGAGAAGAAGAAAAAGAAGAGGGTAAGGAGAGGTCGTGCAGGGTAGGTGGCTTTAGAGGGAAAGGTGCTGCAGGTCAGGGAGGATAGCAGCGAGATGAAAGGAAGAAAAAGGGAAAGGGGAGGCACACGAGAGGGGTTGTGCAAGGGGCGTTTATCTTGAGATGGAAAGGAAAGGGACGATAGAGAGGGGGAGAGGGTAGGGCTGCAATGGTAGGGGCAAGGGGAATAGTTGTAGGGGAGTAGCTAGGTGTAAGCATAGGGGCTCAATGTGTAGGGGGAAGAGAGGGAAGAAAAAGAAGAGGGGGGAGACAGGCATGCCAATTGGAAGGGGGAGAAAGGAGAAGTGATCCGGCCCGTACACGAGGTAGAAGGAGGAAGGAATGGAGAGGGATTAGGCTGGCCCAACTGGGGAAGAAAGATGGAAGAAAAATATGGGAGGAGTGGGCTGGACATGAGAAGTTGGGCAGCGAGGAGAGGAGGAATGGGCAGCCCAACGGGAAAAAGAAAGAAGAAGGCTGATTGGCCCATGGAAAAGGATAAATGTAGAAAAAGAAAAAAGTAGGAAAAAGGAAAAATGAAAAAAGAAAAAAAAGGGGGAAATAAAAATAAAATAAGTTTTGGAATTAGGGTATTTAATTATTTAGATGGATAAAATATTTTAATAAATTAATTTAATTAAAATTTAAGAGGATAATTTTAGTAAAATATGAGTTTGGGAAATTATTTAAATAAAAAAAGTATAATAAAATAATAAAATAATTATTTTAATTCATTAAATAATCATATCTATTTTTATAAATCAAAAGTCCACAAAATAATTAAATTAATGATTTAAAATTAAATTATTTCAAATAAGGATTAATCATTAATTTCTATGTTTTATAATTTTTAGGTAGTACATTGACCTTATAGGGGCTTCCCTTGAGTGCTTTCAAACTGATAAGTTGGCCCCATAGATCAACACAAGTCCTTTAAATGGACTTTTTTCACAATCACAAACTTTTTGAAAAGTTTTTAAGATAATTTTTGAACTATTTCAGGAAGATTACCCATCCTAAAAATTGCTCTACAATCAATACACTTAATTGTGGAGTTCTTAGGATAGAATCAATAAAAGGATGCTATACTATGTTGATATAAGTATCCATATGAATTCTTATAATACTATTGGATTTGGGGGTGTGATATTCGCCCCCAATTAAAGAACACAATTTCCTTGTTGCACCTTAGCCAGTAACTTCTCAATATAAATTTATTACAAGAATCGTCCCACTAGGCGACTGCCTAGCTCACCCAAGTTTAGCTTTCATTTGTAGTTTCTCTCTAATACGATTTGTATCGCCCCTAGTCGATACTACCACATGGGACTACTCTAGAGTGCTATCAGATTGAATAGCCGATCCCATAAATTAACGCGAGTCATTTTAATATACTTTTCCCTTAGGCACACACTTCCTAAAAGTTTTTTAGAAACTTTCTTAAAATTCCTAGGAAGATCGTTCATCTTAAAGATTTCTCCACGGGTAGCACGCTTATATGTGGAGTTCTTATGATAGAATAATCAAAAGGATACTATACCATATTAATATAAGTAGCCATATCAATCCTTATAATACTTCGCTGAAGTTGGGGACATTACAATTTTCTCAAGATATATAGGAGAGAAATATGCCACCAAGGGACGGTGGTAGTACTGAATTGCTTATTACTGAGGATTTGTGCGTTATATCAATGAATTGGTTAATAGTGAATTTCTTATTGTTGACGATCTGTGACTTATATTGATGATTGTTCATCAGTAATAAGTGTTTTTTTTTTCGGACAAAAATGACATTGTCTAATTTGGTCATTCTTAATACTGATGATAAGTGCCTTAATACTGACGATTATAATCGTCAGTATTAAGGGTCTTTTACATTCCAACCCACAAGCCCTAACTCCTCATTTGTCATAATCGTCTTCATTTTTCATATTCGTCTTCAGCTTCTGTTTTCTCTCTATCTTATCAGCAACAAGTTCCACCATTTTTCTTTTGATCTTTCATCCTTCTTCTCCATTTGTTTCCTTTTTGAAGTTTTGTTTTATTCTAATTTCTACTTCTTATGTATGTTTTGGTATAAGGTTATCTAATTATAATTTTGTATTTGTAATCCTTGTACCACCACTATGCTTCTGCCATGCCACCACCATCCTACCACTGAGCACTGCTGCTCCGTTGCCAACCACTGCCAAGTACCCCTACATTATTAATTTGGTATAATTATTAAGTATTTGTTTGTTTTATATTAATTTTTGTATATTATTTAAATTGAAATGATTTTTGAATTAGATTATTATATTCAGGCAAACACTGAGTGAAAAAATAGAAACATTTATGACCTTAGAGAGTAATTAATGAAGATAAATGAAATTGTTTTGACTTTTTTAATATTAATGAATTCTATATACTTAGACTCTTGTAAAGTTATACAACTAATATATTTATGGCCATTAGATATAAAAGGAATTTATGTGTAAGTTATTGACCATAGAGAATAATTTATAGGTATGCTTGAACCTAGTTATTAAAAAAATAAAGCTAAAAAATTAATATTAATGAATTTGGTAGCACACGGATCTATTTAATGATTATTCTATTATAGTTAAATATTTTAGGGAAAAAAATTTAATCTTTAACCTATAAAGTAATTAAAGAAATCATATAAAAAAAACTAAAATCTTTAATATTGGTTAATTTAACGTAGTTGGACCCTGATGAAATAAAAAGAAATGAAATAATGTCAATATTAACTTAGAAAAAGGGTCTTCATATTAATGCTCATTGTGATTTATGCTATTTTTATAGGTGGTAGGATGTTACTTGATTTGTACCTTCTGCCCCCACTTTAAAATGTCTATGAATGGAGATATTAGGCATCATATCATATAACTACGTGGTATGATAGATCGCATGTTAGAAAATTATTTTTATTTGGGACATACAAGTTTAAGTCATGTTATCTTTTATTTACATTGTCATTTATACAACCATATGTAGGGGTGATAACTAGATATCTATATTTGTTTGTCACATATGTTCCACACTTCAGATATGTTGAGGGTGAAAATTTTATGAGATACTATGCTTATATTAATAGAGAGTTGATAGTTATTTTAGATTACTTTATTTTAATTATTAACTTATTAATGTAACTATCTTTTTACTTAATTTTTTGTTGGATTGTAAGTTGCCAGTATTTTGCTTAATTTTTTTTCCTATTCTTAAGAATAATATATATATATATATATATATATATATATATATATATATATATTGTGATTAATTAATTTAATATTGTGAGCATACTATTATGTTAGGTTTTTCCTATGATATATGAATGCATATATAAACTAGGTTAATTTGTTTTGCATATCGTTTTTAATAATATAATTTTAGCAAAAGAAAAATAAAAATTGAATATATGCATGTAGGAATAGGATAATACAAAAATTTAAAATAAATATGATATTGTAGGCATTAAATCATTTATTATTAAAATGTAAAACAATTATGATAATCGATCATTTTTTGACTTTAGATGAAATATTATTAAAATAGTAGAATAATAGGATAATAAAGTTTTAAATTAATAAAATATTGTTAGTATTTGGAAATTAATGGTTAAATAATTAAGTGAAGAAATCAAATAATAAATTTTAAAATATTAATATATTACTCTTGGCATTTGAAAATTTATGATTAAATAAATAAGTAGAATAATGATATAATAAATAATAAAATATTATTGACCTATGAAAATTTATAATAAAATAATTAAGTGGAATAATAATATAATAAATAATGAAATTGATAAAATATTATTGACTTTTCAAAAGGTGTTGTTTGATTACAATTTACAAACAGAAAATAATGTCGACCATCGATATTTGTTGACAAGAATATCGATCAAAATGACAAGTCGATGTCACCGCCTTGGCTGCGAGTCTATGACGAACGAGCTAGCTTTCAAAATAATTAAACAGCACATCATCATAACTCAGTGAAGCACAGCCGTACATCGTAAACCGTGCGTGGTGTTAAGCGTCGTTGGGTGAGGGCGCGGCAGCCAAATACTATTGAAAAGTCCAACTCCTGGCAATTTGGTCAGCAATTGCGTCCTCCACGAGAAGATTCTCTTCATACTTGAATGATTCTGCGGTTGATAACTACAGTATTATTACTACACGGTCGATGGCGCACGATTCGATTGGAAGTTGGAACACTGAAAACTGCACCCACCTTTCAACAATCAGACAAAGGCCCTATCTGTCATAATTCATAAAGCTTTGAGTTTACTTACTACTATCGTAATGGAGTCACTGTTTTGTTAGATAGGAATCTAGGATCCTGTTCTCGTCGACTCAAATTGGAGAATTCCTAAAGTCGAAAATGCCTTTTTACCATGAATGGAAGGAAAAATAAAATTCGATTAATTTATTAAATAAATCTAAAATAAAATTTATATTCAATTTATTTCATTTAATAAATAAGTTAAATTAAATTTATAAAAAAAATAAATTAAATTTTTTAATACAACAAAAATCAGACTCGATTGATTAAACTAAACAAACGAGTCGAATGCGGAAAGAACGGGGCTCATTTGCATCCATGTATACATTTACAAGATTCTTTCAATAATTTATTTGAGGGTGAATATCCCACTCCACCGTGTACAAGCTTTAAGGCTAAATAAATGACAATAATACTTATCAATATAAAATGTTCGTTCAATGTAAAAAAAAAAATTAGCTACAATTTAAAAGTCAAAAATTAATTAAAAAATAAAGGTTAAATTTATTTTCTTAAGAGCTTTTCTCAAAAGCTGCGTAAATTTACAAGCTTAAGAAAAAAAAAGCCTTTTTGTATTAAAAAGCTTGTAGGAAAAAAAAAAGCTTCTCTAATTTTGTATTATAGAGAAGACTTTTATTTTGTTTTTTTTTTCCTTACCAAATGATTTTTTTTGCCCTTTTACGTTAAATAAGCCATAAGTTATCTTCTTTGTGTGTCCACACAAACACTTTATCTTATATATTTTGGTATGCCCACGTTATTTTTATGCTTGTGCCTAAGGGCGGTGTTAGAGAATTTTCAAGGTGTCACGGGATATCATAAAAATTTAGTTAAATATAGTTTTATACACTTTATTATTATTAATGGGTGCACTTGATACAATGGATATGATACCATAAAAATATGATAGAGGATGTGGATTTGACTTTTGAGCCTTATGAGGTGCATAGTTAATCACATTTTTTACTATTTTAATTCCAATACCTCTAACTAAACTATCTTGAAAATAAATCATACCGACTACAAGCTTTTTTTTGCTTGTTTGTTGAATTGACTTATTTTACTTATTGCTCAAATAAGGGTATGATTAATTAACAAATAATTGGAATTTGGGTTAGATATTTAGATAAATTTAGCTTAATATTATTAATTATAAAATTAATAACTCAAAATGAAAATATTATTGAGGTAAAATGAATGATATATTATTTTTTTATTTGAACTATTAATTTTAGTAAATAAAAGATATAAATATTATTATTATTGTACGAGAAACACCGTAAAATTGGAAGCTAGCTCCGCCGCTGCTCGTGCCAAAGAGTCCATGTTCACCGACTATTTATATCAATTGTTTATATTTAATTTAAAGAAATCAAATCAAATGCAATCACCTTTACAAGGCATTTTTAACGGCCGACGAGCAGCTTTCCTTTTCTTTATTCGTATACGAACGAAAACATAAAATAGAGAGACAAAAGCAATTTACTCGCACTTTTGTCCTCGCAAGGATTCATCAACTGGTTTATGGAAGAAAAAGACATAAAGTAGAGAGACAAAGTAGGTGAAATAGACGAGATTTATTTATTTATTTATTTATTTTTGGTGATCCAAAGTTTCTGCAAGGAGAAGAACCTGTGGTTTTGAATAACAAAAGAGGAAGAGTACGTGATGAGGTCGAAAATGCAAATTATATTACTATTACAGATTAAAATAATATATATATATTTATATATATTATTTATAAAATAAAGTCGTAAACCAACAGCCTCCCACACAAAAATAAATGCAGCGTACAAACATGGAACCCCATGCGTACATGAATCACTAAAACTCGACATCACGTAATGCAACATGTTCTGTACCTTGCTTCTAATAATGTTATAGACCTAAATTTAAAAACCAAATTAAAATCTAAATTTATCTAAAAATATGTGTATTAGTGTTGATTTTATTTGTTTTGATAATTAGATAATATAAACTAGTTAAAAATATTATTAAATGAAAGAAAATTATGGACAAAATGGTATAAAAAACTAATATTATAATTATAATAATAACAATAATGATGCTAATAATAAATTTCTAATAATATCATTTACAGTTTGTATTAGTTAATTATCAATAAAAATAAAAATAATCCATTAATATTATTTTTATATTTGAAACAATAACATTACTCTTTTGGTTTTGTTTGGCTAAGTGACCGCCTTTGATGCACGGGGACGGCTGATTGGAGCCGTTTCGCGTCCCCGAAACGTCCCCGGGACGGGAAACGGATCCGAAACGGTGAAACGTGCGGGAAACGGCAGAAAAAAAAAAGACGTCAAAACGACGTCGTTTTGAATTAGGGTACCGGGCCAAACACGACGTCCCGTGTTCCTTCCTCGCGGCCTCCTTCCCCCCGGCTCCCATTCGATTTCTGAAACACTCCTCTGCCTCTCCCAATCTCCAGCTCTCATCTCCGGCTCTCCTCTCCGACTCTCCTCTCCGGCTCTCCTCTGCACGACGACGACGACCCGAGCGTGGCTGTGTTGGTAAATCTCCTTCGCCATTCGACCTGAGCAGCATTTATCTACGCTCATCCAGCGTCGCTCGTCGTCATTCGACCTGAGCAACCACCACCAACCACCGCCGATTCAGCCATTATCGCTGGTCGCTGCTCCCTGTCGGCTGCCGGTGCTTCACCCTGCTCCTGCTTTGCGGTCGTGAATCTCAATCTGGTATTGCTTTAATAGATAATTATAAATCCTCCATTGTCGCCATTTGTTTGATTTATAAATATTCTATTTGCTTGTTCTGCTTTAATTAATTGTGGTTAGATATTCTGTTTGCAATTTAGCTAATAATCCATTAATTATATTCAGGTATTGCTTGTTCGGACTATGGTTATTGATAATTCGGTGGTCTGCGCTACGACTAATTCGTTGTTGATATCTGCCGTGTTGGTGTATTGCGGAGTTGGTCTATTGCTGTGATCCAGTGCTATATCGCTAATGTGTTGTTGTGTTGCTGTGATCCAGTGCTTTTCGTTGTTGTTGTGTTGATAAGATTCGGTGTTGTGTTTTTGTGTTGATTCCGATTATTCGTTGCTGCTTTGGTTTGAATATTGACACAATTGGTATTGATTATTGGAATTGTGCTGTGATCCGATGCTGTGGTATTGTTTTGGTTATTAGAATTGTGTTGTGATCCGGTGTTGTGATTCGGACTGTGGTATTGATTATTGGAATTGTGGTGTTGTTTTGCTGCGACAACCGTCTCATGGCTTCTAGTGCTAGTGCCAGTGGTAGTGGCAGTGTTGGTGTTAGTGTATCTTCTAAGGATGAAAGTGATAATCCTCTTTGAAAATATGTTACTAGAGGGGAAAAAACTAGCGGAGGGGGGACTATTTTATGGACTTGTAACTTTTGTAATCAAACAAAGCAAGGAAGTTACACTAGAGTAAGGGCTCATTTATTGAATATTCCTGGGAAAGGTATTGTAACTTGTAAGAAAGTGAGGATGGAGGATAAGATTGAAATGGAAAAGTTAGAAAAAGAGGCTGTGACAAGAGCCGAAGATATGCTTCCAAAGAATGTGCCTTTACCTCGTTCAAGTGGTTCTAATTCGACAATGGATATGTCTTTTTTTAGGAAGAGAAAGGTAATTGAGAACAATCCCATTAAGAATGCATTCAATAGTCAAGCACGTAATGAATTAGATGCATTGATTGCTAGAATGTTTTATACTGGTGGTGTTCCATTTAATTTGGCACGGAATCCTTTTTTTATGGAAGCTTTTACTTTTGCTCGTAACCATCATTTACCTGGTTATGTTGCACCGGGTTATAATCGTTTGAGAACAAGTTTGCTTCAAGAAGAGAAGGCAAACATAGAGAGGTTAGTACAACCAATCAAGAAGACATGGAGGGAAAAAGGTGTTACTATTGTGTCTGATGGTTGGAGTGATCCACAAAGAAGGCCATTGATAAATTTTATTGCGATTTGTGATACGGGTCCTATGTTTTTAAAGGCCGTTGATGCTTCAGGTGAGATCAAAGATAAACACTTTATTTCTAAGTTGATAAAAGAAGTCATTGAGGATGTGGGTTATCAGAATGTTGTACAAGTCATTACCGATAATGCATCAAATTGTAAAGCGGCTGGTGAGATCATTGAACAGATTTATCCTAATATCTATTGGACTCCTTGTGTTGTTCATACTCTTAACCTTGCATTGAAAAATATTTGTGCTGCAAAAAATGTAGAGAACAATATTGATACATATGAGGAGTGCCATTGGATAACTGAAATTTATGGAGATGCTATACAAATCAAGAATTTTATAATGATGCATTCCATGACATTATCTATCTTCAATAGATTTTCTGCATTAAAGTTGCTTGCAGTTGCTGATACTCGTTTTGCTCAAGTTGTTGTTACCTTAAAGAGAATGAAGCTTATAAGATCTAGTCTTCAAGCAATGGTGATCAGTGAAGATTGGTTGTGTTATAAAGCTGATAATGTTGGAAAAGCAAGGTTTGTGAAAGAAAAACTCCTTGATGATTTATGGTGGGATCAAGTTGATTATATTCTTGAGTTCACACGACCTATTTACCATATGATTAGAGAGTGTGATGCTGATAAACCAACCCTTTACCTTGTTTATGAAATGTGGGATACAATGATTGATGAAGTGAGAAATGCCATTTATAAACATGAAGGCAAGGAACTTGGAGAAATATCTTCTTTTTTTCAAGTAATATATGTCATACTCACAGCTCGTTGGACGAAAAGTAATACACCTCTTCATTGCTTGGCATATTCATTGAATCCAAGGTAACCTTAACTCTCTAATTCAATAATCTTTTTCAAATATTTCTTTGTTTCTTCAATTTGGCAATTAATATTTAGTTTATATTATTTTGTTGATTTTCTCATTTCAATGAAGGTATTATGGTGATGCTTGGTTAGATGCTAAATCAACTAGAGTTGCTCCTTCTAGAGATGAGGAGATTTGTATCGAAAGAAACAAATGTTTTAGAAGACTTTTTCCTAGCCAAGAAGATCGTTCAAAGGTTAATTTGGAGTTTGCTAATTTTTCTCTTAAGTATGGTTCATTTGGAGAATTTGATTCTCTTTATGATAGAGATGTTCTTGATCCAAAAGCTTGGTGGGGAGTTCATGGCTCAAGTGCACCATTGCTTCAAAATATTGCTCTTAAATTGCTCGGTCAAGTATCTTCTTCTTCATGTAGTGAACGTAATTGGAGTACATATGGTTTCATTCATTCTATGAAGAGGAATAGATTGCTTCCTAAACGTGCCGAGGATTTGGTGTTTGTTCATAACAATCACCGTCTTCTATCAAGAAAACTTCCACAATACAAAAAACAAAAATCAATGATGTGGGACATCTATGGTGATGATTGTAGTTCTTATGAAGACATTGCATTGCTTGATATCGCTTCCTTTTCTCTTGATGAACCCGAGTTAGAGGCGGTGATCTTTGAAGAAACAAATGTCAATGAGGATGAAGTAGAAGTAGTTGATGACACTCATGAAGGAGAGTAAAATTGTTGAATATTTTATCTAGCTATTTTGAGTGTATGGTTATTAGTAACTTAGTATGAAATTGAGATATGTTTTGGTAATGTAAACTTTGAATATCCTTGTATAACTATTTTGGTTTAGTTATGTAAACTTTAAATTTCTATTTAAGACTAGCTTGGTTTGGTTATGTAAACTTTGAATTTCAATTTATGACTAAACTTGGTTTGGTTTGGTTATGTAATTATCTCATTTCATACTGTTTTGGATGCGCGTAAAATCTTTTATACTTTTTATTACACTCTAGAATTTACCAAAAATGCAAAGAACTAGATTTTCTTGAAGTTTTTTTTTTATAACTTTCCTAACTTTGAAATATTCATTATTCAACTTTTAGAGTTTCCATAATATTTTCATCCATTTTTGTGCATTTGGTAATTTAATTGACATAAAAGATTATAATGCTGCATTTAGAAATAATATTAATAAATTTATTATTATTTAAAATAGCAAAAATATTGCTATAAACAAAAAAAAAATGTGGTTTTGTACTATATTAAGTCAATTGTTGTCAAGTAAAACTAATCTTAAATATTAACATATCCAAATAAAATAATTATAATAATAAAGTATCCATATATTTGTTCATATTAGTTTTTAATATTAATGAATGAAATGGTTAAATTTTTTAATTTATGTAAACTATCAAACACTTATTTCTAATTTAAACACACACACACACACACACATGGTCAACAATCACACTAGATAAAACAATTAGGCGTTTCCTAGCTTCCTAGCTTGAAATATATATATTTCAATTAAATAGTTAGCTTCCTAGCTTGAAATATATATATTTGAGTCAAAGGCTGCAATTTAATTTATATATATATATATATTTTTTTTATTTTTTTTTTGCCGTTTCCTGCCGTCCCCGTTTCCTACTTTTTCGAAATTTGGCGTTTCCTCGTTTCTTCCCGTCCCCGTCCCCGCGTCCCCGTCCCCGTCCCCGTGCATCCATGGTGACCGCTCGCCCATTCCAAGGGGAAAGAGAAGGTGACGTTACAAGAAGAGAATGACGGCAGATGCGAAATGAGATGTACTACTCGTACATCAGGCTACGGAAGAAAGAGGCATTTGCATGATACTGTAGAAGAAAGAAACAGCATTAGGCTTTTAAATACGAATATAAATAATTATAAATCAATTACTACATTGGAAAAGTGAAAGTTTAAGCTCAGTCTTGGTATTTGATCTTATGCTAACCCAGTCACCCTATCTATATCCATGGTTCTGAGTTCTGACAAATAGAAACGGAAAAATATTTATCTCTCTCTCTCTACATGTATCTATCTATCTATAAAAATGGAGTTGTCTAACAGACGATATACAAACAAATTTTTCCGCCTAAATTATATTTATTATTATTAATCATAAATTACTTCTGTCATATATTATTACTAATTAACAAAATGAAATAATTAATATAACTATTCATTAATATAATGCAACTATTTATTTCCTATGTGTATTAAATGCATATAACTATTCATTTGCTGCACATTTATCAAACAACTAATTTTAATAAAAAATTCGTAAGAACAAATATAAAATATTATATAAATAATCACAATAACCCAAATTTATGTTATAATAAAAGAGAGAAAATTATTCACACTTCAAACCTTTTGCACCAAATAACTAGTATTTAACCAGAAACCTAAACCTCGGTTGTATGCGTTGATAAAACTACAATAAAAGAATTTTTTTTCAGACATTTCTCTAGCTTTGTCATTTTGCTACGTAGTTGGTTGACTGATGTTATTAAGTGCTAATTTTCTACGACATAAAATTTGCTCTTGGCACCTATAATATAAACAACCCCTAGTTTAGGATGAAAAGTCTGACCCTAAGACTCACTATTTCACGTCATGGCCCAGGCGGGACTTCCTGTTCTTTGTAGAGTATTATGTAACAATGTCTTTCATTTTCTTGTTTGATAAATTAAGGATTTGTAGAGTATTATATGATAATGTCACTATTATATATAAAAAGGAATTTTATTTTAAAAGATTTTTTATAAATAAAAAATGTAATCAAAATACATTAATTTTTTAAAGATGTCAGTATAAATTATTATATAAATAATAAGAATGATGTCACTATAAAAATATTATAATAACAAAAAAAGAAAAATAAAAATCGATTAGAAAATCTTTGGTATTTATAAGATGCTACTAGACTAAATTCCATCTGATATGTTAGAATAGAATTTAAATACTTAAGAAAATTAAGATTCATATTAACGTTTGACCGAATTGTAGAGTTTTAGAATTATATCACCATTGAAATTCCATAATTTATTAAGTTGTGGGGTCAAAACCTAGACTAATTGTCAGACACCCTTCCCCTACCAGTAGTGCTATATGCCTAGATTCTAAATCCAAATCAAAACCTAAATTTATCTAAAAATATACATATTAATATATTAATTTTAACTTTTATTAATAATTAAATTATATAAACTAATAATAATATATTATAAATGAAAATTATGGCATAAAAATATAATAAATTTATTATTAGTATTATTTTTATTATAATCATCATCATTATTATTATTATTATAAAAAAAAAGATTTATATTTTTTTATGTCCTAATTTTATTTTCTTTTGTATTATTATTAGTTTATATTACTTAATTATTAATAAAAAATAAAATTAATACATTAATATATATATTTTTAATGAAATTTGGTTTTCAGTTTGGATTTTGTATCTGAGTAAGTAGCATTATTCTTCCCCTACTACCCAAAAAAGATATTGTGAATATAGATTTATATATATTCATTCTGAATATTTTAGTCTCTCCTCAGAAGATTATTGAAAATTCCCAAATTAGTCTTCCATTTCTTGTTGCCAGCGTTCACTTTCAGAGCTCCCATTTCCCCCTACACGCTTCCCCATTCTATAAAAACGAACCCACCGGCTATTCATTCTGAATATTTGCCCATTATAGTTACCCCTCTCTTATCTTCTTCTTCTTCCTCTCTCTCTCTCTCTCTCTCTCCGTCACTGCAGAGAAACACTTCCAGCTCCACCACCACCACCATGGCTACCCCATTCCAGCTCTGCGATTCAAGCGAACTTCTCCCCCTCTTGGGCAGCTCCGCCAATGCCTCGGCGGCAGCAAACTACCTGTGCGACCGATTCTCCACCGTCACGTACGCCGTCGACAATACCTACCTCCTCTTTTCCGCCTACCTCGTCTTTGCTATGCAACTTGGCTTCGCCATGCTCTGCGCCGGCTCAGTCCGAGCGAAGAACAGCATGAACATCATGCTTACAAACGTCCTCGACGCCGCAGCTGGCGGGCTCTCTTACTACCTCTTCGGTTTCGCCTTTGCATTTGGCGCCCCGTCAAACGGCTTCATCGGCCGCCACTTCTTTGGCTTGAAAGAAGTCCCCACGAATATCTCAGCAGGCACTTTTGACTACAGCTATTTCCTTTACCAATGGGCTTTTGCGATTGCTGCTGCTGGCATCACGAGTGGGTCCATCGCTGAGAGGACTCAATTCGTCGCTTACCTTATTTACTCTTCCTTTTTGACCGGGTTTGTTTACCCGATTGTTGCTCATTGGTTCTGGTCGCCTGATGGTTGGGCCAGCGCATTCCGAACCGGTAACCTCCTTTTGGGGTCGGGATCCATTGATTTTGCCGGATCGGGTGTGGTCCACATGGTGGGCGGTGTCGCTGGGCTTTGGGGCGCGTTAATCGAAGGCCCGAGGATAGGGAGGTTCGATCGGTCGGGCCGAGCAATCGCGTTACGCGGCCACAGCGCTTCGCTCGTGGTGCTTGGGACGTTCCTTCTTTGGTTCGGATGGTACGGGTTCAATCCGGGCTCATTCCTCACCATTCTGAAACCATACGGAAGTCCAGGAGGATTCGTGGGTCAATGGTCCGCGGTGGGGAGGACGGGAGTCACTACGACGCTGGCCGGAAGCACGGCGGCTCTGACCACCTTGTTTAGCAAACGTCTGTTGGCCGGTCATTGGAACGTTACGGATGTGTGCAACGGGTTGTTGGGGGGATTTGCGGCCATCACGTCCGGGTGTTCCGTCGTCGACCCATGGGCTGCGATAGTTTGTGGGTTTGTGGCGGCCTGGGTATTGATCGGGTTTAACAAACTAGCTGAGATCGTTAGATATGACGATCCGTTGGAAGCGGCCCAATTACACGCTGGGTGTGGGGCATGGGGTCTGCTGTTCACCGGGCTGTTCGCGTCGAAAAAGTACGTCGGAGAGATATACGGGGATGGCCGCCCCTATGGGTTGTTCATGGGCGGCGGTGGCAGGTTGTTGGCTGCCCAAATAATCCAGATACTGGTGATATTTGGGTGGGTATCTGTCACCATGGGGTTATTATTTTATGGGCTTAAGATGCTCAAGTTGTTGAGGATCTCTAGTGAGGATGAGATGGCGGGTATGGACATAACTAGGCATGGCGGATTCAATTATATGTATCATGATAATAGTGATGATATGTCTCAGAGACCCGCTTTTATTATGACGAAAGTGGAGCCCCGGCGATCTCCAAACGATCGCTACTCCCCACAATCTCAATCCGTGTAATGTGATCGAGCGAGTTACTGTCTGTCTTACTGAAGCTAGCCATAGCTCCTTTAGCCGCCTTGTATATATATATATATATATGATCCAATAAATGTACATCGGAAGCAATGGTAATTAAGGTCAATGGTGAGGTAAAGTAGGTGGGGGGGTGGTGGCTTCAGTTTTCAATTTTCGTGCAGAGAATGGGATTGCTTGTTTGCCTGACCTAATATATACATTAGAAATTTAGAGACAAGCATCTTTTTTTGACAACAAAAAAATCCCAATCGATAATTTGATGAACTAGTCAAAATTACAACATTTAACTTTTCTCTCTCATGTTTTTTACTACTTTGATGGAGTGACTTCTTTAGCACTTAAGTTGAAACATATCCGAGAGCAGACAAATATAGGTCCTAAATTTACGAAGGGGTGCCCATATATAGCAGCTACTGTAGTACCATTTTTATCTACAAATTTTAAACATGCCCACAATGGAAGAATAGAGTAGTTGATATTTATGTTTGATCCGTTGACTTTTAACGCAAAGAAAATGATACACTTCTTCGGCTTCATTAAATTTGAAGTTTTATACTCTGAAGTTGGTCGGTCTTAGTTGCCGATAGCACGTAAGAGGGTTTTATCAATTTTGTGTCATAAAATCTTAATGTTTAAGTATAAATTTTTAAAATTTATATTTAAATAAAAAATTATGATAGTATAATACAATAATGGTTATTTTGACATATTCTACTTATAGTCGACAAACAGATCATATTGATCAGATTTGGGTCCGATTATGTTAGATAGGGTCAAATTTAAGATTGTTATATTATCAGATCAGATCAGATATCTTTTGAGATTATATTTAATTCGGATAACTATGATTGAGGAATGAACGTAATATTGGTTAAGAAGAATATCATATTAGATCTTGGCCTAAAGCATCAGAGTTCTCCGAGTTTAAGTTTAATTCGTAGTTGCAAATTTAAGATCATATCAGATTTTAGATTGAGTTGATTAGACTTTAAAAACTTTAAATCATATCAGGTTTAAGTCAGTTAATCATTTCAGAATATGACAATGATTGTTATTAATTTAATATGATAAATAAATTAAATTTTATATTTTATTATTATTATTATTATTATTATTATTATTATTATTATTATAGTAATTTTTATCATAATATATGTAATGATTAGTACTAGTATAATTATTGATATAAATACAATTATAAATATTATTATTATATATAATTATAATAATTGTTATGAATGTTATAACAATTATAGCTATCTTGTTTGCTGTAATACTTTTACCGTTGTTGTTATCATATTTAAAAATATAATAATCATTATTATTATTATTAGCAATACAAATGCAAATTTTATTATTGTTATTATAATAATATACATTATAATTATTATATTTAGAATTATAATTTTTATGTTCCTAATAATAATAATAATAGATATTTCAATAGTCTAATATGATAGACACAGATATGATATTAAAATAAAGTGAAGAGAACTACATCTTACTAATTTTATTTTATTTGTTGTTATCTGAGTTGCATATAGTTATTTTTACATAAAATTTTATAAAAAAAAGATAGTCTATTGATGCTCATGTAGCAATTTATATGATATAAAATGTTATCTTTATAAATTGAATTTAACTATAATTTGGATAAAGTTTGATATTATGTTCACAAATGGGTTAGGTTCGAGTCCGGTTATTTTGGATTGATAAGTTTGGATTGCATCATTATCAAATTTATATCTGGGTATGGTTTGGATTAAATTTAGAATAATTTAATATTAATTTTAATGTTATAACAATTTTTTAATACTATTAAACGTATACTAAAAATATAAACTTGATAGAATGTTTATCGGAATTGAAGAATAATTTTAGAACTACGTTAAAATTGGTCATGTGACCAACTTCAATTTTTAAAAAAATTCTAGAATTTAATTGCTTGATTTGGGGTAAATTTTAGATTAATTTATTGATAATTTGAATGTTAGAATATAATTTATTTATTAAAAAGTATAATAAATAATTAATATTAATCATAAATATTGTCATTAAGAATGAAGATAATAATAAAAAATAAAATAATTTGATTTTATAATAATAATCATAATAATAATAAATATATAGATGAAACGATGAGAATGATGTATAGATAGTATTTTTTATTGGTAGTAATTAATAATAGTAATAATGGAAATAATATTATTTATTAATATTAATAAAATAAATAAAAATAATAATAACAACAGTAGTGTAAGTTATTATGGATTATTATAGTTTTTCATAACTTCTTACTAATAACTATATTTGTATTATTATTATTATTACTCTCATTAGTAATATTAATTATTATTGTTAATTAGTATCATTGAGTTTATCATGACAATTGTTATCACTAATATTATTGTTAATATCAATAATCATTATTGATTATTATTTTCATAGTTATTAAGAATTATAGTTTATAATAATTTTATTATCATTGTCTATTTTTTTTATAATTATGATCACACATTATTGTTACTATTATTACCCGATTAATTTATTCTAACCATTCAAAAATATTTTTTTAAATATCCATATTATTGTGGTCATTATATAAGATGATTAAAAATATTGGCGATACTTTGTATAATTAATATTATCATCATTATTATTAAATTAAAAAAAAGTCTATTAAACTCATATGCTGAACTTACATGAGATTGGGCTTTGTATTCTATAGCTAATTTAAGGAAAGAAAAAAGGGAAAAAAATAAAAAAGTTTGGCACATTGAGAAAAAAACATAGGAGTATAAAAGAATACCCGTTGCTTATGTGGTACCGTATTTTTATTTAATATTTTTGGTAATCCATGAAAATTTTGATACTCTACAATACACATCATTAGTGTTAGATAGTTTGCGGGTTTATAAATAAGGAGCTTATCTTATCCCGTACATGTACATCAGATTTATTTATTTTTTTTATTTTTTTTTACGTTTTCTACTAAACTCTCTCTACTATATCCCTCCGATATCAAACTGATGCATAATTTACATTTACATACCGCGATGGAACGAACGGTGGTGGCACCGGGAAGATGCCATTTGTTTTTATTCCCTCCGTTGTTCGTAAGAGTACTACCGTGCAAGGCAGTCCAGTCGTAAAGTCTGAAGCAGGGGGCAATATTTATTCCTTCCACAAATATGGGGGAACCAATGGAAGGTTTTAGTTGAAGATTTTGATCCATCATAAAATATAAATAAAATAAAATAAAAATCTCCTCCACCCACGGTACGTAGCATTTCAATGACTGGCAGGCCGAGAACATAAGCCTCTGATCGAGAGGCTCGAATCAGTAGTGGATACCCTTAAAAATCATTCCATTAATGTTCTCATGCATAACTTTCCGGCGCAGTGACACAGACAAATATAGAACATGGAGAGAGGACTATCATAATCTTGATTACTATATCCTCAGGCTCTCAACAGGAGGAATGGTCTGCTTGTCGTTGAACCTGCCTTCATTTTCAATCCTCAGTAACCCGGGGGGGGGGGAGGAGGGGGGATTGGGGAAGCAGAAAACACTAACAATAACACTATTGTCCCCGAATATTCAAATAATCAGAAAGCATGTTCAAATACTATTTTAATTCATTTCTCCAAGCAACGGTACCGAATATAACAGCAGGGCCAAATCATTTGAAACCCTAACTCGGGCTCGGAAAGGCACTGAATTGATCATCCATTCATGATCCGACGCCACACCGAACCGAACGATTAATTAAAGAAAATATAAGTTACTGAAAGGTTAAAACATTCTATTAGACGGATATGTCCCGCCAACATTATTGAACAGCACTCGTCTGCGGATTTCTTAATCTGCAACCTCTTTCAAAAAAAAAATTATTTGAAAAGCTATTTCCCTGGCTCTAATTTCCTCATTCCTGTGGATGAAAACTCTAGAAGTCCAAGTAACCAAAATTTGAATTGAACTTGCGGTGGAGGGAAAAAAAAAAGACAGATCAAACGAGAAACTCTCTAAGAGAAAAATAAAAATCCTTACAAATCAAATTGGTGCTGCCGGTTGCGTAGCTGGAAACCCGCTGCTAGGTGAGAGAGAGAGAGAGAGAGCAACGAGTGCAAGAGAAAGGGAGTCTCCACCCAAAGTGAATAGTAATTGGCCCCGTAGGTGCCGCCTATTTATTTTATAGGCACGCACAAATACAACCGCCTGAAAGGGAAAAGGGGATGGGCCGGCGGTTTTGGATCCTGGGGCGAGGGTATTATCGCCTTTTGGTACAATGGGATGGACCTCGTGGGCCTTACAAAACAGCTGTCCTAGGCTATATCTACTCTAGAGCTAGAAAGCCCAATATACTATTGTCTAGCAAAATCTCGTATCACAACTGAATCCTCCCGCTCCTCTAACCTCCTACACCTTACGAAGAGCTAAATTTGAGCAATTTGGTTTCCGCTTATCAATACACAACTGTATTTGAATGTATGCGTGTGCTCAAGAGGACGTAGTTTTGTGTTCTTGTCAACTGGATTTAATTGAAGCTGTGTGTTTTGCTGTCCAATCATCGCATAGTCCTTTAATTTTTGCATCAGCAGCAGTGCATCCAGCCATCTGTCCGGCAAGAGAATCTATGTGTTTCGACCATTGTTTGCATATGTAGCTTCTTGCTATCTCCTTTCATTTTACTTCTTGTATGTAAAAATGAAATCGGCGACAAGGAAAATAACAAGAAAGGCTGACGTCTAAAAGGCTTGAGACAACAGCAGTGATCGGAACCCGATACATATAATAACAATGCCGCATAAGTATAGATGCCTAACATTCGTGGCTGATCGAGACAATTTCTATTCTTTGCAACTCATCGAACGTTAATGCATCCTGCAAATGCTACCTTGGTGTAGTCCTAGCTCGTATACAATTTAAATTTTATTGTCATCAATTGTAATACCGATAAAAAAGATTATAATTATAGATCGAGAATTAAGATAATTCATCTAAATTTATTTCCTAGTTAATTACTTTTTTTTTTATTCTAGAGAAATACTTGAGATCGATGGAACTTATACAATCGAGAGACTGAAACTAATTTTATATATATTATTTGATTCTACATATAATAAGATCGTCAAATTTATTTTTTTTCCAATTCTTGTTCTTGATTATTGTTTCTTTATTCAATCTTGCAACCCCTAATTCTATCATATTAGATTTCCTACGTTCACACTAGCGGACTCCTAACACTATTGATCGAGAAGGGAAAACCTTTATATGATGAAACTAAAGAATGTGTTGGTATTGATTATAACCTTTCCCTTAACCAAATTGTGAAGGGATGGAAAGAAGCTGATAAATATAAGCTTTCGAGCTTATGAATATTAGTATTTAATGTGATAAATATAACAAGTCTCATATAGTGTGTGAGGGTATTATATATATTTGTACCTAGAGTATAGTAACATGGGCGTGTCTATCTGTTGAGAAAAGTGAAAAATATTTTAGTATATTTTTTATTTCTATTATTAAAGGGGAGAGAGGGGGGAAAGGAGAAACCAAAGTCTCCACATGGATTCGCTTGGGGATTTTATGCATGTCAATGGATGTGGCGAAAGTTCCTCCTTTTAATACTAATATTTTGTATATTTGATATACCTTTGCAAGATACACTCAGGTGTATAATATAACTTACTAAGTATTACATGCAAAGTAAACCTAGTTGTATAACATAATTTACCGAGTATTACATATGAGATTGGAAATTATGTAGTTACTTCATCATTAATGAGGTGTACGGGACGATTTACCAATCTTTAATTAATAAAAATAGTAGGGATTAATCTCTTATGAATGATTCTCACTACTTTTCTAATTCTTAGATTTTTCCTTTTTTTTGTAAAAAATACTACAAATATCTTCTCTTTGTACCTAATCTTTATACATGTTACACATTTAAACAAGAACTATGTAACAAAAAAATAAACTGTCTCAGTAGTTACAATATGATTAATCAATGTGAAATTATAAATAATATAAAACATATTGAAATAAATTTTTTTACCCATCTATAATAAACACATTTTATGCTAAAAGAGAATGATATGAATATTTTAATTTATCATTTATCAAATATGAATAATTAGTTAGTGAAGGTTAATCGCAAATTTTTTGGTACTGAAAATATGAGTCCTTGTTTAATGTTTTGCCCCTTTGGTTCCTTCCAAACACTATAAAAACAACCATTAGTTATATACTCCTTTATCTAGAGAGTTCATAATGTCTCAACCCCTCCTCACCTCTACAAATCTTCTTCTTCTTCCTTTTTCTTGTACTTTCACATAAATGACAAGTAAGAGAAAACCAACACCTACAACAATATGTATTTTAATTCAAAAGCAACTTTTAAATCTCAACCGGTGACACCCATACACACATATCTCATTCTCATCACAAACCCACAATAATGGTATACCCAAGGTTGTCAAAATCGGGATTCTATGTAGAATCGGTTAGTGGTCTGTAGAATCATAACATTCTATCAAAATCATAAAAATAAGATCTTGTATAGCATGTATATGATATATTATTCATATTAAAAGTTAAATTATACTAAAAATTCAAATTTAAGCTTTTAAATAGTCCAAGTCAAGTTGGAACAATCTATAAATCCATAAATTGTCCATAATAATTAACAACACAAACTACAAAAATTCAAAGTACAATAACATGATAATGATTAACATCAATCAATCATAATCATTATGATTTTCATCGTGTACATCTTCACTTCCAAACTTGGTATCCCTACTAGCAGTACTAGTCTCAGTTACTTCATCCTCATCATCATGAACATATCTATCAAATTCACCTGAGTTGTCAGCTTCATTAAAAGCAACATACATAATAGCCACTTCATTCTCACTTAACTCATGGCCTTAGACTTCATCTAGATTAAGGAATAGTGAAAGAAAGATAAATTATAACTACATAAGACTTGATAATTATTTCAAAAGTTGAAAAAAAAAAGAAAAAGAAAAAGAAAAAGAAGATATACCATTAGCTTCATCATCAATGCTCTCATCTCCATTTCTTGCAGCCCCTCTAGCATACCTCCTACTTGCTCTATCAAAAGAAATTAACCATGATCCATCAGTAGGAAGGATAAGATCCTCTATTTTGGTTATCCATTCATTATCTAAAGGTAGTTCATCCAAGATAATTGGCCTTTCAATTGTAGCTGCTTATTTTTGTTGTTTTTGCCTCAATTTGAGATTGTACATTATAAAAACCAAAACATTCATCTTTTTTTTTATGTAAATGATTTCACTTTTTTGTATGGATCTATTACACAAAATAAAAAATCATCAATATGATGATTTATAACTATCAAATTAATCTAACTAACAAGAAAAAGAATTAGTATTTTACCATTTCAAATGCACTCCAATTTCGCTCACAACCAGAAGAACTACATGTCAAGCTTAAAATTTGGATGGCAAATTTCTTCAACTCAAGGCACTCATCTCCATATGAATCCCACCAATCGGCTACATATTTATAGTTTCATAGTAGAGTATTAGCTAAAAAAAATAGTTGAATATTTAACAAAATAAAAATATACAAACCTGAAGACTTTTTTGTTCTTGACATTGTAGTTATATGCATTCCAAAAATCCCGCTTGCATTTTTAAATGCATTCAATTGCAGATCCATATTAAGTCTTTCTTCTTGATCTACAACCATCCTTTATAGACAATTGTATAAGCCAATCTTGACATCTGCAGAAGCTCTAAAATTTGGCATATAGTGAAAGTGTGGATTAAGATAACAAGCAGCAACATGCAATGGTCTATGTGGTTGAGAATCCCAGCGCTCATCAATGATTTACAAAATAGGTCCATAACTACAAGAAAGAGGTATATGTAAAATTAAAAATAAATGACTAAAACTAATAAAGTG
This sequence comes from Tamarix austromongolica, assembly GCA_039764185.1. Classification (NCBI taxonomy): domain Eukaryota; kingdom Viridiplantae; phylum Streptophyta; class Magnoliopsida; order Caryophyllales; family Tamaricaceae; genus Tamarix; species Tamarix austromongolica. The sequence continues at coordinate 89,871,003 of CM077816.1, read as the reverse complement.
AATTGAACTATATACAAAAAAATTTAAAAACCTACTTTCTTTCAACATTGTTAAAATTTTCCTTGATTTGAGTTTTTGATTGATTTATACCTTCATAAATAAACCCCACAGCTGGGTTCTCATCAAAATCAACAAGTGGTAGGGATGCTTTCAAACAAGTAACAACCCTATGCCAAAACACACAATTGTCTAAAACAATCATTTGAACTTGGTTTCCTTTAATTGTTGAAGCAAATATGCTAGATTGCCACTTATTGGATGCAAACATGGCTAGTAATGGACCTTTTAGCTAAGGTCAAGTATAAAGTTGCAAACCGGGTCACACCAGGTCTAATCAAATCCCTTCCTTGTGTAAACTCTTTCATCCAAGTATGGAGCAATATTCTAGAGTAGATGTACGTTTAAACTTAAATGAGATACCTAATGTGTTATGTATGATGCTAAGAATAGATATGGGAGTTTAGTGGAGTACGAATATAAGTGTTAGTAGAAATATCAATATTTTATGACTTAGGGGTACTTTTGGTAATTTTAATTTTAAATATTCGATCAAAGATTGTTTAATTCTATTTATTAATCTAACTAAATACACTTAGAATTTAAAAATTAAGTATCATTTCATGTTATAATCCCTATTTCATAGTTAAAATCATCATATCCCATACAAATCTACTCAAACATATACATAATGCAACAATAATATAACAATTCACAATGATTATACTAATCATCCAAAGACAAATATTAGTGAATCAAACACACATCATGGCATTAATTAACTAACCCATTGGATGGATTAATTGATTTATAATTCATGGTATCTTTAATAAGTGCCTTTTGAAGGTTTTAATGGGAAAATTAGAGTGTGTATGCTATGATGCTACTAATGGATGATGTAATCTAGATTCTTAGCATAAATGGAATATCATAATAGATGGATTACACTTGGCTAGGAAGTAATGAAAATCCCACCATATGGTTTGGAGGGTAACTGTAATACCCCAAAATTTTAGAACCTAAAATTTAATAATTAATCATCATTCAAGATAATGCAATACTTTTTTACTAATAAATTTATGATTTTGTCGATTTCAAAATTATAAAAAAATGGATGTGATAATTTAATAAATTAAATTAAATATTTTATTATTTTATCATACTCTTTTAGTTTAAATAAATTTTCAAACCTATATTTTATAAAAATTACCTTCATAAATTAATATCTTAAAAGTTAAATATATTAATTTATTAAAATAATTTATCCACCTAATTAATTAAATATCCTATTTCCAAAAAAATATTTTTTTATTTTTTTCTTTTCTTTTCCCTTTTTCCTTTTCCCTTCTCCTTTTTCTTTCTTTTTTTTTCTTTTTCCTCCTTTCTTCCCTTTTGGACCACCCCAACCCACTTCCCCCTCCTTCCCTCCCTTCTCACCCATCCAGCCCGCGTTGCCCCTTTCCTTTTTTCTTTTCCTTCCTTTTTCCTATGGCTAGGCCAGCCCAGCAACCACTCCCCTCCCCTCTCCCTCAAGCAGGCTGGTATGCTCTTCTTCTTTTCTTTTCTTCCTCCCCTACTCGACCAGCCATCCCCCTTATTTCGTTTTCTTCTTCTTCTTCTTCTTCTTCTTCTTCTTCTTCTTCTTCTTCTTCCTCTCTCACTAGGGATGGCGGGCGTGGGAGAAGGAAGAAGAAAGGGATGGCGGGCGGCTGGACCGGCGCAGGAAAGGAGGGAGTCGGCTGGTCCAGGGGAAAAAATAAAGGAAGGAGGCGGGCTGGGGAGACGGGCGTGCGCAAGGGAGGAGCAGGGCTGGGGGAGTGGGCCTGGCCCAATCGTGTGGGGGAGAGGCCTGGCTTGGCAAGGCAGCCCGAGGGAGGAAGGAAAAAAGAAAAAAGAAAAGAAGAAAGAGGGAAAAGGGTAAAAAGGGGAATGGAAAAATAGGAAAATAATTTAATTTAATTTATAAAATCATAAAATATAATATTCTTGGTAAATTATTTAATTTAATAATTTAATTCATTATAATCTAAAATATTAATTTAAAAAGGATAAAGTGGGTAAAATATTAGTTTAGAAAATTATTTAAATAAAACAATATGATAAATAGCAAAATATTTATTTTTAATTTATTAAATAATCTTATCCAAATTCACATACTCCAAAATCCATAAAATAATTGAAATAAATAATCTTAAAGTAATTTTATTCCAAATAAAAGTAATTTATTAAAATATAGGTTTTTGAAAATTTTGGGGTATTACATCACAACCCCCTTAAAGAGAAACTTCGTCCCCGAAGTTTGGGTCTCAGCACTAGGGTTATAAAAAGGGATCCTAAGTTACTTGGGGTATCTACCCCCTTAAAGAAAAACTTACTTAACTACGGAAAACAACTACGCACAGAGTTAATAATACAAGTAATCCCGCGTGACCTGACAGACAGCTTGAAGAGGTTACATCATGATCAATCGCTTGCTCTTCTTCTTCGGCTAACGAGGCTGAACGGGTTACTCCAAGCACTTGATTATGTCGATCCGTTATTTGCCCTGGCCTCTAGATTCTTTCAAGGGGCGCATTGTAGCATTCGAAGATTCTATGCCCGAGTTGTCCACAATCATGGCACTAAATCAACTTTCCCGTGCAATCCTTGCCTAGATGATCTCTTCTGCAACGTCGTCAGTGGTATTGTCGGTCTGATCTCTTGCTAGAATTTGCCTTGGAAGTACTTTGATTCCTCTTACGTTGAGCTTTAGTTTGAAGTTGAGGCTGGTCCCGCAAAACTTTGCTACTGGGGCGATGACTCTTGCTTCGGTCTCGGTCTCTTCGTTCTTTCTCTTGCCTAGGATGGAGGCTTGTTCTTGGATCAAGGCATCGGCGTTACATGCTCGCTCATACACCTTACTCAGGTCGTGGAAAATGTCAGTGCCCATCATGCTTCGGATGTTGAATCGAAGCCCTTGCTCGAATTGAAATATTGTCGTTGCCTTGCTAGCTGCTATCCCGGGGGCAAACCTCAGCAACTCCGTAAATCGTGTGTGGTACTCTCGAATCGAAAAGCTTCCTTGTGTCAGCTCCATAAACTCCTTGAGTTTGGCCCTCTTGAGACTTTCCGTGTAGAAACGCGTACGGATAGCGGTCTTGAAGTCTTCCCAAGCCGTTGGTCTTCCTCCTTGAGTTTGAAGGTCTTCCCACCAAGTGTCGGTTGGCCCTCAAAGAAAATACGCCGCTACGTTCGTCTTTCGTTCCTCAGGGCAGTTGAGCGCCTCGAAGGTCCTATCCAAGTCTCGTATCCAGCTTTCTAAGACCACGAGATCTTCTTTTCCATCGTATGTCGGGGAGTTGATGACGCAAAACCCTATTGAGCCAATCTTCTCCGATACTTGTCGAGGGTAAAGTTTCTTGGGGTTGCGGCAACGAGGAACGTTGAGCCATTCCTATGAGTACTTCGAACGCTCTCTCTAGACTGTCGATATGTTCCTCTCAATCCATGTCGAGTTAGCTGTAAGACAAAAGTCTGTTAGAGAAGGTGCTATATCTCAAGCTAGGTGATCTAAACCTAGGTCACTCAATCTACCCATACCCAGCTCTCAGGACTAATCCAATTTTCTCGAAACAAAAGAGAGAATTGGGGAAAACTCTAGAAGAATCATTTACCATCAATAATTTAATGAAAAACTTTGATACTTACTAGTAGTATCAACTCAAAACGTTTGAAGCTAGGAAAGGTTTTATGGAAATATTTGATACCAACTTGTGGTACCAGCTTAAAATACTTGAAATTACAAGAGTGCTAGAAAACTAACCCTAACACTGATCGAGGTATCTGTGTGAAACATTTAAAATTGGAAGAGGTGCAACTTGTCATATCAACTCATATTTGAAATTAGAATGGATTTTGGAATCAATTCCGAATGTAAATGTTTTTGAAAGAGGAAAACTTTATCAAATAAAAAAAATTTCCAACTAGAATTCACGGGTTTTAATTTAAATATTTCTATTTTAATTTCTTCCGCAAAAAAAGTAGTGAATTTTGGGGTGTTAAAAATAATTTATTTAATTAATTTTCATAATAAAACCTCATTTAAATGTAATTTTTAAAATTAGAAAATTTTGGGGCATTTCAAGGATCGCGGACTCAATAAATCAAACCCTAAGTTTGATAAGACACATAAAAGACACTAAGTACTTACAGTGGAACACCATGAGAGTCGAGACCAGACCGATCCACCGGCATATAATAGTGCTCAGGTGCATTCTACACTATAAGTGGCTGATCCACCGGCTATAATAGTGGGGTTCCCGTACTCGCATGGATCGAGAAAAAGTATGGTGCGAAGTGAGTACTATTTATGGATTAAATAATAAGTTTATCCAGACCGTAGCTTGGCCTTTATTTATCTGAGAGATTGTATGTTGTCATATTACCATGATTGTATTATGTGCTCTTATGTGTTGGCCTTAGTGCACGATTACCTTACTCAGTACGTAGTGTACTAACCACCCATTTCATGGGTGCTGCTTATTCCCACAAGCAGAAGACCCATTTGAGTTTGTGCAGATAGAAGATGGCGTCTTTGATACCTATGACACTTATGAGGCATTGGGTGGGGCTGAGAGTTGAGCCTAGGCTTAGCATGGGGATCAAGAGTGACTCGGCCAGACTCTATCTTTCCTTTTATTTACCATGTATATTTTTATTCTAGTTATATCATGTCGTACAGTATTTCATGTTTTGGGAAAAACTTTAGTTACTTATTCCTTGGATTGTAATTCTTAAACCGCACTCTGATTTCTGTATGGTTATGAATGAGTCTTTTCATAAATTCTCATTTTTAATTAATGACTTGTGTTTGGTGTTAATCGTATTCAACCTTAGCACTTAGTACTAGAACGGTAGGAGTGAACCGGTCTGGTACTAAGTGTGGCGGTAATGTCCCCAGAATTTATAGTTTTGTTACTCTACTTATGTTAAACCTTTTTATTAAAACAAAATTTTTTAGTAGTAAATTTTGGGGGTATTACAGTGACATTGAGGAAACAATCTATATGGTGCAACCAAAAAAATTTGTGTCAGAAGACCCAGAGAATATGGTTTGCAAACTTAAGAAATTCATCTATGGGCTTAAGCAAGCGTCTCGACAATGGTATTTCAAATTTCATCAAGTCATCGCCTCTTTTGGTCTTGAGATGAGTTTGGTAGATGAATATGTATACCATAAGTTTTGTAGGAGTAAATATATTTTTCTACTTCTCTATGTTGATGATATACTACTAGCATATAATGACATACGTTTGTTGCATGAATCCAAGAAATTTCTAGCTAATAATTTTGAGGTAAAAGATCTTGGTAATGCTTCTTTTGTATTGGGTAAAGAGATACATCGGGATTGCTCTCAAGGTATCCTAGGACTGTCACAAAAGGCTTATATCGAAAGGGTTCTCAAGTGGTATGCCATGTAGAATTGTAAACCAAGAAACACCCTTATTGCTAAAGGATACAAATTTAGTCTCAGTTAGTGCCCTAGGAAGGACTTTAAGTGAAAGTAAATGCAAAGTATTTCCTATGCTTCAGCAGTGGGAAGTCTAATGCATGTTCTAGTGTATACGCATCCGGATATTACATACATCACTGGGATGTTAGGCAAATATTAGAGTAATCCAAGACTCGACCATTGGATAGCAGCCAAACGAGTCATGCGGTATTTATAGAAAATAAAAGATTACATGCTCACATATCGAAGGTTAGATAGCTTAAGATTGTAGGATATTCTGACTCTGATTTTGCTAGATGCCAAGATAGCATGAAGTCTATATTAGGTTTTTTTTCCTGATGGCTGGAGATGCTATTTCTTATAAGAGTGCTAAGCAGACAGTTGCGACCTCTTCCACTATGACAACGAAATTTTTTTCTTGTTATATGGCTTCCACTTGCGGTATATGACTGCAAAATTTTGTCACACGGTTGCGTATAGTTCATGGTATTGAAAGACCGCTTAAGATGTTGTGTGACAATAAAGCCAAAGTTTAGTATTCTAATAACAACCTAAGTTCTATGAAATCAAAAAGCATCGATATCAAATACTTGGTTGTTAAAGAGAAAGTATAGAAATGGGAATTGTCTATAGAGCATATTAATATAGACTCCATGACAGCGGATCCAGTCATTAAGGCTTTACCACCCAAACAGTTCCTCGAGCATGTTGCTCATATGGGAGTTATATCAGCTGATGATGTTTAGTTTCAATGGAAGTCTCTCACTTTGTTTTCTCTATGTATAGACACTTTGTTTTGGCTTATAGACATTTTTGACCATATATTTTCTGTAGAAATAAAGTTTTAGTTTATTTTTTTTCTGCCTTTGTCCATGATTTGATCTCACTTATATTTTAAGGTGGACCAATTGGAAATAAGTATGTTAAGATCACATTACATGAAATTTTCACGCCACACATCCGCATATTGATCCATGTTGTTTAGTTATATCTGCATATGTGATCATTGAATGTTTAGTTACGAAAAAATGGGACGAAAGCCGCTTTGATCCTATGTTGGTGTGACTAATGGACGGACTTGGTTATAGATACATTTCATTACAACAACAATATTGAGTTCATTCGGTTATTTGGCAATTCGTGGTTATAAGGTCACACATATAGCTCAAGTAGGAGATTGTTGGGTTTTTATCCAACAATTGGGCTCATATGTGAATGATACGAATTGTGGGTTGTTTTATAAATTAAGCCTGTATATAAGTGATCGTATTTGTATATAAATTATTGGGCTTAATGTATCTAATTAGATGTGGGCTTGTATGTGTAGAGATATTGGGTATTTTAGTTTGTTGATGGACCGAACTAGAATAACCCGATAGACAATATATTACTTGTTTATATAAAGGGTCGTGGTCCCTGAGTCACATATACGACGTCTTATTTGATTCCCATCAATCAAAAGAAAACCGACGTGTATGTGCTAGATCCAAAAGACTACAATACCGTCATTGTCCCGAATCCATTGATAATTTATCCGTTATGGATTCAGGTACCCTTCCACAGTATATTATGTATTAATCTTGATAGATTAGCATTTGATCTTGTCAGATCTATAAAATATATTAATCTATCATAAATAGTATTAGATGCTAATATTTGTAAATACAAGATACATGATTGTAATAATATTAAAAAAGAAAAGAAAAGAAAATGAATGATAGATGATATAATTTTATCAAAATAGAGAGGCATATGACATAATATCCTTTAGTTTTTTATTTTAGAATTGAGTTTTAGGCATTTTTAAAAAGTTAATATCTAACTTCTAGTTTTATCGTTCTTTTTTCTCTCTTTTATTTTTTATGTATAGCTTATATATGGGTTTTAAATAAAAAATCTCGAGAGTACTATTAAAATTAGAATCAATATTAATTTAATAAAAAAAAGTGTCAATTACTAAAATAATCATCTTCTTTTCTAAAGGGAGGGAGTACGACTTCGTTGCTTTTCGGGTCTGAATTAGGGTTGTAAATGAGCTGAGACGGTTAGGTATTCGGTTCGGTTCGGCTCGTTAAAAGCTCGGTTCGGCTCGTTCGTTTAATTAAACAAGCCGAACTAGAGCTCGAAAAAGTCCGGCTCGGTTTATTTTTTTGCTTTGGTTCGTGAGCTCGGTTCGGTTCGGCTCGTTTGTTTAGTTAAACGAGCCGAATCCAAACAATATTTTAAACTCGTTTAATTAAATGAGCCGAATCCAAACCTAGGGATATTCGGCTCGTTTGCGACCCTAGTCCGAATAAGTAAGGATGTGTTAAGTTCCCGGCTGTTCACGACATAAATGGTTAAATAAGAATGCAATGCGAAACTAAAAAGAAAAAGAAAAAGAAAAAAGGAGGGGGGTGGACACGAGGAGCACTAAATAAATGACCACCAATGGCGATGATGCATGTAAGTATGTAACACCGCATTAGGTAGCGGATTGACCTTTTGACATCCTCTAAGTCACTTCTCACGAGTCGGGCCCAACACGTGTACACTTGCTGATATTTCAATGGGCCAACATCCGTCCCGGACTTTATTTTGATGAATTTTTCCTTTCGGCCGATGTATGATGCCCCGCCGGCTTAGAAGAATTCACCCAGACGATCCGTACGGACACGAGGCATAAAACATACGTCGGAATAATAAATTATGGCGGTCGGTAACGCTCCATGAAATCTTTCCTAAGTATAATTAGTGGAGCATCAGCCCACTGCACCTGGATCGATTATTATAGTCGGAAAATCTTATGACACCCTCGTCTCTATTTTTTTTTAATCTTTTAAAGATAGGTTAAATGTTTGATCGCATTAAATCTTTATTTGGAATGCTTTTAGGGTTTTTAGGACGAGCGATTTGAGATGAATTTTTTTTTAGGGGTTTTAGGGTTAAATTCAAAACATAAAATTTAATATCAGCCAACCGAGGCAGACAATCTGTTCAACAACTTGCCTAATAAGCGGAGCAAGTCCATGGAGGGGAGCCACAACAAATGAGGCAATAAAGAGAGGCACTTTAGTTAGTGCAAATAGGGCTGGTAGCGTACACATATCCATTCCATACATACTGTAGTTTTACAAGAAGTTCCATTTTCCATTTTACTACTACTAGTTGTTTTAACAACCAAAGCATGTAGATGTAGGCCCTTAATGTGGTGGCAGACTCGCTTCGGCAATAATTCTCTTTCATACGCACCCCCATTATTTAATCGGCTAGTATTTGATACACTATACAAAGCAGCTAGCTAGGGCCGAGGAAGCCAAGCCTACAGGCTACGCTCTCTCCCCCCCCCCCCTACATAAATAAATATCAACCATCACTACCAAACTCTGGCTACTCCTCCTCTTCTGCTTCTTTTTCTTCTTCTTCTTCCTCCTCCTCCTCCTGTCATCCTCCCTCCTTTTCTCCTCTGGGCGCTCGATAATTGGCTAGCGCTTGGGAGGTTCCATTTCCATACTTGATCGAGAGGTATTACTTAATTCTGAAATACTACGAGAGAGAGAGAGAGAGAGAAAGAAAGAAAGAAGCATGTCGCCTGTGAAGCCGCAGATAGAATTACTAGGAGCGGTAGCACCGAAGAAGCTCCGCAACGCGGATCGTGTCCGTGGGAGAACTGGCCGGCGCCGTCCGAAGGGAACCAGATTTGAAGGGCGGCGTTATGAATTAGAAGGAAGCGGAAGAGAGGTCCTTGTGAAATGTGAATTCTTGAGAAGGATTACATGATGTGACGACTTCCGGCCCTAGGCAAGTCTGATGCTTGGCTCCATCCTCCCCCTCTTCTTCCCCTCCTTCTCCCCCCGTTTTTTTTTTTGTTTTTCCCTCTAAATGCTCTTCGCTCTCCTTAATCGTTTGTCGTCACGCCAGGACGTCGCGGACGTGATGATGTGAGAAATGAACTTGTAATTAGGGAGAGTAATCCAGGAAGGTCTTATATAAAATGTAACATTAATGTATCGAGGATTTGATTTATATTGAGTATATGTATTATGCAGTATGACATACCAACCTATTCAGTTTACTGGATTCAATATCAAGGTTGCTTCTCTTGGATTAAATTATCACAAGATCGATCGCTAAGTTTACTGGTTTTCTTTCGGATTTCACTGCATATATCCCAGTCTTATCAAATACACTTGGATAATTCTATACCTTTGGAAATAAGGTCGCTACTATAAATTATTTATTAAAATTAACTATTTATTTGTTTTTACCAAAAAAAAAAACTAATATAATAAAGCGTAAATCAATCACACGATATACCGGTACAAGAAACGTATAATTATACCCACCGTTACCGCATGCACTGAAAACCTACTATACGGGATTTGATGGTATGATGAGATATTCCTATCTCAATTTTATGTACATATTTATTTCTTTGTTTAAACATATTCGTATCTCAATTTTAGGTACTAATATCTATCCGTCGGTGACTTTTCTTTTCTCTTTAGCGTTCTATTCATGCACATACTTCAACGGCGAAAAAAAAAATAATAATAAAGCAAAAGTTCGATGCTGCTATTTATTTCGGTGGACCAAGCTCCGTATGAAACTGATGTTTTTTTTCTTCTTTTTTTCTTTTTTTTTTTGCTTTCGTTGTAAGGAATTAAGAATGCTCCAACTAAAGAAGAGTGGCATGTAGTAGCTTTTTCTATTTATTTAGTTAGTTAGTTGACACATGTACGTCAATCCATTCTGTAAAGTTGGGCAGAATCTACTAATTGATCATTTATACATACAAAATTAGTCTGCTTTCGCTAGGTATATCTGCCTTCTTAATATACGTATGACTGTTACTTATTGCTTTAAATCCAGTAACATGCATGATCAATTTATCATTCCTTTTTTCGTGGATAGAATGGAGATCGAAAAGATGCACGCCATCAGAATGATAGAAAGGTAACATTATCCACACTAGGGTGAAAAAAAAAAAGAATGTGAAACCATTCGTTTAAAGAGCAGCTAGCTTTGAGTTAGATATATATACAGCCATACAGGGCCATTATCTAATAAGAACTATCTCTTTCTCGGTGAGCGTTGAGACCTAGTATTCTAAGTTGGATACACTAATCATGGTAAGTGGCAATTAAGGAAATTATTGTAAATACTTTTAAGAAATTATACTATTCCAGTGTTAGGAAAAAAAAAAGAAGGTATTGACATTTTTATGAATATTGTGGATTTATATTTTGGTTTTTAAAATTACTTTTAGTAGGTAGAAGAAACTAATATAACTTTATATGAAACTACGGTATTTGAGTGTTAGAAAAATAAACGGTGTTATTTTTTATAAATATTAGATATTCATATTTTAAATCAAGAAATTACCCACATGCCACAGTAGGTGGTGGAAACTACCTTCAGTGGGTGGAGTAAACTAATATAAATCTCTCAATAAACTACAGTATTTGAGTGTCAGAAAAAAAAAAAGATACAGTAGTATTTTATAAATATTAGATATTTATATTTTAATTTAGAAAACTATCTATAGTAGGTGGCGAAAACTATTATAAGCATCTCAAGAAACTAGGATGGTTCTCACTATATATGACTCATATATAGGCATGTTCGATACTCAGCATATATTAATTTTATTTGTACCCATCAATTTGAATCAATTAATAGTTTTAGCTATTTTTATAAAAATATATATTCGCTAGTATTATTTGATATGGATTGTGGTTGATCCTTAGCGATGTATAAATTGATAAACTATTATTTATAAATAAATTATCTAAAATGTGTCAGGATTTCCTCGATAGGGGAAATACTTAGGTTGTCGAACACCAAGGGTCGTCGATCAAAGACAAACAACCAGGGGCCTCAGTTAGGGTGCATTAGCTAAGAGGTAAACAAGCCAAGGCAAACAGTCTAGATCGTCGACTAGGGTTGACAACTAAAGGTCATTAACCAGGGGTGAACAAACAAGGGTAGGACTATAAACAAATAGAGTCAACTCACGAGTTTTTTAGGACCAGCTCGTTTATTTAGCTAGACGAGATAAGCTTGAGCGTGATAATTTTAGACTCGAGCTCATTTACAATGCAAAAGCTTGTGAGATCGGTTCGTTTACCACAAAAAGCTCACTAGCTCGAGCCTCATTTGTAAGCTCGTTTATTAAACAAGATGAGCCTTAGCACAACCCGACTCAACTCACCTTAGCTCATTTATAGCGCTAGCTAAGGGCTTCAACCAGTAGTTAGTTCGCTCGACAGTTAAGGGTGATAGATAGCGACCAACTAGTGGGATTAATTGATTGGGCAGGTCTCATGGCTAGGACCAAGGAAGAAGACGTGAGAAAATATGGGATGTTAGTGAGTGGTTAGTAAATCCCTTAATATAAGGTATTTGGTTCTCATCAACATAAAAGCCTATAAGTTGACAAGGGTCAACTCATAGAGTCAATTATTTGGTGGTCACTTATGCATTTCACCTATTTTGAATAATTTTAGGTAGATAATCGTATAAAGTTTATCACCCAAATGATGGTTGAGTGTTTGACCAAGGATGAAAAAAGGTATAAAAGGCTCTCTGCTAACCACTTGTAAATAAGAACAATTGAAGCACAATGTCACGGTGTGTGACTTGTCCCAAATATCTTGCAAATCAGTCATGCAAATGTGGATTCTTTCTAGTTGCCTAACAGTTGCTAATATCAATATTATATCTCATGTACAACTTGGTGTCATTCTTATACATCTCTTAGTGCTACTATTATGGAATGTTGTGCATATTCAGCATAGTGCTAAGCAGTATTAGACATTGGATGTTGGTCTCACTATGGGCGCTAGGGATGAAATAAGAATAATTAAAGCACAATATCACGATTTGTGACTTGCTTGAAATATCGTGCAAATGATCCATGCAAATATGGGTTCTTCTTGGTTGCCTAACGGTTATTAATGTTAATATTATGTTTCACGCATGACTTAGTGCCCTTTCTATACATCTCTTTGTGTTATTATTGTGGGATGTTGCACATATTTGGTATAGTGCTCAACTGTATTGAACATTGGATGCTGGCATCGCTTGGAGCTCTAGGGCTTAAACCTATGAGCACGTGATAAGTGGTATCAGAGCAACTCGTTGTTCATGCCTATCAAGAATCATTTTATCGTGTTATTCGGTGTATCCCAAGGGATTGTGGGTACCCTATTGATTTGAGGCACACTGTGGGACGATTAGGTTTGAAAGGGTGAAGCAATGGGGTTGTGAGTGATGCACGGGTTCATTAACAAGGAGTGTTGGTGGACGTGATTTGGTGTGGGATACATAACATTAAAATGAGTTGTTTGAGGTCGCAGGATAAGGCAATATTGGGCTCACATGGTTAAGTCATTGCAAGGAGATGATATATGTTGTAACAAATTATGCTTAGTGTGAGATGTTGTTGGAATACAAGCTTTGTGGGGAAATATATGGTGGTTGTATAGTATTTTTCTAATATTGAGCGAGCGTTAAAGGACTACTAGGGGATGGTGCCTAAGACGTAGGAAAACAATGTTGGGACCTCGTTGTGGTGGAAATAAGGGTGATTGCAATTTTAGGTGCAGGAGACTGTCATAGTATGTGACTTGATCCTAGTATATTACAAATAAGTCATGAAAATATGAGTGCTCCCTCGTTACCTAATAGTTGCTAATGCCAATATTGTGTTTTAGGTAGGGCTTAGTGTCCCTCCTATACATCTCTTTGTGATATTATTGTGGGATGTTCCGCATATTTGATATGGTACTCAGTTGTATTGGACATTGAATGCTAGTCTCGCTAGGGGCGTTAGGGTTGAAATCTCGGAGCACGTAGCAATAAGCTCTTAATTGTCTCCTATTATTCATACTCATTAAAAGTCTCATATTTTTCCTCCCACAAATCTTCATTATTCGTGCTTATAATTTACTCTTACATTTCCTCACATTTTGTTTTGCTGATCGAGGGGGTCATTGTCCATCTGGGCAAAGGAGATTTTTCTTAACAAAATGAGCATATTTTGTCAATGTAAATAACTAATAATAATAATAATAATAATAATAAATTATTTTAACAAACATTCCTATTAGATAACAATAAAACTTTAAAATGCTATAAGTTATTTTAAAATCTCTTTCTCAAGCATGGACCTATTTGGTATTAAATAGTATCCAAATATATTATTATTATTATTATTATTATTATTATTATTATTATTATTTTGCATTTTTAAACTACATTAGAAATTTGATGATGCCAAAAATCTAATCTAATTACTTGATAAATAGATTTGAATTAATGGCGAAGATGAGGACTAGCTCATCTGTAGTGCTCATATAATAGGATAATACACGACAAAGTCCACATATAAGTTGTGTCTTACCCACATGATGATGATGAACACTTTCCTTGGAAATTAATTTAGCACCAAATGGTTACACATCACATTCAGTCTTTCCTACTGGAAGGCAAAGAAATGTAGAATGGATATCCAATCCAACGGATGTGGGTATCTAGTTTTGCACATCCGGGCTGCTTAAAAAAATTTACGAGGCAAACACATGTATAGATATTCTAGATTCTTTAGCTTATAGATATCTCTTGGGTACCCATATGTATACTCAAAGAATAATGATAATAAAAAGATTAGAAATATTTTAGATTATTTTATTTAAATTTAGGTTTTTTTAACTCATGATACACATTCAATCTTTCATTAGGATTGATAACACTTAATACTATCAATCAATATTACTAAATATTTTCGTATAAATAGTTAATAGCATCCTATTATAAAATCAAATAATACTATCCACTATCGACTAATCATTACTACAATTCATTATAGCCATCTACTAATGGTAAGTTTGGCATGACTAATTGAACTTTTGATATTAAAATAAAGTTGAAAGGTGAAATTTATTTCATAAGTTACTCCAAAAATTTTTATAAAAAAAAATTAAGCTCAAAATAATATAGTATTCAAATATATCTAAAATTAATCAAAAGAGCTTTTAGAAATTGAATAAATTAAAAAGCAAGTTAGAATGGTGTTCCAAACTAACATTAGGTCTCAAGCATGGCCTAAATGCAGTTTATTATTGCGATTGATTGATCTTTATACACAATGAGTTTTGTCTGCCCATCATTACAATATCGAGGTGTCAACTACTTTTTCTTATTCTAATTTTTTTTATTAGAGATGTATATGATACTAGTTACCACTAATATACATAAATTTTATTTGATTTGATGTCACAATTTTAAAAATAATTTTTTTATTTTCAATTTTATGTTTTTACTTTTTAAATTTTATTTAAATACACTTTATAAATTAAAAATATTCGTTTTGAAATCACCATTCTTGTACCCATGTTTGCCCACATCAAAGGGAATGGTTTGTCCCTGTATGATGAAAACTATAATCTTTATAACCAATTGGCCGATTACAATAGTAAATTCAATGATGGTTGTTGGAGTATGATATGTGAATAAAGCAGATTATTGATAAATAGTACACTAAATATATAAATATATTTGTATAATATAAAGTATATAAGATTTGTATGCACACATTAAAAAGTATCCATTTTTATATAATTTTTTTATTTTAATAATATACCATCATATTAATATCTCATACTCTTTAATTAATTAGGAGGATAATAATATTAAATAAAAAAATATAGCCTTTAATTTTTGATACTTTTCATAAATTGTCTTATATTGTGAGATAAAATTTAAAATCTTATATGTATTATATCGTAAAATAGATGAAGTAGATGACTCTAGTAATTCAATCAATGAGAAATTGCCACCCATATTTAGCTATATACAATCCAAGTTTGTTTGTCTCAAATTGGAGTTAACCAACAATTATACACTTCAAATAGCTTTTAAGTGTATAATATAAGAGCGATAGTAGTTGTTGAACATTGTTTATCTTATTTAAAATATAAATCTACTAAAAATTGTATAAATTTTGAAGAAAAAAATATGATTAAAATACATTTGCTTGAACTCAAAATGTTTATTGAAGCATATAATAATTTGAATCAATAATGTTTTCAAAGCATCAAACTATTTTCAACATGATTGTCTTAAATATTCCAAATGTTTTGTTCTAAATATATACAATAGGTCTTTCAAAAGTTAAAAAGACACGTTTATGTTATTATAAAGTACCAAAATTTTCATAAAACTCCACAAATATTTTATTTTTGGTACTATATCAATGCTAACTTTTGTCTCTCCTCTACTTTCCCATTTTACTGTCACTAACTTTGGTTAGATTATTGAGCAACATACATAAAATATAATTATATATACACAACAATGGCAATGTTGGAATTTTATTTCATAGTGTGTGTTTTTAAGTATGGGATAGGGAAAAAACGTATGATAATAGCTTATTTTATTTTTCATGATATATAATATTTCAGCATAAAAACATATAATTTCATATCAAATAATATAGTTAAAAAAATGAATTATAACTATCACCAATAAATTCATTCATTCATTAATACATTTTTCATTTATAAAATTAATATCATATTTGAAAATTATAATAATGAAATATTGACCTAAAATAATTAACTATAAATAATATGGTATAATATATTGAAAAAAAACATGGAAGATAGATGAAAACAATACACGACAAGTAGGTAAAGAGTGTTGATGCACATAAATTTCGATCTAACATCCCATTTTTGTATTCACGTACATGTTTATTTGAAATGTACATAAGAGTATTGTTTCCTCATTTATTCCCATTAAAGAGTTTTGAACCCATGTTGTCAAGGAATAAAAATGTTGCTATTACCACTAGATTACAGTATTTTTTTCATTAAATGTTACAATTAACTCATTAAATTTATCAAAATGCTTTTTTAAAAAAAAATCTTGCCAAGCTAAGACGTGTTATGTAAGATTTGAGCATGCATCAACTTCCTTCACTATAAAATACAGTTAACACCCCCATTTTACGAACTAAAAAATTATTTTAAAAATGATTTAGTGGTAGCCAAAAACAAAAAAAAACGCACGATGTTTCGTCGCATCCAAAATAAAAAATGTACTCCCTATATCCAATTTATACAATGTTCAAGGTTAAAAGTAACTCATACCTATAGATCAAGTGTAGAAATCACTTGATCCTATGACAATACAATATTGCGAAACAGAGAGAAAAAACATACACAAATAAAAACTATAGGACTAAAAGTTCATAGAAAGAGATTTAGATAACCATATGATTTATCAACCTAAATAATCACTCACTATAGGTAATCACATCAAGAGTATCAAATGAACAGAGACCTTGGAAACAGGGCGATATTTGCTCGTGCAAATGAGAACCACTCATAAAAAGGATGGTTAGTACTATACGTATTGAGTAATATAACAATACATATCAATAGAATAAGACATACATACCATGTAGGCATTGTAAGACAAGATAGATACTATACATGCGTATCTGCTCTTGATATAGGATAACTAAAGAGAAACCAAAATAGAGTTCCACATTAGGTGATTGTGAGTTTTCAATTAAATAATCACTTGAGTTTAGGGACTCTACTATTTATAACTAGTAGAACGGTATTACAACATATAGCACCCTCCAGGACAAAACACACCTAAGAACCACAAAACTAGATTCTTAGTCATTAAGTATGCATACCCCCTTATAAGTTAATAGAACAAACGATATAGAGTATGTCTAATCCACTCATGTTATCACAACAACCATAAATAATGGGGTACTAAAATAACCCTAAAGTAAATATAAACAGCTTTAGATATCGTAACAACCAAGCTACTCAGGTACTACATTAACCCAGTAAAAAAAACTAAAACACATCAGTCCAGACTCAAGTGATCTTCTATTTTAATTATTAATGTCTTAATTTTCATCATGACCAACATAATTCATACTCCATGATTAACGAATACCACTTGATTTACATATCATAATAACACTTCCACTTATATTTCCACTGACTTAACACATGAATTACCATTTATCATTTGTTACATAAAATACCAAATATTATTGAATTTATTCCAATAATTGTTATTATTAAAACACTTAGCGTGGCAAAGTTAATCAAATCAAACATGTTATAATCACATGAATCAATTATAAGACATAAATTAAGACAACAAGCACATTAGGAGACATTACCCAAATAAAATGACTATAATGCTTTCACAAAACCTTAATTCAGAACATACTCACAACTTCATCCATAAAACTTACCAACTCACCAAAATTGACACAATACTCCAATATATCACGTTTAACAACATACCTAAAAATCTAAATTTCACTCTAATATTCCAAACATAAAATACCGATCATATCCCTAGGGTTTTTAAGCCCAATTTAAATCATTTTCCTATAATATCAGTACTTGTTATCACATTTTGGGACAAATACCATTTACACAACCTCAATTTTCTAGAATTAACCTAAAATGACCATTTTGCCCTTATTTCACCTAAATACCTCAAAATTTCTTATTAACTTGATCCATACTCCACCAAATCCTATCATATATATCACATTTTATGTGAAAACCTCAATGAATATAATGTCATAACTATTTCCCACGAAACTCATACATTTGAATCAAAAAACCCATATAACAAAAAATAAACACCAAAACTCTCAAATTCTAACTTTAATTATACTTAACCAAATTCTCGCATAATCTTTCATATTTTGTCAAACACCCAAATATGCAATTAACTTAAATTAAATCATGTGAAAGACCTATAAAAGCTAAAAGGATTGAACCCACCAAAGGTTAAAAAAGCCCAAAAATCAAACCCTAACCTATTATTCATCAAAGGCGCTTGGTCATGTGATATAATACTAAACAAAATAATTAATAAACTTAAAAAATTAAAAAATCATGCTTGGAATTAAGAACATGACCTGGAATGGTCTAACATAACATATTTTATATAAAATCATAAAATTTCATAACACATGGATATAAGCCATAAATTTCCAAATCATGGTTTACAAGAGTATAACATGTTAATATGGTATTTAATAAAAATAATACATAATAATATAAACACCTAATCAAGAGTTGTGTATCCTTACCAAAGGTTGCATAGATATTTTAGCAAAATAATACTCCTAACAACTTCTTCAACTGCACCTTAGGATCACCTAAACAAAAGGCATATGATTAGATGTTAAGAAGAACAATAGAATATTAAAAAATAAATGATTTGAAAAGGAACAAAGAAAATTTTTTGAAATTTAAACATGGATTAGACAAAAAAAAAAGGATGAATACTTTACAATCCACAAATTTAATCCATCTTTTATTGGTAACAAACAACAATGAACCAACCTTTAGGAATTTAAAAGTGGAAAATTAGAAGAAAAGAAAAGAAGAAGAGTAAGTCAACGCCTCAGGATATAGGTAAGAATAACACAATACAAGATGAACAACAAGAACAAGGTAGAAGAGAGGTGAGGGAGCAAAAGAGAGAAGTTTGAGGTTTGACTAAGTGTGGAAATGATCAACCAAGGGTCATAAAGCCCTTAGGATTGTTGATAAGGGTAAGGAGAAAGAGGGAGATATCTGATGGGAATGTTACTTGCAAGTAATACGAGTGATGAGAGCGACTGACATAGGTGAAAGAACGTAAAAGAGTTGGTGGAAGGTGATTGAAGTTGATAATGGATGAAAACTTGTTTGTTTGGGGAAAAAAAAGATCAAATCAAGAGGGTTAAGTGGGTCAAATATCGTAGTCCTCAACAACAATTAAGAAGATCTTGGTAAGATAAAAATTCTAATAAATGGGTAAATTTTGGGAAAATAATCAAATAATTATTTACAAAATTTATTGAAAAATTAGGGAAATATATGGAATTAATATAGGGACCAAAATATATAAACATTGAGCATATGTATTGATTTGGACTCAAAAGAAATCAAAATAAACAAGTTAGGGCAGAAACACCTGACTCGAGTCAATCACAAAGGTTGGCTTGATTGACCGATAGATCCTCTAGGCGAATGGTCTATCCACCTTACAGGTAGGTCAACCGTGGAGCAATGCCTGATCGAATTCTAGTCCACTAAAACAAAAGGTAGGGTTTGGAGGGTAAAAAAGGTAAAAAAAAATGAAGGTTTAGGATTTAAGATAATATGATTAGTGAATGGTAAGAGGTTAGAGAAGGATTAAAAGACTAATTTATTAGAAGTTATGGTTAGAAAAATTTTAGATATTATATTACGACAAGCATACAAATAATGCTTTACGTGTACTTTGCGCCTTACAATTAAGATTAATTATATATATCACTATTTATTGGGGGGTAATGATTCAACAACCCTATGCAACTACTCACCTTACACCTTTCAATTGATGAGCCTAATTCTTAATTCTTAACCGAACTATAATTTTCTAAATACTAAAATCAAAACAAAAGATAAAATTATAGTTTGATCCAATGTAATTTACAGTGGGGCACTATTATGAATGTATGGCCTTGTATAGATGCATCTAAGGACACCATTTAACATTGTTAGCTTTCTAAGTATTTAATTTATTTTTACCTTGCATATATTAAGTATGAAACTAGTGATAAACATGGATCAATATGTTGATATTATCCATCAAACGAGGGAGATGAAAAATGTTGTAATCTTGCTAATTAATTGTTGTATATAAAAGGCCTATGGAGTAGCAACTTCATATATAGCTTGGATGCAATTTTTTATTTGTTTTTTTAATTAGTTAGCTTAAGCAGATGATTTTGAGGATTTTTTTTCAACCCTTATTGATAGATAGAGTATTAATTTAGGGATACGTTGTCAACCAACAATTTTTAGATATTTTATAATTACTCTTTCTATTTTATAATATAAGACATATTTTTTATGTGTATATATTAAAAAATATTAAATTCGAGATAAAAATTCATCTACTTTTGTTAATATATCCGCATTTTAATACCTCATATTATTTTAATTAATTGGAAAGAAAATAATATTAAGGTTAAAATTTAAAGTATAACATTTACTTTTTAACTATTTTCATAAAATATATTATATTATGAAATAAAATTAAAAAAAATCACATGCCTTGTATTTTGGAAATAGAGAGAGAGTAATAAAGACTCAAGGTATACAAAAATATGCCTATTTTGGTGCCAATATGTTTTTTACTTTATTATCCATCACTTATGGTTAGCATTTCCAAATGTAATTATCATTCGTTTTCCAAGTAAGCCATTTTAAAAAATTAAAGATAAACCAGGCATAAGGCATAATTTAATAGCAAGATGAAGATCACGGAAAAGTGGAGAAAGTGGCATTTAACCAACAAATATATATATATATACACACACACACATGTTGAGAGAGATAAAATATCTAATAAGAACTCGTTTTTGAATTGATAACTAAAAATTAATACTATCAATTACAACAACTACTACAATAGACAGTAGAAACTAATTTTAGAAGGTGGATGAAACCAGGGTAAAAAACTATAGCGTTCGAGTGCAATAAAAAATATATATTATTTTTGTACATATTTTATATTTATGTTTCAATTTTGAAAATTATTTATAGTAGGTAGTAAAGATTAATCTTAATGAGGAAACAGACTGCTATAAGTCTCTTAAAAAATTATAGTATTTGGGTATAAGAAAAAAAATGATGACATTTTTTATAAATATTATATATTTATATTTTAGGTTAGGAAACTACTATCAATTGATAGAGAAAAATACTAAAAGTCTCTAAAAGTTTTATAGTTTTTGATTGTTAGAAGAAAAAAATGATGATATTTTTAAAAATTAATGGATATTTATATTTTAAATTAGAAAAATATCCATACTATGTGATTAAAATTATCTTAATAGTTAGAAGAAAATATCCAAAGTGATAATTTTGAGTTCTTATTATAGACGAGGTTCTCATATATATATATATATATAATAAATAACGAGAATAGTGAATTTTATTAGCAAAGAATCGTCTTTTAATGTGCTTTGAAAAAAAAAATATCTAAAACGCCATCAACAAGAAGAAGTGATAGAATTCTGCTTTTTACATTTTTCTCCTTTGTTTTCCATTCCCAACCTCCACTTCCACCACCACGCGACGAGATCCGCAGGACCACAACCAAATGAAAAGGAAAAATATCATTTTAAAAAAAATAAAAAATAAATAAATAAATAATCCTTGAAGAGTTTGTAAATCAAAATGATGATGTTTTTGGAGTAATAAGTACTTTTTCTTGCCTTCTAATCATCATATAAATGAAAATAACGGGGGTAATTCTTTGCAATCAGAAGTAATTTACACGAAGTTTTAAATCATTTTAATTATCTATTTATTAATGATTACTCATAATTTCACGACTTTATGATGATTTGATGCTTTTCTTTTTAGATGTCTTGTACTTTGTACCGAAATGAACAGAACGGCTAGTATTTGTGGCCAAGATCGGCCTTAGAAGTTAGAATAATCAACGTGTACGAGTCACTACAGACTAAGGCCTGCCATCACCGAGTCTTTTTATAACTTTTTCCCCTTCCAGTACTCTTGAACAAAATAAATATGGTTAGGTGTCAGCTTTGTCTGAATTAGTGGATAGTGACTAGCAAGTAGCAACTTAAATGGGTTCTAATGAATTAATTAACCTGAAAGAAAGGAACAGAATGATTATAATACTCAAGAATCGTGGGTTTTCTATTGGTTTGTGACTCACCCACGCCGGTTTTAATGTAAAATTATATATGAAGGTGGGCTAAGGTTTCATTGTGTGTCCATCTAAATAAAAAGATACAATCGGTCACGAAAGATTATTTATTGAAGTCTTATTGTAACTTGTAAGCGTCCCTTTATATCGAGTTCACATCAAATGCAACCATGAACGAGGAAGAGATATCTTAGTGTAGCCGGTAAAATGGAAATATCATTGTTTATCAAATTTTGATGGATACTCTACGATGTTTTATTTAGATAGGAAATTCTATAAAGGATTGAATTTTAAAAATTTTAAGATTATAAATCTATTGTTTGGATAAATAAATTTTAAATTTTCTAATTTGGATATTTTATACTAGATTTTTGCATGCCTTACTCACATTAATATGCAATACTTTGGTATATTTGTAAAAAGAAATTACGATGCCTTACTAAATCTAACCCCCCCCCCCACACACACACAAAATATACTAACCATTATTGTTATAGAACTAAATGCATAATTTATGGACTTTTGTTATTGTAATTGGTCTTGATTTTACAATTTTGATTTCTAAGTTTTGAAAATCATCAAATAATGGAATTGGTTAAAAGGATACCTGATGAATTTCAACATCTCACGTTTTGCAAGCATTAAACTAAACTTTCTTAAATTTATGAAGGAAAGCAAGCAATAACATACTCAATTATTATAATAAATTAAATGATGCGTGTGTCTATCTATAACCATAGCGGCATAGCCATTTTATTTGTTTTGTGGAAATACTGACATAAGCCTTAATTATTTTAATTGTGTGCCCTACTTGAAGGGTATTATCTCTTTTCTTGTGCAAGATAATTATGTTGGTTGATTTGTAAGGAAAAAACTAACCGTGGATAGGGGTACAAGACGATTAAGACACATTGAACTCTAAGATTAGAGAAGTGTGGCTAAATTTTAGTGGGGAATAGAGGAAAAAATATTACCTATCCAACCAACTATGTAGGTAGAATGCAACTAGTTAGGTATATTCTACTTAGCATCTAGATATATTGGTGCCTTGTTTTTCCCCTCCCACAACAAGTTGTTGAAGAAATTAATGATATTTGTACAAACTATTTATAGCTTGGTCCGTGTGCTATAACTTAAAAGGCTCTTGTTTCATGGGCAAGGGCATATGAACCTAAAAGGAGGGAGGATTGGTTTTTGTTGACATCAAATGGTGGAACACAACTGCAATGGGGAACCTTTTGTGGTACTTGGCTATCAAAAAAGACTTGCTTTGGATTTGTTAGGTGCATGCATATTACTATTACATTAAGGCTCGAGATCTATGGCATATGAATATTATTATTGCTTGATCATGGATACTTGAAAAGTTTTTAGTGCTCAAACCTGCTTTCCATACTCTTTTCAATGCTGATGAAGACCAAACCCAAGTAATCAATGTTTGGAAATCTAATACCGCAAATTTTATCTAATTTTAATCTCAAATAATTAATATATTAACCTAAATTTAATCTTGAGAAATTAATATTTCTACAATATTCTAATTTCTTAATTATAAATCTTCACCTAATCCTAATCTTTATTTCGGTTCATTAATATTTGTTTAACCTAAACCTAACCCCAGATGGTTGATAATTAATTTTACCTTAATTCTCTAATCTAAATTGTTTTAACCTAATTCTAAGTCTAACCCCAAACTTATTTTATCTTTCTCCTTTTTCTTTTTCCATTTTATCCTACTCTTTTTTTTTCTTTTCCTTAACTTTTTTCTCCTTCCCGTTGTCTTCTTCTTCTTCTTGCATGTTTCACTCCTTTCTTGACCATTGTTCTTCTGCCACCTGATGAGCACATATTATTATCTATTTTATGCCCTCTTAATTTAAGTTTTTGGTCATTTATTTAATCAATATTTGAATTTAGTTACATTATTTTTAATTATATACTTAAATTTTAATTATCTCATTTATTTAGCTAAATTTGAGCACAATCATAAATTTATAGGAATATTGATGTTGTTTCATATTTTGGGCATAACTTGTATGAACTTAGATTTAGGTGATCTAAATTATTAAGGAAATAAAAAAATAATATCTACAACTTTTATCTTAAAATATTTTTATTAACTCTAGTCATATCATAGCCAAAATTGAGATTTAATTTATAGTAATGAATATCTCCTAAATTCATTATTTGTTATGAAATATTTTACCGTTGTCTTTTTATCAAGCAAAGATATACAAAGGGTAGTTGATAAAATCTATAACAAACCAAGAAAAGGCTAGCAACATGCTTCTGAAAAGAAAGAAAGAAAGAAAGAAAAATATACGAAGCACTATATATATATATTGTATGAGAATGAAGCTAAAAGAGAATAATACAAGCACCATCGAAAAATAAATATTAAAGACCGAATTTCCTGCCAAATAAATCAAGAACAAATAATTTTCTTTTTTTCTTCTCCCTACTCCACCACGCATATAAATTAGAAACGTATTAGATTTAAGTTTATGATATATATAAATAGAGGAAATGGTTATAGAAAGTGAGTGGGTTTGTAATACTGCGGGGACTAACCAGCCGGTGGGAGGAATCTTCATAAGTGCACTTTAAATTGGAAAATTGTTGTACTTATTATTAATTTTCTTCTTTTTATAAAATCTTTTGCTTAATTCTTGTGTATTTATAATTATACATGTGATCTGTATTAATTTTTAATAGCTATATTTTATTCAGGGTTATTTTCATCGTACCTAAATATTATGGATTAAGAATTATTGTATTTTGATATATTAATCATATTTGTGATTAATGTCTAAATGATTATCTTTTATATGAAATCTGATCAATTTTATATTTAGGATTAAGGGTTATAGCTATTCGGTTAAATATATTGGGCTAGTAATTAACCGTAACAAGTAGCAATTAATTTAATTCGAGGTCTTGATAAGTAACCGACTAAATTAAAATATGATTTATTCTAATAAACTTAAGAATGTGGGATTTTTAATTTGGCTGGGGTTTTTAATTTGGGTTGATTGGATTTTTGAGAACATAACGTAATAAATTTATATTTAGTTTAATTAAATAGAAAATAATTAATTTAGAGAAGCTAATTAGTATTAGAAAAAATTTGGGAGTTAGCTTAATTATAAAAAATTTGGAATCAGGAGAGTTAGCCGGTTAATTATTTACGGTTCCCCTGTCAAAATAGATTATTTATATATCCATCACATAATATAAAAAAGTCGGTTATGTGAATTTAATATAGATGTTGGGATGGAGAAGGGTTAGATATATATATATATATATATATATATATATATATATATATATATTAGTTTAGTTATCAATTAATTTTATATTATAATTTTAATTTTAATTATTTATCATATAGATTAGTTTGGTTACTAGAGTAGTTCGATTGTTAATTTAGTTATTAGTTTTGTTTTATTTTTCCTCATATCAAGCCCCCAAATCCTTGTTAATATTATATATAATAGTTTTATTTTCTTATTTTAATTTGTATTTATCATTTATTTATTCTATATAATTAATTAATTTAATTCTTTTATTTAATATTTTAGAGTTTAGAATCACATCCTCCTTGTTGGAACGATCATTTTTTACTCTGTGCTATATTTTTAATTATTATTTGGGTTAGAAATGGGTTTAACTTGATAGTGGTAAAGACATGCTACCAAATTTTGGTGTTATTGCTAAGGAGGCTTATGCTATTTTTTATTTTAAGCTCTAACTTACTAAGTAATAAAATCATTTTTTATGTGTTAATTTTAAAGCATTATTTTTCATGATATTGATTTTTATTTATTTCTTTCTTTCTCTTTCATAGATTTGAATACAATTGTGGAGAGGTAGGATCATTGGAGAAATCATAAAAGAGAGCTTACAATTATTGTTCGAGGAGCTAGAAAATCAAGAAAATTATTTGGGAGAAATGGCTACACTCAAGCAGCTCTCTCAAGCAAATTTGCAAGACCAACATCTATGTATTATTTTTCCTAAATTGAAAAGACCTCTTAAATTTAATTCAGATTGCCTTAATATGTTTCCTAAATTTTATGAACGTGTAGGAGAAGATCCACATAGGCATTTAAATAAATTTTTGGTAGTTTGCTCTACTATAAGGTCTGAAGGTATAGAAGAAGAATAGGTTAAACTGAGAACTTTTCCTTTCTCTTTACATGATTTAGCTAAAAATTGGTTGTACTATATACCTACGAGAGTCATTAATACAAGAGCTCAATTGCAACAAAATTTTATTGAAAAAATATTTCCAACTAGTAGAATAAGCTGAATAAGAACAAAAAAAAGTGGAATTAGGCATAATTCCAATGAGTCACTATATAAATATTAGAAAAGATTTAAAAGACTACGTGTTAGTTACCTTAAACATCAAATTAATAACCAATCATTGATCCAATACTTTTATGAAGGCTTAATACCTCATGATAGGAGTATGATCGATGTAGCATGTGGAGGTGTATTAGTAGATAAAACTCATGATCAAGCTAAACAACTAACCTCTATTGTGGATGAGAATTCACAAAAATTTGGAATTAGGACCAATGTAAGCCAAACAAATAGTGTTAGTGAAGCTGACGTGCGAGTTATTGAATATCAAATTAAAGAAAATGCCCAATAATTTTCTCATTTAACTACTCTTATATCTAAACTTAATGCGGATAGAGCTCCAAAAGCTCGAGTTTGTCGTATTTGTACTAATTTGACTCATACTAGGGTAGCATGCCCTTCGTTGCAGGTTCAGGATGTAAATATTGTTGATGGTTTTACTGGACAACTCTTTAGGAAATATGACCCTTTTTCTAATACATACAATGAGGGTTGGAGAGATCATACACTTACATATGGACCTAAGACAAATCCACCAAATTTTAATACTAATCAAAATAATGTTTAGGCCTTCTTTCATATCGAATCCACCTCAAAACCAAACTTCTGGTCCTGCATAGGAGGATATATTTAAACAATTGGTTAACCGAATTGGTGAAGTTCATAGTTAGGGTTTAGAGTATCAAAAGAAAATAGATTCACATATCAAACAGATAGACGCCCAAATATGACAAATATGCACTAGGCTAAGCAACATAGAAACTCAGTTATCTAAAAAGCTCCATTATCAACCCATTCCCAATCCTAGGGATATGCTAAGTCTAGAAAACTCATGAGTGGAAAGGAACTAGAGGGACCTAAAGGTAAAGATTGTAATATTGATAAAGAATTGGAGGTGAAACCTAAGGGTGATGATAAGAAAGAACTATTGAGTGATGAAGAGGAGTGTGGAGTGAACTATAAGAAACCTCTAAGGTTTTCCCCACTTTTAACGATCGCCCACCTTTAACCTCTAGGTTTTCTAAATTAAAGAAAGAGGTTGCTGACCAAGAAATCTTAAAAACATTTCAAAAAATGGAAGTGAATATACATATTTTGGATGTTGTTAAGCAGGTGCCCAGATATGAAAATTTTTGGAGCTTTGCACCAACAAGAGGCATTTTAAGAGTATTCAGAAGTTGACTACGGGGGAGAATATTTCTGCCATGATTCAAAATAAAATGTTTTCAAAGTGTAAGGACCCGAGTATGTTTACTATTCCTTACAAGATTAGTAATTCAATGTTAAGAAGATACATGCTAGACTTAGGTGCAAGAAAAACTAATGTTATTATTCAATTAGCATATAGATCAAATGCATACCTTGTAGGAGTAGTTGAGGATTTCTTAGTACAGGTGAGCGAATTATTTATTATTATTGATTTTTATGTTATTGATATGGGTAATATTCATGCGATAATGTGCCATGACTCTTAGGAATACCTTTTCTTACATCTTCTAAAACTAATATTGATGTACATGAAGGTTATGTAGATATGGAATTTGACAGTGAAATCGTTAAGTTTAACATTTTTTATGCTATAAGATATCCTAGCGATGTTATAATTATGTACTCAATTGATACTGCTAATGTTATTGATTTGATTGTTCAAGAAATTTTTGATGAGACTCATATGAATGAATTATTTCATGAGTTAGAGTCAATTGAATATTTGGTTTTGGAAGTGAAAACCTTATAAACTAAGCCTACACTAATAGAGTCTAAGGTTTATTCTCCTTTCTTGGTTTACCTCACTTATTAAGCCTTCTATCTTATATTAAGTTAGCACCTAAAGTAGAACTTAAAATCCTATCATATAATTGTATGTATTCTTTTCTTGGGAAATTTGAGACTTTACCTATGATTATTTATATTTCTCTAACTCCAATTCAAGAGGATAAATTGTTAAGTGTATTAAGGGCACACAAAGATGCCATAGGATGGACTATTGCTGATATTAAGGGAATAAGCCCAACTTTGTGTATGCATAGGATTCTTTTAGAAGATAATGCCAAACCTATTAGAGAGGAATGACATAGGTTGAACCCTTCTATTATAGATTTTGTCAAGAAGGAGATCCTATAGTGATTAGATGCAGGAGTAATTTATTATATCAAATACTAAATGGGTAAGTCATAGTCATGTGGTACCAAATAAAATTGGGATTACTATGGTAGAAAATGTTAAAGGATAGTTTGTACCAACTAGAGTCTCTAATGGTTAGATAGTGTGCAAAGACTATAATAAATCAAATCAAGCCACTAGAAAATATCATTTTCTATTGCCCTTCATAAATCAAATTTTAGAAAAACTAGCCAGATAATCTTTTGTTTGCTTCTTATATGGGTACTTTAGATATACCTAAGTTGTCGTTGCTCCCGATGATCAAGAACATACCACTTTTAGTTGCCCCCTTTGTCACATTTTTATTTAGGAGAATGTCATTTGGACTTTGTAATGCTCCTGGTACATTTGAAAGATGCATGATGGGCATATTTTCTAATATATTAGAGTGTAATATGGAGGTTATTATGGATAACTTTACTGTCTTTGGTGATTCTTTTGATATATGTCTCCATAATCTATCTCTTGTGTTGAAAATATGCATTGAAAATAAAATTGTGTTGAACTTTGAGAAATGTTATTTCATGGTAGAACAAGGTATAGTGTTAAGACATGTTATGAGTTCAAGAGGGTTGGATGTTGTTATAGCAAACATTATAGTGATTAGCTCATTACTTTACCCTTCATGTGTGTCTGACATTTTTAAGGCATGTTGGCTTTTATAGATGCTTTATTAAAGATGTTTCTAAAATTGCTTCTTCTTCATGTAATTTGCTTTCAAAAGATGTTCCATTTCAATATGATAATAAGCATAAAAAGGCGTTTGATTACTTGAAAGAAGAATTGACTATTGCCCATATTATTCGCCCTCCTAATTGGAATTTATCATTCAAAATAATGTGTGATGTGAGTAGTAAAGCATTAAGAGCCGTATTAGGGAAAATAAAAGAGAAATAACCTTATATGATTTATTACGCTTCTAGATCACTTAATCCTACATAATATAATTACATTGTGAATATAAAAAAAATGTATGCAATTGCATTTGCTTTGGAAAAATTTTATTCTTACTTGCACGAAACTAAAGTAAGTTCCTTTTTTGATCATTTTGTCCTTAGATATTTGTTGAGAAAGAGAGAATAAAATCTTAAACTTTTGAGCTAGATGCTTTTGTTCTAAGAATTTGATTTAAAAATTAGAGAAGAGTGTTGAGAATCTAGTAGCAGATCATATATATAGAATAATGCTTAAATAAGAATAGCCAAGATCAGCCTTTTTTTTACCATGTTTCCTTTAGATATTTATTGAAAAATAGAGAATCAAAGCCTATACCTTTGAAATTGATGATTTTTTTTTTTGCAATAATTTGATTTGGAAATTAGATAAGGGTGTTGAGAATCTAGTAGCAGGTCATCTAAGCAAAATTGTGCCTAAAAAATATTGGCCCTTGATTTTTTTTTTAGTTTTTTCCTAATGAGCAATTACATTCATTGATTGTGAAACCTCCTTGGTATACAAACATTGTGAACTATTTGGTGACTAGGAATTTTTCAAGTGAATTATCAAAGGTCAAAAGGTAAAAATAAAGGTAAATTTTAAGTATTGTTTTTGGAATGATCCATATCTTTGGAGATCTTATTCTGATCAAGTAATTAGAAGATGTGTGAATGAATCAAAATATTAGTCTATCTTAAAATGTTGGCATACTTATGATGATCAAGGTCATTTTGGTCCTAAGAGAATTGATCATAAATTGTTTGAATGTGGTTTTAATTGACTCAATTTATACATAAATGCTTATCTATTTACAAAAAGTTGTGATTGATACCAAATGGCTGGCAATTTATCTAGGAGAAATGAGATGCCTCAAACTAAAGTTATGGTTTGTGAAAATTTTGACATTTGGGGTATTGATTTTATGGGCCAATTTATATCCTCCTTTGGTTGTATTTACATCATTATGGTAGTTGATTATGTCTATTAGTGGGTAGAAGCCAAGGCCACCAAATTTGATGATGCTAAAACTATGGTGAAATTTGTGAACAAATAATATTATTAATAAATTAGGTGTACTAAAGGCAATTGTTAGTGACCTTGGGATTAATTTTTGTAATTAGACATTTGGTGCTGTTTTGAAAAAAATATATCATGTCATACACCCCCCAAACTAGCGGGCAAGCTGAGGTGTTAAATAGTAAAATTAAATAGATTTTAGAAAAAATAATCAGACCCAATAAGAGAGAATAGAGTATTAGATTTTATGATGCACTTTGGGCTTATCGAATGGAATTTAAAACTCTAATTGAGATGTCTCCTTATAGGTTGGTTTTTGGAAAAGGTTTTCATTTACCAGTCGAGATAGAACATAAGTCATATTGTGCAATGAGGTAATGTAACTTAAAATATATGAGCCCTAGTAAAGAAATAAGGTTACGATTGCAAGTGCTAGAGGAACTGGGGCTAGAGGCATATCATAATGGAAGGATATATTAAAACACCCCAAAATCCTAATTTAAGAATTATTGCAGAATAATGATTTACTAGGGAAATTAAGAAGATAAATTACTTTATTAAATAAAGAGAAAATTAATCGAGGAAAGTAAAGAGAAAATAATAAATAAATTATTTAGAAAATTTTGGACATTTTACTAATTAAAATGGGAGTTAAGGAAAATTTATCCAAAATAGCTCAATTAATCTAAAAATGAATTTAATTATTATACTTAAAATAATTATTATTAAAATTAAATATCCAACTTAAATATATAAATAAATAAGGACCAAATACCCCACCCCAACCATTTTATGATTTTTCCATTTTCCTTTTTCCTTTTCTCCTTTCTTTTCCTTTTTCTTTCTTCCTCCTTTACTTATTTTTCCATCTCCCCCTGGTTTGGGCCAGCCCATCAGCCCAGATCCCTTTCCCTTCCCCGGGTCATGCGGCCCAATCCGCCCCAGCCCTCCTTCATCACCCATTCCCCCAGCCGGCCAAACCATCAGCCTTTTTCTTTTCTTTCTTTCCCCTGGATCGACCAGTCCACCCTGCCCTATCTTCTTCTTCCCCAGCCCCGACCTGCAACGCCAACTTGCAGCCCCGATTCCGCTGGCAGCCACCAGCCAACGATCGGCCGTCCTCACCTTCCCCTCTCCCTGTCATTTTCTTTCCTTTTTTCGACCCCAATAATCCTCATCTCGCCCCTCCCCGCGTGCCCATCTCCTTTCCTCTTTCTCCCTGACCCGACCTAACCTGCCATGGCAGGACTGCACCGCCTGCCACACCTGCCTTGCTTGTCCTCTTCCCCTTTGTCATTTTCCCCCTCAATTAGCCTATAAATACCCCCCATTATCAGCCTGGGTCGAGCTCCTTTTCCCGCAACCCAGAAACATCATTTTTTCGCCGCCGCCCAAACAAATGCTTATTCCGCCACCTTCGGCGACTGCCCCCGCAAAATCCGCCAACCGAAACCTTCCCCGCATCTCCCTCTGCAAAACAAAACCACCATCACCCCTATCTCGCACTGCACGTGCCGCCCCAGCCATGCAAAGCCGCCAACCTAAGCAGCCACTCCATCCCCTCGCCACCCCTTGTGCCGCCTTCCGCCGCAACTAGCACCTCCTTCACCCTCCAAAACACCCAGGGAACCTTCCCCTACCTTCCCACACCTTCATCTCCCCCTTCCTCCCTCTCCTTCTACTTCCTCCATCTTCCACCACCTTCGACCACCGCACCAACCACCGTGCGCCGCCACTCCCAGCTACACCACCACCCTCATTCCACCTCTCTTCACCTGCTGCACCTTCCTCCACCTCAAACACCCCTCCACTCCCTCTCTCTTAGCCTACATATCCATTTTCCCCCTCTCTTCCTCCTCCACCGCCGCCGCCGTCGCCGCCACGCGCTGCCGGCGGTTCCACCACTAACTTGAGGTGGTGCTCCAACTTCCCCAGCCCCTAAATTATTTTCTATAAGTGTTAATAATTTTATTTAATATTAATGGTATTATACCTAATATTACTATTATTATTCTTATTATTATTATTAGTTTGTATCATCATCATCATCATCATCATCATCATCATCATTATTATTATTATTATTATTATTATTATTATTATTATTATTATTATTATTATTATTATTATTATTATTATTATTATTATTGTGTATCACCCTTACTTCCTAACCTAATTTCAGAAATATTTACAACTAGGTTATACTATCTAAAAGGATACAACTTTAGCATTAAAATGGTTATCCTTATTATTATTATATTATTATTATTTCTATTACTACTAATAATAATATTATCATCATCATTATTATTATTAACAACTTTAGTATTACTATATTTATCTCTATCATTATTGTAAGTAGTAGCATTATTTTTGTTGTTTTGCTGTTGTTGTTGTTATTACTACTACTACTACTACTACTACTACTACTACTACTTAACCTAACTTTATGATTTTCCGAACCAATAATAATATTATCATTAATGATGGCCTACAACCATAGTGTCATTATGATTGAGACTTTTCCTCGTTTACTATTATTATTATCACTAATCTCACTATTATTCCTACTATTATTACTAATACTAGATATGGCTTATTATCATTATCTTTACTATTATGGTAGATATTTGAACCCTTATATTACTATTATCATTTTTATTATTATTACTATTAGTATTATTATTTTTATTATTAATGCCATTATTATTATTGTTATTACTACTTAACCCAAATTTATTTTATTATTATTGTTATTATCAATATTATTATTACCATTACCATTATCATTATTTCCTTACTAATATTGTTAATGCTAACTTTATCCATCATTACTTTTATTTATTAATATAAACATTCAGACCCTTATATTATTATTATCATTTTGGTTACTATTATCATTGTTATTGTTATTATTATTATACTTAACATTTTCATCATCATCATCATCATCATCATTATTATTATTATTACTATTATTATTATTTCTACTTTTATTATTATTAATGTTTTTAAACCGAAGTTGGCGTATTATCATTTTTTCATTAAAGAAGAAGAATACCTAAGCCTTAGTATTTTACTATTTAATATTAGAATATCATTAATATTGCTCTTGATGCATTTGTCTCTAACATTATTACTATGGTATCATTATTAGTTATTACTATTATCATTATTATTATTGTGACCAAAACATTTGAACCCTTATATTATTATTCAAAATGCAAATTTTATCATTATTATTTTTAGGAATATTTTTACTTTGTTGGTATTGCAATTATTATACTATTATTTTAACTCTAATACTATTATTAGACTTAGCCTTAAAAACGCTAGGGTTTCTATCACTATAAGCATTAGCATTACTATTAGTATTACTATTATCACTATTTGGCTATAATTAGTATTAGTATTATTATTAGAAGAATAAAGCTAATAGGTTTAATAATATAAGTGTCTCAATAAATACTAAAATAAACATATTTTGACTAGTAATATTTAGTAGACTATTTTTAAGATAAAAACCCTAGTTTTCGTATAATACTATCTTTAATAATAATAATCATAATCTTAGACTAAAATAAGGAGTGATGGTACTTTTGAGGGAGATTGATACTTAGTATTTTCCCTTTTATAGGAGAATCAAACCAAAACCCTAAGGAGTTGTAGGAGCGTACTCCAAGCCCGGCGTCGCTTTAGGTAAGGATGTAGTTAAGGCCCATGTGTGTTATGTGACTTGTATGCCTTAGATGCTTTATATTTTATGTTATATTATGTATCGTATGATTTTCCTTAACTTGTCTTATGTGTAGCGCAACTTGGAGTTGAGGTATGTTTTGTATGTGTTCTTATGGCATGAGTATGATATGTATATGTGGTGAGTGTGGTGTGTTATGATATGACCCTCTAAGACATGCATGCTAGGACAAATGATATTATGATATGGGAAATTAAAGGACAAAAAGAAACAAATGGGAAGTGAGATGCTAAGGGGGGATATGAGGTTGACCAAAATGAACGAGAGATGAGAACCATGCATGGAAATTCTAGGGTTTGCATGGGGACTTCGAGAGTTTACATGGGATGGATAGAACTTGCATGGGGGTGATCTTTACGTGAGGAAAGTTGATTTAGGGAGTAAACAAGCTAATGGGAGAGTTGTGGAGTGATTGGAGACTTGGGATGAAAATAGTACGTAGGTTGGTGTAAGGATGTATAAGGGACCCGATTAGGGTTTTGGGAGGAAGTAGTAATCTGGAAAGTGCGGAGGTAAAAATGATTAAGGGATATTGGAGTACGGATTAAGAGTGAGAATTCACTATATAAGGGGTGAGTATGGGTTGATGGGAGAGAAGAGATTTTGGGTGAAAGGAGAGAGGTTACTTGTGGGAGAAGAAAGGTAATAGGGTTTGAAGTGGTCAACTAAGGTTTTTCCAGTCATATGCGAAGTCAAGAGGTAAAGTGATGTGTTTGGGGATTAGATCTAATTAAGGTGAGATGCGGGGAGATGAATGGAGCAATGGTAGTGTAAGTGAGAGGAAGTTGGGCCATATCGGTCCAATTAGGGTTTTCAAGGGAAAACCCTAGGGGTGATAGTAGGTGGAGTTGACGTCATGAGGTGTTGGGCCCTAACCCGCATCCTTAGGAGTTGGGTTTTCATTAAAGGGTAAGTGTAAAGGAAAATGGATGTCGGGGTGTGAGTTAGTGGGCGCTGAGTCTCAAGATATGGGACGAGCCCTCTTTGGGGAATAATTATAGATGGAGTTAGTCATGCATGTCTAAGGCGGAATCTGTTGAATAAGATACGATAAAATACTAATCATGTAAAGTAGAAGAGTACTGATCTGGGTCCAGCCGATCCACCGGTAAGGAATAGTGGTGTGGACTATTGTCCCGCAAGTGACCGATCCACCGGTGAATAATAGTGGTGTGGACATCGTCCCGCAAGTAACCAGCCTACCAACAATAATAGCGGGGGATCCCGAGCTCAGTAAACCAAATCCTAATTTTTTAATACACGTAAAAGATACTAAGTACTTACAGTGGAACACCATGAGAGTCGGGGCCAGACCGATCCACCGGCATAAAATAGTGGTTAGGTGCGTTCTGCCCTATAAGTGACCGAACCACCGGTTATAATAATGTGGTTCCTGCACTCGCATGGATTAATAAAGATTATGATGTGAATCAATTATAATTACTAGAGATCTAAAAGAATAAGTCTATCCGGACCATAGCTAGCCTTTATCATCTATTTTACTACATGTTGTTCATATGACTATGCCATGTATACTGTGTAGTGTGTTTTGTATGTTGGCCTTAGCGCATCTGTTACCTTACTCAGTACGTAGCGTACTGATCACCCGTTTTATGGGTGCTACTCATTCCCACGAGCAGAAGACCCATCTAAGCTTGTGCAGGTAGGGGATGATGTCTTCGATGCCTACGACACCTACGAGGCATCGGGTAGGGCTGAACGTTGAGCCTAAACATGACTTGGGGATCGAGAGCGACTCGGCCGGACTCTATTTCCTTTATTTGACCTTGTATTATCATATTTATTTGTGTTATCATACTATGCTTTATGTTTTGAAAAACTCTAGTCACATACTCTTTGGTTTGTAACCCTAAATCGCACTCTGGTTTCTATATGACTTGTGTTTTATTAATGATTTGTGTTTAATGTTAACTTTATTTAGCCTTAGCAATTAGTACTGGAACGATAGGAGTGAACCGATTTGGTACTAAGCGTGGCGGTAATGCCCCTGAGTTTACGATTTTATCTTTTCGCTTCTGCTAAACCCTTTTAATTAAACGAAATTTTTTAGTAGTAAATTTGGGGGTGTTACATATATAAGGAAAAGAACAAATCCTTTTATGATAATATGGTAACTAGAAAATCATTTCATATAGGGTAGAAAGTGTTATTATTTATTTCTTGATTGAATTTATTTCCTATTAAGCTTTCAATCATGATGGATTGGTCCCTTTTTTACTACTAACAACTTTCCACATGGTGCGATAGAAATTAAAATTTTTGAAACATGTAAGATTTTTAAAGTGAATGGCCATAGATTGAAGGCATTTCACAAGCTAGCACAAGTGGAGGTAGTTAAAGATATTGATTTAGAGACTACATGAAAGGGAGAAGGATGTCGGGCCAATAACATTAACCAAATGTGCTACTTGGGAGGCAACCCAATGATAAAAAAATTTCTTTCTTGAACTCTATCTCTTTAATTTCTTTTTTTCCCTCCATTTGTCTAGTTGTTTTTATTGATTTTTTTAGGATGTGTGTGTTATTAATATGGACCTACCTTATACTTAGTCCTAATTATACCTTACATTAAGGGCAATGTAAGATTTAAGTGTGGGGAAGTGATATATTATTTTCTATGTTTTTGATCAATTTTTTTAAAGAAAAGAAAAGAAAAAATTGTGCAAGACAAGATTCTTGCCTGAAGAGTTTCTATAGGCTCTTTACAATCAGTATTGTAGAGTTAATATTTTTTTTAGACCATAGTATTTCATTTCTATTTATTTTTTTAGTTCACCTTATAAAAAAAATTGCAAAATCAAAAATAAGGGGGGAACAAGCGAGGAGGTAAGAATGGATGATTAACAACTCCATGTACAGAAGTTGTATTTTACATGAGTTAGATGGTGAATAACTACTTCTTTGATTTGAATTATTTTAATAAGCGAGACCACTCTCAGATACTCCATTCGAGTAGATGTCGTTTCAGATTTAAGCAATTAGCTTATTTGGTGATTTCTAACCCATTTTCAAATTTATTTTAACTCATCTAACCCTCTTTCCCCCTTTTGAGATATCAATAAAAATTTTATTTTATGTGTCTTTATGCTACTTGTAGAGTAGGTTGAAGAAAAAAAAGAGAGAGATGGTGTCAAAAAAAAAAAGATGAAGGAAAAAAACTGAGGCATCAATGTGGAAAACATGAGGTAAAAATTTCACTAAATCCTTGCACATACACCTTCGATGTTCCTTTGCACAGTAGTGATTCCCTCATAGCATATGACCACGCAACCCGAGCTTCTCCACTTTTTTCATTTAGTCTCATTTTCACCATCTTTTTACCTTAATTTTTCTTCAGTTGTATTCGAAAGTTCTCATTGTGTCTTATTCTTATTTTTGTAGGTGATTTTTTTTAATAATCTCAAGCAAGATGTGTTAAGCTTTCATGCTTAGACATCAGTGTATTTGTTGTATGAATACATGTCTTAATTAGAGTTTTTATGTACAATGTGTATTTTTTTATGTAATTTCGTGTTGGTAATATTATATAGATGATTTTCTTAGTATTATGATAAGAAAAATGTGAAAGTTTCATTCGTGTATTTAGTTGGTTGGCATGAATCTAGATATATGGGGTGTGCTTGGGGTTTTTTGTTTCATATAAATATTAGAGGTTGAAATTCATTGACATTGGGATTCTTAAGGTCTTTGGAGAAATATGAGTATCTTAGTTATCGTAAGGGCATGATGGTCATTTGTTAATAATATGTGAAATGATCACAGAATGGTAATTTTTGAGGGCGTTATCAATTATTTCATAAGTAATGTGATTAAATGATGGTTGAGTAAGACACAAGTCACCTAATATGAGATTTTGATGTTTTTAATAAAAGAAGAGTATTTTGGCCAATAAAAGTTAAAAATAAAAATTAAGTGATTTAAAAAAGGGAAATAGATTTTAAATAAGCTAAGTATAATACTTAAAATATTTGGGATAATGAGTAGAATGAGTATAATAAAATAAGAAGTTATGCTCGTCGATAAACTTAGGGTTTCTTAGAGGAATTATGGACGTTTTCCTCAGGAAATGCCTCAATAACTATGTGGTTGTGCTTTACTTGTTTTAAATGTATATTGTGCATATTTACATGAGTCATGAATGATGGTCTTGATCAAAAAAACTTTGAATAAGATATTAATCATTTAAAATGAAAGATAACATCACTCCGGCGGAGGTATATAGTGTGCCCATTCCACTGGATGATTATAGTGGCTCAACAATGTTATACCTTGAGAGGTGCATCTATTTGTTTCGTTTAATTAATTATAGTGGGGTCCTAAACCCAACTTGTATGAGAATAAAATTATGAGATAAGTAGCTAATGGATAATTTATTAATCACTTAAAGTAAAGGATTGCAAAAGTTAAGAACGAGGTGTTGTGTCAGTTCCATTACATAGTAATAGTGGCATGGGTGTATTTTTTCCTAAGAGGTGCTTCAGACCATTCTATCAATTTAAATTTAGTGTTCGGGAATGTGTTGTCTTAGTATATGTTGGGACCATTCCACTAGACAATAATAGTGGCTCGGATGTTCTACCTTAAGC
Source organism: Tamarix austromongolica (assembly GCA_039764185.1). Taxonomy (NCBI): domain Eukaryota; kingdom Viridiplantae; phylum Streptophyta; class Magnoliopsida; order Caryophyllales; family Tamaricaceae; genus Tamarix; species Tamarix austromongolica. Next base: position 89,831,915 of record CM077816.1, on the reverse strand, counting down.
GGTGCTTCGATTCGTTCTATCGGATTAAGAATAGTGGGGTCCTGAACTCAACGCAAATAAAAGAATGGATCTTGTTTGTATCTAATAATGAGTCATGGAATCAGTGTTTACCTTTCATCGCTCATTATTAACTCGTATGTATTCTTTATCTTTTTATACCCTTAATGACTGTATTGTTACCCTACTCAATACGTAGTGTACTGACAATCCTTTTCACGACCTATATTCTTTTGTACGGGTCAATGATGACCCTTTGGATGATTTTGATATATATGATGCCTTATGTGTGGAGGAGTGACTCTTATGTATCGAAATTGGAAGTAGAGATATGTTATCTGATGGCTAGCTTTTACCTAAATATCTACTCTTAGCTTCATGTGATTCCTTGTATTGTATTTTGGTACTGTACTCAGAGTTAATCTCTATAATTAATCTATCTTTATTAAAGTTATTTTATTCTCTCTTTATCATTTTTTAAATCTTAACTATTTTGTCTTGTACTCGATGTGAGAATGATATGATAAGCTAAACTTATATCAAGTATGGTGGTAACAACCTACTAATTTAATATTACACTTCTGATAAAATTAATTTTTTTAATAGTATAAATTTAGAGGGTTACAAAAAATTTGATATCTCTAAGATATATGAGATAATTAGATCAAAAGCAGAAAAAGTTCCGTGGGTTAACCTAGTTTGGTCTCCATTTACAATGCCAAGATATCAGTTTTTTTTTTTGTGGCTAATAACCCATGAAAGACTTCAAACTCAGGATAAATTATTGCATTATAGGCTTATACAATCCAACACATGTGTTCTTTGTTTGCTGCAATGGAAACTCTCCCACATCTCTTCTTTCGATGTGTTCTCTCAATGATAACAAGATATTATTGATCGGAGTGCCTTGAAGAACTGGTCTATAAATAATGGTCGAGGTCCCCATATAAGGAAACATGTGATACGTACTCTCATAACAACTGTATCATATCACATTTGAAGGGACATGAATGCTTGTATATGTACTCATAAATCTCAGCCATACCCTAGCATCGGGAAATAAATTGTAAAATATCTAGCTAGTCGGTTTTTGTCTTTCCATAGTAGTAAATATATTTAAAGATTAGTTAATTGTGTTGATGAATTAGGTCGTTAATAACTAACTGCTTTAATTTTCTATATAGCTGTCCAAATCACTTTATATTCGGAAGAAATACATTACCTTTTACTTAACACACATACACACACGTCACCTATCCAAATTTTAAATCCAAACTAAATTTAAATTTATATAAAAAAAATTATATTAGCACATTAATTTTATTTTGATTGATAAATAAATAATACATACTAATAATAATTTAAAATAAAAGATTATTATGCTTTTAAAAAAGTATAAGAATTTATAATAATAATAATAATAATAAATTTTGGTAATAATAATAGTATACTTACTGTACATGTTGTGTCATAGTTTTATTTTAAATTGTAAAGACTTCAGTGCATAATAGTATATTTACTGTACATTTTGTGTCATAGTTAGTAATAAAAAATAAAATGTGTGCATTAATATATATATATATATTTGAGTTTGGATCCTAAACGTGGGTGTTTATTTGGGTTTTAAATGTGTGAGTATGGCAATTTCGGGAATAGGGGAGTGGTTCATTATCTAGTACCCTTAAGATTACACAAATTATAAAAGAGGAAGAGAGTAATTAGGGATAATTTTAGTTTTAAAACTTATTAGTGGTGGTAAGATGTATATTAGCAAGGGAGGGTATTAATAATAGGCGGCTTAAATATTTAGTATAGATATAAAATTTGAATAGATTATTTTTAATATATTTAGTAGAAAAACTAAAATAAATAATATTAGGTTATTTAATATATATATATATATATATATATATCATAAATATTTTTTAATAATGCTAAAAATTATAAGTAAAAAATGATTTTAAAATAATTTATAAATTTATATTTAATTAAAATTAATTATATAAATTGATATAAATTTAAAAATATTAAATAATATAAAACGTAAATAATTGATGGTATGATACATAAAAGTGATTAAGTTTATAAATTTAAGTTTGAAAAAAGTAAAGTAAAAATTTAAATTTAAAATAGACTAATAAAAATAATTAAATTATACAATTGAGTAATCAAAATTGAAGATGGCACCTAGGGCTGTAAACGAGCCGAGCCGAGCCGAATACCCCCAGGTTTGGGTTCGGCTCATTTAACTAAACGAGCCTAAAATGCTGTTTGGGCTCGGCTCATTTAACTAAACGAACGAGTCGAACCAAGCTTTTAATGAGCCGAACCGAGTCGAACTCACGAGCCAAAGCCAAAAAAGGAACCGAGCCGAGCTTTTTCCTGTTTGAGCTCGGTTCGTTTAATAAACGAGCCGAGTCCGAGCCTCATTTTGAGGCTCGTTTAATTAAACGAACGAGTCGAACCGAGCTTTTAACGAGCCGAATACCGAACTGGCTCAGCTCATTTACAGCTCTAATGACACCCATGCCTCGTCATAACGTACGATCACCGGCTGCTACGGATTGCCGACGCCGGCAAAAAAAAAGAAAAAAAGAAAAAGAAAAAACGACCATTTTCGTAGTAGTAGACTTTTCTCTGTACAATAGAGTTCGGTACGGACCCGTCAGACACAGTTGATAATTTTCAAATGTGTCCATCAGCTTTAAGCCGAACAGAAAGATCGGACGACAATTATCTCTGGACACCTGGAAAGCGGATCATAATGAAATGTGCCACAACTTGCCATATGTCTCGAGATCGATAAGTAGCAGTACAGTAGTAGTAGTAGCACCACCAACCGATGCCATTTGTCCATCACTTCAGTCATAATGGATGGCCTGGCCATCTCCTGCTTTCTGATATTTCGATGACCCAAATGATTATCCGTCCAGGCGTCCGTTCACGGCGAGCAGACAATGATAATTACCCTTCGGTCCACCTGCAGAAGAAAGGCAACCTTTTTTTATTACCAGAAACGGAAAAAGGAAGAAAGAAAATAAAAATGTAGGATTAAAATAAGCTTGAACATCAAGTATGCTTTGATTTTCCAACAATTAAAGCTAGTTTCAGAAGCAGAAAATATCTGCTGGTTATTATTATGATTGATAGCGCCTCTACTGGAAAAATAAATTATTCGTTCTGAGAGTAAAGTTTTGGGAAAAAAAATTTGTGGTCCATTCAACTGAAATTAATTATTTTTTAATTCATTATATTTTGTATTGATTCCATTTATTACTTTTTATATAACATACAAAAGTCCTAACATATTAACTAATGAACTTAAATTTTTGTATATCTAATTAATTTGGGATAAGTGGACTTCACACTATTTTTTCCTAAAGTTTTTTCCACTCACACCGTACTTAAAACCTTTTCTTTTCTTTCTAAGCTGTTACGTTTTATCCTCTTTTTTTTTTTTCACTTTGAGTCTTGTGACAATTTACTAGGGTAAAAATTCCACCCCTCAAAATTTCATTGGCTGATTTTTTTACTAAAATACTATTAGTGACAATTTATTAGAATAAAAATTGGCAGAGTCGGTTGGAAGAATTTTTTTTTTCTAATTAAAGATACATTATTAGCGATGACGTGTTAACGCTAATAAATATAATGTCGTTGATAATTGATCATGTGACTTGCAGGTAGAATTTATTTCTCCAACTATTAGCAACGACAATTTCGGTATTATTAATGACAAATATATTTGCTATACCTTTCATAAAATCCTGACACTCCTCATTTTCATCGTCCGGCTCTTTTTCTTTTCCTCCTTACAATTTTTTTCTTTCCTTTTTGTCGACATTCTCTCTTCTCATTTCCTTAATTTAAGATAAGTAAAATGTAATTTTTTTGTTAATTTATTATATTTATGATGTGTATTATTCTTATTAGTTGATATATATTTAATTTTTTATTTTTGTTCTTGTGATTTTTTGAACTTCCACTACCATTATTGTCTTTGTTGTCTCGTTCGCCACTACCACCCATTTGTTCATATTTTATTTGGAATTTTGTTTGGATAACTAGTTAGCGAATAATTTGGAAATTCTTAGAAAATTTTAGGTTTGTGAAGAAGCCATCATCATTCCTGTCCCGCCGCACCGCCCGCCTTCTACCAAATATTACATTTTTTTTCTAAATTTTTAAATAGTATATATATATATATATATATATATATATATATATATATTTGTATAAATGTTATTATTCATTATTATATAAATGTTAGAGAGGATTATTATTATTATTCTTATATACTAAATGTGATTATAATTTTATTAATGTATGCGTTGCAATTAAATATATTTGGTAATTGTGATTGAATGTATGTACTGTGATCAAACAATTTATTATTATAAATGTATAAGAATTGTGATGATAATTCTTTATATATGTTGGTAATTATGATTAAATAATTCATTATATATGTAGTATAAAAATTGTGGTAGTAATTAGGTATGGAATCAAATATAAGAAAAGAAAAAAAAATTTTATGAGAATAGATCACCTACAAAATACATGACAATGAATTATTAAGAACACCTACACTTGATGCAAAACCGATAATCTATTTGACATATAGAAAAGTAGTTGAAAAATTATAAATTATATGTTATTAAAATAGCTTTGAAAAAAATAACTTAAAAGATGGTGAACCCGTAGGCAACACATCATTTCAACAATTTTGTTGTCAATTGTATTATTGGTAAATAAGAGTATTATTCTAGGTCAGAGATTAAAAGGACTTACTTAAATTTAACAATCACATAAATAATAAAATAAAAGACTCTAAATCAGACAAAAATAAATAATAAGAAAAACACAATTATGAGCGTTGAAAATAGAAAATAATAAAATAAATATGGGTGAGTACAAATATAACAAATGTACGAGCAAAATTAAAAACTGCCACTAGACTAGGTCAAAATATAATAATAATAATAATAATTTCTAATTAATCTTTAAATCGTAAGAAAAAGACTAACCAAGTTGCGAGTTAAAAATAGGTATCTACACCTTATATAATTTTTTTGAAATAATTAATACGACAAAGCGTCAGTATTAAATTCTAGCAGTATAGTCGCAACAAACAACTTATATATTTAACTATGTTTAAAGTATTAATGTAATACCCCGGATTTTCTTAATCTTAATTTTTAATGTTTAGTCCCTTATTAAAAAAAATAAACTTTAAATATTAACTTAATAATTTTTTCGTTAACCCTTGACTCGCAACCTAAATAAATTCTTTGATAAATTATCCCAGTTATTTTATCTTATAATTTTTTTAAATCTACCCTAAATCAAAAAATTTACCCAACCTATTTTTTATAATAATATACTCTATATCCAGATAAATTAATATTATTCTAAACCTAAATTTTACCTAATTTTAATTCTTACTCTAATCTTAAATCTATCTTCTTTTCCTTTTTCTTACTTTTCTTTTTTTTTCCTCTCCCCCTCCTTTTCTTTTCTTCCCCTGCTTCGCATCCCCAGCCCACCTCCCTTCCTCCTTTCTTTTCTTTCCCCCTCTCCTTCTCTCCCCAGCTTGCTCCAACCCATCTGGCCCAACCCCTTTTCTTTCTTTTCTTTTCCTTTTTTTTTTCCCATCCTACATCACCCCCATTCTACACCCTTGCCTACACAAGCCTACCTCCCTTTCTTCTTCCCACCCCCAAACAACCCTTGTAACATACCCCTCTACATGCACCAACACTCCCTCCCCTTGTGTTAGGTCCTTTTCCCCTTCTAACCAAACCAACATCACCTACTACCTCTCTCCCATCCTACATCCATCCCCTGCCATTACCAACTTTGGCCTACCTGCCCTGCACACCTAAACCAACCCATCCCCCATTGGTTTTTGTTTTTTCCCTCACCATCCCCAACAATCTATATATACATACACACTCCCCCGAGCCTATATCTCCCTACGCTTATCCTTTCTTCTTTCCTTCATTTCCATCCTCTTCTCCCTTTGCTCGCCTCTCCCTGCCCAACACCACCTCATCCCCGTTGCCCTCTTTTCGGGTTGGCTAACACACTAGCCACCATTGCAGCTTCCCCCTCCTTTGTTTTTATTCACCATCACCAGTCTCGACCATCTCAACCCCTTCCCTTTCTCCTTATTCCTTTCCTCTTCTCTTATTTGCTCAGCACCGTTACCATCAAAGCCAACCACCTCTATAACCCCATCCTTCCTGCCTCCCTATCCATCAATCACCATCGCACATCTATCCCCGATCCTTATCTACCTTTCTCTCCATCCTTGGCTACCAAAAACTCCACCACCACACTCAAACATCACTAACCACTACCTTCTCCTTCATCCCACACAACACCGAAGCCAACCACCCTCATATTGGAGCCCTCGCCACCACCAGTCAGGCTCGACAACACTGTTGCCACCCACTACCATACATTACCTCCACCTAGCCAACAAACAGCCAACCCCCATCTGCCTTACCCAAACTCACGTTACTCATGCAATGAGAGATCCTTCTAAAAATTTACCCCCATTTTAACATAAGGGTAATTTTGGTAATTTACTCTTTGATAAATATTTTTAATAAAAATTATTATTTTATTGATTAAATATTAATATAGTAATTGTGATATTATTTTTAGGCAAAAAAAGTTTGATTAGTGGGGCCTAATCATTTTTAGTAAGTTACCCGATAAATAATATTTTTGTTGGAATTCAGGTGATCTTTATACTCCACTAAAAGGTTCAGATATAGCATGATAACACATTTAAGTTTTGATATATAAAACATGTTAAGTATGTTCGTTACATTGTAACTTTTATACTCTACTGAAATCATAATAATTATGATAGCACATTAGGGTTTTAATGTGTAGATCATGTTAAGCAAGTTTGTTACATTGTAATCTTTATACTCTAATAAGATGTTTGGATACAGTACGATAACACATTAGGATTTTGATATATAAATTGTATTAAGCATTATTCGTTACATTACTATTATGTGTTTATTATTGTTGTCATTAAAATTGATAAAAATGAAGTATGTTATCTTAAGTAAAATTTTATGTGTATGAAAGTATGATTAAAATAGTTATAATGTCGGCAAGAGATTGTGTGTAATATGTACACGTGAAAATGATAAGTTGGGCATGTTAAGATATACTTGTAGCATAATTATTATTATCATGTGTCCTAGGGACAATTTAGTCATTTAATCATATAATGATATTTAATATGAATCATAATGCCTAATATGTTCTAATTGTTATTAAGTATGGTGATACATGATTTGATGTTTTAGAAATACATGTTTCAATATGATTATTATTATTATTATATGGCCTAGGGCTATTTAGGTTATTTCGAGTGTATCATGATAATTATTCTAATGAAGATGCCCGACATGTATTATTTATTGCTAAACATGAAAATGTGTGTTTTATTTTTTAAGAAATGCATATTGGGGTTTTATGTGCAAAATTGTGTATAAGAGCAAGATAGTCATTTGTCGTAAATGGTAATTGAATTACATGAGAAATAATTTGATTATGGTGTGTTATTCTTTTTATGACAAGTTGATAAATAACATGGAATTTGTAATGGAAATGGCTGATGATGTGGTAATATTAGCCTCAGGGGTATTTTGGTTATTTTTAGCCTAAAGTGCCTAAGTGCGAATAATTGAGCCTAAACTGACCTTGGTAGATTTCTAATGGTAACCTTGGTATTGACGTTAGTTATGGTTGTCTTAGATATTTAGAAATAAGTAAAAATGGTTAAGTATGAAAATTGGATCTATTGGATTGATATGCGGTATCATGGTCACCGTTATAAAATACTAATAGATAATGTGAAAGACCTCGAGATTGGAAATTATGGCTCTTTAGAGGTCGCAACCCCAAAGACATAGTTTACTATGAATTTTATTGATGTGTCTTAGTTCCTCAGCCAAGCCCTATATTTTACTCTATTTAGTTCTATGGGCTTATTGAGGGTATGTATACTTATGTATTAGGTGTCCTTATTAGTAGGGTACTATGTTACCTTCGTGTGCTAGTGCGACCGGAGTACCTTTACATCCTTGATTGATAGTCGGTAAGATACTGTGATGCTTTTATGTGCCGATATGACTGGAGAACCTTAGTATTTTTGGGTTGATATGATATCCCCTCAAGTAAATAAAAATATGAAAATAATTATTATTGAATCGAAATAATTATTGAATTGGTCGGTAGTAGCCTTTGTGACTACATATGGTTCAGTAGGAGCGTTTGTGCCTATCTATGGTTGGTAGATGATTTTGTGCCTACCTATGATTCAGTAGTAGCCTTCGTGCCTACCTTTAGTTTGGTAATAGCCTTTGTGACCTATGGTCAATAGTATCCTTCGTGCCTACCTATGATTCAGTAGTAGCCTTTGTGTCTACATATGGTTCAGTAGGAGCCTTTGTGCCTACTTATGGTTCAGTAGAAGACTTTGTGCATAGTTGTATTTTTTGGTAGGAGCCTTCATGCCTACTCGTGATGTTAGAAGTTGTTATTGGTTTGTGTTGGTGAGCTTACTTGTACTATGATATTTGTTGGTATTGATAATGAGTTTTGTGGCCTTGGTTATGAGTTGAGGATGATGTTGTTTCTACTTATAATGCAAAAAGCATCTCTTGGATGTTCCGTTGGTAAGTGTCAGTTAATTCCAGGTGAACAAGTACGAACAATACGTGGCTTTGTTGATATTTATTTAATGTAATATGATTATTGTATCTTTATCATCGTATGTATAACTAAATGTTTTATATTATGTATTGTTGTAATGCCTTTTATATACTCCATGCAAGATTTTTTTATTAGTTTTGTATAATGAGTTACTCGGTGTCGTTGTACGGAAGGGTTCTTTTTCATGGCTCATACTTATTCAATGGACAATGGCCTTTGCAGGTTAACTTGCAAGACTACTTGAAAGCTATTATTTGGGTTAAGAGTTTAGGATTATACAGTGTTTTTCCCAATATCTTTTGCTCCAGAAGATTATGTACTTTTATGACCTTATGTATTTCCTTTCACTATTATTTTGTAATCACTGATAGTTTATTTTATTTGGAATGATATGAAATTGCTTTAATTCTCTCTCTCTCTCTCTCTACTCTGATTTTATAATTGTATTATTAATTTAAGTGAATTAACGCTTTCAGCCTTAGCACTTAATCATAGAACGGTAGAGAAAACCATACTTGTATCAAGTGTGGCAGTAACAACTTTCGATTTACTATTTTAGCTTCCGCAATTAATTTTTCAAAATAAAATGTTTTCGTTTGTAAATGTGGAAATGTTACAATTAAGAACAAGTGGAATGTTGTCATTCTAGGTATCCAAAATAGTACATCAAGTATGTTTAGTTGTATTTTCCTCTTTTGACCCACATGTATTGAAATGTTCCACTACTCTAGTTAGAATCATAAAATAATTGGATGAATTGTTATCTAACCTAACTCCAATTTATATATATAAATTTTAGTGCAATTATATAGTCACCTAGAATGTATATGCTCCTACATACAATCACTATAAGGAAGTAAGAATGTGACATGCACCATATAATTTAACTTAATAGAATCACACTTATAAATGATAACAACTAAAATAGAGTTAAATCACAATCCCATGAAAAAAAATATATTATTACATCTCAAATCACGATCTAGGGCTTCAATCTATTCCGCAAAAGTAATTATATAGCCAATCATAATAAATAAATAAATTATGCCAAAATATAAATAAAAAATATATATCAGAAATAGAAGAAGAAAGAACAAAAATAATATAGATGAAAATTTAAATGAACTAAGACTAAATTGCAAATCAACTAATTAACTTCAATTATCTCACATTGATAGCTTAAAAATACAAGTAAACTAATTTTAGATAAATCTAGATAATCAATTTTATTAAGATAATCTTACGAGTAGCCAATTTAAGATAATTGATTCCCAAATATTAAGGTTTTAAAGCCCAAGATACAAACTCAGATAATGCAAATTAGTTAATCCAAGTTGAAGGTGTTAGAATGTAACTAAGGTCATTTTAATTATTTCTATAAATTTAATTTCAGAAAAAAAAACTATTCAAAATGACTAATTTTATAATTTCATTTGAACTCTAGGGTTTTATGCCCAAAAATAAAAAATGCAATTCTATTGAATTTTATTATTTTATTTAAATTAAATTTTTAGAAATAAAATTAGACCAATTTTATGACCTATTGTATAATCAATTGATCAAAAATTATAAATAAAACACATTCGGTCAATTCTCGTTAAAATATTTAAATTGATGGTTTGAAATTGAAATTAAATGTATTTTAATATAAATTATATAATCAATTGAATAAAACAACTCGATTACACAATCCAATTTAGATTTGCAAGAGTTTTGACCTAAAAATCTAATTTCATTTGATTTCACACTATTTTTCTAATTTGACATATCCAACATAAAATTTAATACATTTCAAAGTATATTCTAAAATTAATTGAATGAAACAACTTAATTATGCAATTCAATTTTGTTACACACGAATTTTGACCCTAAAAACTAATTCTAATTAAGTCCACACAAATTTATCAAATTAATAGTTCCAACATAAAATAAGATACATTTTAAATCATATTGTAAAGTCAATTTATCCAAAATAGTTTAATCAGACAAATCCTAAAAAATTAAAACATAATTGGGTCAAAAATTTTATTTTAACAAATCAACCCCATATACTATAATTAACTACTCTAAATCAATCGTACAATATATATATATACAAGTCAGATTTGGTTTCTGTAGAAGGAGAAGAGGAAAGGAAGAGAGAGAAAAGTAAAGAGGGAGAGAGAAGAAAAGGTTAGGGGGATTTGACTTTTTTTTGTTTGTTACAAACACACATATATATTAGAGGGTATAAAATACCTTAAAAATATTTACGAGTAATTTTATTTGATAGTCATTTAACAAAAAACCTTTTGTAAAAATCATAGGGTATAAAATTAATATAAAAGCTATTTAAAAGATTTCAAAAATACATTCAGAAGAAAATACCAATGAACTTGAGAATTCGTATTATTTACGAAAATACATAATATGATCTCAAAAAATATTTAAAACTATCTAGAAATATTTAAACAATATTCTAAGAAACCAAGATCAATTTAAACGATTTTCGAAAAAAGTCATTCGCAAACCAAAAAAGGTAAAATAGAATCAAATTAATTTTGGAATGAAAATTATAAATAAGTTACGAAAATCTTTTTAATTTAAAAACTTTTCAAACATTTTCACGACTTCGTAAAAAAGAATAAATTCAAAGATGGAAATATTTTATACAGATACAAATCATTAAAATAATTTTACTATTTTGAATTGAATTTTATAATTTAAATAATTTATTTTGTTAATGAAATATAACTTCAAGACAAAGTCGTAATAACACAATGAAGTTATAATAAAAAATAAATATGAAATATTAAAAATAAAAATATGAGAAGAAACAAAAATATATATTTTTAAATATATATGAGTATAATAAAATTATAGTCATGTATCTAAAATAATCCGCAACAACAACTATTAATTAAATTCTATTATGAATTTGAAATACTCAATAAAACCATAAAATGAATTAAACTTAAAATAATTAAATATTTTTATCAAATTACGCTAATAAAATTATTAATTTTAATAAAATTGAATTTAAAAAATATGGGGTATTACATGAGGTTAGGATGATTGAGGGCCCTTCCGCCAAATATGTAGATCCATCGATGATCGACGAGATCGGGATAGTGGACGGAATTATTGGTTATCGAAGAGATTTTAGGAAGGGTATTGGGCATATATTATTAGGTGAATCTTAATCGTCTTCTGGTAGTCGTCCTCCACTGTGAGAGACTAGTATACCAATGTCCATTGCTGCTGCCCTTTTTCCTACGATATCAGATATTTATAACATTGTCTGATCTGAGAAGATGCAAATTGATAGATTGCGGACGATAGTGACAAAGACACAATGATTTTCATTTGCCCCTCAACTATCAATTTAGGTTTAACCTCATTATAGTCGGCCTTCGTATGGTTCTCCGACACCAGATTTATCCTTTCTAGATTTCCCCAGCATAAAGACGAATATGATAATTTACTTTAAATAATTTTTATTTTGGGAATTTGTATTTATATTTAATTTAAACAAATTCTTGCATTATAAATATGTATATGTTGTTGTTATAAATTCTTGTAGTATTAATGTTTTTAGTGCTAATTATTTATAAATATTTTAATGTTGTTATTTTTATATAATATTATATATTTTATGAAATTAAATAATTCGTTGAAAATTTTATTTTTGTAGAGACACAAAATTTTAAAAGTCGTTTCTAAAACGCATATAAGGGACGACATGGTGAAGTTATTTTCAAAAAAAATTAAGCCAAGATTTAAATATTTTTGGCAAAGTCACAAAATGTGGTCGCTAATAAAAATAATAGCAACAGTATTGTCGTCCTAAAGAATTTTAAATGCGTATCGCTCAATACTCTTTTATTAATAGCGAGTGATCTATAGTATACATGCTTGACCGATTAAGGAAGTGAAGGAAATAATTAGTGATAATCGCAGCAATTAACAAAAAAAAAATAATTAAACCAAACCGAGATTAACGAGTTGTGCCGTGATAGAATCACTGCCCTGAAGTGATTTTCGACCGGATAAAAGCGCAGATCCCTTCAACGTCGAATCACCCCCAAGGTTTACACAACGTTCTTCGATTCCGTGCACTCGGAATAAAAGAATGGAATTTGCAAATCACACAATGCCAGATCGGGTCTCTCGCAATTAGGGTTAGGGTTTTGAAGAGTGGCTGACGGTTGCTCTTTTAAAACAATAATAATATTTCGGTGTTTTTTAAACAAATGATATTAACGTTTAAATAGGCAAAAAACCGTAGGAGGCATAAGTGGAACGTCTTCCACTAACCAGCCCATAAAAACCGAAATGTTGAATAAGTAAAACCGCAACCGAATAAAAACCGGTAAAAGAAAAATGGGTCAGATCGGATCAAAGACCACACCACACCCACGCCCAGCCCGGACCGGACGGGCGGGCGGCGGCACACGCGCGTGTGTGTGTGGTATTTATGATCCAGCCCACAACCCACAAAACAACCCAAACTCATAATTCAAACAACCAAAAGGTGAGGGGATATATAAAGTGAACTAAAAACTTATTCACTTCCAATGTGGGACATTGAAAATGCCCACAAGTTGCCATTGCACCCAACAATCCCCCACCAATGGCAAACAGAAGAAAAACCCGATTGATCTGGACAAGGAAGGAGTAACACTTAAGTATCAATATCACGTGGATTGAATTGATACATAGTGAAATGAGGCAACAATCGTATCTGAGGAGTGAACGAGTCTTGAACTACTCAGACTTCGATTGAGACCCTCACAGCACATGTTTTACCTTAAATTCGCAAATTCCGCGATAGTAATACAAGCGCTTTTAATGGCCATGCGCACACCTTGGGTACTCATGAGTGCTCTAGAAAGATAGCCTTAATCTTTCATAGAAGGCGGCCCACCTTCACACTCACCTAGGTGAATCCATCAAGTGCGTCTCACAAGCACCACCAAATCTGGTTATGGATCCATTAAGAGCATAATCACGCTCAACCTTTTAAAATCTAGTAATAAGTTCATCAAATCCGTCTTAAAAGGACCACCCGAAATATAGGGCTATGAACTTATAAGAGTAGAAAGCTGAACCTTTCCACAACGCACTACAAGGCGCCATAGGAATGAGAATATAGTGCAGAGGACTTATGAATATGGTATTTACCATACCTTCCTCAACTCAAAGGCTTAAGCCCCATTCCCCTCGACGATTCAAGAATAACTCTTCTTGTTAGACCCTTTGTTAGAGGATCTGCCAGATTCCTTTCGGATCTAACAAACTCTAAAGAGATTACACCATTCCTCAACAGTTGTCTCCACAACTGTGTCTAACACGAATGTGTCTTCTCTTACCATTATAAACCGTGTTCTTGGCAACACATATAGCTGCCTGTGAATCACAATGCAAGGAAACCGGTACACTAGGTTTCTTCCACAAAGGCACATCGGCCAGCAAGTTCCTTAACCATTCTGCCTCTTGACCAGCTAACTCAAGAGCAATAAACTCTGACTCCATGGTGGAGCGAGCTATGCAAGTCTGTTTAGAAGACTTCCAAGATATAGCTCCACCTCCCAAGGTAAACACGTAACCACTGGTAGAACTGACTTCATCATTGTCAGAAATCCAATTTGCATCTGTAAATCCCTCTAGAACAGCAGGAAATTTACAGAAATGCAAACCCCAATCCTTAGTACCTTTAAGGTATCTAAGTAAACGGCGTAGAGCAGTCCAGTGATCATTACCTGGGTTGTGAGTATATCTACTCAATCTACTCACAGCATATGCTATGTCAGGTCTGGTACAATTCATCAGGAACATCACGCTACCTATGATTTTAGCATATTCACATTGAGAAACACTAGCACCAAGATTCTTTTTCAAATGTATGCTAGGATCATAGGGTGTTTTCACAGGAACGTCATCTTGGCACTCAAATTTTTCTAGAATCTTATCAACATAGTGAGTTTGATTCAAACAAAAGCCATTCTCAGTTTTTCTCATTTTAATGCCAAGAATAACATCAGCTTCTCCTAAATCTTTCATTTCGAAATGAGAAGATAAAAACACTTTGGTCTCATCGACCACAGACATATTTGTGCCAAGAATCAACATGTCATCCACATATAAGCATATTATCACACATTCATGTCCAATCAATTTAGAATATACACAAGAATCAGATGCATTTACTATATAACCATTGCTGACTAAAGTCTGGTCAAACTTTTCATACCATTGTTTAGGAGCTTGTTTGAGGCCATACAATGACTTTCTCAATCTACACACTTTAGTCTCCTGACCTTCAACCTCACAGCCCTCGGGCTGCTCCACATAGATCTCCTCTTTTAGGTCACCATTCAGAAATGCTGTTTTCACATCCATTTGATGGACTATAAGTCCATGGATAGCAGCCAGAGCGACCAAGGAGCGAATAGTGGCTATTTTAGTCACAGGAGAGTAAGTATCGAAAAAGTCAACGTCTTTCTTTTGCTTGTAGCCTACAGCTACTAATCTAGCCTTAAACTTATCAATGGTTCCGTCAGTTCTTAATTTCTTTCTGAAGACCCATTTGCATCTTATTGGTTTACAACCTTTAGGCAAATCAACCAAATCCCAAGTATGATTGGACATAATCGATTCTAACTCATTTTTAATTGCTTCTTTCCAAAAACTAGCATCCATAGAAGTTACTGCTTCCTTATAGGATTTAGGATCCTCCTCAATTAGATATGTAGACACAAAGTCAACATTAATCATATCAATGTCATCATTTTCAACAAGAAAAGCAGTAATAAAATCAGGTCCAAAGCTAGTTTCTAGTCTTCGTCTTTTACTCCTCCTAGGCTCATGAATATTATCATTTTCATTTCCAAGAGATGGTGAGGAAGACAAAGGCACAGTAGAAGCATCAGAAGAGCTAGCAAGTTCACATGCATTCTTTTTCAAAGGAAATACATTCTCAAAAAATTCTGCATTTCTAGATTCACAAATAGAATAATCATTCAAACACAGAAATCTATATGCAGCACTATTTTGAGCATACCCAATGAATGCACAGTCAAATGTCTTTGTTCCCACGTTGGTTTTTCTAAAGTCTGGTAAACCAACTTTAGCTAGACACCCCCACACTTTCAAAATTTTCAGATTAGGTTCAAAACCTTTCCATAGTTCATAGGGAGTCTTGTCTAGTTTCTTATGGGGAACCCGATTTAAAACATAGCATGCAGATAGGACAGCCTCCCCCCACATTTGGTCAGACATACCAGAACTCAAAAGCATAGCATTCATCATTTCTTTTAGAGTTCTATTCTTTCTTTCTGCAACACCATTTTGTTGGGGAGTATAAGGGGCACTTGTTTCATGTATTATACCATGATTATCACAAAAATCCTTTAAAAAACTAGTTCCATATTCACCACCCCTATCAGACCTAAGTCTCTTAATCTTTCGGTCCAATTGGTTTTCCACTTCTGCTTTATACTTTAAGAACATACCTTCAGTCTCATCTTTAGACCTAAGGAGGAAAACTCTAGTATATCTCGAATAATCATCGATGAATGTCACATAATACCGTTTTCCTCCTCTACTCTCGGTGTTCTTAAAATCAGCTAGATCAGTATGAATTAATTCAAGCAATTCCGTTGTTCTCGCTGTGACTGGTTTAAAGGGCTTTTTAACATACTTGGCTTCCACACAAACGGGACACTTCTCATAATCATTAGTGTCCAACACATTAATTAAATTCATTCGTTTCAGTTTGTTTATGGAAGCCACATTCACATGCCCTAGTCTACCATGCCACACAGATACGGATTCAACAATATAAGCAGAAGAAGAACCAACTTCATTAATAGGAGCAGAAATAACGTTCAGAACAAAAAGTCCATCAGACAGATACCCCTTACCCACAAATTCCCCATTTTTGGTCAACACGACCTTATCAGCCTCAAAAACTAGTTTCAAACCAGCCCTATTAAGCAAGCTACCAGAAACTAAGTTCCTACGGAGGGAGGGGACATACAACACATCATTCAACATTAAAGACTTTCCAGAGGTAAGTTTCAGAAGGACCTTTCCTTTTCCCAGAACTCCAGCAGTTGCAGAGTTTCCCATGAAGACATGCTCTCCATCTGTAGCATCCTGGAACTGGTGGAATAGTTCTCGGTTCGCGCACAGGTGCTTTGAAGCTCCGGTGTCCAGGATCCAATCTGTCTTGTTCTCAACCAGATTAGCTTCCACAACCACAGCAGCTATCACTTCCTCTGTCTCAGCAACATTAGCTTGTGGAGCAGGAGGACCACCACCTTGTTGATTCTGAGTCTGCGGGCCCTTTCTCTTAAAGCATTGATAAGCTTTATGACCTGACTTACCACACACATAACAGGTGAGTTGTTTCTTCTGAATTCGAGTGTCACCCTTCTTGAAGTTAGGTTGACCTTTCGCTTGACCCTTTTTCTGAGTCCATTTGCCTTTTCCCTTAGACTTGTCAGCTCTAGCAGAAGACTCTACTATATTAGCACTCATTGAACCTGAGGCATAACGAACTCGGTTGTCCTTTAAGCGGTTCGCCTCTTCTGTCCTCATATGACTGATTAACTCTGGCAAGGTCAAATCCCTCTTCTTATGCTTCAGATGATTTCTGAAATCGCTCCAGGATGGAGGGAACTTTTCTACCAGCATGTTGGCCTGAAAAGTTTCACAGATCTTCATTCCTTCACCCAATACTTCAGCAACCAGCAGCTCATAGTCATGTACTTGATTCATAATCTGCTTATCATCTACCATTTGAAATCGCAAAAGATTTCCCACAGCATATTTCTTTCTACCTGCTTCATCTGACCCATACTTGTTCTTCAGAGTGTCCCAGATATCCTTGGAATACTCGACACCAAAGAACATGTCAAAGAGCTTGTTGTTCATGTGCTGTAGAATATGACCACGAACAGTCTTGTTGTCCCGTTCGTATTTTTCTATCGCAGCTTCATCATTTTTCTTTTCAACAGGAATGATCAGGGGAGCTGTTGGAGTAGTGAGAGCATCATCTGTATCAATCTGACTCGGTGGATTAGTAAAAAGAACATAATCAACTTCCAAGGCCTCAAACAGAATTGTCATCCTCTGAGACCAACGACGGTAGTTAGTACCATCAAGCGGCTCAACTTTGGACATATCGGGGATGACTCTTGGTACACTTGAAGCCATTTCAATCCACGAAAATTAACACAGCAAGAATATTGAACCAAAGATACTATAACCGAAGTAGAGAGATTCGATTATCCAAAACCGAAACCACAACCAAACAAGACCTTATTTGCAACGAAAAAGTCCCAAACTGAAGAGGCCAAATTGACTTCGAATATGAACCAATTAGTGCAGCAAATATTCGAACAATAAATTCGAATAAGATTCCTTCAATGTAGCCAATAAATTTCAGCAACAATCGATATTATGAAGAGCCCAACAACCAAAGCCGAGACTTGTATATATTCGACTTATATACCACAGTAAAAGCCGAGCATAATCAACAACACCAAGCAGCAGCAATAGTCGAACAAAGGAATAGTAAAGATGGCCAAATTTGCTTCGAATAGAGCAGTTTTAATTCAGCAATAATTCGAGCAATGTATCCAATTAATATGTTCGATTATAACTCCTTTGATCCAGCGTTATAACCCAGCAAGATTCGACCTCTATAAACAGGCACACAAAGAAGGTCGAAACACTTAATGATTCGACCAATATAATCAATATCCGGACCAATCTGAATAAAACAAATCTGTCGATCCACTTTAATCCAGCAAATAAACAAACCAGATTGCGAACACAAAGCACAAATACGAAGATAACCAACCAATCAGAGGGGCAAGGTCGAATGTAAATTGCCACGAAATCAAAATTAAGAGCCCGAAAATCACTTCAGAATGAAGGAAATAATTAGTGATAATCGCAGCAATTAACAAAAAAAAAATAATTAAACCAAACCGAGATTAACGAGTTGTGCCGTGATAGAATCACTGCCCTGAAGTGATTTTCGACCGGATAAAAGCGCAGATCCCTTCAACGTCGAATCACCCCCAAGGTTTACACAACGTTCTTCGATTCCGTGCACTCGGAATAAAAGAATGGAATTTGCAAATCACACAATGCCAGATCGGGTCTCTCGCAATTAGGGTTAGGGTTTTGAAGAGTGGCTGACGGTTGCTCTTTTAAAACAATAATAATATTTCGGTGTTTTTTAAACAAATGATATTAACGTTTAAATAGGCAAAAAACCGTAGGAGGCATAAGTGGAACGTCTTCCACTAACCAGCCCATAAAAACCGAAATGTTGAATAAGTAAAACCGCAACCGAATAAAAACCGGTCAGATCGGATCAAAGACCACACCCCACCCACGCCCAGCCCGGACCGGACGGGCGGGCGGCGGCACACGCGCGTGTGTGTGTGGTATTTATGATCCAGCCCACAACCCACAAAACAACCCAAACTCATAATTCAAACAACCAAAAGGTGAGGGGATATATAAAGTGAACTAAAAACTTATTCACTTCCAATGTGGGACATTGAAAATGCCCACAAGTTGCCATTGCACCCAACAGGAAGTTGTTGGAAAAAATAATATTATTTTGATATAAGTAGGATATTTTATAAATACACACACTTAGTATACTAATTAACTACAAATTAATTTAATATACTATTATTTTTTATTCTTCAATTATTCTGATAAAAAAAATACTTTCTTTACGTTTTATCTTTTATTTCTAAAATATCAAGCTATATAAACTTATTTTTAGCAAAGTCTTCTAAAGTGAGGAGGAGATGGGTTCGACCAAGCGTTTTCGTTCTTGACATGAATCGGCTTCTCCTACGCTGATTGTAGTGTGCTGCCCTCTTCGATTCTGGTGTGGTGACTGGTCTCATCATGTCCGCTCATATGAGAATTTTTGGCATCCTACTTGATTACGACATTCTTCTCTCACTGGTCCTATTTCCATAGGTTTGGTTGATCCGTACCATATGAAGGAATCTCCTTTTACGTTTCTCTATCTATCCCAAGGATTCGTCGGCACGACCAAATATAAAAAGCATCTCATCTCCTTTTATGTTGCTCAATTCTATCCGCAGGATTCCAGTCAACAGCCACCTGGCACTTCCGGCGTCCTGCTTCCTTTCTTTCCTTTCCTTTTATTTATTTATTTATTGTTATTATTTATACCCGAACCACAAACGTCTTGATTTTCAAGAGCAGAGGGAATAACTAAGCGGGCTAAATAAATGAATTTACACATCCATCATCCTTATCCGGCTATAGTTGATATGACCTGGCCCAATTATTTACAATCCAAAAGCCCATTTTTCCTATACTGGCCCGGCTTGTTCTAAAGCACGACTACAAATCCATCAGGTTTATCAAGTTGGATCGCCACGCGGTCTAAAAAACACAAAAGAAAGCCCGTGAGTGCTGTAGCTCCCAAAGCCTCCACCAAAAGAAGAGAAATATGGACGGACTCGAAGAACGGGATGCCCAAATTGAGCCAAGGAAATCCGTATACATCTTGTCTCGGACTTACTAATAACGAACTAACGGAAGTAACATGAATTCGGAGTTCGGACGTCAATCAAGCAAACTTGCAACAAATGTTCGGCGAATTCATTTTTACTTTAAGACCTTTCCTGTCATAAGACATGATTTGATGTAAATATTGCCGGTCGATATAGGTTCGATGTATTAAAGAAAGCAAACACAAACTTTATTTCAAGACTTATTTAAATAAATAAGTTGAACTTAAATAGGAGTAGGTTTTATTCGTCTGTTTACAATTCAGCTTGTTTAAAATTACATTTAAAAATTCGACTAAGTATCATATAAAAGCTCATACAATGTTTATCTATATGCATGTTAGGGACGAACTATAATGCTACGTTTCATATAAGTCATGTGTATATATTCATTTACAACAATTAATTTTAAAGTAAATATTGTGCTATATTCCCTATGTTTCAAAAAAAAAAGTTATAGTTTTTCATTTTTGTTCCAAAAATAAAGTCAGTCAATTAAAATATATATGTATCTTCCACTTTTAACCTTAATTTTCTTTCTTATTATCTATGTATTAACCAGTCTGTTATTTTTCAATGAAGAATATGAGTGTAATATTAATGCTAGTTTTATTAACTTTTTTAATAGATGTTTAAATTCTTAAAATGACTTTCTTTTTGGAATGGACAAAGTATCTACGCTAGACAAGTAAGTGAAGATAAGAGGATGAGACTTTCTATTATAGCCTTAGGCTAATAAAAACTTTTTACATATATAAATCGATTCAATAATTAAGCTTATAATAAAACGACTAATGGAAACTCAACTTATTTTCATCAACTTATAATACATAAGCTCCACTTACCTCATGCATGGCCCTAAATGCTACGTTTGATTGTTTGTATTTATAAATTTTCAAAATAAATGTAAAATTTAACATGACAATGATGTAAATGTGTGTTTTAGAACAAAATAACTTTCATCATCATCCCCCGCTTGTGTTCTCCAGATCTCGCATTTTAAACATGTCACCTCATAACGATATCTCCATTCTTCGTCCCTAATTTATTACTCGACTTTAAAATCCAATATAATACTTGAAACTTCATCCTATTCCCAACCCAGATCCCTTTTTTTTTTACAATATATTTTTAATTTAGATCTTATATAAAAAATTATATATATATATATATATATTTGACCCCAAATCCTTTCCCACCCCATCATAGAAAAAATTTCTGATATAAATTTTCGAATACAATCATGATATCCAAAATCTCCCTGAATAAAAAAATCCTTGACGAAATCCCTATTCTAACTTCTAAGAGCAAGTGTGTCATCTCTACTATTATTTGAAAATGATCCCAACGTGCATGTGGTTTTGATTTTGACACTGATTAACCTTGACCCATTTGAGAACCCCACAAGTACCTACTAGAGTCCACTTACATTAACTTGTTTCGCACATCATGTAGTGCGTGATTGTCAACTGTTGAAGGATGTTTATGAAAATCTATTTCGGTACATTAAGTTGATTAATAAGAAAAGAGAGAGATATGGCACCATATATTTTGGTAAAATTCCTTCATATATATCATTATCTTTTATTTTGACGGCCATATGGCTATTTAATTAGTGATAAATATATGCCATTACACAGTCACATAAGTACATGATTTGCTTTTGTTGTCATAACATAGGTGTATATGATATAATATCCTAAATGAATAGTTTTTTTTTTTTTTTTTTATAAAAATGAAATGGTGAAGAATTTGACGGAATGGAAGAATCAATACAGCCTCATAAGAATAATTAGTAAATCGTCCAAAAAGTACAAAACATACTGCGCTAGAATGATAGCCAAAAATAATGGAAGTATGATGAGAGGTGGCTTGGCATATACCCATGTGGGACATCTAATCTCTCACAAGCACAGATTCCTAATAATATACATAGGCACAACCGCATCCTAAAATCGGCTAACTAATCTTATTTAGTTGCAGACAAATAATTATGTACTATAACATGCACAATAATAATAATAATAATAATTCTTATTTTCCTTTTTTCTTTATTCTTTGATGGGTGGGGGGTGGTGCAGGGGAGGGAAATTTCATAAATTAATGGTGGAGAGATGTCCCTACAATATAATGGGTAAAAGGATCTTGCTTTCTACCGCCCTGGAAGCTGCATTCCCACGTTTCACATGGTCTCCAGCAATATCCACCTTTCTTAGCCACTTAAATGATTGCTCCTATGATAGCATTAGCATTTTCTTATATTAATGAAATAAATTAGGATAGGTAGGAAGGAGTATCTTTTGCTCGTTTGTTTATTTTAATGGCTGTGCCTGTGGTGGTGTATATGTACATGAAAACTCAGGAGCCAGATGTGTGCATGTGACGGACCGAAGAGTAGCTAAGTGAGCGTGCTGTTGGATTTTAGGGGTAGCCGGCAATGGGTTATTCTAAAACTGCTCTCAAAATCATTGATTCATTACATCCAAAACCTTTTCCTTCATCCTTCCCTCTTCCTTTGGTTCTTGAAAATTAGTTTGAAAGAAAATAAGAGTGAAAAAGTAACAAATACTTGGGAATTTTTCAAAACTTTCCTATTCATTTTAGTCGTTCTATCTAGGATTATTTTTATTATCCAATATTTGATAATCCGATTCAATATCTACATCGATCTGATTAGAATAATTAAATAATTGATCTAATTAATTAATAAATTTAATATTTAGTAAGATATATACAAATAATATCTAATCCAATAAATTATATAAATATATATTCAAAATGTTATTTATCTTTTATAAAATTATATTGTATATAAGCATATATATGTGTGTATACAACATCAAAGTATTTACTGTAAATAAATTTTATATTTATTATTATTATTATTCTTATTATATTTAAATACCGAATTTTGGATCCATAAACGCCCTAATTCTATCCAAGCTTCCAAACTTTGTAACTTTCTAAGAACCGAATATAACATTAAATTTATACGTCTAGGTATCTCGAGAAAGAATAAAACACAGGGATAACTTCTAATTGTCTGCTGTTGAGGAGAACCTTATACCATGTATAACGTGAAGAGATTCCACGTTCCAGCACCGCAAGGCACAAATGGGATGAATGAAAAGTGTTCACCAGAAGAAGTGAACGATTAACGACTTAACGTCACACAGTGTTCATCGTCCTTTTTTCTTTTCTTTTCTTTTTATAAAAAAATAAATAGATAAAAAACCTTCCTGAAAATGACAAGATGGATGATTGATAAATATAATAAAAATGATAATCTTAACACCGAACGCAGGAAAAGACACGTTTTCAACAATCATATGTGTCAGGGGAAGGAGGAATTATTAAATATTCAGGTATTGTCGATGGAAATTTAAGCGAAGATAAATTGAGGTTAGCTAATTAATTTGCCTCAGAAGAACACAAACACCAATTTGAGGTTGACGACGAGTAAAAATTACAAATACCAAAAGCAAAGCAAGTCAGGAGTCGCTGAAAACACATTCCTAGCATGTTTTAATGTCGGATAGACATTCACAAAGTCCAAAGGTTTACAACCTATCAGCATCAGATTAAGATAAAAATTAGCTGGTTCGGATTCCAAGACCTCACGTAGCTCCACACACACACACCCCTATTAAACTAATCCACACACATTTACTCTTAATCAAGGTGGCTAATCATATTCATCACCTTCTCTCTCTCTCTCTCTACTAATAATTGACACTGTCATGTCATCTCTCTCTCGCATGAAGTTCTAGAACAGCCTTTTATTTGTTAATTCTATCCAATAAAATGAACCAACTCCATCCCTTCCCTTCCTCCAGATCTTCTCCAATACCAGAAATGGTGGCATAAAAAATTTCCCAGACCAAGATGAAGAGCATGATGCAGACCCAGCTATTGTTCTTCTTGTACTATTCCATTGGCTCCTTCACTATTGTACTCAATTCTCAGGGTGCAAATTCTCAGGGAGTCATCCCGACAGCAATAAATGATGAGTTATCAGCTCTGCTCTCACTAAAAAACTCTTTCATCGATCCATTAGATCAACTCAAAGATTGGAATGCAGATTCTCCTTCTCCCCACTGTAATTGGACAGGTGTTTGGTGCAACACCAATGGCTTTGTACACAAGCTAGACCTCTCCAAAATGAACATAAGCGGCCGCATACATGATGACATCCAATATCTCACAAGCCTCTCCTCTCTCAACCTCTGCTGTAATGCATTTGCTACATCCTTACCAAAAACCCTCTCCAACCTCACTTCACTCACCAGCCTTGATGTAAGCAATAATGAATTCGTTGGCACTTTCCCAACTGGGTTTGGAAAAGCTGCAGGGTTAACGATACTAAATGCATCGAGCAACAACTTTGAAGGATTCCTTCCTGAGGATCTAGGATCTGCAACAGAACTTGAGACCTTGGACTTCAGAGGAAGCTTCTTCCAAGGTTCAATACCCAAGTCATTCAAAAAATTGCAGAAGCTGAAGTTTTTAGGACTCTCGGGTAACAGTCTTGCTGGAAGCTTACCAACAGAGCTTGGGGAGCTCTCGTCGTTAGAGACTATGATTCTGGGATACAACGAAATTAAAGGGCCAATCCCAGCAGAGTTTGGGAACCTCACTAACCTTCAGTATCTTGACCTGGCATTTGGCAGCTTTAGTGGTCAGATTCCAGCAGAATTAGGCAGGCTGCAGATGCTTACCACGGCTTATCTGTACGGGAATAATTTTACTGGGACGATCCCTCCAGAGATGGGGAACATTTCATCATTGTTATACTTGGATCTTTCAGATAATCAAATATCTGGGGTTATTCCAAAAGAGTTATCAGAGCTCAAGAATCTGAAGCTCCTTAATTTGATGTGCAACCAGCTGACAGGTCAGATTCCATATGAACTAGGTGAGTTAACTAATCTAGAGGTGCTTGAGCTCTGGAATAACTCATTGACAGGTCCACTGCCAATGAATCTTGGGAAGAGTTCCCCGCTGCAGTGGCTGGATGTATCATCGAACTCATTATCAGGTGAGATTCCTTCTAGATTGTGTGACTCGGGGAATCTCACAAAACTTATCCTCTTCCACAATAGATTCTCTGGCCCAATCCCTCTAGGCCTCTCAAAATGTATTTCACTAGTCCGTGTTCGCATTCAAAATAATCTCATTTCTGGGAGTATTCCCATAGGTTTGGGAACACTCCCCAAGCTTCAAAGATTGGAACTAGAAAACAACAACTTAACAGGAGAAATCCCAGAAGATTTTTCTCTGTCCAAATCACTTTCCTTCGTTGATGTCTCTTGGAACCACCTAAAATCATCTCTCCCATCTGGCATTCTCTCTATTCCTAATCTGCAGAGTTTCATTGCTTCTAATAATAACCTGGATGGCCACATTCCTGATGAGCTTCAAGATTGTCCTACTCTCTCAATTCTTGATCTTTCTCACAATCATTTATCTGGAAACATTCCTAAGAGCATTGCTTCCTGTGAAAGGCTAGTCAATCTGAACCTCAGAAGCAATCAGTTAGACGGAGAGATTCCTCCAGCACTTGCAACAATGCCTACTTTATCCATTCTTGACTTATCCAACAATTCCTTGTCTGGTCAAATCCCACCAAATTTTGGCAACTCCCCAGCTTTAGAGATGCCAAATTTGTCCTACAACAAGCTTGAAGGTCCGGTGCCAACAACCGGCGCATTTTCCACTATCAACCCAAATGATCTTACAGGAAATGTGGGCCTTTGTGGAGGTATACTCCCACCATGTTCTCAAAGTGATGCTAACACACGTAAAAAGTCAAGAGATCACCACATAAATCACCTTATAGTAGCATCTGCTACAGGTTTTACAGTTGTTCTAGGCCTTGCTCTAGCATTCCTAGCTGGGAGAACGGTATACAGGAGATGGTATCTATATAGCAATTCAGTAGAAGCGTGGTTCAAGAAGAACAACAAAGAATGGCCTTGGAGGCTTGTCGCATTCCAGAGGCTTCATTTCACCAGTGCTGACATCTTAGCTTGTGTAAAGGAATCAAATGTTATAGGCATGGGTGGATGTGGAATCGTGTACAAGGCTGAGGTACAAAGGCCACGTGCAGTTGTAGCCGTGAAGAAGCTATGGAGATCAGATAATGATGTCGAAGCAGGAAATGACTTGTTAGCAGAAGTGAATCTCTTAGGGAGATTAAGGCACAGGAACATAGTTAGGATATTAGGTTACCTACACAATGAAACTGAAGTAATGATGGTGTATGAATACATGCCAAATGGGAATCTATGGGGAGCGTTACACGGTAAACAAGCTGGGAAAATGCTGGTAGATTGGGTTTCTAGGTACAACGTGGCACTGGGTGTGGCACAAGGCCTTGCCTATCTCCACCATGATTGTCATCCTGCAGTGATCCATCGGGATGTCAAGTCCAACAACATACTTCTCGATGCGAACTTTGAAGCAAGGATCGCAGATTTTGGCTTGGCAAAGATAATGCTTCAGAAAAATGAGACAGTGTCTATAGTCGCCGGATCGTACGGATATATAGCACCTGGTAAGCACACTTCTTCCATCTATCATCAGCCAAATCCAGCACTCTATCGCTTTGAAATTTGCATTTAACACGTTTGAACAGGTTTCATGCTAAGTAGTTTGCATATATATAAAGCTTAAGCAGCGCGGTCTACCTACAGTGCAACTTATCAAGAAAATATATATCTGAGCAACACATAAGGGGTATTGCATATAGAGGAGAGGCTTTTTTCATACCAACCAGCACTATAATTGGAAATTTGGCCCAATGTTTTTTTTTTCCCTTTTTCTTCTTTTTTTCTTTAGTGTCTCCCACCCCCCAAAAAGAAAATGGTAATTATAGCAAATAACAACCAGAAAAACGTAATACGAGTATTTAATCAATTTCATTTGAATTGTTCATAATAATCAAGTTTGCTTCCAATGAATAAGCAATTTGAATGCTAAAGGCTAATTTGTTTTCTTATTCTGGCAGAATACGGACACACACTCAAGGTTGACGAGAGAAGTGACATTTATAGCTTTGGGGTTGTACTTTTGGAGCTTGTAACTGGAAAAATGCCCCTAGATCCTTCTTTTGGGGAATCTATTGACATAGTCGACTGGGTTCGAGGAAAAATTAGAGAAAACGGAGGTTTCGAAAAAACATTAGATCCTAATGTTGCAGGTCAATGCAAAAACATTCAAGAAGAGATGCTTCTTGTTCTCAGGATCGCTCTTCTTTGTACAGCTAAGCTACCCAAGGACAGGCCATCCACAAGAGATATTTTGACAATGCTTAAAGAGGCAAAGCCCAGAAGAAAAAGTGTGTGCAATGATAGTGGTTATAACCCTAACATCGAGAAGCCAGTTTTTAGCCCTTCACCGGTCATGGGCTTCCTCTAGAGACCGAGGAACAATTTTCTTTCCTCCTTCATTCTTCCAACCACTGGTGGATACGTCGCCTTCCTGTAGATCTTAATTAATATTAGTTCCTGCCAGAAATTAAGGATTTAACTGTGAATTCAAGAGGATGATATAAAAGCAAGGTGCCTCTTTTGTACAAGTTTATTATGAGTTTAAAACGTTTTTAAAACACTACTTTAGCCTACCACAACGCTTGTAAAGTTATGTGCAATGATTGGAGAAATTATAAAGATTTGGAACGGCAGAAGGAACAACTGCCAGTAAGTAGTCCATTCTCTTAATTGATTAATATTTTTACATCACAATTAAGATTTTCATAAAATGGGCATAGCAGAACTTTCAATGTGAGGAATGGTACAACCTATCAAGTAAAACAATGATATCTACATGGTTGGTTGAGAATGAAAAAGGGCCCCCTCTTCTCAACAGATCAAACTTCTCTCATTTACAAACTAGAATATGCCTCTAAGAAAAGAAAGCAATAGTATGAGTCCAGTATGCAAGAAAATTTTGCGCCTATACTCAAATCATCACCTCTTGAGAAACTAGTTAAGCACTTGTATAGCCACTTGTTAACTAGTTAGGCATGCCAAGAAGAACAGTTTCCGATGTACTCTCATCCTGAAGATACCTGACAGACAATGACTGCAGAAAGAAAAAAAAGCCTGATTTATAAACTCATTGCATATGAACAAAATATCAGCAGGTGAAAAGAAATAAAAGTAACAGTGTCAAGCAGGAAACACATGCAACTTCGACATCCAAATAATATAGCAATCAACCACAGAGAAAATATACCACTCTGTCGTAATTTCTTGAAAGATAAAATGGCTCTTTTTCTCGAACCCCACCATTGTCTTCCAATATCCTCTCCAGATCCTATCAAGGCAATCAAAGAGCAAACAATGTAAATTACAGTAACAAGAAGGTTTCCTTTCACTTCACAAAGGATTAAATTGCCAAAGAGAGAGATATTATTAGGGGATGGGCCGATGCCAATTCTTGACCAACATCCAGTAGTAAAAACGGTCTTATGCATGTACAAGGCAGCCCAATTTTACGAGATTAGCCTAATGGCTAACATTCTATTCTGCCTGAAAATTTTCAATTCAAAAGTAGGGCAAGGCAATAAAACCAGGATCAAGGTGGCTCAGTATCACAGGATCACCAACAATAAATATTATATCATGGTTGTCACAGCATGATTTTTTATTTTTTTGACAGAGTAAATATTGGTTATTTTCAGCAAATATCAGTGTATATCACTAAATAGTAAATACTTTATCGATCGATACAAGTGCAATTTAAGTTTTGAGTCACTTATCAGACATCGTGCATATTGGTAGCCTAAAAATCTGATATATGGGTGTAACAGACTATCAGCCAATATTTTATTCAAGTACAGCTCAATCACACAAAAGCTTGACAGTTCCCTGCTATTTATCAGTCTTACAAGTCTACAAGTACATAATAACATGTTCACAAGGAATGAAATTCCAGAAAAGTTCAATAAAAGATTTGGTATTTGTTCAAAGAACGGAACTCAAAATGTCTTTGGGCTACCTTACGCACCTTTTACTTGGCACGGACCTCCCTCTACCTTACATAGTGATGCAGGGTAATTCTTAAGCAATGATTTTTACACAACATTTCTTAATCAATTCAATCTCAAAAGAGTACATGCCTGGGGAAGGGACATAAATCGCCAAACAACTGCCAAAATCTAATATAACAAAATAATAAAACCATATTGTGAGAAAATAAAATAAAACCATAACAAAATGGACTAAGGTTCTAGCTAAAACTTCTAAGCCTCTTAGGCCTACGAGACTAATAGAAAGAGGTGTATCCATGTATTCAGACCTTTACAATGGATTGGAATAAATATACGAGTTCTAAGGTGGCACATAGACTACATCATAGAGTCTGCTAAATCTATACTTTAAAGAAAGCTTGTTTGGTGGCTTAATTGTGCAAAACACCCATGATCCCTCTACTTATGATACAACGGCTCATGGGCAACGGGTTCAACTCTTTTCCCTCCCATGGTTATTATGACTAGAGTTTTTTTAGCAGAAGAGAATATCAGTTAGTCTCTATGATATTCTGGTGATTATCTACTGATTTTGAATCATCTCAAACGATTGTGTTTGCTGATACAGTAGATCAGATATGGATGATTCCTCAATAACACTTCCAGTTTGAGAATAACATAATGATAAGGCCACTGATGTCCCCCCCCCCTCTTAAAAATATAGAACAAATAAGATAACCGTACAATATATGAAATTCCCAAATTTAAAAAGAGTGAAATCATGAGTTGAAAAAACCCATTAGAATCAAAATACAAGAGGAAAGAAATGCCTAGTGTCCTCCATACTGGATCTGCAGTCTCTATGACCCTTTTCCCCATCAACTTCCAACTATATTCCTAGGTCAAATCAAGGACAACTAGGCACCCCATCACAGTTGCTGACTTCAACGTGCTGCAACAGACCTGAGATGCATGTAGCCCACTAAACAGACAGAAAGAGACATCTCATGTTTGTGAATGACCTTCCCAAGCTCCAAGATGGTTAGTATCAATGTCCAAGTTGCTTACGCTTAACTATAATTCCCTCCTTTAACAGCTATGCTGCACTGCATTCACATCCTAACTTGTGGTGATTGATGTTCTTATACCATAATGCTTAAGTCTAATATGATTGGTTTAAAGATGGATATCAACTCGACAACTTTAAAATAATATCAAAATTCAACAACCAGAGGATAAGCCAATGAAAATGATGAAATGCAACTCTCTCTTTTTGTGAACACATGGACCAGAAATAATCTGCAACTACTTTCCACAAGAGAGTGCCTCCTAATGGCTAAAAAGGATCTAATGTCATTGATATGATTTCCGCAAAAGATCCCTAACCATTTTTATAATAAATAAAATTATAACTACCATGGCAGACATTGTAACTAGGGCTATTGACAAACCAAACCAGCTCGCAAGCCGGCTCAGCTCGCTTGATTAGGTAAAAAAATCAAATCCAAGCCTTGATTTTAGACTCGTTTAATAAACAAGGTATAGGCTCGTTTAATAAACAAGCCAAACTCAAGCTTAGGTCAACTTGGCTCGTTAACTCGCGAACCGGCTCGCGTCAAGTGCGATTCGAGTTTGGCTTGTTTATAAAATAAATTGTAGAATACATAAAACAATCTGTTTTAGTAAGAACTCCTGATCATAATAAATAAATAAATAAACAAAGTTAAAAAAAAAACCTTCTGATTCAGCAGTCATAACTCATAACTTGACTTTATATTTTAGGTGACCCAATATAGGTTAAATTAACAAAAATATTCTCATAAGTTATGTTTTAACTTTTTTTTTTACTAAAATAGTGTTTTAATTTTTTTATGATACAATATTTGAAATACGACACATGCAATAGGATTAGAATTTGCAAGTTTGAATCATGTGACTAGTATTTCATTTTCGAATATGTACCACATTACTATTTTGTGACTCTTCTAGTCACCAGAGTTCGGTTCTCATCCCATTACCTTACCTGTTGACCGTAGTCTCCTCCATGGGTTGTTAATAGAAGTTTGAAGGGTAACAAAAATTACAAAATATAGTAAATACTCAATATACTCAGTTTGCCGCCCATTTTCCAATCTCCAATTCTCCATTCTCCAGTGTCCAATCTCTAGACTCTCTAGCCTTCTCGCAAGTCCCATCCCTCCAGCTCTAGTGGCAGTCTCCTCCATCTCCAAATTTCCAATCTCATTGCCAGTGGCCACTGTAATGGTGTTGCCTACCAACCTTGCCCCTCACCAGTTTCGCTAGTCCCAGTCAGCCCTCGCCTACTCGTCAATCTCCCCTCGCCCCTCGCCACTGTCCACTATCGCCAGTCGCCCCTTCCCCTTGCCAACTCCCCCCCCCCCCCCCCGCCAAGTCACCACCAGTCGCCCCTCGCCCCTCGGTCTGCCTCACACGGTTACACTCGAGACTCCCAACTCTCCAATCTCACAACCTTCAACAATAGGCACAGTCGCACATCCCGACTCTCTCAACTATCAACTTCTCAAGTCCTTGTGAATCTGTAACCCTGTTCCTATCCGATTATCCTAACTCCTCTATCATCCCCACTTCAATCTCCAATCTCGCTGCACCCTGCCGCCCTTGGTGTCTGTCAACCTCTATGACTTCCGTCTGTCATATGGTGTCGTTCGCCTCACTGCCACGGTGCCATCAGCGTGAACAACAAAGCCTCCACCCCATCAATGCCTTCATGGCATAGGTATATTTGATTATTGCTTTTCATTTTCAAATTTGTTTGATAAATTTACGTTTTACTTATCTATAGATCTGTAATGACGAATGACGATTGACATTATACTCTAGCATGCAGCCCGCAGTGTTGAATTAAAAACAAATGGAGGTTGTATATTTGTAATATTGAAGAGACGGTTTATTTTGCGCCTGTTGTGGCTCTTGTGCTGTCAACATAGTAGATTTTAGAAAAATATGGTCTTCACAATGTAACTTTGATCTTATCTATGCATGATGGTGGTTGGTCGCTGACAAATGGAGGTTTGAGCTTTGTGAGTTTCTTTCTTTATCATATTATCATGTTGTACAACATGGATTTTGGTATTTGTGTAATTGTGTTCATTGGTGGGAGCTTGTAGTTTCTTGATTGCTTCAACTATGGAAAAAATTATTTTGAGAAAGAAGCTTATAAGATTGTGAAATGACAAGAGTAGATAGCGAATGGATAGAGGGTTAAACTATTCATAGGGAGAATAAAGACAACAGTTAATTGTCAAACTAAAGCCCGGGGGGCTAGCAAGCAATAAAACCACGATCGTGGTATCGAGATTTCGCAAACGATATTTTATATATCACAGTAAATATTGGCAAATATCAGTAAATATTGGCTAATACTAGCCGATATCCAAAATTTTGCCGATATCGTGACGATAAATATGTGATTTTATGAAACAGCCATATTTCAAAAATTTCGCATCGCGGTTGACCCAAAAACCACAAAATTGTGGCCAATACACAATTGCAGTACCGATATTTCATTGTATAGGGGCTAGTAAAGAGGCTATACATTCAAATAGAACAATAGGAGATAAAATTAATGGAAGAAAGACTAATACATAACTTCTAAATTTGAGTAAATTGAAGTTTGTTGGCTGATATTCAATTCAGGTTTTTGTTTTCTTTTTGTCATTATATTATCTTTCTATAGGTTTTATCAATTTTAAGGAAAATTATAGATCAGTTTATTATACACGTTCTTATTGGATTCCTATTCCGATCTATAAGTTTTGATCAACTTATTGAGAAGTTTCTGATTTGATTTAAAGCATCAAAACCCACTGATATTATTTTTTTTAAAAAAAACAAAAAACAAAACAAAACAAAACAAGTAGGTGATGAAATGAATGGATGAAATGACTTAAGTTATGGTATGTTTGGATTAGGTTAATTAGGGTGAGGGTAATTATTATGATGCTACTTTATATTTTGTTAGTTTCATTTCTACTTCGTATTCAAGCCACCGATTTGTTTTTAATTCCCCGTTTGCTTGTTCAGCTCTAGATGTTTATTTGTTTCTCTATGCTTGTTTACTTGTTGTGAGGGGAAAAAGTTTAATTTATGTTTTCTATGAGTTTGATTATTTATGATGTATGATATATCAGGTTGGAGATATTTGGAGATGTTTTCAAGCTCTTGTAATCAAAAATATCAATAAAATACTTGGTTAGTAGCTAGCAGCACCTTTCCTACTACATTATTTTATAAATAATTTTTTTCAATTTTGTGTTTTTAAATTGAGCAATAGCATTATTATTTTATTGTACTTGTTCATTTTGTTATCTAACGACTTCAAATATTTTTCCAATTTGATACCTAGTTATCAAGTTGTTTTTGAACATGATACCTATGTTCACTTTTGTATCTAATGGCTTTGAATATTTTCTTTTTCTTTCTTATTTGGTGTTATCATGAATAATTTTGTTATCATGTTATACTTGAAAGTCAAATATGTGATCTTTGTTTAATTTTGTTAAAAATGATTTCTACATTATGACTTTGGAGGTTTGTGTTTTACATTTTTTCCTCAATGTTATTAGTAATCAAGTTGTTTTATTTATACACATTACTACATCACGCATGTGACCTTTTTTTTTTTTTTTTTTTTTTACAAATACTTGGAATTTTGAACTTTAATTTTTTTTTTCTTAATGTATTCTTTGACTTATCATGATGTTTTATTTAGATTAAAAAAAATAAATAAAATACCATGGTGTATTATTCTTAGTTTTAGGTGTTGTTTTTGCTACTGCCTTGTGTTTCTTTTTGTTGTTTTTAGTTCAAACTTGTAACTATATCAAATTTGGTAACTTCTAATTTTTCCTCTAAACAAGGACCTGCATCCCCCGTATCATCGCCATCTACATCAATAAGAAGTCCAAAAATGGCAGATGGCCCTAATATATTTAAATTTTCCAGAGATATTTAAATTAGTCATCATGATGACAAGAAAAGTTTGGAGCCTACTATCATGCTTGATGAAGAGGTTGATGAGCAAATTAATGAGGAACAGAAGGTAAATAATGACAATAAAGATGATGATGACGAGTGTACAATTAAGAAGAAGGCTCGCAAGAAAACTTCACATGTTTGGGAAGGGTTTGAAGTGGTTGCTTTAAAAGATGGGACCAAAAAAGGTCAACACAAGCATTGTCGTAAACATCAATCAATTTTTTCTAGGGGCGCAACCGGTCATTTCATTAGGCATTTGGAACGATATACTAGCCAAACATTAAAAAAAAAAAAGAGGGTATTGTCTCTTTCTAAGTCCACTGGTGTTAGTGTTGCTCCTATATTTAGATATGATTTTGAAAAGGTGATGGAAAAGTGTGCTCATATGATACTCATGCATGCATATCCATTTAATATGAAGAAACATTTGGGTTTAATGATTTTCTTTTGGCCATCTCTGATAAGTATCAGTGCATTATTCATCATTCTGCTAAGGATACTTGTTTCACTATTTATTACTTTGAAAAGAAGGTGGTGAAGAAAATTTTGAATGATGCTAATAAGATTAGCATAACAACAGACCTTTGGAAATCTTATGTCCAAAAAGTTCATTACATGGTTGTAACAACTCACTTGATTGATAGTAGTTGGAATCTCCAAAAGCATTTTTTAAATTTTTTTCACTTACCCTCTCCTAGCAGTAGATTAAATATATGCAATGCTTTATGTGGCTGTTTGGTAGATTGGGAGATTGAAGATAAAATGAGCACCATTACGGTTGATAATTGTAGCGCTAATGATGTTTGTGTAAGGCATTTGAAAGAAAACTTTAGTTTGATGAAGAAGCTTTCTTTTGCTGGTAAAATCTTTCATGTTCGATGTTGCGCTCATATTATGAATTTGTTGGTGCAAGACGGTTATAAAGAGATCAGTAATGTTATCACTAATATTCGCATAAGTGTGAAGTATTTGTTTGATTCTGATGCCCGTTTGATGAAATTTAGTGAGATTGCTAGATATCTGAAATAGCCCGCAAAGAAGTTGATTCTTAAAGTTTGCACATGTTGGAATTTTACGCATGTTATGTTGTCTGCTACATTAAAAGGATATGTTTCCAAGATATGTAGAGCAGGATCCGTCATATAAATGGGCCTCTTCTACTGAATAATGGAGACAAGCTGAAATAATATGTGAATTTTTGGAGGTTTTTAGTGAGGTAACAAATATAGTTTCTGGAAGTGAGTATCCAATAGCAAATCTCTATCTTCCTGAGGTATGGAGGATTAAAGCGGTATTAGACAAGAAGGTGGGTTCTTTAGAACCATTTATCTAAGGAATGACTTAAGTCATGAAAGAAAATTTTGATAAATATTGGGACAAGTGTAATTTGTTAATGGCTATTGCAACTATTTTACACCCTTGATGCAAGATGTCTTTGGTCGAATATACATTCCCTAATCTTTTTAGTCATGATGAAACCGAAAAGCATACTGAGCTAGTCCGTGATACCTTATGAGTCATATTTGATGATTATGCTCGAGAGTATACAAGTAACTTGAAGAAGTCTTTGATAGGATTTGACATAAGTGAAGGGTCATTATCTGCAGTAAATATTAGGGCAAATAAAGGCGCAGGTTTAGGGAGGATGGGATTTAAGCAATTTACAAGGCAATGAAATCAAAGTTAGATACATACTTGGAGGAGAGTATATTTATTTGTGATAAAGATTCCGAATCTTCTTTTAGTGCCTTGGAGTGGTAGAAATCAAATACTTTGAAGTTTCGTATCTTGTCACAAATGGCACGTGATATCTTGTCTATACTTATTACCACAGTTGCTTCAGAAGCTGCTTTTAGTACTGGGTCAAAGGTCATTGATCCCTATAGAACAACACTAGCTACTGATACTGTTGAAGTACTACTTTGTATGGATGATTGGGTTCGTACAAAAAAAGGGCTTAAAAAGAAGGTAACAATCTTTTTATTTTTTATTCATATTATTTCATTATTAATTTTTTATCTCCTAAAATTTTAGGAATTAAATTCTAAACATTCATATATATATATATATATATTATTGTTGCTTTCTTAATAAAAACAAGCTACAGATGCTCCTAGCATGAAGATCATAGATCTTCCATAACATGGTATATTTTTTGATCAAATTTAAGGTATAGATCTAATTAGAATTTATGGGATTGAAGTCTTTGTCAAATACGTATGAAGTGTTTAGTGCTGCTCTTTTATGAAAGTCATAAAAGCTATATTGTATATATATTTCTAATCTGATTCTCTCTCATTTATTCATAAAAGTATTGACAGGATATGAAGTTGGTGGATTTTGGCACCTTATTTTAGGGTTTAGACTAGAAGTACTTATGATGTAACGATTGGATGAGAAGAGGGTTGCAGTAATTGTCTGGTGGTTTTATTTTGTATAATGAAGCCTATATCCAGAGATTGGAATTTAGAATTGAGGATTGAAGAACATGTTTTTGGGCAGGGACGTGAATTATTTTGTTATGTGAAAACATGCAGGGTTGAAGGCTCGATCCTTGAATATTTTGTATGAAGGATTTGATATCGTATGGACTTATTTCAATGGTCATGATGATACTTTATAAACAAGCCAAATAGGTCTTTATTTTAGATTTTATTTTTGTTAAAAGATACAAGTTTAATCGGCAGGAACTGTTAATAAACAAGTCAAACAAATCGAGCCTACCAAATCAAGCCGGTTTGGCTTGTTTAAAAGCCAAAAAAAAATCAAGCCAAACCGAGCCACAAATCGAGCCGATTTGGCTCATTTACATAAACAAAACCAAGTCGAATAGCTAGCAAGCTTTTCTCGAACCAAGCTGGAGCCTCAAATATATGACTCGATTTGAGCTTGAGCCATACAAAATAATTAACGAACTGAATCGAGTCAAAGATGGTTCAGCTTGATTTGATTCGTCAACAAGCATTCTTCCCAAGCAATAAAACCGCGGTTACGGTCGCGATTGCGGTTGCGGTCGCAGCGTCGCGGTATCAGGGTGTCGCGAATGATATTTTATATGCCGCGGTTGTCGCGGCGTGATTTTTTTAATTCTTTTCACAACAAATACCGGCAAATATTGGTAAACATCGGCCAATATTGGTAAATATTGGCTAATATCGGCAAAAAATCGGCCGATATCCGAAATTTCGCCGATATTGCGGCAACAAATATGTGATTTTCTGAAACGGCCGCAATTTCGGACCTTCGCGTCGCGGATGACCCAAAAACCGCAAAATTGCGGCCGATACGCAATTGCGGTACCGATATTTCATTGTATGATTCTTCCACTACCATATCAATGTAATTCATCAGTATCTAACTTTGCTTTCATGTGTCTAATTTTTAGGGTCTACAAAAAACTTCATTCTGATGCTTAAGATATTAGTTTCAAATACCAACACCTGATTCAAGTTTTCAAATGTATGCTCACCATGTCCATGAGTAAAGCAGAGAACTAGAACACAAGCAATTCACAGACACTAGGTAAAGTGAGGAACTATTCTCAAGCAGACCCAAATCAATTATTACATAAGATTCATACCTTTCCTGTCAGAATTTCAAATTCAAGCAGTTCATCCACGATCTTATCCAGGACCTGACGGTTGTTCAGAAGCATTTCCTTAGCTTTGTCATATGCTAAATCATACATCTGCAGAGACAATCAGTTTTACCATGCTCGATCACAACACTTCACTTGAGCAATGATTCACTTTGAGAAATATCTATGTCACAGTTTTAGATTAAGAATTGGATCCAAAATTTCTCAAGCCAACAAACAAACCTTTTCAACTTTAGTAGCCATCTCAAATTCATGGCTATTTCCCATACTTAAAGCTGTAGCCTGTTCTCATAAGAAGAAGAAATCAACTTATCATTCCCTTACTAGAAAAGCATAAGAGAAAAACAATACAAAGAAGAAAACTGTTAGCAAGAACACATGACAGTTCAAGATTCCATAGAAAGGGGGGAACACAGATGCCATTCCTCCTCAACATCATCTTCTTCCTCCCTTCAACCCAAAATCCCACCATTCTTGCAGCCATTTTCCTCCCTTCAACCCACCATTGTTTTTTCTTCTTCCTCTTGAATACAATTTTTTTGCTGGGGGGTATATGGTGAGGATGGAGAAAATTAAGAAAAAGGTGAGGGATGAGGGTGACCAAGGGTATTTTGGTCATATTAGGTCAAATTTTCATTAAACTAACAGAAAAGTTATGAATATTAGTGGAAAAATCAGATGGAGGGGTATATGCTTACAATGAAATATCAGTACTGCAACAGTATATCGGCCGTAATTTCACGGTTTTAAAGGTCAGCCACAACGCAAAATTCTTGAAATACGGTCTTTTTAGAAAATCACATATTTATCATCGTGATATTGGTGAAATTTTGAATATTAGCCGATCTTTGTTATGAAAAAAAAAATATCACATCATGACATATAAAATATCATTTACGAAACCCTAATATCACGACACCGCAATCGCAACCATGGTTTTATTACTTAGATATATGGTATAATTTCCCCTAGATACAGAGCATATGACGCAGGTATCCAGTGTAATTTCTACTAAATACAGGGTATCTGGTGCATTTTCCCTTTTGTTTACTACTTCCTCCAGCCTAGTATTTTAGTCATTTTCTAAATTTTGAAGGGATATGTAAGAAATGTATTCATGCACGTTTTAAATATTATCATATCTGCTAGTAATAGTATTTGCTATCCATAATAAATTAAAAGCCTTTTCAGTATCAATTTTTCAATTTTACCTTTTAATAGAAACTACATTATATGATATCGAATTTAATTAGATAACCAATTAATCTGGAGGGAATCGTTTACAAAGATCGAAATGCTGTAATATTTACAGCGGTCCAGATATTATGTTAACAGTACACATTTTCACTTATTTAACATGATTTGCCAACTAACGCACTAGGTATGTAGAGTGAAGAATTTTCCAGTATGTGTGATAAAGTCTCACATTGGTGCCACAGAGAAAGGGTGAGTAAAATAAGTTCCACTTCAGCAACATTAACCTATATTGAGGTTATACTTTAAAGCTTGAATGGATTAGAATTAAAATAAATCTTGGACTAAAACCATTGAATTCTTTCTTTACCACGAATTTCATCTTTTTCCTTTTCATAAAAGCTTCAGCTTTTAACCTAATGAATTCAATCTCTGCTGCTCAGACAGTCCAAAGCAGTACCAAAAAAAAACCAATGATTTCCTTCTGTCTAAAAGTAGCCTTCTTATGCTTAATGTAAGGTATAACATGCATTAGAAGCAAAATTAATACAGTATAGTATTTAAATAATCAAGCAAAAAGGTATAGTTGTACCGCATTCCCATTGTAGTAAATTGCAGGACTGTCATCAGGCCCCCACCCATACTCAATCACCATCCTTGTAGCTATCTGTTGCCATTTGAAGTAATAAAGAGGGTTCAGATAAAGAAATTCATCTCATCTACAACAAAGCAATCAGTATCATGTATGTACATTAACCATCTGAATCAAAAAGAGTCCACATGCCAGGAAGCATAGGCTAATTGTGGATGAGTCACATAATAAGATATACGGCAAGATAAGACCAAATTATGCCAACCTCTTGCGCTTGCTTCAGTTCTGACGCAGAAAGAAAATTTTCTTCATTGAAGGAAAGAAGCAACTGGGCTGCAACATGAGATCCAAAGCAAAATACAAGTTTTTTTTCGAGGTATGACACTGTCTCTACATTTGCATTCATGGAACCCTCCTCAGCTTTAGTAATCTTTGTACACCCAATTCCCTGAGAAAGCAAGAGGTAAGTTATATTCAATCAACCAAACAAGGGAATTCATTTGACTTAATAAAAGTAAAAACCATGATATGTTTAAATTCTATATCACCCAACTTGTTTGTACTCTACCATTTTTAGCTTTGTTTATATCTGAAGGAGCTACACATAATTCAAATACTTCTTGGAAAATTCAATGCAATGTCATCCTTTTTCATGCCTCAGATTTGCCAAAGGAAATATATAATAATTTGACAACACAAATAGGATTCATATATCTTGTGACACGTTTCAATGGTTAGAGCACCATATCCTCCATATTTCACCTTAAAAGTGAGGCAAGACAAAGAATAAATAATTAACTCAGAATAACTAACCTCCCATGAAAAAGGCTCAAGCCATATATTATGAACCACATCAAAGTTCGGTAGAAGCAGAGCAATTAGAGCACGACCTGCTGCCCAAACAGCATGGGGAAATTTTGTCTCCTTTGTCCACTAACACAACAGAACTCCACATCAGTTTCATATAAAATGTCTTCACAATCACAAGTGCAAATTAATTTTACTGTCAATTACAACCTCAAAAGTAGCCAAAAAAATTTAGGGCCCCAAATGATTCACCAGAAAAGAAGACTTGGGAAGCAGCAAACTGCCAATTCACCAAAAGAGAAACTATAGATGTGTTTACTTTTAGAAAACTGTTTTTTTATTTTCCATCTTATATTTTCTATAGAAAATAAGAAGGAAAAAAATCCTCAGAAAACTACAAAAATGTGT
Source organism: Tamarix austromongolica (assembly GCA_039764185.1). Taxonomy (NCBI): domain Eukaryota; kingdom Viridiplantae; phylum Streptophyta; class Magnoliopsida; order Caryophyllales; family Tamaricaceae; genus Tamarix; species Tamarix austromongolica. The sequence continues at coordinate 89,791,020 of CM077816.1, read as the reverse complement.
TCATTTGTCCATTTTAAAAATAGAAATTTAAAAAAGTGTTCATGTTCTTACAGATTGGATAAGAATAAAAAAAAATCAATATATTATTAATTAATGATAATAATAACAGCAAAATAATAATGTTGATAATAAAAGTAATAATAATAATAATAATCTTCGTAATATTAATAATATTAACAATACTAACAACATTTTCATTATCCTTACTTTTATTTTTAATAATAGTAATAAATATCAACAAAATAATAATCATAATAATATTATTATTGATTTTATTATTAACTTTAATAATAATAACGATAATAACAATAATAATAGTAATAATAACTTTTCCGATTAGAAAACAAGGACATACATTTTTATAGAAAACTCAAAAAAAAATTAGGTTGTTTTCCAATTTTCTTCACAAATTTAGAAAATCAAGTTGTCTAGTTTTTCAATCAAGAAAATAAAAAATATAAGTCATAAATTTTCAAATAACTGGAAAACATTTTCTAAAGACAAACCTTTTTTACTAAAAGTAAACGCACCTTGTATATCCTTTTTCTAGGAGGAAAGAACATTCAAAGACATGAAGAAAAGAAAAAAGTAGATAACAATTTCTTACATGAACAGGAGGGTTCAAAAGTTCCATTCCATTGCTGATCTGACCATACGGTTCCATAAGATCAACCACATTTTCCAAATCCACTTTTGTCAGAGCTAATCCAAGATGGTTTACCAGCAGACTGCTGATCTTCCTCACAAAGCTAGTCCTCCTTAGCCAGTTGGGGACAAACCAGCCAAAAGTCTACAAGTGAGACAAAAACTTTTACTAATAAACAGTCATTCATTCCCGGATACAGATCTGTGATCTAGCCACGAAAACAAAGAAAACACACAAAACAGACTAGCACGATTATCTCGGGTATCAATTTCACCATGTATACCACTCAGGATAAAAGCCAAAGGTGTGTGCAATTATGCATTACCAGAATCATGCACAACACTAGATTTCACATATATTAGCAGCTATATGACTAAATATACCAATTAAACAGAAACTTTTAACTAAACTCGCAGAAGAAAGGAAAAGACATTAATCAAAATACATACAAATCTTCAAAACTCAACACACTCCTATAAATTCCACCAATAAGAGAATAAAAAAATGGGCCAAACATTAAGTTACATAATTTTTATCCCAAAATAGGCACTCAAAAGTTTTATTCTAAATTAAGTCACTTGAAAAGACTACCACACAGCTTCAGACATACTATTGTATTTCCACAAAAATAATATTGAGTGACATTCTCTACAAAAAGGTCATCTGGCTTTTATTGGAAGTTATTAGGCCTTTATGGAAAGTTTATTGGTTCTAATTGACCTGATGTGTAATGTAAACAAAACTATGTTTTTCTACATGCTTTACATACCGAAGCATTTCACAACTCTTTAGCAACAAATCCATCAGTTTGATCAAAAAAGAAGACAGCAGCAGGAAGAAGTGGATGACCATAGTCTATAACGGTCTATGCCTCAAGTAAAACCCAAATCCTCACCTTATTTTGATAGACGATGTTTACACATTCACTATAGCGATTTCATTTGTCCTGTCTATTCAAAAACAACCCATGCCCGTACCATGTTCGCCATATATCACACAAGCAAGAGGACACACATCCACCTCCTCCAGTCCTAACATGAAGACAGAACTATATTTAAATAAGGGGGGGGGACATGGGGTAACAACTTTTCTGCATTTGCCCAATGGTGCAACCTATGGGATAAATACTGTATTGAAAGAGATTTAAGTACTTACACTTGATCTATATAATATAAAGTTGTAGCAAAATGGTGATTTCCATTTCTATTAATCATCTATATTCATAAGATATTATTGTTCTCCTTCTTGTTCTTGTTGTTAATATTATTATTTTTTTTTGGTAATTAAGAATATCATTATTATTATTACTAATACTGTTGTTGTTGTTGCAGTTGTTATGTTTAGAGATAAAAAAAAATCAAAAAAATTAAATTTCTTTACGGACACTTTTAGCTTCCAAAAATAATAACTAAACTACAATAACCACAAAGTACATTTAAAATTTGAAAGAATATGGTAATGGTCACATAAGAATAGCACCGCTTTTTTTTCCTGTACATGCAGATTATACTTGATGCAAACTTCTGGCCAAGATTACACTGTTCCTTTGTAAGTTCTTAAAGTTGACACGATCGTCTGGCCAATTAGTTGATCTTTAAAGATTGGTAATTCCTTCAATACTTCATAAATATCAAAAAAATAACTATAATTAGCTAGAAACAAATCTGTGTGCATAAATCTTTTCATTTTAACATAATAATATCTATTAATTATCTCAAATTTGATTGCAATCAATATTCTCATCTGAATGCCGTTAAAATAACCTATTACTCCATGAAATTAATATTTATTTTAAAGTAAACTATGGTCGAATTGTTTACTAAATTGAAGTTATTATCAATTGTAATATTTTTTCAGAAAATAGTTATTGTTAACCAGAAATATATATATATATATATTGTAGAATACACTACAACATCTGAAAACCAATCATTTTACCACCCAAAAATCATTCTAGTAATTTACAATAATTATATTAATAATTAGTGAATTGTAGTAAAACTTAATCAATACATATTATTATATAAGTAAAAAATAAATCTTTATGTCATACTTATATCTTAAAATAAAAGGACTACTACTATTTTGTTGTTATCATATTAGTAAATTAAGAAGAAGAAAAAAATCTTCTTTCTTCATGTTAGATTTAGTATCTGAAAATGAGAAGATCATTTAGTTGAACAATATGGTATTTTACATTTTATTATATTAACAATTAGTAAACCAAAAAAAAAAAATTCGCTGTCCATCTTTACATCACACTTAGTTTTCTGAAATTTCAAGATCATTTTGCTCTCTCGAAATGAATAAATATTTAATGTAATACATATGCAAATTAAATGATATCAAAATTTGTCTGTATATATTACTCATCAATATCATTTATTTTCAAATCTTAATGATTTTGTTATTGATATTATAATTATATATTTATTATTAGATGCACAGGCAGCAAAGCTAGTTCTGCCAAAATCAAGCAACAAAGCACCAAGAAGAACAAGAAACGGTAAAAGATACAAGCATAAGTAACTTCTTACCGCAAACCAGGTACAATAGCTCATAAGCTCATCTGCGTCGAGAAACTTGTTCCTAAAGGCACTACCTTCTAGAGCCATTGGGACAAGTTTCAACTCTATAGGACGAAGAAGAGCTGTCTTCTCAGCAACCTGGCAAAATCAACAAGCACAGCAAAACAAATAAAATGCTTGCATACATGTACTGATGTGTGTACTGGTCTTGAAGCCAATATTGTGTGTGGTTATAATAAATGCATGCTGCTTCCAACCTTATGTGTAATTCAAGGGATCCCAAAGAAAATAAAAGAGGTGTCCTCAAGCCATTAGTGTTGACATTTGATAAACACATGCAAGGACAAGCAACTGACGATACAAAACAGGGAGTAAATCATATGCTGATTTTGGGTTTTTCCACCTGCTACATTATCTCTATTTTGGTCCTCAATGCTGTTAGATATTTGTGCTCATTTGCAGTTCATCAAAATTAATTTCAATGCAGTAATTATTTTAATATTAATTTATTCAAAAAGTTATTAAGATTATACGTTTGTATGAAATTGATAGGGTTGGAATATTTTAACTTCCGTACATGTGACCACTAGAGGATCCAGATGAATCCTATTTAGTCTGTAGGGATTTTAGCTCTCCCATATGACCAAAAAATATTAAAAAATGCTATATAAAAGAAAATTTGAATAAGATAAAATAACTCTTGAATCAAATAAGTGAATTCAATCGGATATAATTCTACAGTTGTCAGTTTTAGTTAATGAGACATAAATGCAGAAATGTTGAAAAAAGAGACCATAAATAGATACACGGCATATGCTTGTATCAAAAGCAGTATATAACAGTACTCAAGATATATCAGTTTTTTTTTTTTTGTTAATATATAATAGTATTTTACTATATATTAACAAGATATTTACAGCCGCAACAAAGTTTAATACTAAAAGGCCCTACAAGATTTTAATAAGACCCTACAAGATATTTACATCTGCAACAAAGTTTAATACTAAAAGGCACACAGTAGTGGACAGTGCACTATGGTAAATCTATTATATCACAAAGAGATACATGAGGGAATAGCAAATTACTATCAATCAGTCAAATGCACAAACCATCACCGTGATCTTTTATTTCTCTATTAATCAGTTTATAAGAGTGGCTGAAATGATGACCTAGAAGAAATAAATAAGATTTTCCAGTTTTAAACATATTTGTCAAACCGGAGCCAAAAGCCACATTTTATAAACACACAAATCAGGCAACGGGTTGAATTTGATTTTTCGGTAACTTTTACCTTTCTCCAATCCACAAAATCAATCACATCACGGCCCATTGTTTCATTTGCCGCCAGGCGTAATATCTTTTCTCTCTCGGCTTGAGTTGGATGTTGAAGACGAAATATTCTATCCATTCTACCAGGGCGCTGTAGAGCTTGGTCAATTTGCTTCAGATTTCTACTAGTAGCCATCAGGACCACTCCATCCTGTTTTTCAAACCTGCATTACAACATTATACATGTCAGATGACCAATACAATATTAAACCTGCAAAAACTGCTCAACTACATGAACATAAGAAAAAGCTTCAGAGATATAGTTAACAAATTTGGGCAATCATATGCAGTAGATGCCAAAACCAGAAAATCCATATTTATAGAGAGCAAGGAACAAAGTAGCAAACAAGTGAAGAAGAAATGTAACAAAGGTAATAAATGGCGCAACTTTGCTCTCCTAGAGCACAAACTATAAGGAAAAGAAAGAACCTCTGGAGGACCAGCAGAGGGAGAATGGCCAAAAGGATTGAGTAATCACAAGCAATATACATCGATTAATCAATCACATTTTTACTCCTCTCATGAGAAAAATCAGCTGTCAAAAGAAAAACATACCCATCAAGCTCCACCAGCAGCTGATTAATAAAAGCCTCATGATCCTGCTTTCTTGTATGGATGTACTTCCCACGAACACCAGCAAAGAGGTCAAAATCCTCCACAAAAATAATTACAGGTGCCTATAAACATCACATATCACAACTCTATCATCCAAGATGATAAATCTTACTCTTTCAAGTGTGCAAACAGGGCATGAGTTGTGAGCATTAGATTTGTCTCAACAAACCAAAATATGAACAACTTAACAACATAGAGAGCTTCCTATTGGAGAAAACAACCTACCCAACAGCTTGAGACAATAGAAGAAAGCCCCGGATAGGATTAATGCTAACAAAAAACCAAAAAAAAAAGAAAAGAAAAAAAAGTCAAGTATATGGAATTTATCATAGTAAGTAATGAAGTGTGTTGAGATTAGAGGCTAATGACCAACATTTAGAAGATGTTAACACTTTTCAATAACCAATGGTAGTAACAAAAATGTTGTTGGCAGGCTCCAGGGAAGCCCAAAGACGTACAAACTTAACCCTATCCGGTGACCAGTGAAAACTAGTTGAACCTATCTCCATAAGTCACTTCAAAGGCATAATTTTAAGTGAATAATAATTTTGGATATCAAATAGGTGGAGAGTATTATTCTTACCACGTTACCTTAGTATTTATGATTGAGAAGATGTCAGCCTAATTAACTACTAAGCCTTATACTCCATAAATAAGAGGTTCAAGCCACTGGAGGGAAACATTTCACCTACTCCTTTCAGATTTATTATTTATTCCCAAGTCCTCAACCCTCGCACTTCCTCTAATCCAACCCTAATTCTCATACTGGCCATTGTCCCACAACCAACCCCCTGATTCTGTCACCCCACCGCTAGTCCCATCTGAACGACTTCTCATAGGCTGGCCAGAGGAGATCTTCAAGAAACCAGGTACAAAAGATTACAACACTGACAGGGTACACAGAAGTTTAATCACAGACAAGTTTGATAAGAGGCAAGAAGGAAATCAGTGGTCAGCTTGCCTATAGAGGCTTACCAGGTCCCTGGCTGTCTGAAACAATTCTCTAACATTGGCTGCACTCTGCCCCACCCATAATCCAGCTTCTAACTGTTGTGATTTAACTTCAACAACAGGCACCTTCGCTTCTGCGGCAATAGCCAGTGCCAGGGATGTTTTTCCAGTTCCCCTCTCACCAACAATAAGAACACCCTAAAAGAGAATCAGTACGAAACATATATAGCTAGTTAACAATATAACAATGTCGAAGAAAATAGCACCAACTGCATTGTCAAACTGCAGGAGTAAGATACAGATCTGTCTCGAAACAAACAGAATGCAGCTCCTCGAGCAGAAAAAGGGAGACAAATGTATAAATCTGATATCATTCAGTAATTTCCAGAAAAGAATTTGTCAATATTGTGCTTGCTATCATGGCAATATCTGAAACCCGGCCGTAACCATGATATCTTTATGTATTTATTTACTTTAACATAGATTAGAAAGCTAAGAGTAATCTTTATACTTCATTCAGATTTTGTCACTGAAGGTGGTTTAGACAACCATCAAAACTCAAAAGAAAATCAATCCATGGTGCCACAAGGAGAAGCTGGGGGACTGATCAATACACAATGTTACAAGCTACTACTCTCTCACCCCTCAACATTATCTGAAACTAGATACACGTAATCATAACAGTAAGATCTTTCATATTCAGAAATTTCTCATACAAGTGCTATCATTAACCAATATAAACCCCCACCTCATTGGGCCTAACTAATTCATGGAAACTAGAGATGACTATTTACGGCCATCCTACAATCCTCAAAATTGAGACACTTGGAAGATAGCAATGATTTCAGAGCAAAGGAGCATAGCAAATGCCAAACAGTTTGATAAGCATCATACCCGAGGTGCCCGTGCTCCCAGTTTCTGGAAGGCACTGGGATTTTGCAGAAATGCCACAACTTCATTCATTTCCTCTCGCATTGAGTCAATACTGGCAAAATCTTTCAACCGAATTGGTGGATTTTTCACCCTCTGCAAGGCCAAAGCATGATTTTTCCAACAGAATCCATTGAAATATTTTCAATGACCTTAAATAAACAGCAACCAAATGCCCTTACCTTCATATTATCGAAAGCAGTTTTGATAGGATCAACTCCATCTTTCTTTTTTCTGAGAACTATCTGTTTTCTATGTTTGAAATAAGATTTCTGCAGAAAATGCAAAAGATTTACTTACAATCACACATACATACAGGAAGCAAGGGGAAAAAAATGTCCAGCAAGATCCAAGATTGAAGAAAACACAATGCACCACGTCTGTAAGAAACAAGTACATGCAGGGATGAAACTTCTGGCTCCAAGATCTCAATTCAAAAAGCAAAATAAACAATAGGACAGCAATGGATCAGGAGTCATATACATTCAACACACCCCCAGTGGGCCAGTACAGTTTCACCAAGTAATGACACACACCCCCAGAGAGTAACATAAACAGTGCAACTAAACTCTTAGGCATAAAAGCAAACATGCATATTTCAGCACCATATATAGGGTCTCATTGAAGAAGTTGATTAAAACAAAATTGACACACTGCTGGGCCTAGTGGACTTGCAACTGAATTGCAAAGCTTTCTTTTTTCATTCTCATTTTCACCCTCTGACCATATATGTGTGTGTGTTCTCATGGAACTCATGTCCCGATAATAGATCAGATAAAACCTGGATCTAAACTAATTTAGTGATTAAAGCAAAACTTCACCACTCTATGTAGCTTCCGAATATTTGGATCTCTGCGTATGGGCCCATAACCAAGGAGTCTAGGAATTCTCCTCTTCATAAATCGAATAATATGAAACAACAGGTACCCATAAATGGCACTTCTAATGAGGAACCACAGAAACCACCGGATATCATCTGTTTTCCTCTCTCTGAAGTTCATTTCTGCCTCAGATTGCCATTTTAAGTACCATGTGGAGCCCGCCATTTGATCTGTTTCCTCTGGCCACGCCATCCCCAGTCTTGTCCTTATCTACACAACAAAAAGGTGCAATGAATATGATGAGGAACAACGAGAATAAAGAGGTAAAAGGAGAGAACGGAAGGAAAAGAGAGAAGAAACTCAAAGAAACGAAATACAATATTATCAAGCACCAGAATGACCCTAAAACAACAGTATATAACAACTAGCCTAATGACTAAAATTGGACCATGCACATAACACCAGGTAGACCATGGTTAGTTGAAATACTTTGAGATGATGACCCAACTAGAATAGAATAAACTGTGATAGGATCTATTAGAACCCCACATGAGCTAGGGAAACAGCCATTTGTAAAGGTCATCAAATGCTTCAATTTCCTTTTTGCTATAGTTTGTAAGCCATCTAAGAAAAAAATTCAGGAAGTTGCATTTGAGATGAGGTATCCACAACAATGATAACTGAATTGCAAAGACTAATGAAAACGAAACTAGTATGATATGTGATAAATGACAAAATAACTAAGAAGACAAGTAGGCTGGGTTTTTTAATGTAAATATATTTATCCAACAAAATAAAAAAGAAATGAAATTGGGGCTTATGCTACTCACTCAACAACCCAATGAGAATAGTGATTCTTAAGCTCAACAAATAGGTTTAGTACATGATACCCAGCAAAGAAGCATTTGACCCAAATCTGCTAGTTCTTAAGCAGCGCACAGTTATAACTGTGAAGTGGAGCCAATCTTGCTGACAGCAGAAATCACAAACAGTTTCTATTCTGATTTTATCAATTTGGCCAGATCAGAGAGTAAGTGGAAACAGTATCAAACAGGAGCAGCAGTATGACAATGGTGATGCCAAGAATGACAGTGTGCTTTAGGGTTCCTTGTTTCAACTTTTTTGGGTGAGAGCCAATGACAACAGAACTAAGGGCTGTGCTTCCATACCAAATTTCAACGAGGAACAAGGAAGGTACTCAAGAGCAGAGTAGAAGCTCACAGATATGAAATACAAAATTATCAAACATCAAAATATGTACTTTTTCAACCTTCAAATAATTTTGCATAACAACTAGAATCTAGGTTTATTCAAAAATCAAGTAATGATCTGAATGAGACAGAAAAACAACGATTATAAGTATAATCTGTTATAATAATGCATGAAAACAATAAAGTATTATAAGTTAAAAATTACTAACAGAATAATAAACAGATTGGGACTTCTACCCTGTATGGTAAGTCCTCAAAGACTTTCCTAATCCATGTATTCCATCAGATTATCAACTACAATCAATAACAACAGATAAAATAAAACAAATGGGTGTAAGTAACTACCGGGTATGGAATAATGAGTTCCACCAATGGAAAGACAACCATCGTCATTAGATCATCATTGATCTCTTTAAATCTCAAAATAGCCCACTCCTTTGCAACAGACACAATTTTAATTCTCAATATGCTGTTCACAGCTTGCTGACAAAACCTTGCGGTCAAAAGAATATGCTGGTGCGGACTTAACTCTGAGAATGGGATCCACATCAGTTGGACAGAAGTAGGTATTCCAGCGGCCAGCATTTTTAGATACAGCCCATCAAATCCTCCAAATTTTTCAAAAAGTACATCATATTCCTGAAACAAGAGGCATCAGTAAGTAACAGAATCACATAGAATAAAGGATCTAAAATAGACAGAATTCCAGACCTTAATATCAACATAGTATTCCTTATCATCCCCTTTCAGAGTCAAGTACATAGCACCCCAGTCATGCCTTATTCGTGCATGTTCTACAAGCTTTTTGGAGACAGCATATGGAACAGCAATAGTATCCATTTCCCACCTTTCTTTCTCTTCATTAAATAAGGTTTTTGACACCACCCTATCACGGTCCAAGATAATGCGTTCCTGTAGAAACAGATGCCAATCCATCACATTAACTTCACCAGAATGCACATATTGTATGGAAGCTAATGGTGCCACTACTGTCACAGTTTTATGGCCTTTGCAGCATCAGATGGAAATTCGATAAAGCTCATTCACAACAAAATTACCATGCAAAGGAAACATTTTTTCCCTGTTCATAATCCCAATGTTTTACTTGTAGGAGGTCACTGTAGTATTGACTCTAGGGGCATTGCTCGAAGATATTCCAAGAAGTACAGTTTACAACATTACAGAATTTGGCTTTTTCCATCATCTAGCTCACTAGGTGGAACGTTTTAATTTGCCAACAATTCTTAACAAGATCAATACAACAATTGCTTGCAGATTCAGAGACCTTACAAAGTTACAAGTGTCTAAAAGGAAAATAGACTTAGACTTTTTTCCTGCACTGTTCTGCTCCAGAGCTGATTATTGTCCACATGTGGTAGCTTTTGTGTTTAAATTTATGGTATAAAGAAAATTTTAAGGCCAAAACTTTGGAGAAAATGCCTCGTATGTGTCTACTGCACGACCATATAGTTCTTGACGGTTTTTTTTTTTTTGTGCAAAGCCTTTATTCAAATTATGCTTCATCCGATACCTTTTTTTGCATCCTTTTTTCTCCTAATGAAAACAATTTGCCCCTCTATATGAAGCAAATTTCCTTTCCTGCTATAACATTATTGTTTTAGCCAAAAAGGATACAAAAAAGGAAAACACGTAAATAAATGTCAACAGAAGTACATAATGAATTATATAGGAGCTACTCAAATAAAATCTGATCAGTAGCTAAAGTCATGTATTTCTTATTTGTTCGTTACGTTGCCCAAGAGTATATATATTCCTTACACCAATATCATCAAACAAATTTCTGAGCTCATGCTTAAGGACTCGAATTCCACAAGTCAAGCTCATTTTTGTTTCCAAAACTTGATATTCAACTTTTTAATTGATTTCAAAAGTTTCTAACTGCATTTAATTAGTTCAGAGCATTTAAAATAGATTTAATATATAGTTATCTGGCATCCACTAAATATTGTTGAATCTTGGCCTTGAAAATTGATCAAATAAGTGGTCATCAGATAAACTTTTTTTAGGGGGAGGGGGGACTCCAAGCGGACACTAAATTGTTATCTAATACATGGGCTATTTCATTACTACACTTTATGACAAGGAAATCTAGTTGATGCACTTCCCTCATAAAGCTATTACGTCCGCAGTAGTCACTGAAACCTAATAAAAGGCAAGCATCTAATCTTATGCAGATACAAAGACCAATCCAGCTAATAAGTTCCAAAGATCTGAAAGACTTTTTATTGGAGTTCCATCTGTTAAACCAAACTATTGTAGCTTATTGAATACTCTCAGAAAATTATTAGCAACATGTTATTTAAATAATTCAATAATCAAGTGGGAGCCATATTGTTCTCAAAATAAAAAAATAAATAAAAATCCATATTACCAAACACTTTTACTAACTTCAGTAGCATTTAGCTACAAACTACCTACAATTACCAAACTTAATCAAAGATTATTACTGAGTTTCTCCGGTCCATAACCTAAACTCACCTTATCACATTCATCCTTGAAAAGTCACCAATTTCCAAATCTTTTGACATGAAGTTATTTACAGTGTGTGTATACTTCAAAGCACAGAATATTACTAATACCATATTGTTCAATTTGAAAAAAGCACTTAACCAAAGCATAATATTCATTGTAATCATCTCCACAGAGCATGAGCAGCTGGGCGTGCACATTAAGCCCAGATACCACAGTGCCAAAAGTTCTCGTAAATAAAATTATCTGGTGAATATCAACTTCAACAAAATGGGCAATGTACTCCTAGGTATATCACTAGAGCCTTATGAATCCATGAATGAATTTGTTCAAAACCAAAAATGATAATCAATCCATAATTACTACCAATTTATGAATATGAAAGCTACCTGTCTCTGTGACAAATATTCTTTCCCAAGATCAGGATTTTCGAGCAATTTTTTTTTAAAGTCTGCTTTTACTTCTTCACGCCAACTCTTCCATCCATGAAACAAATGAATGTCTATAGCTTTTGGGACCACAACCTCTCTATTCCCAAACATCCACTTCATTTCAACATCTGGAAAACCCTTAACAACCTCATCTTCTGGTGTATTTACAATAAAACGCTTTTCATGGCCAAACTTCTTCATATCTTTTCTCATACAAGCCTCCAGTTTTCTCTGCAGACTTTTTGATTCTTCAAGGGCTGTTTTAACACGTAGAGCAAAATCCATGCCATCCTTGCTAAAAAGAACTCCAAGATCTTCAAAATCCAACACTGTAGGCAATATCCTCTGCTTTAAGTTTTCAGTTTGTGCAACTTCCAACTCTTTCTGAACATCCAATTTAGAAAGCTTCATACCAGAGCCTTCTGGCAAGCTGCAAAAACAGCTTACTATGACAATATGGAGCATAAATGAAATTCACAATGAGAGATGAAATCCAATCTCATTATCCATGAACAAAAATAAGAGCTATCCTACACTATGCATCTAAGTATCAATGAATAAAATAAGCCCACTGATAACCAAAGGCAAGAAAGAAATGCAACATGTTTTGAAGAAACAACTAAATCTAAGATAAATTGCTAAGGTAAAGATAGATGGAGTCAAGAGAAATCAGTTGAAAGGAGCATAGAGCATTCTTATTCACACAAAAGGGAGGGAGTTCTTTTATTTGTGTTGTGACTACAAAGTGCAAATAATTAAGCATGGCTAATCTTTATTCTCCACTAACACAAGTAACAAGAAGTACCAATTGAACAAAAACCTATTATTTGGCTGCAAACTGTAACAGGGAACCTCTAGAAAAATGAAGCAGGTTCTTATGAAGATGCCAAAAACTGAATTTACAACCAAAGCTATGGAGGCGAGTTGTATTAGAAAAAAATGGATATATAGCCAGGTGACAATCATGTCAGTAAGCTCACAGAAAAATCAAGGTAGAAGACTGAAACAGGTCACATGAAATAACTCAATTTTATCCTGCACACCTGAATAGTTAGAAAAATTGAATGGACTTATTATCAAAAAAGTAACATTATAATCCTTGTTTCCTTGCTTAACCCTTCTTTATATCATTCCTACCTCAAGCAAACATCTATATATAGAGAGAGATATCAAACACTGTAAATAACAATCTGAACATCACCATGGCTCATCATGAACATAAATATGCACTATCCAAAATTTCAATAACCAAAGTCTTATGGACACAATTCTCAAGTATAATGTGACGCAGGATGGCATCCCCAGTCCAGAAGCAGTGTTCAGGATGAAACTATAAGTGATCAACAGAGTAAAGTCTAGGCAGTCTGTGTCAAAATGATCCTTCAACCTGTGTTACTCTTTCTCCATGATGATGTAAGGTATCAATTGAAGTCTGAGAAGCAAAGGGGTCAAAATAAGCATGCGCCTAAGGATGAATGTTCAGGTGTACCCACAGATAACCTTTGATCGGAAGAAGATATAGAGAACCATAGGCATAAAAGTTAAAGTTGTCTACTCAGGGGAGAAAAGTTTGTCAAATTCACATCTGGATGTCTGAGTAACCATAAGCTGAAAGGCCTTCACTTACAAGGAAGATGATAAAACACTAGTGCCGATACTTAGAACATGCCTAGAACTTAGCTAGGGAATTCAAAGGGCAACATAAAACAAGCACAGCCCCTACTAGCCCCAATGTCATTAAAGTGGGTTTTCATAAGCTCAAGGTCATAGTAACATCCAGTCCTACCCAGCATCAGTTGTTATCAAACAGAGTCCGCAAAGAGGTTCAGGACTACCGATTTTTCTTGCAATGGAATTTCTATGCATGGTTGGGTGGTACCATGCTAATTTATTTATAAGGGAAAACCAGACAAATATGGTTTAACAAAGACAATAAATGGATTAATATACTCTACGGGGCCATCATCATTCCTAATGTGTAGCCCTGACGAAAACAAAATGCAGGAAGAAGGCTTGAGGAAACAAAAGCCCGCAGGCTGCAGCAGAACCTCCTGTCTCTATTGAATAGCCAAGAACACCATAAAGACCATCAATTCCCGATCACTATTGTAGAAACCATCTTCCAGGAATCAGGATCACTAGTGTAGGATAACCCTAATGGGAAACAACTTTGACAGTTTTTGCTATCCCATAATATTTTTATACGTTTTGGACATTTTTACGTCAGCGGTTTGGAATTACGCCCATCTCTGCAATTTGGCAGTAACTAACCTATCACAACTCATAAAAAAAAAAAAGTGCATCCATAAGACCACAAACGCAGCAGTCATCATCCTAACTAATCGATACTGTAATACATGCAGCCAAGGTTTTAACGCTTCGGCATTAGTATGTGATTCCAACAATAACTTCAGCAAAAAGAACCGACGGACAGATAGAAACGAAAGAAGGAACAACAATATACCAAGAAAATTCTACCTCGGAGTGGTAGCAATCTTCATTTCCCGAGTAAACCTTTCCACTAACTGTTCACATTCACGCTCAATAGATGTAAGCTCCCTGACGCCAATGCTTAGAGCCATGGTTTCTCTCCTGAGTATCGTATTTTCAATCTCCGCAATCTTCTCCAGCATTGCATTATACTCCTTCTCACCGATATCCAGCTCCTTAACCAACCTGTCTATCTTATCTCTAATGTCCTCATCCCCGAGGCGAGCACTCCTCAATTTACTCAGCAGCCTATCTTGCTCTCTTTTGGCATTCAAAATCTTACCGAGCAAGTTATCTGATCTCTTAACCAGGTTCTCTTTCTCTCCCTTCAACAACTTCAATTCCGCATAAAGCCCTTCCATGATTTCCTCTTGTAGCTCATACTTTCTAAATTTAACGTCTTTCAATGCAACTTTCACATCTTTTACCTCTCTCTTCGATTCCTTAACTTCCTCTATCACCTTCGAAAGTACCGAAACTTTTTCTAACAATCGCCGGGTACATTCCGCGTATTCGTGATCCCTGAAATACCCCAATTTCTGTGATGTAGGGGCAACTTTCTCCTTTCTTTTCCATAATATTTCACTAATTACTGGCAGGGCAATGGCTGGTGGATGGAACCCTCGAATTGGGCACAATCCAAGCATAATCCAGAGCAAAGTGAACACCACTGGCTTCGCAACATAGCTTATGGCACCATTTTTCTCAACGTTTCTACAATTATTAATTATAAGCAATCCTAATGCATTGGTATTATCATCACAAGCCTGATTTTCACGGTCTCTAGCAGCGCTTGTGCAGCAAGTTGAGCCTCGCTGGGGATGGCGACCGGACTTGGAGATTACCGAGAGCTTTGACAGGCATGGAGTGGTTGAATTTCGGGGAAAGCGGAGGGGATTGCCGGGAAATGAATGTGGGAGATAGAATTTGAAAGTTCGAAATCTATGGCGGTTGTTTGATGTGATAAAACGAAAATGAGATGAAGTGTAAGGTGGATTGAGTGCAGAAGCTGAACATGACGGGCGGTGAACGTACATACGAAGAAGAAGAAGAAGAAGAAACGATGGATGGTAATGAGGGACGAATAAGAGAAAAGGATAGACGGGAAACGAGCTCCAAAGTTTAGACTTCCGCTCTGAGTTGAACCCCGACTCCTGAGACTTAAGAGAGGTCTATTGGATTTGGATGTTGGAGGAAGCAGCCGAGCACCGGCGAGGAGGCGAGCAGCAGTAGAAATGGTTAAGGAGTTAAGACCCCGTTTGGTAGAAATGTGTGAATATCAGATAAAAACAAAATCATGTATATTGTTAATTTTAATCATAATAAATTTTAATAAATCTTTGTTTAATTCAAATTATTTTATATAAGATTAATAAATATAATAAAAATTTAAATATTATGTTATAAAATTAACATATCAAGATAAAAATAAATAAACATAATACAAGAGCATATCCTATAATTGTAATATATCCCACGAAATGTCCTATTAAAGGGACATTGCACCCTGCCAGCAAATAAATAGTGTACCCTAAGGAAAAAACAATATTATCTATGGAAGGATATTACAACCTTAAGGATAGGTCTGATCAAGAAATATTTAATTAATTAATTATTATTTCATTAGTTATTAAGATAATTTATCTTTTTGTGTGAATTATTTTATCATAGGCTACTGGTTTAAATGATATAAAGTTTGATGGAACTTCATTTGGTTGCTATTCACGGATAACTATTCATTTAGAAGGTATCGTGAATAATACTTAATCACTGAGGGTCAATTGGTCATTATTTAATTATTTTACTTGATAATTAAATAGTTTCCTAGGATAATGGCATTATTTATCTAATGTGTGCTATAATATTTAGCTTGAGGAGGCATAATATAGCTATATAAATCATATATAATCACCTTTGTTAATGATAGTTTAGTTAAACTATTGAATTGAGTATTTTTTTCATTGACACAATAAATATCATTTTAAATTTGTTATCTGTGTAAGCCATAAGTCGTAGACTAGCTATTTCTTAAAATTATATATTCATGTGAGCGATAATATATAATTATCATAACTGTTTTATGCCTGAGCTTAATCGATGGTAGTTTATATATGTTCGTTAATTATATTCATACCCACGAACCATAAAATTGCTTGTTCACCAAACTTATGCTTCTCACAAACATCAAAATAATTTATCACTTATTTTAAACTATTTAAAGTAAAAAGTTTTAGCCATGATTACTTTTTTTTAGAAAACCATTTAGACTAAAAAAATTTAAATGATTATTTTATATGATTACATCCATATCCTATAAGGGACTTTTTTTTAATTCTATGTTATTTTTATCCCGATCACTCTTTTTATTCAATTTTCAATATTTTTTATTGTGGTTTAAGTGATTTATATTGAGAATTTTGGTGATATAAGATAATGGGTTATTAGTTGCTGAAAAGGACGGAATAATGGGAATTCAAAACAAATAAGGGATACACGCGCGGTGCAAAACATGCATATATAACCAACCGAAACGCTTCGACCACGCAACTCCAAAGACAGGGAGCACCACCACCTATGCGTCTCGGGTTGTAGGGAGTCGCAATAGTTGTGTGTGTGTTTGCTTCAACTACAAGCGTTGATTATGTGCATTGCTTCGATCTCCTGCTGGTTGATCGTCATCTCTGCGTTATGTTTTCGATGCAGCCCAAGACGAGAGATATGGGATTGAAGGATATAATTACGACTTTCAAGGAGCTACTGTAGTTGGAGTGGACGAGTAAGAGGATAGAGAAATTTGAAGTATCAGATGATTCGGAGTATTGCTTTTATCTGAATAGCTTTTAAGTATCAGATGAATATGTGAAATAAAATTAGTTGATGAACTTGAAATGAAGGTCTAGAAGCATCGATTTTATCTTGAGTTCCGCTCAGTGCCTTAATGATTTATTAGTAATTTTGAAGTACCCATTGGCACTTACAATATTATAGAATTTCATTCTCATGGCATACTAACACAAACAATGCGGGAGTGTTTTTAATTTGTACTGGCATGGACACGGGCTTCGTCCTTCTCTTTTTTCTTTTTCTTTTTTCATATTCGGTTCTCCTCTAGATCAATAATCAAGGAGTTTGGGATCCACTGCGGTCAAATAGCAGACAACATCCTATCACCAACTCAAGTAGCAATCCTCCCCTTCTTGCCTTCCCTCAACCCTCGCTCTCTTGTTTCCTCACCATCACTTTTGCCTCCTTCATCCCTCGATGTTGTTGTCGACGGTGTCGGAATAAAGATGAGGATAGAACAAAACGTAAAAATGTCATTTTTAAAAAATTTAAAAAGCAGAAATGTCATAATATATATATGTATATGTATATATACATATTTTTTTTTAAATAGATTAAATTTACTAAGAATAAGAGAAAAAATAAAAAAATTAAAATTATTACTTATATTAATTAATTTTAATAATTAATAATTATTTTTTAATAAATAATTAATTAAATAATAATTTTTTAATTATTATAAATTTTGACCTCAAAATATTTTCGAAAGAGAAAATATTTCCGAGACAGAAGACGGCACCTGACTGCCGTCCCCATACATCGGTTGTTGTCGATCCTTTTTAGCACACAATTTTCATTTATCCTATATTCTCTGTCACCACACATCTTCTTTTTTTTAAATTACAAAGTTCCGACCATCATATCTAACTCAAAACTATGATCAAATATTAGTACACAACTAACTATGGTGGTTAATTGGTTATAAAATTATAATCCAACTAATTTGTCATTTTTACCGTAATATGCTCATTTCAAAGCTTATCTTTAATGGGTGAAGGATGTTGTTAGACCATAGGGCCCAAATAGAGCTTATGTTATGACTTTAAAATTAATACAAAGTATTTGGAGCAAAAATGCAGCTCAAGACTGAAAAGATAACTAACCAAATAAAAAAGTAATTGAAAGCTCAAGAATAAATCTAACACCCCCAACTTTTACGACCATAAAATTTTATTTGATTGAAGATTTGTGGAAGCTAAAAAAAATTATCTTATTGGCACATTAGACTTGCAGATAGGTGTGTAACTAACTATTTATGATTTCAGTTAACTAATGCCGATGAAGGTTAAAACTCGGCCATTTAAAACTTTAAAGATAATAAGAAGAGAACATCATAAATAGTTTGGAAAATAATTTATATAAACTCAAATACAATACGAAAATAAAGGTTTAATATAATCGAGTTAAAATTAGAAAAATTATAATAAATGAAAACTACTCCGAATATCCCACATTCTTATTCAAAACAAATACAGGACGCTCATGGCCAACCTCAAAATATGCATAAGTCATAAGCTCTCCAAATAAAAATTAGAATCATCATAGTAAACCTATTTAGAAGTGTAATATTAATACCATGTAAAATCAACTCCTCTAAGAAGTTAGCATGCCGCATGAAAATACACATGCCACAAAGGCATATGATTCATGGTAATCAACTAATTAACCATAGTATACACTTCAACACATATTTTTACCATTATTATTTTTTTACCAACTTCCTCTTTAGGGAAAAAAACCCTAATTTAATTTAATCAGTATGATTCAACACTTAAACACACTTAGGAAAACACTCAAACACTTAAATTAAATATATTTCAAGGCATTATAGAATTCTAGAAAATAATTTCTAGCAAGGTGCAACGGATAATTTTACCTTAGGCACAAGCTTGATTCATTTGACATACGAACTGCATGATTTTCTAATACACATAAATATATATTCTTTCTATACTCATAATATTAAACATACTTTCCACAATATTTATTAAAAAAATTTGAATTGTATGTCAAAAGATAGATAATGCCCTTGAGGCCATAAAAACCGGCATCATACTTCACAACTTAAATCTAACATATCTTAAATTGTACATGCGAAACACATGGGCATATAATGTAACACTAAAAAAAGACCTAAAAAAACTTCTACCATCATAAGGGGCATGGAGACCAAGACATATACTTACATATTTAAGTATTACTTTTCATGTGTTTCATTTAATACATGTTCATATTCATATATTCAACCTAAATATATATAAATACATGATAAATATAAATTAACACATTTTCCTTTTATCATTTAGAGTCATATGTACATACATATATGTATAATTTCACAAAGTATCTACTCTTAAGCACAATTAAAAGCTTTCATGTACTAAGTCTAAAATACACTAAACATGCCAACATATAGAATCTATCATTTATAGATTTAGAATGATTTTACCTACCTTCCAAAGTTCAAAAGGAAAAAAAAAATAAAGAACTCTTCAAATTCTTAAGACATTAAATCCTCTTGCATACCTTTTCAAACAAATCGAAATAAACACTTAGTAAAATACCCTTTAACATGAAAAAATATTAAATTAAAAGAACAAATATTAAGAAAGATGTCGGCCAAATATATCTACCATCAAGTATAGTAAGCATAAGTAATATAGGACACTAAAAGTACCGGATTGTCGTTTCCATAAAGACTAAATAATAAGACAAATACTCCATTCTCTCCAATCCGGCCTAGGCAATCTAAATCAAAAAAAAAATTAAGATAAAATGTAATAAAACAAAATCTAATAAAGGTAAAATCAATTAATAAAAGCTACCGATGAGTCTATACCATTATCCAAACATACTAATCAATTAATCAATTATTTGATATTTTAAATTACTAGCTTTGTTTCAATAAAAATATTTAACTAACACACTCTGTCGAACTGTGTGGTCCTATCTGTCACTTATTAGTCTCACTATCTCTGGTAAACAAAATTTAAATAAAAGACGACGGTTTAGGTTTAATTATTTATTTATCATTTTTTATTGTTGTAGAAATCATGCAATTGTTCTTACAAACTCATTCAATTCCTATTTATGTTATTTAATTAAAAGTAGAAAATCAGTTGTCGTATCTTTTTTTGACTTATCGAATGCTAATTAAAATTGATCAGTCTATTAATCATATATAATCTAGAATACTAGCATAAAACACATAGAGTGATCTATTAATTAAACAATTAATTAATTTATCAACATAAATAATAGGATTTCACCATATCCTTAGTAAAAAAATTAACATATGATAATACTAAAAATAAAAATAATCAAATTAAATAAATAATTTAAATTATATATAAAATATTGAATATAAAGTTATAATACTTTAGATTTAAATTTAAAATAAAATAATAATACTAGATGATTAATGGGCGGCACTGAAATTTTTTGGCTCTAAGCACCCTTCACACCCTCTGCCACTAACTTTCTCGTGCCGTCTCCTTTTGCTTGTATTGGCTATTCAATAGATTTTTTTTTTTGCTTTTTTTTTTGTGTCGATTGTTCGATCCTTATATATATATATATATATTATTTTTCCTTTATCTTATGTTATTTGATTGATATTAACTCTTGTGCATATGATCTCTTCTTTTTATCACTCTTTTGCTATAGATCGAGATAGATAATCCTCTCCACAATTTCTTTTTGATTTTTGTTTCTTTGCCTTATAAATTTTTTCTTCTTGGTTTAAGGTTCAAATAGTGATTTAATCACCGGCTCTATGTCTATAAAAGAAAATAGAAGTTTGTAAAATTAATTCCTAAATTAAAAGCTTGCCAAATAAGTATTATACATTTTTCAGTTGTAAATTCAAACTAATTTATGACTACTATATGATTAGATTCAGGAAACGTTTTTAGAAATACATATTGTAGATATAATTTTATACTTACACAAAAATTTAAATCACCTAAATCCAAATTTTTAAGTAAAATTTATTGTAAAAATACAATAAGTTATCAAAATTATATGAAAATCAACTTTAAGCTTTAAATTAATTAAATGTATAAAATTATTATAAATTAAATAAATAATTATAAATAACCTCAAATATTATTCAAATAAATAATCAAAATCTTAAAATAAAAGGGTATAAATATGTAAAAATATAAATTCATCAATACCATCACGCTTAATTTGTTGTTTGTACTCAAGAAAGACGTAACTCTAAATAAACAATATATATATATTAGAACTAACTAGCCAATTTCGTAAGTATTGCACTTGGCATGTGCACCAAAACCTTTAAATCCTTAGGTCACCATTAAATGACGAGTAAGATCTCATGAGGGTTTTACAAATGATATACCCATAAAATTACACGCACATTACATAAAAACAACAATTACACTTTTGATACCCTTAATTAATGTTGTCTAGGAATATACTACTTTTATAACACCAAGATTAACACTAAGCTAATATTTAACATCGGGAATTTTATAGGATTAATTTAAATATATGGTTCATACATAAAGAAGATAGATATGAATAGAATGATAATAATAACTGAAAACCTAACCACACCTTAGTCATATCAAGATTCATCCTCACAGAGGTATACCCTCTTATTTTTACTTTTCTCCGCATATGTAAATATGTGAGACAAGATGATAAAAATTAAAAGTAACTCTCGTATATCAACAAGAAATGCTCAAATTTTGTGAATAAAAACATCATAGAGGATATCAAATACTTGCTAGATGGATAGAACCATATGCTTGACTCGTGTGACTAATCTCCAATAGATCAAGGTCGTCCATCTTGAGAACCAAATAAGACTTCATAATGATTATAATGGAGCTAGGTTTAAAGGTTTAATGAAGAAAAGAGAAGTAGAAATCCAAAAAAAAATATCATAAAACCTAGTAGAATCATGCTCATGTAGAGACTTTTTATAATTTCAAACTTATCAACGTATCTTTTCATCACATAACATAATATCACATGGACCAAAATATCTTCATGTTGGACCTTCAAATCATTTTCACTACTTCTTATCAAAATAAAATAAAATAAAATGGATAAGATAATTATATTTTTTATATATCCCACATCTTTTTCTTTTTTTTAATCTCCCACACTTATTCTTTTAGGTGTTCTTTAACACTTTCTTCACATACAATCATGAACCATATGTATAAGTCTCGTAAAAAATTCTACTAGTTTTTAGAACAAAGGTAGATATGTGTTATGGGTTTGATAAGGAAAAAGTTAGACAACTTCCCGGATCATCCTACAAAATTAAAACACACACCCTCGTATAGAGAACATTGTTGTTCCATATATCATGCCTCAATTCTTCCATTTAAATGTTTCACTTTACTTTGAATAAATGAAAAGAGTCATCGGACTATGTTCGTTGTGATTCTTCATGTTAATAATGTGTTGTGATATAGAGAAACTCAAATAGAGATAATATAAAAATATAGAAAGGAAGATAGGGTAGAACCTTTGTATTCTCATTGATATGTATGGGTATTCTCTCATCTGAGTACACCTCCTGCTCATATATATAATTCAATGTCATAATGTGTGTATGAGAGAGATTTAGTAATATAAGAGGTGGGGGAAAGAAGAGTTTGAAAGTTACAATTATAGTAGAAAAAAATGTTATAGATATTAGAAAAAAAATTGGGGGTATTTAACATAGTATTTAATACAATACACATTCATAAATTATACATTCACAGTATATAAATATAACATTTACAACACTTGTATTTTAACTTTAGCAATTACGTGTCTTTTATAAAACGTTCGTAAAGTGATAAGGAAGATGAAATTCTCATAGGAGTATTGATGATTGGAAATTAGTTTTGTTTTCAACTTATTGCACTGTTTTCTCTACTATCTCAATTCCTAGGAAAAGAATGTTTATCTTCATATTGGTGTTTTATATAATTTTGCGATGCATGGCCATCCAAAGCACGAGGAAGGATAAGTCCTACCCACCCCTACGTTGTTGAAGGTACTATTTGGTAATTTATTACATGAGTTGGTAATTGTACTGATGAGACATTAATACTTAAATTGGAACAAAAATGATTTAAGTGTTTGAAATTATTGGAATAATTGTCTGGTTCTATCGAAATCAAAGAATCCTACTCTACTATATATTAGTCCAATTAACTAGCCTATAGGAGATAGTTATACTCAAGGATTAGACATTTACTAATGGCCTAAGCATGTCGTGTCTTAGATGTGAGAGTATCAATGATGTTGACTGTCTTTCTTCCATTAGTCTCAATGAGTTAATCAAATTGGATTGTACGATTACCTAAGCATAAACTTTAATACAATTATATTTTTAGGTCATCTCATATCATGTACTATGCATGGCTTATTCTAGTGACATGTATTATTACATTACTCAATAATCAAGTATTAAACATCTTATTAATGGATGTTGTTCACTCTCACTAATAAACATCCCAATTGTTTATTTGAATGTTTTTAATGATCAAACTAATGACTTTTTTGAGTTTGATGCACTTTCTGAGGAATGATTTGTATTATTAGGTTTTGGATGTAGATTATAGATTATTGGATAGCTAAAGATTTTATTCGGATATCTCTTGGACTCTTGAACATATAGTTTCCCTTTGTTGTATGTTGTTTAATATTATACTTAAAGTTTCATCTTTAAACTCTTATTCATGTTTATAAAATTCCCCTTATTCTCTTATTATTTGAATTTAACTCGTTAATATTTTTGCCTTTTTCTTGATATGTGAATGGTAATAGAATTGAACTCATATTAGTATAGCGGTAACATATGATTATTTTATATTAATCTTCTACAAAAACAAATAAAAAATTTGGCTTTAAATTATGGGTTATTAGACACTCAAATCCCCAAAACTTTACCACCTAATTAACACGTAAATGGTTTGCCTCCCTCGTTTGTAAGATGAATAAGGAGAGTAAAAATCTCAAGGGAGCATTGATGTTAGAACATTACAAGGTTCGTGTTAATATTATTGTGATGTTTTCATCCACTATGATCTCATGTCTTAGCAAGAGAATGTTTAGCTTTATATCGATGCTTCATTTCCTTTATTGACATATTGGACGTAAGGAAGGGGAAGCTCCTCGTTGACCCTCCGTTTCTTAAATTGTTTATCCGTCTACTCCACATATTGTCAAAGAGCATGAAAATATAAAACTAGCTACATAATTCATAAAGTTACAAAATATGTTATTAAATATAGGTAAAAAGAATATAATATTTGAATCTATAATACTTTTTCATCTATATACTATGCAATTATTATAATTTCAACCAAGTCACATATTTTATCATTATGATAAGGTGGTTAATTGAAATAATAATAAAACAATACAAAATAAGGTGTCAATACTAAATTTATAAATAATGATAAAAAAATTTGGCGTCGTTGCCGGAGATTGGTAACTTCACCTTTATTTTGCTAGTATTTTTAGTGTTTGTGTTTTTTCTTTTAGTTTCGTTTTAGGTTATTTAAGATTTTTTGTGTATTTTTTGTTTTGCTCTTAACATTTTCCTTTGAGTGTGTTAGTGTTTTCAGGTGGCTATGAGATGATCATTTGGTTATGGAAAACTTTGCACGAATCTTAATGCAAGAGTAAATGAGGTAAGTTCAAGTAATCTTGATGATAGACTTAACCAACTCATTGTTCTTGTTTCGCATGTAGCTATAACTACTGGAGTTATTAGTACAAGTGGAGTGATTCATATACAAGGAAATCCATATGCTTACCATTCACAAGCTGTGAGAGGAGGAGGATGGACAAAATCCGGTGCTCAATCTTTCAATGGTTTTCAAGGACATGATCCCTACACAAGCGCATACTATTCGGGAATTAGGCATCAACCCAAATTTGGATGGGAGAGTAATGATCATTATTAAGTGCCATATCAAGTCCCTTACACATGCGATTATGAAGCTTCAAAACATTATCAATATCCTCAACAAGAATCTTCTCTAGTTTCAGAACCCTCAAGTTCATAAAAAATGGAGAAGCTTTTTGAAGCATTGAAAAACGGGCAAAATCAACTGATGCAATGTCAGATTATACAAAATGAAAGGATGTCAATGCTATAGGATCAAATGGGTTATGTGGTCAACATGATCAATCGATTACAAGCACAAAAGGAGCTCTCTAGTACTTTAGTTCAAAATTCAAGCGAGAGTTATGAGTATGATGATACCAAAAACATCTAAATTTATAAATATGGCAATACTATATATAATTCTCAAATTTCACGGTGTGATGTCAACTTTTACAAATATATTTTAAATGTAAATTAGTGAAATTAATGTCAATTTTATGATGTAATATAGGGATAACTAACGCATAGATTAAAAATATTTATGTATGTTTCGTATCATAAAGAACATTTTAAGTTAACTCATGAGTTGTGATTATTAATATTATTTTATAATTAATTTAGCTATATAAAGGTTGGAGGCATCACTTAAAAGCAGGGACAGACAAAGATCGATCTCGATTAGTGTTAATTGAGTTCCTCATCTCTAAAATAAAAAGAAAAAATGTTTATTATCGGATATAAAGTTGCAAGTGAGTCAAAAATGTTTGATTTGACTATGAGTTAGAAACAATAGTTCACTCATAATCTAAATTTAGTTCATTAAAAAATTGATTCGATTCATTTAGTTCTCCAATTCTATAATTTTAAACTATTTTTTAAGCATCGATGACAAATAAAGAATAGGAAAATAATGGAGGGATTGGATCATTGTTGTTGCTTCTGGCATTCTAATAGGGGAATGTGATGGTCGTGTGTCCTGGGTGGTGGTAGTCCTCAAGGTTCTTGGAAAACATCACTGTAAGCTTTGATGAGGAATGTATTTCCTTATGAATATTCATCTCTTCTTCCCCCTTGTCATTCTCTACAATCCACATAAACAATTGTCCCTCCATTCCTCCTACTCTGCACTATCTTTTTAATTATTTCCCTTACCACTATTGCATCCGAGCCTTCTTTATGGTTCCTCTTAATATCACCTACTCCCCTTATTTTTGAAATGAGAGGGTCTAATTCTGAAAATCAAAGAGAATGGGGCTATAGTCCCTTAACCAATCTTTGCCCAGTACTATGTCACTACCCCTCAATTCAAGTAGCCTCAAGTCAGTTGTGAATCGATGGCCCTACATCATCCACCCGAACCCCTTGCATCTTTTCTTGTTGAACATTTTATCTCCGTTAGGCATTGTGATGACTAGAGAAGTAGTTGGTTCCACCCCATACGATGAGTAGTGAACCAAAGCAAGATTGATGAAACTATGTATGCTGCCACTGTCCACCAATATTATAATTGAATGTCCATTTGTTGACGCTTTAATTCAAATAGTATTATGGCCTTGTCCTCCTATGATAGCATGCAGGGAGATGGCCATTTCATCTTCCTCCCCATGAATGGTAACTAGATTGGACTCCATCGGCTCTTCATATGGTATTGTTGTCTCCATCCTATACACAGGATCCGTTTTACATTAATGTCTCAAGTGATACTTATTCCCATACTTGAAGCATAGGTCTTGGGCACATCTTTGTTATGTCGAGTTGTTCCCAAGGTGAGCATTGTTTGCAGTTGTCCAAGACCTGGTTGGAGTCCTAGTAGGGTCAATAGGTGTGAGTGGCTTTCCTTAAGTTGGGCAAGGCTTTTAACCAACTAGCATGTGCAAGTTCTTTGTATCTAGCTAGTTCCAATGCATGATATAGGGAACTAGGATGAAACATTTGAACTTCATGCTTCAATTCATTCTTCAACCCACTTAGGAAACTAAACACAAAATAATCTTCGGTCAGCTGAGGATTACGCAATAGCACCGGCCCTTTTAATTTTTTAAATTGAGTATAATACTCCTCTATTCCATTTCCTTTTCCCTTTATTTTTCCTTTTTTTTCTTCTCTTTTCTCCCTCCTTTGGGTTGTCCATCCCTCTTCTTCTCTCATTCCCTCGCCGGTCCATTGGCCCTTCCCCCCTTTCCTCACCTACTTAGCCTTTCCCCTTTCCTTTTTCTTTTCTTCATTCTTTCCCTCCGGTTGGGCTAGCCCAACCGCCCCCTTCCTTTTTCCTTCTCCCTCACGCATGCAGGTCGACCCACTTTTCCTTTCTCTCGCCCCGACCGGCCTACCCCCTTCTTTTTCTTCTTCCTCTTCTCCTTCCTTCGCCCTACACGTCGAGCCTGCACCTGCAACTTTCTGCTCCTCCTCTGCACCAGCACAACCCTGTCATGCCCTTGTTTTCGTGTATGGTTTATGTACAAACAAAAAAAACTATAAAATTTGGGGGTGCTACAATGAATGTCTACAAACCGAGCACAAACTGCCTGAAAAAAAAGTCCTCCCAACTATGTGTTAACTTATGCAGACTTTTATGCTAATGTTTTGTATTGCCAACCAAGTCAAGTGTAGTTATATGTACCTAATGTGCCTCTTCCACCTTAAATAGGTGGAAATATTTTTGGAACCGATTTATCTACTCATGGGGGTTTGATCCATCAAACACAGGAAAGTATAATTTGGGAGTTATCTATGTCAATCTTTGTTGGATTGGAGATTCTGACTGTTGAGACATATGAAACTCAAGAGGTAAGGGAATAGAACAGTTAGGGGTGGGTAGAATACCTCTGTTTGGTGGTCTAATAGATGCTCTATTGTACAAAAATGCAGCGGTGGTTGGCATGGCAACCACTTTTACTAAAGTTGTCACCCATTGGCCCCTTTCCCCCTGTTCGTGCTTGCAGTAGCTCTATGATCTTTTTCAAACCATCATCCAGTCTGGCCCCCATAGCTTTGCACCTGTCCTTGAGTCTTTGCTGGAGCAAGGAACTTGGTGCTGGATTGCTTCTATTTGGATCCGTAGCTCCTTTATCTGATCATCTACTCTCAAATGATCCCCCATTTTGGATTTGGTTTTAGGCAGCTTGAGATCGGGTAAAGGCTTTGATAACAATTATCACACAAGTGACTGAGAGGAAGGAGAAATTTGAAGGAAAGACAGGGAGAGACGAGTATGAAACTGAGACGGGAGAAGAGGAATTACCCGGACTTTTTTTATTTCATACCCAGCTAATCACAATGCAATGTATATATAGGACAATTCTCTAACAAACTAATAACATAATTTCCCAAGCCTGGTCCAGCATGCATACGTGTAAGACAATAATCTAACTTTCTAATAGAATGTTAACCAATTCCCAGCTCCACTTGACACCATCTTTCCTTATCAGCCCCCTCCATTTAAGCTACTTCTTCTTCTTCTTCTTCTTCCATGATAAGGGGATAAAAATTTATTTAGATTTTATTCGAGGGAGAGAAGACAACCATAGGGTATTGTTTGAGACAACGGGTGAAGAAGGGAGAGGGAGCCAAGCCAAACAATTTAAGCCACACACTAGAGAGGGAGTAAGATGGAGGTGATTTTAGTAATTTTGATCGGCGGTAAAGGATCATAACAAACAAAATGATGAAGACAACTTGAATTATTTTCTCTAAGTTCTTTTAATTATTTTCTTTTTATCTCCCATAATATTTAATTATTTTCTTTTTATCTCCCATAATTGACTCGCATTTTTTCTTTTACTATCTATATGTTTAATATTCTGTTATACTTAATAAAGGATATAAATAAAATTTTAAAATAACTATTTTCAATTTGGAATATGGTTCGTCCTAAATGGTCCCCCAACGCTTTTCCCCTCTCCTCTCACAATGGTAGTGCGAGTAAGTACGAGAAAAAGAGAGTGATTAATGAGATTTAGATAAAATAAAAACTTGATTTGATTTGACCGATCATATGGCTCATTTTTTTGGGAAAAAAATTATTAATTTGAAATGAATAATTTGGGTAGTAAAAATATCAAAATAGTATTCGGTATAAATTTATTTTAGATATTGAACTCAAGCTAATTGCGTAAATTGTCATATATATATATATATATATATATATATATTAGGCCTCATGGGAGTAGGAAAAACCCTGACGGGCCTACTCTTATATTGTATATTGATTGACATGATACGCCTTCACACGATCGCATCTCGATTGTAAGTGCAGTGGACGACAGGGTCAAAATCATAATTACCTACCCTCTCAGAGAAGATTAGGATAAATCACATGGATCAACTTTAGTCGTGCTGACGAGGAAAAATAAGAAAATTTATTTTAAAGTCTAATTAAACTGAATTATTTAAAGTTAAATGATATATTGGTATTTAGATCATTTTTAGTAGTATTCAATTTATATGTATATATAGATAATATTATTTGTATATTTGTACATAATTAAGTGTACATATCAGTATAGTTACATGTAAATAATATTTTATGTTTAGAACTAAATACTTTAAGATTATATCGACTTTTATCCAATTTATTCTTGTCAAGTAGAACTTAAACTAATTTTCTCCAAAAAAATATGTAGCTTTTGATTCAACTCTGAATTCGGCTTTATTACGAAGTTTTGTCTAGCATTTAAAATTAATTTGTGAACATTAAAATATTTTAGATTTAAATTCTTATTACTATTATTTTTAATATTCTAACATTTTTGTGATATGATAATTTATATTTAATTTTATAGAATTTCTGTAAATCCAATAAAGAATTAAGTTTTGTTGTACCAAAGTATTTCATTAAAATATTTTGACAAATTAAATACCGGAAAAATGCCATTTTGTATACAAAATTAAAAGATACACACACACACACCGACAATACCAACGAAACTCATTTCGCACACGATAATTGTAACATAAATCAAGGAGTTATTTATGTAGAAGGAAAATTGCAGTACATGTGCATAATCTTTTAATCAAGGGATAATTATTAAGTTCATCACAAAAACTGACACAAAATTCATTATAGATGATAATTATGTATTTGTACTTACATATATATATATCATATTTCGTTCAAGCCTAGTGGATTGAGTATCGTATAGGGAAAAAAAATATTTACGGAGAAATTAATTAAACGAGATATCATTATACATAATTATGGAACATAGGTGAAGAGAAATCAATCAAAAGAGCGTTATATTATATATAAATATATATATCCTCACTCTACCCGGCAGTAGCACCACCACCAACGTTACATGCACAGGTCCCTCACCAAATTAATTAATCCCTACACGACCCAACCAAAAATAAATAAATAGGAAAGTGGAATTTTTAAAAAGAAAAAAAACGTGCGTACTCACTGCTGTTGTTCTTCTTCTAACGATATATATAACGCACAGACATTAATCGTTTAGAAAGTATGTCTCCGTATCATCATCATCAATCTGCAGCTTGCTGTTTCATGGATGATTTGAGGTCATTTCATTTTTTTTTTCCCTTTGCTTTTCGGGTAATTAAGTAGTTATTATTATAAAAGCGACCGCCGTACGGACGTGGTTGGTTACCGTAAATTTGGAGAGAATTTAGCTAAATCTGGCTCGGCTCGGCTCGAGTTATCATCGTCAACCGTAGGCGTCGCTATTTTGATCATCCGATGGGCTGAGATGAACTTTACTGCTGTGCTTCTTGCTGCTTGGGCTCGCACCGCATACGATGGTAAATTCGCACCCAAACACCTTGGCGAAACACGAGTACCCACCTTCCCCTCCCGACGATGATCTCCTCCCCGACCGTCTCCGCTTCGACCTCATCTGTCGGCTGTTCATATACTTGCTCATTTTCCTCGCATCATCGTTGTACGACGGTCGACCGATCTCCATCCTCCATCGCTCCAGCTTAGACCTCAGGCCTTCCACACTCTCCTCATCGTCGGCATCCGTCCACTGTAATATCGAGCTCCCATCGTCTCCTTTGTTGTTGTTATTATTGTTCCCCAACCTTAACGGATATATCCCCTTCGCTACCGCCGCTGCGACAACGGACGGCGATGGTCCTACGTCCGAACACAGTGACGATCCGTTGTGATTAATACTCCCTCCTTTACCTTTCCCGTTTCGCTGTCCTCCTGCCGGTGCCGGCGCTGCGGCCGATAGCCCCGTCCCGACCATCGATCCAACGCCGCCGCTGGCGTTGCATACTGAAGACGCCGCCCCGTCGGGCTGTTGTTGATCTTTCAAGGACCACGTACCGTCGCTCTTTGTCCGCCTTAATTTACTCATCGATACGACATTACTCCTCCTGCCATCCCCATCCTTACAATTCATATTGTCCAGCATGCTGCTGCCCCTTGATTTCGTGTTATTCTGCGAGCAGCCCAACCCCGAGGAGCCGAGCTCAGAACACAGCGGCATGCTCTTCATGACTCCATCGACCAACGAAACCCCTACGTTCAATATCCCCTGCGGACGACCGGACGGCCTCCGGATCTGGAGCGCGACGAATCGGGTCGACGACTTCTGGTGCGGGATCAGACTGCTGACGAGGACACGAACCGATCCCACGATTACGTCGCGGAGCCAAGCTTGGTTGTAGATTTCGATCATGACGACCGCCGTTTCTGAATTCAGGAATTCGCTGTCGACGCGGAAGACGAATTTATCGTTCCATGTCGGGTTGTTGTGTCCTTTTGGGTCGACTAAGGTGATTAGCTTTCTCGATGGATGGATCCATGCTACGGCGTATGTGTGCATGGATTTTGATAAGGTGGCTAGGTCTTGGGCAGATATGATACTGATCTCTAGCAACTGAAATCGGCCGCTGTTCCTTTTGTTGCTGTTTGTGGTTGGGTGTGTGTGGTGGTGGTTTTGGGCGTTGATCGACGACATAGTGGTGGTGATTTCGGCTGAGGAAGGAAGGGATTAAGGATGGGGGGGGGGTTTCTTCCTCGGCGGGTTGAATTATATTCTTCGTCTATTTCTTTTCAATTGCTACTAGTGTTCCTTTTTCTTTTTTTTTTATAATTATTTTCTAAAAATGCAAACAACAGAACGGTGGCTCGATTATCTTCGAAGCAACAATCTCTGCCAGAGAAAGACAAAGGAGGAGGGAGGAGAGACGGAAGAGAGGGGGCGAGGAAAAAAAACCAAAAAAAAAAACAACAACAACGACGAATGGAAGGAAGGAATGGTGGCGAAGGATTAGGAGGGAAATTTTGACAGGATTCTGATGTTTATGTGCGTTTTCTGTCTCTTTTTCCCCCCAGCGCGATTTTCTGACGTACGTGATTATGAAATTCTCTATTTTAGGTTTCCAGCGTTTATCTATGTTGGCAAGAATAGATCAGGAATCGCGGTTAAAGCTGCTGTTCTTTTGCTGTTGTCCGCGCACTCAAGGGATATGTAATCCGATTGCAATGTCATGTGCCATTGTCAAACACATCATTTTCGAGTATGTGATGATGACTACAGATATATTATATAATTCTAGAATGATTTATCATGACATAAGTGGCGTCTGCCACCACGTCAACGGTCGGAAAAACATGACGTCAAATTTACGCCTCTTATATTTGGTATTGTAGAATAATAATGTACTAGTACTTGATGGGACGTTTTTTAATTTTTAATTTTTTTGGAAAAAATAATAATAAAGATTTACTTCCAAATTTTCTTCTCCCACACCAATATAATTTTGATCAAATATTATTATAGAAAACTTAAATATACTTTATAATTATAAATATATTATCATGTAATTAGTATATACAGTCAACGATTAAAATTTTATATTTTTATAAATAAATCAACAACTTTTAAATAAAATTTCGTATAACAATAAAATATTCTACGTTTTATCAATACTTCACCGTGATCTTATTTGCAAGATTTTTTTATACAAATATATCCGTATGCTAAACTAGCATTTTGACTAGAATTCTCATAAAGTGGTAAGCAAAGCAAATTCTTGGCACACCAAGCCAGTTAGATTGAAAACTTATTACTGGTGCTACTTGTGAGGCCATCAGCATGCATCTGAGTAGACATATGTCTATATAAATCTCAAAATAACAAAATTAAAGTTTATAGCTATGATAGAAACCGAAGCATTATGTGTATGTCTATATATATATATATATATATATATATATATGGTCACCTCAGGTTAGTTGTGTGCAGGCTTGAAAAATAGCTAGCACTGAATATCCTCAACAACCTTGCCAAACTCCTTAATTTTATCTGCTTGAAAAAAAAATCACTTTTCCCTTCCAATAAGAAAGCCTCATCGACCTCAAAACCAAACTCACTGGCAAATCAAATTTCAATGATGATCAGCAAGCCAATTACAAATCAAAACAGAGGTTTATTCTTCCAGCAGTCCATCCTTCATGGATACACACACACTACTCTTCTCTATGCCAATTAATCCAATCCTCATCGGTCTTATTTACGTCACTTACACCACTCCATTTCTATCCTTCTCATCCTTTGCCGCTGGAAACAGTACTACTTCGGACCATAACACCTTGTTAGCTTACAGATACTGCGGGACACAAAAATTCGACGATCCTACAGCAATCCAATCCCTATTCGACCGACTCATCGCACAATCCTCCGACTCCAAGTTCAACAACACCACAATTCCTTCAACCCACAAAAATCTCACTACCAGTTCACTGCGGGGTAAATTCCAATGCAGAGGCGACCTCAGCAATCGAGAATGCAACAACTGCATCAAGTCCGTTCCTCAACTAACAAATACGAGCTTATGCGGCGATTCAGTTTCTGCTAGAGTTCAGCTCTTTGGGTGTCATTTACAGTACGAAGCTGCCGGACACGAGATTCCCGCACCGGAATTG
Source organism: Tamarix austromongolica (assembly GCA_039764185.1). Taxonomy (NCBI): domain Eukaryota; kingdom Viridiplantae; phylum Streptophyta; class Magnoliopsida; order Caryophyllales; family Tamaricaceae; genus Tamarix; species Tamarix austromongolica. The sequence continues at coordinate 89,756,968 of CM077816.1, read as the reverse complement.
ATTCATAAGATATGTGAGCAGGCAGCGGACGAGCAGCCTGGTGGGCCGGCGGGGGAGGGTGCTTTCGAGGAGGTGAGGGATAAGGCCTTTGAGGAGTTGGAGACGAAAGTGACTGTGAATCACGGGTTTTTCGCGTACCAGGACGAGAATATATATGCATTGGCTCAGTGTGAGGCGGGTATAGACGAGTATGGATGTCGGGACTGTGTGCAGAAAGCAATTGAGATTGCTCGTGAGGAATGTGAGCATTCTTTTTCGGGGCAAATTTTTATGGATGAATGCTTTATAAGTTATGAGTATAATCCCCATCATGATGATCATGATCATCCAGTGCCCTATGACTCGCATCCAGGTAATATACATATATATCGTGTTTAGGTCGCAGATATGCATGAAACGCGTACGTACGTAGTAATACTAATCTACGAACTAATATATATATACTTGTGTGATTTGATTCATGGAGCCGCTCAAAAAGATGGAGGGCATGGGTTTAATGCTTCTGGCAAATTAGTGGCTATAGCAGTAGGAGGAGCAGCACTCTTGGGCTTCATAGCCATCGTATGTAAGAAGACGTTTAAGAAGAAAGATGGTGAGTCGCCTCTCTGTCTTTTAAATATGGTTGCTTTTTCACCATCATGTATCTGTTCGTTCATTGCTTCAAATTATTCTCCTCGTTTAACTTATTATTATTATTATTATTTTGGCATCTCGTCTTAACATTGAAATATATATATATATATATATATTTTTTTTTTTTGCATGCAGATTTCCGATAAAGGGAAGATGCATCATGTATGATTGATCAGCTAATATTTCAGTATACTTATATAGCTAGTATTATACATGTAAGATTATATAGTCTGAAGTAAAAAAATTAATATGTTTGTACCCGTAGACTGTTGCTGCAATTTCTGGATTTCGTCCCCTCTTTCCATCGCCAGCTCCTTGGTTTATAGCTACAAGCTTCATTCATCACCAGATATAATTATTACGATTGGATTTGAGTGATTATCTGAGTTCTCACAAGTCAACAAATTCCTTGGTTTATAACGTTGATTGTATTTCCTTTGCTACTTTTACTAACTACTATATATTCTCTCCACCTAACTAACTACCCTGTCTATATATATATATATTTATATTTGTCCTCACATTTTATTATTTTTCTCTACAAGTACAGACTCACGTTTATATACTTTTGATGATAATTAATAAAAATATATATAGTAAAAAAAATAATAAAAAATAACATAATAGTAGTAAAACATAAAAATAATTAATTTATAATAAAACATCACAAGCTAATTGTTTTTAGAAAAATCGTGACTAACATCAGTGAAAATTAACAATAGCTATAGCAAAACATGAAAATGAATATAATAAAACATGAATGCAGCTATAGTACAATATATAAGTAACAATGATGAAACACAATCATAACAATGGTTGTATAATGGTGAATATCAATTCAATAATAGTGAAATATGTGAAAAATAATGATGAAATTTTGGGATAATAATGATAAAACATCATTAGTAGTAATAGTAAAATATCATTAATAATAGTTGTGGTGAAAAATCAACCTCACAACGAGACAACATCATAACAATAATGGTGACACATAATCAAGATTATGGAGCAACAGTAGTGACATATTTGTAAATAGCAACAATAAAATAAGGATGAAAGATGAGAAAAAAATAATGTTAGAATATCATAGTAACAATGGTGAAACATTAGTAGTAGAAATGGTGAAATATCATTTCGGTTGGTAAAAGATATAATAATATTTTACATAATATGTTTTTTAAAAGTTAGAAGTATAACAATTTAGGTTTTTATTTATAGAGAAGTATCTTAGAAATATGATGGTATATTTTTTTAAGAGTCAAAATTAAAGATAAATTAATTTAAAAAATCTTTAAAAAAAATAGTTGCTTTATTTACTAAAATGCCGCCCTAATAACATACCAACACATTAGATATCATAGTCATATCAATCAATTTAAGGGATCTCAATCATGTATCACTCACCTTAAATAAAAGCATGTTGGATAATTATGAAGAAAATAAGTATAATCACATACCAATCGATAAAGGAAAAAAATTTCATGGAAGGCAAGTCAATACTATTCATGGAAGGAAAAAGAAATATAGCAATTTAGGCATATCATCTTGGTACATATTCTCAAGCGTATTGCATGAAAAAAAGGACAATATTTAGTTATATGATAAGGGAAAAAAAAGGCATAGTTGGAAGGTAAGGTAAAATAATGACCTAATTAAATTATATAAGTAAAAGAGTTATATACCTCAATGGAAAAAAATAGTGAAATTTTATTTAATGAGAAATTTTCCTTTAATTATTTTTATAAATTAGGACAATCTTTCAAAATAAATTTACATGTATATCATTTTTTACCATAACAAAATTATTTATACCATTTTAAAAGTAGATAGTTAAATTTTACCTTTTCTCTCTTAAATTTTTATAATGTAACATCCCTATTTTTAACATTTGAAAATTTCTTTTAAAAGATTTAATTGCATAAACTAAAACAATTAAAAGTGTGGGGTGTTATACATATACATAATACATAATTAATTCATGGCATTAAGTATGCTAAACATATCATGTCATGCATAATTGAAAATAATTGTGCTCAACCTATCATGTTATACATATGCATTATGTACGATTGAAAATAAGATTAAGTATGCTAAACATATCATATTATACATATGCATATGCATAATTAATTTACGACATTAAAACCTATTATAACATGCTTTCATACACTTAAAATTATAAATAATTTACATGTTCAAGGTACATAATTTCATGCTATAATACTTAGGAAAATAAATACAACACCGTAGGGCATGCTTAATGAATTAGATGTAATATAGCATAATCGAAACCCTAATATGCTATCATATGATTTTTACATTTTAGTAGGGAATATGGTTACCTTAATCCCAAGAAAAAATTAAAAAAAAAAATACCAAAAACCTAACATCAAATCTAACCTCCACTAAGACTCTTGTCCATCTATAATCAAAGTGAAACCAAATCATATTAAACACTAATAATAAATTATCATAATAATTAACAACAAGGAGAACCATAACCCAACTTAAGCCAATATAACTTGCACAAGGCAACCATACACTAAGGATGGTAATCGAGGGTTGTTCACGCCACTTAAGGGCATGAATATGAGGTCTTCATGTTGAGGGTGTGGTTTACATACGGGACTTACACATAAGCAAATGGGGTTATGTGAGGGCATGATGTTTCATGGGATAAGTTACATGAACGGGGAACAATGGGGGGGGCATAGGAACGTAAAAACTTCACATTAAAGGGTGGGGGTAAGCATGAAGGATAGATGTAGCTAGAATTATGACTAGGGCTGTAAATGAGCCGAATCGAGCCGAACACTGCTAAGCTCGGGTTCGGCTCGAGCTCGTTTAGAGTTCGATTACGAGTGTTTGAATTCGGCTCGTTTGGTATTCGCAAACTATTCGGCTCGGTTTGTATATCTTAATCGAGTCTTTTGGGCTCGTTTACTGCTCGTTTAGATACTCGTTTGAGGTTCGTTTGGGGCTCGAGTTCGTAGTCCGTTAAGAGTTCGTTAAAAGCTCGTTCGGGCTCGTTAAAAGCTCGTTCGGGCTCGTTTAAAGCTCGTTCGGGCTCGTTAATAGCTCGTTCGAGCTCGTTAAAAGCTCGTTTACGCCTTATTTACAGGATACAGCCCTATACACTTAATAAATCAATATTTAACAAAATTCAGGCATAATTTATCTTAATTATAGCCTGAATAAATATTAACCTGTTTCAAAAAAAATTTGCAATGCACCTATTGCACTCAAATTTAGGTGCAAACTGCAAAGTTTCTCCCCTGTTTCAAAAAATGTTTACCATGCACCTATTGCATACAAATTTAGGTGCAGAATTTCTCCCCAAAACATGTTTAATATTACAATAAATCCATAAAAACTAAATAATACAACTACAGATGTAGATACATCATACACCAATAAATTCAATACACAAACAAAATGGCTTCAAAGCTCCATATCCATAATAATCATCACAGCCACATCCATTGCCATTGACCATTGAGTGATATGATAAAAATAACCTGCACCAAATTAAAAGTATAAAAATTATACTAGCATAGCTTAGAAGTTATGATATAATAAAAATTACTATAATAAATATAACAATAATAATAAATCACAAAATTTATTTATTGTTCATATTAAATTGAATCACAAGATATTAGGGATACTTTACAAACCTGCTGTATACTATCTGCATACTTAAATGGGCAAGTAATTATTGTATACTATTTACACATTATCTGTATACTATCTGCTGTTTACACATTAATTTGGTTGTTTACTATTTCAGGGCAAGTAATTACTAGCAGTTGGGACAAGTCAATTAAGTGCTGGGATCCTAGAGGCCTGAAAATAAAGGCCTGAAATAACAGACTAACAGTGCAGAAAATCCTTAAACCACTAGGTGAAATATATGCCAAAGGTGCAATGGTGAAAGCCCCCTTTGGTTGATTGGCTTACAGATAGAGTGGTTCAAACGTTGACTAACTACTAGGTGATTTTACCCTAACTTTTTTTTATTTCTTTTGTGTTCTTAATTTTTATCTACTTATTAAATTTTCTATTTATTGCTAAATTATTTTAATTGTTGTTGACCCTTTCAGCTTAGGGTTGACTGCAAAATCTACCATCTCACACCCTATTTCTAAGATCTTATTTTATACTTTAACATCCAATCACAGGTTTGGTCATAATGTCATCCTTAGATATTTCACAGGTCTGAGATTTGGAGATAATTTCTCCAGCAATCCAGTAGAGTTTAGGTTTCTGTGGGTCAATGTCATAATTCTTATACCAGTGTTTCCTATATATGCAAGTCTTCCACTATTTATTTATTTATTATATACCAATTGAACTATAAGTCCTTTACATGACCTCTGTGGGAATCAATAAGGCCTTTGATTTGTGGACATTCCTCTTAAAGTGAGGCATTCAGTATTTTAATCTGTTTATCTCTAATAAACTGAATTTTTTCACAGGACTGCTCTGAGACATTTGACGTTAGACCGGGTGAAGAAATTTGAACATTGCTTACCATGTGAGTTGAATAACTGCAGTTTTGTTATATAAGCATATAGCACCAAGTTTTTTTGGGGTGTGTTTATGATTTATAGTAGAAGTTTTTGATTCCGTATGATTGAGTGTTGTTTTGGCAATATGAAATGCTTCATTGTGATTGTATAATTGCAGTCTGATAACATATTAATTCAATATAAACATAGCAGCTCACCTCAGCATAAATATGCTATGAGGAAGGATAGTGCTTAAAGGCAGTAAACTATAAAAAAACCTCAGTAATTGTGACACTAAGGTGCCATTTGACAATCACATTAATTCCACTACCTTTTGAAAAATATAAAACTTCCCCTACCTTTTATCACAATTTATACCAAACAATATCTGATATAAATCTGATATGAAGTGATGTATATTATGCGTAATTGTGTATTGACCATTTTTGGGTGTGTGTGTACTTTAATATTAATTTATGTGTTATATTGTAATTTACAATAAAGAAATGGGGGTAATTTTTGAAAATTTGTAAATGGTAATGTGTCATGTAATATGAAATTAATAAATGATATGAGTTGCCAAATTCAACCTAATTCTCTTTGGGAGATTTTTAATTACAATAAAAAATGATGAAGCCAACACATAGGTACCTCAACATACTAGTTAGCTAAGTGTCAATTAATGAACTACATCTGTTTGAAAAGAGAGAATAGGGGGGGACTTGATGATCAAAGAATCAGTTTTTTGGTTTGCAGAATGATTGAAGAACTAGCAGTATCCTTTAAAAGGAGTGCCCTCAGATTATCATTATTAGCTGATAATTTGACCTTACAAAAACTTATATTCTTGCTTCTCTTTTGGGCAAAGTTTCCTGCTATATGTTGCTCCTACTAAAACTATTTTGTTTGTTTTTTCAGAACTAGATATTAGTTGCATGCTGCGTGTTGTTCTTATAATTTGAAGTTAAACAAAATTGGAAGAGACAACTAGCCAAAAATTAACAAGGGTTGGTTTCTTATTTATGTCACCTGGGAAGAGAGAAGGGCAAAGGCATGGTATTTAAGGGGTATTTGTATTTTATGTTTGTATTTCTAATTTTCCAATAAATCATTAAACTTGCAGGGGCAATTCTATAACACTCCTTGGGTTAATAGTTTCTGTCTAGTTTGATACTAAGTCCAGCTTTTACAACTTGTCTTTGTTGTGGCAGTAAATCGCCCCACCTATCTTTTGGACCAAAAAAGGTGACGGGTCGTCCATTGAAAATATTGGGTTACGAGTCTTTTCATTGTTAGTACCAAGTATTCTTAGCTTATGTATAAAAAACCAAGCTTTTATGCCTACGGGGAAGTGTCAAGAGTTCTCAAACTCTAGTTTGAACATCTTTGCAGAGGTCTCAGATGTGTAATATTATCCTCTTAAGCAGTCCCTGACCCCTGGTACTTGTGACTTGCAGTCATTCTAAAAATATGTAATATAATTTTCTTAAGCAGTCCTTCGTAATTGTGATTTACAATCATACTAAAAATATGCTGATTGAGACGTGTTCTATCCACCGGTTATCATTTTTTGTCATAATTATTTCTGAGCAGAAAGCTGTTCTCTTTGGTTCCCTTTTTTTTTCTTTTCTTTTTTCTTTTTTCCAAACTTACTTCCAGAGTAAAATTCATCACTTTTAGGCTGATAGGCGCAGCTGGTTTCTGGTTGGCCGTTGGTGTGATCATCTCCTCCTCTCCTTGTTTTATCTTTGACGTGCCCATTTATTGACCAGTTTATGAACTATTGCATCATATTTGTCTTTATGTATCATGAACATGATGCACATTGGTATATAAGATAAGATGGGACGATTTTAATCCGTCCTGATTCACATTTCCATGTGCAGGCATTGCGAGTCTCAGATCCTCATCTTTCCAAGAGTCTTGTCTTTGTAGTGTAGTTGATCGGAAGACTGAACATTTTAGGTTAGTGAGTTTCTCTTGACTTACTCAAGTCCTGTCATGTTTAATATATGAAATGAAGAGCTTTTTACTGTTCTTGAAATTATGTAAATGGTGTTGTTTATTTTTCTGGATCTACATTGTCAGCTCACAGATAGTTTTAACTTCAGCTTTTATTCGGTCCTAATATTTGATCCTCACCGATTGGATTATAACTATCATAGTTGCTATTATAATAATAATATTAATAATATATTATGTTTAAAGTATTAATAAACAAATTATAGAAATAGATAAAGTATTAATATTTTTACTATCAATTATTAATATTTTAATATCTTTATTATTATTATACTAATTTTTTTTTAAAAAAATCACCAGTTCTGTGTTTTAAGTAATTGTTTAACTGTATTATTTCAGTAAAAAATTAGAGCATTAATAAATATATATAGAAGCCAAAAAGGATCAAATAACATATTTATAAAATTGGAAAGTGGGAGGTAAACCAACTAGGACTTCTAGGTCCGAACACTTCAACCCCACTATCCTTTTAATTGGTCAAATAACTAACTTTTACTTGCATTAGCCACCTGCTGAATCCTGTTGTATCCTGCTGAATCTAAGCCGGTAAGCATTGATGGTATAAGTAACTGCTAATTGGGTGGAGAGATTATTTTTTGGGGTCTATTTGGAATAAAAGCAGAAAGCAGCCATAAAACCCAAAGTTGACTGGAAACCACTCTAGAAAAAATGTTCTTGCTAATTTTTATGGTTTAATTTAAGAATGAATTTTTTGCAAGTTTAGGGTTCTTAATGTTCTTGAGTGCTTTTAAACATCTTCAAATGTTCTTGCTAATTTTGTGATTTTTTTTAAAAAAAATTAGAGGATGGCATGTTTTTCAATGCAATTTATAAACAATATCTGATATATGAAATGTTAGCTAAAAATCATTTAAGGTGTTTAAATTAGGTTGAAAGTTTAAAGGCTTTCGATTTTGTTATTATCATTCCTAAGACCTTCTAAGTGTTACTGGCATATATACCCTAATTTAGGTCAAAGTAAGATTAATTATGTGAAATGCCCCGAAAATTTCTAATTTTATAAACTACATTTAAAGGATATTTATTATAAGAATTATTTAAATAAATTATTTTTAATAAAATAAAAGGATATTTAACTAGGGAAATTCAAGAAGAGATTTATAATTATTTTAATTAGGAGGAATTTGGGTATTTAAACTAATTAAGGATTTTATTTGGAAATTAATTAAATAAATTATTTTATTTAAAATAAGAAGGAGAAAATAGTTTCAAATTAATATTAATTTTATAAATAATCTAATTAGAGAAAATTAGGATGTTTTGTTAATTAAAATAGAATTTATGGAAAATCTTTTAAAAATCCTAATTTAGCCTAAAAAGGGATTTAAATATTATTTTATTTAAATATTATTATTTTTAAATATCCCAAATATTCTAATTAATTTAATTATCCCAAATCATTATTTTTCCTTTTTTTCCTTTTTCCTTTTTCTTTCTTCCTTTTTCTTTTTCTTTCTTTCCTTCCTCCCCTCCCCCGATTTGGGCCTGACGCGGCCTAATTTCCTTCTTTCTTTTCTTCTCCTGCCGCGGCCCAGTTCTGTTCTTCTCCTTCGGCAGATTTCACGCTGCGTTTCGTCCATTTTCACCCTGGAACTCTTCGTTTTATTTAATGCCACCTCCGTCGCGCTGAACCGGCCCGGTCTGCCTCTCTTCTTCTCTTTCTTTTTCTTTCCCTGCCGCCCGGTCTAGCGCCCCTCCCATCTTCTTCCTTCTTCGTCCCCGAGCCACCGTCGACCTGCACCTGTAACCTTCGCCGCCCGTCCGAGATTTTCGCCGGCGGTCTCGCCCGTTTTGACCGGCCGATCTCCTCCCTTTCTCTTCCCCTTGATTCGGTGACTGAATAAACCCAATCAACTCCCCTTTTCGTGCGATTTTTCCTCTCTCTCTCCTGCGCATTTCCCTACCCGAATTTTGACTCCCTCCGGTTGACGACGCCACCGGCGACCGAAGCCCTACCTTCCCTATCTACTAGCCAACCCAAAGAACCCTACCCTATCTTATTTTCCCTATAAATACTCCCGTAAGCAGCTCTGTATCGAGCTCTTGATCCTCCAACCCAGAAATCATCTCCCTTCGCCGCCTACCCTTTAGACGTCTCTACCGCCGCCGTGCGCCGCCACCTTTGGCTGCGCCACCACCTCTATTCTGTCCCTATCCTTCTGGGGAACTCAAAATACCCCAGCTCCCATTTTAATTCTTCCTATCTTATTCCCAGCATGCAACTTTCCCCTCTTTCTTTCCTCTTTCCGGCCACCGCCGCCACCGCCGGTGCCGCCTATCCCCACCAACATTTGGTTGAACCTTAGACCCTCTCAGCTATTTTTTCTATTTTTATAACCCTTAAATTATTTTATTTCTATTATTTGCATATAAATACTATTATTATTATTCTTAATATTTATATTTTAATATGCATTATTATTATTATTATTAGTATTAATATTTTATTATTATTTATGTTGAGGGCTGAAGCCTAATATATTTTAATTCGATTTTTTTCTTCTTCTTATTATTTCTATAATTACTATTATTAATATTAAAATTTTATAAGCATAATAATAATAATTATTTTCTATTTCGAATTTCCCTTATTCTTATTCCATCATTATTAATACAAATATTTTAACATTAGTGTTGCTATTAATTTTACTATTATTATTATTATTATCATAATCATTATTATTATTATTATTATTATTATTATTATTTCTGAATTAGGTTATTTAATTTACAAATAATATTTTTAGTATTATTTTGGTAAAGGGTTCGAATCCCTTATTTCACTTTATTTTTGATTAATGCCTTTTTATTATTATTTCTACTATTTTATTATTCTTATTAATTTTAATATTGATATTATTTTGGTATTTTTGTTATTATTATTTTATATAAAAAAACTATTATTATATTAAATTAGTGTTTAATATTATAGGAGATAGTCTAATTCTAGTATGCTTTGATATAATAGGTAAAACCAGTCAAAACCCTAAGGAGGCGTAGGAGCGTGCTCCAAGACCGGTGTCGTTTTAGGTAAGGAGTGCTAAGGCCTTTTATGTGCTTATGTGTATTATGTGTTTCGCATGTTATGTATCTAATATTTATTATAATTAAATATTTTATATGTGGTATGACTTGGAGTTGAAGTATGTTGTGCATGTATGTGTATTAATTATGTATGATGATATGTGTTGTGTATGTGAGGAATTCGATGTGGTTTGTGTGAAAGGAAGGATGAAAAAAGAGGATGGGGAAAGAAGTTGACTAAGGGAAGTGAGTTGACCCAAATTTTATGGTTTTATAAGGAATAATTTAGTTTATGATGTTATTTGGGAGAATGTAATTTATAATATTATATGGGAGAATTTAAGTTATGATTTGATTGGGAGAGTTAATTTATAATTTGTTTGGGAGAATTTAGTTTATGATGTTATTTGGGAGAATGTAATTTATAATATTATATGGGAGAATTTAAGTTATGATTTGATTGGGAGAGTTAATTTATAATTTGTTTGGGAGAATCTCATTCATGATGTTATTTGGGGAAAATGTAAATTATGATATTATATGGGGTGACTCGAGCTCAATAAAAACAAACCAGAGTTACACACGCTTAAAAGATACTAATTACTTACAGTGGAACACCATGTGAGCAGGAACCAGACCGATCCACCGGTCAGGAATAGTGGTGTGGACTTTATCTCGCAAGTGACCAATCCACCGGCGAATAATAGTGGTGTGGACTTTGTCCCGCAAGTGACCGGCCCACCGGCAATAATAGTGGGGTGTTCCTGTACTTACATGGACTTGATAAAAAGGCATGGTGTGAATCGAATTTTGATAAGAGATCAATTAAATGATTAATCTGGACTACAATCGGGCATTGTACTCTTATTGGATGGTCGTAAGCACCTTATGTCATTGTGTTGGTAATTATGCCCTTCTATGTTCTGCATGATTTATGTGTTTGTGTGTTGGCCTTAGTGATCAAGTCATCTTACTTAGTACTGGACCCGTACTGATACTACCTTGGTTGATGGGTCCTGTGATAATCCACCGATGGTGGGGAGCAGACCTCTTGTGCAGGTTTAAGATCAGAGACTATTTTGGGGTGGCAGACCTGACTTGAGTGAGTAGGCAATCCGGAATTTGACCCATCGGGTTTTATCTTGTTTAAATGTATTTCTATTTGGAAGTTACAAGTGGTAATAAACGTTTATGCGTACTCTGATTTTGTTGTATGATCTTTCAAATTCTTTTATGAATTGTTAATTTGAATTTAACGTAAATCTTTCCTTTAGCCTTAGCACTTGGTACTGGAACGGTTGGAGAGAACCGGTCTGGTACTAAGTGTGGCGGTAACATTCCCAGAATTCACAGGTTTTAAGTATTTATATTTTAATTGCTTCCGCTTTAAAAAAAAGGTAGTGAATTTTGGGGTGTTACATTATGTTTGCAAAAAAATATTTTCATTAAAATAAATAATTAAACCTAAATACCTTCTTAATGTAATTAGGGGTTGATAGTTGACCTTTAACTATTGAATTGCATTTAACAAAAAAGGATACTGTTCCAAAAATAGATAAGCTTGGATGAGTAAACTTCAAATTCAACTACAAGTGCATCTCAGAATATATTCTTATTATTGCTTTAATGAGCTTCAAGATTGTAAGGATTCGAACAAACTCATGAGGAAACCACCAAGCAGTGTATTGCTAACTTTTTTTTAATTCTAATTGTGTTTTCATAGTTGAGACAATTTCAGCCCCGTACCTAGTACTTGTTTTATGCAGAAGCTATCAAGAAATGTCTGAAGCTTACTACTTAATTATGAAGCTAATTAGAGTTGCTCGTATGGATAAAACTCAACTACTTTGTATATTGTTAGGGGGAAAATTAGGGAGATGAAAACGGCATGTAGGGGGGACTATGGAGAGTGGGAAAGAGAAAGTGTATATTTTTTTAAGTTTCATAAATTAAGGAGTTGGTTTTTGGAAGAGACAAAAGGAGATTATGTGTACCATATTTGTATTTTCTGACAACCGGTGGCTACTTTGCTTTTATATGTATATAGATTTGGATGATACAACTGCTATGTTTGAAACATGTGTACGTACTCTTATTAAACTCCTGAAGTTTGTTTGAAAGGACATTTTAGAGGAAAAGTAGTATTAGGATGAATTCCTTGTATGAAGTAAATCTTAATATCTCTTTTAAAACTCATGTTTTTGAAATGAAACTGAAAATCATGTTTTTGAAACAATTTCAGTCACTTTTAAAGGAAAATAAAGGCCATCGATTGAGTTTGAATGAGATCATGGAAAGTAGATACCATCATGGATAATCTAAATAATCTAAATTCAGCACAATCAGAATCATAATAGAACAATGTTATATAAATGAGCTAGTTTTAGAAAACATACCATGATACCAAAATAAATCATAACGAGACTTCGGTAGCCAACAAAAAAAGACACGATCCACAATCTGCAAAAACAAATTATTTAAATTATAGTCATTGTAGAGGCAAGTACCTTATATTAGAAGTTAGAACATTACCAACCAAATTATGGCAAATCAATTTCCTGCATAGCTTCATATTCTTGTGTATGTGCCTATTTTTTTTTTTACAAAAAAAATTAGTAGCTGCACTTAAATTGAAAACATAGATTAAGTAAATAAATTTAAATAATAGTAAAATAATTACCTTTTTCTTAGGCAAGTCATTATTACGAACCCAATCACCGGCGCAAAGTAAAACTTCAACAGTCTTGGGATCTAAAGAGGCCCGATATGGATCAATTACCCTCCCACCGGCACTAAAAGTAGCCTCCGAAGCAACTGATGTGATAGGAATTGCTAAAATATCACGTGCTACTTGTGATAATACAAGAAACTTCAAGGTATTTCCCTTCCACCAATCGAGTGCAGAAAAAGGAGAACGTAAGCCATCTTTACACATATACACACCCTCCTCTAGGTATATATCCAACTCTGATTTGCTCGATTGTTGGGTGCTAGCACTCATAACAAACTTTTCAAACCTTGATTTCCTAGATAATAATCCTTTTTCAATCACATTACTAGGCCCAACCTCATTCATTTCCTTCTCCAATGCAGTCTCAACACTACTCGCATAATGTCCAGCATAACAATCAAAAATCTCCCTCAAGGTTTTTTTTACCTCTCCAATATTTTTCTCAACCTCAAATTCTGTGTAAATGATATGAAATGTATAATCAATCAACATCATTTTGTACCGAGGATCTAAAATAGAAGCAAGAGACATCAACATATTGCATTCACCCCAATACTTATCAAACTTTTATTTCATTTTCATGGCCATTACTTGCATAAAAATGTCATCATCATTTACCTTCTCATCTAATGCCTCTTTTATCACCCAAATATCTGAAAGATACAAGTTTGATGTTGGATATTCACTTCCTGAAATAACTTTTGTAATCTCATTAAAAATAGCAAGAAATCCACACACACCCTCCACTTGTTTCCATTCTTCATGATTCGGTAACCATTGGTATCTCATATCTTGTTCAGCATATCTAGAAAATACATCTTTAAACTCTAAAGCTGTGGACAACATTGCATAAGCCGTATTCCATCTTGTTTTAACATCTAACACTAATTTTTTTTTGTCAAACCCACTTGCTTAGCAATCTCACTAAATAACTTCAAATGTGCTTCAGAATCTGCCAAATACTTCACACTTTCTCTCACATTTGTAGTAATATGTTCAATACATTCAAGCTCATCTTGAACCAACAAATTTATTATATGGGCACAACATATCACATGAAATATTTTTCCATCAAAACAAAGCTTATTCTTAGAAGCAAAGCTATCTCTTGCTATCCTAACAACCCTATCATTAGCAGTTGCATTATCAACGGTAAGACTACAGACTTTATCCTCAATTCCCCAATCCATAAAACATTTGTACAAAGCATTGAAAATTGTTAGACCAGTACAAGGAGGGGCCAAGTGGAAAAAATTCATGATATATTTACGTAAGACCCAATCATCACCAATAAAATGTCCGGTCACAACCATATAATGGATTTTTTGAGCATCCGACTTCCACAAATCAGTAGTGATACTAATCTTCTGCGTCTTATCCAACACATTCTTAATTTTTTTCTTGTAATGATCATAAACAGAAAAACAATCTTGTTTGACCATAGCACGTGACACTTTTTTGTAATGAGGAGTCAGGGTTTTTAAGTATTCATTGAACATTTCATGTTCAACCATATTAAATGGGTACTCGTGGACTAGAACGGCTTTAGCCCAAGCCTCTCTTGATTTTGCATGGTCAAAGCGAAAGCAAGTAGCATAACTTACCCCCATTGATTTTGTTAAAGACAACTCTTGCTGACCTTTTGGCTTGCAGAGTGCACAGGTAGACAAGTGTCGCCTTAAATGGGAGGTAGTGCCGCCAGCGATGATGGAAAGCTTATCATGACAATGATTACATTGCGCCTTCTTCGTTCCATCTTTTAATACAACCTCTTTAAAGTCTTCCCATACAAGTGAAATTTTCTTTCGAACCTTTTTCTTTATCGCACAA